>OV884056.1:62642372-64020221 GCA_930367215.1 Pollenia angustigena | reverse complement strand
CGGATTAATATTTTTGTTGGTTTAAAAACATTTCAAACCAAAAATATGGTTTAATTAAGTTCCTCGGATTTATTAGCCCTATAACTCGTATTCCTTCAATATTTTCCAGGAATATTTTCTTTGCACTAACAGATTTTTTGTTTGTTCGTATATTTCTGTTACGAGGTTAACTTTAGCTATCCTTTGGCGAGCAATGGTAATACATATTGAAGGAATAAAAGACTTAAAAGTATGAAAGCTTTATAATTTGAAGTTTGACTTGGAATACAAATTCAAATTAATAGGAAAATTTATATAATAAATGTTACACACCATGAGAAATAAATTCCTTGATTCTTTTCATCTAATAAAAGGTTTAATAAAAAAAAAATATTTTGTTATATATGTATATAAAAATATAACAAAGCCAATTTTTGCAAATTTAAATCTGGCAAGCCTTACCCGTCTATCAGGTCTGCTTACTTGTACAAAAACAAAAAACTTTTTCTTTTAAGCTGTCAAAAACTTACTACCACATATACAAAGCAAAAGGAAAAAACGTGTATGTTAACAACTTTTGAAAGCTCAAAACAACGAAAACAATGATCATCACATAGCGTCTTCACCTGACAATTTTTTGTCATACCAAACGTCAAACTTCATATTAAAAAAACGCTGACAAAAATTTTCGAGTTTTTTTTATATAGACTTTGACGTTTGGTATGACAAAAAATTGTCAGGTGAAGACGCTATGTCAGGCTTCTTGCGTAGACCTTTGCAATGGGCCTTGCTCTATGTGTGTTTATAGTACATTACAGTGATGGAATTCAGTACTATGGTACTATTTTAAGTACTTTTTTCTTTCAAAAATACCACGGTACCCCCACGTCCGTTTTAGTACTCTTTTCTTGTTATGCTTCTTTGTTTAGAAATTTAGCGTTGATATTTTTTTTAATTTTGACAACCAGGGCTGTGGAGTCGTCAACAAAAAGTACTAACTCCGACTCCTAATCTAACCTTAATAGTTAATGTATATGAGACTGGTCCTTATTTGACTTTAAACTCATTTTTTTAATGCAGTTCCTTTTAAATGGTTAAATATAGCAAGAAAAGAATTCAGTAAAAATTTCGAATCAATATTTTAAATATTGCATCGTCAATTTCGAAGTATTTTTATTTTGGAAATTATTGGAATATTTTTTAAATTTTTTATGCCGAAAAATTTTTGAGTCGGAGTGGCGAATTTTTTGTGTGTACTTCGATTCCGACTCCGGCACAATAACCTCAATTCCGACTCCACAGCCCTATTGACAATATTGCCTACACAAAATTTATTCTTATCAAAAGTATATATCCTTGTTGGTATACTTTAATGTCAGATATCTTCGTCAGAATTTTGCTGTTAAAATTTTGCCAGCTCGGTTCATAAATGGCTGAGAATAGGAGCAATAAAAATTATGTATTTTACTTTTTATGTTATTTTATCCCGTACAAATTTTTTTTTTTTTTATAAAAGTGAGTAAAATTTGATAAGATTTTGCTAATTTTGGGCAATTAGTTGCCGTTTTAAGCAACAAAATGTTAAGACATCGATAAACTAGTAGTTACTAAATACTAGTTAGGTTTTGAGTTACCAAGCAAAAAAAAAAGAAGCCTGCAGTGCTTTTTTACACTTAACATCACATGTATATACATAAGGTCTGTCTGGGTACTTTTCCAGTAGCAAATACTCAGTAAATTTTTTTGGGAGAGTAAGACCAATATTACTCTATCGGCTGAAAAAATCTCAAAAAGTACGCAGACAGTATCCAGTGAAATTTTGCAAGAAAACAGCTGATCGGTGTGTAAACAATTAAAATAACAAAGCAAAATAATTTAAGCATATGTGTACGCAAAATTGAATTCTCGGGGTAAATTAAAAAATTATTAATTAAAGTGAAGCTTAAAAAGTGTTGTAAATTAAAAAGCTTGTTTATTATACTTTTATTAGTTTGGTAAATTAAATTTCTTCTTAGTTTTTAGTTTTATTTGTCGGGTTTTTTATAAAACTTCTTTTGCTTACATTGCCCAACATAGTGCCGGCTTACACTGGAAAAAAATGAAATGCCCAATACAGTGCCCTCCAACAGCTTGACAAAGGAGAAAAATAATTTGGATATGAAGTGCTCGCCAGGAACACAATTCCAAATACTCGCCTCTTCAATTGCAAAGTTTGTCCCACAAAGTTCTGCTGGTTCTATCGGTTCTGCCATCTCCACTTCACTTACGCCACGGTCGCACGGTATACATATTTGGATGTTTCTAGCATGAAGTAAAATGTTTTGTAAATTTTTATTTTCATTTCACAAAAACTATTTCATTCAAACAGCTGTTCAAACTATTTGCAAAATCTTGCAAGCGGAAATTTCTCCAGTAACTTCCAACTGTCAAAAAATTCTCTTTTTGGCTCTCTCGCTGCAAGAGATTTGGAGTACGCAGACAACATTTTGCAAGATTTTGCAACATTTTGCGTAAAATATGTGTGCGCAGACAGACCTATACTTAAACCCGGGCAAAGGCGAATGGCGCTATAAATATCTTGAAATTGTCGAACAGTACATTGTTTAGCGTTTATCCCAGGAAATTAAATATAAATATTATTTACATTTAATTTTCGGTATTTTATAAACATTGAATTACTATACTATACATCAATGGATTATTTTTTGTTCGGTAAAAGTTGATAATAATTTTCTGCAGCATAAATCGTATTTAAAGCACTTAATTGAAATCTGTTTTCAGTTTTTTTTCATTCCGCCTAGTTTTTTGTTTTTTGCCTGGACATATATTTCCGAAATAAAGCGGCTATGCTAATACATATCGTCATACCTTGCGAACGATTTGTCCGATTTGTATAAAATGCCCAGAAAATGATTGAAATATCGTTAAAGTCATTTTGTTAAAGTCGTTTTGGCTTTCGTCACTTTTTTTAGAAAAAATCATCATTGCTAATTTCGGAACAAAAAATCGTCAAAATGACGATAACTCGTCAAATCTGCAGCCCCATTTTTATTATATTTATTTATTTTGTTGACGTTTCGCATTTAATTACTGGAAATATTCCAGTCAAAACAGAATCTGTGTTGTCTGTTTTCGCATTCAAATACAGAAACACTTTTTTCTCACAAATCGAGAAACGATGGAATTTTTTGTTTCACACTTCATGCCAGAAATTTTACGATGCGGGAAATACAGAAACGAGCTACAGGTTTTTTTTTTTTATTTTGAACGTTGATTATGCTGATTACAGTCAATCAATGTTCAGTTAATAAAAACTACAAAACTAACAAAACCGTGAACATAATCTGACAGAATAACAAACCTTATGAGACAATTTATAAAATCTGTTAAAAATATGTTGTAAAATGTTTTCATAGCGGAAAAGAATTTAATTTCAACTAAAAAAGTTATTTTCTTATCACTCCATAGCTTTAATTGAAAAATAATGTTTGAAATCTCTATTTTGTAAGAAAATTGAAGCTTTCAAATACCTAGAACAAAAAAAAACCGCTAAATTTCCCGCTAACCGTCAAAACGGAAGTTTTACCGCGATAGGCACATAAAAACCGCTAGATTCGCGCACTATTTCCTGATAAACCCCAGTATATCAACTGGATAACATCCAACGATATACCCCAGTTCGTCGTGAAATCTATTCAAAGTCAAAGTCTGCATCAATAAAAATAAGTTATATGTACATATACAGCTACTTTTATGTTTAACATTACAAAAATTTAACATTACAAAAATTGTATTTTATGCAAATAGATAATTTCATTAAATATTTGAACGCCTTTAAAATCTTCAAAAAAATTGTTATTGATTTTAAAATTGAATTTATCTATTTTTGTGAACTCTTCTTAAACTACTCGGAAACATTCGATCTGCAGCAATTAATTTGTTGTGTATAAAATATATTTACGTATATGTACAGTTGGGGACAAAATTGTTCACGAAATTATAAAAAATTTACGTATGTATATGTATCATGAAAACTATTAAAGTTTCAACTTGGAAACTTTCTAAAACTATTGTATGTCTTTCTACATTTTATAATAATACTATGTAAACTTATTTTTAAAAGTACATTAAGGGTATTCATTTCAAAATTTTTTTGGTTGGAAAAATGGAAAAAAGGAAAATTACACCTTATTGACGTGAACAGTATTTTTTTTTAGTTAAAAGTACAAAACTGTCAAAAACAAAAATCTGTCATATAATTCTTGGAAGTAATTGATATTTTTCAAGATGCCAAATAAAAGAGTTAAAATTGAATTAATTGATTATTTAATTGTCACGTCATTTTTAAGTTCTTTTTTTATATTTTTTTGTATAGAATTCATTTTTAATTTAGTTTTGAAAAACGACGTTTTAAAAAAGTAAAATTTGATTTAATAAAAATGGAGTTTAGAGAATCATAGTTGATTATCTTAAAAAGAGATGTAAATTTTAGTGCTTTTTGTGAAAAATAACAACATTTTTAATATGGTGGCAACCACACTCAATTGGACGTTTGTGAATTGCGAACTCTTTAAAAATTGTAAAATTGTAATTTTCCAATCTGATTTTTTTACACTTGGTTAAAGCTTGTTTAAATTGCAACTTTCGGTGGAAAAGTTTTTCCTTGTGTTTGTTGTAACAAAAATAACATTTTTCCACTTTTCCATTTTTCCAACAAATAAAAAAACTGAAATGAATACCCTTATTGTTACCAAGGCAAAACGTTTAGTTTGGAAGCATATTACGGGTGGAAAAGAGAGTATGATTTTTGTGTTCGGTACTCTGGCAACACGCTTTATTCACATTTTCTTTGTTGAAATTAACTTTGCCTTCTGACAAAAAAGCAAAAATAGTAACAGAATGTTGGCGGCAATATGCTCATCTGTGTGACCGCGAATGATAAATCAAAAGAGACTTTCAGATGTTTTCGTTTCAAATGTTCGCTCATCTAAACTCGGACATAGTTCCTTAAAAATAATTTATTTCTCTTGAGCGCATACCTTTGCAATTTGAAGTCGATAAATTTCTTGCGATCACAATTTACAGAACACCATTGGGCGATTTTAAGTCAGAATCGCAAATGTTGAGCCTTTTGCGATTGTCAACATATGGTTGTTGTTTTTATGCGTTTGCAATTTTGCTTTTTCACAAGAGAACAACTTTTGACGTGAATTACCTTTATTATTTTAAAAACTTTTGACAGTCTAAGTTTTTTAGAAGAGTACCAAGAAGAGACTTGTCGAAAATCGAAAGAATACATACTAACAACGATCTTAAAAAATAATACAAAATAAATACTTAAGGTATGTTCAGACCTAACAAATATTTGACGAAAAAATCCAAAAAAACGTGATCAATTTTTAACAATTTGTATTTGTAAGAAGGTAATTGTATAATGTAATTGAGAAACTGCTAAATGACTTTTGCAATAGCAAATAATTTTTTAATGAAACTAGTGCTTACGTGTAGGACGTCAAATATTTAATAGGTGTGAACATAGCTTTAAAAATTTAAGTATTTACAAACTGTTAAATGGGTGTTATTTCGAAATTCTGTTAAGAAATTTCTTGGAAACCGGAAGTCCAAATAGTATGTGTTTTTTTTTGCAATTATTTTAAATTATTCTTGTTATTTCATTAATATTCCTTTTGCGCCAATTTGCTCCTTGGAATAAATTTCTTATAAAGTAAGACAATTTACACTTTTTAAGTTACTACTTCTAAAAGTTCCTGAGAAAGAAAAAAAAATTATATTGTGGCTTCAGAGTTTAAACTTTTAAGATTTTTCGCTGAAATTCTCAAAAATGAGTTTTTTTTTCAAATATATTTGTTCGAAAGAAAGCGTTCTTTCGACATCATAAAATTTGCACTTAGAATTTGTATCTCTTTAATAAACGATGATTTGTAAGGTTGAAATTGCATTGATTAATTTATTTTTTGCTAAAACATTCTATTTTAGTTAAAAAAAATAAATAAACCTTAAGGATTTGGTTTTATCAATTATTTTGTTTTAAGGACGTTTTATTTCACATTATTAAGAAATAATATCTATCTATTGTTTGCTTTTTCCAAAAAAAAAAAAAAAAAAAAAAAACGAATCCTTAGAATTAATTCAATGTAATTAAGAGTATGAATGCATATTGCCTACTCATTACATTGTTAAGTAACATTTTTGTGTCTATTATTCATTTGTAGATTTAACCAAATTTTGTTGTGTTTGTTTTGAAAACTTGAACAAAATGAAATATATTTTTTTTCTGTTAAACGAACAATCAAACCAACCATCCATCCATCCCCTTTTCTTTAAACAGCAATAAATTCTTTTTGGCTTAATTTAACTAACCAACCTTTCTACAGCACTCCCCTACCCCAATCCTCACAATTAGAAATGAAATACTGGAGCTTTTCAAAAAAAGAAACCATTTTTTTGATATTTAAGTTTATTTGTGTTTTAGAGCCAAACATAATGGTTTCAATTATATTTATGTATAAACTTTTTTAAATTAGACTTTTAGTAGTTACCACGTTAAAAAGAAGTACGTACTTATACCGAAATGGTGGTGGTAGCTTTTTCCATTAATTTAGAAAGGTCAGGTAGTACATGTTTGTTTTCAAATAATTTAATAAATTACTGTTATGATGCTGGCATGCGTTAATAAACTTTTACTATTGGGAGTAAACCCATTTTGTTTTTGCACTGTAAATAATATTTTTAATTTTTAAATTAGAGGTTTAGTGATGTCAGGTGTTTGTTTTATACATACATACATAATAATTTCTAAAATTTGACGTTATGTCATGAAATTTACTTCCAATAATGGTAGATACTTTTTTTTAATAATATGAAGCTGAATGCGCTTACTTGTTCGCGAAATTCCAAAAATTACTCTGTTTTTATATCCTTCACCAGAGAGAAATTAAATACAGCAACTTCACTATATAAAAAAGTAATTTCAGTGTTTTAGACATAACTCGGACATTTTTAACCGATTTGACTGATATATGCTTTATACCCAGGCAGAAAAAGACAATCACAACGACGCAGTGCCGACGTTGCAGGGGTACTATCAACATCAATACAACGTACTGTTTACCAAATTTACAAAGTTGTCACAATATTAAAATGATAACGCCAAATGTGCATCTTCCGACTCTTCTTTTTAGTGTTGTCACAGTACTGTAAATTTAAATTTACAATGTTGAATTCACGAATTTACAACGTAGTCACAACCGTCTTCCGACTCTTATTTTCAATATTGTTACAAATATAAATAAACAAGCAAAAATTTGTATATTTTCTAACCTTAAATACTTTTGTGTTTTCATTTTAATAACACAATAATGTATATACATCGTTGTAGCGGTATAGAATAATTAAAAACACGGTATTAGGAAATAAAGGTTTAATTCTTGTATATTTTTTTCCCTCATGCCAAAAGATATCGAAAAATCGATTGCTAAATCGACCCACCCTAATGTATATATAGTTGCTTTCAGCAGCACTTAATTTTATATACTGATTTTATGCATTGAAATTCGTTCTTAAGTACTATTTACGAAATCATTATGAAATTGGTATTTTTTTTATTAAATAAAATTTAAGTTTTTTATTGTCGTTTCAATGTAAATTTACAAATGGAAACTTTTTATATTACTTGAAAAAAAAACAGGCAAAAAAAGCATAACGGAGCGACAAAAAGATACAATTTCGTCACATAATATTTAAAGATCCGACTGTAAATGCTGAGTGCCCTGCAGGAATTATAGTAATACTTCCTTGGCAAAATTGTAATGATTTTAAGCGACCTTTTTTTTTTCTTATTTAAATTAAAAATGTTTCTCGAAAACTTATTGCAAAAATTATGCATATCGCTCATTTACTTCAATAGTTTCCCGGGAAAAAACAAAAATCCCGTTTTCCCGGCGAGTACTAGCTGTCACTTAAGGAAATTACTCGCCGATTTACAGAAAGAGTGTGTCTGCAAAATTTTTGTGTGAAAAGTTCCCGCTTTGAACTATTTATTTATTTTATTTTATTTTTACATTACGTATAACCTAGCCTTTAAAGGCCATAATAGGTTACAAATTTCTACTAACAATTGTAAATAAATTAATATATGAATGTATTATATAAAAATTAAAAATATATTAAAGTTAAATATAATTACAAAAGGGTTAGATAGCTTAATTAAAATGTAAGAGTTTTAGCTATGAAAAATCCCAAAACGAACGATTCAGAAAGTTATATGAAAAAAAACATGTATACACACATATGTACTTGCATACCCATATATGCGTGTATACATACATATACGCATAATCTCACGAAAAAAATGGGGCGAGAAACAATTTTAACACTAAAAAACAATTAAAAATGTAAAGAATAATAATAATAATATTTTTTTCTTGACACATTTTTTCATTGTTTAATTATTTTGCTTTTAACATTTTTATAAAATATACGAATTTTTTCAACGCCTGCAATGTCACATCGGCTTCGAGTACAATGTTATGACATTTATAACGTAACGACGTAATCTCTTTTGATAGTTATCGACATGAGTTACAGACACACTTTTTTCTAACTTTTCGAGAAACGATCGAATATTTTGTTACACAAATTAAATCTAAAGCGAATTCGAAAATTTTGTTTGCGTCACCGTCGTTAAGTTTTCTTCTCAAAATTTGTGGAACTCAATTTGATTAAAAATTACAATCCTGTTTTTGAAGCCAGTTTTTGTGCCATTCCTAAACATTTTTGAATTGTGAGTTGTGCTTGTTAATGGTTTAATTTGCGATATATGTACATACATATCTATTTATTTATTTATTAAATTTCAGTAACCTAGCTTTTTGGCCATAACCGGCTTACAAATTTCTACTTAGTAATTTAAAAATATATTAGTACATACTAGGCTTTTGCACTAAGTACATTTAAATTCAAAAACATTTGCTTTTTTAAAAATTCTCAGAGTAAAGCTAAGTACAAAAGGGAATCAAAGCAAATAAATTCAAAACAAAAAAAAACAAATAAAAGAAATTATTCTCTTTATACGCTCAGAGTTCTTGTATTTACTCATTCTTACTCACTATAAATAAATTACAGTAAACATTTTTTTTGCTAATGTTCTGTAAGTACTTTGCAAGATTCTTATTTTACAATGTGGGTATTTTAAGCATTAAATGCAAGCAATGGTTATTGCTTTTTAATTTGTCTTATTTGCAGATTATTACTAATTATTAAAATAAAAACTATTACTTTGTGTTACCGTTATTTATATTTTGTCTCTTTTGGTAATTTTTATAGTTTTAATACAGTATAAAATAAAAATAAAAATAAAAATTTTTCTAGTTTTGATTTAAGTCTTTGTCTTCTCCTGTAAAATTTTTCCAACGCAACTTATGGCTTTTGTAAATTTAAATGACGATATGTAGGTAAATATTTTTACGGAAATTCTCTTGGTTTTTATTTTTAGCATTAATTTAGCAGTTAATTTTATGGAATATACATATGTATGTACATACGTATCTAGGTATACCTACATATATAACTATTGCTATGTTGATAATTTGATCATAACATCAAATTAAACAAAAGCGAAATTTCATACAAACAAAATAAAACTTACAAAAATACTCAAGTATTTTAGTAAATGGTTTAAGAACTTCTTGTCTTAAGTCCAAACATGTGCATGTGCATGTTCTTGTTTTTATTTTGCTTACTTCTTACCATGCTTAAGACTTGCTTTATTTATTTTTTTCAAAAACAATAAACACAATGTTTGTTTCTTATAAAAGAGAACAGCAATTGTCTCTCTAAAGAGAAGGTACAATAAAACAAATACACGAAAAAAAGGGAATGTGTTTAAGTATTTGTTTTTTGTACTTTTGCAACAGCCTAGTACATACATAGTACTTAACAACAAAAAAATAATTACAAATAATATAAGTAGCATTTGAATAATAAATTTTAATTAAAAAAATCCAAAATACATGAAGATATTAATATAAATGTCAGACAAAAGTCCTACTATGCTTCCCTTAGGGATCTTGCTTACAGGTCAGATTTATCTGATAGGAACGATGTTTACTTTTACCCAACAATCCAGAAAACTCGCGATAGAGTTTAATCTTGAACACATCAGGGGAAACATTAAATACCCTCAAAGAGCCAGGCAACTTGTTGTATAACCGAGCCACTCTTACACAAAATGAACGCTCCAAAACTGAAGTTAATCTAATCAACTGTTTATTTCTGTTCGATCTACCAAATTCGAACGAATCAACCAAATATTCAAATATGCAATAACGCCATAAATTTAACTAAATTCTCAAATGAAAAACCAAGAAACCGTAAAACATACGACGAAACATGCTGACCTAATCTGAAGGAAAACAAATATCTCATTACCCTATTGAACACCAGCCTTATCTTTTTTTAAAACATATCCCCAAGTTCCCTAGTACACAGGCATATAGAAATAATGGCATAATAAGGCTATGAACAACTATGAACAAAAAAAGGCAACATTAATTCCAAACTGTACAACTTACTCAAAGAAAAGTTAACCCTAGAAACTCAATTTATAATCTACAATAACACAAAGGCATTCCATTTTATCAACAAACTCAATCAAATGACCATCTATTGTAATAGAAAAATCAACTCTATCACATTTACCAAATATCATTGCCTTAGTCTTTTTCGCATTAATAGACAGGTCGTTATTATCTATCCAATTAACCAATAACCAAACAGTATATTCAATCATGTTCTGCAAAAGATCAGAATATATACATCGTTAACTTAATACGAAAAGGCCCTAACTCATGATTTTCAAAGTTTACAGGAGGAGGAAAAAACTAAATAAAAAAAGATGCAATATTGATACAAAATTTTTTTAAACGCAATTTTTATTAAAAACACTTTACAAATTTAGTGTTATATTAGTTTTATTAATTTTTTTTTAATTTTTATTTATTAATATGAGTAAGGGCTTTTTGTTGTTGTATTTTCTAAAAAAAAAAAAAATGAGTTGGGGCTTTTTTTAAAGAGAACAAAAAGTAATTTAAAAGAAATTCATGTTTTAGACAAAGAAACGTTAGTTTTTATATGGTAAATTTTCATAAAAGTGATGGCAGTCTTTGGTCAGCAACTTTTTTAAATCTTGCAAGTGATCCCACTTCTTCTTGGAGATTTCTAATTTTGAAGTATAAAGGGGGCCAGGTTCAATAATGTTTATTAGCAGACTTTGTTGTTTGGGGAAGAAGCTCGTATTCGCCACATATATCTGTTTTAAAATAAATTAACCCTGAGTTGTCGTATCCTAATGCCCGTAACAAGTTTACAGTAGGGTCGCCACTACTTCGACCTGAAGTTGAATCAACGTTTTGAATATGAAATTTTTATATTATTTTTTAAGACTATGTAACTTACCTGGCCGAATCGACGTGTATTGCTTAGGAATAGCCTCGAAGTCCAAAAAAAAAAATCATAATGCACTTGGTGTGCTTGTAGAGGTGCTGGGCATTTTCGTGCTTCTCTTATAAGTTCTACAAATTGTGAAGGCAAGTATATTTGTTTTTTAGCCACTTTTCTTCCAATGAGGGAGTGTGTTGCGTCGCACTCCATTTGCGTGTGTCCACTTACTAAATACTTCTGCTCGATTGATACGTTTGTTTCCTCGCAGAAAGCAAGCAATGCATTGGCCAATGTAGTATTTCGGTTTTGGTAAAAGAATACCATCAGAATAAATGATTATATGATGGATTTTTGGCCAACGTGCAAGGAAATTTCTTAAGTGTTTTAAAATGCATGTTGCAAAAACTGAAGCTACGAGATTGCCATCAGTCTCGTCCCAAACATAGTTATCAGATTCATGATTGACAACATTATACATTGTGAAATTATGTACCTGTAATTTCATTTTATAATATGCAGCGTTCGCATTTAATTGAGGCACTAACTTAACTGCTTGCATATCCATACAAAATACAGCACACAATCCGGACTCTGCATTTATTATGTCATTCCGTTTCTCTTCTAGCATCTTTTCTATTTGTTCTCGGTGTTTTTGATTAAGTTCATCTGATATGTTCCTTACTTTATATGATATGCAAATATCGCATTCATCTTTTTTAGGCTTAAAAATTGAATAATTTGACTCTTTTATTATATTTGAGAAAATTGGATACGACAATTTTTGCATATCACTTTTTTTGTTTGATGCACATTTATCCACATAAAGCTATAAATCTCTTGATAGGTCGAAAAATTGAATTCGAAATATAATTTTTTTGTTTGTTTTCTGCAGTAATGCGATTCCATCTTTGGTAACTCATCTAGCCATTTTTGTAGAAACGCGCGTCTTTCCTTATTGCGATAATTAGTTTCTTTTCTTGATTCTATGACAGCGCTTGAGTATTTTTCGGGACTGAGTACTGTGCCATGCTTTTTGCCAGAGTTATTCCAATTTCGAACAGTTTTTTCTTTTAATCCTAATGCTGAAATAAACATCTGGCGGCACTCTCGCATTCGGCTTAAATTTTGTCTTAAAAAATATGCCTTAGACTGAACTCGTGTTGAATTTTCAGAAAATATTTGTTTTTTCTCTTCTAAGGACACTAGACCTATGACATATTGATGCTTCTGATTCCATGACATCTCCCAAAACATAGTAAATATTTCTTTTCGCGTTGGCTCACTGAACTCGGAACAATGTCTTAGTGCACTTTTTTTGCAAAAGTTTGATTTGCAGGCCTCACCTTGTTGTCTTGGGGGCTTTAGCCTAACACTATTGTCTGCTAATCCAGAATATTCTTCACCTTTCATTCGTTTCATTTGATTCATGTTTCGCTTCCATTCCAATTGATTCGGAATAATTCTTCTAATCCTTTCAGTATTTTTAGTTTTTTCTGCATCAGTATTAGTATTTTCTTTCACAAAATCCATAGTTTTTCAGGTTTTAATATTTTTTATTTTGTACACTTTTACTCTAAAATTTAGAGTCTAAATTTATAACGGCATTTAATAAAAACTCACTACCACACATAAATGCCATGGCGTATATGGGTAATTCCAAAGTGTTGAACGTGACAGTCGTACGCATCAAAAATGCAATAACATTTTAAGCAAAAAATATTTTTAACGTTCTATTAACCCGTAAATTATAGCACTATAGAAGCACTGTTGTCTATGCTAAAGTTTATGGAGGGCGCGATTCTTGGTCAAATATAATGGCAAAAGAAGTAGCGGTTCGAACGCGAAAAAAACAGAAGTAGTTTTTGTGGCCATGTACAAAAAGGCATAATTCAGCGAAACCTGGCCCAATTTTTTAGTAAAACAACTTTGAGAATTTTACGTAGCAATGTAACATTAAAATGTCTTGGTTTGATTCCAAAATCTTCTGTATTTTCTTTTTTTTAAGCCAAAATCTGGGTCGATACGTGACATTTCGAACGTGAAATTTTTTTCATAATAATAAAACTGAATAATGATCAAAATAAAATACAAATTTACCGTTAATCCGACTAACATATTTCTCTTTGAACTCTTCCTTAAGGTGCTATCAGACGGGATGTATTTTACATATGTACTGTCACTTTTCTTTCCCATATGTAATTCCGTATGTATGTCAAAATTTCCATTTTACATACGATTCATAATTTTTGCTATCACATCTGCTTATGTTTTTCCTTATGACATAACCTATAAATGTAAACAAAAGCTGACTTTTGTTTACGTTTCAAAACAAACCAGCTGTTTTGTTTATGTATGCCACAGGAAAATAGAGCGTGTTCTAATCGAAAAATTTACATATGTATTTCCACATGTATTTTACACATGCAAAGTTTCATATGTATCACACGATGTGTACAACTTTTACAGATGGAAAATTTGACAGTACATATGTAAGATACATCCCGTCTGATAGCACCTTTAGATTACAGACCATGTAAGAAAATTTTTTTGGAATAATTTTTTTCAAATATCACCTCTTTTAAGAAAGATAAATATTAAAGAAAACATACAATAAAACATTCTCACAAATAAGAAATCACGTTTGCACAACTTTGCAGTCTGATTGTTCATCTAAGTGAACATATTTATGGGTGAATTTATAAATTAGTAAAATCTGAACATTTCTCTATAACAATATCGTAAAATAATCAGCTTTTAATAACTTTTAAATTTTCGGTCACGGTGGACCTTTTGACGGAAATGCCCATATAACAGTTGGGAGCACTAAAACAGCTGACTGCCATTTAATGATCTATGCACAATCAAAGTAAATAAGTAAAATTAAAGCAGCACATCGCGCAAAGCAAACACTTAACAACAACAAAGATTATAAAAATTGATGCTAAGTTGCTGTTTTTTTCAGCAACAATGAGTTAGGGCTTTTTTCTTTAGAAAAGTTTTAGAAATGAGTTAGGGCTGTTCGTTTTTATGCTATAACTTCGGTATTTTTTTCCAAATTAATCTGATCTAGTAATGGTCTATCGAAATATGTAAAAATATCGATTTCGAAAAATTATGAGTTGGGGCCTTTTCGTATTAAGCTAACGATATATATATATATATATATATATATATATATATATATATATATATATATATATATATATATCAAGTAAGTTTTAATGTTTTAAATTTACTGTCGCATTCTTTAAAAATGAATAAATTTTATGAAAATTTTACTTAATAAACGTTTGTTAAATTTAATAATCGTTGTGAATGAATAGATTGTAAAAAAAGAAATCGGTTGATTGCTTTTTCTGAATTATCAAATAGTCGAACTATTCGAAAAGCGTTTTATAAAAAATGGCTTATAATCGATCTCTCTAGGTCACATGCAATCAGTTTGTGTCGGAAATTTTCTTGTTCTTTACCTTAAACCTCGTTCCATTATCTTTTCCCCTCTCTCCTAAAAACCCAAATCCTATCGAATCAAACTTTAAGAGCGGGTTTTTTACTTAGAGCTTAAACCAGGATCAATAGTATGATTTGTTAATCTTATAATAAAATTAATCTAGCCTTAATCCTTTGTGGCGTTTTTGAGTGAAAGATTAAAGCTTTTAGCATTGTCATATGAATTGACAATACTTTTATGTATAAGTATGGCAGTTTAAAACAAATACCAAAAATTGTCATCAAATTACTGTTCTTAACGTGAAAAAGAAGAAGAAAAGGCGAGAATTTTGTATAGTGTTATATAATATTATATGTTTATAAATATATATTTATTCTTATTGGAGCTTTATTTTATAATTACTTTAAATTATTTAAGCTTGAGGGTGGAATATTTAATAAAACTTTAAATAAAAAAAAAAATAAAAAATATTTCCTTTTATAAGCTGTTCGTACTTTTGAAAGTTCTGTCGCAAGTTTAAACCACCAACTTTGGGCGTTTAAACTTGGCAACAAAATGAAATAATCGACTACCCAAAAACGAATTTCAAAGATTAGTTCTAATTTAATCGCTGATCTTTATGTCAAAAACTGGCTCTAAGTGTAGTAACCGCACATAGCGTTCATACACGGAAAATCCTGAAGCCTGCTAAGAAGTCTCCATTTACTAGAGTAAATTTTGAGCAAATGAAGAAAGAAAAGATGATCAGTAAAATGCTGATTTTAAACAAATTTATAAAATATTTTTTTGTATTGAAAAACATGGGCTTTTATGTTTCTTCCATCTACTTCAAGCTTAAATGTTTGTTCTTTAATTTTAAACTTCAATAAAATTTAATTATAATTTGCAAAGATGACATTGAGAACTTTAAATACAAACGTACTTTTTTCAATTAAAATCGACAGATAAGCCTTTTCCAGACTTCTAGCTGTTGCCAGTATAATGCAAATATTTATTTAATATATGTAGATTTGAATAAAGAAGTGACTGTGCTGTGTTTAAATCCATCTTATCAATTTAAAAAATTTCTTTACAAAGAAAGCTATGTATTTTAAAGTTCATTCACACTCCATTAAAAATTTGGCAATAGAAGTATCACATAAATAAAACGTCTGGTAACTGTAACCATTAATATGGTTTGAGTTAAAAACAAGAAAAAGCTACTTTTACTCTAGAAATGTTAGGATACCATAAAAAGAACCATACTATGTGCTGCTATACTTGATGTGATAGTGATATTGCCTGCTGATGAAGTTTTTTTTATGTTAAATATTCTTTTCCAAATATTTGTTTATACTATGGAGTTTAACTGAAACACAATTACAGTATACTACGAGTAGTTGGTAGAAGTAAATGTATCTGTGTGTCATGTACACTGTTGTGTGTGTTGAGGTGGTGGATTTTGTCTTGCTCAAATGCATGGCGAAATAAATGTATGTATCTTACAGTGGCAACAAAAGTTTTTTCACTGTCTGGCTTTTGTTACTGTTGTTGCTACCACCGATTTTGCTGATTCTTTTTATTGTTATCTGGACTGTTGTTGTTTGCTTGTTGGTTCTACCATTGTGAAGCTTTGTGAGCCGGTAAACGAATTGGTATTTTTCACATTTATATTCTCTATTGCTGCTAACAAAATGTTGTCGTTTTCATTGTTACTGTTGTTCTTGTTCTTATAGTCTTTATACGATGTCGTTTCTGGCCTGGCCATAGAGTTTAAATATTTAGCCGACTGTCTTCTTGGCCTCTGCTCGATATTTTTGCTTTAGATATGTATATGTATGCGTCGCTCCCCGATTATGACGATGAGTTTAATGTAGTGTATACATAATTCTACTTTACATTTCACATGGTAGTAGATTATTTAGCGAAGACGATAACTTTTTTTGTTAAATACATATGTATGTATGTATGTATGTACATATATTAATTATAATTATAATTGTTATTATATATTTGAAATAAATTAACGGAATAAACTTTAACAATCAAATGGGAGAAGGCAAACAACTTCCGGGGAATTTTCTTTACAATTTTAGGTTAAGAATATACACCCACTTAGATTTTTTTGGTATTTTCTTTAAAATATTTGTTTCTTTTTCTGATAAATAATTTATAGTTTTTTTTTTAATTTTCTTTACAACAAAAGTAGTTTTATTAGATTCTTGTGTGCGTGTGTGTGTTTTCTGTTTTGCTAAATGGAAATTTAAATAAATTAAAATTCACTTGTATCTACATACATACATATGTACATACATAAGTATTAACAAGACAATATTTCTGTTGATAACCTAGTACTATGTACGTACATACATACACTTTTTCTTTTATTTTCTAATTTCTTTTTGCTTTTCTCTATAGATATAGAAATATATTCTTCTTGAAATAGTTTTGACGTATTTTGTTTGCGCATGTTTTATTTTTCAAACGTAGTACACTGGAGATTTGATTGACGGTTGGTCGGAAAATAATAATAATCATTTATTTAACTTTGTTAAAAGTTAACAAATTTCTTTTTATTACCGTTTACTATATAAATGCATTTTTCTCTTTTCATTTGCTTAATTTAATAAATTTAATTCAGGCAATTAAATAAAAACAAAAACTTGTTCATAAACAAATTAATCTACAGACAGTTTGAGTTAACAAGTAACAGATTGTTTAAAATGGTGTGTGTTAATTCAAAACCTTTAAAAAATTACAATTGAAAAGAATTGAAATTGTTTGATGGTTTGAATTTTTATTCTTTGAATTATTTACAAATTATTTATTTCTTTTATATGTATGTATATACTTAGGTACATAGTTTATTATAGACTTTAGTAAACTGACACTTTATTAAACTCAAGTTCATCATATGCTAAGGGTTAAGATATTTAAAATTAAAACATGTTTTTATGTTTTAATTATTAATTTTCCTTTGGTTTTTTTTATTAGCCATCTATTTTAAATTTAAGTATCATTGCAATAAATAAATAAAAAAAAGGACTTTCGATTTGGGTCCCTTTTGCCTAAAGTATTTTTTATTCTCTTAGTGCGGGGAATTTCCAGGAATATTTTGAAAATAATAGCTCGGAAAAGTATAAAACGTGTTATTATTTAATTATTGTCTAAATAGTAATTTTCTTTTAGTGAACGTGGAAGCGAGTTAAAATCGCTTGTGCCCGGAATAATGCGTTCGCCGAATATGTCCCTTACCAAAGTCATTATGACGCCTTTAATATGTGCTGTGGCTCCATTATGTTAACCACAACTGTTGACAAAGATTGTTAGTTTTTGTTGATTTTAATTTGCTGAATAAAAACAAAAGTTAACACAGGTTTTAAATTAGGAAACAGAAGCTTACCAATACAGTTTTTATTTCCAAAACTTTTGACCAAAAGTTTTCAACATCTACATTTTGAAAATTTGCGGAGTGAAATACTTTTTAGTTTTTGATAAATCATATTAATGTCATGCCATGTTCTGCAAATCAAAATAGAATAAAATTGAAATCATAGGAAATTTTCAGTTAATTTTTTTTAAAAATTAGCATATTTTTTCATAATTTTTAGAGTAATTCCAATAAATGTATATGTGTTACTAAAAATTTGACTTATGTATATAAAACGGCTGTAGGAAATATCGCCAAAAGAAAAATGGCCCAAAAAAAAAAATGAAAAATCACCCAAATGAAGAATCGCCCAAGCGAACATGAAAAATGACCCAAAAAGGTAGATATGAAATTTTGCCCAAAAAAAAATGAAAAAGGGCCCAAAAAAAAATGAAAAATGACGCAAAAAGCAAAACCGAATTTTTTCCCAAAAAAAAAAAAAAAATTACTCAATTTGCAAAAAAGTGTTTATTATTCATATAAATTTAGGTGACATGTCATAACGTCCAGTGTCGTAGTGTCCTTGGACTTTATGACACTTATAAAAGTGTCATAATGTCCGTCGAAGAATTGTCCTAACGACTTTGCAAAGTGTCATAACGTCCGCAACTTAACTTATAATCAAAAATGTGAAATTTTTTTTTTAAAATACCGTTAAAATTTCAATTGATTTTTTTAAAGATACTAATTTAACCATAATATGGTTGTCGGTGACATTTATTTGGTTAAATTAAACATAATATGGATAAAATATTTTTATAGCTTTTACTCCGGGTGTACCTATATATTTAATATATATATCCAAAATAAGGATTTCATCTTCTGTGGTATAACAAATACTGGCTTCGCTAACTAAAGCTTCACTGTATAGCAGGCCTTCGGCCGGGCGCAAGGATTTTCTCCTCAATGGTATAACAAAGACCGGCTTCGCTAACTAAAGCTTCCCTGTATAGCCGGCCTTCGGCCGGGCGCAAGGATTTTCTCCTTTATGGTCTAACAAAAACCGGTTTCGCTAAGTAAAGCTTCGAAAAACTGCCTTGTTTCCGAACAAGGCCGACTACGCAGAGAAGCTTTAGTTAGCGAAGCCGGTGTTTGTTATACCATAGAGGAGGAAATCCTTGCGCCCGGCTATACAGAGAAGCTTTAGTTAGCGAAGCCGGTGTTTGTTATACCATAGAGGAGAAAATCCTTTCGCCCGGCCGAAGGCCGGCTATACAGAGAAGCTTTAGTTAGCGAAGCCGGTGTTTGTTATACCATAGAGGAGGAAATCCTTGCGCCCGGCCGAAGGCCGGCTATACAGAGGAGCTTTAGTTAGCGAAGCCGGTGTTTGTTATACCATAGAGGAGAAAATCCTTTCGCCCGGCCGAAGGCAGGCTATACAGAGAAGCTTTAGTTAGCGAAGCCAGTATTTGTTATACCATAAAAGAGAAAATCCTTATTTTCGATATATATACATATATTTAATATATACACCCAGAGAAAAAGCTACAAAACCATTTTTAAAAAAATTCTACCCATATTATGTTTAATTTAACCAAATCATTGTCGCCGACAACCATATTATGGTTAAATTAGTTTCTTGAAAAATAGTTTTGTTGTTTGCAACCATAATAAAACATGGTTTTCTCTGCTATGTAAGATTATGGTAGAATTTTAAAAATGAAAAATGGCCTAAAAAAATGGGCTATTTTTCATACAACATTTTAAAAAACGAAAAATCACCCAACAATAACATTTTTCATATGAAATCAGGCCCAATTTTGCATGCAATTTTTTTGGGCGATTTTTCATTTTTTTTTGGGCGATTTTTCTTTGGGCGATATTTCCTACAGCCATATAAAACGGAATATTTTAATGAACCTTTCAAACATAATAGTTTTGAAAATTTGTTCGATTACCGCGTATTTTGATTCGAAAGAAATAATTAACGAGCTCGAACAATTTGTACTGTGTATAACGTACTATTTGTTTCCAATGAACGGAAGTTGTTAATACCTTTTCGAAAACAAAAAGTCTCTTTCGTAACGGCAACTCTCTATAACGAACAATAAAAATCCCTTTCGAAACTCCAACTCCGTATTACGAAAACGAGCGTCAGTTATGTAAAAAGCGTTAGGAAATTGTTCAAAAGCTATTTTGCTAGTGACAAAGTGCAAAAGACAAAGCTTAAGATAAATAAAATTGTAAAACAAACAAATTAAACCTAATAATATTATATTTGATATAAAATAAATGATTACTAATGTAATTATTGAAAATGTTTTAATATTTGTGGTCTTGCAATTTTAAAAAAATTAAAAAAAATATTAAATTTTCAAAAAAAAGCAGTATAAAGTAATGGTTGGCTTTTTCTTTTGACTCTTCAAACCACAGGGAAATACAATAAATTTTTATTAAAAAACACATTTATAATATTTTTCACAAATTGAATAGTATTTATTATTTGTTTTGTTGTGGGATATTTTCGTCCATTTTGGTATTTTAATAGCAGGGCTACCAACTTTTAATCAAATTTCCAATTTGTTTATAAATACATCTCTTTCATCGTTTCGAACGAGTTACACAGTACGGTTTAACATTCGAATCTGAAATTGCTTTCGAAAAATTTTGCTTTTCGAATCGAAATACGCGGTAGTCCTGGCTAATTTATATTATGAATATATAAAATTTTTATATTGTCATATGATTTCAAAAAAACCCTAAGTTACAAAAAGTTAAAAATTGAGTTTTTGATTGATTTTGATGCAGCATGTTTCTTGAAAATTTTACACGCTTGCAATTAAAAATAATGTTCTTATCAACAAAATTCGAAAAGCCCTTAGTGGAAATGACTTTCGATAATTATAAACAGGGAAACCAGAAATCTGTTTAAAGAACGCATTTTATGCACATTAAATATGCAGTAAAAACTTAAAAATATGCCCTGAAAACTGTTGAAAATATGCCCCAAAAAATTTAAAATTGCTAATTTTAAAACAAAATTTTCCACAATTTATTAACATTTAATCCATTTAATAAAAACAATCCTAAAATTATAATCGGTAAAGCCAAACCCCATAGTATTTACAGATAAATTTTTGAAATTTTTTTGGGCAAATTCAATCTAAATACCAACATAATAAGATGGTTAACGGACACAAAGGGTGTTATTTGGAAAGAAGTTTGTATGGGGAATATTCGTGTGAAATTATAAACCGATTCTCACTATTAACATAGACTTCGTCCTTAGTACAATTTTGTAATTCCCTATGCTACAATTACAATTAAAATGTATTTACCAAATTTGCTCAAATTATCTAAAAGATTGTAATTTGTACTTTGCGCACAAGGTTAATATACACATACGGACGGATGGACATCGGTAGATAACTTGAAAAAATGTTGGAGAAATTGAAGCAACACGTTGGGTTACAGATAGATATTTAAAACAGAATTTCGCCAAAAAAAAAAAAAAAATATTTATTGCGAAAGCTCTTGTACGCACCAATAAAAATCTAAATGTATCAAAATATGCGATATAAACTTAAAAAAATGCTGCAAAAAAGCTTTTTAACTAAATTATGCAAAAAATGCTGCAAACGGAAAAATATGCACTAACAAATCGATGCCAAAATTCATAAAAAGCTCTAAAACGGATTAATATGTATATTGTGCCTTCATTGGTCGCACAAGGAAACAAATTATTTTGTAACTTTTTTTATTTTAATTTTAAATTTATTTTACTTTTTGGCATTTTTTTCTTGTTTGAAATAAATTTGACATTCTATGGGTTTTCTAATTGAGAACAAAATTTCTAACGACTATACCCAAGGCGAATTCATCCCAGGTAATCTCGGTACTACAACAAGTACAACTCGTACAAAAACCACAAGCAATTTGTTTTTGTAAAATCATTGTACGATGTGAAAAACAGAAATAAAACAAAACAGAAACAAAGATAATAAAAGAGAATAAACAAAATTTTGACATCCAATAGTGATTTTAGCTAATATCAGCAGGGCTTTTAAGACGACCTGTAATAAATTCGCCTTGACTATACCCAAGGCGAATTCATATAGGTGACATTTTCCAATCATCTGTTTATTGTTTATTTTTTTGTGTGTATACTGAATGTCAAGCTTTGTTTACATTGGCGGCATGAAATAACCCCCCAAAATATAACCCCCCAAATCATGGGGCCTTATTTCATATGCAAGAAAGCCCCAATTTTGAAAATGAAATTAGCCCCCAACGAAAAGAAATAATGCCCCAAACATAAATGAAATAATTCCCTAATTTTTGGGGGCTTATTTCATATGAAATAAAAGCCCAATTTCTGAAATGAAATAAGAGCCCAATATATGTAATACAATTAATTATACAGTTTTGCTTTAAAGAATCACGCGATAGATAGCATGGTATGATATGCCAAACACAAGCTTCGCCAACTAAGGCTTTTCTGCATGGACGGCCTTCGGCCGGGCGCAATGACTTTTTCCTCTATGGTATAACAAACACCGGCTTCGCTAACTAAAGCTTCTCTGCATAGCGCCAGGATTTTCTCCTCTATAGTATAAAAATACCGACTCGACCCGGCTACGCAGAGAAGCTTTAGTTAGCGAAGCCGATGTTTGGTATACCATATAGAAGAAAACCATTGCGCCCGGCCGAAGGCCGGTTATGCAGGGCAGATTTATTTATCGAAACCGGTGTTCTGTATACCAAAGTGGATAAATCCTTGCGCCCAAAAACTTTTATAAATTTGAAAATGAAATAATCCCCCAAAAACTATATTGGGGCTTTATTTCATAATGGTTTTTTGGGGGATAATTTCATATGAAATAATACCCCAATTAAAAAATTGAAATAACACCCCAAACAAAATGAAATAGCCCCCCAAAAATCGTTTTTGTTGTTCTCTGTACAAACCTTTGGGGGGTTATTTCATTATTTTTTTTGGGGGTTATATTTTGGGGGGTTATTTCATGCCACCGTTTACATTTTGTAAAAAAAATTAATTCAAATTTAAAATTCAATAAAAATTTAAATAGTTGAAAAAAAAACTTATTTAAATTATATAAAACAAAAAAAGTGAAAAAATATAAACACAAGAAATTAAAGATGCGTAAGGAATAAGTGGAGCCACAATTAATTTGCAATTGAGGAGTTTCTTAAGCAATTGTATATATTTTATTAACAAAAAAATTTCCTTTTTTATATTTTCAACAAATATTTTTGACGTTCACTCTAACTTTTTACAAAAACAAAATACATATGGGGTATTCATAAGGTGTGCTATCTTGTTGTATTGTCATAATGTTCTAACATTTTACAATGGTTTAAAAATATTGTTGTTGCTTTGTGAACAAAAAGTGTCTTAAATTAATAAAACTTTGCTATCTATGTTTATTGTGCTGTCGTAATTAATCAGAAAAGACCTGCGCTGAGCGGCTGAGCTGAGCGGCTATAATTTTGTAGCAGTCGCCGTTGATGTTATAGCTTTATCCGGCTAAAATCCTAATTTAACCTGCGGCTAGCAATTTTTGCAACAAACACTTGCGGCGTCAAATTAGATCGGCTTAGGACTCGATGTTTGGTAAGCAAACAAAAAAAAAATTTGTTTGTGGTTTGCGTCTGAAAAATGGAAAATAGTCAAAAAAAATCTAATTTAATTTATTTATTCATGGACTAGAATTAAAAAACATTTTGATTTTAGGTAAATATTTATTTTTTTATATTTGTTTTCAATCAGCCGATTTAAATTCAAAATAACACACTAAATTATGAGGGGTTGTTCAAAACTGTCGTATTTTTTCATGTTATTATTTTAAGACATATGACTTCATGACACCTTGTGAATCCCCCAATAGTATTTTTCAATAAAAAGGGATAGCTAGCATAACTCTCCACTGGAGGATTAAAATCGTAAGGTCCGCCTGTAATATTGGACCAGGGTATAAAACGTTATTTAAGCTGACGCCATTTGAGGATGGGTTGGAACCATTAAATACCACTCTAAGTTTAGTGGTGACACTCTCAGGCTTAAACACTGCATGATGGGGCAAGTAGTAATTAATCGCATGTAGCTCGGGGGGGTTAATGTTTTTAATATGTCCCATTTCGAAATACTCGTTAATCACACTGTCATACTGCAATTTTAATTCCGGGTTTTTTAATAAACGCGTTTCATTTCTTTTAAACTGGGAACAAGCACTTTGTCTAGAGTCTCCCAACGACAATTCACTTAAAAACTCCCTACGGAAAGGGAGTGATACTACGTAGCGACCATCTGGGTTTCGGTTTGTCGACCTTTGGTAAAGTTCCTCACAAAAGGTTTCAGCTTCAGACAACTGGGTCGCTTGGGGAACTTCTTCAAGTTTCCAAAACCGAGTGAGTTGGTTGTCTATCTCTACATGGCTACAAAATGATGCAACCGAACGCGAGGGTTCTGATTGAGAAACTTCACCTGTCACTATCCAACCAAATACAGTTCCCAGCGCGATTAGGTTACCACTCGGATGTGTTTTCACCTCCTTAGTTAAGATTTTCGGATACACGTTGCCTCCTTATAGAATATCGATACGGGTATATATGTCGTCGGTCATTGTTATGTTGGGAAAACTTGAGGCAACGATATCAGTAAGAGAGCATGAGGGTAACCGACCGGTGATCTTATCCACCACGTAAGCGCATATCTTTATTCTAAACTGGGGGTCAATCGGCGACCCAACAGTGATAACGCACATTGTCGAGGATGTGCCTGTTAAACAATCCATCATTCCAGTAACATTGGTGGATGGTACTGAAAAGGTAGGTATTGCAAGCTTCCTTTGTAGCTTCCTTGAGATAAAGGTCCCTTGCGAACCGGGGTCAACTAGCGCTCTCGCCGCACACTTCAGGTCATTGATGTGAACTATACAAATAGCCGACCCTAACAAGTCCGTAGAGGGGGTTCGGCTTTAGATGTGCGGCATATGTATGAAGATTTTGAGCTGCAGCAGAAGTTGAAGAATTAACTTCTGCATAATATTGTTGTGGCTAAAATTTGCGAACAGTTTCTAGATGCAAAATGTGTGTAGTTACAAAAGAAATTGTTGCTCTATGAACACCAAGTGAAAATGTTTTTTTGATTGTGAACGAAGCTTTAATGTTATTTTTCAATGTAGATTTTTTCTTCTTCTATAAAATTTGTTCAGTGTTACCTTGGTATGTACTTTTCTTGGCAAGAAAAGTTGACATGACATTATAATCCTACATAATTCTTAAAAAAATTTTAATTTTATATCTATCCGTCAACTATTAAAGAGATTTTGATCTTTTTCTTTATAACAACTTATGTAAAATATCAAAACAACTTGGTAATTTTTATAAACTTAGCATCTTTCATCTCAAACTAGTGAAATTTAAAACTTCAACACAAAATTAAACCCGAGTAGCTTAATCATAAATATGTAATTTGGAATCTTTTCTTTTTTTTGTTTTAAGAACAAATAAAATAATTTTGAGGATTTATTTAGTTTATGGTAATAAAAAACATGTTAGTGGAATTATTTTGTAGTCATATTATGTTTTTACTACATACTTTTTTATTTGCGAAACTTTGTTTTAACCCGTTTTGTTCTAAATTTTCTTGTTCTAAGATTTTTTTTCACACATTTATATATTTCTATTAATGTTTGTTTGTATATGAGTCATAAAAATGTGTGTGTGTGTAATTGTGTTCAGTTCACCTTGTTAAATGACTAAACAAACCCCTTTTAGTTTCAAAGAAATGAATATAATAAAATCACTCACAAACAACATGAGACTTATATTTTATTAAATATATACATTTTTTTTTTGTTATCAGTCCAGTCAGATTGTTTGAAAATAATAAAAAAAACAATTACAAAAAATACAAATAGCTTCGTCACAAAAAAATAATGCGTTTTATACACAAAACAAGAAAATACAAATCTTGTAACTTTTATGGTTATAACAATAAACGATGAATGTCATCATCTCTTCATATTGTAGTAAATACCTGATGTTTCTATGTTCCATATGCACTTGTGTGTGTCTGTTTGTCTAACTAACTGACTGACTGTGTTATTTTATTCCTTACAAGGTAATTCCATTACTTACATACAAACTATTTTTTATTAAATGTTTGTCATATTAAAATATCTATGACGAGTATTACTGAAACATATCTGCAATTGCTTCATTCTCTACAACTGAGGTTTATTGCATTTAAAACGTCGTCTTATACAGCATTTTTGAAATTCTTTGCTATTTATTCTTTATAATTCACATTCATATTTTTATATGAACAATAAATTCAAGTTGTACATATAACTAATTTTATTTCTTTTTTTTTTATTCTATTTACGCAGAAATGGTTGAGGCCATGAAAAAAGTTGCCTCAATGGATGTTGAATTAACCGTTGAAGAACGTAACCTCTTGTCGGTAGCATATAAAAATGTAATTGGCGCACGTCGTGCTTCATGGCGTATTATTACCTCGATTGAACAGAAAGAGGAGAATAAGGGTGCCGAAGAGAAACTGGAAATGATCAAAACTTATCGTGGTCAAGTTGAAAAAGAACTACGCGATATCTGTTCTGACATTTTAAATGTACTCGAGAAACATCTCATTCCATGTGCCACCACAGGCGAAAGTAAAGTATTTTATTATAAGATGAAGGGTGATTACCATCGTTATTTGGCTGAGTTTGCTACCGGTTCAGATCGCAAAGATGCTGCAGAAAATTCATTGATTGCCTATAAGGCAGCTAGTGATATTGCCATGAACGATCTGCCACCAACACATCCCATTCGTTTAGGTTTGGCGCTTAACTTTTCGGTAAGTAAATGGTTTATATTCTAAGTGTAGATTTTCGTTAAACAAAAAATTTTTTTTTTACCGAAAATTTACTTTTTTTTTTTTGAAAATAATTTTTTTATGTATTTTATTTATTAAAATTTTTTTCACCAAAAATAAACTATTGCAGGTATTCTATTATGAAATTTTGAACTCACCCGATCGTGCATGCCGCTTAGCGAAAGCAGCTTTCGACGATGCCATTGCCGAACTGGATACATTAAGTGAAGAAAGCTACAAAGACTCCACACTCATTATGCAACTGCTGAGGGATAACCTTACATTATGGACGTCTGATATGCAAGCAGATGGTAAGTTCTTTCTAGTTATGAATACTTTAAATAATTTTTAATTTGATCTATTTTATCCTTTAGGAGACGGTGAACAAAAAGAGCAAATCCAAGATGTTGAAGATCAGGATGTGTCGTAATTTAAGTAACAACCCCCATTAAAACAAAAAAAAAAAAAAATCCCCTATAAAATTACTATTTGCATTTCTTATTTCTAAAACAAACAAAAAACAAAACAAACTGTTTCTCCAGTTATATTACTACACCACAAAACAAAAACATCCACAACCACCAAAACAATCTTCTTACAAAACAAACAAACCAACAAATTTTTGTTCATTCATACACGCGGTTCGTTCGTTCTCTATTAGTTCATAATATGAAAAATCACAAACAGCAGCATGTTTTTCTTTTGATTTTTTTTGTGTTTTTTTTATTCTTTTTTTTTTTTTTTTTGGTAGTAATTATTACAATAAAATGTAATTAATCTCTAATTTTTGTTCAAATTTTTTTTAGAGATTTAGTTTTTTCGCCCAAACGCCCTTTTTTCACATGTAATTCTCAGACACATTGTGGATTTAAGTAATTAAAAAAAAAAACAGCTCGTTGTTATCCTTTCGCTCTCGTGTATAATGTTCGTTCTCTCTGAATAAAACAAATTTTTACTTTTGCTCCCCCTCCTTCCATGCCCATTTAAATGTGTGAATTTTTTTGCATTAATACATAATAAATATTAAAAATAAATATATATATTAAAGCAAAACAACAACAACAACAACAAAAATACATCAAAAAATAATAAACAACAAAAAATAAAATTAAACAAAAACAAGAAAACTTATTTTTTTTTCTAAATAAGAAGTCAATATTATTTTTACCCAAATTCTAAAATAAAAAAAACTCGAAACAAAATCAGTCATACAATTTACATACACATTTTTTATTTCTCCTTTCGATTAAGTAAATGCTACGAAACACAATAAAATTACAATAAAAAGAAAATTAATAAAAGAAAAACAAAAATTAATATAAACTCTTACTTTTAAGTAAATGAAAGAAACAAGCTAGGCAAGCAGGCAGGCAGGCAAAAAGCAGTTTTTCTTTATGGATTTTAATAAAGATCGATAGACCAGAAGTAATAATAATTTCGATAGTATATATAAAATATGTAATATTAAATGAAAAAAAAACCCACAGCAAAGTACATAAAATTAGTTAAATTCTCTTGCTACCTTCTGAGGGTAAAAAACAACCAATCACAAAAACAAATACAAAAGAAGTTCTTAATCAAACGAAATTCAATATAAGTATGTATTCAAATACTATCAAAACAAGTACATATTCCAATAATATCTAAATAATATGAAGTAGTTTTTACAAAAAACTTTATTACAAGATTGTTGAGACAAAAAATAATGGCCCTAGCAAACACAATTTTTACATACATTACGAATAGTAATGTTTGTTGAATACTCGTGTACACACATACGTATAGTGATAGTCTAAAAAATAAACAACTGAGAAACTTTTTCATGAAACAAATATTCCAATTTAAAATAATTTTTTTTTTGTAAGGCGGCATAAGCAGGGTAAAACATTCAAGCAGCATCAAACTGAATGTAATGACAAAAAATTATTCAAATTTTAATTTTGTTTTTGTTTCTTTAGCCAGGAGTTTATAGGAGAACTGTGTAATAAATTAAGTTTTGAAGAATGTTAGCTTTTAAACGCATGGTGTATTTTAGAGTCTAGACTAATGGGTCGATTACGGATGGCAACAAAACTTCAGCTGCGAAATTGGTCAACGCCAATTTTTTTTTATATTTCAAAATGAGTGGCGTTGCCTGATTTTTCGCTGTTGGCAACACAACTTAAGTTTAGTTGCCATCCGTAATCGACCCATAAATGTTCAATTATTTTTTAAAACATTCCATTATAACTGTTTATTTTGAGTGTTACTTCCATAGACAAATTTCTGAAGTCACAATTTCGAAATAAAGGTTTCTCAAAAGAATCTTTGGAAACAGTTAAAAGAAAGCTTCTGTTTTTAATTAGCAAATTTGGAAAAACATATACATAGATTAAAATATTTTAAAACGAAGTTTAAAAAACTTTTCGATATAAAGCTTCCTAATAAGGAACTTTCAATAAAGTTTTCTCGTAGAAAAATTTCGAAGAGATGTTAAATTTTTTGTAAAAAACACTTACATGCGACGTTTTCTCAATAAAGGTTTATTAAGAGAAGTTTTCTTATTAAAAACATTTTAAGAAAAAAATTCAAAAGTTCATTCAATGGAACATATTTCAAAAAGAAGATCTCTTACCTCGCGTTTCCACATGCAAGTACAAGTTCGAAAAACTCAATACACTCACACTTTTTCACTAACATTCACACCATTTTTGTTCATTCAGCCAATCGGCTGTTTCCTCGATTTTTCGTTGATAATACGTATACACTACTTGCAAGTAATTACTTGCATGTGGAAACGCTGGGTTAGTCTGGGTTCACACTATGAAAGTTTTCTTTCAGAAAGTCTTAGTTTGTTAGAGAGAGGGGAGAGGAAAGTGGCATATTCTCTTCCCCTCTCACCAATAAACTGAGACTTTCTGAAAGATAACATTCATAGTGTAAACCCAGACTTAATAGAAAACTTTTTTGTTAGAAAAATGTTTAAAGAAAAAATGTTCAATATAATACAATTCAAAGAAGAGGTTTCTTAAGAGAAGTTTTCTCAATAGAAAAGTACTTAGTTTAATTAAAAGAAAACTTTCGGGTGTGCTCTAGAATCCGAATCCACTCGAAAGTGGATTACTTCCACATTTTTGGTGTTCTGCATTTCACATCCACATGTTTTAATTCGTTTTCAATTAGAGTAGTAGGAGGTTGGTGAAAGTGATATATATACATATATGTACATACGTGACAACATTTAAAAAAAAAAAAAAATTTGTTTATCCAAATTATTCAAAAATATATCGTTACCTAAAACGCAAAAGGCCCTAACAAAACCCAAAATTTAAAATCGACTTTTTCACTGATTTTAATGTAATTAGCTTATTTTTTAACTCTTTATGTTATTTTCAGACAATTTGTTTTTTTAATCGATTTAGCGATCTCAAATTTTTTGGGTTGGTATCAGAGAACCTCAAAACGCACTATTTTTGTGCATTTATTCATACGCTAAAATTTACAACAACTCTATACATGCAAAACAAAGTTCAACGTTGGTAATTTTTTTTTTCCTTTCGTACACATTTGATATTTTCATTTATTCGTTTTTTATTGAAAGTGCTTTATTTGCATTTTTGTTGCTCACGCAATATAACACAACTGAGTAAATTCAAAATAGCACATTCTCTATACTTTTGTTTACATTAACAACAACAACAATAAACAACGATGAGACGCTTTTTCAAAATTAACAACAATAAAAACAACAATAACAAAAATACATTGTACCTACTACTACTACTACTGTACTTTTTGTTTCTATGGAAATTGTGTGTACCTACATAAGTATGTGTGTTTAGTTTCATTTAAATTTTTTTTTTTCTTGTACTTCATAGTTAATGCTGCATAAATACATGAGTAATGATTGTTTCATTTCTGGCTCTTTCGTTTGTATTTTTTGTTTCTTTACCAAACAATCATTTGCGCTCAGAACACTTAGAATCTTTATAAAAAAAACGAAGGCAACGATTGTATAAATAACAAAGCACGATGTGCGTTATTTGAATGACTGCAAACCAGCAGCGAATATTTGCGGTTGCGCGAGTTTGACTGTATGACCCGTAAACGAGTGTATTTGTTGTCATGTATTAAATGCGATTTTTTTTCAAATGTACAAAGCCATTCTCTGGTTGGTATCAAATTTTTAATTTTTTTGCGAATTTTAGCCATGTTCACGATAAAAGCGATTTGTTCCTGTATGTTTCCTTATTCTTAACAGCTTTAATGATTTATAATAAATAGTAGTAGACTTTGCTATCATCCCGCTGTTTTAATTTAACAATTTTTATTGAATTTTTGCCATTCCTTATAATTTAAAAATATTCGCGAATTTTTGCTATTTTTGCCATTTTTTTTTTTTTGTTATTTTGCGACATTTTGTTTTTTAACCCATTTAGAGATTTCAAAAAAAGTTTAGTGTTTGTTTAAACCTTACAATTGTCCACGAATTTAAGCAATGTTCAGCTTTCACGATTTTTTGGCCTTTGCTATCATGCTACGGTTAGCAAATAAGCGATCTTTAGTTGAAATAAAGTGTTTTCCAACAAAAACTTCGAATACACAAAAACATGCGGATTTGAGAACACTAATTTGTGAAATTCAAAAAATTTTTCGTTTTCAATTCGAGAACATACCTGTTTGAAAATAATTTTTTTCGATAGAAAACTACACAGATAAGGACAAACGAAAACTTTACGAAGAAATTTTTTCTGGGAAAACTTACGAGGATACGTATTTACTAAGAAGATCGACAGTTATTTCATTAAAAGATTTTTAAAGATAGAATTTTTCGGTAGAAAATTTGTCAAAAACAAATTATATTAATAGAAAGAATTTTTTTAAAGTTAGTTTTTTACACGCTTAATTCGTAAGGACACATTTCCTTTGATTCCTTGTACACATATTAAACTGGAGTATACACGTATGTATGAATATACACACATAAATTTATACAAACATATTTGTTTGTCATAGTCTTAATTATTTTCTTTAGCTCTTTCGATTTTTATATACATATGTACATACATATCTGTGGCATTTTGACAAAACATCATAAGTCGAGATAAGATAGCAAAAAAAGTTTTACAAAAAACTCTGTGAAAAAATAATTTTTAAAAAATAATAAAATAAATCGAAATTAAAGAAAAATTTCGATTTTAGAACAAAATTTTAAAATCGTAAACAAAAATGTTTTTTGAAGGAAAATTCGTACAATTAACAGCATTTTTTTCAACTTTTTAAATTTGACTTAAGATGTTTTGTCAAAAGGCCACAGATATGTACATATATAGAAATTTTAAACATTCATCATTACCAGTTTTTATAATAAAGATCATCTCAAATTCCTTTTAAATGGCCCATTCTAGGTTTTCCACGTTATTTTTAGGGGACACGCTTTTGTATAATTTTAATTTCTTATGCTATTAATAGTTTAGAGATGGAATTCAGTGAAAACAAATCTACATACAATATATTTTTGCCATTTATTAAAGAAAGAATTAAATAAAAAAAAAGCTTTTGAGTAGGAAAGAGTTTATATACATACATATATAAATATCTATAAATACCTAGTTACAAACAAAATTGTAGTGTATATTAAAATTACAGAATAGTTAAACCACCATCACCCAGACATACACTTACCACCTTTAAACCCCCCTTTTCCGCCACTTTCTTAAACACATCTATTATTCATTTATCCATTATCTTTTATCAGAATTTGATAGAAAAAAAACAGGATTTTCGTTAACCATAAACGTTTTACACACTATGAATTCATCATACTCTCTCTAGCTCTCTCACTCACTCATGAAAATTTAAATTAATAAACAACATAAAAACGAATTATGAGAATATAATACAGCAGCGTATCACAACACTTTCATCATAAGAATATATATTTAAATACAAAAAATAAAAATTCTTTTCCAATAAAAAAACTTAAAAAACGATGTCTTATTGTTGTCGTTGTGCTAAAGGTTAAGTTACAGGTGAAAGGAGTGAAGTTACAAAAACTGGGGGGTTACCGCGTATTTCGATTCGAAAGAAATAATTTACGAGTTCGAACAATTTGTACTGTGTATTACGATTTTCGTACTATTTGTTTCGAATGAACGGAAGTCGTTTATACCTTATCGAAAATAAAAATTTACCTTTCGAAACGGCACCACATTGACGAACAATAAAAACTCCTTTCGAAATTCCTACTATGTGTTGCGAAAAAAATGCTTAAGTTATGCAAAAAGCGTTAGGAAATTGCTCGAAAGCTATTTGGTTAGTAACAAAGTGAAAGAAACATAAGAAATGTAAGTATTTAAATGATTCAATATAAATAAAAGTGTAAAACAAACAAATTTAACCTAATAGTGCTATACTTGATATACAATAAATGTTTGTTGATATAAATGTTATTAAAAGTAGCTGTGTGACCTTAGGACAACAAGGTTCTATTTACACCAACCCTACTTTTGAGAAAACTAAAGTTGAATATTGCTTATCGCCTTAGTCCGTATCCAATTAATTCAAAAGTTTGTAAATAATTTGAATTAAGTCCTGAAATATCCTTTTAAAAATATCCAAGCAACTATTAGTTTTTCCATAAATTGAGTCAAAAACAGACAGAACTCTGTTGAGGCACTTGAGTGTGGGACTACATGGTAATAAGTACCAAATAGATGTTTGTGTTTGTAGATGAACCATGGGTTATTGGCAAAGTTTAAATTCTTAAAGTTAAAAAAGTAATAAGCATACGGATAATGAAACAAGAGTGCCATTTTTTTAATATATAGGGGATTTCATCTCAAGTGAGCCAACTTTTGAAATCGATTTCTTCCGATTTGGATGAAATTTGCAACAAGGTTATAGTAATTTAGACATTTTCAACAAGATCGGTTAAAAAGTTTCTGAGTTAGAGGGGGTTGGGTTATAAAACTTGTACTCGGGAAGATATATGGCTCCCAAAAATGGGTATTTAAAAAAATTTATATATGTATTATACAAATTTATTTTTTTCTTTTTTTTGAAAATATGTTCCACATATCTGTGGCATTTTGGCAAAACATTTAAGTCGAGATAAGATAGCAAAAAAGTTTTTTAAAAAATCTTTAAAAATAAAATAATTAAATAAACAAAAATTATAGAAAAATTTTGTTTATTATACAAAACTTTAAAAACGTAAGCAAAAATGCTTTTTGAATGAAAATTCGTATGAATAACAAAATTTTTTTCAACTTTTTAAATTTGACTTAAGATGTTTCGTCAACATGCCGCAGATATAATATACATATAATAAGTAGCCATAGGTCACATTACAGACCTAAAATTTAAGTTTTAATAAAAATTTTGTTTTTAGGCCATTTTTGAGTATTTTGTCATTTTTAACTCAACTGAAGTTGAGTTGCCAGCAGCGAAATCAGGCTACGCCGCTCATGTTAAAATATATACTTGTACTCGAGAAGATTTGTGGTTTCCGAAAATGGGTATGTTTCAGAAAAAAAATTCGACTTGTTGGTAAATATCTATATTCTGTAAATTTTCATATTGATTCGAATGTGAAATCTATCTAGGTAGGTAGGTAGAAACCTATAAAGCTTTCATACTTTAATAGCCTAATTCCTTAAATATTTTCCAGAAATATACATTCGAACTGATATGAAAATTTAAAATTAAAAATTTTATAATAATACTAGCTGACCCGGCAAACGTTGTTTTGCCATATAATTTCTTTCTTTCAGATGTTACAGGCCCCTATTACGGTTTACAACTCAACTCAGTTGAGTTGAGTTGAGCTACTTGGGACAAATTTTGCTAACACCAATAGGTAATAAGTTAGATGGATGAGAAAGAACACTGCATATGCTAAAAATTGAAAAACCCTCGTCTTGAGTTAGAAACCATTTTTTTTTATAAATATCCCTCTCGCATCTTAAAAAACGTCCAAAACTACCTTAAAGGAAAAGACATACGCTTTCTTTTAAACAAAAAAAAAAAAAAAAAAAAAAAAATAACGGATAAAAAAAAGTTTTAAATTTAAAAAAAAAAATTTAAAAATTTAAAAAAAAAAAAAAAATCGGAAGACATCGATTTAAAAATTGGGTCAATTGCCATGAAATCCTCCATATGTATATTTATAACGTGTTCATAGGTCATAATAGAGCCTTAAAACTTAGTTTTGATGTTTTTTTTATACCATTTTTGTATTTTGGTAAAAACTCGGCTATTTTTAACCGATTGGACAAATTTATATATCCGCGTGCACTTCACCAATCCTGCCCATATTCTCCAAATAGGTATACATATGTACATGTCAAAAAGTCGTAGTGAAAATATACCCGATATAATTTTTTTGTGCTTTTGGCATAAATGAAGTTTTCTATAAATATACCCAAATTAATTTTTTTGTGCTTCTGGTTAATTTTTGTAACCGATCATGTATTTTATTGAAAGTGAAAAATTATTGTTTTGTGCCGCATACGCAACTTTCTAAATTTATTTCTAAAAAGTGGTTGACATTTTATTTTGCTTAAACTCTTTTTATACCCTCCACCACAATTAGTTGTGAAGAGGGTATACTAATTTTGTCATTCCGTGTGAAACTTTTTTATTATTCATCTCAGACCCCATAAAGTATATATATTCTGTGTCCTTGAGTAATTCTAAGTCGATTTAGCCATGTCCGTCTGTTGAAAACACGCTCACTTTCGAAAAACTGAAAAGAACTAAACAAACTGGGTGTCAAATTGCTTGTAGTTATCCTAAGCAGTTTGGGATTGAAATCCAGCAAAATCGGTTCTGTAGGATCAGAGCTATGAATCAAAATGTGGAACCACCCCCTAAAAAAAAAATTGCAAATTTTGTAACAAAAACTAACATAAATGGTGGAATAATGCACAGAATGATATACGATTTTGCAAAAGTTTGTTTTATTCGACTGGAAATCACGTTGTAAAATTTCGTGAAGATCCGTCCATTATTTACCCCAGGCGCCATATAAGCCCTACTCCCGGAAAACAGTATAGTACCCCTAAAACCCTAATTAACAATGCTATCATAACAAAATTTGGCTCGTCACAGTTTTATAGGACTAGAAATGACACTGAAGTTTCGTGAAGATCGCTCCATAATTTACCCTAGGCCCCATAAAACCTTACGGAAAACAGTTTAGTACATGATACATTGATACATCAAAGTTTTACAGAACTAAAAATAAGACTGTGAAATTTCGTGAAGATCGGCTCATAATTTACCGTAGGCCCCATATAAACCCTACTCCCGGAAAACAGTTTAGTACGCCTAAAAACGTAAAAAATAAGGCGATCATAACAAAATTTGGTACATCAAAGTTTTATAGAACAAGGAAAAAGACTGTGGAATTTCGTGAAGGTCGGTCCATAATTTACCCTAAGCTCTTTATAAACTAATTGCGTTTTTTAATACCAGAAATTTTTAATCACCAAAATTTTTAATCACGTTTTTAAATAAACTGTTGTCAATGGTTGATATCTGCTCGATAATGTTGTTTAAGCTATCTGAACTGTAAAATCGCAGGATCTTTTCTTTCAAAAGATCCATTGTTTCTCTTGCTGTGTGGCAAGTGGCACCATCCTGTTGAAACAACATTCTTAACGTCTAAATCATCAATTTCCGCCACAAAAAGCTTCGGTTTATCTTCCTATAGCCTATCTCCATTGACCGATTTATTTGGTTTATTTACTTTCTTATTAACATTTCTTTTAATTACATTTGAGTCGTCGCAAAATTTCCTGGCGAATAAAACAGAGTCAACCGTACTCGACGTCGTAAAAAATACCAAGCTGTTTCAATAGTTATCGATTGTTGTCAATAACAACTAAGAAAATACAATTATTGTTCCATTGGCTATCATAATAGGGGTGACTAGTTTATAGCAAGAGTTTTTATTGCATTAAAAAAAATTAATCGAAAAAGTGGTTTTGTTAAGAATCTTTTTTAATAAAAAAAAAAGTTCTATAGAAATTTGTGGTATTCATTCTCTCTTTATGGACCCAATTGCAAATTGTTTGTTCAACACTTCAGAAATAAGGACACTCATTGAAAAATCACAAATGCTTAAATATAACAGTAATTTTTGATTTCACTTATGTCATTCATCGTCCCCAATTGTTTTTTAACTAATTTATTATACAATATTGGTTTGACTAAAACATTCTGTTTGTTTTTGATAAAAGCAAAAAAATCATTCACATAGCCTTTTTTTTAAATTATATACAGGCCTGTCACAGAAATCAATTCCGATCAAACGCGGAAGTGATTGTATCTTGCTGCACATAAAACGACTTCACTGTTACAGGGCTGATAATATGCGAATTTATGTGCATTCTTAACTATTATATGACAAAAATATTGTTAATGATAAAATATGCAAAAATATGCGCTAACAAATCGATGGCAATTTTTAACCTTGAGTGTGATTCAGATTAAGAATTTATTCTCTTAGTATCTCTTAGTATTCAAACGTTTAAATAAAAACACAAATTTGCATGCATTTTTACGTCCTATTCATATGTATAAACAAGTGAACACACTATGTATGTATGTAAAGGTTTACAAAGAAACTTGAAATGTTAATAATATAATATTATGCTTATAAAATAGTTTATAGCTATGGTATAATAGTTTTTTTGGGGTTAGAAAATACAAACACATCATATGCAAATAAATTTAAAAACTTAAAGCGTATTGCGTGAACTTGGCCTTAAAAATAATGTATCTGTTTTGAAACATTTGGTTAAACAATCAAAAATTTAATTTCATTTATTAAGCATAAGTAAGAGTAATTCCTTTAAACTGTTGGCATCTTTCGATTTGGTATCTTTCAGTAATTTATATTGATCTTCTATTGATTTTAAAATGCGTGGCTATAAAAAGAGTTATTATTTTATTTATTTTTATTTATTTATTTTTACTTTGAACTCACCAAGTATTTAGGTTCTAAATGAGATTCATGTTTTGTAGCCAAAAACCACAGATTAAGGGCCAATTGAGTAGTTTTCTCTCTCGATAAGTCGGCATAACGTACTATGCGCAAAAACAATTCTAAGGATAAAGTGGCCTGTAGCTTAAATTGTTGACAGGATCCCAAAATACTTAACTGGTTTAAAATTTCCTCCACTACAAACCTGCAAATATTATTAACTTCTGCCAGAAATTTTGGATCATGACCATACAATTCATCATTGGAAACAACTACAATTAATTTTAAAGAATAAGTAAATTTCATTATAAAAATATATATGTATGTATAAGTAGCCAAAACTCACCTTCCGGTATGTGATAGGGAAACTCCTCCAGATTCTGTACATACAACATATCCAAAGCATTAAAATAAATTTTTGTCGGCCCTGCCGTATTTATAGCAAATTGATATTTTTGAACAACATATAGCATTAAATTAAAAAGAAATAACACTCCCCTTTCTGGACTATCAGGCACTAGTACTAATGTAGCCAACATATTACTAAGATATGAAACCAAATATGAATCCATACTTTTGGCTTTTCCATCGATTTCTATAGAGTTTGGTATTTGAGTTACTAAGTTTAAAGCTTCTTCGAAGCAAGCATCCGCTTGCCCTAAACATTGATTTACTAAGGCCACTTGACCGCTTAACAGATACAAGTCCATTTGTTGCTGCACCGACGTAATGCTGGGTATAGTGATGAAACAGAACGCTATACAGGCCTTAACAAAGCCTTGTGTTTTACGGGAATGTTTGTTTTGAACAATTTGACATGTTTCCATTGCCAGTTTATTGACACTTTGAACGAGAGTATTGAAGACAGCATCAAGATTGGAAAATGAACCACGGGATTCTACATAATAACTTAATAGTTTTTCGAAATCTCGGCCGTAATAAACTTTTCTTATAAAGTGACAGATTAATTGTGAAATTTGTCGCCGTTCATCTTCAACGGTGAGGGCACTGGAAAATAAGTTTTATTAATGAAAACTTTAACAGGAAAAAAGCATTTTGGTGAAAGAGTGACCTTTTTTTTTTGTAAAAAAGTGACAATCATAATTTTTCTTTTGAAAAATACTTTTTTTGATGCGATTTTAGTTAATTAAAATGCGAATTTGTTGGTAATAGAGTTATACTACTTACTTTACTGAATCATTAAGTATTTTACCAACATACATTAAGGCATTTATGACAACTGCATCGTTAGTAAATTCCTTGCCATTGCGTTTATAAATATCTAAAATATATTTACAAGCTTCAACTTTAGTTGATTCTTTTTGGAATAAATCTAAAAATGGCAAAAAGTTTTCCTGCAACAAAATTGTATGAATAAATATTATTTAAAAATAACATTAAACAACGACTATGTATTATACCTGCACCAAAAGCAGTTCAATGTTTTTCTGATGCTGTAAGATTTTATCCAATATATTGCGTAATTGTTGTTGATGTTTATCGCCAAATTTCGTATTGGCAACCCGAAAATGTATTTCGCCCAAAAAACGATTAAGTTCAGTAACCTGTAATGAATTATGGTAAAAACACTAGGTAAAATAAAAATGTCTGATTTATTACCGGAAAATTTGAGGCCACAAATTGTGTCCAAGACTCAACACATGTTATATATTCACTTGGATCCGTAAATGTATTTATAGTAATAAATGATTCTTGAAGAAAGGCATTACGTTGCTCAAATAAAGGATTACAGCTACTCATGCTAGAACCCAGGGCCTTAAAAAGTTGAGATTTTGATATTCCTTCTGTGTTAGAAGAAGTCAAAACATTAACGAATTCAAAAGCATTTGTAGCAATAAATTCAGGTTGAAAAGCTTGTAAAATGGCTATTAATACTGTGCCGCTAAATAAGAAATTGTTTGTTTAATTTTAAATTAATTAAAGCATGTTTTAATAAGATTAGAAATCTCACTTGTTTTTTAAATTTTGAACATCTTTTAAAATATCCTCCGTATAAAGATTATTTTTGTGAACAAGTGCCTGTAGTATAAAATTCAAAGCAGGTCCATACAGACTTAAATAAACAGACATATCAACTCTTTGGCGATTTAATTCGGAACGTATTGAGCCACTAAATGCCTTTGTTAAAAAGTAATGTATAAACTTGATGTTTCACATTTTGATTAATAAATTACTTTACCGTTTGATAAACCGACAGAAAATCTTTAAAATTATTTAGTATATAAGTTTTACTGGGTGTAACTAAAACTCCCACACGCACTAAATAGCAGCGGGCGTAGGTAGCAACTAAAGGATCTCCAATGCCACGTATCATTTGGGTTAAACGTTGTAAGGCATTATCATAACTAAAACAAAAAAACAGTTTATTTTTGACTATATGTATATTTAAAAAAATATCAAGTCATTACTTGATTACTTACTTTTCATTTAAGAATTCATAACATTTCAGAATAGCTATTTCCACATATAATCTAGGAAGCAGTTCTCTTATCGATGCTATTTTGAAAAACCAGTTATGGCAAGTATCTCGAGCACTAGCTGCATTAGCAGCACGTATGGATCTAAAACACAATTAGCATTATAAATATTTTAACATCTCAAATTTTCTTACTCTGGGCCTGACAAAGTCTTCTGTTTTAATCTATCATACACTAATTTTCCAAAAATATCCAAAATATCTGTGATCAACACAAACTGACTGGGATAAAATGGCAATACTGAGGTGTCTGCCAAAATTTTAGAACATTGAATGGCAATTTTTAAAGCTTTTACTCTTTGATCATTATGCCAAGATTGCACCAATTCATGATTGAGCTGTTCAATACGTTGTATATATTCTTGTTGAGTCAAATCCATCATGTGACGCATGGAGCCGTCCTCAAAATCATCTAATTGTTCTAAACGAAATTTTACCTTATCGGATACCACGGTTTGTACTTTAACTAGTTAGAAATTAGGGTTTAGGTACGCGAGTCATTGTAATGCATTAAAATTTACTTACTTGCATCTGTTCCAGGTAGAGCTTGTGCTGAGGTGGTTAAAAAACTTGTGGATATTGAGAGTTTTTCTGATGTTGTGAATTTATTTAATATGGTCAAACGCTTTGCATTCCAATTTAATGACTCATCGGCCAGAATGTCTTTTTCACGTTTATTGGCTTTGATTTTTTTGTATGACTCCTGAATTTGAAAGTTTAAGAAAAATTTGTGTTATCTCATTTACAAAATTTAAGTTTTTATGATAAGGCTTTAGAGTGCTTTTTGTGAAAAAGTGTCTTTTAAATAAATATTCGGCCTTATTATTAGAGTCGCTGTAATGGTTGAAGTCGTAGTCGTTTAAAATTGTTATCGGTGGAAATTAAAATTTACGACAATGACAATGTAAGATACATAGAAAGTTTGTCTTATTTGTGTCATTTACAGCAATCATACCAATTAAACACAAATACTAAAACAAAAAAAAAAAAAAAAAAAAAAACGACTGGTTTTCGACTACGGCAACGACACTCATAATAGGGCTGATTTGACTCGACGCTTTTTTAACTAAAAAAAACATAAAATCAAGCAAAACTATGTTTATTTTAAATTCCAGAACGTTGCCGTTAGTTAATAGATTTTCTTTTAAGTGAAATAATTTGTTTTTTGCGAAAAAGCGATTTTTTTTTACGAAAAAGTAACTTTTCAATAAAAACGTGAATTATAAGGAACTTTTCCCTTTAAGGGAAAAAATAACTTTTAAGTGAGAAAGTGACTTTTTAGTGAAAGTCACATTTTACTGGCATACCACTACAAGGTGGCAAATATTGTACAAATGATGAATATCACTTTTTTAGGTGACGTTTTCTAAAAGGGCGTTTTCTAAAAAGGACAGTTAAATTGAAAATTATTGCAATCGATATTCCGGAATAAGTATAGAAGACAAAAGTGCCAGAATAGCTCTAAAATTCTAACGACAATTACTGAGTTCTGGAATTGCTCCTAATTTAATATAAAAGCTATGAACAATTCAAATACATAACTATTGCATTTAAATGTTTAAAAAAAGTGATACTTGTGTTATGCTGTTTTTCCTTTTTGCAAATGTATTTTAGCAAAATGTGACTTTCAGTTGACTTTTTGAACGAAAAATTTACTTTTGGAAAAAAAGTTTATTTAAACTCTAAAAACCTATCTCTTATAAGAATCTTAAAAATATTTCATCTTTAATAAAGAATGTTAAAGCCAAATCCTCATATTAAAATGTCATATGTTGCAGGCAGTGTGACCACAATTAAAAAAAAAAATTGGATGCTAAATGGGTATTAAAACAATGCTAAAAATGCTAAAAATAAAATTTGAAAATGCAAAAAAAATGATAAGTTTTCTTAAATAATTGTATCATTTTAATGAATGAATTAAACATAAATTTACCTGAAAATATTTTATTTCTTTAAAATAAAATGAAGTTTATATACAAAAAATTATATACATACATACATTTATTTAATAAAAACAGTTCAGTAGTTTGACAAAAGTTAGCGATTTTTTAATAAAAAAAAACAAAAGGCCCTATCTACAAAATATTAAATGATAAACGCTTAAAGCTCTAAGCAAAATATGCAACATTTTCAAAAAAACACTGTTAAGGCGCAACAATAATGTGCTTAAATTGGCTTATGTGCGAATACATGTAAATCATATGAGGCAAACCATATTGAACTTACAGAAAATTTTTGTTGAGTTTTATGAAACTGTCATTTGCTTAAGCAAAGTGCGAAACTGATCGCACATGCCGTACGGAATCAAATGTTTTTTGATTTTGTTTTTTTAAATACATTTGAGACTTTTTGTAAATTTTTGACAGTAGGTTAAGCAAGGCTATCCATATTATGGTTGGGCCTTTAGGTTTTACAAGAAAAGTAGAAGAAAAATTAGTTATAAACAGTTTAAGGCGATTAATAAATTTATCATTTTAAATAGTTTTTTGTAAAATTTTCAAAAGGTTAGATGTTGTATTGTGATAGATAAAATATAAATGCGTATAGTTTTATTAATAATGACATTTTATACTTGAAATATAGCTACGTCATAGATCTTGAAGAAGATAATAAGAATATCTAATACAAGTAAAAAGCACTTAAGTCAACTCAAGCCATTATTATTTATTGCCACATATATACATATATTATTAAATACAAGATAAAAGTAAAAACAAAAATTATCATTGAAAACATAAAAGGCTATTCAACAGCATTTTCAGTTAATTTAATTACGCATTAAACACACCATTATATGAATAGTTTTCCTAAATTTCCAGTGTTGGTCAAAATACCATTATAATATGATCTGTATTCATCATATTCTAAACACCTATCCAGAATTTAATAGTTGAACTTTCGTTCATCAATTCGTATGCATTCAGCTTTTGCCATTGCTGTTCCAAAACCGTTTTCTTCTGTAGTAAAATCTACAATTTCTTCTTTAATTTTTTTTGGTGTTTTTGGTTGCTATTATTATACATTTGTATAAACGTATAAATGACAAAATACAATTATAGAGATTGACAGAAGTGATAAGTTATACATATTGTGAAATAGAAATATATAAAATTTTTAAGATTAAAAAATGCTAAAAAAATGTTACAAAAATGCTGAAAATAATGCTAAATGATATTTAAAAAACTCGCTGCTAAATCAAAATAAATAATGCTAAATTTAGCAGTAAAAATGCTAAAAGGGTCACACTAGCTACAGGGTCTTTAAATACAAAATTAGTAGCACATCAAATTAATTTTATATTTATAAATAGCACAAAAGTTCTACTTACATACTCCGATGCCATTTGCGACAAAGGATCCATTAATTCCACCTCTTGTTTAGCAAACTGTGTTAGAGGGTCTATACCATCCAAAGTTTGCAATAAAGGTTCTGCCAATATGGACATACTTGATGACCTACTACTTGTATTACTGCCCATACTAGATGGCCTGGTGCCCTTACTATCTACCATTGTAACAGTGGCCAATTTAAGGGGATGTTCATAGGTCTGATAGCCCTGTAATTGATTTTTGGTCACCTCATATAGACGAGGCACACACACCCTTAAAGAAATTTTGTTCAATTTTATTTCTTTGCAAATTTTTACGATCTCTTACCAGTCACTAGCCATTTTTATTAATTTCAATGCAAATTGTATTAAAAATTTTATACAAACGATTAATTAAACCAATAAAACAAAATTTTGTTCAATTCTCAATAATTGTTGTTTACGTTCAGCTGTTAAAACAGCTGATGTCAAGTGTGGCGTGTTTGCTGTTTTAAGAAGATGGAGAAGCGATACTATATAACTCAGAGGAGTGATTATGTTGAGCTGGCAGTGCTGCTTGTAACGTATTGTCAAGTTTAAATTAATGGTTACTTTTAGTAAAAAATGCAATGCAAATTCATTCCAGGTGGCCTTAAAACCGCTGCTGATAACTTTTTTTTGCTTTATCATTGTTAGATGTCAAAATCTTGTTTATTATCTTTGTTTCTGTCTTTGACACTGTACAATGATTTTACAAAAACAAATTGCTTTTGGTTTTTGTACGAGCTGAACTTGTTGTAGTAAAGAGATTACCTGTAATGAACTTGTCTTGGTAAAATGCAAAGGCTTTTTAAATAATAATATATGTGCCATAACGAAAAAAGTGCGTATGGCGAATTAAGCTAAATTTGAGTTGATGGCATCTATGCAGTCTCCAAGTTCAAAAGTACCCATGACTAAAGTTTCAATTATTTTGCACGTTTTTTTAGGAAGTTATAGAAAAGTGGTTGTTTTTGTACCTTCATCACAGGTGGAAAGATTATACATATGAATATAAGTTTGTCATTTCGTTTTTAATTTGTATACATATATTCTAGAACCTTATGTGCAGCGAAGTTGATTTAACGATCTCCGTCTGTCCATCTGTCCGTTGAAATGGGTTTTCTGAAGATCCCAGATATGAGGGAAAAGGATGTTATAAATTTAGTCCAGAATTGTTTGCTATTGAAATTCAGCCAAATCGATCTACAAATGGCTGAGATATGAGCAAAAGACCAAGACTGGCTCTAGTTTTACCCAAAAATCCTTAGTTGTTGTTTTTTTTAATACATATGGGCAAATCCAAAGTGTTGAACGTGACAGTCGTACGCATCAAAAATGCCATAACATTTAAACAACAAATATTTTTACGTTCTCTTAACCCTTAAATTATAGTACTAAGAAAGCACTGTTATCTATGCTTAAGTTTATGGAGGGCGCGATTCTAGGCCAAAGTTAATGGAAAAAAAGTAGCGGTTCGAACGTGAAAAAATAGACGTGGTTTTTGTGGCCATGTATAAAAAGGCGTAATTCAGCGAAACCTGGCACAATTTTTTAGTCAAACTACTTTCAGCATTTTGCGTAGCAATGTAACATTAAAATGATTCCAAAATCTTTTGTATTTTTTAAACAAAAATCTGGGTCGATACGTGACATTTCGAATGCGAAATTTTTTCCGTAATAATTTAACTGAATAATGATTAAAACTAAATAAAAACTTACCGTTAATCAGAATAACTTATTTATCTTTGAACTCTTCATTAGATTACAGACCACGTAAGAAAATTTTTTTGGAATAATTTTTATCAAGTATCACCTCTTTTAAGAAAGATAATATTAAAGAAAACATACAATAAAATATTTTCACAAATAATAAATTACGTTTGCACTACTTTGCAGTCTGATTGTTCATCTAAGTGAAGAAATTTATGGGTAAATTTATAAAATTAGTAAAATCTAAATATTTCTCTATAACAATATCGTAATATAATCAGCTTTTAATAACTTTTAAATTTTCCGTCACGGTGGACCTTTTGACGGATATGCCCATATCTAAAGAACGGTAAAAGCCAAAGTTTTCAAATTCGGTACAAGCATATTTGAATGAGTGAATGATTAAAGATGTGGAAAGCATGTAGAAATAATTTAAACATAATTGAAATTGTCGACACAATAAATTAAAAGCGAGGAAAACATGGGTTCTTGCATGATAATTTTAGCTCGTTGTAAAAGAGAGTTTCGAGGATTTTGGTATCCTCATGTACGGTATTGAAAATCCTACGTTGGTAACGATAAATATGTACTCCAGTGTATTTTTCAACTTAAATGTACATTGCTGACAATAATATTTAGCATTTTTGAAAATATTGAAATAATGTGTCATAAACCTAAAAGAACTAGGATTTTGTATACCCTTCACCACAAGTGGAAAGGGTATATATGTATGTAACCTAACTGACTTAACCTGCCTTGCTGCGTAATCTCAACTTAGCATCGGGTGAACTACAATGAGGTAACGTCCCCTCGACCCTTCTGTCAAAAAAGCCGCGACAGAAAGGTCCGTGTGTTAGCTAAAAGGAGCTGATAGGACCAAATTTGGATCAGATATTTTTTATATATAAAGAATATTATTGAAAATAAGCCAAATCTGTATATTTTTCAACTGGCCCCCATAAGGATTTAAGGATTTTGTTGCGAATTTACTAATAGGGCGATTCTATTCTAGACAACTTTTAACATCAATTTTCAAATCACACTATTTGCAGTGTTGCCAAAACTTGGTGACCAATAAATAAAAACACATTAACATTCAATAACAAAACAGAAATAATTCATTTAAAGTTGTTTACGATGAAATTGTGAGTTAAGATCAATTTGTTAAATAAGAATAAACATAAATTAATATTAAAAAATTAAATCATCGAAAAATTCGATGTCGTTATTGTTTATCTCATAGGAATCACTCATTAGTTTCAAATAATCATAAGTTTTAAATAATTTGAAGGTAAATCATAATCACGACAACATTTACCCAACCTTTTTAGTCCAGAGCTACAATAAAAAACAAGTAAGAAAGTATAGTCGGTTAAACCCGACTTTATGATACCCTACACCACATTGTAATTGGACCTGTACTTTGCGCACAAGGTTTACATGTCAGCCAGCCAGCCAGTCGGACAAACATCGTTAATTCGACTCAGAAAGTGATTCTGAGTTAATCGGTATACGTAAAGGTGGGCTAAGGACTAATATTTTAAGGTGTTACAGACATCAGCACAAACGCATAGTACCCTCTCCTCTATTGTGGTTGTGGTAGAAATATTGTATTGTTATGGTAAAAATATTTACCTAATTGAAAAAATCGAATTAACGGTTGCTTAATGTAACCTATTTCTCAAATTACTTTTAACGATGTTTACTTGGCTAAACACCCTCTCTACTTCAGCATTAGACCATGGAAGTGAGAGCAACTTTATAGTCAATTCTGAAATTTCTTAAACAATTTTGTTACCACCTGCATCCTTTTATTGAAATACTTACAACCAAAAAGAAACAGCGATGTTTGTGTTGATCCATTTTATAAATTTAATAGTGGAATTCTGTTCCTTTATTTTGAAAGATGTTTCCGCGTCATAGTTTATAGCGATTTTCAACATTTTTAAAAGTTGTGATTTAAATTAAAGGCGTTTTAATTGTTCAAAATGTTTATTTTACTTTTATAAATATTTATAATAAAAGAAAAATTATTCTATTAAAAGAAAAACGGCAAAAAAATTTTATGGCTAAACAAGTTGAAAATGGCTAATGGCTAAACTCAAGGCGAATTTATAACAGGTAAGTGCAACTCTACAAATACAAAACAAAGCGAATTAACTCCATGCATTTTGTTTTTGCAATTTTCTGACTTGTTGTCAAATTTCAGTATAGAAACAAAACAATATTTTGACGTTTCACCATTTTTTTAATTCGCCGTGGATACAGCTGATGAACGGCTGACGAGTTGAGCTTACCTGGAGTAAATTCGCCTTGGCTAAACTCATTTTTTAATGGCTAAACAGGGTGAAAAGTGGCTAAATCTAGCCACTAAATGGCTAAATTGACAACACTGACTATTTGATACTTTTTTTGATGCCAATTTAAAGTAAAATATCTAAATTTTATAATAATATAATTTTTTTCGACGTAGCTTAAATATAAATTTGTTGTGCACTTCGAAGCATTAAGATTCATAGATTTGGCGCGAAGAGAAAATTCATACGTGGTAACACTTGTTCAAAACAGCTGTTATTGCCAGATTGTGATCATATTTTTATTTTGTATATTGAACGGCAAACATTTATCAATTAGCGACATAAAAAAAGTAAGTATGTAATTTTTTTAGTTCATCAGAATTATTGAAAAAGTCTACTTTTTTCATAGAAATGAAATGCCAATGTTTTGAAACTTTGTAAAAGTAAGAAAAAGTCAAAGACAAATAGAAATCAATAGTATGAAATGGGAATTTAGCACATTATAACGAAACCTTGATAATTAATTTTTGAATCCCAAGAAAAACTTTGAAATCTATTAAACTGAAGTGTATATTCTGGTTAGTGTTGAAATTAACGTTAATTTAAAATGGTTGCACCCGTCATCATAATATTTGAATGACGGGTGCAACATAAATGACTTTTAGCATTATTGAATAATTGATCATATTTTCATTTTCATATTGATCATATAGGCAAATATGGAGACTGTTCAACAAAAGTGCAGAAGGAAGCGAAAACAAAATCCTGAGAAGTATGCAGACCATTTGCAAAGGGAAAGAGCTCGTGACTCCAAACGGAGAGCAGCCACGAAAATGAAAATGGAGTCGGATGAAGATTTCAAGAAATTAGTGAGAAAAAAGTCTAAGGAAAGAATGCAAGCAACTAGAAAGCGTCGTAAAGAAAAAGACATTGAAAAAGCGAGCACTAGTTACAAGAGTTGTCGCACATTGGGTAAGGCAGTGGCAAAAGTGAAGCGTAACCTACCTACTAGCCCCACTAAAGCTAAAGCTGTTGTGAAAAAATAGATTGTGAATTCCAAATTGCTGTACCTTCTGAAATTGTATCGGCTAACGCAGTGCCTTGGAAACTCACGACAGAGTTAAAACAACAGATTTCCGATTTCTATAACAGGGATGATATTATCAGACAATGCCTGCAATGAAGGATGTAAAATCGTTTAAGTCAAATGTGGGAACAAAGGAGAAAACGCAGAAGAGAACAATGGTTATGAGCATCAGAGAAACCTATGAAATTATGGAGGGACAGTTGTGAAGCTTTTTTGGCTTTTGTATCGTTTTCCCCTAACTTTGACCCCGCTGAGGAACCATTTACCCCCATCCTACCCCCCAAATTTTTTGGCACATGCGTTTTTTTTTAACAAACTTCACAAAATTGGGGGTTCTAGCGTATCGAAATCTTGCTGCTAAGGATTTCCATAAAACACTAATCCACCCCTAATGGACAAGTAACTCTTTTCACCTGCTGTATTTGGATGAAGGATAAACTCCATTCTGTTATTATAATAAGTGACGATTTAAAACACAGTAAATACGCTGTGCATCTCTTTCTGCAAAAAATTCTGCAGTACATAAAGTCTATCAATGGAAAAATTACATCCATATAAATTTTCAGCGACAATTGTGCAGCTCAATTCAAGAATAGTTATGTAATAGGGAGCATGAATGCACTCAAACTTGAATACAGGGTAAAACCAGTGTTCGAAAATAAGCAGTACATTATTTAACGTTCGGCTCACACACCCAGGAACGATATTGTGTAGACATACACAACCCTTAATACCGTTTGTAACTATTTTCAAGAAAGAACCGAACATTATACAATGTTCGGTTCTTCCAAAGTATATTTATACCAAGTACATGCAAGTCTACAACAAATCAACAATTAAAAAAACAACATTGCTTTCCCTCAACAATAAATTTCAGTGTATTTATCAAATATGAAAAACTGGGAATTTAGCACGTCATACGAAGATCGTATTAATAATAAACTTTGTATTCCCGAAAATAACTTTGATAATATAATTGCATGTGCCCGTGCATAAAACTGAATTGGCAAATTGGTTTAGTTCGTTGTTTTCTTACGAAGACAATAGAATGAAGCGGTTTGTTTTTTAATTTTTTTTCTTTTAACAAGGGTAGCCAGATTTTAAATTCGGAAAAACAGTACATTGAATACATAAAAACAGTACAATCAAGAAAAAAACAGTACATTTTTTTTGACGACAACATTACCATTTGTTTTAATAAGTAACCCCCAATTTCACCAAGTTCAGCTATAATTAACTATCAGTTCAAGCTGTCAAAACATATTGTAAGCTGGAAGTTAAAGTAATAGTTAGTTTAAACTGAAATTGGTGAAATTGGGGTAAATATTTTAAACTTTTGATTGAATATGCAACAACAATTATATAAAGAAAGAAATACACTTAAAATGTGTAATGTCAAAGGAATTATTTCCAGTTTATGGCATTTCATAAATATACATATGAAATTACTCCATTTTTGTTTCAAAAGTAAACACCACAAACGAAGCATTTGGCCAGGAAAAGCATAACATTGCTGTAAGCCATATATGAAGGGAGAAAAGCCTTACTTAGCTCAAAACAATCAACTCATTGATTTTGTAAGTACGATTTTCTTTAAACATATTCGTATTTAAAGCAATTTTCACTACCCACATAGTTGCACAAATCATATAGAATTTGAGAAAATGTTTGTTTCCTAAATTAATTTTCCAATTTTAAATAATTTTTAAATTATTTACGGCTAATTTTACCAAGTTCAGCTATAATTAACTTACTAAAACAATAGGTTTTTTGACTTTTATAATGAAAGTTAATTAAACCTGAACTTGGTGAAATTGGCCATTAATCTATAAAATCCAAAAAAAATAGTTTGGTTTATTTTTATTTCACAAAATCTGAAAATATTTAAAATCAAGTGCAATTGAAAACGATGAATATTTTCAAAAAATTTTTTGTAAAAATTTACTTATCTTTTTCTTATTTCAGTAGTTTAGGTAAAGAAAAGTGGTCCTCAAAGGTATTAGGTATTTTTATAAATTTTTAACACGGAGAATTTACCAAATTTGTTTGTTTTCAATTTTACGTGATTTCGATTTCCAGAACATGCCCGAAAATTAAAAAAGTTCTAAAAATTAACGATAACTGTTTTGGAATAAGTATTTTTTAGTACTTAAAAAAATTTAGATTTTATTTTTGTCTTTCTCAGGTGTGGAAAGGGAAAGACTATTGGAAGAGGTAGCCATAAAATCAATACAACACGAAAATATACCACTGCTACGAGCCACCCATTATAATTTAGATTTCTACTGTGTATTTATGAGAAAACAATGACCACAGCGTAAAAACTCTTATTATTTTAGAACTTTTTTTTTTAACACAACATAATTTTTTGTAAGCCAGTTCTGTTAAATATAGACTGAGCAAAAAAAAAACAGTGCAAAAAACAGTACAAAGTGTAAAAAACAGTACATTTGCGTACTGTTTTAGGAGTTGTGCATAAAACAGTACAATTGCAAAAAATCAGTACATGTACTGCTTAAAACAGTACGTATGGCAACCCTACTTTTAACCCACTTACAACTACAATTCGAGTCGGAAAGAACCCAACCAATTGTAGGGGGATGTAAGAAAAGATAAACTCACTGTTTATTGTTGGTGTTTTGTTTCAGCTTTGATATTGTTACAGGTAAGACTTAGAGTGTTTATAACTCTTATTCGCTTAAGGTTTTATTTGTTTAATATTTTTGGCTTTTCTAAAATCTTTGGAAAAGGTTTCCTGATGAGCTGGTGTAAGCAACCGGCGAAATGCGCATAGAGGCTTGCTTTCCCTCAACAATAAATTTCAGTGTATTTATCAAATATGAAAAACTGGGAATTTAGCACGTCATACGAAGATCGTATTAACATTAATTTTGTTTGTGTAAAAACATTTGATACTGTCAAACAGCCAAACATAAAGGCTCAGTTAGCCGGGAGTAACAGTAACGTTGAAAATCAGCTGATTCATTTTGTTGTATGTAAAGCAATTAGAGCGATTACAGTTAGCAGTAATATGTTACGTCTCAATCTGTAAGAAATAGATTGGTCTTACTTTTTTACGGTAAGGTTACTGTTACTGTTACTCCCGGCTAACTGAGCCTTAAAGAAAACAAAAAAAATCATGGCGCACTAAAATGTAAGCAAATTTTGACAATATCGAAAATGAAACAACTGAACAGCTGATCACTTGCATGTACTTGTAATAAATGTACTTTGGGTTCTTCTAAACACATTGAAGTTTGTGGATTTTCAAAAAAAAAACCGAACGGAATTAAATGTTCACATCTTTTGTTGAGTTTGATAAAAACAGTAATATTTTTGTGTTCGAAAGATGACTAACAGGGAAACGTTATTTTTTTTAATGATTTTCTACACAAACACTATTAGCGTTTGTGTTTTCCACAAATCTACCGAACCGAACATTAAGAAACGATATTTAGTGTTTATTTTCGAACACTGGGTAAAACATCTTGAATGGAACTTCTTTGCTACTTCACATGGCAAAGGGGCGGTTGATGGACTAGGTGGAAGTATAAAAAGGACAGTTTGGACCGCTGTAAAGTCCCGACAAGCATCTTTTTTATATTCGTACCAAAGGAAGATATTGACGCAGTGAAGAGTGTGGTAGATGATGATGATGGACGATTTGAAACCGATTTGATGCTTGATTCATCAACATGCTGATGTATCTATTGAAATAACTTAGATGCGGTGTAACCGCTATAATTTTCGTATTGAAAAGTGAATTTTTTATTATTTATTTTTACCTTTTTTTTATAATTTTAAAATATTTGAAAAAATATATAAATTGAGTTTTTGCTGATTTTTAATTAAGGACAAATGAGTTTTTTATTGTGTATTTTGTTGATTAATAAATAACAATATTTTGAATAATTATGTGAAAATTAAGAAAAAAATGGATTTTTGTTTAGTTATTTTAGACGCGTTGCACCCGTCATAGCTTAAAGGGCAAATTTCTTATTATTGGATCTTTTACAATAAATAAGAATAATACAATAAAATTTTAAAAATGAACAGAGTTTTGTGTTTTTGTGGTATGATCTTATGAAAGTTGGCCAATTTTGTTGCACCCGTCATGCACTTTAAAGCCTCTCGGTGGCTATTTGATCGTTTCATATAAATTCTTGTAAATAGATAACAATAGTATATAAAAAAATGTTACCTCTTCTAGAAATAACTTAATTGCAAATGTGTTTCTTTCTATTAGTTAAAGACGTGTAAAGCGTTTAAATGTTGCACCCGTCTGAATAGAATCGCCCAATAATACTGGGATGAATGGTATATAGTAGGGTATGCAAGCGATTAACCGTTATTCGATTAATCGATTCATTTTGGGCGATTAACTGTTCGAATAATTTAAAATTGCTTATTTTTAATTAACGAATAATTCGAATTATTTATGTCGCTTAATCGAAAATTTGTTTTTTCTTAAATGTAAAAAAACAAGCCGATACATTTTAAATACTCTTTTATAGTTTCTTAGCTCAGGAAAATTTCCTTCGTGGTAACAATTTTTAAAAATTTAGTATAGTACAAAGACTGCAACCAAAAAGTTTGGGAATATTTAATTAATTTTTGAAAATTTTTAGTACAGACTTTTACCACAATAATTAAGATGAAGAAGATGATTTTTTGAGACGAATTAAAACAACCTTACACTAGATTTTAACAAGACTATTAAAGTACATATTTAAATTGTTAAAAAATCAAAAACAGATTCAAGATTAAGAAACCGTTTGCAAATTTTAGCCACAGCAATATTATGCATTTACATATTATTATTTTTTTCAACATTTTGCTAAAATTTTCATTAAAAACTAAATAAAATTATTTTAAACGTCAGAAATAATTTCATACAAATTGTTGCTGAAGTTAAAGTGGACTCAACTTTAGTTACATTTTAAAAAAATGTTAGTTACATTTTTGTTCTAAAAATGAAAGAAAAATATATGAAATACTTTGGGAAGAAAAAAGATAGAAGAAAAAACGAAATTGTTGCTCTGATTGTAAACGAAGCTTAACGCTTTACTTTCAATCTCCCCAACGTCAACAATAAGTGAAATAATCTTTTCTAAATCGAGTTTCATTAAAACAAAAGAAAGAAATAGTTTGGAACATTTAAGCTGTATACATACTCTTTTTGAAATATAAATTTTGAATTTTGATGCTATTTACACCCACACCACATTAGTGGAGAGGGTATATGCATTTGTGCTGAAGTGTGTAACACCTTAAAGTATACCGATCGACTCAGAATCACTTTCTGAGTTGATCTAACGATGTACGTCCGGCTGGCTGGCTGTCCATGTAACCTTGTGCGCAAAGTAAAATTTTGGATATAATTAGCACCACGAGCGGATATAGGGGGCAATTTCTGTGCCTCAGAAACTATCAAACCGATTTTAATGAAATTTAAAATGTAGATAGATCCATATAAGTACGGACATTAAAGCTATGCATATTTTAAAAAAATAGGACCACGAGGGGAGATGGGGGGCAATATTTGCCTCTCAGGAGATATCAAACCGATTTTAATGAAATTAAAACGTAGACAGATCCATATTTGTACGGACACATAAGCTATGCATTTTTAAAAAAATAGCATCACGAGGGGTGATGGGGGGCAATATTTGTCTCTCAGAAAATATTAAACCGTTTTTAATGAAATTTAAAACGTAGATAGATCCCTATTTGTATAGCCATACACTCTCGAAAATTTGTTCCTAAAGACTGTGGTGTAGGGTATTATATGGTCGGGTTTGACCGACTATACTTTCTTAATTGTTTTTATATCAAAAGTTTTCCTATTTTATTACATGACGTACCTTTTGTTAAATGGTTACTTTTTCAATAAAATTTTTGTTAAACATATAATTTTTGGTCTTATTTTTTAACTTCTAAACTAGAAATAATTGAAATTATTCGATTAACTGAATAGTATTATATTGTTCGATTATTATTCGATTAATATTTTACCTCGAATAATTTTTTGCGCGATTAATTGATTAATGCAAAATATCGATTAATTGAATACCCTACCTAGTATATAGGGTAGAAGATAATTTTTAAATTTTTTTTTAAATATACTTATTAGTACATACATATATAAATTTTTAATATTAGAGAATACGAAAATCTGCAATAATATTCGCCGAATACGAATATCCAATATAAAATTTAGCGCGACTCGGTATTTCATATTTAATTGAAAACAAGTGAAAGTTCTATATTCGGCTTTGCCTAATCTTTGATACTCCCCACCGACAGTTACAATAATTCAGTCGTGGGCCCTATATGGGATCTATAAATTATTAATTAATCTTTATAAAAACGGACGTCAGTATTAAAACTCTTCGAGGTTAAGACCTACATATGTTCAAATATTGACCAACAAGCAGAATATAAAATTTAATTTAACTAGTTTGTGTAAAATACCATGATTCGTAACATTTTGTGCCGTAAATAATGGATCAATCATCACAAAATTCTGGAGAGTGATTTGTGATATTTCAAAACCTAAATAAATACGAAAGTCTTAAAGTCCTTTTGAGAAGGCTGCTTTTTGTAAGGTCTATGGTAGATTATGGACCGATCTTCAGAAAATTTAACAGTGTGATTTATGGTCTTTTAAGACTGTCACGTACGAAATTTTACTACAGTAGCATTATTTTTTTTTTACGGATTTTGGCGTAATAAACTCATTTTCGAGAGTAGGCTTTAAAAGGGTTCTAAGGTAAATTGTGGACCGATCTTCACGATATTTAACAGTGTGATTTTCAGTCCTATAAAACTTTGACGTACCAAATGTTATTACTGTAGCATTTCTAACCTGTTTGCCGAGAGTAGGCTTTATATAGGGCCTATGATAAATAATGGTCCGATATTCACGAAATTTGACAATGGGATGGATTTCTATTCTAAATCTAACATGGCTGCACAATATGGCGGACTAGCTATTTTTAATGCACTCCTACAATATGGGTATCACATGAAAGGGCTTACCAAGAATAAAACGAATAATAAAGTGTCGTCACTCTAAATTCAAAATGACGGAATTCTAAGGCTTGAAATTCATTTTTTAAGCAGATATCTTCAACGGATTGAGCTGAAATTTTTTTATACACATTCAGTTTGGGTGATACTACATGGTTAACTGTGTGACGTTATTTTAGATCCAACATGATGGAACAACCAAGATGATGGACTAATTATTTTTAAAGCATTCCTACAAAATTGGTATCACATAAAAGGACTTGCTGAAAATACCATTCAAATTTCAAACTAAGTTAATATATATAAATCCATACTTAAAAACATAAAAATCTGTTGAGTTGGAAAAGATTAATGAATTGTAAGGAGGGTAACCCTTCCCGAAAATGGTGTTTTCACATATTTTTGTTAGACAACAAACATTAGTTATTTTTTGTATCTTGTCGATATATTGTTAGTCTAATAAAATAATTATTAATCTGTGTTACGTGACCAACAATTTGACTTGATATCTGTGGCATTTTGACAATACAACTTAAGTCAAATTTTTAAAAGTTGAAAAAAATGTTGTAAATCATACGAATTTTCATTCAAAAACCATTTTGGTTTACGTTTTTAAAATTTTGTATAATAAACGAAATTTTTTTTTAATTTTGGTTTATTTTATTATTTGATAAAGATGATTTTTTCACCGAGTTTTTTTAAAAACTTTTTTGCTATCTTATAGAGTTGTCAATTATTCGACTTTCAACTTTGTTCGAATAATTCAAATAATTGTTTTTATTCGTTCGATCAAACGATTAAATCGAAAAAATTATTCGATTAATCGATGAGAATAAAGATAAAAAAATTGTTTTCCAAAAAAAATACTATGGAAAATCTTTCATTCCATCCGCTATGACTTCTTCTTTTTTTGATGCATAAAATTTTTCATCTTAACTCCATATCGTTTTATTACTTAAAGGCATCGTAAAATTAATTATTAATTAATTAATTCGTTAATAATCCGATATTACTCTGGATTTTCGAAAGGCTTTGGCAGACGTACCATCTTCAGCCAAACTTCTGTCTAGAATTTCTTCTATAAAGCAGCCGCTGTCTCTCTTAATGTATTTTTCCATTGTACCAAGTTTGGCATTTCTTGATGTCGTCGGATTATCTTCCACTGCCTCGTTTTCAATGGTAATATTGTGACACTTACGCAAATGGTAAAGATATACATATACATATAATTTAAAAAAATATATAGTACAATAACAACGTATGATTTATATAAATCAATTATTTAATTTTAAGCTTTTTGTCACCCGAAATTGAAAAATCCCCTTTCTTGAAAAATGTTTAAAGATTGATTTAAAAATAAAACAGCTGATACAATTGAGAAGGTGAGTTGCAAAACTCGAGATGGAAAATTATTCTTTTGGCCGTTTTCTCATTACGCGACTATCTTTTTTTCCAACAAAAAAATTCACATTAAAGAAATTTGGTTTTCTCAATGTCTCATTTGCTTCTATTCTGTCGTTAAGCTTACCAGCACTCATCTGCCAATTAATTATTTTTCTTTTATTTATGTTGACATTAATAATGGCGATTTCTTTTCTGAGAAAAATATGTTACAGTACATACATGTAACATTTTCTAATGTTACCTATAATCATTAGAAGTGTTACATGTTGTGCAATTTCAATAGAACACAATTAGTGCTTTTATTTACAACTATTACACTTTCATCATTAATGTTCTTAAAAAGCGATTTTTAAAGCTATTTAAGCGGTTTCTGCACTCTATTGCGGGTTGGAAACAAATATTATCATCACTAATGGCGCATAAAATTAAAACGATTATAATGCAAATAGACTTTTTTGATTTTAATTTGTAAATATTTTTATATTTTGTTTTAAAATCAATTTTTAACAGTTTAAGTATTAAGCACCAAAGTTGTAGAACAGGGCAGTATGAACACCTTAACTGAAAGTAAGGGTAAAACATGCAACATGTTTTGCATGTTTTTCATCAACATATTCACAAAAGAACTTGAAAAATTTTCCCACAGTTGTATTTTTTGTACAAACGAACACAAAAATGTAGAACATGTAACATTAATGCAACATTTTTCTCAGAAAAGAAATCGCCATAAGTAACAGACAGGTTGTCGATACATTGAGAAAATTACCATTACAGTTCTTTTGGCGCTTTATTAGACGAAATATTCTGATTGCAGCAAGGCATGTCCGTGCTAAAATCATGGAAGAGGACATGCATTGATACAATTAGTATATTTCTTCTCATAAAGCGCCAAAAGAACTATTAGAATCAATTGTCATCTCGTATTTTAAATTTTGTACCGAACGAGTTTTGCAACTGTTCTACTCAATTGTTTGTTAAGATTTGTTTAATAAGAACATAAAATACATTTTTGAAATACAATGAGTACTCAACGCAGTTTTTGCTTACTAAAGCCGGCGATACACTATCCTATTCACGGCCATTTTCACCAAGTTCGGTTAAAACTAACTTCCAATTAAAGTTCCGGTTACCAATATGTTTTGACAGCTATAACCGATAGTTAATTATAACCGAACTTGGTGAAAATGGCTGTCAGTCGTACGATTTGTCAAAAAAACCGCGTGTGCTCATAAAGTAGGATGTGTAAAAATGAATTAAGTGACATATTTTTTTGACAAGTCTGTCCGACTTGCAAATGTTTATGAAAATTTTCATGATATAGTTATATGCGATTTTCTTGTAAAGTAGCTGAGTCATTTGAGTTGGCATCATTTTTGTGGGACAGTGTGGCATTGACAACAGATTTTGAAGAAATTTTTTTTATGTCAGATAGAATTCCATCAGATTTTCGTGTGAATGAATCGTACGATTGTGTAGGATAGTGAATCCTTAAACATTGAGATTAATTACAGCCACGGCTATGGCAACAATATTTTTTAACTCTCCTACATTTTGTATAAAATCACTAAAAACGTATGAGAATAAATCAAATTCTAGGCTTTTGTATAATTTATTTTTTAATAAAAAAATGTTCGATTAATCGACATTAATTAATCGATTTATTCGTTATTCGAAAATCGTCGTTTTAAAATTATTCGAACAAGAGTTTGGTTTTGTTTGATCGATTAATCGAATTATTCTTAATCGGTTGACAACTCTACTATCTTATCTCGACTTAAGATGTTTTGTCAAAATGCCACAGATATATTGACGCGATATTCTACCTAAAAATAAGCTTAGATCGGTAATGAAATAACGTTCTTATCATTAAGCTTGGCTTCAGCAAGCTATATTAGACTAGGAATTATGCCTAAAATCCTAACAAATAAAAATGCGTAAGAATCGTCATTAATTGACAATAGCTCTAATATAAAGCCAAGTTTCAAAACATATTTTAAATAAATAAAATTATCGTAATTTTTGGGGCAGGGCATTACAAATTCTATAACAATCTTATTTGCTTTTGTTAATTGGTCTCTGGCATTTCTAAAGCTATTAAAACACTTTCATATGTCAAGCAGTAATAAATATTAATTTATTTTGATAAACATTTAAATTTTTTTTTGTTGTACAGTAACGACAATTTTATTTTAATTTATTTAAAATTTACAAAAATATTACATTATTATTTATTTTTGTTGCATTTTTATTGAAATGTTTAATTATTATTATTAATTTGTGTACATAATTTGTTTATAAAAGAAATTCTTAAAAAATAATTTATACAGTCTTAAAATTACACAAAACTTAATTATTAAATGAATTCACAATTATTTTGTAATTTTGTTTAATTTACAATTTATTAAACTTGGGCCAAAAATGAGTCTAATCAAGGCGAATTCATTACAGCTGAAACAAATATCCCTGCTAATAACTTTTTTTTAGTTTTATAATTGCTGGATGTCAACATTTTGCTTATTATTTTTGATTGTTTTGTTCTGTTTCGACATTGTACAATTTAATTTTTTACAAAAACAAGTTGCTTGTGGTTTTTGTAGGAGTTGAACTTGTTGTAGTACCGAGATAACCTGTAAAAAATTCGCCTTGAGTCTAATTTCCAAATATGTTTGTCATTACCTGAAATTTTTAAAGTTTTTTTCGACTTAAGAAATGTAAATTCTATAAATTTAGTTTTTGTTGGTAAATTAAGTTACAAGATTTATTAGCGATTCATATGATTAATTTTGAAAGTTTCACAATTAAGGGTTGTGAATAACCTCGTTTATTTTATCCTCAATATAATACACACATACATATAGGTATAATTACAATAAAATAATAATAACGTATAATAAAGTGACATAGATTTTTTTAGACTTGTATTGGTTATAATTAGTTGTTTTAATTTATTTAATTTTTTCTCTCTTTAATAAATGTAACAACTTTTTGGTTAAATTTTTAAAAAATTTTGCTTAGATACTTTACAGCAATTTTGTAGTTAATTTTTTTTCTAAAACTAAATTTTGTGTTATTGCAGCGGAAATTAAAAAAAATTTTAGTTACAATTTCTAAAATTATTAAGCCACATTTAAACATGGCACAATTACCGTTATTTTGTTATAAACTCAAATCACATACACATAAGTTATATATTTAAGAAATATTGTTTTTCAACACTTAGGTTTTTTAAAAGAATATGTATTTTTACAAAGTTATTTATAATGCACAATAGGACAAGTTAAAATTTGGGGTGGTAAAAAATGTATAAATCTTTGTTAACTTACATTCGTTGCTATTCTAGAATACGCGTCGAAGGAGTGAAAATTTACATTTTATTGACAGTTAATAATTGCCATATTCTTTTGTGTTATTTAAATACCCAAATAAATTCCCAAAAGTGGAATATTCCCGGTATTTACCCAGACATTAGGAAAATTCCCGGTAGAATCCCATCTATATTAATGTGGATATAAATAAACGGAAATAAAAATCAAAAAAGGAAAAATTTCAAAAACTAGTAAAATCTATTCAAAAAAGTTTCACAAGGATTGGCTAAAACACCTAAGGTTAAAAGAATGGGTGAAAGAAACAGATGAAAAATCCTTTTGAAATGACTGCAAGTGCGACATAGTTTTTAAATTTAGAGGCCTGGAGCAACATGCAGAAACAAGAAAGCACAAATATGTTACGAGCATAAGTAAAACCATCCAATCCCTTTTAAAAGAATTTGTTACAACTTTCAGTAGAGGCGGTATTAAGTTTATGTGCTGTGCACAGCTCAATTGTACCTAATGATCATTTGACAAGCCTTTGTAAAAGGCAATTTGACACCTCGTCGCGAAAGCTAAAGGACAAAATACTGCATATTATAGAAAATATGTTTGACCCTTACTTTAGTGAAGATTTTTCTTTATTTTTTATACAAAATTTTTAAGCATTTATTTAGCATTTTTTTTAACAAAATCTATAATTTTTTCCTCAATAAGTTTTGGCAACACTGCTAAAATAGCACACTCAATTTTAAGCGATTGCTTACAGAAGTCATATTTTTTCGTATTATTATATTAAGACATATGACTTTATTATGACCAAATATTTTTTGCAAAACATGAAATTCACAGCTGATTGATAATTGGTTCACTGAGTGTCAGCTTTCGGTTAGAAATTAAATGCTGCATACCTCAAGTACATGCAGAAAAAAATATGGTAGGAGGTAACCATATTCTAAGAGCAACATGTTTATGTTTGTATAATATGGTAAAAATCAAGGCCCATCTGTCAGGTCTGCTTACTTGTACAAAAACAAAAAACTTTTTCTTTTAAGCTGTCAAAAACTTACTACCACATATACAATGCAAAAGGAAAAAACGTGTATGTAAACAAATTTTGAAAGCTCAAAAGAACGAAAACAATGATCATCAGGCTTCTTGCGCAGACCTTTTCAATGGGTCTTGGTAAAAATTAACAAAAATTTGTTCAAAATTAACCATATTTTGGCCAATATTAACTATAATTAACCATATTTCGTTCAAAATTAACCATAATATGTTATTATATTACGGTCAGAATTAACAATAAAATTGTCAATGTTAATCATAGTATGGTTATTTATTTCATCCATTTTTTCAATGTTTTATTAAGTGTCAAGTTATAATTTTATTTTATAAGTGTCAAGTTTTAATTTCACAGTTCTAAAGAATCCCATTTAAATCACTTTCCAGCCTATGACAACCTTCATTAGCACTCCTTCTGTTTTACAGATTTATACTACTACGTAAATGTCTGTATTTTAATTCATAATTAAAAAAAAAATGAATGATAATCTAAAGCAAACCAAGCAAGTACTTAACTAAAAAGCATTCAACTATTGTATGCAATTTGTCTTGCGAAAGAGCAAATGCAAAATTTCGTAGTTCTTTTGTTAAATCCAACAACAAAATAAACAGAGTTTCCGTTAGCTATCATATGAGAGTTACGATATACTGAATAAACCAAGGCGAATTAATTTTTCAGGTGGCGTTGAAAGCACAACTTTTTTTTCTAAATTAGAGAGAGGAATGTCAAAAGTTACATGTGTTTTTGACATATTGACCAACGAAAGCAACAAATAAAATACAATGTTGTGTTTTTGGTGTTGTTACTTGTTGTAGTATTGCCACGACCCTTTACATGAATTCGCCTTGGAATTTGTTCTAGTGCTTGCAAGACTATTTGCACGAAACACTAAACTCCGCTGTTATTTATAATAAGACATTAACAAAAGCTCCAGCTGAAATCAAGCTTTGATATTGCTAAAAACAGTAAAAGTAGTTCTAATTTTTTTATCCAAAATTTTTTTTTAACTTAATTAAACTTTCAGATAAAAGGTAAGCTTTAAATATCCTTGTCAAACTTATCCCATTGTGCATTACTTTTAACAAATATACAATTATTATGTTTATATGTATGTACATGTTTTTTTTAAATACCGTTAACAATATTTAAAAAAATCCAAAAGTGTTTTTAAAATAAATCAACAAATTATTTGATCTAAATACTACAAACATAGCAACAACAAGAAGTAGCTGAATTCCACCATCATCATCATTATATGATCACTTGTTTTTGTTTTTTAACAGCAGCAACCTAATAAATCAAATCAAGAAAATATTAAAAGAAAAATGTTAATTAATTAAATAAATATTTTTGATTTATAATGGTTAATAAAGTTTTGGTCTTTTTTAAATATTTACTAAATGCTTAAAAAAATGTAGAAAACCTTTTAAAGCCACACTTTTATTTGGTTACAGTAAAGTGTTAATTTGTTTTTGTTTCAGCTCCAACAACAAATATATAAATCACACCACTTGCACCGTTGCAAAAGCACTAAAGGTAACTTTCTTGGGAAATTCGGGACCAGGAGAGCCACGTGTCTTTATAACCGGTTTCAGGGGAGTTCTAGGCTTCAATGACAACAGACCAGCAGAGGCGGCCAATTCCTTTAAACGTTGTGAAAATCCATGGGAATGTGATGAACTATCCGAACTACTTGTTATGACAGCAACACCATCGACCACATCGCCATTTAGGGTCTGAGCATTAGGTACTGTATTTACGGTGGTGGCCGGATGTAACCGATAGACCTGACCGTTATTTGCAGGATAAAGAAGACTAGCATTATTTACGGTAGATTGTGGAGCATTTGTGTAGCTGAAAAACAGAAAAAGGGTAATAAATTAATTTAAAGATATTATTTAAAATATTTATTTTATTTTTACAAAATATTTATTTAAGAAATTTGCTTTTGTAGAAATCACATGGTTTGTATGTTTATTTACTGTTTTGTGCTTATAAATATTGTTTTTCAACTAAAATTTAAAGGTGTTTTTTTCATAAATTTATTTAATGTGTTAACTTATTAAGGTGTTAAAATTTTAATTGTTTTTTATTCGTCAATGTTATGTGTTTTTAACAGCCTACAAAATTTGTTTTAAGCGGACACCCTATTTCGATAAACACTGTTGATTAGTCCGACAGTATTCCATAAGGAATAATAAATAATTACTTCTTTTAAGGGGACATGCAAATTGAACGGACACATTTAATTGGATCCTTCGGGGTACGGCCATGAGAGAGAATTTAAAGACTTTTGTTTTACTAAGTGATCATTTATTTATAAATATGTATCTAAATAAATAATACTGTGCTCGAAATTTACACTTTTTTTATACAAGCTGGGCACATGTCATTTCAACCTAATTCGGGCACGCTGAATCCAGTGGTGCTAGCCTTCTTTTTTAGGTTAACCCTGGTTTTCAAGAAATTCCGTTATTTCCAAAATGGAGGAGGTTGCACACCATATATTCGCGTAACTCAAAAACGGTTTAGTTTATTGAAATTACTAAAAAAAAAAACCGAAATTCCTTCAAGAAATATTAAACTTTTTTTTTAATATTAGCAGTCGTTTTAGAAACATATTTTTTTTTGGGGAAAAAATTAATTATTTTATCAAAATTTCGAAATTTTTGTTTTTTAAAAATTCTTATAAAATTGGAAAATGCAGCTAGGCTTCTAATTTTTTGCAGAAATATAAAAGCTGCTAACTACAATTTGGCCCCTGCAGCACCAAGGGCAAGGGTGGGCACCATTGGATCCAGCGTACCCAAATTATGCTAAAACGCCATATGCACGGCTTGTCTAATTTTGCAACTAGCACAGTGTTATTAGCCAAAAATTCCTCATTAATCGTTTTAATAATAAAAATGTTAAGAAGATTTTAGATAAAAAAAACATCTTGTTTAAAACCGGCCTACTTAATTTGAAATGTTAAGAGTTATGGGCGATTCTATTCTAACGGGTGCAACATTTAGACGCTTTAAACGTATTTTACTAATAGAAAGAAACACATCTGCAATTAAGTTATTTCTAGAAGGGGTAACATTTTTTATATACTATTGTTATCTGTTTACAAGAATTTATATGAAACGATCAAATAGCCACGAGAGAGCTTTAAAGTGCATGACGGGTGCAACCAAATTGACCCACTTTCATAAGATTATACCACGAAAACACAAAACTCTGTTAATTTTTAAACTTTTATTGTATTAAGGCCTAACCATAATATGCATAGCCTTGCTTAACCTACTGTCAAAAATTAACAAAAAGTCTCTCAAATGTATTTAATAAAACAAAAACAAAAACAAAATAAAAAAACATTTGATTCCGTACGGAATGTGCGATTAGATTCGCACCTTGCTTAAGCAAATGACAGTTTCATTAAACTTAGCAAAAAGTTTCCTTAAGTTCAATATGGTTTGCCTCATATAATAAACATGTATTCGCACATTTGATTAAGCCAACTTAAGCACATTGTGGTTGGGCCTTTATTCTTTTTTATTGTGAAAGATGAGATATCAGACGATGATTATCAAATCAAACATCGTAGAGAAATATAATCCAAAACTAAGAAATTTGCTTTTTAAGCAATGACGTGCAATGAATTTTCTGTTCGCGCCAAATCTATGAATCTTAATGATTCGAAGTGCACAACAAATTTATATATAAGCTTACGTCTAAAAAAATTATATTTTTATAAAATATAGATATTTTACTATAAATTGGTATCAAAAAAGTGTCAAATAGTGTGATTTGAAAATTGATGTTTAAAGTTGTCTAGAATATTCAAACCATTGAAAGTGTTTCAAACTCTATACTGTAGTGCTGTCACAAACAAATACCGCAACGAAGTGTATACGACCAATTTACGAAGTGTAGAAGCAAAAAACAAATGCATCACGAAAGTGGGAATATAAAAAATACTCTCAAAAATTAAAATGAAATGAAAAATATACGCAGCAATGAGAGTGGGAATAAAAAATACATACATTCTTTGTTTTTTTAAAGTGAGTTTGGGATAAGTGTGTACGAAATATTTTGTATGTTTATTTCTTTGATTATGTTGCAACAACAATTCTTTGCAAAAAATTTCTTTATTTGTGCACGCTACATACGCAACACAAATAAACATCAGAAAATGTCATTTTGAAATACTAAGAGGCAAAATTGTTTAACTGTATTGAGAAGTTTTGAAAGAAACAAGTACTGTCTGTAGTGTGTTTCTTTGAATTTTTGTACCACCACAGCACACTTTAAATTGAGCTACGAACATTTAAGCATAGCATTTGTCATTGTGGTTATACACAAATGTTTTTATGCAGGTCATTATTTTGTGCATATCATGATAGTGAATGGCTGCCAGAAGTCTTAACCCGTCGACCAGGAGGCTAATTATGGCAGTCGTGATCGAATACTTTTTCGATTCGAAAGCATTTTTATTTCTAATTCTTTCAGTCGATACTGAACGAATCGAAATTATTATTTCAGAACAGTAAAGCATTAATTTGAGTATTCACAACACTGAGAAAATAATTGCGATTCGTTCAGTATCGACTGAATTAAAATTGCTTTCAAATTGAAAAAGTATTAAATCACGACTGCCAGAATTAGCCCGTAGAACACTTATAATACAAATAACAAATGAACCTACAACAAAACCTTATACATTCCAAAAACTAATCATACAAAAATTAACCCAATCCAATTTTTATTTTGATATAAGGATAAACCTAATATATCAGATTTAAGTCTTACAATTAAACAATAGATACAAAATTTTACATAAAAAAAACAATAAACAAAAATAAAAGATTAATTTAAACTTTGACTTAACTTTAATGAAATCGATTAGTTTAACGACGTTTACCCCAGGCAACAGTTCCTGGTAAAATTGCTTCATGTGAACAGCATTATAACAGAAAACTTAACCTGTGTTCATAAAAAAAAAATCAGCTAAAACTGAATTTTTATCTGCATTGATCTGAATCAAAACACCAGGACAATTTAGGAGTAGACCAGGACACCAGCAAACTTTGTCAGCCCTATACTAGTGTAATAGATATTTTTTCATACACTGTGCAAAATTGGTTTCGAAAGCAAAGGTTTAACATTTTTTTTCAATTTCGCATTACAATAAAATTTTATATTAGGGGTTGTATTTTTATCTACTCTCCATGTATGTGCAATTTCGGAGATAATAAGATGAAATTTGACACATAGGATCTACTTGTTTCAAGGACAAAGCCTGTTGAAAAAGGTGAGAATCGATTGATGATTTCACATAGCCCCCATACAAATTTCTTTTCGGAATAGAGTATTTGTGCCATCTAATTATGTTAGTATAAAGAATAAATTTGGTTCAAACTAATTTTTTAATCTTTTTAATTAATCATCTTTCAAAATTTTATTGGAATCGGTCCATATTTGATCACAGCTCCCATAAAAATATTACTCGGAAATAACTTTTAGTGCATTTCTAATAAATATTGATATTGACATAAAAATAAGTAACAATAACTTTTACGACATGACAAAATGTTGTGCTGGTAGGTCCAAAATTGACCATAATATATCTAAATAATATTTGGCACAATGAACTTTTACATAAATCTTAACCTCATCAATGTTGTTCGGGAGGTCCATGCCTGCCCATGTTTACCAGAGATCTGCAATGAGTAGTGCAAAAGTGAGTAGAGCTAAATCATGACTCTTAAATTCTTGTACTTATACGCACTCATACTTATTCCAATGTAATTCAAATTCATATTCATTCAAAAGTTTTATTTTATTCATCGTACTCATACTTAAGGCCGTTACACACTATCCCACAAAGTCTTACGTATTTTATGAAAATGCAACCCTGTCATGATAAGTTGTTTTTGTTTTTTGTAAATTTATAAACAATAATTAGATCAGGGAAGCATTTTCATAAAATACGAAAGACTTTGTAGGATAGTGTGTAACGGCCTTTAGCAACATTTGAAGTGTTTGATTTAGAATCTACTCAACTCAATGTATATAGGCAAAGCAAAATGCGAGGCTGCCAGATTTGTCCCCGAAATAGCAAAGTGACGATTTGGCAATTACAGTTTACTAAAGTTACATGTATGAAGTGGACGATTTTTCGGCAAATTTATCTGGCAGCGCTGATTATTAACTTGTGTGTTTTATCTGTTGTGTTAAAACGGTAAATGGATGAGCTAAATGATTTGAATCATTGTGAGTATTGTAAGTATTTTCTTGAAATTATAAATCAAGCTGACGTCATTTATGAGTATGCGTATAATGTCGACGTCGCACTCATAAATATTTCTCTTGTGAGTATGAGTGAATCAGAGTAGTTTAGTTTAAATGATTTCTACGTACCTATACTTACAATTGCATTAGTCAGTATGAGTAGCAAAAAAAAAAAAAACGATTCATTGCTGATCTCTGATGGGTACCTAGTACGGTACACTCTCGAAAATTTGTTTTTAAGTATTGTGGTGTAGGGTATCAAATAGTTGGGCTTGGCCGGTTATGCTTTCTTACTTGTTTTTATATGTGTTATTTGATATTGAAAAAGAATCTATAAAGATCACGGAAAAATACAGTTTTTCGGACACCACATTTTTAAGACGATTCTATGAAAAAAAAAAAAAAAATACCGAATCGAAAATTTGATATTTTGAAGTTAGAATAAAGCGTTAATTTGACAATTTCGGTATATTCCAATTCGCTATTGCAAACCTCATTAATGGGTTTTAACTTAGATCCGGTAGAGCCGTTTTGATTATTACTCGTTCTTTTTTTATCTTCTTAAATAATAATGCCTTAACAAAATGTTAAATCGTATTATTTTCATTAAGTTGTTTTTTTATGTTTTCAGTTCTTAAATATTCTTGTTAAATGAGCTGCCTGCAACAGCAGCATTCAGACAACAATTACACAAAAAGCCAATAACCTAAGACGTTTAGATCATGTGCTCCTAAGTAGTTGACCTTAAACTTCGTTTCAGTTATAATATTTAAAATTAAATATGTACAAGAAACTGCAACCAATTGTAAAAAAGCCTAAAAATAAGCGTTTAGCAGTTGTAGGACTTGTTGCACAGCTTTAAAAATTAAACAAAAAAAAAAAAAAACATTTTTTTTTTCAAAATTATAAAATTTTTTTTTATTTTTTTTTGCAATATTGAAGTAAATCAACTTTTCATTTATTTGAAAAGCATAAACAATTTCGTTTGCTTATATCGCTGAAAAGATGAAGGTGAATGTAAAATAAATTGTAAAAAAAATTCACAATGAAAAGACTATAATAGAGACAATAAATTATATATGAGTGATCTCAGAAAATATATAAGGAAGTGAATTAATTGATTGGCAAGTATTTCCTGAAATATTAATTAAATATAACTAGAAAGCAGGGTGGGTGTGTGATATTTGCCAAGTAAAATAAATTTAGAAAATATTGCACATATCGTCAGCTCAGAATTGCTTTGACTGACCGACTATTTTTAAAAAAATTGAGTTAGGTATGGGGTATATATATTTTGAATACCCCCTTTTTGAATCCAAAATCTGTTTCGCGAAATTTTTTGTGGTTTCTGAGATATAAAGCATTCATTCATTAAAAATACCAGTTGTAGAACCAAAAAGCTAAAGGAAGATATTAAATTTCCCGTATTTCCCATTTTGGTACTATTTTTCCCCCCCATTATAATATCAAAAATTGCAAAATGCAAAATGTTTTGTAAAAAAGTACCAAAAATAGTTACGATTTTCACCCCTTAAACATCCGAATTTCGAAAAAGTACCAAACTTGTATTCGTATATTTTTGATTAGGTTCGAATGTGGTATAAACATTATTTCTAGGTTTATTTGATCAAAAGATAGATGGGCCGACAAAAACGTACCAAAATTCAGGTTTTACCCGTTTTCACCCTAAAAGAGCCGAATTTCAAAAAATTACCATACACCTGTCCACTTATTTTTCAAAAGAACAATGATATACATACAGGTAACCCTCGATTTACGCGGTCTGTTGAGACCGAAGAAAGCACGTGTAAATCAAATTCGCGTAAAACAAGGTTCAGGACTGGTACAAATTCCGTTTATGGGACCAGAAACATATCGCTTGAATCAAAACATGAGATACATACAAAATTTCATTTTGGGGCCCTAAAACCGTGTTAAATCAAGAGCATAGAACTGTATATATTTTACTTTTAAAAAATTAAAGGATATTTCTTTATAACGATATGTACAAAGCTTTTTTGTTATATCTTTATAAAATAATTGAATTAAAAAAGAATAACAAAAAATAATTGAAGCATACATACGTAGTTGAACATTTAAAATCAAAAATATAAGAAAAAGATGAAAATTGTAAAATAGTCAAAAACAAACTAAACCAAGACTGAAATAATGGCAATATTCAGTAAATTTTTACTGATTACTAAAAAAATCAGTATTCACTTTTTAAAAGAATTTTAATAAAAAAAAGTTATATTGTAGGCATTGTCAATTAATTTTTAGACTTTTTCAGGTAAAATATCGTTAGTATAATTCGCAAAGACGCTAAGTCCACTTTTTTCCAAAATTGAGATTTAAATGCAAAACGGTAATACTATACAAAATACATATTTTAAGACAACAAAAAATGTCATTATGTAGTTTAAAGTTGTGGTAATTTTGTGGTTTGCAAAAACGCTAAGTCCACAAAACTACGGAAAATATTAAAAGCACGTGCTAACTCCACGAATATTAATTTGTTCAATTGAATTTGGTATTTTCTGTTCTATTTTTTCTAAGGTCGTGAAAAGTGGAGATCTAAAAAAAAATTAATACTTAGCACCTTTGAAGTTTTTCTACTTAAAGTTTTTCAATAAGAATTAAAATGAGCTTAAAAAAGTATATAGTTATATTTTTGTATCTTTTTAATAGAAATGAAATGAGCTTGTCTTAAATTTCTGTTTTTTTTTTATAAAATTTAATCAAACTTATTTTTAAAATTAAAACTGTAGGAAAATGTGCTAAGTCGACAATAAAACGAATAAGTTTACAAATCAGAAATGCGAATAAGTTTACAAAGTCCAAAAAGTGCAAATTTCCCTCCCAAGATTTGATGGAAATGGATTTTCGATTTAGGTCATTTAAAGAGAACTATTTTGTAAAAATAATTGCGTTAAAAAAGTTTACAAATTTTAAAACCTGAAAACGCTACAATGTTTTTTGTGTATCCTGTAAAATTTGAAAAAAGGGACTTAACACATTTGCGAATTAGACTAATGATATATTTGTTTGCATATGTTTCAGAAAAGGAAAATTAGCTTAGTACTGCATTATTTCAGTAACTTGTAAAAGTTTGCTGAAGACTGTAATTTTTTCAGTAAACAGTAAAAATTTACTGGTAGCTGAAAAAATTGCCATAATTTTTTGAGCGTGTTTTATTAAAACGCGTAAAAAAAGCGCGTATTTCAAAAAAGGTTACTATTATTGATCCGTGTTATATCTAAATCGCGTAAATGAAGTACCGTACAAGGGATACCTGTATATGTATTACAGTTTTTTTGTATCTCTTTTAGTTTTGGAGATAAAAGGTTTCCGAATTTTCCCTTTTTTACCCCCTAAACATTCGATTTGGGGAGAGATCCACCTACGGTCCACATTTCAAGTCTTTAGCTTCAGGCGTTTAGGCTGTACGATGATGAATGAGTCAGTCACTCACGCAATAAGTATACGTATGCAGGACAAAAAGCCACTTTTTTAATTTTTTTTTAAAAAGTGGCGTATGCGGCACAAAACAATATTTTTCATTTTCAAAAAAATACTATTAAATTCGAACTTTATTCATGAAAGTGCGCAAAAATTTACATTTTTCTTCAAAACATATACTGGAAGCAGTGGTAAAAATATATATCTATCGGGTACATTTTGAGAAATCTTCATGTAAATCTTCCATCTTTGTCGTTTTTCTCCACGCCGACTTTTTGACATATGCGCCAAACCAATTCTGAGGCGACGATATATCGCACACAGTGTTCAAAAGTGACTCAATTCAAAAAAATTAATTTTTCAGAAATCAAAAAAAAAACTGTTTTGGACCTAAAAAAAAAATAGTTAAAAACAAATCTTTGCACAATTTAGTAGAAATTCCATACAGATTATGTTCTAAATTTTTTTTTTTTTTTATTTATTCACTAGATAATGAACAATTTTTAGTTGTGTCATTTTTGATTATGTATTGAATTATTTTAAGTTTAGCTGAATTCTTTTAAAGTTTTAATACTTTTGCCAAATTCTATACTGACACAAGTCTTATTAATATAAAATATAACAAAGATTTATTTTATCAAAAGTGCCACAATTCGAATTAAGACTGTTTAGCATTTAGCAGTAGGGATCTACTACCACTATATTTTTTGACACAATTCAAAATAAGTCACTTGTATGAACTGCAACTTTATACCGATTGACACATAAAGAAAGACCTAACTGTTTTAAGCAACAGTTAACAACAACAAAATACACTGATATTTTTTTTTATAGATTAAAAAGTGTAGTGGGCATTGTTTAAGCAATAAGCCCAAACATTAAAATTTTGAAATGATTCACTTTTGATCTAGGTGTACAATATGAAATATTTAAGAGAGAGTTTTATTTGTTTAAATATAAACATCGAAATAATTTATGCAACTTTTTATCTATTTTCTTGGTAATAATACCCATAGTGTATACTAAATCTAACCTATAACTGTAAAGTTTCATTCTAATCATTGCTTTGGGAGTTTTTAATAATTTCTTAAAAAAATTTCTTATCTTAATGGAATCTTTTTATATAATTTTTTTTTGTTTGTTTTGATAGAATATTTAAAATCTTTTACAATGCCATTTTATATTAGTAGTATGCATTTTTAAATGTTAAACAAAAAAATAAATGCATAAATTTAAAATTAAAATCTACTTACGAGTAGAGTTAAAAACATAGCTGACTATTTAATTTAATTATTCAATAATTAACGCGTACCATAAAAGTTTTAAGTTTAATGTACACTTGTTATTAAATGATTTGACATTTAAAAGATTATTTAAAAAATAATTAAATTTTCTTTTGTTTTTTGTTTGCTTTGCAATTATGACAGATCGCTGATATATTAAATAGCTTAAACAAGATTATTGTTATGGGAACAATGGTGCCAACTCAGTATGCATCGACTTAAGTCAACACTATTTACCAAAAAATTCTCAAACCAACAATCGTTTACACAGGGTAGCACAGAATGAGCTATAAATGGATATGGTTTGAATTCTCGATAACTGTTAAAAAATTAAAATTTTTTTTTCTCTTTAGCATTTGGTGAAGAGCCCATGCCAGTTTAATCAAAGCAATTACACAATTTTAAAACAATGGTTTGCCTCTGCCATTTGTGTCCGTGAAAAAGCAAAAGAATATGCAGACTTTGTTCACAATTCGGTAATAACAACAAGATGAAACCACACCGTATACTGCAGGTGTCTCATTTGGTTTGATGAGAGACATATTCGGCAAACGCATTTTCTTTCGCCTCACAAGAGATTTTAACTGGTCGAGTTAAACAGCTCCTGACAGGTTTCTTAAGGGATATTTTAAAGAAAGAGTGTATATTAACAAGCTAAAAGCCATATGTCACCTAAAAACCAAAATTTAAAATGAGAACAAGGCCTTAACATCCGAAATTTGGGAAAAGTTATAGAAAAGATTTTAAAAAGAGCTCGTATGTTATGTGAAGCAGAAAATGGCAGCCACTACAGGTATTATTTTTGAAAACTTATTAAAAAAATTTGGAAAAATTATACTGTTAAATCATATAGCTCATTTTGAGCCACCCCGTATAAGGGAAGTATTCCCGCCATATTTTGTTGCATAAGTGTGCGCGTAGTAGTCGCTAAAGAGAAAAAGCCTTTTAGTGGTTTTGAGCTATTCTTAAGAGCACTTTACACTATAATACTTTGTACTAAGACATGTTGAAAATTCAAGTAATATCTCGCGAGTTTGAACAATTTGACGTTTTTAATCTTTTAAAGTATGCGACATTGTAAAAAATTAAAGAAAATATGGATGAAAACTTCAATTGGTTGTGCTATTAGTGTTTTTCTTGTCTCATTTAATATAAAATTTAAACTTTTTCCATTTGCTTACAATTCCACTTGAAATAAGTGCAGCTTATATTATTTCGCAGTTGTAAAAAATGTTGCCAGAACATTTCGTAACTTTTTCATAAATCAGACAAAGTACAACTCCATCAACATAATTTCATAGATATTCCGCAAAAGTTTCTTTCATATGAGATTTCATGTGAAATGTTGAACAGAGTAACAGACTAAAAAGTACAGGGTGTCTGGTAGCAGATTTACATTTTCAAACTTAAATCAAAAACTTAACAACAGACGCAAAGTTTTATTAAGAGCATTGAACGATAGAACGGAAATGCGGAGTTAATTTTTTCCAGATGTCTTTCGTCGAGTTGAACACACTGTTCAAAACACAGCCTTGTGTTTCTTTTTATATGCAACACTGATCGTTTTTTTTTGTTAGTTAAAATTTTTATTATGACTTTTTTTGCTAAGGGCAACAAGTATGACTTTGAATTATTTTAAGCGATGCTGCAAAACACATGTAACATAAATAAGCGCTTCTACACCCTGTGAGTACTTGATTCATAGTCATGCCTGTTAACTAAAACAAAAAAAGTCATAATGTAAATCCACTCCTAAAGTTATTTAATTGATATTTATAAAATAATATTAACAAGGCATTTAACTCTATTTTACTTAAATTATTGTTAGACTTTTTCCTTTTAACCAAAAAAAATTTCATTCATATGTTCATAAAATTTTTATAGCTTTTAAACATGTTAAACAATGTCTTAAACCGAAAACGAAAGAAGTCTGCCAAAATAACACTTTAAAACACATATGGATCGTGTTTCCAGTCATTAAAAAAAAAAAATAGTTCGTTATTGTAAAACTATTACAAAATAACGACAACACCCATTTTTAAAACGAAACGAATTTTTTTGGTTTAATGACTACTACCGGTATGAATATCAAAAGTTAAAGCTGGATTAAATAAAAAAAAATATATAATGAATTTTAAAGAAAAATGTTAAATAGTTTTTTAGTAAAAAATTTGCTTTAAATTGATTATAACTTAGAAGAGAATTTTAAAAGAAAAACAAAAGTATTATAAAAGATTAAAGACAGGAGTTGGCTTTTTTGTGAAATAATTAGGGGTTTACCTAAAAAGAAAAACTTAAAGTAATTGGCATGTCTGGATTATGTTAGTTATAGTTAGTGTAAATGTAGTTTTTATTACAAAAAAAGTTTGTGGTACTTTTTTCAGTAATAGTCTTCTTATGTAACTTACGGCCAATTTCACCAAGTTCAGTTAAAACTAACTTTTACTTTAACTTTCAGCTAACAATAGCTTTTTGACAGTTATAACTGATAGTTAATTATAACTAAACTTGATGAAATTGTCCGTTGATCTATTGTAGGAATTATATAATCCCCTCTATCGTGGGTTGGCGAATTTAAAATACACCTGCGACTGTTTGGTAATAGTTTAAAGAGAACGTGAACTTTCTTCCTTTAATCTACTACCAAACTATCGCAGGCGTATTTAAAATTCGCCAACCACGATAAGGGGGAATAGTTGAATTATAAAAACTTAAAAATATTAGTAATGAAACTTAAAAATATTCAAGTTAAAATTTAAATAAAATCTTTAAAACGCAGCAATTCATATTTTATTTTTAAATATTCTATATACAAACTTTGCTTAACTATTCTACGGAAACTCTATAGAAAACTTATCGATAAATTAACTATTCTATAGAAAAGTGTTCGATAAATTAACTTTTCTATAAAAAAGTTATCGACAACTTCTATAAAACTGTTAATCATAAATTCAGTAATCTATAGAAAAGTTAACGATAGCTTAAGTATTCTATTTTATAGAAAAAGTTATCATAGCTTTACTATTCTAAAAGAAAGCTCCCGATAACCTAATTATTCTAGAAAAAAGTTATCGATAAGCTTATCACTTTTGAATAGAAATGTTTTGTATAACTTAACTACTTTATAGACAACTTTGCTATTCTATAGAAGAATTTTTGATACCTAAAGTATATATAAATAAATTAACTATTTCAAAGAAAAATTGTCGATAACTTACTTATTCTATAGAAAATTTATTGATAACTAAAGTCTTCTATAGAAAAGTTATCGATAACTTAACTATTACACAGCAAGCGCCCTGAAGACTATCAAGTAAACACATCAATAACATAGCTGTGTGCGTGCACTCGTTCTTTTTCGGCTTCACATACGCGTTGTCGGCAATGCTTGATGAAAATCCAAAAGCTTTGTTTATTTACAGCCAGGCCCACGATGTCACACGTTAACGTACGCATAGAAAATTACATTTAAACAAAAACAAATTTTAGATTTTGTTTTTGTTTAAATGTAATTTTCTATGCGAACGTTAACGTGTGACATCGTGGGCCTGGCTGTAAATTTGATGGCTGATTACACTACGTGACAAAATTTCAACAAAGTCGTGATCAGAATTGTCAAAAGTAGAACAGTTTTTGAGATATGCCAAAATAACCGTTATTTGTGTTTTAAAAAAAGATGATGTGACTGAAATGCAAATATCTTAAAAAATTGTAAACGGATTATGTAATTCTTTCTTTTTAGTGAAAGGTTATAAAATTTCTAAAATAACCATTGATTGCTTGTGAAGATTGGTCAAGAAATGACAGAGTAACAGGCGACAAAAGTTCAAGCTTCATTGAAAATTTTATGGTTTTGTTCAATTTTGCTCTTTTCAAGTTATTTTTTTTTAAACCAACGATTTAAAAATCCTTATGTTTTATTGCATGCAACATTAGATTATTTGGCGGAATGAAATAACCCCCCAAAATATAACCCCCCAAAAAAATAATGAAATAACCCCCCAAAGCGTGGGGTCTTATTTCATATGCAATAAAGCCCCAATTTTGAAAATGAAATTAACCCCCAACGAAATGAAATAACGCCCCAAACATAAATGAAATAATTCCCTAATTTTTGGGGGCTTATTTCATATGAAATAAAACCCCAATTTCCGAAATGAAATAAGAGCCCAGTATATTTAATACAATCAATTATACACTTTTGCTTTAAAGAATCACGCAATAGATATCATGGTATGATATACCAAACACAAGCTTCGCCAACTAAGGCTTTTCTGCATAGCGCCACGATTTTCTCCTCTATAGCTACGCAGAGAAGCTTTAGTAAGCGAAGCCGGTGTTTGGTTTACCATATAGAAGAAAACCATTTCGCCCGGCCGAAGGCCGGCTATGCAGTGCAGCTTTATTTATCGAAGCCGGTGTTCTGTATACCAAAGTGAATAAATTCTTGCGCCCAAAAACGTTTTCATTATAAATTTAAAAATGAAATAATCCCCCAAAAAATATATTGGGGCTTTATTTCATAATGATCTTTTGGGGGATAATTTCATATGAAATAATACCCCAATTAAAAAAAATTAAATAACACACCAAACAAAATGAAATAATCCCCCAAAAATCGTTTTTGTTGTTCTCTGTACAAACTTTTGGGGGGTTATTTCATTATTTTTTTGGGGGGTTATATTTTGGGGGGTTATTTCATGCCGCCGATTATTTTATTATGAACATTTCTGCCCAACAAGACATAGATTGGTACAAAAATGACAAGGCTACAGAAGATTTATCTCGATAACTGTTCTACTTTTGACAATTCTGACTTCATATTCGGATTCAGCGGACAATTTTACATAAAGATTAGGTGTCAAATTCATTTGGTCAAAAAATTGTCACTTAGTGTTATTTGATAAGCTCCTGTTGTTATTGACAAAAAAAATAGTTTTTTCTTTGTGTTTGTTGTCATGAGAAGAGTACGGATAAAAAAAAATAAATATATTTTGTTTTTTAAGTTTTTGATTAACAAAAAAGAAAACACAACTGTTGTTTGACATTTTTTGTTTTGTACGTCTCCGAAAACCCTTAAATAAACGTCACTGATTGATGGGTTTATTTCAAAGTCTCCAGAGCCCTTTAATAATAAATTTACCATTCTATAGAATAGTTATCGATAAATTTACTTTTCTATAAAAAAGATATCAATAAATTAATTATTATATATAAACGTTATGGATACATTTTCTTTTTTATAGAAAAGTTATCGATGAATTAAATTTTCTTTAGAAAAGTTATAGATTAATTAAATTTTCTATAGAAAAGTTATCGATTAATTGAATTTTCTCTAGAAAAGTTATCGATTAGTTAAATTTACTATAGAAAAGTTATCGAAAAATAAAGTTTTCCATAGAAAAATTATAGATAAATAAACATTTTTATTGAAAAGTGATCGATAAATTAAATTTTCTATAGAAAATCTTATCGATAACCTTACTATTTTACAGAAAAGTTATCTTTAAATTTAATGTTCTATTGAAAAGTTATCTATAAATTTACTATTCTGCTGAAAAGTTTTCTATAAATTTACTTTTCTATAGAAAAGTTTTCAATAAATTTACAATTCTACAGAAAAGGTATCGATAAATTTAATATTTTATAGAAAAGTTATCGATTAATTAAATTTTCTATAGAAGAGTTATCGAATAATAAAACTTTCTAAAGAAAAGTTATCGATTAATTCAATTTGCTATAGAAAACTTATCAATAAATTTAATATTCAATATAAAATTATCGATAACTATAATGTTCTATAGAAAAGTTATCACTAGATTTACTATTATATAAATTAGTTTTTTCTTAGAAAAGTTATTGGTAACTTCGTTTTTCTTTACAAAGTTTTCCAATTCCAATAGTATTAAGGCTAAACACTCTTAACAAAATTTTTAATGTGCATTAAACCTTACCTCAAAAATGTCTTAGCAACTCCTCTAATTTCTTTCTTCTTTTCTCAATCGACTACTTACCACGTACTTATCACATCAATTTTATAAAGAAAAGAACCCATTTTAACATAAAACATTTTGCTGTTTCTGCTAAAATATAGTTCAAATAAATATTTTTAAAGTTAAATAATGATAATGACTTTGTTGATAGTTAACCACGCCAATTGCACATCATAACCATCAACTCATATCATAAGTAATAAAAAAGAAATGCTGAAAAAGAACTCATTCTTACATCTTAGAAAAAAGTTCTAATTCTTTTTAAGCCAACTTTTTAATAAAGTTAATAAAATGATTCAAAGCATTTAAGCAGACAACCGTTCTCTTTCTTTTTTTATATATTATTTGCTAATAATAAGATCTTGCTTCAAAATATATTTTTTTCGAAAAGTTTTCTTGGTCGGTTGTAATGATAAATGTTTATGTTGATAGAAAATGTTTACCACCACCAACGAGTCGTTAGATAAAGGTTACAAAAGTTCAGCCAACAACAGCAACAACAAAAATTTTCATTCATTTCTTTTGCAGCTTAAAAGAATATGTGCTCTTCTAAACTGAAGAAAGAAACAATTTTAAAGATACTTTTGTTTTTTTTTTTTTTCTAAATTCGTTGAAATATTTATGTAGTGTTTGTTGTTGTCGTTTCTTTGAAGACTAAAATGTTATTAAGTTGAAGCTGCTGCTGATCGTCTAAATGTTGCTGCTGCTGCCTCAGATGCCAATAAATTTGTTAAAAATGTATCAAGTTGTGGAAAAGCGCTCACTTAAACCATTTTAACGGTCATTGAGCATTACGACCAAATAGTTAAGACAAGTACAGACCAGGCAGCCAGCCAACCAGCGAGAATCAAAAGAAAAATTATCAAACAATAATGGCAATAGTAAATAAAAAACTACACATAGTACATTCCATTGGATTTAGAAAAAAAACCTTTGTGCTTTAGTTTTTTTTTTATCTTTGTAATGATTTCAGCATTTAAGAATGAAATTATTTTTATAGTTTCTAACAAAATAAATCTAAAAGATTAGAATTTTTTGAAAAGAATTTCCTGAATAATATAAAACTTGAAGAGGTGTTTGTGTTTATTTAAGAAATATTTGAAATAGTTCAAGTTCATATTTGTTTCCTTTATAAGAAAAGCATAAATTACCTAATACAGGGTGGATCAAAAGAAACAAAGGCGTTTAAATTTGGTTATACCTTTATATCGACCCCTTTGCGCGAAATTATCGTATGTTACAAAAACTAAATTTTACAGGACAGCAATTTTTCTACTTTTCTCTGCTGTCGCTTGCAATATTAAAATGAAACTCTACATTCAATTTTTGGAGCAACGAAGTGGAATTCGCCTACAATATTTTGTCAGTTGACGTCTCTTTGAATGTAGAACAAGATTTAATCAAAAACTTAATTTCAAAAAAATTGGCATATACGATAATTTCGCGCAAAGGGGTCGATATTTTTTTAATAATTTTTCCTTTCTTTTAGTTTGCGCGGACTTGAGAAATTGAAAAAGGGAAGGTATGTTATTAAACAAGAAACTAACATAATTGTTTTGAAAAAATCAAAAGTTTACACTATTTAAATCTTACACCTCTCCTAAGTGTACAGTTAAGTGCCAAATAGCATTTAAACGCTTAAGTAGTCAATATATTTAAGGCAATTTTTGATTGGCAAGTCATAATGAACAGCTCGAGCATTGCTTTGCAAATTAAAAAAAAAAAACCTCAACTCTCAAAGTAATTTTTGGGAATACAGAATCTTTAATTAATAATATTTCGTTTGTTGTTCTAAATTCTCATTTTTCTTTCTTAATAAATACACTTAAATTTATTGTTGGAGGATAAACTAGTTCCTATGCCCATTTCACTGGTTGCATAGGCCAGATCATCAGGAAACCTTTATAAAAAACTTTAGAAAAGCTTAAGATGTTATGCAAATAAAACTGCAAAGTGAATGAGAATTACAAACACTCAATTCTTTTTTGCAATGCTTAAACAAAATACCAACAATAAACAGTGAGTTTTTCTTTTCTTTTCTTTCATTCCCCACTACAATTAGCTGGATATTCTTCAACCAATTTTCAACTTTGTATAGAAAAGTAAAGTTATCGAAAAGTTTTCATTAGCTAAGTTATTGAGTTCTTTCGATAACTTTTCTGTAGAAAAGTAATACTATCGAAAACTTTTTATTAAATAGTAAAGCTATCGATAAATTTTCTTTAGAACAACAAAGGAAACGATAACTTTTCTATAGAATAGTAACTTTACTATTCTATTGAATAGTAATAGATAACTTTACTGTTATATTGAATAGTTACCGATAACTTTTCTATAGAAAATTTAAGTTATGGATAACTTTTCTATAGAAAAGTAAAGTTTTCGATAACTTTTCTTTTGAAAAGCTATGGATAATTTTCCTATAAAAGTAACGATATCGATTACTTTAATATAGAATAGTTAAGCTATCGATAACTTTTTTATAGAAAAGTAAGGTTATCGATAACTATTCCTTAGCAAAGCATATATGGATGTATGGAATAGTAATGTAATCGATAGCTGTAGAAAAGTTATCGAGTACTTTACTATTGAATAGTAAAGTTATTGATAACTTTCCCATAGAATGGTAGAGGAATTGATAACTTTTATAAAAATCAATAACTTTTCTATAGAATATGAAAGTTATCGATAAGTTTTTATATCAAAGTAATCGATACGTTTTCTATAGAATTGTAAAGTTATCGATAACTGTTCTGTTGAATACTAAAGTTATCGTTTTAATATTCTATAGAATACTAAAGTTATCGATAACTGTTTTATACAATGTTAAAGAATTGATTACTTCTTTTTTTTTTTACAAATGTTTTACTGATTTACTGATTATGTGTAAAAGTAAAGTTCTGTTTTCAAATCCGCATTGCTAAGGTCGTCATTTTTTGATTGAGGCTTATGTAAATAAGTATGTAGTTTTATTATCGTTGCCTACTGCAAACATCATTAACGTGCATTTTTTTTCTTTAAATTTTGTTCGTTTTCCTCTTTAAATCATTGATGATAGTGTTGTTATAACCCATTGACCCAGATAATGTTGGGCTTAAGATGGATGAAAGGCAACAACAAAATGCAATGAGATGTTAATAAAATTGAAAGCGATTTTTTTCAAGATAAACAAAAAAATCTATAAAAATAAATATCGTTTAAAGCATTAATCTAAGTGTTAAAAAACAAATCTTAAGCTTATTTAGTTGTATAAGTTAAATAAAAGCGAAATTTTAAAATTTTGTTCATATAATATTTAAATCACTTAAAAAAGTATATTACTGTGAATAAATAAATAGATTGCGCATTAATTACGAAATATTGTTTTGTTTGAATTTTTATATTAAAAAACAAACACGTTTTAGTGAAATTATTTATTTAACAATTTATTGAAGTTAATCTTCTATTTAATATTGTCATTTACTTGGAATCTAAGCATTTATACTATAAGTAGGATTCATTATATTACTCTTAAATATTTAGAAACCCAAGTACACAATATTTATGTAAATATCAATTCAGTTGACACATCTCTTGGCAAAAGTGGGTAATAGTTTTATTCATTCATTTAGTCTTTCATCACTACAAAAATATTATTTATTAAAGAGAAGAAACTAATGCAAAAACAAATACACAATGCAAATACCAATATTGTGTAAATAGTTAATCTTGGTTTCGTCCAATGTTTATTTGAGTATTGAGTTAAAACTGTGTTAACAGTTGTCAGTCAATTGTGGCCACTTTGCACAATACGTGTGAGTTAAACGTTTGTGCCTTAAGTCTTTCGTTTTGTTTGATAAAGATCTAAATTGGCGCTTACAAGTTTACAATTTTACAAATGACATATTATCCGCACCTTATGAATGAGCCACATTAATTTATGTGTGTATGGCTGTATTTAAGGTTGTTCTACATTTCGATATGTAAATTGATTCAGTTCATAAAAGAAAATTTTTGACTTTTTATAAATTATTTTTTCGATATACTATTTTTCAAAAAAGGTTACATTTACAAAATCTTTTAATTATTGTTAACAGTTATATTTAAAATTTAAATTATTGATAAATTTTAAGAAAACGAAGTACCAGAACAATTAAAATGTTATCGAAAACTTGTTAATAGTTTATAAAAGTTATAAATTTTTCTATATGTGACACAAAAAAATTGAACGTTTTTCAGCAAAAAAGGTAAAGCTATGGATAAGTTTGCATTACAAATGTGATTGATAACTTCAATACTGTAGAAATATTTTGATATTCTATGGAAGTTATTGATGACTCTAATTTTCTATAGAAAAATCATCTACAGCATTGATATTCTTTAGAAAAGCTATAGATTTTTTTATATTATTTATTAAATCTTCATAAACAAAATTTGAACTTATAATATTTAATAAAATCTTATTTCAAATGCTTATTTTATATCCTGCCAGTGGCGGTCAAAAATTCTCTCTATCACGGCTTCTGTTTACATACGTAGGTATTTAGCGCTCTTCTCTTCGGATAAGTTCTGCGGCTAATCTTCCCCTAAGGTAGCTGTGGACCCAATCGCTAAAAATATTTCGAGCTAGAGGATTTGTGGGAAATTTGATCGAATATTTCGTTATCATAGTTTTTACTAATGACACATTGAGTTCCTTGTGAATACTCGAGTTTTTAACATACCAGGGGCGGGTGTGGTTATTTAAAGACTTTTTTTTGGTTCCTTTGGACTTTTTCAAAAGCTATTGATAAACCTGATATTCTGTAGAAAAGTTATCGACAATTTGGATAATCTACAAAAGAGTTATTCATAGCTTTATATTATATAGAAAATTTATCTATAAATTTAATATTCTAAAGAGAAGTTAAGGCTAAAAATTATATTCTAAAAAAGTGTCGATTTCTTTGACTGTCTTAAGAAAAGTCGTATCTATTATAAAAGTAATGGATAGCTATTACTTTCTGCAGAAAAGTTATCAGTTGCCAACCTAAATACATATATCTATAAAAGTTTTTGATAAACTTAACATTATATAAAAAAATTTTCTACAGAAGAACTGGCAATACTTGTTTAAACTTTCTACAAAATTTATTGATAACTTTGATATTTTAATAAAAAAAAATCTGGATAACTTTAATATTCTATTAAAAGATATTGATGACTTTAAGATTCTATTGAAAACTTTCAATAACTTTGATATCGGTACTTTTATTGTAATTTTTTGATTACTTTCATAATCTATTACCAATTATCGATGGATTTGATATATTTTACAAAAGTTGCCAACTTCTATTTTTAGTAAAACTGTGGTCGAAAGCTTCAATTTTTAATTGAAAATATATATAATTTATAAAAAGCTTACAATATCTTTAATAGTTCATAAAATATTTATGAATTATTTTTCTTATATAAAAAAAATAATCGACTTCTTATCAGTGTTGCTAATTTAGCCATTTATTGGCTAGATTTAGCCATTTTTCACCCTGTTTAGCCATTGAAAAATGAGCTTAGCCATTTTTTAAGCCATTTTTCAACTTGTTTAGCCATAAATTTTTTTTGCCGTTTTTCTTTTAATCAATAATTTTTATTTTATTATACAAATTTATAAAAGTAAAATAAACATTTTGAACAATTAAAACGCCTTTAATTAAAATCACAACTTTTACAAATGTTGAAAATCGCTATAAACTATGACGCTGAAACATCTTTCAAAATAAAGGAACAGTATTCCACTATTAAATTTATAAAATTGATCAACACAAACATCGCTGTTTCTTTCTGGTTGCAAGTATTTCAATAAAGGGATGCAGGCAATAACAAAATTGTTTTAGAAATTTCAGAATTGACTATAAAGTTGCTCTCACTTCCATGGTCTAATGCTGAAGTAGAGAGGGTGTTTAGCCAAGTAAACATCGTTAAAAGTAATTTGAGAAATAGGTTACATTAAGCAACCGTTAATTCGATTTTACCAATTACGTAAATATTTTTACCATAACAATACAATATTTCTACCAACACCACAATAGAGGAGAGGGTACTATGCGTTTGTGCTGATGTCTGTAACACCTTAAAATATTAGTCCTTAGCACACCTTTACGTATACCGATTAATTCAGAATCACTTTCTGAGTCGAATTAACGATGTTTGTCCGGCTCGGCTGGCTGTCCATGTAAACCATGTCATAAAGTCGGGTTTAACCGACTATTCTTTCTTACTTGTTTTTTATTGTAGATCTGGACTCAAAAGGTTGGGTGAATGTTGTCGTGATTATGATTTACCTTCAAATTATTTAAAACTTATGATTATTTGAAACTAATGAGTGATGAGATGAACAATAACGACATCGAATTTTACGATGATTAATTTTTTTAATATTAATTTACGTTTATTCTTATTTAACAAATTGATCTTAACTCACAATTTCATCGTAAACTACTTTAAATGAATTATTTCTGTTTTGTTATTGAATTTTAATGTGTTTTAATTTAGAAAAGCTTTTAGCCCATTTTAGCCATTTTTTAGCCATTTTTTTCCGTAAATTTAGCCATTTTTGGTCACCAAGTTTTGGCAACACTGCTTCTTATATATTCATGTTAAAATTTATGATACAATTTTTTTTATAAAAAAACCAACCTGAATAGCACAAACATAAATGAAATGGTGGAATAAAAACAATAAAGTTTTTTGTTATTATAGAAATGTCATTCTTCTGTAATTATTGAACCTAATATATTTATTAATAAAAATGCCACATAAAATATTTATTTTAATTTTTCTTAACAAAAAATTGCATTTCCTTATAAATAGTCTTACAAATAAATGCTGACTTTAACACAAGAAAATGTTTGTGTGAAATGTAACTTTGAAATCATATATGTTCATATGTATGTACACATATTGCAATATTTACGGAAGGATAGTTTTCCACACCACATATTTCTGCATAATAAATTAGCACAATTAAAACCAGTTGAAAAATAAAACATCTTTTCAAAATATAAAATTACAAATCAAATCAATCTAAATCAAATTTTTTTAGCAAAAAAATCCCACATTTTTTTTTTAATTTTTTAATTAATTTTTTAATTTTTAATTTAATTTTTTAACTTAACTCATTTGCCACAGAACATTTACCTTGATAATCTTAAAAAATAAAATGTTTAAAGCAAAAAAAAAAAAAAAAAAAAAAATCTTGAAAAAATTAACTGAAATTAGTGAAGTTGATATGATCTAAAAATGGCTTATTATACTGAGTACATTTGCCATGATAATGAAAAAAATGTTATCTTTGCATTTTATATTTACGATATTACGTGCATGAGACTCTTAAGTCATACACTTGTAAAGACATTCACACACATTCTCTTTTTTAAAAACAAAAAGATTATCAAACTTATTAAAATTAATAGTCATTATTTCCTATTAGAAAAATGTTATACCTAATTGTACACAAAGTACATTTTACACGAATTCATTGTTAAAAAGTCTTAAATCAAATCGAAAAAGACTATCTAATAAAATTATAAAAAATTGGCATATATTGAAAGTTTAAGAAAAAGGAGACAAGTAAAGGGTGGTTAAATTGTAAGGGCCGATGTTGAATGTGAACCACACCTAAACGCCAAGTTTTTTTCCGAATTTTATTTGACATTTCTCTATTTTAGACTTATTCAATTTGAACCATGGAGAGATACACAATCCAACAACGTGTTAAAGTTATCCAGACTTATTATGAAAATGGGCGTTCAAATCAAAATGCATATCGTGCACTTCGTGATTTTTTTGGTCAATTTGATCGTCCAAATGTGCGTACAATCGCAAAAATCGTGGAAAAATTCGAGCAAACCGGTCTGTAGAAGATGTGAGAACACCAGTGCATGCTCGTACAGCTCGTACTGCAGAAAATATTGCTGCTGTTCGCGATAGTGTGGCTGAAGAGCCGTCCACCTCAACTCGTCATCGTGCCCAACAATTGCACCTCTCACGCTCGTCGTTGATGAACATTATGCATATAGACTTGCATTTACACGCTTACAAGGTGCAATTGGCTCAAGAACTAAAGCCTCTTGACCATTCCAAACGTCGTGAATGGGCAGAATGGTGGCAAGAAATGGCAACAGTGGATGATCAATTTTCGAAGAAAATCATCTTCAGTGATGAGGCACATTTTCACCTCAGTGGATTCGTCAATAAACAGAATTGCCGCATTTGGGCGAATGAGAATCCAAGAGTGATTGTCGTAAAACCAATGCACCCACAAAGAGTGACTGTTTGGTGCGGTTTATGGGCTGGCGGCATCATCGGGCCGTATTTTTTCCAAAATGAGGCCGGTCAGGCAGTTACTGTGAATGGTGTTCGCTATCGTGAGATGATAACGAACTTTTTATGGCCCGAATTTGAAGATATGGATGTGGACGATATGTGGTTTCAGCAGGACGGTGCCACTTGCCACACAGCTAACGAAACAATGGCTCTTTTGCGCAACAAATTCAATGGCCGTGTTATCTCACGTAATGGCGATGTCAATTGGCCGCCAAGATCATGTGATTTGACACCGTTGGACTTTTTTCTTTGGGGTTATTTGAAAGAAAAGGTGTACGTCGATAAGCCAGCAACAATTCAAGAGCTAAAGGATGAGATAATTCGGCACATTAACGGCATAGAACCTCCATTATGCCTCAGGGTCATCGAAAATTTGGACCATCGGATGGAGATGTGCCGCCGTGGTCGCGGCGCCCATTTGGCCGATATTTTGTTCCATACATAATTGAGTAATACCAATATATCATAATAAAATAAAATTACAATAATTTCCTAAATAGTTTGTGTTTTATTCAAAATCAACATCGGCCCTTGAAATTTAACCACCCTTTACATGTACTCGAGAAATTCAGGCGATAAAACAAATATAAAACCATTCAAAAGCAAAACAAAGTTATCGATAACTTAAATTTATAAATTTAAATTTATTATTAGCTTTTCATTAGAAAAGTTAAATCATCGATAACTTTTTTATTGAAAAGTAAATTTGTAGTAAGCTTAAATTATAAAAAATTGGTATATTGAAAGGTTAAGAAGAGGGAGACAAGTACATTTCCGCGAGAAGTTCCGGCGATAAAACAAATTTGAAAACATCCAAAAGCTATGCATACAATATATGTATATATAACATAATATTTCCATAGAAAAACAAAGTTATCGATAACTTATATTGCAGTTAAAATAAGCTTTTAATAGAAAGTGAAGTCATCGATTTATTTTTTTTATCGTTAGCTTATATTAAATAAATTGGTATATTGAAAGCTCACGAAGAAGGATTTAAGTACATTTCTGGGAGAAATTCTGTTGTTTAAGCAACTATCAAAACATCCAAAACAAAGTAAAACAAAGGTAAGGAAGATTCACACAGAAAAACAAATCTTTAATTGCAGCTGTCATTAAATTTGCAATAGAAATAGTTAACTTTTTTTATAAAAAAAATAAGTTATCGATAACTTTTTGCTTAGAAAAGATCAAGAGCTTTTCTGCAGAAATTAAACTTATCAATAACTTTATTGTATGGAAGTCAATTTATCGATAACTTTTCTGTGAAAAAGTAAAGTAATCGATAACTTTGCTGTGCAAAAATAAAGTAATCGATCGAACTTTTCTGCAGGTTAGTAAAGTTATTGATAACTTTTCTGTGGAAAAGTAAAGTTTTCGATAACTTTTCTGTAGAATAGTAGCTACCGATAACTTTTCTATAGAGAAGTAAGGCTGTCGATAACTTTTATATAGAGAAGTAAATTAATACTTTTACTTTTAATTTAAAAGATTATATTCGTGCTTAATTCCCAATTTTTATTCTCGATAAAAACACTGAAATTTAAGTAATTTTTCTTTTAAATTAAAATTTTGTATTCCCAAAAATTACTTTGATAATAAACAGGCAAGTGCACGGCTTAAAAAAACTAAAACTGGCAACATGCATGTTGTTTTTATTTTTTTTTTTTTTCTTAATCTACTTACAACTACAATTTATATTGGAAGAATTCCAACCAGTTGTAGTTGGGAATGTAAGAAAAGATAAACTCACTGCTTATTGTTGATGTTTTTGTTTAAACTTTGATATAGTTACAAGTAGAACTGTTGCATATAATTCTTAAATGCTTAACAGTTTTATTTGGTTTAATATCTTTAGTTTCTCTAAAATCTCTGGATGAAGTTTCCTGACGATCTGGCCTAAGCAACCAGTGAAAAGCGCATAGGAATAGCTTATCCCATCAACAATAAATTTCAGTGTTTTTATCAAGAATAAAAATTTTGAATTAAGCACGAATAAAAAAATCTTTTAAATTAAAATTTTGTATTCCCAACAATAACTTTGATAATATTTTACTTTTCTATATTAAAGTAAAATAATCGATAAGTTTTCAATAGAAAAGTAAAGTAAATTTTCTATAGAAAAGCATAGAACATAAAACTGGCCTACATAAAACTAAAGTAATCGATAACTTTTCTATGAAAAAGTAAAATAATATAACTTTTCTATTGAAAAGTAAAGTAATCGATAACTTTTTTACGGAAAAGTAAAGTTTTCGAAAAGTTTCCTATAGAAGGGAAAGAGTAAAGTTATAAAGAGAAGTTATCGATAAATCAAAATATATTTTCTTTAAATAGCTTTTACAGCACTTGTATAAGAATTTTTTTTTATAATATTTAATTTAAGCTTTTAATTTATGATATTGATCACGTCAATTCGCGATTATAATTAGTTAAATCAAAAACAGTATTAAAAAAATTGGCTACAGTGAAATGCAAATTTTTGTTTATGTTTTACTAAAATATTTAACAAGGTTTTTTAGATTCAATAAACTTTAAACAAAAAATATTATTATATTACAACATATTGTTTATTGCATACTCAAATCTACACACTGACAGAATGAATGTTTGAATGAACATGATAACAAAACACAAAAACAATAGCTGACGGTAATATAACCAATATTCAAAAACAACAACAACCATTTGCAATAATAACAAAGTATACTTCATGAACATGTAATAAGTAGTGGCAAGTGGCATAATTAATGTTTTGTTTTTGTTAAAAAAATTACGAACAAAATATTTTATTGGCACGCAAGACAAATTGCCAACAAACCTGACAAAAGAAAAACTATTTACACAAAAAAAATGTTAAGGATTTTACAACCCAACAAAATAAAAAAAGAATATATTCAAAACAGTATCTGAAATCACCAAAAATAAATAACCATGATTCAGTAAAAAATTACAATTATAATAATAGTTATTGAAATTCGTTTATTAGCAAAAGCTTATTAAACGTTTATTTTTTTAACGATATTGCATTATTTATTAACAACGCCTCTTTTTATTAATGATATTGCACTAAGTATAAAAAGAAATAATTATTTTTTTTTAAAACAATTTACATTTTAAAATTTTTCGTTTGCAAAAACAGACAGATATCAGCAATACAACCGAAAAAACAAAAGTCTTAAGCAAAAAACTTGAACTTTTTAACTTGAGCAAAACATTATTTATTTCATTGAATTATTTTTTTTTCTATATTAACCAAACGTTTGATCACTTTTAGTTATAAGGGATGGTTTCAAAGAAAGATTTAGTCAAAAAATTTGTCATAAATTTAAGTGTTCCATAAAGTGCGTTAAAAAAGAAAAACAAACGATTATCTATTTTTTCAAAACTTATGATAACGTTGATTTTTTAACATAACATAATAACATAAGTTATCGAAGTTTTTAATTATTTAAGAGAAAATTTATGTTTTATTTTGAATTTTATAGCAAAGTTTTGATAGTTTAGATTTTATATAGATAATAATCAACTTCGATTATCCTCAAAAGAAGTTATATGATGTTTTATGTTTCTTAAAAACTAATCGATAGCTTTGAATTTTTATAGGATCGATCTGGACAAATTTGCTATTCTACTTTTCGACAGTTCTGGCCATTTGTAAAGAATTTATATATCATTTTGATTTCTATTGAAAAGTTATCGGTAACCTTGTTATTCTAAGATAATACTTTCGTTGCCAATAGTTTGTATGTGTGTAAAATATTTGAAAAATCTTCTTTTTTATCAGCATTAAAAAATCAGTTTTTTGTATATTTTTTTAAAAAGAAAATCGTTTCTTGAAGCGCACGAATCTGCTCTATTTCTCTGAAGCGCTTTAAAACTCGAATGGCAAATATCCTTAATTTTCTATAAAAGACTTATTTTTCACTTTGTTTGTTTTAATTTATTAATTTTCTATTAAAAAGTTATCAGAAACATAAATTTTCTACAAAAAAAATTATAAAAAATGGGATTTTTAATAGAAAAGCTATCGATAAATTTTTCTTTACTTTTCTAGACTTGCTTTTAATAATTTTCTTTTTATACCGATAAGTTTTAAAAAATCTATTGATAACTCTCATTTTATGCATGAATGATATCGATACCTCTAAGTTTCTAAAGAAATTTTATCGATTCATCTAATTTTCTTTAAAAATTATCGATAATTATAATTTTTTATATAAGTATTATCTAAAGCTTTAATTTTTTTTAAAAAAGTTATTGATAACCTGAATTTTCTATTGATTAGTTATCGAATACATTTAGTTTTTGTGAAAAAATACATTTTTCTAACAACAACCAAGTAATCGATAAGTTTGATTATATGTATAAGAGATTCTATGACTTTAATTTTCTTATAAAAAATTATCGATAGCTCTTCTTTTCCATTAAAAAGTTATCGATAACTTTGATTTTTTATGGAAAAGTTATTACTAAGTTTAGTTATCTATCGAAAATTTATCGATAACTTTGATTTTTTTAGACTTGTTATCGACAACTTTTAGTTTTTATAGAAAATTTGTCGATTAATTAAAGTTCTAGTACATAATTTATCGATAACTTTGATTTTCTATAGAAAAGTAATCGATAAATATGATTTTTGGTAGAAAAGTTTTTATAAAAAAACTTTTTGATAACACAGATTTTCGCTAGAAAAGTTATAGATCACTTTAATTCGATAATTTTTTCTTTAGTCTTGTATAGTATTTTTTTAATAATTTCGTTTTATATATAGAAAGTGATTGATAACTTTGACAAAAATTATCGATAACTTTGATTATATTCGAGAGCAAACGGTCTTGTTTCTTAGAGACTAATCAACAAAACCTTTTCGTTTCAAAAGAAGTTATTGTAAACGTTTATTTTCTATAGAATAGTTATTGGTTATCTAGAAATAAGTTATCGAAAGTCTTAAAATTATTTTTATCCCGTTATGAAGAGGATTTAGATGGTTAATATGGTCCACAATAATATTCGCCATAAAATTTTCAACATTTTCACATGTAAAGAATACCTAGTTTCATATACCCTTAAAATAAAATCCCGATGTGATCTTTTAAAATGGCGGTATACGTATATTTTATTTCTGTCTCCTCTATAAAATTTTATTGTAAGAACAATGTTACTTTGGAAAAAGTTCGAAATCGTTGCGCAGTGTAATATTAATTTTATAAAAAAAACTATCGATTGTATTGGTTTTCTGTAGAATAGTATTTTAATAAGAGTCTATTAGGCCGCATTAAGAATTTGTTGTAAGAACTTTCTTTTTCGTAATAACTCTATAGTCCAATATAAATTAAATTGAATATAGAAAAGCCTAGATATTTAAATAAGTAAATGTAACATAATCATACAAGGCATTTTTGTCTACTTTTAATGTGTACTTTTTAAATGATTTCTTAAAGAAAAACAGATTTGGTTTTTTTTGGTTTGAATGTTTTTTTTACTGTGATTACCGTTATTATTAAAGCATATAATTGAACACACCCAATAAAGTAAAATCATCACAATCACTAGCCAGCATCATCGTTTTCTGTATTTTCTTTTTTTTGTTAAGAAAAAGATCTTAACTTAAAAAAGTTTAGCTATGGTCATGCTTTTACTTAAAGAAAATCACAAACAAATGTAACAAAAAAATCTAATGCCTTACTGGCTTCTTTTAAATACAAAAAACTGAAAGAATGAATGAAAAATAGAAAAAAGAATCAGCTACAAAAAACATGCACCAATTTCCATTGTACTCACTTGTATGCCTTTTTTGCTTTAAATACTTTCCATAGAGACAAACATTTAAACAGACGTACATACAATTACAAGCCCAGACAGTAGTAAAAGATTTAACATGTTATTGTTGTCCAATGACCAAAAGACTCTGTTACTTCCACTATAAATACATACTAAACGTATGGAACTGGCAATGATGTGAATATTTGCAGTTATAACAACAATTTTATAACAAAACCCAGGAAAACTAAACCAAAAAAAAAAAAAACCCAGAATGAATCAAACATTAAATGCAACAAAACTTATAGCTGCAGCTTAAAAGAAAGATAAAAACTAAAAATCTTAACTAACAGCAGGTTCCCTTTTTTGGTTTAAGTGGATAATACTCTGGATCCTCTATTAAAGCCAGACTCTGGGTAAAGTTAAATACTAAATATTATTATTAAAAATTGGTAATTTTTGTTCAGCTTATTCCAGTAGAAAAAGAAAGCACTGGTTTGTTTTTAATTTCTTTTTAATAGAAAATCATTTTCAGTTCTTAATACAATAATCAATATGGGAAAAATATTAAAAAAAAAAACATTATTTATATAGATTTATAATCGATAAGTTTGTTTAGCTATTCAAACTTATACATAACATTATTATTTTATATAGCAAATTATTGATAACTTTGATATATCATAGAAATGTTTTCGATGACTTTGATATTCTATGGAAAAGTAATGGATGACTTTGATTTTCTATAGAATAGTTTTCACTGACTTTTATTTATCGATCACTTTGATATTTAATAGAAATTTAATTACTGACTTTGGTTTTTTATAAAAAAGTTATTAATGACTTTGATTTTTTATAGAAAAGCTAACGATGAATTTTATTTTCTTCAAAAAAGTTATCGATAATATTGGTATTCAAAAGAAATGTTGTCAATGATTTAAATTTTTTATAGAAAAGTTATCGATAGCTTTAATTTTTTATAGAAAAGTTATCGATGACTTTGAATTTCTATAGAAAAGTTATCAATAACTTTGATGTTATAGAGAAAAATTATCGATGACTTTGATGTTCTATGGTAAAATCAACGATGATTTTGATTTTTTATAGAAAAATTATCGATAACTTTGATTCTATAAGGAAAATTTATCGATAACAGCTATCGATAATTTTACTTCTTTTATAGAAAAGGTATAATCAAAAACTTTTTTTTTTACAAAAAATAAACCCTCAATACATTTTTGATAGAAAAGTTTTCAATACATGTACATTAGGGTGTTCCAAGCATAATTTGAAAGGTTCCAGTATTTTTGATTTTTTTTTTAGATTTTTAGGAAGAGGTTTAGAGGTCGCGCAAATCAAGTCTTTGTTAAAAATCTGGTTTTTCGGCCTTTTTTCAAACTTGACTCATAACTTTGTCAATAACCACGTTCATTTAATTTTTTGACCGAACATTTCTAAAGAAAATTTCCCAAACTTTATTTCCATATGCAAAAACTTTAAGTTCCGGCAATATTTTTCTCCATTACTAGTGACGCAATTTTGAATACCGATAAGTTCTAAACAATTAAGGAAAACAAAAATGGAATATTGTCCTACAGTTTCCGAGTTACACTATTTTGATAGTTTGTACCTTAAAAATGGTGATACTTTTTTCGTTATAATTATTGTATATTTCCATTAATTTTTATAGTTACGTTTTAACTGTCATTAACTTCTGACATTTATTGATCTAAACCGTTACACGCTGTCATTTTCACTTTCTATTTTATGTGTGCTCCAGGAGCTATCAATCGGGCTCGCTGGATACTGAAAATTATCTATTCTTTGAAAATATGCATTTTCCTAAGCCAGTTGCATTCTTATATAGACAAATTAACAGTTGATGCCTTGCTTGAATTTAGTTCATTTATTTTAAGAACAAATATCAAATATTGGTACCTCTGCCAGTGCCCTCGATACGCTCCTCTCAGTGATCTGAGCCTATTAAAGGAATTTGATCGTTATAAAATTATTAATAAAGCAGTTGCAAAAGCCTCGCTTTAACTTTTCTAGGTCATCAGTGGTACTTTACTCCGAATTTGGCTGCCCCAGCGTTTTTTGATGAACGTTTCGACACCAAAACGTAGCACTTAATGACAAAAAAAAACTTGCAGATACTCCATGCAGCGATTATGAAGTAGCAAATGTAAATTTAACAGAAACAAATTTAGAAATAAAGAAATTCAACAATTCATTTCAAAAGCCTGTCTAACTTTTTTTGAAGCTTGCAATATTTCAATCGATTTTTTAAAAATAGATCCACAGAATTGGAAAGCCAACAAGTCATTTCAAGAGGCAAAGAAAAAAGATCAACAATTACAAGTAGTAAATGATGTGGCAGAACGAGGTGTGGCTTTGGCTAATACTTATATTAATGTCACAACTTCTGAAACTGATTACCAGAATTTATGCAAGGTATAGATCTACATCGCAAGAACCTCAATAAATGATTTTTCACAGAGCAAAAGAAAAGTTTTTTTTTTGTTGATTGAGTAAGATTGTGAACTGGCAAACAGCTTTTAATAACAAATAGTGGGTATAACTCAGGAACGGTAAGAACAAATTTAAAAATTGTTTATTCATATTAATAAGAATTAGTTTGTCTTTCAAACTGCATCATTAGTTTTTTTCGTTTTTATTTAAACTTAAAATGTTGTAAAGCGTTATTACAAAATTTTTTTTAAAAAATTACGAAAAATTGTAATTAAGGGTATCTAAATGAGTAAACTCATCCCCAAAACTTATAATTTTTTCACACAGGAATAAAGCTTGGATATTTTTCTTTAAAACTGTTTCCTCAGCAGTGTAGAAACTCGTGGTATTATTCAAGTTATTAGTAAAGTTAAAAAAGGCCGAAAACTCCGTTTTTTTATGAAAACTCCATTTGCGCGACCTCTAAACCTATTCCGAAAATTCTTAAAAAAAACCAAAAATACTTTACCCTATAAGCTTTTAAATTTTAATTGAGCACCTATGAAAATCAGAAAGAAAAAATTTTTTGGGACACCCTAATGTACATATGTATGTACAATAAAAGTTTTTGATAACCTTGATATTCTATAGAAACGTTTTCTTTTCTTTTCGAAGAAAAATTATTATTGATAACATTAATTTTCTGTAGAAAGATGTTGTTAAGCATTAAATATCTCCAAAAAGGTTTTCTTAAACAATTTTTTTTTTTAAATTTTCAGTTATTCTTATGAATTTGATCTGTTAAATAGCGAAAATGTTTCCTCTATATTGATGGGAAATAAAAATTTTACTCTTTTCAATCAGTCAATACAAACATTATTTTATGCTTTTAAAATTATATAAAAGAATATAAATTCTCATAAACCAAAAATATTATTTAAAATCTAAAACAAGAAAAACAAAACGTGCTCGAACTGGAATACATCAATAAAAACAAAACAAAACAATAAATAACTTCAAAGATTCTGATATATAAAAAAAAGTTGTATACTACAGCATAACAAAATAAACTACAAACATAGAAAAAGTAATAGAAAAGAATAAATTATTTCGAAAAGAACAAAAAAAGAGTTTAGCAAACTTACGGTTACTATAAAGTGTTAAATTGTTAATAAACCAAAAGCAATTGCCAGGAAAAACTTGGTAAATCTATTAAGTTCAAACGTGATGAAAGAGTTTACAATAATGCGAGAATTCGACGGAAAATTCGAAATTTACTACACACATACTTATCTTAAACCTTTCTAAACTATAGAACTTTGAACAACGAGAAAAAGTAATTCATTGAGAAATTTAAATGCAATAAAGCACGTACTTTAAGATTTAACTCAATACAAAAATTTATATTAGAAATTGTACTTAATTAATTTAAAGCAGGAACGAAATTCTTTGGTTTCTTTAAGAAACAGTTTTAAAACTTCCATGTATTCTGCTTTTGCATATCCATATATTTTTCTTTTTATTAACACACCTCCATCTGCCAGCAAAAAGATTTTTACTTGCACAATTTCGAAATTTAATCCTGCATTTTTCTTTATAACAAAAAATGTATTTTTGCTTAAATTAAACTTTTCAACTTTTCTAGCGGAAATCATAGATATCACAAAAATTACTCATACGCCCATTTAATCAGTTAGAACAAAGAAAAAACTTAAAGTTGGCATTATAAAGAAGTAATTTACACTTAGAGAAACAAGGCACAGAACTTAAAATTTTTCATAAAAAATTGTCGATTACTTAAATTTTTTTTAAAAACCTGTAATAACTTTGATTTTTAAATATCGATAGTATTTGGGTAGCCAACAATTTGAATTTTCCAAAAAAAGCTTGTCGATAATTTTTTTTAATTAACATTTTTTATAAAAAAAAGTAATCGATATTTTTTACAAAAAAGTTAAGAATAACTGTCCACAGATACTTCTAAATTATTGATAGATAATAAATAAATCATTCTAACATACTTAGCGATAACTCTTCTAGGGAAAAGCTTTCCTTTTCATTTAATACTTATTAGTTAATTGTCTGAAATTTCTCTAAATATGAACTAACAATAACACTATGTGACAAAATTTTAACAAAGTCGTGACCAAAAGAATCTGACAGCTAATCTTTATGTAAAATTTTCCGCTGAATCCGAATATAAAGTCAGAATTGTCAAAAGTAGAACAGTTTTTGAGATATTAATAACCGTTATTTGTGTTTTTAAAAAAGAAGAGATGACATTAAGATTAGGCGTCAAATTAATTTGGTCAAAAATTTGTCACGTAGTGTAATTAATCAAATCTAATTCTTGCTTTTTATTTTATTTCCTTTCAGTGCCAAACGAAATTTTTTCGCATCACTGTAATTTTTTTCTATAAACAAGTACAATTACACTTGATAATTCTATTAAAAAGTTCTCGATAAAGTTATCAGTGAAATGTTGCCTTACTATTCTATAAGAGCCTTCAATAACATGGCTATGATTTAGAAATAATATTGATAACTACGCTATACTACAGGAAAGTAATAGATAGTTCGAATATATTGTAAAAAAGTTATCGATAGCTGGACTGTTTAATGGAAAAGTTATCGATAACTTAGATATTCGATTTAAAGTTATTAATAACTTAACTATACAAGTATTATAGAAAAGTCTTAAATGTATTTATTTTATAAAAAATTAACGATTAACGATAGAAAATGTATCGATAAATTAATGAATGATTTCGATAGCTTGATTATTCTATTGTCAACTTGACTAATTATCGATAATTCGGCTATTTGATGGGAAGGTTTTTGACATCTCAAAAATTATGTAGAAACTAGTCGATAATATTAAGAAACTGTGCCAAAAAAAAACTTAGTTAACTTGACTTTTATTTAGAAAGGTTATCGATAAGTTATTTATTAATTAAACATTATACAAAATTTTACCATTCTCTTAAAAAGTTATCGCTAGTTGGCCTAGCTCTTTAAATACTCTATTATACTTTAGAAAAGTTATCGATAACTTGACTATGCAAGTATTATAGAAAAGTATTAAATATGTATCTTAATTTTATAAAAAAATTATCGGTATATTGTTATTATATAGACAATGTAACTAAAAATTGATGAAAGGTTTCGATAGCTTGACTATTGTATCGATAACTTGACTGTAATCAATAACTTGACTTTTTATAGATAAATAACAAATCTTGTAGAATAAAATTGATATCTTAACTGCTAAAAAATTTTGATAACTTGACATTCATTAAGAAAGGTTATCGATAGGTTATTTATTAATTTAAGACTATACAACTTTTTAACGTTCTTGTAAAACTTATTGATAGCTTGCCTATTTCTTTAAATACTGTAATATATTAAGAAAAGTTATCGATAACTCATCAATATTTTGACTTTTATGGAAAAAATTATCGTTAATATGACTTTGCCTTACAAAAGTCGTCAATAATTTTATTATTTTTTTTTAAGAAAAGTTTTCGATCATTTGGCTATTAATTGCCGACAATTGTAATGTATTGGAAAAGTTATCTATACGAAAATTTTTAATAACTTAACATTTTTAGAAAAACTATCGATTACAGTTCAAAGCATTTATGTTGCGAAACTGTTTTATATAGAAAAAAAAATTTATAGCGAAAAAACAAAGTTTAAGTTATCGATAATTTATTTATTCCTTAGGAAAGTTGTAAATGACAAGACAGTTGGTTAACAGGTTGCTTTTCTAAAAAATATTTGGCAATATTTAAAAATATATGTATTTAACTAAAGTATATTTATTTATCACAATGTGTTCTTAAAAAGATTTTGCTTCTTAAATCTTTTGTTTCTATTTTGATTCAAATTCTTAAATATTTTCTTTTAAAAATATTCCCTGTGTATCTATTGAAATTTCTAAATAAAAATTTATAAATCCTTTTCTACATCTAAACCCAACATTTAACAGCATCTAAAAGACATGATTAAAGGGGGAGGCCACATTTGCCCCAACTGCCTGTTGCAAGTTCATAAAATGCAAATAAATGAAATATCAGAGAGAAAAATTAAAGGAATAAAATAAAAAATAAGAAAATATAAATATTTAGCTTATTTATGAAAGGCGTGTATAAGATTTTGTATTATTGCCACTATTACCAAAAAAAAAACTACACATCTACCCAGGCAATTTCTGCAATAAGTATGTTACTTTTTTGCATATCAAACACTTGTTTATAAATATAATAAATAAAAAACGAAAAAATCTAAAAATCTTTATAAAAATTTTTACTATTTATTTTTTTTATATTCAAAATACTTGTATGCAAAGTTTTTTTCTGTCTTGCCAACAGTCAAGACCTTATACTTGTTGCTTGAACTTGATTGCAGTTTTGTGTCGAATCTACCTCTTTTAAAGTTTTTTTTTTTGTTTAGCTGGAGAAATATTTTTGTTTACCTCTACATATTATCTTTTTTTACAATGCTCGATTTTTTTTGCTGTTGTATTTTTTTGACGCGTGTGTTGGATAAATTCTTTTTTAATGTGTGTGGGCTGCTTAGTTTTTCTTCAGCTATGCACAGAAATGCTTAAATAGTTAAAAAGATAAAGGAACAATTGCAATTTTGGGCTTTTATTGTTCGAAATCATTCTATGTAGGAAAAAAAACGTTTGAGCTTAAAAAAGGCTAAATAGAAAAGAGCATTATTTGTGGTTACTCTTAAAAATTTTTCGATTTGGTGTGAGAACTAGAGCAAGTCAAACTTTTCAAAACCCACTATTCAAAATAACCAAACAAATTAAAAAAAATTGTTTTCACTAAGCTTAACCTTGAGCACAATACCTACACCATCATATAGCCTTAAAGTCCTTATAGATGTATCAGAAAAAAAATATCCTCAGATTTACCAAACATATCTTTCCTTTTCCCTTTTACATTCTTTCTCAAACATATCAAACACGCCGCTTTTTCTATGCTCCCACCAAATACCTGTACAATCAGCAGCAGTTCAGTGTGTGAACCAAAACTCCGATCTTTCTAAAAAAAACCGTTCCTTTTTCAACCAATTAATGCCGTTAAAACACCTTTCAATTGATCTTTATGGAGTCATGTGTAAGAATTTCATGTAAATTTTTTTTCTTTAAAATCTGTAGAACAAACTTAACTGTCTTTGTACACAAATTCTTTGCTTTAATTCATTTAATCTTTAGATGTTTCACGAAATTTTTTAGAAAATTTCTTTAGACTACAAACAGACATACATTCTAATAAGCACAGATTATATAACCATGATGACGCATGCTCTGTTTTTCTATTCCCAAACTAAATAATACTCACTTGCTATTAGTTTGTAACATAAATTGCTTATATTACAATTTTTTTTGTATTGCTTTTAAGCTTGGTTTATGAGTATGAACATGATGCAACGGAGTTGGTTAATGAAAGTTTTAAAATAGAGCAATTTAGTTGGAAAATTGTACTTTTTTTGGATGCTTTGTACCAATTTGATTTTTCATAAAAAAATTTATCGATAAGTTAACTTTTTTATTGCAAATGTATAGCTACCAAAACTATAAATTTTGTAAAAAATTATGGATAACTTAACATTTATAAAGAAAAGACATCGATAACTAAACTTTTCTAATGAAAAGTTATCGATAACTTAACTTTTCTATATAAACGTTATCGATAACTTTACTTTCCAATAAAGAAGTTATCGATTAATTTAGTATTATATAGACAAGTTATGGTTAACTTAATTTGTCAATAGAAAAATGAATGATAGCTTAACTTTTGATAAATTAATTTTACTATAGAACAGTTATCTATAGTTTACTTTTTTATAAGAATACCTTAATTTTTCTATAGAATACTACAGACAACTAAAGTCTTCTGTAGGAAACTTATCGATAATTTAACTTTTCAGTAAAATAAGTTAATACATCGATAAGTTGTAATTAATACTTTTGTAAAAAGTTATCGATAATTTAACTTTATATAAAAAAAGATATCGCAGACCTTACTTTTAAATCGAAAAGTTATCGATATCTGTAATTTTATATTTAAACACTGTCGATAACTTTATTTTTCTATAGAAAAGTTATCAATAGATTTACTTCACTTTTCTATAAAAAAATTATCAATAATTTCACTTTTCTTAAAAATTTTTTTGATAACTTTATTTTTTTCTGGAAAAATAATCGATAACTTAACTACTTTTAAACTAAACTTATATGCTGTTTTCACAACACAAGCGACTAAACGTGTAGTAAAATGTATATGAAAAATACTCAAAAAACAGAGTCATATAAATTTGACTACACGTTCAATAACTTGTGTTGTTTACTTCATTTCCTATAAAAAACTTATCGATAACTTCACTTTTCTAAAAAAATATCGATAACTTAACTTTTCAAGAGAAAAGTTATCGATAACTTACTTTTTTTAATAGAAAAGTTACTGATTACATTAATTTAAATGAAAAATTATCGAATCAATAATATCGAAAACTTAACTATTTATAGAAAAAATATCAGTGATAACCAAGCAACAAACAAAGTTTTTGTATACATATGAATTGCCGACCGTGTCTGTGTAAAAAATACGATTATTGACTGCCTCGCGAGACTATGGAGTGGCCCGAACAAAGTTGTTGAATACATGTGAATTGCCGACCGTGTCTGTGTGAAAAATACAATTATTGACTGCTCGCGAGTCTATGGAGTGGTTATGACTGCTATAATTTAAAGCTTCAATAGAAAAGTTATCGATAACTTTATGCTTCTATAGACAAGTTATCTACAACTTTTATTTTCTATTTTAAAGTTATCGATAACTTAAAGTGTCTATAGAGAAGTTATCAATTAATCCAAAGATGTCCTAAAAATAAAGGAAACATTTCAAACTTATCTTGTATTCAATTTTTAGCAACATAACGGTTAGTTATTAATATCAATTAGGGATGCCAAACGGGAAATCCCGAATCCAAAAATACTGTATTTTTTATTTTTATAATTCTTATTTTTCTTTTTTTTAAATATATATTATACAGTAGTTTTGAGTTAGCTGCACAATCTCCTTTGCACGTTTTTTTGTGCAGGTTAATCAAAAATGCAGTTATCTTAAATGCATTAACCTGCCTTAATGTGAAGGTACAAAAGTAAAGTGTCTGATTTAAAAGTAGAATAAAAAAATTGTTTTATTAATACATAAATTTATTTATTTTATTAAAATTTTATTCCAACCCAGCTTGCATTTTCAATCGTCTAGGAGTCTACTGGGAATCTCACAAAGACTGTTTTTTTATTGTTGACAATTCCTCGCACGGGAGAAACGGTTACACGTGCTGATTCGTATGAGATATTCTTCTATAACGCAGCGAAAAACGCTTATATTAATCGTAAAGGGAATCGTTTATGATGTATGTAGAGATTATTAACGAGTCTTTCAAAAAGCATGCGAAGAGTCGTATGAGACCCATGTAGGTATTATTTTACAACTCGTGAAATGCTCAGACGTATGACTAAGCTACCTAAATAAGGACATCAGGCGTATTTTTCATGCCAAAACTTTTAATTTTCAAACAATTTCTATAAAACAAACCTTAAGGTCGCGAAATCAACACCATCCTGTCGGAAAATCCTTTTTTACAGATTCTAAGGCCGGTTTGTTTTATTAAAATTGTATTGGCAATAGCATTTTCATACTTCAGAAACGGTCTCATTTAGGTAGCTCAGTAATTGTTATACGACTCTTACAGAAAGTCCCAAAAGGTTCATTCCAAGATTTAAAGACGAGCGTGTCAAAAAAATAAATAAAAAATAATAAATTAAAAAAAGATTTAGATGTTTTTGTAACTCGTCAGATAATCATCAGAAGATTCTTTAAGGAGCTGTATACTAAACATAATCGTCTAACAAATAGCCTATGCTTGCTGGGAAATAACAGATAATTTTATACATGTTTGTATGTTTATTAAATATAAAAGAAACATTAACAAAAACAATGAGAATTCACAAAGAATATACAAATTTATGAAAAAAAAACAAAATAATTGCGATTTTAATTTTTATAAACAGCTTAAATTGGATATTTATGTGAAAAAGTGGCCGCAAAATATTATTATGTGTGCAGCTGACTTTGATGTTTTGTATGAAAATATTTTAAAGCTTTCCAAAAATATGAAAAATATGCAGGTATACAAAATGCACGTAAGCAAGGATTTTGAAGAATAATTCCAGAAAATATGTTTTTTGGGCAGTTAAGTCAAAGTGCATCTCACTTTGATTTTTTGTATGAAAGTAATTTTAAAATGCCAAAAATTTTGTGCATTTATCTTAGAAAGTGCACCTAAAAAAGGAATTTGTATGGAATTATTAAGAATAATTCCGGTATTTGTTATACCATAGAGGAGAAAATCCTTGCGCCCGGCCGAAGGCCGGCTATACAGAGAAGCTTTAGTTAGCGAAGCCAGTATTTGTTATACCATAGAAGAGAAAATCCTTATTTTCGATATATATATATTTAATATATACACCCAGAGAAAAAGCTACAAAACGAAAATAAAAACAAAATAAAAAAACATTTGATTCCGTACGGAATGTACGATTAGAATCGCACCTTGCTTAAGCAAATGACAGCTTCATTAAACTTAGCAAAAAGTTTCCTTAAGTTCAATATGGTTTGCCTTATATAATTTACATGTATTCGCTTAAGCCAACTTAAGCACATTGTGGTTGGGCCTTTACTCAAACAATTTATTTGTACACATTTTTAAATTTCTCTTCATATTCTTCTTCAATTTCTCTTTATACTACTGCGATATTTCCTACAGCCAAAGTCCGTGGACGTTATATCACTTTGTTGAGTGTCATAATGTCCACAACATGCTTACAAACTCGAAAGCATAGCCGGCCTTCGGCCGGGCGCAAGAATTTTCTCCTCTTTGATAAAACAAGTACTGGCTTCGCTAACTAAAGCTTCTGTGCACAGCCGACCTTCGGCCGGGAGCAAGGATTTTCGCCTCTATGGTATAACAAAGACCGGCTTCGCTAACTAAAGCTACTCTGCGAAGTCGGCCTTCGTTCGGAAACAACGCAGATTTTAGAAGCTTTACTTAGAGAAACCGGTACTTGGTATACCATAAAGGAAAAAATTCTTGCGCCCGCCCAATGCCGTCTGCGCAGAGAAGCTTTAGTTAGCGAAGCCGGTCTTTGTTATACCATAGAGGAGAAAATCCTTTGGCCCGGCCGAAGGCCGGCTATGCAGAGAAGCTTAAGTAAGCGAAGCCGGTTTTTGTTATATCATAGAGTAGAAAATCGTTGGGCCCGGCCGAAGGCCGGCTATGCAGAGAAGCTTTAGTTAGCGAAGCCGGTTTTTGTTTTGGTAAAATAAGTTTCTTTAAAAATAGTTTTGTTGGTTTTTTGCAAATTGGGTAATTTTTTTTTTTTTGAAAAAATTCGTTTTTGCTTTTTGGGTCATTTTTCATTTTTTGGGCCCTTTTTCGTTTTGTTTGGGCAAAATTTCATATTTAACTGTTTGGGTCATTTTTCATGTTCTTTTCGGCTATTCTTCATTTGGGCGATTTTACATTTTTTTTTGGGCCATTTTTCTTTGGGCGGTATTTCCTACAGCCTTATTTAAAAACAATCCCGAAAAATCCCGCGATCCAGAAATCCAGGAATTTCGGGATCGGGATTTCAAAATCGTATTTTTCGTAGCATAAATTTTTTTTAAATATTTTAAGTCGAAGAAATGATTTTTCGTAAAAAGTATTTTGTTATAAGATTTTAAACATATAATTCTTTTTCATTCAAGAAATTGTACCACAAACTTCACAATTGTACCAATTTCTTTCAGCCCACCATAATTTTTTTATACATACATTTATTTCTACATATGTATGTATGTATATCTAAACTATCCCAGCGGTAACTAGAATGAGTAAAGAGGCCTAATAGAAGGCCTCATTTAGCAGTCACAAGCAGTCAGAAGCCCTTCTCGCCGCATTCCATACTTATGTATTTTTTACACAGGTTGTCATTGGGCGCAAGGCCTTCCACACTACCTTTAAAAACAACTTCGATCCCTTCCCAAAGAAGGGAGTAAGGAAGGTCACTAAAAATAAAAAGTAAATAAAACTGAACACCTTCCTTCCTCCCTTCTCAAAGAAGGGTGTAGCGAATGTGTACTGAATATTTCAGAAGGTCTTTTAAAAAGAAGTCTATACCTTCTAGAAGGCATACTTCTGAAGGCAGGATATCATGCGAAGTGAATCTTTTAGAAAGGAGTATAGAGGCCTTCAAAAAGGCCTGCCACTTGCGGTCCTTTCAATATTTACCGCTGGGATACTTCTTGAAATTAAAGCAAGTGCTTGTATGTGTGTGTGTGTGTGTGTGTAACTAACTACGAGCATAAATGTACGCTATTCTGTTGATTTTCTACTAAATAACATAAACTTACACTTCTAATGTGTTTAACAAACTTGTAAATTTTTCTTTAAATTTATAACAATTGTTAAATACACACAGGAAAAGCATGAAATGCATGTTTGTGTGTATGAAAGGAACGAACAAAAAATGAAGTTCAAAAAAATGAAACGAAATATAATAAAAATGAATAGAATCTAAATCTAAAGCGTACTCATATCTCAAACACTTACAGAGTTAGAACTATTGTAGTAACAACAAAATGAAGGCACAAAATCCAAAAGTTAAAAAAGAAATGCTACGAGAAAAACTTTTGAAGTGTAAGTACATACATCTGTACATATGTAAAAAAACAGTTAAACTTTGACTGGAAAATTCACATGCTGTAAACTAATGTGAAATAAGTATTGTGTGCACTACTCACTGACTGCAACAAGTACTCTTTAAGTGAGGTACTTCTTCTTATTTTTTAAGGGGAAGTACAGCTAAGGAATGGGGACACAATTCTTTGATTTCTGGTTAATTATACCCACACAACAATAGTGGAGAGGGTATTATGCATTTGTGCTGATGTGTGTAACGCCTTAAAATAGTGGTCCTTGACCCACCTTAAAGTATACCGATCTACTCAGAATCACTTTCTAAGTCGAACTAACGATGTCCGTCCGGCTGGCTGGCAGGCTGGCTGTCCATGTAACCTTGTGCGCAAAGTACAAGTCGCTAAAATTTTGGTCATAGGTTCTTATTGGCACAAGGACCAAGGGAAATTTCTTCCTCTCAGAAACTATCAAACCGATTTTAATGAAATTTAAAACATAGATAGAACCATATCTACATGGACACAAAATGTATAAGTTTTTAAAAAAATCGGACCACGAGGGGAGAAAGGGGCAATTTCTGCCTCTCAAGCCGATTTTAATGAAATTTAAAACATATAAAGCTCCATATCTATAGGGACACATTAGCTATACAGTTTTTAAAAAATAGGACCACAAGGGGAGGCAGGGGGCAATTTCTGCCTTTCACAAACTTTCAAACCGATTTGCATGAAGTTTATAAACATAGATAAATCTATATTTACATGGACACATAAGCATGATGTGTTTTTAAAAACTGTGGTGTTGGGTATCATATGGTCGGGCTTGACCGACTATACTTTCTTACTTGTTTTTTTTAATTTTGGAAGCTTTAAGTTAGAATTGACATTTTTAAAGCATAATTTACAAAGTTTAATTATTTTTTTTATTTTTTGGTGGAAGAAATATTCTTACTATATATACGATGATATTTATATCAAAGTATATTTTCTGGTAGCCAAAAAGAGAAAAACATATGTATTTTCAGGCTGAATACCTTCAACAAAGGCTCTGGGGCACTTACCTAAAAAGAAACAAGAAAAAAGTAAAACATTAGTAAATTAAAAAAAAAAAAACATATTGGGAAATATGTATAAAAGAACAAGAAATAATACACATGTATTATAAAATTATTTATGGAAATTTGTAATGGAAAATAAGTTTGAACAAAAAAGCTTTCTATAGAAATAAGTGAGATTTACTACCCAAAAAATAATTTTCAACAAAAACCCTTCTTAAAAAAAATAGTAAAAAACAATAAATTTTTAATTAAAAATAATCTTTTACCAGAAATCTTTTATTAACAATAATCTAATACAAGTAATTATATTTAGAAATTGTCTCTAGCAAATAGGAAATTTTTTATATAGAAAAAAGTCTTATACAAGAAATTTTCTACAGAAAATAGAAATAACACTTATTATAAAATGATCACATAAAACTTTCTGTTGAAAATAGTCTACCATAGAAAATTCTTTACAAAAAATTTGTTATATAAAATAAAATTTAAATTTAAGCAACAAAATTTTCTGTAGAGATTTTATATAGAAATTATTGAAATGTACTACGAAAAATAAACTTCACCATAAAATCTTCTATAGAAAATAGTCTAAATCAAGAAATTTTCTTCAAAAAATAGTCGTGTATTAGAAGTGTTTTATTAAAAATAGTCTTATACAATTATCTTTAGAAATTAATTATATACAACAAATTTTCTCTAGAAAAATCTTACAATTTCAATTGAAAATAATCTTTTACACATTTTCTATTGAAAATAATCTTTTACAGAAAATTTTTTATAAGAAACTGTTTTATAACCAAAAAATTTTCATAAGTAAATTATCTAATGCTTCTTGCAAAGAAATTTTTTTACAAAATATATTCTAATAAAAAAATACTCTAAACACAAAAATTTGTATATAAAATAATAGCCTTAAAAAAGAATTTTCTTTAGATAACGCTCTATAGAAAATAGTCTTATACAAGAGCTTTACCATTAAAAATAAATTTTTACACACGAATGCTCTCCAGTTCTAATGCAGAGTAAATGTCTGCATCCGTATCCATTTTCATTAGAATTCTTCTCCAGTTTGATGCAACATTTGAGGTTGTTTTTTTTGTGTGTTCTTTTCTTTTTTTGTGTAATTGTGGCGGGAAAATATGCGAGAAATCATCATCATCATCATCAGAATTAGAATGTGTTTAGAGTGTATGAGTTTTGTGCTTCATTTTCTTCTTGTTGTTATTGCTGTACGTTTTAGCAAGGCTTGGATGGCATGTTCGCAAAGAGAGACGGGCAAGCAGGCGGACAGAATTAGACATTGACTAGTCATACATACTGGAGTACATTTGGCAAAGTTATGTGTTGTTGCTGTTGTTGTTGGCTTTGTTTGTTTCTATAGCAAGTAGCATACATACATTAGCCATTTCACTTAGATATGGGATGCTTAAAAGATGCAACCTGAGTTTTTTTTTTCGTTTGAGAAAAAAAGCGGAGGTTGCGGAAGCAACCGTGAGTGTCAGTCACTATCACACTTTTTTCTCACTTCATAGTTAGTGTTGCTGCTGTTGTAATTGTTGGTGTTGTTGTTACTGTATTTGTTGCATTTTATTCTTTGTTTGTTGTTAGTTTGTTGCTGTTAAAAGAAATTGTAATTACAGACTTTTGAATTGAGATTAACATGCAACTTTAAGACTTCTTCATACTGTTTGACTATGAGCCTGCCTATAAACTTATGTTTTATTTTTTCTTCTTCTTCAACTTCTAAAGTAAGTTTAAGCCTTAGTTTTAGAGTAAAAATGAAAAAAAAAACTTAAATGTTTAGAAGTACATAAACTTTTGTAAGCATTTTTAACGTAGGCATCGTCGTCATCAACATGTTGATCATCATCATCACTGGAGCATTAAAGTTTTGCAAGCAGCAGCAAAAAATTAAAGAAAGAAAATCTGTAGCCGAAAGATGTGCCACTAGCAGTAGTTGCAAACTATGAAGTTAAAAAGTTTTCTTGAAGTTTTTTACAGAAGCGTTATGATGCGACCATAAGATTCTTTTATTTAGAGTTTATCGCTTAACAGAAACATTTATTTGCTTACCCTACAATAAAGATGTGGGGGTTGTTTTCTGAATCTGGAATTTAGGACTCATTGTACTCTTTTTTTAAACAACAAAATTTTCTAGAGATAATAATGTTGTACGTAGTAATTTCTAAAGAAAAAAAGTTTTATATAAGAAATTTTAAAAAGAAAATAGTTTTATGCAATAATTTTTCCTTAAACAGAAAATTTTCTTAAGAAAATGGTCCAAATAAAAAAAGTTTATACGGAAAATTTGTTATAGAAAATAGTCTTATACCAACATTTTTCTAGATAAAATGGTATTATACAATTTTTTTTTTTTTTTTAAATAGTCTTAACAGAAACTTTTAAAGAAAAACTATACAGAACATTTTCTAGAGAAAATTGTCTTATACAAAAAATTTTAATAGGAAATAGTCTAAATACAAAAACTAGAAAATATTCTTTTTAAACAAAAGTTTTATATAGAAAATAGTATCTTACAAAAAGTTTTTGGATATAACTATTATAAAGAAAAGTCTTATACAAAAAGTTTCTATAGAAAATAATGTCCTACAAAAAGTTTTTTCTAGAAAATTGTCTTTTTAGTTTTGTACACACAATTTTCTCAGCAAAATAGTTTTTAAAAAACAATTTTTTAAAAAAAATAGTCTTATACAGAAATTTGTTTATAGAAAACATTCTTATACAGAGAATTTTGCAGAGATGTTGAAATATTAAGCTCTGAATTATTTTATGGAAAATAGCCTTATACAGAAAATTTTCTTTAGAAAATAATCTAATACCTACAACAAATTTTATATAAAAAAAAATAGAGTTTTCTATAGGGGTTCTATAAAAAAAATCTCATACAGAAAGTTTTCTTTAACAAATAGTCTTGTATCGAAAATTTTATTATATAGAAAATTTAGAAAAAAAAAGTTTTGTAAAGAATAATTTTGAGAGCTAATGTTTGTGTACAAAATACTTATACGTCTTATACGCAAACATTTTTAAAAAAAGTTTTTTTAAGACACTTTCTAATATTCTCTTATACAAAAGTCATAGCTTTTATTGATTATTCAACAACCTTTAAATTGCTTTACCGTTTGTTCCCAACTGACCATTTCTTTATCTTTGGGTAGGGCTCTAAACATTATATTTCTGTCTTACCCAACTAAATCTCGATGAGTTTATTTTGTTGTTTGTTCTTGTAATTTTCAATGTTCTTCAACTAGAGTTATAAATGCATTTGTTGTTAGATTTTTCTTCTTTTACTGCTAAATTTTTTTAGTTTTTTTTTCGGGCTAAAACAATGTTTTGTGCTGCTTAGAATTTATTTACTGAACAGGTCAAATATTTGATTATCTTTTGAAGAAGGAAACTTTGAAAATAACCAAAATGTATTGGGAAAAATAAACATTGTGTTTAGGTGTAAAATACCATTATGTATTGTAAGAGTGTTACTAAATAAGTGGGAAAAAGGAAATTGATGAAATTATTTTATGGGAAAATATGTTTGCTTTTTTTTAAATGAATGAAAAAGTTTAGAAAAAATAAAACAAACAAACAAACCAACAAACAAAAAATGTACGAGTAATGTTGTATTGATGTTATACAGTGGGATGTTGAAGTTAAAAATTATTGAATGATATAAATGAGTAATAAAGGAAGTATAAAATGCTACTTTTAAATCTGGAGAATTAGTTCCTGTTGCAGATTTGCTTTTTCAAATGAGGTGTTATGCCCAATAATGCTTTTTTTATAAAACAAGTAAGAGTGCTATATTCGGCTGTGCCGATTCTTTACTACCCTCCACCAAAAGTTCCAATATTTCAGGAGTAGCTTTTATATGGGATCCAACAAATATAAGGCAATCTTATATTCAATTCTTATATTCTTAGAATCTATAATTAAGTGACTAATTTAAATAAAATATCATTTATTGTTCATATTAAAGTGATTTTCAGGAGGAGATTTTATATAGGAGCTGTCGTTAATTATGGATTGCCCATCACAAAATTCGGAAGAGTGATTCTTAGTATAAAAAAAACCTATATAAGACCTAATTTCAATACAGTAAAAAATATTTTTTAGAATTTAATCCTTTTTTAATTGCTTCTCGAAAGGCCGCTTTATATGACTGTTTATCACAAAATTACATGGTGTTAGTTCATATATGTAATGCTAAATCTGACCCAATTTTACCACAATATATTGTTACGTTACTGCCTTTCAATAACGTTTTGGTTTATTTCCTTTATAATAAACCGTTGCGAGTTCTTTTATTGCAATTCAAATAAAACAAATAAACACAACACTTTGATGTATAACACTTATTTATTAAGAACTTAGTCACTTTAACAACCGTAATTTATAGCTTGTATTTACAACTCACTATTGTAATCAACACACTTCAAACGTTTATAGTCTTCTCCGCGTGATGTGCTCTTAACTTGACAAAGTCTGAACTAATACTGTTTTTTGATGCTAGCCGCCGCAAGTATTTATACTGTAATTCAGCCATCTAGAACATTCGAAATCTTTCTCGAAGGTTCGAGGCTTTACTTATTCACCACTCTATAGTCAATTATGATTGGTGGCGGCACTTATGTTTACATAATTTCACCACTTATACTAAAGCTTTTTTAACGGTCATTTCTAGTTCCTTCTGCACATTGGGATTGAAGTGTACTAAATTATAACAGTTTTTAATAACAATGTAAACTAATAAAATAACTAACAAATATCTACTTAATAACTATACAAGATAAATAATAATTACAATTAATTCTTAAACAATAATTACAACTAACTAAAGTTACTTTCGTAACAATATATATATTAAATTTGAATAATATATATTTAAATAATATATATGCGGCCTGTTTTAAATTAAGGACCGATCTTCACGAAACTCGACAGAGTCATATTTAGTCTTTTGATACTATGAAAGACAAAATTCTACTACAATAGCAATTTTCGTTACGGTTTTAGGCGTACTAAAATATTTTCCGATAGTGGACTTTAAATGGGACCTGTGACAAAATATCGACTATATTAAAAAAATTTGAAGTGATTTCGTATCTTTTGAAACCATAACAGACCACTTCATACAAATGAAGTTGAAGTTGTGCAAAATTTAATAAGAATCGGTGCATTCCGTCACCAATTGATGGGTACCGATTCAAAGACTGCAAAGTCCACATTTATAGTTTTCGTAATAAATAGTAAAAACCTCTAGCTCAAAGTATATTCATATTTATGTGTTGTATATCTGCTATTCAGTAAATAAGAATATGATGAAGATATGACGCAAGTTTCAACCAAATCGATACAGCGGTTTGCTGACAATTATAATAATAAAATTGGACATTTCTGTGTTTGATCTAATCAAATGGAAATTGCTGCTTTTTTAGCATGGGCAAGTACTTAAAAAAATCAGTAGTTATAAAATTCTTAAACTTAACAAAGGCTTAGTTTTTTCTTGATTGATTTGGAGGAACTTCATAACAACTTAGCTCCATAATTACGACTAAAGACAAAGTTATAAAATAAACAATAAAACAAACTGCTTCATATAAAAAAAAAATTTGTTATAGTTTTAATTTCTTTTTAGTTTTGTTTTGCAAAAAGGAAAAAAAATAGCCTGCATTTTCGAAAATAGTTGAGAGAAAAAGAGCTTAACAAACTGTGATCAATTCTTAATTTTTGAACATACTTTTCTATGGGATAAAAGTGTTTCTGGTAATGTAATATTCACTAATTGGAAGCATTCAATAAATACAACTAAGAGGTATTATTAGATACGTTTGTGAAAAAAGTGGACTTTGTAGTTTTTGAAGCTATACCCCTCAATTGATGTTAGTTTTTGAAACAAAAATACATACATATTTTTTAGAGTTTTTCAATCTTATCCTAAACTGAAAAGAAAAATTAGTCCATCCGAACTTAATAAGCCGAAGCGGTGTGCGGATTTCCTTAAATCGGATTTACGGATTTCCTTAAATCAAATACAGAAAGCTTGATTCAAGTACGGATTATTTAAGCAAATTTGAAATAAAAATTCATCTTAAACTCGGCTTGATTCCAGAATTTGTAAGTTGGCCTAATCACGAATAAGTATTAGAAGAAATGTGATTGATTTTTTCTAGCCTAAACACATAAACACAGAGAACCCAGAGAGAGAATAATTTTATTTACTTACTCGTTTGCATATATATTTGCTTCATCTTTATTGTTGTATTCTCCTTGGTTCACAGAAGAACTCTCAATTATAAGATACCAGCAGCGTGCCCTATTTCGTTTTCGTAAACATTCTACTATGATAATTTGATATATTTAGCTAAGTAATGCTAACAAATAGAATTCGGGAATTTTTGCTTCTTATTTTACTTTCAAAACATGAAAATAATGTATGTGTTTCTTCTCTTAGAGTTGTTGTTGTTTCTACAGACGCATATGCACGCATGTAGAATTTAAAGGTTTTCGAAAGTAATCCCATTTCGGATTGTTTCAAGTACTTTTTGGTCTTATTCGTACTTAGGTTTTTAAGTACGACTGGTACTTAAAGTAAGTACGAGCTTTTGCATACTGTGTACCGAACCGATTTTGCTGGATTTCAATCCCAAACTGCTTGGGAGAGGTAGAAAGGATTTTACACTAGTATTGCTTTTTTTGTTAAGTCTTTCGAAATTGAGCGTGTTTTCCACAAACGCATAAACAGACATACGGACATGGCCACATTGGCTTAGAATTACACAAGGATTCAGAAAAAGTAATAATAGATGAATATTAAGAATGTTTCACATGGAATGCCAAATTATTATAACCTCCCTCATTCACCTCATTCATCTAAAAATTATTATTTGCTTTAGTTTAATCAAGTTTGTTTCTTAAGTCTTTTGTTTAGTTCAACATAACTTTTACTGTACAAATAAGCAGAGTGGGTGGTCAATTTAAGCAATGCCCTTGCTTGCTCTTTATCTCTTTCTCCTTGAAAACTACAACATTGCAAGGAAAATCCACTATTAAATGAGTTTTTTTCCATGCATACCAACATTATTCCCACCATTTCGTATACAACGTCATATCGATACATCGACACCAAAGATGTTTATAAGCATTTCCTGGACATTCACCACATTACAGTTTTCCAGGTTTGTTTTTCGTACATTGCAATTAACAGTTACAACAAAAATTAACCATGCAAAAAATATATATATCTCTATATGTAAAACATTGTATTAAACCATAAATTATTACAAGTATACAAAATACTTACTTATAGCAAACTAATGTACAAAATATTTAGCTGCAAAATGTATGTACAAACGTATGTATATAAAAGCTAAAAAAAGAAAAACAAATAATCAAAGGCAAATTTTTTATTTTAGATTTTCTTAATCAGTTTTAGTCAAGCCGTTTTACTAATTAGAAAAAAGCCTACTGAGAATGTTTGTTGTACATACCACACACACTCACACACAGACACACACACACACATAAGATAGCTGGTAGGAACAAACACTTAGTGTCGACAAGAGTAACAAATAGCAGTAGCTATTACAACTGCAAGATTAGCAAAATATTCTTAAAACGAGTAGACATATTGTAACGGGATTATGGTAGCCAAATACTCACACATTTACACTTACGAATTCCCGCACATCTGTGGCCAACAAACCGAACAAATTATTTGATTTCAAACTTAATTTTCAAATCTTTATCAGAAATTCTTATGCCACATATTATATAGAAATTAGTTTTTTATATTAAAAATTGTCTAATGCAAAAAGTTTTCTTTGGAAAATTTTCTTATACAAGATTAAAAAAAGTGTTTTATAACACAAATTTTCTTTAGAAAATTGTCTTATACAAGCAAGTTTCAAGAGAAAAATTGCCTTATACAAGAAATTTTCTTTAGAAAATCATCATGAAGAAACAATTTTCTTTAGAAAACTGTATTGAATAAGAATTTTTGTACAGAAAGTTGTCAGATAGAAGAAATCTTCTATAGAAAATTCTCTTACAGAAGAAATTTTCGATTGAAAATTTTCATATAGAAGAAACTTCATATAGAACTTCTATAGAAAATTGCCTTTCACAAGAAATATTCTACAAAATAAATCGAGTAAGTCTCTCATAAGAAAATACTATTTTTCATTCAAATTATTTTTGTATTAAATTTCAATGAAAAATAGTATTTTTTTTATGAGAAACTTCCTCAACTGTTCATTAACAAGAAAACGAAAAAAAAATCTCTGTATTCTCATACAGGAAATTTTCTTTTACAAACTGTCTTATACAAGAAAGTTTCTATAGAAAATTGCGTTATACAAATTATTTTCTGTACACGCAGAGAAAAAATATGGTTGGGCATGGTTACGGCAACAACACTATGTTTAATGTAACAATTTATTGTTGTCGTACACAAATTATTGTAATTTTTATTTAATATCAACAATATTATAGTTAATGTAAACATATCAATGTTTATCGCAACTATAAATTTGAGTATTGTTGACCGAAAAATAATTATTTTTCTAACAACTTAATTATGATAACTTTCTAAACATATTATATTACTCACAACCATATCATGATATTAAATAGCCATAACATGATTACTTTCTATACATTTATCATATTATCTTAAAGATGCAATCAAACTATTTTTACTCTAATCATATTATGTTAGTCTGGGATCACACTATGAAAGTTTTCTATCAGAAAGTCTTAGTTTATGGGTGAGAGAGGAGAAAAGAAAAGCTTGTTCTCTTCCCCTCTCACCAATAAACTCAGACTTTCTGAAAGAAAACTTTCATAGTGTGATCCCAGGCTTAGCGCCATTTGTAAAATAATTTTGAAGCAGTTGTGTAGTTTTTTTTATTTGTGAGCGGTTAAACAATTTAAAGATAAATTCCAATAAAAAAAAATAAGTTCAAAGAAATTTAAAAAAATCAAAATATTAGCGGAGTTCATTCAGTATTAGTGATTTAAAAGTGCAAATGCAAAATATCGTAGTTTTTTTTTGTAAAATCCAACAACAAAACACACAGAGATTTCGTTATATTTTATAAAAGGGCTACGATATTTCTGTGGTTTTCATGGGCAACCGCGTATGTCTTAATACAAATTTTTAAGGAAAGCCGAAAAACCATTATAGATTAAACTATGGGCTAGATATTTCCCTTTTTAAACTTTGTCATTTCGTTAAAAAATCGGAATTGATCCATCTTTTTTCAAAAAAATGAAAAGAGCGTTTAAAATTAGGCAATATGGCATCAACATCTCAAAATTGGAAAAATGGACATACGCGGTTGCCCATGAAACCCACAGATTTTGCATTTGCTCCTTTAGCACGCCTCATATTGAACTCCGCTATTTGATTAACATTAAGAAAAATTGCAAAAAGACACAAAATAAAAAATCGATGCAAAAAACTTTTTAAATATTTTGTATTTTTATGACAGTTATGAAAGGGGCTGTATCATAATATGATTGCTTCTAAATTTATTATGATTAACCTGATGATAATATGATTACTTCTTAGCTTATTATGATGAACATGACAATAATATGATTAATTTCTTAGCTTATTATGATTAACATGACAACAATTTGATTACTTCTTAACTTAATATGATTAACAGCATAATAATATGATTAAGGGAAAAATATTATGATGTAATAGTACGAGTATATTAAGTCATAATATGATTCAATAATAAACTTAATATGGTGACTACAATCATGAATCTTATCATAATATGTTGCTCTTAGAATATGTTTACCACAACCATGTTTTTTCTTTACGTGTAGAAACTGTTTTATATAAGAAGTTTTTAAAGAAAATTTTCTTGTAGAAAAAACTTTCTTTAAAAATGGTCATTCAAAAACAATTTTTTTTTGATAATTGTGTTGCACGAAAAAGTTTTTATAGAAACTGTCTTATACAAAAAATTTTCTATAGAAATTTTCTTGTAACGGGCGGTTAAATTTCAAGGGCCGATGTTTAATGTAAACCACACCTAAACGTCAAGTTTTTTTTTCTGCATTTCATTTGACATTTCTCAATTTTAGACTAACTCAATTTGAACCATGGAAAGATACACAATAGAGCAAAGCGTTAAAGTTATTCAGGCTTACTTTGAAAATGGGCGTTCAAACCAAAATGCATATCGTGTACTTCGTGAATCAGTGATGAGTCACATTTTCACCTCAGTGGATTCGTCAATAAGCAGAATTGCCGCATTTGGGCGAATGATAATCCAAGAGTGATTTGCACCCACAAATCACCCACAAATTTCCAAAATGAGGCCGGCCAGGCAATTACTGTGAATGGTATTCGCTATCGTGAGATGATAACAAACTTTTAATGGCCCGAATTGGAAGATATGGATTTGGACGATATGTGGTTTCAAAAGGACGGTGCCTTTTGCCGATAAATTCAATGGCCGTGTTATCTCACGTGGTGGCGATGTCAATTGTCCGCCAATATCATGTAAATTGACACCGTTGAACTTTTTTCTTTGGGGTTATTTGAAAGAAAAGGTGTACGTCGATAAGCCAGCAACAATTCAAGAGCTAAAGGATGAGATAATTCGGCACATTACCGGCATATAACCTCAATAATGCCTCAGCGTCATCGAAAATTTGGACCATTTGGAGGTGTGCCGCCGAGGTCGCGGCGGCCATTTGGCCGATATTTTGTTTCATACATAATTAAACCGCACCAATGTTGTCATAATAAAAAGAAATGACTTTTATTTCCTAAATAATTTGTGTTTTATTCAAAATCAGCATCGGCCCTTAAAATTTAACCAGAAAAAAAATTTTTCTTTAGGTAGAAAGAAAATTCTCTTGTAGAATAAACTTTCTATAGAAAATTGTCTTTTACAAAAAACTTTCTTAAGAAAATTGTTTTAAAATTTTTTTAAATATTATTTTACAAAGATTTTCTATAGAAAATCTTAATCTTATACAGAAAATTTTCTTTAAAAAATTGTCTGATACAAGAAAGATTCTTCAGAAAATGGTTAATTAAAAAATTCTTTTACTCTTTCTAGAAAATTTTCCTGTAGAAGAAATTTTATTTAAAAAATGTTCATATAGAAATTTATATAAGAAATGTTGTGTATAGAAAAAATTTCCTTTAAAAAATTGTCTTATACAAGAAATTTTATATAGAAAATTGCCTTATACAGGAATTTTTCAATAAAAATTTTAAAAAACATTTCTTTACTTTAGAAAATTGTGTTATTCAATTGTCTTCTCTTTAAAAACACAAATAACGTTTATTTTGGAATATCTCAAAAACTGTTCTACTTTTGACAATTCTGACTTCATATTCAGATTCAGCGGAAAATTTTACATAAAGATTAGGTTTCAAATTCATTTGGTCAAAAAATTGTCACGTAGTGTAATGAACGTTTTGATTTTATACGTGCATTCATTTTTTGTTTTTATTTTTTTCAGAATTAACTCGGAAAAACATGGAAAATATATAATGGAAACACTCAGCACAGAACAAAGCAGTTTCATTTTATTTTTAAAGTCTGCATCGATTCTTCAGACTCAAAAATATCCTATCGAATAATAAACGATGAGGCTCATTTTCCCCTCAAGGGTCACCTTAATAGAAATTTTGGGCGCCAAAATCTAATAATTTTTCCTGAACATCAAAATCAAAAGATCAATGGACCATTTTTTTTCGAAAATGACGAACAAGTTGCAGTTAATATGAATAACATTCAATAACGGGCAATGATTGAACATTTTCTAATGCCCGAGGTAGAGAAAATTCAGAATTGTGGTTCAAACAAGATGGAGCCACAGCTCACACAACTAGTCCAACGATGGTTACATCATAGAAAATAGTATTTTTTATACGAGAAATTTCCTAATAAAAAGTTTTTTTTATTTAAAGACGTCAAAAAAAAAAAAATCTCTTAGACATACAAAATATTTTCTGCACATAATTCTCTTAAAGAAGAAATTTTCTTTAACAAATTTCTTGTATAACACAATAGAATAAATTTTTTATTTTAACCCATTTTCAATTTCCTGTCAATCCTGTGTGTTTGCTTGGAATTTTTAAGCGCATACACTTATTACTGGAAGAAATAATTAAAAGAATTTTAGTATTCGAATAAAAGGTAATTCCAATGGTTAATCACTTTAAACGACCAAAAACTGCAATGAAATTGTATCTAATGAATCGTTAAAAAGAAAAATATGTATGTGAAAATTTGGAAAACTGCGTAAACACTTTATGTTGTATTTTTTTCTTCTAAACGAATTGTTAAACTTTTGAGTGCAGTTTTTATCTTGATAGTAAAATGGTAAGTTTTTTTTAAGTATTTTGATAAAAAATTACAGCTTTAATATACAGTGAAGAACTTAATCAATGGCACAGAAAACACTTTCATCTTAACGATTGATTAAAGAGTATGGCTTAAGTGATTTTAAATATACAAATATTTTTACTAAAGGGTGGTCCAACCAAAACGCACGATGTTAATTGAAAATAAAACAAAAAAATTTAACATTTTTTTTTTTTATTTAATTTGATTTGTATTGCTGGATTAATTATAAATTTACTTCCTTAAGGAGAGGCAAAACAAAAGCACGAAGTGTATTTTTTTTTTATTTTTCGAATTTATTCTATGAGCTAAATTTCAGTTATGTATTTTATAAAGCTTTTTTGTAATAGTCCTAATTTTCAGAAATGACTTTATAACAAGTTAGAGTGCTATATTCGGCTATGCCGAATCTTTGATACCCTCCACCGACAGCTCGAATGTTTAAGGAGTAATATCTGTATGATATTTTATTATCTTAAACTGTGACGATTTGTTATTAATTTTGGTTTTAGGCGACTGAACTGTTTTCCGGTAGTAGTGTTTATATGGGGCCTAGGGTAAATTATGGACCGATCATCACGAAATTTCACTGCGTAATTTCTAGTCCTTTAAAACTGTGACGTACCAATTTCTGTTATGCTAGCATTATTAATTAATTATATATTTTAGGTGTACTAATCTGTTTTCCGGGAGTAGGGTTTCTATGGGGCCTAGGGAAATTATGTACCGATCTTCACGAAATTTCACAGTATCATTTATGGTCCTATAAAACTGTGACGAGCCAAAATTTGTTATGATTGCAATATTTTTTACGGTTTTAGGCGTACTAAACTAAACTAAACTGGGAGTATTGTTTATATGGGGCTTAGGGTAAATTATGGGCGGATCATCACGAAATTTAACAGCGTGATTTCCAGTCAAATAAAACAAATTTTCAAAATCTTATCTCATTCCGTGCCTTGTTCCAGCATTTATGTTATTTTTTGTAACAAAATTATCAATTTTTTTTGGTGGTGTTTCCACATTTTGATTCATAGCTCTGGTCCTACTGAACCGATTTTGCTGGATTTCAATCCCAAACTGCTTAGGATAGCTACAAGCAATTTGGCACCAAGTTTGTTCATTTCTTTTGAGTTGTTCGAAAGTGAGCGTGTTTTCAACAGACGGACAGACGGACATGGCTAAATCGACTTAGAATTACTCAAGGACACATAATATATATACTTTATGGGGTCTGAGATGAATAATAAAAAAGTTTCACACGCAATGACAAACTTAATATACCCTCTTCACAACTAATTGTGGTGGAGGGTATAAAAAAATAAAAATGTTGAATATAATATAAAGTAACCTTCGAAAGGAAATAATTCCCAGTTTCTATTTGTTAAAACAAAAAATTTTCAGAGAATTATCTTAATATTTTGTATTATGATAGAAGGGTCTATGACAATTATATGTGAAACCAAATATTGGCCAAATGCATCCGAGGCAAAATTGAGGTTCAATGTTGTAAATGTGATGTCTTGACTCATCCTTTAGCTCTTGAATTATTCTTGGCTTATTGACGCACACTTTTTCTTTTAAATATCACCAAAGAATCAAAGTGCTCCTAGATGGGTCATATGTATGACCAACCCCACTTTATTTTTCATCTCAATCATTATTTCCAACATACCCACCGCTATCTCCATTCCTTAAGGGGGCTTCTATAGAAAATGTTCAATGCAGACTAGAAATTTTTTGAAGAAAAATTCCCATAAATTCCCAGGAGTCGCCCCTAGTGGGATATAATGTATGAGCGACCTCAATTAATATTTTGTTCTTAACATTTTCTTTATGGCGTGCAGCTAGAAACCTCAAAAGGCCAGTTTTCTCTAAACCACCATTAAGAAACTTGAATGGAAGTTGGGCAAGAAATGATGTTGAAAAAGGAAATCTGTTTGTCAATCATTTAAAAAACGTATTTACCACAAATATATCTCACAATATTGCGGTCGAGTTACCACCTGTTGCTGCTAGAGCAGCTTTTCCCCTCAGATTTGAGATAAGAGAAATCGAAAAGGCTATTTGTGACTTAAACACTAAGAAGGCACCTGGTATTGATAAAATCAGTAATAAAATGCTTTTTGAGCTACCTCGCATAGCAAAGAAAATTATTCTTTTTATTTTTAATGCTATTTTACGCATTGAATACTATCCTCAAAAATGGAAGGTTTCCTTAGTTACCATGATACCAAAGCCAGGTAAAGATCATACAAAAGTTGAGTCTTATAGGCCTATTAGCTTATTATCAAATATGTCAAAGCTGTTTGAGAAATTATTAGTTTCAAAATTAACACCGATTTTAAGTGAAAATAGATGTATTCCAAACCATCAGTTCGGATTTAGAAGAAAACACAGCACAATCGAACAGACTCATCGAATAGTAAATGTCATAAGAAAAGCATTTGAAGAAAAGAAATATTGCTCAGCACTCTTCATCGATGTTTCGCAAGCTTTTGATAAAGTCTGGCATGAAGGCTTATTACATAAATTGAAGCAAAATTTACCAGCAAACACACACAGGCTGCTAGAAAGTTACTTAGTCGGTCGTCAATTTATTATTAAAGAAGGAAATTTCTTAAGTTCACCTCAGCCCATTGCCGCTGGAGTCCCACAAGGCAGCATCCTGGGACCCCTATTATACTTAATTTATACTTCGAACATGCCAACAAGCAACTATACACAAACTTCAACATTTGCAGACGATACAGCTTTTCTAAGCGTCCACGAAAATCGTTATGAAGCATCACGTTACTTACAGCATCATATATTTCAACTAGAAATATGGTTAAGACAATGGAGGATAATGGTCAATGAGCAAAAATGCGTACATATGACATTCACTTTGCGCCGGGAATCTTGCCCCCCTATTACAATCAATAATCAAATAATTCCTCAACATTCGCATGTAAAATATCTCGGTATACATCTGGATCGGCGATTAACGTGGAAATGCCATATAGAGGCAAAATTAACTCAAATGAAACTAAAAGCCATTCAAATTCACTGGCTTATTGGAAGAAATTCTGTCCTTAGTCTCGATTGCAAGCTTCTACTTTACAACTCTATCTTAAAGCCTATCTGGTGCTACGGTATTCAACTATGGGGCACTGCATCGGCCTCTAATATCGACAAAATTCAAAGGCGCCAAAATAAACTTCTTCGAATAATCACAGCCGCTCCCTGGTATGTTAAAAACTCAAACATTCATAAGGATCTCAATGTGCCATTAGTTAAAACTATGATTACAAAATATGCAATAAAATATTTAAAAAGGCTTGAACAACACCCAAATCCACTAGCTCGAAAAATTTTAAAACATGGCGGCCACACTCGCTTAAGAAGAAGAGACACTGCAGCACTTACCCAATTAGATGAGCGATAAACACCTTTATAAGTGAATTAAAACCGTGATGAAGAAAATTTTGTCTGGCACTGGCAGGACATAAAATAACGTATTAGGTTAAGATTTGATTAATTATTGTTAGTTCATATTTAATATATGAAGATTCAATAAATAAATAATGAAAAAAAAAAAAAAAAAAAAACATTTTCTTAAAACATAGTTGTCATATATCTCCACCCCTTAGCAGGTCTCCCATACAAATATGGCCGTTTAATGAAATTCTTAAATTTTGCACCTCCAGCGCCTAGGATGCCCCTAGATGGCTCAAATGTATGACCAACCCCACTTTATTTTTTATCTCAATTATTTATTTATAACATACCTACCCGCTATCTCCATTCCTTACGGGGGCTTCTATACAAAATGTTCAATGCAGAATAGAAATTTATTGAAGTAATAGTCCCATAAATGCCCAGGAGTCGCCCCTAGTGGCATATAATGTATGACCGACCTTAATTTATTTTTTGTCCTTAACATTTTCTTTAAATATACTTGCCCCTTATCACCACTTCTTAGGGGTGCTCCCATACAAATATTGCGTTTTATGAAATTCTAAAATTAACTTTTGTAAATAAAACCAAAAGTTGCTAATTTTTTTTTTGTCTGCAAAAAATTATTTTAATTAACTTTTTTATGAATAAAAAAAATTATTTTTCAAAAAAAAAAATAATATTTCTGAAATGAAAATTAAATTTGATGAACTTAAGCCGGATTAAAAATATTGAAAATTTGGATTAAAAACCATAAATAGTTCAACAAAATTACCACAATACTTATTATGACTGCGCATATTAGAAAAAAGTTTTAGTTTTCTTAAAGGAATTTCGTTTTTTTTTTTTAGTTTTTTCAATAAGCTAAAGCGTTTTTGAGTTACGCGAACGTATGTTTTGCAACCTCCTCTGGATTCAGCTTACCCGAACAAGGTTAAAACGACAAGTGCCCAACTTGTTTACAAAAAGTGTAAATTTCGAGCACTGTGTATTTAACAGCGTGCATTTATCGTTGGAAGGAAAACTTACTATACTATATATGGATCATTTCACGCCAAATCGGATGGTTGAATTTTTTTTTTTTTTGGTTTCCCCAACTTCGTGATATTTTTAGAACACTTCAAATTCAACTGCTAGTAAATTTTGACATTTTTTTAAATTAACTCCTACAAAGGACAATATTTTTATCAAAGTTTTTCTTAAGATTCAAAAAATTAAATAACAAGGTTTCGTTTAAATGTGCTAAATTCCCATTTCATACTATTGATAAACTGAAATTTATTGTTGATGGGATAAGCTATTCCTATGTGCATTTCACTGGTTGCTTAGGCCAGATCGAAAGATATTATACAAATAAAACTGTTAAGTGAATAAGAATTATAAACCCCAGTTTTACTTGTAACAATATCAAAGCGTAATCAAAAACAACAACAATAAACAAGTACGTGAGTATTTTCTATGTATTAGTAACACGTCCTCCTAACTAAAATACTAAACCGATTTTAATAAAATGTACATTGTCCACTTTTACCAAAAAATATCTTTCGAATTGTGAATCATTTCAATGAGTTGTATAGTCGTAAAAGGGAGCAAAAGAAATCAACTTGCCTATTAATATATATGATGATGATAATATCTTTAGTTTTTCTTAAATCTTTGGATGAAGTTTCCTGACGATCTGGCCTAGGCAACTAGTGAAAAGTGCAAAGAAATAGCTTATCCCATCAAAAAACAATTTCAGTATGAAATGAGAATTTAGCACATTTAAACGAAACAATATTTTTAGTTTTTTGTTCAATACATTCTTAATAATTGTACCATTATTGGAATATTTTGCAGAAACAACAACTTTCAAGGCCGGTCCGGTAGTGGGCCTTCCATAACTAGTATATTTTTCGACTTTTGCAAATTATATTCAGCACAAAGAATTCTAAACCCCATAGCATAATTTTAAGTACGCGGTTCCATGATTGCTCTCGGGTCCGAAATAGGTACAATTTTGATTTACATACTGTGATGTAGAGTATCAAATGGTAGGGCTTGAACGACTTTACTTTTTTACTTGTTTTTTTTTTTTGTTATCTTATAGCTTGCAAGAATTTTTTATTAAAATATTCCCAGATACTTTTGGCATATTGAATCAACCAATCATGTCGAATATGTTTAGTGCCGGTTCACACATGTCAAGTGTGACTCGTCAAGTCTTGAGTTTTAAGGAGAGAGGGGAAAAGAAATGGTATTCTCTTTTCCCTTCTCTCCTAAAACCTCAAGACTTGACGAGTCAAACTTGGCGTGTGTGAACCGGCACTTAACATTAAAATGGCACAACTTTTAATCAAGTGTACATCCTCAAAAAAGCAAAGATAAAAATGATCATGTCTATATTTACACATGATTATTTTTAAATACTTAATCCATAATTTGTAATAATTTATCTGTTTACACAATCTTGAATATATTTCTTTTATTAACTGAAAATATTGTTTTATTTTGGGAATGTTTTAGGTTTTGTTTTTGTTGTCAAGGTCAAGGTTTCAGTATGTTTGTCTTAGATTTTCTTTTCTTTTTATTTTTATTTGTTATAAAAATATTATTAAATTAAAAGGTAAAATAAAAACATTGATATTCTTGTTTACAAGTTGTATTTTTAAAGGAATTTTAAAATGAAAAAAATTTTGACATTTTAGTTTTAATTTTGTTAAACAACAACCTTTTTTTTGCTCCATCCACAAAAACCAAATTTGCATAATAATAATACAGCCGCAATAAAATTTATACAATAACATCACAAAAGTTGTTCAGAAAACTTGATTAAAATAACTAAAATGATGTTATTTGTTTTTGAAATATCCGAAAACGAGTGTCATCAGAGTTAAACAAAAATCAAGACAAAAAAAAAAAAAAAAAAAAAAAAATTCGTTTCAAAGTATCCATCATAAAAAAACCAAATGAGGAAAATTAATGTTGTCAAGCTTTGTTTTTGGCATTAAATAAATTTGGGGTGACATACAGTGGGTTCAAAAAGGATTTTTTTTAAATTTGTTTAATAAAAATTTTTCAAAAGTTATTTTTGAAAAGTAAAAAAGGGTATCGATAATTTCAAATAGAATTTTTTTTGGAAATTTGTTCGACAAAAATTCTTGAACGTGCTTTTTATCGCACGGTTTTTTAACTATAAAAAGTGAAAAAGGTTATCGATAACTTTGATTTTCTTTATAGAAAAGTAACAATAATTTGAATTTTCTTAACAAGGATCATTGATAACTTTAATTTCGTAAGAATTGATACTCATCCATTGGAAAATAAAAGTTATCGACAGCTCGGAAAACCTATAGAAAACGGGGCTTTTAATTCTAAAAAACGAAACTAAGAACTTTACTTTTCTGAATAAAAGTTACAATAATCGATAACTTTAATGTTCTTTAGAAAAATTATTGATTTTTTCATGCTACAGAAAAGCTAACCGTTACCTCGATTAATACAGAAAATGTAACGATATTCTAAAGATAGGTGGATAATAGCTTTGATTTTCTCAAAAGAAAAATTACCTTAAAAATTATTATCGACAGCCTTAAACTAATAATCAATAATTTTGATCTTATACCAAGACGTTATCAATTATTTTACTAGCCTACAGAAATGGAAACTTTGATTTTAATAGAAAAGTTGTCGAAAATTAGGATTTACTATGGAAAAGTTATCGATACCTTAAAATCCTATAAGCATATTTTTGTATATTTATACACATTTCGATAACATCGAACTGTTCTGCATGAAAATCGGTCCTGAGATCTTTGCAGCTGATCGTTATGTACAATGGCCTCCTGTAGCCAAATGTGTTCGTTTTCCCTCACCATTTTGAAGGAAGCTTCTCTCCACTATTTTTATCCATTTTCGATAATTTTGGGCCTTTGAGTTCAATTAAGAGAGGTATAGAGAATTATTTTAGCTGTTAAATTTCTGCATAGCTCTTTATCTTCCTTCAGTGCATCTCTCGCGATCTTAAAGTCAACATCTGTTTTGGGCAAGTATTCTGTGTTTTGAACTTTGTTGCGCTACAGAGCCGTTCCAGAGAAAAGTGGGTTCATCCAAAATGGTCAGTAAAAACAGTTAATGACTTATTCCAGGCAAACTAGGCATTGTAAGTGCATAAACTCAATGAAATATGGAAAAAGCCAGCTTCATCTTCTACTACTTCTACTTTATTTTGTCGCAGGCCTTATAGTGCACTTCATGCACTTACACTTTAACTTTTTTCCTTCAGTTTATGATAAACACACCCTGACTTGCAAAAAAGATGAAGAAAATTGGAGTGCTAGCATGTTGACAGAATACTACTGGTCTATAGTACGAGAAACTTTACCTTCAGGGTACAAGAGTAAAGCAAGCACTAAACGATGGTAAAGATGAAGACTTTGGAGCAGAAATAATTGAACATTAACAAATGGGTTCGAATCTTAGGTCAGTCAAGAATGAATGATTATCAATAACAATTTTAATTAATTTTCATGTTGTAAAATTCCTTCCTTCTGATTAAAAATATTGAAAATTTGGATTAAAAACCATAAATAGTTCAACAAAATTATCACAATACTAATTATTATTAACAAAGAACTTTTAAACATTTAACAAATTATTTTTAAAAAATTTAAATACAGTGCACTCGCGATAATATGAACTAATTAAAACAAAGCCAGTTCACTTTTGCAAGATTGTTCATATTTGCGAATGGCATCTAATCTCCCTTCAAAAACGCCCCGCTCTCTTAAAAATCTCCAGATATTTGCCTTGTCCACTAAGTGATCTTTTTGTATCTCATTTTCAAAATCCATCGATGCATGCATTTTTCATTTTTTGGGTATTCGGAAGACCGCACAAGTCAAATAAACGTATTGTAAGAACTTTTGATATTCTTTTAATTAGGCTTGAGTTCATCAAATTTAATTTTCACTAAATTATTTTCACTGAGGGAAGGAAAAGTAAGAACTTAAAAAAAAATCAAATTTATTTGCTAAATTAGTAATACCTTTTTCTAAATGTTCTAAATTTTTTAAAATTTCAAATTTTTCTTTTTAAAATTAAAAATTTATGCTTTTTTAAATTCATATTTAAGAAAATTTCACGCTAAAATTATATATAAAAATGTACATAGAATTCCATGTTAATGTCAAAACTAACTAAAAAGTGTATGTAAAACATTTTGATTAACAACTGAAGACAATTTTAAAGCGATAGCTGGGGAAATCCCCAAGTTATTACGCTGTTGAATAAAAATTGATTTTGATTTTAACACTGTGTAGGTAGATAAAAGCCGTTAAAAATACAACTTTAAGTTGTTCATATTTTAAAGCTTTTGCACAAGTTCATATTTTAGAGTAGTCAATGGAAGAAAATAAGTGTTCATATTTTGGGGTGTTCATATATTAGGGGGTTCATATTATCGCGAGTGCACTGTATAATGAAATTATTGAAAATGGCTAAAAAAGGGTAGGGGGACCTCCGAATATAGTAGGCAATAAGAGGAAACGTAAGATACATTTGGAATCAGAAGGTCATTTTGCATAAGAATCAGCTGAAATGGTAACAGGGCTCTGTACTTTTTTTTCAGATGACAGATTAGTAAAGATAACGATTACTTCTCGTTGGACTAGTAAAGTTACCAAGCTCTTTTCTATAGATTAGTAATGTTTTCTTTAATTTCGTAGAGCCATCGATAACTTTTATATAGACCAGATTAGATATCGATAACTTTTTTATATTAAAGTATACTCAACGATAAGTTTTCTATAGATTAGCAATCTTAATAATTAGTTAACAATTGCCTAGTTAAATTAACGATAACTTCTCTGTAGACGAGTAAAGCTTTGCTATGGAAAACTAACGAATATTTTACCTTAAATTTTACTAAATTTATTTAAAATTTAAGCATTTCCTTTTAACATAATTTAACCGAAAAAATCCAGTTTTATTTTTACAAAAAAAAAAAAAAAGAATATCTTTTTATTTAAAATACAATGATTAACTCAAAAATTTTAATATGTTTATAAACTGGTTTTCATACCAAAACGGCCATAAATTTCAAAATAAAATGAAATTAAAAATGGCAATTATTGCCAAACGCAGGCACAAAGAAAAAAAATCGGTATAATTTACATCTTTTCAAAAATAAATAAAACCCCAAAACAATAAACGGTCTAAAACATGCTGAGACAGGCTGGGAGACAAAAAAACAAGGTTAGTAACCAATCTTTGCTAGTGAGTCTGGGAGTTTTAAAGACAATTATATTGAATAAACTTTTACAAATTAAAAACCTTACACACTGACTTTTATTTAACATGTTAACATAATTTTGCTTGTTTTATTTTTTTTTTGAAACCGGTGGTTTTCTTAAAGTTTTTATTTAAAATTTAAAGATGAACTGTTGTTAAAGTTACTTTTTGTTTTGTGGTTCATTTTTAAATTAAATCAATTAAAATTTTTATCATTTTTATTTAAAAGTGATAAATAATCATAAAAGTAACTTAAATCTTTTGTTTTTAGGTTTTTGTTTAAATTGTCAAGGCTTTTCAGGTGTTTTAACTGTTTTTAAACGCTAAATTGTTTTCTATTTGTTTATTAGGTTCTGTTCTTAAGTCTTTTGTTTTTAAATGTAATTTGTTGTAGTTCTCATCATGGCCATGGTCACATATTTCTATTCTTTTCTAGGTGTTTTTTACTGTTTTTAAACGCTAAATTGTTTTTTTGTTTATAAGGTTCTGTTCTTAAGTCTTTTGTTAAAAAAAAAAAAAAATTTGTTATAGTTTTCATCATGGCCATGGTCACATTTTTTTATTCTTTTTAGATTTTCATTAAAATGTTTAATTTGAAAAGCCTTATTTGCCAAGTTAAGTAGAAGTTTGTCTCCCTGTCTGTCTGTCTGTTTGTCCATCTGTTTGTCTATCCGATTGTCTCTGTATCTAAATAAACTTTAAGTTCAGTGCAGTTTAACTAAAGTTAAGTTTACTTTAAATAAATTACCCACAATTTGCATAGAACTGCTGTTGCCGTTTGTGTTACCATTATTGTTTATAAACTTCCTTTAGCTGTTTAAGACGTTTTTTTTGTTTTTTTTAGCGTTTTTTGTGTTTTTATAATTTTTTTTTTTCAACAAACTCTCCCACAATTGCTGGGTGAATTATAATTTGTAACAATTTTGTTGCCACAAACACTTTGCAAGATGTGTTTGCCTGTCTGTCTGTTTCTGTCTGTCTATCGGTTTCTAAACAAATTTTTTAATGTATGCTTTAGTAAACTACAAGAAGTTGTAGTAGAAAAAAAAAACCAAAGCAAACTTTAAACTATTTTAGCATGTTTACTTGAATGTTAAGTTTAAGCAGATTTTGGTTTTGCAGTGTCTTTTTTATTATTGTAGTTTTGTTAAAGTTTCTAGTTTAGTACGTGCCTGCCCTAGTGACCAAATGAACCACATTTGTATGCCAAAGCATTTGTCTGCCTACGAAGAACTTCTCTACAAAAATAAATAAACTTTTAACGAATAATAAAAATTTGGTTGTTTGGAACTGCTGTTTTACAAGACTTAAGTGCTGTTGCTGTTACAGTTGCTGTGTTAAATGTTTACAACAGCAGCAGCAACATCATCATTATCATTATTTTCATCAACATATTGCCAGGGTAATAATAAAAGCGTCAACAAAACAAGTGTTAACAGTTTTTACTATATAATTTGATTTTAACTATTCTAAACATGAGATAAAGCATTTTGTTTTAATTTTTTTTAACAATTTTCTTTTCTTTTCTGTTTTATTTTTTATGTTTTTAGAAATTACTGTATTTTTATTATTTGCAAAAATGTCTCGCTATAAAAAATTTTTGTATGCAAAGCACCTTTAATGTGCAATAAATTATTTAGTTTGTTTTCTTTTAGTTTTTAGGGTTTAATTTCTTTTTGTTTTTCTGTTTAGAAAATTTCAATTTCTTTTCTTTTTTATGCTTCATCTATAATTATTTTGTTTATTTTTTCATAAGTGAAGATGTTAAATGATTTGAGTTAGAAAAGAAAGTGTTTGTTTAAGGAAAGTTTTTTTTTTTTGGATTTTTTTAATATTTATGGCTTAGCAAAATATATATGCTATAAATCAAGTGCAATAAAATAAACCAGAAAACATAAACAGAATTTGTATGGAATATTAAAAATTTTTGGGAAAAAATCTATAATTTGTTTTGTATGCGGATATGAATTTAAATAACTTTGTGCTTAAATTGGCAAAAAATACTGCAAGTCTTTAAAACGTTATTGTTAACGAAACTTTATTTTCTAAAAATTAAATTTTACTATAACTTTCAGTGTAAAGTTTTGTTAAAAGGAAAGTGAATGTCTTTAGTTTCACTATATAAAAAAAAACAGTGTGCAACACAGATCTTAAAATGCATATTATATACATAAACATTTAAACTGTATTCTCTTTTTGAAAGATTTTTTTAGAATATAAGCTTGAATTTTGACGCTATTTTTTATTTCAAAAGTTTTCCTTTTTTATAACATGACAAACCTTTTATTAAATTGTTGTTACTTTTTTTTAATAAAATTTTTATGTTAAAAGATAAAATTTATTAGCCATATTTTGTAACTTCTAAGCTAGACAAAATAAAAATTATTCGATTAATCGAATAGTATTAAATTTTTCGATTATTATTAGATTTAATTTTTAATTGGAATAATTTATTTTTTGCACGATTAATACAAAACATCGATTAATCAAATACCCTAGTACATGCGCTTGTGTTTTCAGTGATGCCAGAAGAGCAGATTAATCAGCATTTTTCAGATTTTTTACCCCAAAATTGCCAAAATACAGATCTGAAGATTTTTGGTTTAAAAATGCAGATTTTTTTTAGCTCGGTGAAAACTTCTCTACATTGTCACTTATGTTTATATTTTTTCTACTTCTTGCATTCATGAACGAAATATAGCAACCATTCATGGAAGAACCGTTTAAAAATAGCAGCAATTTTATCCATGGGAGGTATATGTAGCTATTGAAGAATCGACACTCTTGATGTTGCAACTAGGCAAAAACTAAATAATTTTTACATACCTAATATACATATTTACAATACTTAGGCCCGTTTTCACAACTTACCGATAGCTAAATGTAAGATTTTATCGGCCGTATAAAAAATGTTCCGTTACTACAACTTTACTTTAACCTACCAGGAAGGATGAACCTTAATTTACTGTATCGTTCACTTTAGGTTAAAGTAAAGTTTTAATAATGGAACACTTTTTATAAGGCCGTTTAAAGTCCACTTTTAGCTATCGGTAAGTTGTGAAAACGGGCCTTTAAACTTCATTAAAAATAAAATTTAAAAAGCGAAAACTGGTAAATATTTTTTTTAAATCGTTTTTAGAACATAAAAAATAAAAATATAAAAAAAAATTGTCTTTTTAAATAACCAAGAATCGAACCAAGGAACTCTCAGTTTCTAACTTAACACACCCCCTAGACAAGGACATCACATGGTTAAATCAAGTTCTCTCCTCGAAAGGACCCAGAATATATATACATTATAGGGTCTTAGATCAATATTGTAGAAATTACAAACGGAATGACAAACTTATAAATATATACCCTTTTCCACCTTCGGTGAAGGGTATAAAAAGAGTAATTTTTGGGATTTCAGTATTTTGACTATACCTCAGCCATTTTTTAGCCGATTTGACAGATTTATATACCGACGTGTTTAAGAAGAAATTTGCCAGTTAGTTGGATTATAAATCTTGGACTCGGGAAGATCTATGGTAACCGCAAGTGGGTATTTAAAAAAAAAATTATTATTTTGGCCATAACTTTTTCGTATCTGAACCGATTTTTCCGAGTTTTTCAGAAAATATTTTTTACTTAAGATTTCCGATCTTTTGATATGCCAGGGATATCCATAGGTCATATAACAGTCCAGAAAATCAGGTTTTTATACAATTTTACCATACCACGCCCACTTCTCCGATCCCGCCCACATTTTGTGGGATGCTGTGTATTGATAATCTAAATGTGTGTACCTTATTTGAAAGCTTTGGCTTTTGCCGTTCTCAAGATATACAGAAAAAAGTTATAAAAATACCAGAACAACAAGGGATTTTTGGGAAAAATTAGAGGTAGTCGTGATTTTTTGCTCATATCTCAGCCATTTGTGGACCGATCTTTCTAAATTTCAATAGCAAACAATTCCAGACCATTTGTGACATAAATGTATAATAACCTGGCCCCCATCATATATGGGGTCTTCGGAAAATCCATTTCAACGGTCAGACGGACAGACGGACATGGTTAAATCAAGTTCTCTCCTCATAAGGACCCAGAATATATATACTTTATAGGGTCTTAGATCAATATTGTAGAAATTACAAGCGGAATGACAAACTTATATATACCCTTTTCCACCTGAGGTGAAGGGTGTAACAATAAAATAAAGCAAAAAAAAAAAAAAAAATAAATATATGTTTATGTCATTGGTGGTGTAATATCGGCCCAGCCGTTTTGGATTCCAAACGTTACTTACATACATACACACAGAAAACAAATTGGTTGGGAAACGGTTGCAGTAATAAAATATTGATCAAGTAACATGATTTATTATTGCAACTATTAAAAATGTATAGTTCTAACTGATTTTTAATTCTCTTGATTATAAAAATGATATTCCAACTGAAATATGATTCCTTCAATTCCCTTATTAGTTATCATAACTAATTTAATTAAGTTCTAAAAATCAGTACAAATGGTTAGAATCACAACCGAATTTAATATAGGGCAATTCTGAATATTTGTCATTGCAATCAATAATTTGCTTTCGTCAATAAATTTTGTAATATAAATGATTATTCATTTATTGCAGCTAATTATTGATTGTTGGAAAAGATTCAATTCGAGTACAACAAAAGAAAATATAATTATTCGAAATTCACAACCAAAAAATAGTTAAAAGTCCCAATTGCTTACTAATTTTTCTGTCAAAATATTTGATAGATTAAATTAATTTTTAATATTATATGTATTTAAAAAATATATTTGCGGTCAAAAATGGAAAATGTGAAAAACTTAATAAATAGGGGTAAGTAATTTACGTATTCTTATAGGTATGAACATATACACGTACATACATATGCATGTATGAATGTATGTATTATGTTTTATACCCTGCAAATTATATTGGACTTCTTGATCCATTTTGATTCTGGACTGGTCCAATGTAGTGCAAGTATGGACCATGTCATTATTAAAAAGAGTTTGCAGTGAAACGACATGTCTTCCTGTTTATCGACATGTTTTCGTTTTGAAACGATTTCAAAGCTAATCCTCTGGAGTATACCATGGAGTAGTTTTAAGACTTCCCCTTTGTAATGCAAGCTGGGTTATATGGTCCTGCCCTAGGACATCGTTCTGTAAAATAACCCATTTTTTCCATTCATTGAGATTACCTTTGGACAAGTCCTTGCCCCTTATGGGCTACATTTGACCGGTTAAAAAAAATATATTGATAACGACAATCAAATCTCTTGTTATGAACACCAATTATGTGTTAATTCAGTTGCACCTATCATTTATTCGGGTATAAGCACAATTTTGTTTCTAATAATCATACAAACAACTAACAATATCTGTTGTTATGACTGAAAGTGTACTAAAATTCAAATGTTGCTATCAAAAATATTATTCTAAGCAACGAATTTTTCAGTAATTGGAACCGAATTGTGTGATAGTACATGCAACCGACGAAATTCGATTGGCGCCAAATTCGGTTGTGATCACGAATCTGTTTTCTCTGTGTACATACCTACATACATACACACATCCTTTTTTATATATCGTCAGTCTCATGTAGAAAGGCCCTAACTCGATTTTTTTCGAAATTCAGTTTTTAGTGATTCCAATACATTTCCCACAAATACACCTCGTCACAAAAATTTAATACAATAGCATCAAAAATATCAGTTAAACAAGTAATTGAAGAAGTCATTTTACATTATGATACAAACAGTTTCTATTATGTTTTTGCCTTCTCCTGTAAAGTTGCGTTTATGTGAGTTAGGGCCTTTCAACATGAGACCGACGATATATAGATAATCATAATAATATTCTCCTTCTGTTTAAGGTTCAAATCAATTAAATTACACTCTCGGATTATTTCAAGTACCAAATCGAGATTAAATATGGATAAGTAAAGTTAATTTCGCACTTGAATGATCCGTACTTGAATCAATCTTTCTGTACTTGATTCATGAAAATCTACTATTCCTACGGCTTTGAGTGATTTAAGTACGAATGGATTGGTTTTTCTTTCAGTGTAGCATTTTTACTACCATCTTTCATGTTCTGATTTTTTATGGTTTCTTCTTCCAAATATAACAGCCGAAAATGCATTCTGACTTGTGTTTTCTTTAAATTATAAATTTAAAAAAAAAACAAAAGAAAAAGTTTGATATTAAGCAGTTTAATTAAAAGTTTAAGAGAATTCTGTGTTTCGAATAAATAAAATTGTATATTTGAATTCTTTTTTAAATCGTTTTAAGATTTTAATTAAAAAATATTCAGATAAAGAAAGCTCTTAAGTGCTACACAGCCTTTGGATATTATTTTTTCGTTTTTAAATCTTAATTTGTTTGATCAAAAGATTTAAGCTACAAACTTGCAAAAACTTTTATCTAAAAATTCCCACATTCCTTTAAGAAAAAAAAAAAAAAACAACTTAAACGAATATTCGCATTTTAAAATACAAGTATTTTGCATTTAAAAATTAAAAATTAAAAAAAAATGTTTAAGCTGCTTATTTGTTAACCAAATACTTCATTTCATGAATCTCCTGTCATTACATCAATACCACAATATTAGCAGCTCTACACATATTGAAAACAGCTTAAAAATATGAAAAAAATTTTAAATTATTTTCAAGATGTGTACATGCACGTTTAATTTTTTTTTTGTAGTACCAGCCGTGTAGTCCTCATGCAGATCATAAACAGTTATTTGTTAAATAATCAAGTAGGAAGATGCCAGGTTCGATGCAGAAACAAACGCGTATGGCAGTGTCTTTTTAAATGCAGATGTTCGGTGTAAAAATCATAGCCATAGCCTTAATTGCAATATGTCATGCAAGTTGGTTGAATTGGTCGACTATCTGTCTGTCTGTCGGTCTGTTAGCTTGTCTTGTTCATGTATAAAACTGCCCCTTTTGTTATATAATATTGCTGACAATATCATTAAAAAGATTTTAATTTTATAAAGAGACCATTAAAAAATTTCACTAAAAAGCTTCAATAAAACTTGACGTTAAGTAACAGTTAAACTAAATTTAACAAAAATAAATTTTTGGAAAATACTTTTAAAGTTTACTAAATAAATAATGTTTTACATATAAAGTGTAAAAAATCAATATTTTTAAACTTTATAATTGTTATTTCATTTTAACGGCAAACTGTGACATTTACATTAATTAAGACTCGTTTAGTCCCAAGTTGTTTATTGTTAAAAACTAATTAATTGGATATAACTAAATAAATAAGTTAACATATTCCCCTGAAATTCAATAAATAACAGAGACAGTGTTACGGTAGCAATAACATGACCCCTATATCTATGAAAGATCAAAAAAGTAATGAAGAAAAAATTGTAAAAACATACAATTATTGTTAAATTGTTTTTATCCATTGTTTTGCTTCAAACTTTACCACAAAAACTTTTACTTTCGCTTAAAGTACAATGAATTAAACAAAGTAAATCCTAAACAATTAAAATAAAAGAGAAAAAAAATTAAAAGGCAGTTGTTCCCAACTGATGAAATGTTGAATCAATAAAATATTTTAACTCAAGTTGTGATAAAATAAGGGAACTAACAAATGTTTAAAATAATACTGCACAATGGGATACAATTAATTAAAACCAGGTTAAGGTCTGGAAACTTTGGATTTTTGTTCTTGATCTGTGTGAGATTTAAATTGTTTAAAATGACTGATTTTAGCTTTCGCAATGATGTCTAAATATTTTAAAAGTTTCGATACTGTGGTATTTTAAGTGGTCTTTTAAGCGCATTAAAGTCTATTCCGATACTATAAAGCTCTCTGCCACAACGAAACCTGTCGTATTGATGCATAAAAACTATGACAATTAAATTATTACCTTATAACGAATCATATTTCATCCATGAGAAGAGAATTACTTGGGGACTCAAAAGTCGACTAGAAGACCTGCACAGGCTGAAACAGTCAAAGCAGGTCTTAAAACTAACATTGCCAAAACAAAGGTTATGCGAATAAACTCACAAACAATCTGGTCCCCTTGGAGCTCCAAACAACTATCAAAACTTATAAATAAGAAGAACAAACTCTATAAAAAACACAAACAATCTAATTCACTTATTGATTTTGGAAATTACTCAATCTGCCGTGCGGAATATAATTTGCTGAACACATCGCTGTACAACAAATATATAATATAATAATCTAAAAAACGATTTCAAACTTAATCCTAAATCTTTTTATGATTTTGTGAATTCCAAAAGAAGATGCCAAGAATTTCCACCTACTATGCAATTTGAAGGTCAAGAATCTGATGATGCTGCTACCATAAGCAACATGTTTGCTGATTTTTTTGCTAAAACCTATACTGATGTCAAATATAACTATCTGATAATTATCCATATCCTCTGCGTTCAACAAATCAAATATGTTTTCCCTCCATTGAACATTCACTGATTTCTCAAAACTTAAAAAATTTAAAAATATCTTTTAATCATGGACCTGATGGAGTTCCAAGTTGCATATTAAATAAATGTGCCGAAAGTTTTACCACCCCTTTATCGTACATATTTAACATTTCAATTAAGCACGGCTATTTTCCTAAGCTTTGGAGAAAATCGTATGTAATACCATTATTTAAATCTGGATCTAAGTCGAATGTGATAAATTATAGGGGCATTGCCAAACTTAGTGTTATTCCAAAAGTTTTCGAAAAAATTGTTACAGATTTTTTCTGTCATCAAGTAAAAACTACATTATCACCTTGGCTTTCGTAAAGGTTGCTCAGCAACTACTAACCTTTTGAATCTTACAACACATGTTAATCGAGGATTTGTTAAGGGACAACAAACGGATGCGGTCTACACTGACTTTAGTAAAGCTTTTGATAATGTCAATCATAACCTTCTTCTCTGTAAACTGGACCCACTTGGTCTAAATTCGAACAGCCTTAATTGGATCAAAACATACCTGTGTGACCGAACACAGACTGTCCGATTTAAAAATAAATCTTCTAAGATCATGCATGTTATTTCTGGAGTACCTCATGGAAGCCATCTTGGACCTATTCTTTTTAGCTTGTTTATTAATGATCTTCCAACAATAATAAAATACTGTAACATTTTATTGTACGCTGATGATGTCAAAATTTTCTTTAGCTATAAAAACCCATACGAATATATTTTTCTTCAAAACGATCTTGATAATTTTTATCAGTGGTGTAAAGCTAATCTTATGCATCTTAATCTAAAAAAGTGCAAATATTTGCGATTCTTTATTCATTACGTTTTAGGAGAGCATAAACTGGATCTAGTTGATGTTTTTCTCGATCTTGGAGTTTTACTCGATCCAAAACTGAGTTTTGTTCCACATATTCATATGACCGTCAATAAAGCCAGAGGTATTCTTGCCTTTATCAAACGATGGGCAAAGGAGTTTACCGATTCCGATATTACAAAACAGCTGTATACCTCACTTGTAAGACCAATCCTTGAATATGGATCCGTAATTTGAGACCCACAATACAACGTACATACTAACCATATCGAAGCTGTTCAAAACCAATTTCTTCTGTTTTGCCTGCGAGGTTTACAATGGAATCCGTGTATAAATCTACCATCATATCCAAGTAGACTTAGTCTAATTAAACTACCAACTTTAAAAAGCCGAGGAATTATGCTAAATGTATCCTTTATGTTAAATATAATTAATGGCGATATTTCATCAGAGTTTCTTTTGGAAAATATTACTTTCAATGTCCCTCAAAGACCTACTCGTTACTTTTGCCCCATAGCATTACCATTTTTTCACAGCAATTACGCAAATGATGATCCATGGCGGAGAGTTGTAAACGATTTTAATGACTTGTATAAATTAATTGATTTCTCATTAACCTCTACAGTTGTAAAATGAAACATAATAATTTATTTAAACACTTAAAACAAAAAACTGTATATTTTTTATTATTCTACATATGTAAATTTTTTTATGTCACATTGTATAGTCTGTAAGGATGTAATCCATAGACTTAATAAATAAATAAAAAAAAAAAAAAACCCCGCAAACAGCACTGCTCTTTACATCAAAACTAAGATGATGCTTGAAGATGTACTGTAGAAGATGTCAGGAGGTTCGGATACAGATTTACGCTCAGAAAGTAATAAAAATTGAATTCAATTAAAACATTTTCGATGTTAATTAAGAAATAAATTAAATTTATTTCTTTTAATTAGTATTGTGGTTATTTTGTTGAACTATTTATGGTTTTTAATCCAAATTTTTAATATTTTTAATTAGGCTTAAGTTCATGAAATTTAATTTTTATTAAATTATTTTTATGAAGAAAGGAATTTTACAACATGAAAATTAATTAAAATTGTTATTGATAATCTTTCATTCTTGACGTGGCTCGGGCTCGAACCCTGGCCGGCAGGTTACCATGACATGTTTCGATCGCAACCACTCGATCTCCTCAGATGGATTTGCCGTCTTACACTCGCAGCCATCGACGACTGCTGACGTCACTAGTCAAACATCAATCCTTAAACCAAATTGCATTTTAACATTTGGTAGATCGAAATTTGCTTTCCTGAATGATTATCCATTTTAATTGATTTTACATGTTTTTTCCTTTACTTCTGTTTTTTCGTACTTTCGTCAAGAATTTTTCTTGAAGTCCAAGTACATTTTTTGTTTTTTCACTTTGTCTTTCTCTTTTCTGTTGACCTTTTTCAGCACAACTTGAAGGACAAATGTACAAATAGAGCTCGTGCCTTAGCTTTAACAATAATTAGTATTGTGGTTATTTTGTTGAACTATTTATGGTTTTTAATCCAAATTTTTAATATTTTTAATTAGGCTTAAGTTCATGAAATTTAATTTTTATTCAATTAATTTTATGAAGAAAGGAATTTTACAACATGAAAATTAATTAAAATTGTTATTGATAATCTTTCATTCTTGACGTGGCTCGGGCTCGAACCCTGGCCGGCAGGTTACCATGACATGTTTCGATCGCAACCACTCGATTTGGTTTAAGGATTGATGTTTGACTAGTGACGTCAGCAGTCGTCGATGGCTGCGAGTGTAAGACGGCAAATCCATCTGAGGAGATCGAGTGGTTGCGATCGAAACTTGTCATGGTAACCTGCCGGCCAGGGTTCGAGCCCGAGCCACGTCAAGAATGAAAGATTATCAATAACAATTTTAATTAATTTTCATGTTGTAAAATTCCTTTCTTCATAAAAATAATTTAATGAAAATTAAATTTCATGAACTTAAGCCTAATTAAAAATATTAAAAATGTATTTCTTTTTTGATATAAGCAACATTTTCTGCAGTAATCTAAACTTTTAATTCACTTGATAAAATTTTTAATTAAACCGATTTTATTTTTGATTAATGGTTTAATTAAAAAAAATAACGAAAATTAAAAGTAGATAATTAAAAGTAGAATTAAATCTGGCAGCCAGGCTATCAGACGACTTAATGCCGTGTGGCGCTCTTCACACATCTCAATAAACACCAAACTGATAATCTTTAATGCATGTGTGAAATCGATTCTTTTATTTGGATGTGGGGCATGGAACTGTGCTACAAAAGGCATATATACAGTCCAAACCTTTATTAGCCGATGCATCATGAACATTTTCTTGCCGATAACCATCTCTTATGAAAGTTAAGGGCAAAGGAGGAAGTGGAGATGGATTGGCAATACGATGAGAAAACCAGACGACGATATCCCTAAAACAGCCATTGTGTGGAAGCCCCAAGGGAGTCGTAGGCAAGGCACACCATCCCACACATGGCTACGTTAAGTTAAGAGGCTAGCACGCAAAACAAGAGTTGCCATACACTTAAACTACTAGCGTGGGAACTAACTACAAGCAATTTGTAATGGCTCTATGATCTTTATAGGACTAACCGCAAATAATTGATGCTAAATTATGGACAGATCACAATAAAGTTTTATGATTTTTTCTAGTCATATTTAACTTTATTGGACTTTATTTCAATAAAATATCTTAGTTCGTTTCGGATTTAGGCGTATTGAAGTGATTTCTAGAAAAGGGTTTATATTGGAAATACCTACAGGGTAAATAATCGACCGATCGTCAGAAAATTTGGTATACTGATTTCTAGTATTAAAGAAAAAAACGTATTTGGACCAAATTTCCATACGTTGATACATTTTGTTAGCGCTTAGACGGAAAGTGGCTTTGTATGAGACAGCACAGATTATCGCAAAATTTGGCCAAATTTCACCACAATAAATGTATTCTTTATGGTTTTAGGCGTATAAAATTGTTATCAAAGAGTGGGCTTTAAATGGGGTGTATGAAAAATTATAGACCAATCTTCACGAAATTTGGTAGTGTGATTTATAGTTTTAAAAATCTATAATTAACAAAATTTAAGCAAAATTCGTTTCGGCTTTAGAGGTACTTAGTTATTATTAAGGCGTAGAGTTATTCTGAAATTGGGATTTACTTATCTGGAACATACTGTAAATTATGAACCGACCAATATGAAATTTGTTAGTGTAATTTATAGTTATATAAAATTATTTATGAAAAATAAAATAGCAATCAGTGAATTTCGTCAACAATTTATGTTTGTTTCGTAACAGAAATATGTTCTTTTCGGGCGGTTGTTTCATATTTGGCTTCATAAATTTTTCTCTACTCTACCGATTATGCTGGATTTCAATCCCAAACTGTTTACGAGAACTAGATGGAATTTGATACTAATATTGTTCTTTTTTGTTGAGTCGTTCGGAAGTGAACGTTTTTTCAAAAGAAGGACATACAGACTAACATCGTTAAATCGACTTGGAATTACTCAAGAGCCTAGAAAATAAGTGATGAAGGGGTTTACACATTAACTTTTAATAGTTAAAACGAAAAGTGACATTATTTATGAAAAATTTTATTTTAGACAATAATAAAATTTTACGCAAAGCTACATTCTACTTAGTATATGGCATTTTAAACAAAAAATTTGATTTAATTCTTCACAGAAAAAACTCCCAATTTGCACACTAAGTGTTGATTAACACAAAAATCCAATTTAACTTAAAACGGTTCAATTTTACATAAAAATTTATACAAAACTCATCAAAATTTTCGCGCAGAGAGGTTTGCCAAAGTTTGCTATAAATTGTGCTTTTCTGGTATTATTCGGTTCATAAAAGTACCTGCCATTTGGCTTATCCCGATAGTGATCTTAACAAATGAGTGACAAGCTATACAATTTTCAACCGCGCCGGAGTGTAAGAGTTACCATGACAACTAGGGAGCAAAAAATAGTTCGGTAAAATTATACACTTGCCCCTTGCTTAATAGCTGCTGCTATAGCAACAGCCTTCAGGTGGTCTTACCGCAGTTCGAAATCACCAACAAGTGGTATAAAATCAGTCCCTTGGCGGGGTTTTCTGTACTATTTCTTCGAACGATTTTGGATTTAAACCACAACCACCACGCTATCCCCAAAAGTAGACAGCGGTAGACAATCTCCCTGAAAGACAGGACGCCTTTCCCGCAAGAAGCATACTAACACAGGCTTAAACCAATAGTCAGATCGGTGGCGTGTCACAGGGTTCTACTCACTTCCGTGGTACCAGACATAATCTTTGGTCAGCCGCGATCCCAAGAGATCTGGATGATTTCTACAATGGGTTTTTTTATTACTAACTTGGTACAATTTAGAATGCAAAAAGTATCTTAAATGCAAAAAGTAACTCAAAATTGCTGGCGTAATTCGATGCAGTTAGAAGCATGTATGTGTTAAGGGTTGCACCCAGAGAACAAACATTTTTCATTATGGTCGTCTCCAACAAAACTTTTTTTTAACGAAAAATTTTAAACATATTGTGGCTAATTAAACGATAGTATTGTCGTTGGCAATCATATTATGGTTAAATTAGACCTCCATCAAGAAGCCACAACCATATCATGGTTGCCTTCGAACATGTTTTAGTTGCAAATAACAAAAATATGTTTACCATTTAAAATAGAATGGTTACTTTTAAAAAAGATGAAATACCATTGTTAATTTAAAAACTAATTATAGTCATATTTAATTAAAACATGTTAGAGGCAACCATAATATGATTGCCGCTGACAATGATATGGTTAAATTTATATTTCTAAAAATTTTCGTAAAAAATGGTTTTGTTGAAGGTGGCAATACCGAAAAAGGTTTTTTCTCTGCATGAATGCAGGGTTTTTAATTAAATGGTCTGGAGTTTGAGGGACGTTTAGGATAAAAAAGTACAATTTTAAAAATCCCTGCCTTATTTAAGCAAATGACACCTTTATTGGTAAAAAAAACAGAAAGTTTGTTAATTGCCTTGATTTAAAGATGTTATGCCATTTAATTGTTTTAAAGTTACAAAACAACGATTTTATTGAAAAGTAATTAAATATTATTAACTTTTTTTTTTAATTTAAGTGTGATTTTGACGTTTGCTGTTGTTTTCTTTAATAGATTTCGGGCAATAATAATACCCAATTTTTGTTTAATGGTAATTATGTGGTTTATCTTTACAACAACCATTCGATAGACAACCATCCATCCATCTAACATTCACTGCTGCAATAAACACTCATCAATATTTATAGTTTTTTTTTAATAATATTTCTTTAAATGCTTGTTTGTCGGCTTAAATAAAAATCGGGTAAACAAAAGAAAACGAAATAGATAAAACTGAAGAAAAAAATTAAACTTGTAAAAAACACAAGGCGTTAAAATATATTTTTCATCGAAACCATAACAACTTATTAAGACAGATAACTAATTTATTGTTTTTTTTTAATTTATTAAAAACATGGTTTGTTTACCCCAAGATTTTTTTGTACTTTATTCTCTTATGATTAAAAATTTACTTTGAAAAATGGTTAATGTACGGATTTTTTTTTTAAATTTTTTTTAGTAAAATTTATTAACTTTTTTGGCTGATGGATTTTGATTACAGTTATGACTCCATTACTTTTGCTTTTATTTAAACCTAATATTCTTTTTTACATTATTTTTAAAGATGTTACATAAAGTTAAATTTTCGATATTCTTTAATTAGGCTTGAGTTCATCAAATTTAATTTTCATTAAATTATTTTCACTGAGGGAATGAATTTTTACAACTTGGAATTTTTATTAAAATTTATTGATAATTTTTCTTGGCTGAGCTGGGATTCGAACCGAATCTATCTATCTATTCTATCGTCGGAAGATCTTTTGAGTTCTACCACCTGCACCACTACGGTGCCCGTTAAGCCAAAAGTCAAACATCAATCTTTAACCAGCAGTACTGGTGGTTCGAAATTCGCTGTTATTATCACTTAAATTTCAAATTACATGTTGCCTCCTTTCCTCTGTTTTTTTTCGTATTCTTTCTGTCAAGACTTTGTCTTGAAAACCTGAATACATTTGTTTATTATGTTTTTCTGTCCACTGATGAACTCAAGCCTAATTAAAGAATATCGAAAATTGAAAATTAACAGTTCAATAAAATCAAAATTGTTCTTAAAATAGCTATGGCACAGGCTCTTATGTTTACATTTGTACTTTAATTTGTACAAATAGGAATGTCGACGAAAAAAATACCTTTGCAAAAATTTCTATTTTATATAAAAAGTTCCATTTCATGCAAAAAAATCCCTGTCTAATAAAGTGTAATTTGAGACAAGAATAAAAACTGGGAATTGAGCACGAATAACAAAACGTTTTAAAATTAAAATTTTATATTCCCAAAAATTTAAATAACACAGAAAAAATTATTTTTCCAATTCAAACAAAAAATTTGTAGAATCAAACAATTTTTTGTCTGAAGTCGGTCCTATAAACAAATTTGCATATTCAAACAATTTATTTGCATTTTGTTTATTGAAAAAAACACTGATTTTTTCAAACAAATTATTTAACTGAATCAAACAAAAAGTTTACTGAAATTCATATACTAAATTATAAAATCAAAAAAAAAAGTTTTTGCACAAGCAATGACGCGCACACAAGTAAGCACTTTATGAGAAGATGTCAGCAGAGCAGAGCAGAGCAGAGCGCCGGCTGGCTTTGACACACATTTTTTTTGTTGGAATAATTTTTGAACGAAGTCTTATTTATACACACAACACAATGTTTTTCTTTATCACTCTCTGTTGCTGTATCCTTTCCTTTGCTAAAGAAGAAATGTAACCAAAAACGGCAGCAGACCGACTCGATATGTTTTTCGTCATCATTATATTTTTGTATTTGATGTATTTAACCAAACAGTTTTAAAAAATTGAATACGGGATTTTGTTTCTTATAATGTTGTTTCTGCTATTGTTTTTCTTATCGTTGCACTTTTTAAAGCGTCCAAAAATAGACTGTGTGTGTTTTTTGTTGTTGTTCTTATATTTCACATAAAGAAGTGTTGCTTACGATCAAATAAAAAAAATGCAAAAAGACGACAACATTAGAGAGCGTTAAATATTTCATAAAAAACTATGAAAACTTGACACCAATAACGCGTTTATTATATTTTTGAAGAGTTGTCCACATTTTTGATGGTTAAATTAAAAATCAAACAAAAATATTGATTGAATCAGTAAACAAATTTATAGAAATTAAAAAAATTTTCAGACAAGCGTTTGTTCGAAAAAAATTCGGCAATAATTTTTTCTGTGAAACAGGCAAGTGCACGGCCTAAAAAACACTTAATTGACAACATGCTTTTGTAAGTTGTTGTTGTTTTCATTTTGTTTTTCTTAACCTACTTACAACTACAATTAATGTTGAGAGAATTTCATCTAATTGTGGTGGGGAGTGTAAGATGAGATAAACCCACTGTTTATTGTTGATGTGTTTTGTTTGAACTTTGATATTGTTACAAGCAAAACGGTTGCTTATAAGTCTTATACGTTTAACGGTTTTATTTGGTTTAATATCTTTAGTTTTTCTAAAATCTTTATGGATGAAGTTTCCTGATGATCTGGCCTAAGCAACCAGTGAAATGCGCGTAGGAATAGCTTATCCCATAAACAATAAATTTCAAGTGTTTTTATCAAGAATAAAAACTGGGAATTGAGCACGAATAACAAAACGTTTTGAAATTAAAATTTTGTATTCCCAAAAATTGAAATTACTTTTTGATAATAACACAGAAAAAATTTTTTTTCCAATTCAAACAAAAAATTTGTAGAATCAAACAATTTTTTGTCTGAAATCGGTCCTATAAACAAATTTGCATATTCAAACAATTTATTTGCATTTTGTTTATTGAAAAAAACACTGATTTTTTCAAACAAATAATTTAACTGAATCAAACAAAAAGTTTACTGAAATTCATATACTAAATTATAAAATCAAAAAAAAAAAGTTTTTGCACAAGCAATGACGCGCACACAAGTAAGCACTTTATGAGAAGATGACAGCAGAGCAGAGCGCCGGCTGGCTTTGACACACATTTTTTTTTGTTGAAATAATTTTTGAACGAAGTCTTATTTATACACACAACACAATGTTTTTCTTTATCACTCTCTGTTGCTGTATCCTTTCCTTTGCTAAAGAAGAAATGTAACCAAAAACGGCAGCAGACCGACTCGATATGTTTTTCGTCATCATTCTATTTTTGTATTTGATGTATTTAACCAAACAGTTTTAAAAAATTGAATACGGGATTTTGTTTCTTGTAATGTTGTTTCTGCTATTGTTTTTCTTATCGTTGCACTTTTTTAAAGCGTCCAAAAATAGACTGTGTGTATTTTTTGTTGTTGTTCTTATATTTCACATAAAGAAGTGTTGCTTACGATCAAATAAAAAAATGCAAAAAGACGACAACATTAGAGAGCGTTAAATATTTCATAAAAAATTATGAAAACTTGACACCAATAACGCGTTTATTATATTTTTGAAGAGTTGTCCACATTTTTGATGGTTAAATAAAAATCAAACAAAAATATTGATTGAATCAGTAAACAAATTTATAGAAATTAAAAAAATTTTCAGACAAGCGTTTGTTCGAAAAAAATTCGGCAATAATTTTTTCTGTGAAACAGGCAAGTGCACGGCCTAAAAAACACTTAATTGACAACATGCTTTTGTAAGTTGTTGTTGTTTTCATTTTGTTTTTCTTAACCTACTTACAACTACAATTAATGTTGAGAGCATTTCAACTGATTGTAGTGGGGAATGTAATATGAGATAAGCCCACTGTTTATTGTTGATGTGTTTAGTTTGAACTTTGATATTGTTACAAGTAAAACTGTTGCTTATAAGTCTTATACGTTTAACAGTTTTATTTGGTTTAATATCTTTAGTTTTTCTAAAATCTTTATGGATGACGTTTCCTGATGATCTGGCCTAAGCAACCAGTGAAATGCGCATAGGAATAGCTTATCCCATACACAATAAATTTCAAGTGTTTTTATCAAGAATAAAAACTGGGAATTGAGCACGAATAACAAAACCTTTTGAAATAAAAATTTTGTATTCCCAAAAATTGAAATTATTTTTTTTATTTATTTTATTTTCTTTTTGATATATCCCTCTTTTGTAGTTGTGGCTTAATAACTTTTGCTTTTATTTAAACTTCATGACTGTTTTTTTCTTAATTTCTTTTCTTATTTTGTTACTTGGTACTTAATTTTTAAACCAGTATTAATTAAGGTTTTGGGAAGAGTTTTTTTTCAGCATCTTTGTTTTTAAATTATATTTTAATGTTATTTCTAAATGAAAACGAAAATTTTTAAGAAATCTTGTTTGGGAAAGTAAAAGTTTTATGTTCATTATAGAGATTTCTTAAGAAACTTTTTATTTGCTGAAAAGTAAGAAGAAATTTTTAAATTAATTGATTTTTAAACTCTATACAAAAGCTTTAGTTCCGTTGAAAATTTTATTGATTGCATGCCAGTTTATCTGTTAATTATCTTTCCGATATTTATTTTATTATATTGATAATGTGTTACACATAATTAAAGTAATATAAACAATAATTAAATAAGAAAGAAATATTAACAATAAATTTTTTAAATGACATTGTCCACTTATGGAGGAAAATAAACCATTTTTTTTTATTATTAATTAAAGTAATTTTATAGAAAAAACTATTAACTCCATAACTGTGTTATTAAATGCAAGAAAAACATTGGAAAATAAATTTAGATCTAGAAAGAGAACCTACTTTAAACAAAAGATTTAAGAAACGAACGTCTTAAAATCAGTAAAGCTGTTATGATACTTGCTATTTTTTGTATTTTTTCTATATTGGAGAACAGTGCAAATATATTTGCATATGAAAACTGACTAAGTGTAAAGAGTATGATTATATCATAAAAAATCTTGAAATGTCAAACAAATATACATGTGTTATCGATAAATAATCTAAGACTGTCAAAAATAATATAAAATTATTTAACTTAAAATTGACATTTCCAGATTAATTGTTAGCACTGTTGCCAATTTTTTTAGTTTTTGATCGAAAGAAACGGTTTTTAACTTTTTTTTTTGCGATTTTTAGCTTTTATAGCGGTTTTTTGTGGGGAAAAAACGTGGGCAGTATTGTTTGTTTTGTTTACATTTTATCAAATTGTATTTCTTGTTCTGTCTCGCATTTGTTGTTTCATTCAGTCAATCCTAAAAAAATCCAATACAAAAAATAGCAAGTATTATAACACCTTAATAAATTAATTAATATTTTGTATTGCGGAAAGGAAATATTAAAACCAATTAAAGCCAGTTTTTGCGCAAAAATAATATTTTTGTCAAAAGCTGTTGGTTGTTTGGTTAACGTGATGGCACGCCCAGAAATACACACAGAAAAAAATCAAGTTAAAAACGTCGAAAACAAGGTTGATTTAAATTTTTTCGGTGGTGATTTTGCTTCATACGGGTTTCATGTTAATTCAACCTGATTTTACAATAACTGCGAACAACATTTTTTTCTTTTGATATAACTATAATTCATGTTAATTTAACATTGCAGTAAAGTTAGAGCAAAATGTAATTTATATTGAAATAACAATCGGAATCACGTTGAATGAAAGTTATTTCCAGTTGAAACAACGTGAATTTCATGTAGAATCAAATGGGTTTGAGTGTATTTTAACAGTGTGAAGAAGCTTCAGACAACATTTGCATTTATGTAAGAATAATTCAAAACCCTGTAACACATGTTTCACTTATTTTGTATTCTCCTTTGTTAACAGAAGCATCAGCAGAATCGCCCGATATGGTCATCATTCTACTTTGAAAACTTGATGTACTATTTAAATAAACAATTTTAATTAAAAGAATACGGGAATTGTCTTCTTTTTATAACATATTTTAAAAGTGAAAATAAAAAATGTACATAATTAAGTAGGTATGCATGTTAATTTAACAAGATAAGCTTTTGATTTTAATACAAAACAGGTTTTTATGGGTTCAATATTGAATCCAGATTTATTTATATTTTAATATTTTTTTTTTTATTATTTTTTTAACAGTGAATAATATTAAATAAACGCAATTTAAGGTTATTTTGATATTTTTTATTAAAAATTAATATGAAATAATGATAAATTTAAGTAAAGGGCATAATTTTTCTGAAATTTAACATGATTCTCAATCAACATTTTTCCATGTTAATTTTACATGGGTATTTTTTTCTGTGTGTAGGCGTGCCTCAAAAAGAGTCGTCAGAGACTCCGTTTTGACACCACACAACTCGTCAAGAATAGGAACTCCCGATCAAGCAATACTAAGGTGGCTAGAGCCAACCCGTTGCGTTGAAATATTTCAGCAAGCTGCTGAGTTTCACTCGCGATATCTAAGACAGTCCTTGTAGAAGGTCATTTCCAAATAATCCATGCCGTGTTGAATTAAACGCTGCGCAATCAAATAAGAGAGGAAACACTGTCTGCTAAGTTTCAGGTGTCCTGCAGCGGCAGCAGCATTCATTTAAAAGGGAGACCGAGTCTCATAGAGTGCTTACCGATCCTCAAAAGCGGCATTTTTTGTACAAAAATAAAGCTTTGATGCTTAAAATAGTATCTTGCTACCTAAAAAGTACGATTTTGAATAAAAAATCCCGTCTTGCATAAAAATCACATTTTACACAAAATCTGGCATTTTACCCAAAAAGTTCTATCACGTTTTGCACGAAAATCTCTATATTATAAATAAAAGTTGCATTTAAATGCAAACTGTAACATTTAGCACGAAAAGTTCTATTTTGCATAAATACTACACAAAAGAGCACTATTTTATACCAAAAGTCCCATTTTATACAAAACGCTCTATTAAGAAAAACTGTTTTGTACAATTTTTAACTTTATTTTCAAATTTCCAAATTTACGCAAAAAGTTTTTTTGTAGAGATTTTTTTCCACACAGCTGCATTTTACATAAAAAATTGTATTTTACATTCTATATGAAATCTTTAATTTTACACAAAAAGTACTCTTATGTACTTACTCTACACAAAAGGAAAATTTTACACAAAACGTTTATCATACAATTTCTTATAAAGAACTTTAAAAATACGACTGGAAGAAAAATGATAATTGTTAACAAAAAATCGACGAATATAAGCGGCAGAGCGGTTCTACTAGTCTAGCTTTGATAAGACAATTGAAACATCTACAATCCGATGTTACATAATGATTTTTTTATTTAGTAAAATTTTTAAAATTAGCCAACATTTCTAAGTCTATTTTACAAATCAATTATTGTACATAAACAACAAACCCCATTTCCTGATTTACATAAAATCTTTAGGTTTATTGTACTATCGGTTCCATAAATATTTTAACAAATCCATAAATATATTTTGTAGCTACAAACAAGCACACATATGTACAAACTCAAGCATGCATGATCGAAAGAGACACCGACTCATTATGACCGACATTTTATTGCTGACAGATCTTGTTAAACATTGATTTTTATTCGCCCTTTTTGTAAAGTTTTTTGAAATTTTTGAACGACAAAAATAAAAGACAAACCATCAAACAATTTCAATTGTTTAGATTTGAAGAGCCTTTTTTGTTTAATTTTTTTCGTATATTTTTTTTTGGAGTTTTATTACTGGAGGGTAAAAAATGAAAGTGAAATTTTTAGTTTTGGAAATATTTTTGTTTAACTTCAAAGTTAAGTAACCAAGAGGTTTTTTCTTCAATTCTTTTTGGTTATTGAAATAATGAGAAAAAATTTTATGCTCGTAGATATAAGAAAAGAGTATTGACATTATTATAAGTGCTTGTCTAATCATGATGCCTATACATATTTTCTTACTGTTGCTGTTGTTTTGGCCATATTCATAAATTTCATTAAAAAAAATAAACAATCATAATGAATTGTTTGGGAAAGAAAAAATCCACCAACTACTACATAGTTTAATAACAAAATCTTTAAAACGGGTAGAAAAGATCTCAATTAAACGCCAACTCAATTTATGTAAAAATTTATGTTTGTAACAAAATTTTGCTGTATTGAATATAAATTTTTGTTTGGTTTGTATCTAAGCTTTTCGATAAGTGCTTTCTGAAGTGTTTTTTTTTTTCATCCAGAAATTGATTGAAAATTTTAAACTCTTAAAGTAAAGTGAATTTGTTTTTTGTAATATTGTTAACAATTTGTTGAAGAAAAAAACTACAACAATAATAACATCAATGTAATGAAAAAAAAAAATGATCGAATGGATGATGGTGGGAGACGTGTGATATAAGAGTTTGTATTTACATCATTATTTTGATTGAATTATAGTTGTGGTGTTGATGACGGAGGAAAAAAAATTCAACTTGGTAAAAGTTTTTTTTACAGGGTGGCACAAAAGAAACAAGGTCTATGATTTCTGGAGCTATCTCTTAAGTTTTTTTCCGTTTACATTATTTTTAGGTTGAATTATGCTCTATGGCGTATTCACATTCACACTTTCTTTTAAATGTCCGTAGGGAAAAAGTCTTTAGGGGTTAATCCGGCGAACGTTGCCACTCTAAATCGCTGTATCTTAAAATAATTCGTTTACCGAAAATGGCTTTAAATGTATGAGAGGTCCTTGTTGGTGTCGCACCATGAGACCACAGTATCGTTTGAAAGGGCAGGTGTTCAGTGTTTTTGTTTTGTTTCTTATGCTGTCTTTTGTCCGTTTATGTTAAAGTTTTTAGCGTTTGCCAAAAATTTTTTTGCCTTACGGTATCGGATTTTTTTTGTTCGTGAAGTCCTTGTTGGTATAACACCATGTGGCGAAAGTGTCACTCAGAAGGGCTGTTTTTGTTTCTTGTGAATGTTTGATTTATGTGCGTGTAAGCTATTGATCATAAGTCCTACTTAATAGAAGCTTCGGCTACGAAGCCGATCGGAGTATTAATCTGATGCATGGAACATAAATTCCAGCCTAACTGCTGGTGTGGCACCTTTGAGAGGTCGTAATTTAAATCAAAATCGAGGAAAGAGCAAGTTGCTCAGTGTGGAGTTGTATTTAAACCAGGTGCCTTGACCCATAGATTGGCAAAAGTATTAGATAGGCTCCGCCCTAAACCGAGGTGAAAAACTTGTCCACATCCATACATTTAACGTCGGAAGTCTTGCATTTTGTCTTACGACTTTATGGAGGAAGTGCAAGGAACGGCTCGTCTACGTTTTATATTCACCCGGCATTTTGGGCACCGTTCGGATCGCAAGGCCAGTACTCACGCTAATATAGAACAAATCTGTAACGGTATTTTTCTCTTGGGGACTTTCATCTGATGGTTTTACATGCTCTGGTGCAGCTAATACCATTTTAACTCTGGTGCAGCTAATACCATTTTAACTTATAGGTCACGGCTGGGCAAAGATCCTATATGGCAACACCGAAATCAGAAACCATTGAGAATACGGTCATATTGTGGTTGATGAAAATGCTCCTTTGGGAATTACGTGGTGACTGTGGGTTGAACCTAAAATCGCTGAAAGATAGATCTTTAAACGTCAGCTGTAAGGGCTAATTTTCCACCAATTGTGGAAAAGTTTGGCTTGCTAGCTGATCTCCATAGAAACTGTTGATTACCAACAAAAACTGATGTATTTTTGGATAAGAGGTTGGTTTGCTTCAGCACATTAGGAAGAGGTGAGAGAATATTTCTGCCGGATCATGCATTCGAAGTGCCATCTGCGTGTTTGTTGTTGAGACAAACACGCTCCCTCATGGGGGGTGTATGTGGGCGCCAGCATGGCGGGTACTGACGCAAATCCTTAGCATTGTATGCATCAGTATTGAACAGCTACAGTGTTGCCAATTTAGCCATTTAGTGGCTAGATTTAGCCATTCTTCACCCTGTCTAGCCATTAAAAATTGAGTTTAGCCATTAGCCATTTTTTTAAGCCTTTTTTCAACTTGTTAACCCATAAAAATTTGTTTGCCCTTTTTCTTTTAAAAGAATAATTTTTATTTTATTATAAAATTTATAAGAGTAAAATAAACATTTTGAACAATTTAAACGCCTTTAATTTAAATCACAACTTTTACAAATGTTGAAAATCGCTATAAACTATGATCATGAAACATCTTTCAAAATAAAGGAACAATATTCCAATATTAAATTTATAAAATGGATTAACACAAACATCGGTGTTTCTTTCTGGTTGCAAGTATTTCAATAAAGAGATGCTTTCTCTCACTTCCATGGTCTAATGCCAAGTAAACATCGTTAAAAGTAATTTGAGAAAAAAGGTTAAATTTAGCAACCGTAAATTCGATTTTATCAATTAGGTAAATGTTTTTACCATAACAATAAAATATGTTTACCCACGCCACAATAATGGACAGGGTATTATGCATTTGTGCTGATGTTTGTAACACGTTGAAACATTGGTCACCTTTACGTATACCGATAGGCTCATAATCACTTTCTGAGTCAATTTAACGATGTTTGTCCGGTTGGCTGGCTGTCCATGTAAACATTGTGCCAAAGTACAGGTCGCAAATTTGCAGATAATTTAATAATATGTGGTACATAGGTTCTAATGTGGTCGGAGTTGACTCAAAAGGTGTTGGGAAAATGTTGTCGTGATAGGCACGAGTGATTGCTATGAGATGAACAATAACGACATCGAATTTATCGATTAGTTAATTTTTTAAATATCTATCAAAATATTAATTTACGTTTATTCTTATTTAACTGCCCGTCTATACCAGAGATAATTATTGCGACATATATTGCAGTAAATGTCAAAATTATGTTATCTTTAATGTAGACAGCAATTTCGTGTACATATTTATTGCCGACAATTTATGCTGCATTAATTGTTAGTAAATTTTCGTTGACAATTATTGCTTACATAAAACGTCAAATTTGGTTATCAATTGAGAAAAAAGAAGCAAAAAAGAAAAATATAAAAGCAAATTGTGTGAAAAAGAAATTAAATTTGTGAAATGGTAGCAAATTAGAATTGTAGTAAAACAATTAAATTAATGAATTTAGTAAACACTAAAAAAAAAAATTACAAAAATTATTTTTATTAAGACAATTTTTTTCTTATTCGACCTTAATTATTAAAATTTATATTAATTTGTTTAAGTTTGAGTTCTTTTTTATATAAAAATATTTTTTTTTTTTTTTTGTTCAAGTAAAATTAATATTTTTATATAAAAAAGACCTCAAGCTTAACCAAATTAATATACATTTTAATAATAAAGTCGAATTAGAAAGAATTTATATCAATAAAAATAGTTTTTGCAAGAAAGCGACAGTTTTTACACTGCACCTTCTTCCCTGATATTTTTCAAATTATGAGTTAACATAAATACGTTTTCCCATGCCTTTAACATAAGCTGAGCAATAAGCAATATTGCTTTGTTATTCTGCCGACGTTATTGCCAACTGGCTGAGATATTTATCTTTAGTGTAGACCTAGGGTAACAAATTGATCTTAGTTTACACTGTCATCGTGAACAACTTTAAATGAATTATTTCTGTTTTGTTATTGAATTTTAACGAGTTTGTATTTAAAAAAAAAACTTTTAGCCATTTTTTAGCCAATTTTTGCCATTTTTTAGTAATTTTTTCCGTAAATTTAGCCATTTTTGGTCACAAAGTTTTGGCAACACTGAGCAGCTATGTACATATCTGCATTACTTTCTAAAGAAAAAAATAACCAATAAGCCTTTTGGATGATATTTCTCTATAAATCGTATACAGAAGAGGTTGTTATTGCCTAAGATAAATTACTCTTGAAGTTTTGTTACCCATATTCTGCAATTTTGTAGATTGACGAAGCCGTTGAAGGATGTGTGTGAAACGGTAGCAAAGTTCTATGGTAAAATGAAATTTGTTTGTGGTAGAAAATTTTCATATTTGTGCTGTGTGAAATTGTAACATTTTTAACAACGTAAAACTTGACATAAAGAAAAAAACAATTACTAATAAATTTGTGAAAATGAATAAATTAAACAAACGTTTACCCAAGGCCCATCTATCAGGTCTGCTTACTTGTACAAAAACAAAAAACTTTTTCTTTTAAGCTGTCAAAAACTTACTACCACATATACAAAGCAAAAGGAAAAAACGTGTATGTAAACAACTTTTGAAAGCTCAAAAGAACGAAAACAATGATCATCTTTTTTATTGGGACATTTAATGTATTGGACCAAGGCGAATTTATAAAGGTGACCGCATCATGAGATTGAGTTATGCTAGCTATCCCTTTTTTTTTGAAAAATACTATGTATTTTGTTTTTGTAAAAAGATAGAGTGACTGTTAAAAATTTTTGTTGAAAATATGAAAAGAAAATTTCTTGTTTATAAAATTGGATACACAATTGCTTAAGAAAGTAAATCTTTTTCCTCTATTGCAAATTAATGGTGACTCCACTTATTCTTTACGCCTTTTTATTTCCTTGTGTTTATCTTTTAGATTCACTTTTTTATTTTATAAAATTTAAATAAGTTTTTTTTCAAGAATTTAAATTTTTGTTGAATTTTAAATTTGAATTAATTTTTTCACAAAATGTAAACAAGACTTGACATTCAGTATACACACAAAAAAATAAACAAAACAAAAAGACGTGAAAATGTCACCTTTATGAATTCGCCTTGCCTCCAGAGCTAGTGAAATTTTATTCACCTCAATATAGTCAAAATTTTACTTCCATTAGTACTTTGCTACCGTTTCTCACATACCCTAAGTTAAAAATAAAGCTCATTATCAGATTGTTAAACACAATCATGATTTTCTCTCAAAAAAAAAAAAAAAAACTCAAATTTAAATTCAAATTCAATAATTTTACTTAGTTGTAAATTTCCATTTTGAATTTCCCAAGACTATTAAAATCATATTGTTATAGATCATTAATTTTTTTGGCCACACTGTATTTCATATTTTGCAAGAATTAATGAAAAATCAATTTGGAAGAAAAATTCATCGTGTGCCGTCATATAAAGGAATGAAGAAAATATTGTTATGGCAAAAGAATTTTTGTGGTCTCATATGCATGAGCAACAAGTTGTTGGGTTCGTTGGGAGCAAAAACTCGACAAAAATGTAGTTGCTGCTGAAATATTTCAAATGACTTAAGCGCATTCATTGTTGTATTTTTTAAAATTGGCTTTCGATAATTGTTTTTGTTATATAGAGTCATAACAAATTACTTTTGCTTGCTTTTTTACGAAAACTTTTCATGTTGGCTTATGTTGTTTCATCAGCATGAACTTTTAAAGCGTATATCGCTTCAGTTTTTTGCTTTAATATGTTTTATTTTTAGCCTCAAAAGTGTGATATAATGAGATACGCAATTTTTGATGAAAATAAAAGTTATATGACATTCTGTCATATTTAAAATGCCTTGTCTTTATCCGGGTTGATAAAACGGGTACAACTGTACTTGTTGTTTTGTCACTTAAGTCAGGATTAACTGTAAAATCAATTAAATTTATAATAAAATTGTCATCAAATTGTGGCTTGCATCGTGAAAAAAGAAGGAAAAAAGAAATATAAATATAATATAAATATTATATTGGGACAACTAAATAAATTTAATAGTAAAAGAAACAAGACGATCAAGCTATATTTTATCTAACGACCAAACCAAAACCAAAACGATTACAAAATTGTCTGTTGTCTCAATTCAAATATTTTACCAAATTTTTTGTCATTAAATAAATTCAAATTATTTTAATGTGCTCTCAATGCCTTTGGGGTTCAAAAAATTGTTGTATAAAATCAATCTATCAATCTATTTCTACAATAGCATTCAATTATGTATGTACATTCTTGACGTTATAATGCTTAAGGCAACAACTAGTAGAAGCGGTATCATTTGGGGCTTAACTAAACGCCTCGAGGATCTCGATTCTACCGACGACATATGCCTATATGCCTCCTAGCCCACACATTCAACGACATGACAGCAAAACTAGGGGACAAACAATCTATGCAGTGATGCAGGTCTACATATTAACATAGAGAAGACCAAGGTCTTGCATTCAAGTACGAACAACTCCCAAACGTTTCAAATATACAACGTAAATCTTGAAGATGTGCAATCGTTTATATGTATATCTGGGTAGTGTCATATCAGCATCAGTCTGCTCGCGAGAGGATATTACAAATCGCATCAAAAAGGCAAACTAAGAATTTGGGGCTCTGCAGATGAGGACCAAACTCCACTTCTTTTCATCTAACGTGCGTTCCGTCCTGTATGGCTGTGAATTCTGGAGCAGCACAGCTAGCGACTTGCAATCCTTTCAGATATTTAATAATCGCTTGTTACGAAAATACTCAAGATATTTTGGCCAAATGTTATCTCAAATAGAGACCTGTGGGAAAGAGCAGGTGAAACACCAATACGTATCCAGATCATCGAACGTAAATAGAGTTGGATTGGCCATGTTCTCAGACGCACCAACGATAACGTAGCCAAGATAACAATTGAATGGAAACCCAAAAGCAGTAGAAGAAGAGGCAGACACGCTAACACCTAGAGGAGACAAATCGAAAGTGAAGCAAACTCAATTGGAAAGTCCTGCGCCGAAGTGAAGCAGATAGCGCAGGATAGATCACAATTAAGGTACTTTGTTGTGGCCCTTTGTTCCACCTAAGAACCATAGGAATCAATATACACACAGAGAAAAAACATGGTTGTGGTAAACATATTCTTCATTGATTTTGTTTAAGGTCACAAAGTGTAAGTGCTTTTTTACACGCAATATGAGAGGGGTCAATCTCAACTAATAGCTGGGTTTCAAAAGAGTAGGGCGCTATTGCTAATCTACATGGTGTACAAATTTGGCGAAAGTTTTTATTCCAACAGTAGTTTCCATCGGATTGGTAAATACAGTACAAGTGCAAAACATGAGGTCACTTTAAATGAAATGCTTTCGTTATCCTGTTACAATGTTTTTATTTTAGCAAAGAATATCAAGAAAAACGACTGGATAGTTTAATCTCTGATATATAAAACAAATCAATCTCTCTTGATGCAGAAGATTAGTCAAGGTTTTCGCTTATTTTCGGTGTTGCCAGATTAAGAGATTTCAACATTATTTTGTGACAGATGTTCGTGTAAACAAATTTGGAGATTTTCATTTATATGTATATACATATATTTTTAAAAATAAAAATTTTGTCATATCTAACCATGCAACTGAGAATTTCCAAATTTAACCAACATTTTAGATAGATATGTAGAAAGCCATAAGCACCACGACCCACAGGATCGTTGGTGCAGCCTTTGTAACTCACCACACTGAAGAGTTATGCTTCATAAATCTAATGTATCAATTTCATAAAAAAAATTTCTTTAATCCAATCAAAAACTTCATTACGGTAATGAAATTGTATAAATAAAATTAAGTAGTGTAAATGAAATATTAAAACGAAAGTAAACTTGATGATTTGAAACAGGAATAAAAAAAAAAATAAACTTCACAACAACTCTAAACGCACATTGAAAAATGGCTGAAATAAATAAAAAAACCATAACAATCATTTATATTAAAACAATAAAAAAAATTCTTAAAACGTTTGACTCTTTATCATGGTGTTAATGAAATGTTTCATTAATGTGATGACAAATAGTCACAGTCTTAATAAAATTTTCTTACATTAAAATAATGCAAAGTTTTCATCGATTTTATGGAAAATTTAATTTACGGGGACGATAATGCAACATTCATCAATAATCCAATGAAGGGTTACATTGGTTGACTCTCATTGTAATTTTTCATTGGGTTAATGTCCGTGAAGAAAATTCTTTCAGTGCTTGCCAGGTTCAGGCCACGTATAAAGCCTATAACCCTGCCTTGTGCACTCATAACTAGATTGATTTAAAATTAATGAATAGCATGATGTATTTAAAATTTGAATAACAAACTAGTTTTTCAGAATATGTATATATGTATTTGGATACCAATATTATTTTGTATGAAGAAAAATTTTATATTTTTATCCTCGAAATTTTTTTTTGCTCTTTTTCACTATCCCGTGCACCATCAACATATATGATGTATTAGTATGTAGCACTGATGCAAAACGTGGCACAATTGAGTAATTTTTGGCACTTTTGAATGTTTCATGGCCCTGTGGAAATCAATTTGGGCCCTTTCAGGTCAGAATAAAACTAGCTGGTAGTGAGCTAGTGTATCAGTGCAGGGGTCACGGGTGCGATTCCCGCCAAAGACTCTGGTCGCCCGCAGACAAGCGTAGAGCTTCGCGGGATTAGAAAAGGATCAAACATTGTTCAAACATTATTCAATTTTTGTACAAGACCAAATAAACCACATAAAGGTGCATGTAGACGACATGTTTTTTACATCTGACTTGTCAACTTTTCAAGTCACATGTAATTGTGCATGTCTGTCAAAATTGCTGTTTAACAGAAAGTTTATAATATTCGGTCACAAACGTATATGTAATTTGCTTCTAACATTGTCTCTGCTTTTTTTTGCAAACTTGTTGCAAAAACCAAAATAAAAATGCCGCCTCGAAAATATTTATTTATGCCGTAAAAAAGTTTTGCCATCTTAGCATATTTTTCTTTTAATTCAAAGATACCAATTAAGGATAAAATTTAATGAAACGGTTCTTTTATAAATATTTACATAAATTCTATTCAATGTTGGGATGAGATATGTAGGCTCAGTATTGTAAAATATGAACTTCAGCCGGCTAATGATTCCGTCAATAGTGGACGCCGCTGCCGGTTTCTTCTCGGCATAGATTTCTGATGTCAGATGGCTTATCAGAAGAAAATAGAGCACACTCTAATTGAAATTTTGTCAGATGACTTTGCATCTGACTTTTACAGAAGCAAAGTTAAAAAGGTAACACACGACATGTATGTATTTTACAGTGGGAAATTTGACATGTCAGATGACAAAAACATGTCGTGTACGGTCGCCTTAAGCGGTTGTTTGTACGTTGTTGTCAAACCAACTGTGTAGTATACTTGGCTCTTTAAAGTAAGAACTGTTACTTTTATTTGCAAATCAGTCTTGCTTTAAATTGAAATAAAAGGTAAATATCAAAAAATTAAAATAGTCTGTCAAATAATAAAATGTTTCATACATACATATGTACATAAATTAAATTTTCTATTGAAAAATGAAATTTCGTGTTGCTTTTGAGCAATGGTATTTGTGAAACATAAAGTGTGTAATATTAAAGTGAAACAAAAAAGGACAAAGATACTTTCAAACAACTCGAATTTTTGTTTTTGTTCTTAGTAAAATAAAACACATGTTTTATATTACTATGTTTTACTATTGGTTTTATTTATATACAAACATAGTTATTACATATGTATATATCATCATATTACGATTATTATTGAATCATATTTTGACCAACTTATATTACATCATAATATTTTTCCTTTAATCATATTATTATCCCGCTAATCATACTAAGTTAATAAGTAATCATATAATTAATAATTATTGTTGAACCACTCACTAACAAATAATTTTATAGGCATATGTAAAACAAACGACACAACTGATGGAAAATTATTTTGAAAATGGCGCTAACAAAATATTATTTGAGTTTAAATATTTTGATTGCATCTTAAACATATTATGATAAATGTATAGGAAGTTATCATATTTGGGTTATTAAATATCATGATATGGTTGTCAGTTGTATAATATGTTTTGAAAGTTATCATTATTTAGTTGTTAGAAAAATAATAACAATATTTTGTTACAATAAACATAGTGTAGTTGCCGTAACTATGCCCAACCTCTGCGTGTAAGTCATATTTCCTTTTCTAAACTGTTCGTACTTGGAACAGATCTCTCGCAAGTTAAAACCACCAACATTGTGCGTTTAAATTAGCAAAGAAATTTACACCTTTCTGACAATTTGTAAAAACACTTTGAACTTTAAAATAGCCTAAAGGGACTTTCGCAGATATTGCTCCGAGTAAACAGTTCACTAAGCCAACCAAGTGTACATGCCGAAAATATGACAACCTACTACCTCTTAAGCCAACACCATTTTAATATAAAAGAGTTTCTTCATATAAAGTAAAAGATCCAGATTCAATCAGCCACTACACGATCAAAATCCAGTCACATGGCTAGTTTTGTGTCAATTACTTTATCTCTGTAGTAACTACACTTGCCACTTTTCCGTAGGCTTTAAACACATGATACACGCTGAGAAAACACATTTTCGGAAATGTTCACCTCTAACAAACCCATTTTTAACCATTAATTGCTAGCGGCAACCATATTTGGGTAAAATTAGTCCTCTATTAACAAGATACAAACATATTATGGTTGCATCAGAACATGTTACAATTAATAAAAACAATAATATCGTCACCACTTAAAATAGTTTGTTTTATTAATCATAAGATATTGCTTTTGGATAAGAGAAAAATGTTATTGTTTATTTAAAGCCATACAATTATTACTGGTTAAAAAATAATTGTTATTATAAACCATAGAATGTTCGGAGGCAACCATAATATTGTTGTGGCTTCTTATTGGATGACTAGTTTAATCATAATATGATAGTCGGTGACATAGTATGATTAAAGTAACCTAATCTGCTTAAAATTATTTAGTTGGAGGGTGTAGTTTTCGAAATAATTTCAATATCGAGTTCAGTCGAATTCGATTTTCAAACCATGGCCGGTAGATTTGGATTTAACAAGGTTTAAAAGGCTTTATTTTAAAACATTTAAACTTACCATTTAATAAGTTGTTTTATTAAAAACTTATTGCACTAATAAAGATACATACCTAAAAAGAAAAGAGAAAAAGGAGTTATTAATATTTTTGAACAATATTTGAAAAGATTTATTTTAGCACATGCCAATAATTAACTAGTGGGTAATTTAAAAGACAAAATGGTATCAAGGTAAAAGTAATTATAAAAATAATTTCTTCATAATCGCCAAAACATTTAATGAATCATAAATGGTTTAGAAAAACGTGCTAAATTTAAAAACTTCGAGCCAAAATTGGAAAACACATACATAATTAATTTTAAAGTTAAATAAACTATTAAGAGCATTTAAAGGCTACTATTAACAAAATTAAAGCATTTCAAGCTCGAATACTGTTGGAAAATGTCAAGCACCTACAGAAGAGATTAAAATTAAAATACACTACGCAACTCGAGCAGTTAAAAAAAAAAAACTAGAGTATTTTAGATGCCCCATTAGTAAAACGGAAATGACCTTGTGTGATATTTTTTACTTACAATTTTATTTAATACAAAATAAAATAAAATCTGTTTTTGTTAATGTTAAAATTGTTTAAACTGCCATGAAATTATTTAGTCAACAAAAAAAAAAATTGTTAAAAATTTTTTTTCTTTATTTCTTTTTAATCTTTTTTATGTTCCTCAATTGGTTATTGTTAAATTAGTTAAATAGCAAGTGAGAAAAAAACTTAACAGATTTAAAAGACTCGTGACATGACTCAAGTGCTTGAATGATCTGTTAGAAATCAGCGGGAGAGGTGGCTTAAACAATTACTAACAAAACAAAATATATACATATTTATCTTAAACAAATTTTTATTTTGTTAACATGTAACAAATTGTTAAATGACATCAAAACAAAATTATAAAAAAACGCCCACATTCGAATTTTATTGCAATTTTTATAGTTAAAATAAATGAAATATGACTTGTTATTTGAATATTTGACTGATTTTATTAATGATTCAGTCGTTGTTTAAGCGATATTATTAAACTTATTTGTGAGTTTAAGCAAATACTGTCACATTACGTTTTAAATGATTGAGCTCGGGAAATTTTCATTGAAAGTTATGTACAGGGAAACCAAAAATATGCAATTGCATGTTTTTCCTTGTGCGACCAATGAAGGCAGAAACAATATATTTATCCTTTTTAGGGCATTTTATAAATTTTGGCTTCGATTTGTTAGTGCATATTTTTGCATATTTTAACGTTTGCAGTATTTTTTAGTTAAAAGACCTTTTTTTGCAGCATCTTTTAAGTTTTAAGAGCATATTTTGCATTTTTGCGGCATATTTTGATACATTTTTTTTAGATGCCTGCAACAGCTTTCGCAGCAAACAAATTTTTTTGGCTGTCTGGCTGTTAATGCCTGTCCATGTTAATTTGAAAAATTTGGTAAACACATTTTAATTGTACTAAGAACGAAGTCTATGTAAATGGTGAGAAGCGGTCTATAACTTTACATATTCCCCATAAACACTTTTTTCTAAACTAGACTCTGTGTTCGTAAAGATGGTTTGTATTGAGATTAAATTCCCAAAAATTTTTTAATGCATATTAAATTATTTTCGAATCAGTTCACATATGCCCAAAACTCACATCTATAAAAAGCTTTAACTTCCTTTTAAATGTTAAAATTAATAAACAATTTAGGGACCGTCCCTTAAATCCTTTTAAGACAAAAAATCTTATATGGATGTCAATATCTAGATAGTATTCGGCACAAATAACTCTTATATAAATTTTAACCTCTTAACGCAACTTTTTTTTGAGCCGATGACTGCTCATCATTTATAAATAGGGGAAAATCTTGAAAATTCGTTTGTTAATACTATAGTGTTTGGGCTTTACCGATTATAATTTTAGGATTGTTTTTATTAAATGGAACTGTTAATTAATTGTTGAATATTTTGTTTTGAAACTAGCAATTTTTGAATTTTTGGGGCATAATTAAACAATTTTAAGGGCATATTTTCAAGTTTTTACTGCATATTTAATGGGCATAAAATGTGTTTTTTAGAGCATATTTCTGGTTTCCCTGTTTATGTAAATTTTTAAGAAACTAATAAATAATATTTTAATTAAAAATTTAGTTTTAAATTTACATAAAACTCAATCATTTATTAACCATTATTTTCGAAAGTGTTAAATGAATCAAATTTTAATTTATAAAGCTTTCTTGCAATAGATTGGTAGTGTATAGAGTCATTCCTAAGTATATGTATATATCTATAGCTTCAATGTTAGCCAAAAATTGGCTTAAGCAAAAAAGTATTTGAAATATTGAGGAAAAAGTACTTTTGCAAAAAAGGCTTATAAATTGAAATTTGATTCATTTAACACATCGAAAAATAAAAATGGTTCATTAATAAAAATAACTTATAAAAAGAAATAATTATCACGTTCTATTTAGTCAAAAATTTAATTTATATAGAAATTGGCAAAGGCAAAACAGTTTAAAACACTTTCCTTTAAGATCTGAGTGGGTAAAAAGGGTAAAAATTAGTAAATTCGGTAACCTAATATCTCTAAAACTGAAAGGGATTAAAAAAATTAATACTTATCGTTATTCATTAAAAAAACACAGTGCGGCACTAAAATCTTGAACCAATTGAGACCCCCAAAATCTGAAAGCTTATGATGGAAGAAGAAAAACCCAAGCTGGGTTTTGCATTATTAGCTAAGGTTTTTTTTTAATTCATGTTTGAAGTTTTCGACTGGGGGTGTATTTTAGTACAATTTTCAAAAACATGTACTGATTCTTAAGTCTATATCTCGTGAACTATTCGAGTTATCGCTTGTCTCTCTTCGGCAAATTTTAAGCTCTTTATCAGATCTAAAAATTTTACCATAAGATAAAATCGAAAAAAACAACAACATCTTACTCAAAACAGCAAAACTGTTAAAAAACTTAGAAAAATTGATGATTTTGAACGTAAAAAATGAAAAATAAGGACACTTCAAATCTTTTTAAATATATATTTAACTTTAGTCGTCGCTTTCGGAGCTAGTCTCATTATCTGAAAACATGTTCCCGACCGTTTCGCTTGCACACCTGTTTTTTTTTTTTTGCTTAAAACAGGTGTGCTTAATGGACCAGACATTCGAAAGTTGCTAAAGAGTGAAGATTTTAACACGGTTCTGCACGGAAACGACTTAATTGCTTGGGACGCACTTAAGGCATTAAGGCAGTTATAGAAAGAGTCTTAGGAAAAAATCGAGACGACGAATGGAAAGTTTTAGTTAAAAAAATGCTTTATTCATTCCAAGCAATCGGTGAGACTATGACATTAAAACTTCACTTTTTAAATAATCATTTGACAGAGTTGGAAAAACAATTGCCAACAGAATCTGATGAGCAAGGTGAGCGCTTCCACCAAGTAACCATCCCGATGGAAAAACGGTTCAAAGGGGAAAAAATAGATGCGATGCTTGGGGAAGTATGCTGGTCTAGCCATAAAGTATTTTCATACGAAAATAAAGCAAGAGAAGCGGTCGGAAACATGTTTTCAGATAATGAGACTAGCGGCGACTAAAATTTAATATATATTTAGAAAGATTTGAAGTGTCCTTATTTTTCATTCTTTACGTTTAAAATCATCAAACAAAATCTAGTTTTTTTTAACAGTTTTGCTGTTTTGAGTAACATGTTGTTGTTTTTTTCGATTTTATCTTAAGGTAAAATTTTTAGATCTGATGAAGGGCTTAAAATTTGCCGAAGAGAGACAAGCGATAACTCGAATAGTTCACGAGATATAGACTTAAGAATCAGTACATATTTTTGAAAATTGTACTAAAATACACCCCCAGTCAAAAACTTCAAACATGAATAAAAAAAAACCTTAGCTGATAATGCAAAACCCACCTAGGGTTTTTCTACTACCATCATAAGCTTTCAGATTTTGGGGGTCTCTATTGGTTCAAGATTATTAAGTTATAAAATGTGCTACTGTGAAATAAGCCTTCAGGTGTCTGGTACTTTTTTAAAATTCAGCCCTTTTGGGGAAATAACGGGTATAATCTTTATTTTGGAACTTCTTTGTCACCCCATTTATCTTTTAAACCAATAAACATAGAAACAACGATTTTACCAAATTCGTAACTTATCTAAAAAATATAAATATATATTTGGTACTCTTTCGAAATTCGAACCTTTTGGGGGTGAAAATCGTACCGATTTTTGGTACGTTCTTTTACAAAACATTGTTCTCTATGTATTGACATATACGTATCAAATTATGAACACCCAAAACAATATTGACATTTTGGATACTTTAATGGGAAGAAAAAATACAGTACTTTTTCGTTCTACAGCTAGAATTTTTGTATTTTCGTTAATATTGGACCTTGAAACATTAAATTAAGCATGTAATGCTTTGAGTGGATTAGAATCTATAAAAGGGAACTTTTTGGTACTTTTTTGTTCTTCAACTGGTACTTTTTGAATTTCTATTGACGCTGCACCTAGAAACATAAAATTCCTCATGCATAGTTCAGAGTGATTGAGAAACTACATCAAAGGGAAGACTTTTTGGGACTTTTTTGTTTTTCAATTGGTCCTTTCTGATACATACTTTAATATTATTTATTTATGGATCTTACAAAACAAACTTAAACATTAACGGACTTAAGTGGAAGAGAACATATTAAACATACAACGCCCTAAGGGGATTAGAATTTATAAAAGGGAACTTTTTGGTACTTTTTATTCTTCAACTGGTACTTTTTGAATTTCTATTATTACTGCACCTAGAAACATAAAATTCCATATGCATAGTCCAAACTACATCAATTGGTTCTTTATGATACTTTAATATTATTTATTTATTAATCTTACAAAACTAACTTAAATATTTACGGACTTAAGTGGAAGACAACATATGGACCGAAGGGTGGTCCCTCGCCAAATCGTTCCACTAAGACGCAGAAAAGCAAATGCTCGAAACATGTTATTTCTTATATACTTATATGTTTGTTTTCTTCATATTTGCATAAGCACTAGTTAAAAAAAGCATTTTCTAAGATAATAGTAAGAAACATAATCTTAAACCAGAAATTAATTTTATACACAAAAATATTTTTCTTTTCATATTAATTAATTTTTTTTTATAATCTTCATGTATAAAATATGAACTAACAGTTAAAAATCAAATGTTATTTTCAGGGTTTAAAAAACTGCAGTCGAAAGCAAAAACTGTCGAACAAAAAAAGGAAAATTTGTGTGAAACTTTAAACTTTTTGAGTTCGTTTGGCCGCGACTATTTACATTTAATGATTAAGAAGTCAAAGCAACAGTTTATTTCCGTGCCGTACGAAAATTGTAACCATTACGGTTAGTGTTCACATATGAAGGTATTAAACGCTCTTCTATTCGGATAAGTACTGCATTATCTCTTATCCTAAGTTGGTTGTAGCAACCATTCTTTTAAAATATTGAGATAGAGGATTTGGGTGGAACTCAAGCCATTTTAAATATTGGACCGAATCCTTCTTGTTCATAGCTTTACATAACAGGGCCTGGTGGGATTGTTCGGCGCCTTTGAATTTGTTCAATATTTGAGGTCGAGGCAGTGCCCCTTAACTGAATACCGTAGCACCGGATTGGCTTTAAGATGAAGTTGTAATGTAAAAGTTCACAGTCCAGACTGAGCACATAATTTCTTCTAATAATCCAATTAATTTGAATTGCGTTAAGTTTAATTTAAGTTAATATTGCCTCTATATGGCATTACAACGTTAACCCGAGATGTTTTACAAGCGAATATTGAGGTGTAACTTGGTTATTGCTATTAATAGGGGGCACGATTCCCGACGCAAAGTAAATGTTATATGGACTTGGAATGGATTTGGATTGGATTTGGAATGTATTTGAAATGGATTTTTTTGGCTATTTATGGCTTTCTAACATATTTCCTATAAATATTATTTTGCAATTACATATTACAATTTTCTTTAAAATTATTTTTCTTTATAAAAATTTGCCGAAAAACCCGTTTTTACGAAATCAAAAAAAGGCAAACTAAAAATACTATTAACAAACCATATAGCATGTTTAGCCCTAATCAAGTAAAAGAAAATTTTCTCAAATCTCTAAATATTGACTAGCTTTTTTTTTTGGTTTTTTTTAAGCATCATCTTCACAAACTGAAATTAAGATGGGAGACAAAGTGTCAGCTGCTTAAATATAAAAACCTACAAGCTAAAAAAAAGTAAATGTGAATCATTGTGTGTGTGTCTTTTGGGTTTTTGGTGGAAAAAAAAAACGATGGTACAACCGGCAAAACGTGATCAGACAAATGCCACCTACCGCTAAAAACATACGCATACAAATGTTTTGGTTAAAAATATAAAAAAAGTATTGTAAAATGACTAACAAGTACAAATAAAAACATATTTACAAACTTCAAAATGAAGAGTTCCATAACTAAGCGGTAATATTTTACAAAAAAGTTATTTTTGGGATTCTTTTTATATACATACATAAATTTACTAAATATTATATTCTTACTTAATTAAGTACACTTAGCTTGTTGTTGCAAAACAGACCATAGTTCCGGGCGGGTACTATGGTGCTTATTCCTCGCAAAGATTGACTAGGGCACAAGTAACTAGCCTAACAAGGCAACTTTTTTAAATTTACTTTTATAAATATGTGAAAATATACATAGATAACATAACCTTGACTATAAACAGAGAAAGTTAATATACATATGTTCAAAAATAGTATAAATATGTATGCAAAAAAGATAAAAGATAAACATATAAAAGGCTTATGCCCCATTTTCAGGATAGTGTTTAAATCAATATTAAGTTAATTTTCATAACAAACTTAAATCGTATTTAAAACAGATTGGTTTTTTGAGTTTTATTTAAAAAGTCTAATTTAAGTTAGATAAAAGTATGGTAGCACTACTAAATACCAAAAAAAAAAATATAAAAAGCGTATTTATTTACAAGGTGGTCTGAAAAAACAGCTGACTGTTAATGCTTTGCCTGTTGTTGTTGTATTGTTGTGATATTGAGGCCACCTTGCTAAAATATTACAATGGAAACTTAAGTTAAAATTAAGTGTACCACATCGGTGACTTAATGGCGATTTCTTTTCTGAGAAAAATATGTTACAGTACATACATGTAACATTTTCTAATGTTACCTAAAATCACTCGAAGTGTTACATGTTGTGCAATTTCAATAGAACACAATTAGTGCTTTTATTTACAACTATTACACTTTCATCATTAATGTACTTAATAAGCGATTTTTAAAGCTATTTAAGCAGTTTCTGCATGCTATTACGGGGTGGAAACAAATATTAACATCACTAATGGCTTATAAAAATTAAAACGATTATAATATAAATAGACTTTTTTTGATTTTAATTTGTAAATATTTTTATATTTTGTTTTAAAATCAATTTTTAACAAAATTATGAGCGGTATGAATTATGACGAACAAAATAAAACATTTGTTGTACAAACAAAGTAGTAAGCACCAAAGTTTTAGAACAGGGTAGTTGAACACCTTAAGTTAAAGTAAGGGTAAAACATGCAACATGTTTTGCATGTTTTTCATCAACATATTCACAAAAGAACTTGAAAATTTTTCCCACAGTTGTATTTTTTGTACAAACGAACACAAAAATGTAGAACATGTAACATTTATGCAACATTTTTCTCAGAAAAGAAATCGCCATAAGTTTCACTTAAGTTTTTAGTGAAGAAGAGAATTTTGTATTTAAAACGATTTTAAAAATAAATGTGTTTTAATATCAATCCTGAAAATTGGCCATTAGAAATATTATAAAAATATGTTAAAAAAAAGCCTGACTAGGCTTATAGCCCGTTTACAATGCAATGAAATCAAGTACTAACGTGATTTCGAACAAAATCTGGCTGTTTTTGCCTACTTTGTTACTAGATTTTGACAAAATCTACTCAAAATCTAGTAGTATTCAGTGATTCAACTACGGATTTATTTTACATAGTAATAAAAAATACTACCCTGTACAAGAAAAAAATGTTAATAAAAGAAAAACAATTCCAGAATTTTAAGAGCATAATTTAAAAAAGGAACACACAAATAGTGTTGATAAAATAAATGCCTTTTTCTTTATATGTATGTATATATTTATGTTTAACACAAAAAACATTAATTCAGCTGTTTTTGTTATGAAAAAAAAATTACGGTCGTGTCCAAAATTTGCAATGAAAACGCATTAGCTTTTCAGAAACAAAAAACAAAAATTTACTCCAGGGATGGGAAACCCGCTGCCTTCGGTTCAGACGTGAACAGTATGAAAAACTATCTATATAACAAAAATGAAATGTGGTCTGTTGCTGATCGCATAACTTGAGAACGGCTTGACCGATTTGGACGATTTTTTCTTTAAATTCTTTCGATTTTATTTAAAATATTGCCCCGCCCACATTTACGCCCACTTTTTCGATTTACCTAAAATCATAAAACGGCTCCATCGATCATTAGTAATCAGCTACCGAGCGAAGCCGGGGCGACCAGCTAGTATTAAAATATAAATTGATATTAAAATAGAGTTGGTGAAATGGGCCATAAGCAACGAAAACTTGATCTAAGCAACTATAGAACTTAAATTATTTTTTAGCTGTATTTAAGTACAGTTTAGTTCACTTTGAGTCATAACTTTTTGCTTAAACCAAGCCCCACATATGTTTAGAAAAATAAATTTTTGACTTGGACGAGAATGGTGCAAAATGTTCTTAGTTCAAGCCAAAGTTTTATACAATTTAAAAAATTTTTGTGTCGAAATTTATCTTTATGATAGAGCGATTGACTTGGCTAGGAATTTATTTATTTATGAGAACTTTGGACCATAGCAAAATTATATAGTATTCTGAATAAAAATTAACATAACAAGTATTGAAAGTATGGTAGGCCAAGTTAACTTATATGATACACTACATCAGAGTATTAACAGACAAATTTTCGAAAGTGTACCCTGCTAAGGACCCATGTATACGCCCAAAACAAAATGTTGTTATCAGGTTAAGATTCAAATTAAAGTTTTTTGTGCCGAGTGTTTTCTAAATATTTATATCTACATGATATTTGTTTTGTCTTTAAGTGATTTTAGGGAGGGGGTTTAAATAGGCCATATGGTCACTTATTTTGTTTTGACATAGTAGCTACTTTGGAAGCTATCGTCGCCAAATTTTATATCAATGCCAACATTGATAAGGATGTTATGGCATTAAAAGCTATTTTCGAAATAGGAATTTGTATGAGAGCTATGGTCGAGTATAGACCGATTCCAATAAAATTTTCTGAGATGATTTCCGTTGCAATAACCTATTTCTATTCAAATTTAATTTAAATATTTACTAAATAAGATGTTTATGGCGCAAATATTCTATTTCGGGAAACAAATTTATTCAATAGGCTTTGTTCTTGTAACAATTTAAAATTGCAGACTGCACTTCGGGCACAAGGATCTATATAAACTAGTCAGCCGGACGGGTGGATTTTAAGTCGATAGGTATATTAAAAGGTAAGTCAAAAATAGAGCCCGTCAAAACTTCTCCAACGTGCATTTGCTCTCTTTTAATCTCACACCTGTGTTCACTTATATCTTGATAAAAAAACCAATAAAGTATCGCTTGATGTTTCATACAAAAGGATGTTTAATCGCTTGGTGCTTGCATTCAATATTACCATTTAAGCTTATATTTATGACTATTTTATAAACCATTAGTGGTATTCATACCGAGCTTGTTAGTCGTTAATCGTTACTTTTTTACACGCATTTTGTTTTTGTATATTTAACGCGCTGCCGGATTAACATTTAACGACACGGCACCCCTGATAAAATAGTTGTTAGTTGGTAACTCACACTCAGCTGTTGCAGTTTCTAAATAAATATAATAAAAAAGTAATTTGTGATACATTTCTAAAAAATATTTGTGTTTCGGCAATTTTCGTGTACATTGAGAGTAAGTATGTTAATTAAATGATTTTTTTATTGTAAAGTTACCAGACTAACAAAGTTTTAAAAAGGGGGTCGTTCACAGTTGGTAACTTTAACAAATTAACAAACTACCGAGTAACAAATTAACAAGTTCGGTGTGGTATTATCTGATCCAAAATAGTGTAAAAGTGAGAGAATTTAAAAAATATTCAGGGTTAAAGACATATTTTGCATTTAGCGGATTTTGAAATAATATTTTAATAAAATAATACAACTATTAAAGTCTTTTGGCAACACTTCTTACATTGATCTCTATTCTCACTAATACTACCAAGATATTTAAATATATATGTGTTTGCCGAGGTCTGGTCCAAAATTTGGTGTTAAATACACATCAGCACAAATGCATAATACCCCTCCATCTGTGGTTATATGGGTATACAAATGTGAACGCAGTTTACAACTCATAATTTTCAAATTCTTTATTATATCGTTTTGCTATGGAACTCCTCATATGCAGTTCGTATATACCGAACAATATATTAAGTGTCTTCGGTATTTATTTACTTAGGAAAGGCATAATATTTTGAATGGAAGTGTAAACGCTCAAACGTAAAAAGATGTATAAACGGTCATTGAAATGCTGTTTTTTTGTTGTAGTTGTTTATGATTTTTTACCTTTTTGTGATACTATATTTTGTGGTGATGCTGTTTGCAGTTAAGTTTTTAGTTTTTTTTTTTAAAGGAAGGGGAGGGGGGGGGGGGGGCTTTATAAAGCCCAAACAATAAGTAACGAGAAAATCTCAACAGTTAGCTGAGCAGCTCTCAAGTAAGTACAAGTTACTAGCTGCCTACCTGCCTGCCTGCCCGCCTGACTGGATGCCTGGTTGATTGAGGCTGGCAAAAGCAGCATATGATTTACTTTCTCCATCAGTTGATATAATTTGAACTTTCGAAGTTGAAATGTTTTGTTTTATTTTTTCGCTTTTGTTTCGTTTTTGGTGGTGCATGATGTTTTTCTTTTTAAACAAGTACATTATTATTTAAGTTGAGGTAAAAAAATATATAAATAATTTTAGCTTGCTGTTTGGAAAATTGGAGTAAAATTGAAAAAAGTGAATGTTCATATTCCCTAGTTAATTTTTTTTCGGTTGGTTTTTTAATTAAAAATTATTATTTATTTTTTTTTTTGGGAAAGAGTTAAAAATTACTGGTAGAGACATTGACGAATGATGTGTCATTTATTTGAACACAGTTTTTGTTTTGAAAAATATTTTTTTTTTAAATGAAATTGTTAAGGAAAAAGTTCAGACTTAAAATTTATTATATTAAAAAAAAAAATTGTAATAATATCAGTAAAACAAAAAAAAAAAAAAATAAAAAAAAACATTAATTAATACATTTTCAAGTTGCAATTTTTTCAATTCATTTTGTCAATTTTAAGATTGGAGAAAAGTTTTACGTTAAGCTTTATTTTGATTTTTGTAGGTTTATCTTTAAGAAATAAAATTACATATATTTTGAAAATTGTAAAGCATTTTTAATACTTTTTAAAAGCTTGTTTTATGCGCATATTTTCCAATCAAATACTCGATCAAATAACAAAAATACAAGGCAGGTTTTGCATGTTATGCCATTATGATTTAATATTTTAGCGTATTTTTGTGAAATTGTATTGAATGTATGTATTTCAATTTTTGATGTTTTACTTGTTTATGCGATTTTTTTTTTTGGATTTAGCGTAAACTTTTTTCGGGTTTGCAATTAGACACTTCAAAAGAAAACGAGGAATAATTTGTCAATATAACTAATTAATTATTCGATTTTTCTTATTTTGATTTTTTTAGCACTTTTTTTGTTGAACTAAGCGATTTTCTCTATTTTTTGTATTTTGTTTTATATTGACATATATCTTAGATTTTGCCAGTTTTTGGACAATTAAATTTTTGTAAATAGTTTTTTAAATATGTATTTTTATACCCTCCACCACAATTAGTTGTGAAGAGGGTATATTAAGTTTGTCATTCCGTGTGAAACTTTTTTATTATTCATCTCAGACCCTATAAAGTATATATATTCTGGGTCCTTGAGTAATTCTAAGTCGATTTAGCCATGTCCGTCTGTCTGTCCGTCTGTCTGTCTGTTGAAAACACGCTCACTTTCGAACAACTCAAAAGGAATGGTGTCAAAATGCTTGTAGTTATCCTAAGCAGTTTGGGATTGAAATCCAGCAAAATCGGCTCAGTAGGACCAGAGCTATGAATCAAAATGTGGAACCACCACCTAAAAAAATTGATAATTTTGTTACAAAAAATAACATAAATGCTGGAACAAGGCACGGAATGAGATAATATTTTGCAAAAATTTGTTTTATTTGACTGGAAATCACGCTATTAAATTTCGTGAAGATCCGTTCATAATTTACCCTAAGCCCCATATAAACACTACTCTCGGAAAACAGTTTAGTACGCCTTAAACCGTAAAAAATAATGCTATCATAACAAAATTTAGTGTAACAAAGTTTTTTGGAACTAAAAATAAGACTGTGAAATTTTGTGAAGATCGGTCCATAATTTACCATAGGCCCCATATAAACCTTACTCCCGGAAAACAGCTAAGTATGCCTAAATCCGTAAAAATTAATGCTATCATAACAAAATTTAGTACATCAAAGTTTTTTGGAACTAAAAATAAGACTGTGAAATTTCGTGAAGATCGGTCCATAATTTACCATAGGCCCCATATAAACCTTACTCCCGGAAAATAGCTTAGTACGCCTAAAAACGTAAAAAAGAATGCTATCATAACAAAATTTGGTACATCACAGTTTTATTGAACGAGAAATAAGACTTTAAAATTTTGTGAAGAACGGTCCATCATTTACCATAGGCCCGATATAAACCTTACTCCCGGAAAACAGCTTAGTACGCCTAAATCCGTAAAAAATAATGCTATCATAACAAAATTTCGAACATAAAAGTTTTACAGAACTAGAAATAAGACTGTGAAATTTCGTGAAGATCAGTTCATAATTCACCCTAGGCCCCATATAAACCTTACTCCCGGAAAACAGCTTAGTACGCCTAAAAACGTAAAAAATAACGCTATCATTACAAAATTTGGTACATCGCAGTTTTATAGAACTAGAAATGACACTGTGAAATTTGGTGAAGATCGGTGCATAACTTACCATAGGCCTCATTTAAAGCCCACTCTGGTAAAATAATTAAATACGCGGTAAACTTTCTTCCAGTTTAGCTTCATATGGCCAGAAAAACTGTTATGCAATTTTGTGATACACGGTCCATAATTTACCTTAGATTCCATTTTAGCAGCCTTCTGAAATTCACTGCAAACGCTTAAACTAATTGCACCGCCGTATTGAAATTTATGTTTTTAATACCAAAAATCGTTCTGCAGAATTTGGGTTGATTGGTTCATAGCTTACCATGGCTTTTATGTAACTTGTTCTCTTGAAAATCATTTAAGTTTAGCTTAAACTGATATTCTACTCAAACTTTTCAAAATTGATTCTGATTGTCGATCAATAATTTTATATAGGTATAAACTGCAACAAATTTTAATGCAGATGTCTGTTTTTACAAAGATTATAATAATAACAAGACATCATACAGATATTACTCCTAAAACATTCGAAGTGTCGGTGGAGGGTATCAAAGATTCGACACAGCCTAATATAGCACTCTAACCTGTTTTTATTATATTTTTATACCCTCCACCACAATTAGTTGTAAATAGGGTATAATAAGTTTGTCATTCCGTGTGAAACTTTTTTAGACCCCATAAAGTGTATATATTCTAGGTCCTTGATTGATTCTAAGTCGATTTAGCCATGTCCGTCTGTCTGTCCGTCTGTCCGTCTGTTAAAAACACGCTCACTTTCGAACAACTCAAAAGAAATGAACAAACTTAGTGCTAAATTGCTTGTACTTATCCTCAGCAGTTTGGGATTGAAATTCAGCAAAATCGGTTTAGTAGGACCAGAGCTATGAATCAAAATTTGGAACCACCACTTAAAAAAATTGATAATTTTGATACAAAAAATAACATAAATGGTGGAACAAGGTACGGAATGAGATAGGATTTTGCAAAAATTTGTTTTATTTGACTGAAAATCACGCTGCAAAATTTCGTGAAGATCCGTCCATAATTTACCCTAAGCCCCATATAAACACTACTTCTGGAAAACAGTTTAGTACGCCTAAAACCGTATAAAAATAACGCTATATGGTACGTCACAGTTTTTTAGGATTATAAATAACACTGTGAAATTTCGTGACGATCGGTCCATAATTAACCTTAGGGCCCATATAAACCCTACTACCGGAAAACAGTTTAGTACACCTAAAACCATAATTAATAATGCTATCATAACAGAAATTGGTACGTCACAGTTTTAAAGGACTAGAAATGACGCTGTGAAATTTCTTGAAGATCGGTCCATAATTTACCCTAGGCCCCATATAAACCCTACTGCCGAAAAACAGTTTGGTACGCCTAAAAACAATTTTAATGCTGATGTCTGTTTTTATAAAGATAATAATAATAAATAGACATCATACGATATTACTCCTTAAACATTCGAACTGTCAGTGTAGGGTATCAAAGATTCGGCACAGCCGAATATAGCACTCTAACTGGTTTTTTTTTTTGAATTTACCGATATTTGCACGTTATGCAGTTTTGACTTCTTATTCTAGCGAGCTTGTTTTAATAAGTTTTTTCCAGCTCTTTTAGAATTTTTATCCTCCTTTATTTTTTGCGTTTTTTTGACTTTAGGCGTTTTTTACATTTTAGCTTTGTCATAAAAAGAATTTAGCAAAAAAAACAACAATACCATAAATTTACTAATTTTTTAATTTGTTCTTTGATTTTAGTTTGTTTTTTTTTTTAGCCATTTTGAACTTTTTTTGAAGTAAACGATTTTCATTACAACTTGCGTTTTGTCATATCGAGTCATTACCGCAAAAAAAGCTTAAGTGACAAAAACAAAATTTTACAGGAGAAGGTTTTTTTATTTTATTTCATAAAAATTTTGTATGAACATTGTCGCTTGAGATAAAATTGTTTTTGCTATAAAATCGTAACGGTTCCTTATGTGACCATGGCATTTTAGGAGATGATGCAAGTGTTGCCAATAAAGTCGTTTATTAAAAAAAAAACGAAAATGGAAAATGGTGTTACTTAAGCTTTTTTTGCTGTTATGCCTCGATATACAAATTTTTTGGATTTTTTTTAGTTTTTGACAATTATTTTAATTCTATTTATGCATTTTCAGTTTAAATAAAATCCTTTTCAAATTTAACGAAACCTTTTTGAAATCAAACGAAATCCCCCCAAATATTATAAAAATGGTTTAATTAAATGTAAGACTTTGAGTGTTTACAATTCTTATTCGCTTTAAGGTTTTATTTGTATAATATTTTTAGCATTTCTAAAATCTGTGGAAAAGGTTTCCTGATGATCTGGCCTTAGCAACGAGTGAAATGCGCATACACACAGAAAAAAATACCAATGTTAAAATAATATGGCGAAATGTTGATTGAGAACCATGGTAAATTTCTGCAAAAGTATGCCCTTTATTTAAATTTATCATTATTTCATATTAATTTTAAATGAAAAATATTAAAATAACCTTAAATAACGTTTATTTAATATTATTCACTGTTAAAATAACATTGTTCAATATTGAATCCATAAAAACCTGTTTTATATTTAAATCAAAAGTTTATCTTGTTAAATTTACATGCATACATACTTAAGTATGTACATTTTTTTATTTTCCTGTTAAAAATATGTTATAAAAATAAGACAATTCCCGTTTTCTTTTAATTAAAGTTATTTAGTTAAATAGTACATCAAGTTTTCAAAGTAGAATGATGACAAAAACCATATCGGGCCATTCTGCTGATGCTTCTGTTAACAAAGAAGATACAAAATAAGTGAAACATGTGTTACAGGGGCAAGTGTTTTGAATTATTCTTAAATAAATGCATATGTTGTCTCCATACTGTTACATCATACTCCAACCAGTTTGATTCTAGATGAAATTTAGGTTGTTTCAACTTGAAATAACTTTCATTCAATGTTATTCGGATTGTTATTTCAATATAAATGACATTTTGCTCTAACTTTACTATCTATGTTAAATTAACATGAATTATATTTATTTTGAAAGAAAAAAATGTTTTCGCAAGTTATTGTAAAATTATGTTAAATTAAAATGAAACAACAATGAAGCAAAATCACAACTGAAAAATGTAAAATCAACCTTGTTTTGAACGAATTTACATTGATTTTTTTCTGGGTGTAGAAGCTGGCTTTTCCTCAACAATAAATTTCAGTGTATTTATCAAATATGAAAAATATGGAACTTATCACGTCATACAGAAATCTTATTAACAATAAATTTTGTATTCCCAAAAAAAACCTTGATAATTTTACAAAATGTTAAACTGTAACATGCTCGAAACGACTGCTGATTTTTTGCAGGGTTGTGTTTTTTACGCGCAATTGTTTTTGACATTTCTGGCATTTTTCACACAAACAAATGCTTTTGTTCTTGACATCTTAATGTTTCGTTTATTTTGTAAACGGTGTCATTTCAAAAAGTGTTCGTTTAATTTCAAAATGGTTTTATTTAAACTGAAATTGCTATAACATTTAAAAAGAGAAAAGGTCTCCAAACTCACAAAAAACAAAAAAATTATTTTTTTGCCAAACATTTTACGGATTTTACTGATATTTTTGAACTTTTTTTTATCAAGCCGTTTTTCTTAATTGTACGATTTTTCTATTTTTAAAATTTTAAGCAACAAAGATAAACTTTTACACATAAGATAATTTTTTTTAATTTTTTTAAATTTAAGCCCTTTTACGTTTTCTTTTTGGCGTTTTTTGTAGGTTTTGTAATCAAAAAGATTGCAAAAACCGAACGAAAAAATGCTGCTTTGCGATAAAAAATTTTTTTTTTGGTATTTTAATTACTACCTATGGCTTGTGTTTGATTTTTAAGCATTAAAAATAAAAAAAACTTAAAATATATATTTTGTTATTTTAAGCTATTTCGGTTAAATATATTTAATTAAAGGCTAATTTAATATTTCTTTTAAATGTTTGTAATTTTTCGGCGAAAACAATTGTATATTAAGTCTTATTACTATTAAATTTTTTAAATAAGGGCACTCCTGCAGGCGCCTACAGCCTACATTGTTATTACAGTCACTCTACGCACTTGTCCTTTTGAGGCTCTGAATACTAATTGCACCTTAGTAAGTTTTTTTTACATTTAATACTTATATTCGTCAACATGCACAAATCTCAGAGATACAAAACCTCATTTCTAATACGATTTGCAAACTACATGTGGGCCCAAATACAATTTGAAAAGGAATTCACAGTAGTTTATCCGTCAAGGCTGAAATTGAGCACGGGAGTCCCTACTAATATATATGTTTATATAAGCCGATGGATGTTAATGAGCTGTGCACGCGGTCTGGTTCCTTCTCTGAAGAATTAAAAACAGGGACCGTAATAGTTATGCCTTTTTTCATAAAAGTCAGAAGATAACAGTTATTTTTTGATTTTTATTTTTTTGAACAAAAATAACAGTTATTTTTTGATTTTTATTTTTTTGAACAAAAATAACTGTTATTTTTTGTTTATTATTTTTTTAATCAAAAATAACAGTTATATTTTGATTTTTATTCTTTTGAACAAAAGTAACAGTTATTCTCTAAATTAATGTACGTGTTTTAACAATTTAGATGACTTTAATAATTATTTTAATGTGCATAAGGAATTCCTATGATAATTACACACTAAAATAAAAATTTTAAGTCAACTAAATTATTAAATCACGTACATTTATTTAGAGAATAACTTTAATTTTTGCTCGAAAAAATATAAATCAAAAAAGAACAGTTATTTTTGATCGAAAAAATAAAAATCAAAAAGTAACAGTTATTTTTGTTCAAAAAAATAAAAATCAAAAAATAACTGTTAAGTTTGATCGAAAATATAAAAATCAAAATTATAAATAGCAATATATTTTATCATTGACAAGTGCATGAGGAACAATATGGTATACTTGAATCAGTTTTTCGACATTTATTTCTATATGCTTTTTTTGTTTTAAAATTCCAATATAACTGTTATTTTCGGTCCCTGATTAAAAATTCAAAGTTCGTTTCTTAAGTCTTTTGCTATTGTGGCGGTCTGGTGTCTGAAAATTTGTAAATTTTCGCCAACTAATATAAACGAAAAAAAAAAATCTCCTTAGCTTAAACTTAAATATTCATGCTGTAACAAAACCATTGTAAAATAAATAAAAAGAAAACAAAATATTTTTAACACCTTTAAGGAAATTAAAATATTTTCTTTATGCATTCATTCATTTAGACAAAAACCATTCAACAGTTTTTTTTCTTTTTCAAAAAAAAAAAAAAAAAAAAAAATTATACAAGAGAAATTTCATTAACAAATTCATCTTTTTCTTTTATTAACAGCTCAAACATCAAAGTAGCTTTTTTCTTAAAGCACTCAAATTCCATTTTCGAAAATTTGTCTAGTAAAACAATAAGAAATATTAACAGACACATTTACACGTATATTTGTATTTATGTTTACCTTTACGTTTGGTGGAAAAAGTAAAAATAAATCTCAATTTTATTGTTACAGACTATTTTGAGACTAGAAGTGTAACTTACACGCAGTAAAAGTTGCTGAGATGTGAGAAAAATGAAAACAAAATAAATAACAACAACTCGTGTCCAATCAATTATATAAAAACGTTCCGCTGTCACTACTGTCTTTTCATCAAATACAAATGTTGTAACAATTTCTGACAGTGTTGCCAGAAATTCGGAAAAATCCCACATTTTTTATTCAAAAATAAGAGCGTTGGAAAATGTTGAGCAAATTTTTGTATTCCTGAAACTATAGGTAATGGGATGCGGAGAGTTTGCTGTATGGTTTTAACTTATTAAAACACAGTGCATGAATTGGACACCTTTTTTAAACCGGCTGGGCATCCTACCTGTGTATCTAATTTGAGCACTCTAAGTTGAATTTTAAAGAGTTGAATGTACTTAAATTGAACAATGGTCCTTAAAGTATAAAAATTATTGTTTTATGATACATTAGTATTGAAATTTTTCATCGCGAATATCGTGAATAAAAGCTCTAACTTTGACAAAAAGGCTATCGCTTTTGAGTTCAGCGTACTCGATTTAGCTTTACCATTTTAGGGTGCTGAGCTTGTTAAAATTTGCGACTAACACAGTGTTGTTTTTCATTTTTTTTTGTTTTTTTTCAGCATGTTGCAAATAAGACTAAGGGAATTTAATTTAAATAACTACGCAATTGAACAACGCACCAAAACATTTGAATTTGATTTTTCGTAAAAATTCAAAATAATGAGCGATAAAACTCATTAATCACAATTTGATAGTGTGCGATTTTCTATAAAAAGGCTTTGTTAACAAGCAAAGCTGCAGAATTTGGGCTACGGAGAATGTAAAAAATATTAGCGAAAATTGCACCTTCTTATGTGTACTCTTTGGTTCGGTGCATCGTCTATATTTTTTGAAAATGATATTGGCCATTCTCTTTTTCGAACGATATTGGAAATTTTTGTTTGGTTGTACCAAATTTGGAAACTTTAACTGCTACAATTCTCCAGACACACAGAAATTAATTTTTAATTTGTATGGGAGATGCCACTCCCACTTCTTCAATCCCGCCGGATGTTGTGTTTTGAAAATCAATATGCTTTTACTGTTCCCCTCCCGTTTATATTTTAATAGAGGTTGTGTATTGATTACACAGATACTTGTACCAAATTTAGACAATTTTTCTTTTACCGTTAATTGGATATAAATAAATCTTTTTCGTGTCACATCTCCAGTCCCGCCGACATTTTGTCAGAAGTTGTATTGATAACCAAAATGCTTGTACCTAATTTGGAAGCCCTAGCTTTTGCCGTTCCCCAGATGTACAGAAATCTATAATGTTTTTGGACTGGAAGTGCCACGCCCATTTTTAGATAGGTTTTATATTGATTACCAAGATGTTTGTATCTAACTTGGAAACTTTGGCCCTTGCTGTACTCCAGATATACAAAAACCAAAACCAACAATAACAACAAGGGAATTATGGGTAAAATAAGAGTCGACTGTAGTTTTTTGCTCATATCTCAGTAATTTATGGACCAATCTGGCTAAATTTCAATAGCAAAATTTAACGGAGCACATGTGACAGGAATATAGCACAGCCTAGTCCTCAACATTTATGGTGCCTTCAGTAAACCTATTTCAACATACACACCGACAGATGAACATCGTTAAATCATTTTCGCAAGTTATGAGGACTCATAGTTAATATATATACTTTGTAGATTGATATACATTCATATTATAAAAATAAGTAAGAAAGTATAGTCGGTCAAGCCCGACCATATGTTACCCTAGGACCAATATTTTAAGGCGTTACACACATCAGCACAAATGCATAATACCCTCTCCACTATTGTGGTGTGGGTATAATTACAAATGGAATGACAAACTTATACATACTTTTAACCTTTGCTAATGGGCTTAATTATTCTGGCGATTCTCATTAATTTAGAGTGTTACCAGTTTAACTATTTAGTGTATTTTGCAATCCTTATTTGTTTAGAGAAACAAGAAAGAATGTTTTACTAAAACATTAAGTCTTTCAGAAGTTTGCTTGTTTTCAGCAGACGAACATTGCTAAAATCGATTGCTAAAATAGCACAGGCACTCAGAATATAGGCATTTCCATTTTGACGTGTCGTGATATTTGTACCACAAAATGTAAAAGAGTTAAATGAAGAAGCCAAATTTGTAAAAAGGGTTTTTATAAATACAAAGTAATGTAGTAGCACTTTATTCAGAAAAAAATTACAGCAATCGACGCTAAGGATTTGCATATGTAAGCAAAATTGTGGACTGGCGTGACGTTAAAAAAACGGAACTGGATTTTGACTTACATTACAAAACTGAATAAAGCTGCGAATTGAGCAAGACGTTTTGTACAAAACCATTTTAAGTAAACTTTGGACTAATATAGATTTATTTTTCAAGCTATCAAATTTAAAAATCTTTGATCGTTTTAAGGTACTATGGGCATTTTCAGCAAAAAGTCAACTTCTTTTAATATAACGCAAGGATGCAAATAAGGTTGTAATTTAGGACCATGTTGTTCAACCGTTATTCCTTTTGTTACTTAATGTAGAGCTTGTTGCGCTTTACACCAAAATATAAAAAAGTAAACTATACATATAAAATTTTTTAAGAAACAATTTAAATTACTTCTGGCGTTAAGTTATATTAAGTAGACTTTTCGCTAGAATTTCCCGTATACATATCCGTTGCATTTTGCCAAAATGTCTTAAGTCGGGATAAGATAGCAGAAACATTCGAAAAAAATACTCGGTGAAAAAATCATTTTTATCAAATAAAAATTTTAAAAACGTAAACAAAAATGTTTTTTGAATGAAAATTCGTATTCGATATGTATCACTCGTTTTAAAAACGATTGTCTTGAAATCGATAAATTTTCATCACATACCTCAATATTTAAGCAAAAAATACTTTAAATTAGGAAATAATCCATAAAGTATGTTGAATTTTTTTATTATCTCACAGATCAATAGAAAATGTATATCAAATGTATTCTCTTAATTAATTTTGGTAACATCATTTCTTTAATTAGAAATTCCTTTCAAAGTTCCCAACATAAACGTTAGTTTCCATAATTTAAACTTTATGTTAAGAGTTTGAATGCTAAATTGGAAAATATTCGCTTATTTGCAAAAGCAGGCTTAAAAGTTGACCTGATTATAGCTTTTATATAACAAACATCAATCTTCATTACACTCTATGATTTTTCATAATTTTAATCAATTTATGTTGAAGTTTTGTTTTGGAAATTTCATGGTCAAAAGTTACGAAATCTTTTAAATCCATCATATTTTTGGACCACCAAAAATCCAAATTTATTTTCTTAATATCAAAAAATAAATAACATAAAAGAGGAGTTATTAATTTTACTGTAAATCACTAAAAACCTTTCGTTTATACAGTGTACGTTGTAGATGAATGTCTGGATGTCTTTGGCTTTTAGAGTTGAGCTTTTCCAGATGGTTAAATTAAATGATAAAAAAAAAAAAATTAGCAAGATAAACTGCATGACGTTGGAGAGTTTTAAAATGTAAAGTGTGTTCTTTTGTTGGTGTTTGAATTAACTTGATAGCAAGTGTTAGACATTCAAATTTAAAATAAATGTAATAAATGGGTTTTTTCCTAGTACGTCTGTTATAGGAGTTCCCAAATTGGAAAAGGAAGAACTTTAAGTTTATGTAGCACATCCAAAGGAAAAAGGTTATGAAATTGTTTGAGTAAGCGGTAAATAAAGTTTATAAGTTAATCATTTCATATGTAACACCAACAAATATTAATCGTTAGCCTCAATATATATATATGTTTTGGTGTCTATGTGTTAAAAATGCACTCACTTTCCAAATACACAATGAAGCGAAAGTAAGTATATACAAGTTTGTCATTCCGTTTTCAGTTTCTACAATATTGATCTTAGACCCTATAAAGTGTAATAATAAAATATATTCATATCTAACAGATAGATATCAATATGTTGAAACAACTACATCAGTTTCTGGCTCTTTGCCATTAAGTCGTGGTGTTCCGCAAGGTTCAATTTTAGGCCCATTACTTTTTTCGTTATACGTGAATATTCTTCAGGATAAGCTTGAGCATTGTAGGGTTAGATTGTATGCAGATGATGTTCAGCTCTATATGAATCGCAGCAACACTGATATTGATGAATGTGTGAGGACATTAAACCAGGAGTTAGATCGTGTTTACGGGTGGGCCACCGCTAATGGTCTAGCAATTAATCCTATCAAGTCCAAGTGTTTGATTATTAAAAAGAGGTCGTTAAAACTTGACGGCAATCCTACTCTTACTTTAAATAACCAGTCCATTAAAATTGTAAACTCTGCCAAAAATCTTGGTATATACTTTAACAACACTCTCACTTGGTCTAACCACGTTAATTTTGCATGTGGTCGAACGTTTTCAATGTTAAGGAATCTGTGGCAAGCCCAGTATTGTACTCCAATTAAGAATACTCATTGCTAAATCATACTTGATACCTTTTGTATGGCTGTGAATTATTTGCCAGCTGTGACAGCGGAAGTAAAAGGAAACTTAATGTGGCGTTTAATAACATTGTTCGGTACGTCTAGGGTTAAGGAGATATGACCATATTTCCTCCTACGTTACCTTGCTTTACGGAATCACTTTTGATGATTACTTAAAAGTGCGTATTTTACTGTTTCTGCACAAAATTATATACTCACATCAGCCTGAGCATCTCTACACACGTTTAAACTTTTCAACACTTGACAGAGGTGAAAGACTTCTAGCATTTGGTCATCGAACACTGATTTCTAAATACCATTTCTTTATTCACGCAATCAGTCTATGGAACGGAATCCCCTATATATCGCAAAAAATAAGTAACGCATGTCAATTCATTAACTATATTTTTTGTAATTTTTCTCATTTTCCTTTTTTTTTAGCTTGTTTTAATTAATTTCGCTAACTTTATGTAATAAAGCGTAATAAAATTTTATTTTATTATTAAAACTACTAAATATAATTTTACACAATTTTGTTATTTTTCAATTTCTGATTTTTTCTGATTTCCGATTTATTGCATTTGCATATGCTCAGTTCCATACTGCAATATAAGTCTTGTGTACGGAACATCGAAAAAATAAATAAATAAAAATAAACAAAAAATAAAATAATTGATTTAAAGATGTCCGTCTAAGCTTCTGTCCGTCTGTTCATGTGCCCGTTGAAATGAGTTTTCCAGATGCCCCAGATATGATGAGGACTAGTAAGTTATATATGACCATTTCCTCCGAATGGTCAACCAGGATGGAAAAATAAAATGTTGCAAATAATCGTTTTTAATTGTTTATTATTTTAAAAAAGTCTATGTTTTTATAATATAATGGTTTCATAGCATATCTGAGCTGTTTTACTTGAGGAAATTGTGCTGAGAAATTTTATATTTTCTTTTTAAGCTACTTCTAAAGACATTTTTATATAATTATTTTACATGCAATAAATATGTTATGTTTGCACTCTTTCTTCATAATCTCTCCATTACAATCAATTGAAGCTCAGTCGCGAATACCGTTTTAAGTTACAAAATAATAACTTTTCAGGAGAGCAAGAAAACGTTTTTTGACAGGCAGCATTATTTGTTTTAATTTTTTTTTTATTATTAAAAATAATGATAATAAAAACTTTAATGCAAAAGGCCTTTAAAACATTATTCCGCACTGCAAAACCATTTCGGTTTCATCATTTTGTTAGTAACTTACAATGTTCTTCCACTGGCTGATACTTTGTACGCCATTTTGAAGGCGTTGAGGTGCATAGTTTTCGTTGATTTGATGTTTAAACTGTGTAAGAGAGTAAGGCCAACGGTTATCTGCAAAAAAACAGTTTTTGCAAAATGTGGCGTTTACAACGTTATTCGCGGCTGTGCTTCAATTGTAAATTGAGTTTAAGTTGTTTGTTTTTTAAGGTTATAGATATTTATGGGAAAATGTATGGTGATAATAATAAAAAACATATGAAAAAATCGTACGTTCGTAACCGATACTTAAGCCAATTAACATAAGCCAATATAGATATTTTATTTGAATATTCCGATCCAGTTTGCACATTTTTACATTTCGGGAGAGTTCCAAAACATTAGTTGCAAAGCAACTCGCTTATTTAAGTGCTTTCTACCAGGCAACCGTGAAAAATTATACAATGTTATCTGTACCAACGTGCACTAAAAACAATATCGATGCGTACACAATAAGCAAACTATACAAAGTTAAACTCTATGCTCCTTTTTTGACTTTGACTGCAAAGTATTATTATGGTTAGGAACTCAGCCTTCACTACTGTTAGCCAAAGTTGACTTCTATTTTGCGTACGTTCGTGACCACATGTTTATAACTATCAACATGAAAACTTAAGCTCGATGAAATCCATATTTTGCGCTAAACATAGAGCTACCCAAATGCTATCGAATCGCAACAATAAATGCTAGAAAAAGTTTTGTTTTCTATATTATTTTTACATCAAAAGCGTACGAACGTACGAATCCCAGGAAATCCTGAATTATCTGCTATTGAAGTTCAGTTGGATTGGTCATTAAATGGCTGAGATTTGAGCAAAAAAACCACAAGTGCCTTTGATTTTAAACTTAAATCCCTTGTTGTTGTTGTTGTTGCTTTTTTATGTATATCTAGAGAACGGAAAGAGATGAAATTTCCAAATTATTTACAATCATCTTGGTTATAAAAACACAACATCCGACAAAATGTGGGCGGGAACAGAGAAGTGGGCATGGCACAAAATAGATTTATTTATATATAAGGGACGCTAAGAGAAAAATTATCCAAATTCGGTATACATAGCTGGTTTCAACACACAACTTTTTTTTAAAATATGGACTGGAGGCGAGACGCCTCCAGTACAAAGGCATTATAGATTTCTGCAAATCTGAAGAACCAAAGTTTCCAAATTAGGTACACGCATCTGGGATATCAATACAGAACCCCGAAAAAATGTGGGAGGGATTTAATAAGTGGGCGTGGCAGAACATACATTTATTTATATCTAAAGGACGGTATATAAGTATCGCCCTTACATCGGTAATCGTTGCAAACATTTAAAATCCTCTAATACAAGGTAAATTTCTTAAAAGACCCGCAAAAAACAGTGGGAACATCTGCTAAAAGCAAGCTGACCATTGGTGTGGTTGTGTCTAATTTTTTTTGTAACGCTTTAGCTATTTTTACATTTACTACTATTTGTTATAATGTTTGTTTTAATGTTAATATGAATTTCCCTTTTTTAACACAAGTGTTATTTTTTTGGGGTTGTGGTTGGATTGTATTTGTTTTAAATTTTAGAGATTGTTAATGTTTGTATGAATTTTATTTTTGTTATCTTTAAAAAGTGATAATTACGCAAATATATAATGTGCTAATTTGTTGTTTTCTATTTAATTTTTTTTTTTTGGTCTTGTACATGTTTAAAGATAACAATTAAATAAATGTGCATCTTAATTTAATTAACACATGGTTTTTTATTTGTATTTGAATTTATGTGCAGGTATTGTGTTCGTAAAACCATGAAACAGTGGTTTGAAATTTAATATTTGTTTAGTTAAAGAAAACAAAAATATACGTATTCGACTTGGATGAATTTACAATAAAAAAATGTTTTGATATTTTTTTTGCTAAACACGTTTATTGCTTCAGTCTTTTGTTTTGTCTAGCTAGCAACATAAAAATTTAAAATTTATCTAAAAGTTTCGATAATGTGTTTTCTAATAGCATGTTTCTTAAGTCTTTTGTTTGCTTTTAATTTTTATGTTCGATTTAAATACACATTAAGAAGTTTTTTGTAAAGTATTTTGTATTTCTTGAAAACAAAATTTAAGTTATTGAAATTTTTAAAATTTATTGTTTGTCAACAAATCATAAATTTCCTTGACGAATGTTCAATATTTTAATTATTTCTAGTTAAAGCAAATATTTATGTTCATATGTAAATGTTTGTTTTATTAGTTTTTTGTTTTGTTAACTAGTGGTTTTGTTTAGGACATGATTAATAACTTTAAGCTTGTTTGTAGTTTGTAAATAAAAGACTTTGTAAGAGGAAGTATGTTAAAGAATTTCCCAAATCTTTAATATTCTAAACCAAAAAAAACTAGTACACGATATCGGGCTTAGTATTTAAAAGATATTTTAAAGATCGCGATTAATTTAACTGCCCTAACCTGAACTGACTGATTTGAAAGGCTTCAAACTTTTTTATTTTTATAGCCTTTAAGTTTATTTGTTATGTATGTATGTAAATTTTAAGTAAATTTAATTATGTCATCATACTCAATTAAAAAAAAAAAAAAATCGTGTAGAAATGATTCAATTCTATCCCTTTGTTTGCGGATGATCAATTATTAAAATACAAAAAAAAAAACAATCGTCTATATTTTAATACTGCAATGGCTCCCAGCTTGGAGTAGTGATTAAGGATTCATCTCCTAACTGAGAAGTTAAGTTTACACATAACCGTTGACGATATTCTTGGTAACAAGGTCTCTTGATAATCTTGAATTCAACTTATTTCTGTCAGCCATGAACTTTTTGCTGTGAGGTAGACGGGATTGCGGGTCTGCTCTTTTTTTTTGCAAACAGAAACGGAGGAAACAATGTTTGATATAAACTATTTGATAATGGGTGATTTTTTAGCTAATATTTTTGGCAACACTGGTTTAAACAGCTGACGCACGTTTCGTGTTTTGTTTCACTGTCAAACATCTTCAGTTTCGTCTATAATTTAACCATGAATCGTCTTTTAAACGAACAACGCTTGCAAATTATTGAATTTTATTATCAAAATGCGTGCTCTGTTAAGGAAGCTCATCGCTCGCTTCTTCCATTTTATGGTCAGTGTAATCGACCCACTGAAGCGGCTATTCGGGCTATTGTGACTAAATTTCGCACCAATTTTACATTGTTGTACATTAAACCACCAACACGCTTACGAAGAGTGCGAAGTGAAGAAAATATCGCAGCTGTATCGGCCAGTGTTAATGATGACCATCAATTATCGATTCGTCGCCGTTCGCAGCAATTGGGCCTCTGTTACTCAACAACGTGAGATGATATTCAACTTTTTATTGCCCAAAATGCAAGAGCTTGACTTGCATGACATGTGGTTTCAACAAGACGGTGCCACATGCCACACAGCACGCTTAACAATGGACTTATTGAGAGGCGAGTTCGGTGAACATTTTATTTACGTTCGGAATCGGTCAATTGGCCGCCTGGATCGTGCGATTTAACGCCTTTAGAATATTTTTTGTGGGGCTATGTTAAAGTTCATTTCTATGCACACATGCCCGCTTCAGTTGACGCATTGGATGGCAACATTAAAGCATTTATTCATGAGATACCGGCCGAAATGTTGGAAAGAGTATACCAAAATTAGACTTAGCGGATGGACAATTTGAGGCGCAGTCACGGTCAACATTTGCATGAAATAATCTTCAAACATTAAATTATATGGATCGTACTATCGATTCAAATAAAGATTTCATGCATTTTATGTGTTTTTTTTTTAAAACTTTCCTATAGCTCTTAAAAAATCACCCGATATAAGGATATGTTAGTTAGCTTTCAAACTTGGGACTAGTTTTCAAACTTTGGCTGCTAGCAAATATCTATGTATTCTGTTGCTAATCGAAGAAAGCTGCTTTTGCAGCAACGATAATCTTTAAAGCGTATAGCAATCCTTAGCAGTGACATTTTCCTTCTAATTAGTAACTAAATCGATCCGAAAAAACTTGATCATTACTTTTGAGGACTGATATAAATCAAGCCAATTTTGTTACTTTTTTGAGTCAAGTGAAACGTATACCAGCCAAAAGGAACTTAATCGTTCGGCGCAATTGAAAAACATATGACAACACTTACAATCAATTAGATTTCAATTTGTGCAGATAGCGGAAATTTAAAACTTCGTATCTAATGGCATATTTTTGAAGTTTTTTTATGCTGATTTCTAAAAAGATATCTAAATGATTACGAAAGTTAATTAAGAAAAAATTTGACTGGCTGTTAGAGTTTTTGTTGTACTTGATTGTTAGAGCTGCTTTTAATATTCTAATTTTTACTTTGGATCAGTATTCGAAAATAAACACTAAATATCGCTCCTTAGTGTTCGGTTCGGTATAATTGCAGAAAACACAAACGCTAATAGTGTTTGTGTAGAAAATCATTAAAAAAATAACGTTTCGCTGTTAGTCATCTTTCGAACACAAAAATAATACTGTTTTTATCAAACTCAACAAAAGATGAGAACATTTAATTCCGTTTGGTTTTTTTTTAAATCCACAAATTTCATTGTGTTCCGTTCGGCTAATAAATGTTCGTCCCTTTTGGCTGTTAAAAAAACCAAAAATTCTTCAAAATTGTTACGAACGGTATAAACGGTTGTGTTCGATTACACAATCACTAAAAAAATAGATATCGGGCTTGCGTGTGTGAGTCGAACGCTTAATAATGTACTGTTTATTTTCAAATGCTGCTTTGGATTAGTTTTATAGATCCATTCTCTATATCCAGTTACGAACCGATGCAAATTTTCTATCTATTGTGCATATTGTTGTATCAGTTTTCCGATAAGTAAAATTGCCCCTAGACGTTTTTGGGCTCTTGTTTGTATGGCAATACTTTAAGGAATTTGTTAATTGTATTATTCGAAAAAATCTTGTATTCCGTAAAACATGTAGAATTGCATGTTAAATAAAGAATTTTTTTAACTTCACTACTATTTCCTTCCCTTCAACTTAACAATCAACATTTGTCGACTCGAAATCAACATATACAATTTCATAGAGTGCATGGCTGCTTTAAACTTCCAATAAGCAAATGGAATATGGCAGAGCTCGGTCTGGTGAACAGAACTTTTTTATAGTTTTTACCTGGTGGGTGGCATAGTTCTGGCGGTTTTTTAAACAAATGCTAGCTTTAACTGAGGTTCCCTATTAGCAGCTCATTAAGGCTCAGTTAGGCGAATGTTGCTGTACCCATAATGTACCGCACCGTACTGTAAGCACGTTGGTGCACTTATAGAACGTTTAAAAACGTGTCATATGTTTTCCCATACATAAACAAAAAGCAATAGTATACATAAAACAAAACACACAGTGATGGGAATCAAAAATTTTCAAATGGTGACTGTTGTGCAAAAAGGTACCACGTGATTTAGATGGTATTAAAACAGATTTTTGTGTATGTAAAAAATGTTAATATTTATATTATATATTTACAATAAATAGATTTGTATTTTAGCATATACTATAAATTTTTAGCATACATATATTGTAAATGTGCATACACCAAACAAGATTTTGATATCATTTAAATAAAGTCCTTTATATGTTTCACATTTCCATTGTATGTATATATGCATTTGTTAACTTTAAACATCTAAACATATGTATATTTGTATATTTGGAAATATATTGCATTGTAAGTTGTTTTGTCGCAATTCCATTAGATATACTGAAAAAAGTACCACAAAATGAGCAAAATTACCCACATTCAATGTAACATGCAAGCCGCCCATCACTGTCTTACAAATGTCACGTAACAACGGCATGAAATTCTATTTTATACAGATTGGTACGTTACAACTACGGTACATTGCATTTCGGTAAGCTTTTGTAATGGTTTTCATATAACAAAAAGCGAACAGCTGATGGATACAGAACAGCAACGTTCGCCTAACTGAACCTTTACAGATAAAATCCTCCCAGTCGCACTAAATATCCGCAGTCCATGGCCCCTCGGCCACAACTCGTTCTCTTTCTTTTGAATGATTCCCAATTCTAGTTCCTAATTATTTTTCTTAAGTTGGACAAAAATTTTAATCGAGTAATTTTACCAACTTATTATCTTAGAACTTTTTTGGCTGTCCTGAGCGGTCTTTGTACGTTCATTAGCTGATTTTTTTTCTATTCAAATGAATAAAATAAAACAAAACTTCCAGATTATGCTGATTTGTAACCACAAAATATGACATTTTAGTAGGTAACAATATCGCTCATTTGCTGCAAGACCGGCATAACTCAAAAAATGAAATTTTGGAGTTAGAGATGCAGAATTGTTCGCTTTGTTTTTCTTTATATTGTGTATTAAATTAATCTTAATATCTTTTATACTTTCCCAGTTTGAAGAGAATGTGTCTCCTTTTTTTCTTAGTAGTTAGAGCAAATTAAAAACTTTAAATGCGTTTATCTCGAAATGGATTTTTTTCAGTTATGCCGGTCTTGCAGCAAATGAGCGATATGTTCTTTGCACGTTTTTGTTCAATCAAAATGTGGGAACAAATATAAGATATTTACCCTAGAAATTGCGATAAAAATTATAACGGACACAAGCCATAGAAAACGAATAGAATAGAGCGCGATAGAGACAGATAGAAAACACCTTCCTGAGCTGTCAAAAAAAACCAAACTCATATCTGAGTAAGAAATTTGTTTACTTTGTTGTTGAACCTTAACACGTAAGGAAAAGAGAGCTTCTACACTAGTCGTTTCTCTATGACACAAATCATGTCTAAAATGTCTATAAAAGTAACTTTTTAACTGACAAACTACTCCTAAGCGTAGTTAATTTTTTTAATGATCTTAAACTCTGTCAAATTATATATAATGATAAATTCCTTTAAGAAACCAAAAGTAAATGTTTTTCAGATTTAGTTTCATTGCATTGAAAAATTTCATTTAAATAACTGTAAAGAAATTTCTTCCCGCTCGAGTTTATCTACTTGAAAATACCCACCAAAAAAGTAAAAATGTTCCCCTTTCTAAAAACAAATTTCTTTCTACTGACATTTTTTCATGATCGTAATGATTTTAAACCATTTATAATAAAATCCATTTTGTGTTTATAAAGAACACAAGATTTAACATTATTTGTTTTGCATCATATTATTTCTTTATTTGGAAAGGTTTCTGAGATCATTAATTTATTTTTTTTTTACCAAAATAATAAACATAACTTCTAATTTAATGTCTTTTTTCATTCTCAAAGATGAATGACATATTTAGTTTTTTTCTTTTGGCAATTATTAAACAGTTATTTTGAACCAATTTGTATACTTTATATTGTATTTGCTTGTGAACAAGTTTGTAGCTTAAGTCTTTTATTTTGTTTGCTTAAATCGTTAAGAATTAAAAGAATATGAATTAGAAATTGGGAGAACGTTTATGTGGATCTAGTTTATAATAGAAATAGGGTCACGAGTTGTTTAAAATTTTGTTTAAAGTAAAAAACAATGACCAATATTCATAGTGTTAGGGAAGTAAAGTATACTTTAAGAGAACTTAAGTCGACTTTACTTAATAGTCAACTTTAGGTCTTTCATAGACATATTAAAGTATACTTTTGACGTTAAATTCGACTTTTAATAAAATACTAACTGAAGCTGTTTTAACTCATTCAACAGTTGCATCAGCTGCTCTTCGCCAAATAAAAAAGTTCGTGCAAATAGTTAAAAATGCTTTTGTTACAAGATATTGCAATTATTAATGATTTGAAGGAAGACTTCTGCGGAAGGAGATTATATCGAGCCCTTATAGCAAACATGATGTAACCAAGAAAAATAAAATTTTACAGGAGAAGTTTTTTTTTTTTAAATATCTTTGCTTCAAGTCTAGGTTTTCGTTTGAAATTGCCTTTGCTCTTATTTCGTAACGGTACTTCCCAGAGATATGAGATTTTTAAATATGATGCAAATGATCAAAAATGATCGATTTTCATCAAAAAACAGAAGTCTAAAATGTTGTTGGTTCAACATTTTCGCTTTTAGGGCTCGATATACTTTGGACCGTGATGATCAAAAATCAAAGCTCGTTTCTTAATAAACTTCTTTTTTAATTTTCAATGTCAGCTATTTAGCGCTGCCAATTGTTTATGTTTTGTTGTTTGTGGTATAAAAATAATTTTCTACATGTCGTCAGCTTATTATTGGTTTGACCTACCGACCATTTTAAAAATAATGTTGTTAGTTAAGGAGTAAACATATTTTGCGATATCAAAGCAAAATAAATAAGAATTGAATCGAACATTTTAACATTTCTCTTTTACATATTTCTTTCTCTCGTATATTATGTATGAACAGTGTTGCCAGGTAGAATGTTTTCAGCATCATCTTAATCGATTGCCAGTTCAGTAAGGTCCACAATTTCTTGAGTCTTTTCTTCCTTGGCTAAATCAAACATTTTGCTTTTACTTTTGTTTGTAAATAATTGTTGTCAGTACTACCTAGTTAGCATATAAGTTCTATATTTACAATACAATTGGGGACTTTATGGCAATATGGGTACGAATGAATAAATAAAAAGCATTGATTCAAAAGTCACCTGGCTTTTGTAACAAAAAACTCTTTATGCAAATGCTTGTGGATTTAAGAAGGAAATCCAAAAGAGAACGTAAGCATTGCCGTATCAACATCAATCTTAATATAAATCGTCTTAAAGGAAAAAACTTTAAGTGAAAAAACATTTTGTGAAAATTACAAAAAAAAAAAAAATATTAGTGATAATTTTGCGAAAATAAAACATTTTTTTAATTGTAAATATGAAAAAAAAAAACAAATTTGCAGTGAAAATTTTACAAAAAACAATCTTCAGTTAAAATTTTTTTAAGAAAACAATTTTTGCAAAGATACACTTTTAAGTAAAGTTTTCCGAAAAACAATTTTCTGTAATTTTTGAAAAAAAAATTTTTTAGTAACAATTTTGCGATAAAAGCTTTTAAGTGAACATTTTGAGAAGAAATTTTTTTTGGTGAAATTTTTGCAAAGAAACAATTTTCAGTGAACATTTTGCCAAGAAACAATTTTTAATGGAAATTTTAGGAAAAACAAATTTTTAATGACTATTTTGCAAAGGAAAATTTTTTTGTGAAAAATTTGCGAAGGAACAATTTTTAGTAAAATTTATAGAGGAAACAGTTTTAAGTAAAAAACTTCCAGACGAACAATTTTCAGTGAACATTTTTCGAAGGAATTTTGCGAAGAAACCTTTTCGCTTTAAGGTCGTATGTTATTCTGTTGGATTTTCAAGTGCTTATCTCGTTAGGAATACTCTCCCTTTTAGTCGAATATAAGACAAATCTACCGGCAAGACCCCATATAAAACCTGTTCTTGAGAAAATACAATTTTTGTTGTTTTGCTTGAATTTTTGTGAAAAAATACTGATTTTCCGAAACTTGCAGTTGTATGGAGAAAATCATGGTATTAGAAAAGTAACAGTACATTTGAATTTTATATACGCACACCACAATAGTGGAGAGGGTATTATGCATTTGTGCCGATGTTTGTAGCACTTTAAAATATTGGTCCTTGACCCACCGTTAATTATACCGAGAAACATGTTCTGAGTTGATCTTAAAATATCCTGGCGGCTGGCTCTCCATGTAAACTTTGTGTGTAAAGTGCAGGTCGCAAATTTTGAGATAATTTGATGAAATTTGGTATATAGCTTCTAATTGGCAAACGGATGTTTTTTTGAAAATGGGGTGAATCGGTCCCCAATACAATCGTCTTTCCGAAATAGGGTATTTTTGCCCATAAACCATCTTATTATGTAAGTATTGGTCCAAAATTATTTGGTCCAAACTGATTTTATTGCAATCAAAATCATCTAACCAAATTCTATTGGAATCGGTCTATTTTTGACCATAGCTCCTGTACAAATAAACTTCCTTATAAATGTTAGTGTTTGGCGACTTAATTGCATAACTTTGTTCTGGGGGGGTCCATTATTATCAATGGGTCCCAATTACGGTACATTGTTAAAGATTTATTCTTATACACAGTGGTGTAGGATATCATGTCTTGTAATATTTTAAGAAAATTTCAAGAAACTAAAAATGTTTGTATTCTTTTTGATGGAGAATTTTGGCTCGTCCATATTAAGAAACATTTGCTCCAGAAATTTTCTTTAATTCTCTCTTGATACTGCACCGCGTCCATTTCATGAACGTTTTGTTTTGTAGCATTTTAAGTATTTTTCTTCTTTTTTCCACAATTACAAACTCAAAAAGACTGCTTGTACACAAAATAAATTACACATTTCCATTTTTCTTTAACCTTTCATCGGCAAACTAAAATGTTTCGTAGAAAAAGATTCCTCTGTTTGTGATCTTCGAACACAAAAATAACACTGTTCTTATCCAACTCAGCAAAAATATGAGAGAGCATTTTATTGTAGTCTGTATTTTTAAAACACCAAATTTCCAATCCAACTTTTGATATTTTAATCAGGCTAAAGTTCATCAAATATAATTTTCATATAATTAATTTTATGAAGAAAGGAATCTTACAATATGAAATTAATTAAAATTTATTGATAATTTTTCATTCTTAACTTCCGCAGGAATCGAACCCAGGCATTCACGGACAGGTAACCCTTACATGTTTCAATTGTAACCACAAATATCGTCCCTGGGTGTGTGAGCCGTACGTTAAATATCATTCTCTTTATTTTCAAGCACTGCTTTAAGTATTTTTTTTAAATAATTAGTATTGTGGTTATTTTGTTGAACTATTTATGGTTTTTAATCCAAATTTTTAATATTTTTAATTAGGCTTAAGTTCATGAAATTTAATTTTTATTAAATTATTTTTGTGAAGAAAGGAATTTTACAACATGAAAATTAATTAAAATTGTTATTGATAATCTTTCATTCTTGACGTGGCTCGGGCTCGAACCCTGGCCGGCAGGTTACCATGACATGTTTCGATCGCAATCACTCGATTTTTTTAAATATTATTTTCATCTCGACAAACCACTGTCTTGTAGGTTGTGAACTATTTTATGATTAATATGAATTCCGTACTACATAATTTATTGTGCGTGGCAAAACTTTAAAAGCCCAATGAGTAAACAAAAACATAATTATGATGATAATCATCATCAACTCTTTTTTAAATCTCTTTGGATTACCATGATTATTTTTTTTTCGTATTTATAACATTATTGAAGTTTATTTATAAGATTTGTATTGCAATAAAATTTAATGAGTTTTAAAATTTTTTTGGTTTTTTTATATTTTGTTTTTTAAGAAGCTGTGTGTGGTATTTTTTTTTTTAAATAATTTCCTTTCATAATAAATGCTTATAACAATATTTAATAGTAAATAGTATTTTGTTTTAATATTACATCATTTATTTTATAATCCAAAGTCAATTACAATGAATATTTACCGCATGTATATGTGCAAATAAACTCTAAATTTTGTTAAATTCCAATACATAAATATTTTCTGCTTCTATTATTTGTGGCTGTTGCAACTTTATATCTTTATCTTCCTCAAAAAATAAAGAGGAAAAAATGGCTGGCAATAGACAAAATACTCCTTTAATGTTGTATAAGAGGAGAAAGATTGCCACTGCCAAAGAAACAAGACAGACAGACAGATAGACGGACGGACGGACGGACAGATAGAAAAAAACAACACATATTAACGTAGCGAAAGTTTTTCCATGGATGTGCATAATATTGAAAGAAAAATAACAAAATAAAAAAAAATATATGCGAAATTATGAAATTTAAAACATTTGCTAAGTTGCTGTAAGTTGTTGTTGTGCCACTGCACTATGGCTATGAATTTTCTCATCGCCACCAAAACCGCCACAATGTTAATGAACTCTGCCGACTCTTGTTCAAATATATATTCCATCATTTTCATTTTCCATTTGATAAAGTTTTTTTCTTTTTTTTTCTAAACTTCAGAAAATGATACAGGAAAAAGTTTTTTTTCTTCTTTCCATTTCTTCTTATTGTTTTTTCTAATAACTCATCTATTGCAACCGTTAATTTGTAAGATTCATGTAACTAAAAACATGTTGGAATTGCATTTCTGCTATTGAAAATGAAAATTCATTTTCCCAACTTTGCCGCTTCTTCTTAGTACAAGGGAAAGGGAAAAAACATATTTATTTTTGTATTTATTGGCTATAGATTGATTTGATTGAATAATGATTGGAATTTGATTGAAGTTTAAAGGTTTACAGTTGGTTGCTTTGTTGGGAACACAGAAAAAAATCTTTTGTTAGATGATTGGAAAGGGGAAAATCGGAAAAGGTCAAAGAAAAGATAATGTAATAATTTACAAAGTCAAAAAAGAAAATTTTAAGAGAAAAAACCTCTTGAAAAAACAAGTAAAAGTGATATATTAGTAAGTAAATATTTAAGTGCAAATTTAAGTGAAAAGTTTTCGATGAAACAATTTTCGAAAAGTTTTTTTAATGGAAACCATTTTTTAAGAAAATTTTGCAAAACAATCTGAAGTGAAAATGTTGTGAAGTGAAAAGTATTTTTAAGGAAAATTACGAATTACGAAGTGAAATTCAAAAAAAGTGGGCACGAAAAAATTAAAAGAAACATTGAATAGAATTTTTTGTATTAATTTTTACAATTTCGAAAAATTCATTTATGTTCATTTATTTCCGAAGAAAGACTTCGTTCTCTTTACTTACTATTAAAACAAATTCTAAAGTATTGTTTTTATTTTACATGTAAGTTAAGCGAACAAAGTTTTCGTTTTAAATCGATGAACAGGCCACTAATGAAAACATTCAATATATAAAAAAAATACTGCTTTGGAATTTAAATTAAAATTTATCAATCGGCCATGCGCTGACAATCGCTCGACTATAAATCGCAAAACGCAAGATTTATTTCATGGTTTTCTAAAACTCATGCGTTTTGTTTGCGATCTGCCATAGTTTCTAAAAAATATTCTAGATCCCCTGATCTAATTTTTGCGATTTAAAGTCGCTTAACTTCTTGCGACTGCGATTTACAGAACAGGCTCGAATATTAAAAGTAGTAGCAAAAGTATTCGATTATTATTCAATTTAAATATTCTTGCTGTAATCGAATCTTACGGAAACTGTTGACAAGGCGTACCCCGCAGGGATGAGTTCTCCCTCTCATATTCTAGGGGAGTTTGACAGGAAGAAACGAAAGGTCTTAGCCTATGCGGATGACGTTAGTGATGTTGGTATCGGACCAGTTTTTGCCGACAATTAGCGAGGTCATGCTGGGTGAATTTTTTGCAAGGGCAACCGATGATAGTTTTAGTAGAAAGTAAATCCGGAGAAGACGAAGATGTATTAGGAAGGGAAATTTAGGATAGTGCAAAGTATCTAGGAGGTTTTTGGGCGGTAAACATACCTGGGGGAAGAATACCCAGGAGAGACAAAAAAGGGTTTCAGTGCCGACTACACTTGCAGATCATCACTAGATTAGAGCTAAAGACTCAAACCATCAGTAGCTTGCGGGCGATATATATTGGTAGGGAGACCCATTCTTACATATATTTGGCATTTTGACAAAACGTCTTAAGTCGAGATAAGAGAGCAGAAGCGTTTTTTAAAAAAACTCAGTAAAAAAAATAATTTTTATCAAATAATAAACTAAACCAAAGTTAAAGAAAAATTTCGTTTATAATACAACGTTTTAAAAACATAAATAAAAAGGTTTTTTGAATTAAAATTCGTAGGACTAACAACATTTTTTCAACTTTTTAAATTTGACTTAAGATGTTTTGTCAAAACGCCATATATATAAATGCTGTGTTTGTTGGAGGGCACTAAGCCTGAAAAGTTGGAACAATCTTTTATCTTAGGCTCGGGGAATTCCGGATGTTATTCTACAATATCCTGCCTATTGAGGAGTAAATGATGGCAATGGAGGCCAAAAGTCATCTTAAATTGAGGGAGCTGGGTCTAATGAGAAATTTCACGATAGGTCACTCGCCGGTCTTGGATGAGATTGACTTTCATGGCTGTTGCATGGGCTAGCTCGGATCCACCGACAACGGAGGCATTAGATTTCACTTTGGAAATTGCTCTAGGGTTGCGTTATTGGAACAGTTAGCCAGTTCGGGACAGTTTATATGAAGCATTTGCTATTTTCACTGATAACTCTAAGATGATTGGCACGGGATTACTTGTAGGGTCTTGACGTTAAAAGTTCATACAGGCTTACTGATGACTGCATTGTATTTTAGGAAGAGATTCTAGGCACTTTGAAGTCCTAAGAATTGAAAAGTGGTAATATTGCTAGGATCTCGGGATTTTAGAATATATTCGGATAGCCAGGCGACGCTTAAGGCCTTGGTGAGCTATTTCTTGAATTCCAGGCTAGTGGAGGGTTTGTGAGAAGCTCTTAGGGAAATCTTGAAAGAGTACATGGTAAGGCTATGCTAGATGCAGGGTCATTGCAACGTCACCGGCAAAAAAAATGGCCGATGAATTGGCAATTGATATTGAACTGAACTAATTGTGCCTGGAGAAGTAGAACAGATTGTAGAGTATCACAGACGTTGTGACCGATGTTTAAGAAGATCGATAAATGTCTGTGTTTAGATTATGCTAGATATTTTTATAGTCTACTACGTGATATGCAGCATAACAGTGATACTGTGATCTGGCACGTTGAAGTTGTGTGGGATGTAGGAGGAAACAGAGAAGGTAAGAGAGGGTTGAGCAGGCTGAAATGGATTAGTATGTTCAAGGGAGATTAAAGTGATGATGCGTGCTGGGGGCTCAAAGAGCTGATGGAGTTCGTAATAGGCATGATATGGCTGTATGATAGGCAGCTGGGAACTTTCGTGGATATATTATGATTTATAAGGTTATATTTTTTGTCTGGTCACTCTGTATCTTCTTCTATTTCATACTTCTTATGCTTTCATAATTTTTTCTTTTTCTCTTATTTCACAATGTGTTACATTGGTCTCTGGTTTAAGGCATCATTTTCAACAGCATTCTGGTGTAAAGCAAAATTTTCACTTTCTCTACCTACCTCAATTATTCGAATAAAAAACCGAACCGAGCCGTACGAAACTCCAAAAGAGTTTGAATTAAATTGCTCTTTTACTAAAATTCTAGACGATTATCTCGATAATTATTTATATAAAAACTAAATGAACGATAAAATTTGGTTTTTAAAAATATAAGAACATTAAAAAAAAAAAATTTTTGCAACATGTTAATTTTTTTATAAAAATTTATTTAATCGAATAAAACCTGCAATTATGTATTGAGATTTTAATGTTGAAAAGACAGCTATTATTTAAAAACTAATTTTCATATTTTTCTGCAACGCAATGTTTGACCCGAGTACTCCAACAGTTTTCAAGGGCTTGAGCCATAATCGATTAATTGTTCGAATAAAAACCTAAATCTTAAAAAAAAGTTTGTTAAAAATTTAATTAGACTTTTTACTGATATTCGGTGAACTTAAGAACAAAAAAAAAAAAACAAGTTTTTCAAGAAATGTGAAAAATTTTTGTTTCGAATGCAATTAAAAATTTAAGTTGCATCAGATTTTAACAAGTTTTTAACTTCAAAATACGGGATTCATGTTTTATGTCTCTAATAAGGTTGAAAAGGTTAAACATCTGTAATTTTTTTCTCACTAAAGCGACAATTAAACCACACAAGCAGTTACACAAAAATTTATGTGGCATGTTAGCGTGAATATTAAAATATCTTGTTCATGCTGTCATGTTGTCATATTGTTTTTGTAGTTTATTTGGCTCTTAAGTCGGCGGAAACATCCAAGTTAGTTTTTTGCTTCATAAATTTTAAAATTTGCGGAAAGTTTTGCTTTTCGTCTTTAATTTGCCGAATGCAGCTTCTAATTAACTCAAATATATTAAACACTTTTGTTCATTAAATTGTCCCTATCAAATTCATCAATTACCCTACCAAATCACTTAAAACCATAATTAATCCTTAAGAGAAAATAAAATTAAAATCTAAAAAAACAAGCTTAAAACCATTTATCAAATTAACTGCAACATAGTTGCAAGCAAAATCTACCAGTTGATTTCGAAATATTTAAATAACAGACCTTTAACAGTAAAGTGCCAATTTAACAATCAGTTTGTGGCACATCAATAAAATAAAAGAAGCAAAAAACGCAAAAAAAAAACAATCTCATTCTTGGGCAAACAAAACGAGACAAAAACGGGAAAGAAAAAAAGATAAATTGACCAACACACTGGCCCAACCAACAATGAGCAATCAATGATGCTAATGGAGTAAACACGCAATTTTTCAAAGACCCACCACCATCAGAAGCAAAAGCAACAGCAAAAAAACCATAAAACATGCTGAAATAGCAGAGCTACAAAATGGTTTTTCTTCTTTTCTTTTAAGTTAAAAAAAGAAAAGAAAAAATAACGTTCCTCAATAGAAAAATTGTTTTATTTTCTTTTCCTTAACTTACCGCAAAACTATAATGAAAAATGATTTTATGATATAAAAATAGTTCTTAGCTTTGAGACGTTTGAAAGCCAATAGAATTATTATAGTTATAGCAAATGCTTTAGTTTTTATTCTCAAATTATAGAGCCGTCACAGAAAGTAAATGTTTGTGTGAAGTTTTCTTTTTTTCGGTGCAAAAAGCTAGTAATTTTAAAAGCTAAAACCCAAATTGAAATTAATTATTACAAAGTTAGAGTAATGGATTTGGTTTTTGTTGTTTGACGGTGGCGTGAAATAATTTTTTATGGGATTATCACACATAAAAAACATTTCTGGTCAGAAAACTTTTGAAGTATATTAGAATTGTGTTTAAAATATTCTTATTAACCATCAGTTTTAACGTATTTAAAAAAAACGGAATTTTATATGAGATGAAAAATATTTTCGTTCCACAAAATCCTTAATAAAAACTTTATTTTTCATCCGATTTTTTTCAAATTGCGCTTAAAATGTTGGTAACAAAATAAACTATTTGGTTAAAAAATAAAACATTCCAAATATTTACTATAACGTAGAAAAAAAACGAAATAAAAATGAAAAATTTTGAAAAAAACGTAAAAAATAGGCAAATTGCGAACTTTGAGATGCCATAACTCAGCCAATTCTTATCAGATAAATTTTTTTTAGCATATCGACGGAAAAGGCATTCAGTTGCCTTTCCAACGATATGCCATTTATCTCGATCGGACTTTTCGGTTGGGCTCCACAAGGGTTTGAGTGGGACCATACACCGAAAAACACAAAAGTACCGTTATCTTAAAAACTTAACTAATGAAAAAAAAAATTACAGCGTTTTTCGTGTTCAGGAGGTCAAAGTTAACTTATCTAGGCACGTGGCGTTCTTGGTAATTTTCCAAATTAAAAATTTGTAAAGCAGTGTAATCGTTCAGCGATGAAAGCTAATGGCGTTAAGGCGAATAATTGCTCAGTAAGATTATTAGAATAAACAAATACCTGTTAAAGACTATGCGGCACGTCCCTGCAAGAATAATCATTAATTTTTTTTTGGGGTCTCTAAGAAAACTCGTACTTGAAGCTATATTTTGACTTTGGAGTCTTACATTCATATTAAACTATTACATTTTAAAAACTTTAACGAATCATTTTAAAGAGGAACATCAAACGAATGCTTGATTTTACACTTCGTGCGGAATGTCGCATTGTCCTAACCAGGTAATCAAGTTTAGACTTTAAGTCTAATTTTTTTTATCAAATTATTTGTATAATTTATTCGAATAATTATTCGAATAATTTTTCGAATAACTATACGAATATTTAAAGAAAGCCCTTATTTTAATATTGAAAATAAAATAAATTTTTTAGGATTTATTTTTTTTATAAATGTGACTCGCAAAATAGAAAGGGACCTAAGAGTTTTGCCATTTTAAAGATTTAAATACGTGTATCTTTGGTGTACCATCACTGAGCGTGTTGTTATTGGTCTCATTTGAAAGCGACATATCTCAACCTTATTGGTCAACCTTGAAAATGCGCGTAGGTCGCCCCTACCTCTTCTTTTGTGTAGTTGGTTTTTACTGTTCCTTTTACCTTACTGGTCCCTTTCTCTATGCGCTGTCACAAATGCTTTTTTTCATATTTATTTATTGAATCTTCATATCGGTAGCTCAATATTAGAAGGTTGTATGTAAAATTGCATGTTTACAAACTCTTATTTTTATTTAACTATTTCCAAATAAGGTTAAGAAACAAAATTTAGTTAAACAAGGTGACCGTGTTGCCGTCTCTGGACCAACACTTTAAGTTGTCATGTGTCCCATACGACCCTTAAACACTACCCAATAAAAAATTGTATCATTTTGCGAAGCACTTATAATACATTTAAAAAAATACGTGCACAATAATGCGCTACGCAATAAGACATACAGAAATGCAGTAAAGTAAGTGCAAGAACTCTCAACAAATTTTATAAAAAAAATAACATTTCAAGTGCTACGGCATTCCCTTACTAAGAAGCCGGTTTGTAAGGGAGAATACTAAAAAAATATCTGTAACAAAACGTTCAGTGTGTAAGGCTGATCGTTACATCCAACAATTTTTATATGCGCTGAATAATGTGCTTTATGTGTTAAAAATGTGTTGCTTCAGAGTGGGAACTCGCCATATAAAATTCAAGCCTTCCGTAAGCGCAATGGAGAGCGAAACGTTTATGTTTCTCCCTTACAAACCTGCTTCGTTGGAAGCTCCATTTTTTATTGGGTACTAGCTTAAAATAAAAAAATGTACATACAATCTTGTCATATGGAACCAGCGATATATAAAAAAAATATGAACTAACAATAATTATTGTTCGCTGGCTCAATAAAACAAAGGTTCACACAATTTAACAAACAATGCTGCTTAAAAAAATTAGAATTTACGACTGAAAATGAATTTAATGCTTCTTCTTCACTCTGCAAAGTTTTCGTTTAAATAGTTGCATTTAGAACTAGAACCAACAAAAGGTTTGACAAATATCCAACATGTCTGCCAGATATTTAAAATTTTAAATACTTCGACCAACATGCTTCAAATGTTTGTCTAAACAGCAAATACTCCAATTAAAAACACAATAATTTGTACAAAACTAAAATTGTTGAGCTGTTTGCCAAGCAGTTTGTGTCGTTTATTTTGTCCTTTATAGTCTGGTAATAATTTTTTTAAAATTTCATCATTTGCACGTGCTGTTTTAATCTATAATCGTTAATGGTGAATAGACAGAGAAATAGACAGCCATTTGACAGATGTAGCTTCAACAATATGGCCACTATCTGCTGTTGATGTTAGGAAATCCCAACTAAAAGCAGAAGTTAATTTAGAGCTCCAAAGGGGCTAGATTAATAAGCCTCCAGCCTATTTGAGTTTAAATAACTGGAACATTTACTATTTCCAGTCCAGAGTCTTGGGCAGCAAAATAATTTTCTTAGTTTAAATAACTCTTCCCATTTAAATTTATTAATTACCAACAATTAACTTCCCATGAAGCAATTTTTCCCTTTCAAAGCTTAAGACATTCAAAACTGAGCTAAAATTTTCTGTTCATTATTGTTTCTAGTGTCATCTGTTTGGCAAGTGTTTAACTCAGTTTTTTCTTCATTTAAAGGTGTCTGCTGCTGGTTTCTTTGTTTTAGTTTTTTTCTTGCTTTTTATCAATTTTATATATTTCTATAACTTTTTTCAATGTTAAAACCTTAACATTAAAAATTTTTTACAAAAATATATAAAAAAAAAGACTTAAACCTTGTTTTGTTTTCATTGTTCAATTTGTAGCTGATGTTGGTGGGTTTTTCGTTGTTGTTTTTTCTTCCTCTAAAAACTTAGTCATACTACATATTTAAATCCATAAGCCGAAATGCAACTTCCTTTTAATAATGTTGCAAAGAGCAGAAAAAAACGAGGCATATGGTTTTGTGGTTGTTGGCAGCAGTAACATTTGCATGATGTTGTCTGTCTGTCTAACAAAGACAAGTGCAGTCAAGCGAAATAAAAATTTAGCGATTTTTTTTTTGCAATTTTTCCATTTATAATTTTATGCCATAGTTTTTAAATTATGCAGTTTTTCTTTTTTGGCCCTAACAATAACAACTAATTTTTCATTATAAAAATTGATTGTTTTTAAAGGAAAAATAAATGGAGATTTGTAGAAACAGTTTTTAAGGTTAGAAAAATAATAGATACTATTAATGGGGGATTTTTTTTTTTAAATATAGAAAATAAAGCGTTTTGTTTGAAATTTAAGTATCTAAAGTTTATTTTTTCATGGTATAAAACATAGTTTAAAGTTCGCTGCTTAAGTCTTTTGTTTTTCTGAAAAGAAAGACTTTAATAACTGTGTTGCTTCTGTCGTTGTTGGTCTTTTTAATGCATTTACTCTCACTCTTTCCTTGTTTTATTATAATTTCTTTGTATTAGTTTTTCTCTTTTCTCTAGATATCGTGTTTATGTTGGCCAGCTGTTTTAGGCCAGATTTAATGCAGCATGACATGATTGTTTACAGTGTTAATTGAAAACGAAAGTGCAAACATTTCATTAGTCATTTTGTCCACAACACAATAAAACACATACACACACGCAGCCATATATATTTTTTTTCCTACTTAATCAAATATAGACTATAGTTTATTTAATCCACTACATTTAAGCTTGGTTGGGTCTTTCTTTAGCTCTAGATATTTCATTTGTGGTTTTGTTTGAAAGAAAAATAGAAATAAAGAAAGAAAAAAAGACAAGCAAAAAATAGAAAATGTTTCCGTGTTTAATTAAGAAAATTATTGACATTCGGTTTTGTCATGAAAAAGTGCAGTAATGCGTGACAATTAGACCAATGAAAAGAAAAGAAAACCAAATTAATTCAAGCGACCAAAACAAAAAACAAAATAAAAAAGCCTCCCAAAGCTACAAAAATAAGATCAGAGAGCTAAAGAAGTGAAGTTGCTGATGATGATTATAATTAGTTTACATTATTATGATAATCAAGTAAAAGTTTCCAAATAGCTAATGATGCATGCCATAGTGGCTAAAATAAATGCTTAGAAACTATAACATTCAGAAAAGAAAAAGGAAAAATACTTTAATGTGGGGTAAATAAATAAAATTGAGAAAAGATAAGGAAAAAAAGTAGAAAATAAAATATAATTGCGATTTAATTTCAAGCCAAAGAAAAACCTGCAAGAAACATTAAGAAATCGTACTTAATTAAAAAAAAAAAAAAAAAAGCAGTGGAATTTCTTATGACCGGAGACTGAAGGGACCATTCAAATGTGTCCGCACAAGGCGGGTGCTCTCTCAAAAGAACTCAATTCTTTTGTTTAGAAATCTGCCGGGATTTGGTAAAAATTTCCGTTTAAAGATTTGTCCACATAAGGAAGATGTGCTTGCATTAAGGGATATTACTAGATTTGTCAATTATTCGCCTTTCAACTTTGTTCGAATAAATAAAATAATAATAAAAATACAAAAAAGTCCATTAATTTGCAACTATGGAAAATCTTCCATTTTCTTCATTATATTTTCTCAAATCGACTATGACTTCTTCTTTTTTTGATGCGTACAACTTTTCATCTTAACTCCATATCGTTGTATTACTTAAAGGAATCGTTAAATCCCTAATTCTTAAATAATCCGATACAACTTTGAATTTTCGAAAAGCGTATGCAAACCTTCCATCTTCAGCCAAACTTCTGAGTACAATTTCGTCTATAGAACAACCGCTGTCCCTCTTTATGTATTTTTTCATTGGAACAAGCTCGGTATTTTTTGATGTCTTTGGATTATCTTCTACTATATAGTTTTTAATGGCAATATTGTGACACTTATACTATGTTCACACTTGCAAGCAACTCGAACGTAATTAAGCTCACATCAAAATTGAGATGATTAACCATATATTGAAGTGATTTGTTAATCACTTCAAATTGACATGATGACAACTAAATCACTTCATTAATCACATCGAATCCTCTGAACAAACTGAGTATAATAAAGAATCGGTCACCATGAACGTATCCCTCACGTGTACAACCAACCACGATTTCTTCTAAATGTTTTTATTTTTCCCTTGAATAATTCATAAATTTTCACTATTCCATCATTAATATCGAGCCCTAATAGCAAAAATGATGTAACCAACAAAAATAAAATTTTACAGCAGAAGGCTTTTTTTAAATATTTTTGCCTCAAGTCTAGGGTTTCGTTTGAAATTGCGTTTGCTCTTATTTCGTAACGTTACTTTCCAGAGATATAAGATTTTTAGAGGTGATGCAAATGATCAAAAATTATCGATTTTCATCAAAAAACAAAAATCTAAAATGTTGTTGGTTGCATCATTTTTGCTATTAGGGCTCGATATGTTTAAAATAATCTTCTGATAGCTTTATTAAAGTATTTTTTATCAATTTTTAATACTTTAAAGAAATATAAATTTGTTTGTTGTATTTTTTTTCTTAATCAACTGTCATCTTAATCATCTCCAATGCTATGTGAACGGCTATGATCAACTTAATCAACAGTTTGCTTAAACGCGTTTAAAAACACAAGTGTGAACATAGCATTACGCAAATGGCAAAGATATATATAATATAAAAAAAAAAAAATATATATATATATATATATATATATATATATATATATATATAATATGTATAACACCTCTATTTTCTACTTTCATGATATGATTTCTATAAATCAATTCTTTATTTTTTAGCTTTTTTGTTTATTTCTAAGTTTTTCGCCCGAGAGTGAAAGATCCCATTTCTTGAAAATTGTTAACGTTTGATTTAAAAAGAAAACTTCTGTACAACAATACAATATTTTTTACCTTTCCTACATTTTGTATAAAATCGCTTAGAACGTATGAGAATAAATCAAATTCTAAGCTTTTATTTCTTATTAGAGTGAATCCATGTCAAACCGTTAAGTCGTTCGGCATCATCACCTCCGATTTGAATGAAATTCAACACAAATGTTATATGTAATTGGACTTAAACAAAACATAAATTTCAGACCCCACATTCTTTCGGCATCCGAAATATGACGTCATAAAAATGTGAAAAATTTTTAAAAAAACACAAAAGTCTCCTTACAAAAGGGGATAGAACTCTTGAACTACGCAAGATAATTTAGTTTTTTTGGTATCGTTTTAAAGGTGAAAGTGCACCCTTTAAAATGATATGCATATTGTGTTTTTCTAAGAAAAGGTCAAAGGTAAATTTTTGGGGTCTTGAGTTCAAAGCTCCATATCTAGAAAAGTATATTTTTTAAAATTCTTAAAAAAATATATGTTAAGTATTATACCCTCTTCAACATTTGCAGAAAATTTAATGGTGGAGACTCGATTGGTGTCAGAGTTATATACCAGAACTTGATTCTAAGTATGTTTTGTGTTCAAAAATCCCTTGTTGTTGTTGTATTTTAATTATTTTTTTCAGTATATCTGGAGAACGGCAAGAGCCAAAGTTTCCAAATTTTGTACACAAATTTTAGTTATCAATACACACCATCCCACGAAATGTGGTCGGGATTGGAGAAGTGGGCGGAGGTACCACCCGTACAAGAAATATCAAAAATTGTATAAAAACCTGAATCTTTGGACTGTCATATGATCTATGGTTACGCCGTATATATCAAAAGATCGGAAATCTTTAGTAGGAAATATTCTCTGAAAAACTCGGAAAAATCGGTTCAGATACAAAAAATTTTTGATATTTTTTGTACGGGAGGTACCACGCCCACTTTTCCAGTCCCGCCCACATTTTGTGGGATGGTGTGTATTGATAACTAAAATTTGTGTACTAAATTTGGAAACTTTGGCTCTTGCCGTTCTCCAGATATACTGAAAAAAATAATTAAAATACAACAACAACAAGGGATTTTTGAACACAAAACATACTTAGAATCAAGTTCTGGTATATAACTCTGACACCAATCGAGTCTCCACCATTAAATTTTCTGCAAATGTTGAAGAGGGTATAATACTTAACATATATTTTTTTAAGAATTTTAAAAAATATACTTTTCTAGATATGGACCTTTGAACTCAAGACCCCAAAAATTTACCTTTGACCTTTTCTTAGAAAAACACAATATGCATATCATTTTAAAGGGTGCACTTTCACCTTTAAAACGATACCAAAAAAACTAAATTATCTTGCGTAGTTCAAGAGTTCTATCCCCTTTTGTAAGGAGACTTTTGTGTTTTTTTAAAAATTTTTCACATTTTTATGACGTCATATTTCGGATGCCGAAAGAATGTGGGGTCTGAAATTTATGTTTTGTTTAAGTCCAATTACATATAACATTTGTGTTGAATTTCATTCAAATCGGAGGTGCTGATGCCGAAAATGCCATTTTTTCGTGATGGTTTGACGTGTTTTAACTCATTAGTCTTTTATTCCCAGTAAAAACTTCGCTTACTTTTTCAAAATGAATAGCTTCTTTAACTGATTATTTAGTAGCTTTCTTCTATAACTACAGCTATAACAACTTCTATAACTACTTTTTTCTGGATGTGTTTAAGTAAAAAAAATAGTGACTTACTTTAAAATGCGTTCATTTTGGGACATCCCTTGTAAAATTCATTGGTTCTTTCAGTAGATTTGTAAGTAGTGCCTTCATGTTTTTCTGATTACTCAACACATTATTTTGTAGGCGAAGTTTTTACTGGGTTGTTAATTTGTTTTTTAATGAAAAAAAATTTTTCGATTAATCGACATAATTTAATCGACTTATTCGTTATTCGAAAATCGCCATTTTAAAATTATTCGAACAAGAGTTTGTTTTTGTTTGATCGATTAATCGAATTATTCTTAATCGGTTGACAACTCTAGATATTACACTGTAATTTGCATTTTATGCAAATTATTTGCCTATTTCATTTCTATAGTTTTGATTCATTTTTTCATAAACATTTGAGATTTTTAAAGCAAACATGCCAAACATTATGTAATTAATAATGCAATTTTCGGTTTTTATTTGAATACTCAGTAATCGGGGTTTTAACCAATTGGCTTTTAATCGCATAAAATTTTAGAAAAATGCATCTTCTAATTGATGATGCCCTAAGATCAGAATTGTAACGTCAATGGTATTACAATAGTCATTAATGAGGCAAAAAGTGACATCAATCCAATGACGAACGTCATTATACAAGTTTGTTATATGTTATGCGTTATCTATGCTATGACTACAGTGACATCAATTCGATGCCGCGTTTTGAGTATTATTAACATTATTGTCATGCTTTAAAAGTAGCACAAGAAGTAAAAATTCCCATATTCTATTTGTTTATATTAATAAGTAAAACACATCAAATTTTCAAAGTAGAATGATTACGAAAACCAAATCGGGCATGCTGCTGGTGTCTTATAATTGAGAGTTCTTTGTAAACAAATAACGGAATACAACAAAGGTGAAACGAAGATGTGTAACGGGTAAGTACCCAGTAAAAACTTCGCCTACTTTTTCAAAATGAATAGCTTCTTTAACTCATTATTTTGTAGCTTTCTTCTATAACTACATCTATAACAACTTCCATAAGTAGTTTTTTCTGGATGTATGCAGGTAAAAAAAATAATGACTTACTTTTTAATGCGTTCATTTTGGGACATCCCATGTAAAATTCATTGGTTCTTTCAGTAGAATTGTAAGTTGTGCTCTTATGTTTTTCTGATTACTCAACACATTATTTTGTAGGCGAAGTTTTTACTGGGTATATAATAATATTCTCTCACTTTGTCCTAAGTCAACCAAAATGACAAAATTAATGACAGTTTAATAAATGGAGCCCAATGAGTCCTTTCACAGAATGTTTCTAAATCTTCGCACCGATAAATTTTTTTTGGAATCGATTCCGAATTCGTAATTTCTGTGATCGGTACCACAGTCATCCCATTAATGAGATAATTTAAATTTTTAAACCTGATGAGAATTTGGGCAATTGATGTTAAGGCTAAAATCACAATGATGAAAATTGTCATGGGATCAAAAACAATTATAGTACTGATATCCAAATACATCCGCGTTTCGACGCTTTTTCTACACGTACAGAAAAAACATGTTTAAATATGGTCGCCTGCAACCAAACTATTTTTTAAGAAAATTTTAAACATATTATGGTTAATATAACCATATAATTGTCAGCGACAACCATATTATGGTTATATTAGTCCTCCATAAAGAACCCACAACCATATTATGGTTGCCTCTAAAAATTATATGGTTAAATATGATAATAATTTGTTTTTAAATTTACAATAGTATTTTCCTCTTTTTCAGAGCAACATGCTTTGGTTGAAAATCAACCATGTTATTATAAGTGTTAAACATATTTTAGTTATTACTAATTATAACATGTTCGGAGGCAACCATAATATGGTTGTGGCTTCTTTATGGAGACCTAATTTAACCATAATATGGTTACCGCTGACAATAATATGGTTATATTAAACATATTATGTTCAAAATTTTCTTTCAAAATGGTGTGGTTGGAGGTGACCATATTTAAACATGTTTATTCTCTGGGTGTATTAGTCTATAATCAAGTTTTATGGCAAATAAACACAAAATAAACCTTAAAGATTACTCTGGTTTTTAATCAATTAATTTTTCTGATTATTTATCTATTTGATGGGCAGTAAAAAAAGAAGAAAACAATTCGAATAATTTTTTTGATAATTCATAAAGCTTTTCGATTATTCGGTTTTTAATCGTGAAGCTATGTGGTTTAATTTAAGAGCCGTAAAACTTTAATTTGAAAGCAAACGCAAAAGCAATAAACTTTGTAATATTTTTCTGAATGCTTGGCTTTTTAATCGTATAATTTATCGATTGTTCTGTTTTTTAATCTCATAATTATACTTCAGTAGTTTAAGAGGCGCAATGAAATATAAAATGTCATTATGTAGAGAAAGCTAAATTCGAATATCTACTTAAAATGTTTGATTTTTCAATCGAACTATTCGTTTTTAGGTTTGATAGTTTAACGAATAATTATTTATATAAATTAAAACAAACTAAAAATTGGCATTATTTCGTATTTTCGGGTTTTTAATTAAATAATTGTTATATTTTTTAAAAATCTTTTATTGGTTTTGTTTTTATTTTTTCAAATTATTCGGTCAATCGTTTAAAAAAAATTCGATTATTTGTTTTAAATATATTTGAATAATTGTGAAAAATTATTTCAAATTTAGTTTTAATTACTTTAAACTGATTTTAGATAATTTAATTTTTAAATTTCAATTTTATGTTGCTTAAAATTTAATTAGATTTTTATTCGATTATCCGGCTGTTTTTGTAAGAACTTTGAAAAAATTAAAAAAAAAACCAACCGAATTTGTCTAACTTTGATGGATTTTGTTTAAATATGGTGAATTTTCCGGATTTTTGTTTTTTGTTGTTTGGCTTGTTATTCGAATAGAATGAACTATTATTCGAATATTTATTCGAGTATTTTTTTTGAAGGCACTAAAAAAACGTATAAATGTTTAACAAATTAATATTTTGTCCTTCTTATTTAATTAATCGTTTTCATAGCTGTTCAGATTTAACTTTTTGTTCAATAATATCGATCGTTAAAAAAATTATTATTTAAACTCGGAGTTTTTAATAGAAATATTCTATGCGACCATTAACATTTGAAATTATGAAAGTTAATCAAGGGATATATAAAAATAAATTTTACGCAATTTTTTCAATGTAATAGAAAAAAACGCTTTTTGGTTATTCAACTTGTTTGTTCGAATAATTAGTATTCGACAGACTTTTGTCTTTTAATTCGAAGTCTTTGAACCTGCTTGGCTTATAACTCCTCGATTAACTAGTTTGCGATCTTTCCCATTGAGCAAAACTTAACTTGGTTTTTTTTTAAGTTTTGCTAAACTTGAAGAAATAATCCAATCTATCAAATTAATGTTGATGTTTTTATTTCGCTAGTACAAGTTTTTCAAAAAACTTGTATTGTGTTTATATATTCGGCTATAAAGGGTGGTGCAACCATAATGCACGATGTTAGTTGTAAGTCACAGCTTAACATCAATTTTTTTAACTCAATTTAATCGATCATGGGATGTGACCCTGTTTGACTACTTCCTTTGGCGGATACAAGCCGAGAACAATTGAAGAGCTAAGGATGAAATATAATATTAACGACATTGAACCTCAATTATGTCTCAGAGTGATTGAAAATATAGCCCATCGGATAAAGGTATGCCACCGAAGCCGTGGCAAGCATTTGGCCACTATTTTGTTTCACACATAATTGTCGTAGATCCTTTTATCACAATCAAAATATTAAGATAATTCTCTGAAAACTTTTTGTTTTGTTTACAATAAACATCGTGCATTTTGGTTGAACCACCCTTTATTAAAAAAAATATAAAAAAACACTTATTTGTTTTTAAATTTTATTACTTATTTATTCCGAAATTTCGACCAACTTTGTTGGTCATCTTCAGGGCTCCTTATTTGATGTTGAATGCAGAGTTGTCCGTTGCTAATATTCTAAGTTTTATTCACTGAATTTAATTTAGTAAATTAAATTTGTTTTTATAAATGTTAATTTAACGAGCATTCAAATAACATTTAAAATAAATTTTTTAAATAATTTCAAAAATAAATTCATCATCATCTAAAATCCGGTTAAACTAGATACTAAAGACGTCGCTTAATATTTTGCATAATTAAAAAATTCTTATACTTTTTCATAAATGATTAACCAAAAGTTCTTTTTTAAGAAAAGCTGAATTTTTAAGTTTTTGTTTTGAATGTACGTTTTTCTTAAAGAAACTCACTAACACCTAATTAAAATAAATAGATAAAAAACATGCATAAAAATATCCAAAACAAAAAAAAGATGAATCGTAAAAGAATGAAATAACAATTTTTAGAGTTACACAATCAAGTTTGTTGCTGAAGTCTTTTGTTTTATATAAAAGCAAACGCAGAATTTTGTTTATGTGAAATGTTAAACAAAAAGAAAAAAATTAATATTAATTATTTTTTGTTTGGATTATTTTTTATATAAGAGTTGGAAAGTTTATTTTTAATATCTTTCAAAAATAAATTTTAAAATTAGGGGTAATGAACGTTCTTATTTTGATTTACGTCTAATAGGCGTAACGATGGTTCTTTTTTTTTTTTGAGAGGAAATTTGTTAACAATTTTGTAATGACTTAAAAATTTTGTTGGTTCTTTGTATTTGTTTTTTGAATAATAAAAAGCTATGTAATTAAACTAATGGGTAACCAAAGGAAATAGTAACAAAATTGTGTATTTTTTTTAATTTTAAAATGCTGGTGAGACTTATGACGGTTTGTAAAGGAGCTAAAATGTATACTTAGTTAAGCATTAAGAACTTGAGAGAATTCACAGTTTTTTCCAAGTCAAATATCGGCTTTGATTTAAGCTAAATGTTAATAATTAGCTGAATTTATCTAACGTTAACCAATGTGATTAAGCTTCAAAATAAATTTTGAAGTAACAGAAAATAAGAAAGAAACATGTAAACAAAATTGATAATCAATTACAGCAAATTTCGATTAAAGCGATAAAAAGACAAAGAATTGTGATGATGGGAATGTGGTAATAACCAAACATGTAAATTGGACCCGAATTCAATGCCGTGTTCAGTCAAAAAACAAAATTTTTAATTCGTTTCATGTTGTAAATTCCTTCATTCACTAAAAATCATTCAATGAAAATTAAATTTGATGAACTTAAGCCTAATTTAAATATCAATAACTTCAAGACAAAACAAATCTCTATATTGTTTTGTTTAGTGTAGCGTACCATTTAATTATAGCCACACCCTTTTACTCTAGAGGGTTTTATGCGTTCGTGCAGATGTGTGTACACTAAAAATATCTATCCTTGACCCACCTTCTTCTATACCGATCAAAATATAATCACTTTTTGAGTCGATCTTACGATGTCTATCCGTTCGACTGGCTGGCTGGTTGTCCGTCCCTATAACTTTGTTTACAAAGTTAAGGTCACAAAAGTTAATATTTCATGGCAAAATTTTGGGCTAGTAGGTCCAAACTTTACCAAAGATACCGTATAAGTCCTTTCTCTAAAGTCGCTTTAAGACGAACAAATCTCATTTGGATGTAAAGGGTGGTCCAACCAAAACGCACGATGTTAATCGTAAATAAAACAAAAAGTTGTCAAAGAATTATTTTAATATTTTGTATTATTATAGGAGGATCTATGACAATTATATGTGAAACAAAATATCAGCCAAATACTCGCCTGAACTTCGGTGGCATACCTCTATCCGACGGTTAATTTTTTTAATGACACTGAGTTATAATTGAGGTTCAATATCGTTATTGTGCCGAATTATCTCTTTCTTTGGCTCTTGAATCATTATTGGCTTATTGACGTACACTTTTTATTTAGATTATCCCCAAAGAAAAAAGTCCAACGGTGTCAAATCACATGATCGTAACGTTCAATTAACATCGCCACGACGTAAGGTACAACGGCCATTGCATTTTTCGCATAAGAGAGCCAGTATTTCGTTGGCTGTGGGGCAAGTGATTACCATCCTGTTGGAAGCACATATCGTCCATGTCCATATCCTTAATATCTGGCCAGAAGAAGTCCGTTATCATCTCGCGCTAGCGAACACCATTCACCGTAACTGCTTGGCCGACCTCATTTGCGAAGAAGTACGGAACGATGACACCGCCAGCCCATAAACCACACCAAACACTTTCTCTTTGTGGATGCATCGGCTTTTCAACAATCACTCGTGGATTCTCATTTGCCGATATGCGGCAATTATGCTTGGAAATGCTCGATTATACTGACCAAAAACAATCACAAGGTACACGAAATGCATTTTGATTTGAGCGCCCATTTTCGTAAAAGGCTTTAACAATCTTAACGCGCTGCTCAATTGTGATCTCTCCATGGTTGGATTTGTCAAACACTGAACTGAAAGAAATATCAAATTAAGCTGAAAAAAAACTTGACGTTAAGGTCTGAGTTATAATTGACATCATGCATTACACAGAAAAAATTATTTTTCCAATTCAAACAAAAAATTTGTAGAATCAAACAATTTTTTGTCTAAAATCGGTCCTACAAACAAATTCGCATATTCAAACATTTTATTTGCATGTTGTTTATTGGAAAAAAACGCCGATTTTTTCAAACAAATAATTTTACAGAATCAAACAAAAAGTTTACTGAAATTCATATAAATTTCAAACAAATAATTTTGCTGAATCAAACAAAAAAGTTTTGGCACAAGCAATGACGCGCACACAAGCAAGCACTGTTGGCGAAGGTGAAGCAGAGCAGAGCGGCCGGCTGGCTGAGACACATTTTTTTGTTGGAATAATTTTTGAACGAAGTCATATTTATACTCACAGTGTTTTTCTTCATCACTCACTGTTGCTTTATCCTTTCCTTTGCTAATGAAGAAGAAATGTAACCAAAAACGGCGGCAGACCGACTCAAGATGTTTTCCGCCATCATTCTATTTTTGTATTTGATGTATTTAAACAAACTGTTTGAAAAAATTGAATACGGGATTTTGTTTCTTTTTTTACCAACTTTGGAACCAACCAAAAATTTATTTTGTTTCTTGTAATGTGTTTTTTCTGTTGTTTAAAAAAATGAAACGTTTTTTTTTTACCTGCTATTGTTTTTGTTGTTTTTTTACTACAAACCTCGTCACGCTATTTTATCATTTTTCTTATTGCTTACTTACTTACTTTTTTAAAGCGTCCAAAAATAGACTGCATGTGTTTTTTGTTGTAGTTCTTATATTTATCATAAAGAAGTGTTGCTTACAATCAATAAAAAAATGCAAAAAGACGACAACATTAAAGAGCGTTAAATATTTCATACAAAATTATGAAAACTTCAAACCAATAGCGCGCTTATTAAATTTTTGAAGAGTTGTCCACATTTTTGTTGGTTAAATAAAAATCAAACAAAAATATTGATTGAATCAGTAAAAAAATTTGTAGAAATCAAAAAAATTTTCAAACAAGCGTTTGTTTGAAAATAATTCGGCAATAATTTTTTCTGTGTTATGGTTGGACCACCACATAGATATCTAGATAAAATTCGAAAAAAAACATACTTTTGCCGGGACCACTCTCCAAAAATAGTATGTTTATACTGTTATGTAGGGTATTATGACCGACAGTATTTTCTTCCATATTTTTTTGTCTTATTTTATATTTTTTGCCACTTTAATTGAATTTTAAAAACACAATAAAGTTCACTGTCCCTTAATTGCAAAAAAGTTCAGATTTTTAGCTTTTAAAACATAAAAAGGTATTAAATATTTTTAAAAAAGTTTTGTGCTATTCATTTTAATGGGAAAAAAGTTCAAACAACTTTAAAATTTGGCTACAGTTAAAATTAAAAAATATATATACAGTAGAATCTGACAAATTAGAACCACTTTATGCACCGGGTACCTTTTATAAAAAAGTACCTTTTATAAAAAAGTACCTTTTATAAAAAAGTACCTTTTATAAAAAAGTACCTTTTATAAAAAAGTACCTTTTATAAAAAAGTACCTTTTATAAAAAAGTACCTTTTATAAAAAAGTACCTTTTATAAAAAAGTACCTTTTATAAAAAAGTACCTTTTGTAAAAAAGTACCTTTTATAAAAAAGTACCTTTTATAAAAAAGTACCTTTTATAAAAAAGTACCTTTTATAAAAAAGTACCTTTTATAAAAAAGTACCTTTTATAAAAAAGTACCTTTTATAAAAAAGTACCTTTTATAAAAAAGTACCTTTTATAAAAAAGTACCTTTTATAAAAAAGTACCTTTTATAAAAAAGTACCTTTTATAAAAAAGTACCTTTTATAAAAAAGTACCTTTTATAAAAAAGTACCTTTTATAAAAAAGTACCTTTTATAAAAAAGTACCTTTTATAAAAAAGGACCTTTTATAAAAAAAGTACCTTTTATAAAAAAGTACCTTTTATAAAAAAGTACCTTTTATAAAAAAGTACCTTTTATAAAAAAGTACCTTTTATAAAAAAGTACCATTTATAAAAAAGTACCTTTTATAAAAAAGTACCTTTTATAAAAATTTTTATAATTTTTCAAATTTATTCTATGAGCTAAATTTCTGTTATGTATTTTATAAAGCTTTTTTGTAATAGTTCTATTACTTCAATTTTTCAGAAATGACTTTATACACTACCAGACTATTATATTGTATAATTCCCAGTTTCTATTTGTTAAAATAGTTGAGTTAAATACATTCAATTTATAAAAAGTAACACTATCCAGTGAGACACAAAGAATGCTGACGAAGGCCGTAGCGGGCCAGAAAATGCATTACATTCTGCTGGTGTCTAATAATTGTAAATTTTTCTGTACATATAATATACCTCATTGCTTTCCAAAGGAAGGCTAAGGTAAAATGTAACAAGAAAATACAATATAATAGTCTGGTAGTGTATAAAGTAATTTCTGAAAAATTGAAGGAATAGAACTATTTTAAATATTTTTTATAATTAAGTTTAACCCATGAATAGTACTTTCAATTAAATTTAACCTCTAATTGTACCAAATGTCATTTAATTCTTGAATATTCTTAATAGACCCTTAAAAAACTCAGTTTTCATATCAAAATTTGCTTCGTTTCTCTAAAATTAAATTTAAGTATTTATTTTGAAATTCTATTCATATTTTATCTGCAATTTAAATGTCACTTAAGCTGAGTTTGCGTCATCTGTATTTTTTGTGAAGTAGACTATAACGTCAACGTTTGGTTGTTAAAAAAAATTAAAAATTCATATAATACATTTGTTTCATTTTACATTATTGTAGTTGATTTTGTGCGGATTCTCAACAATATGCAGTTTTAGTTATTTTGCATAAAGCACAACAACAGCAGTCACAACAGCAAAAACGTACAAAAAAAACTTTTCACATGACTAAATATGTAACACCCTCATTTAGAGACAAGGTTTCAGGTCTTCGTGTATGAATTTGTTATATGCCAGTTTTTTTTTTTTGGGTGACATCAAGTAGTCACCTTTGAGCTTCGTTTGACACATGTGTGCATTATATTCTTCATATACACATGTACTTTGCATATACAGGAAACATTATGTTTTTTTTTTCAACATATTTTTTAATTTTATTACATGAGTCATTTGTCAGTGTGTAGTTTTTTTTTACATATAAATTTTTGCAAATTTTCTTTTAAGGGGTTTAAGAGATAATGAAATTTAATGTGTTTTAAGTTAAAATTTAAGTGGGAACAAAAATTTTGAGTTCGTAGATGAAGATTCAGTGGTTTTCTATGGTTTTGACATATTTTACATTTGTTAGTATTAGGACATTTCCACTTTCGAACCGAATAGAGTAGACTTTTTGTGTCTTACGATAAAAAAATATATTTATAATGATATGCAACACCGTTTACCAAGAATTAGAGTCATATTTTTATACCCTCCACCAAAATTAGTTGTGAAGAGGGTATATTCAGTTTGTCATTCCGTGTGAAACTTTTTTACTATTCATCTCAGACCCTATAAAGTATATATATTCTGGGTCATTGGGTAATTTTAAGTCGATTTAGCCATGTCCGTCTGTCTGTCCGTCTGTTGAAAACACGCTCACTTTCGAAAAACTCAAAAGAAATCAACAAACTTGGTGTCAAATTGCTTGTAGTTATCCTAAGCAGTTTGGGATTGAAATTCAGCAAAATCGGTTCAATATGATCTGAGCTATGAATCAAAATGTGGAACCACCACCTAAAAAAAATTGATTATTTTGTTACAAAAACTAACACAAATGGTGGAAAAATGCACAGAATGATATAAGATTTCGCAACAATTCGTTTTATTCAACTGAAAATCACGCTATGAAATTTCGTGAAGATCCGTCAATAATTTACCCTAGGCCCCATATAAGCCCTACTGCCGGAAAACAGTATATTAAGCCTAAAACCCTAACTAACAATGCTATCATTACAAATTTTGGCAAGTCACAGTTGCATAGGACTAGAAATTAAACTGTTAAGTTTCGTGAAGATTGGTCCATAATTTACCATAGGCCCCATATAAAACCTACTTCCGGAAAACAACTTAGTACGCCTAAAAACGTAAAAAATAATGCTATCATAACAAAATTTAGTACATCCAAGTTTTATTGGACAAGAAATAAAATTGTGTTATTTCGTGAAGATCGGTCCATAATTTACCCTGGGCCCCATATAAACCTTACTCCCGGAAAACAGTTTAGTACGCCTAAATCCGTAAAAAATAATGCTATCATAACAAAATTTGGTACATCAAAGTTTTATAGGACAAGAAATAAAACTGTGTAATTTCGTGAAGATCGGTCCATAATTTACCCTGGGCCCCATATAAACCCTACTCCCGGAAAACAGTTTAGTACGCCTAAATCCGTAAAAAATAATGCTATCATAACCAAATTTTGGTACATCAAAGTTTTATAGAACTGGGAAAAAGACTGTGAAATTTCGTGAAGATCGGTCCATAATTTACCCTAGGCCCCATATAAACCCTACTACCGGAAAACAGTTTAGTCGCCTAAATCCATAATTAATAACAAATCGTCACAGTTTAAGATAATAATAACATCATACAGATATTACTCTTTAAACATTCGAACTGTCGGTGGAGGGTATCAAAGATTCGGCACAGCCGAATATAGCACTCTAACTTGTTTTTTTTAAAATATAGGAAATAAGGTTTACATTAGAGATATGCCTAATTATAAATGAGTTTTATGATATTTCACATCACTATTTTGTTGTTCTTGTATTCAACTTATTTGTGACGATTTTTTAATTATTTATATGGTTTTGTGCCATTTGATTTTTGTTTTAACAAATTTCATAATTGTATCGTTACGATTTAATACACTCTTAAATCAGTCAGTAACTTTACGATGAGAGATTTGTTATGGGAGAGTAACTATAAAGACGGAAGCTACGGTAAATTATGATTTGCTCATCATAAAAGTTTTCTGAGTGATTTGTAGTCATATAAAACAAATTTAAGCCGAAACTAATGGTAATACTTATAATTCGCTACAGATTTGATGCAAATTTTTACTAGCAAATCACTTTAATCACATGAAATCAAGATTTATTCTATGTATCGCCCCTGGGAGAAAGGGAACTAACACCAAACTTCTCACGTGACAGTTCTAAAGTGGTAGGGACCGGTTCTAGTTCTAACTCTTTATATGAAATTGACTTGTCACTTTAACTTGGTGATGTCTTAGGAGGGGGTTAACTGGCACCTTTTTGACAATTTGCAACAGGTCACTGGAATATCCTAATGGACACATATAATTTCTGTTGATTTAATGCCTGTCGCGAATAATGTCCCGAGTGAACAGGTCGCAAGCCAACCAATCGTCTAACCAAAAATATTTTTTAATTTACTACTTCCTAGGCCAACAACATGTTGATAAAAAATATTCATATAAAGTAATCGAACCTGATAGAATCAGCCACTACCCGCACAAAATCCAGTCACATGACAAGTTTTAAACCCATAATCACCAGTTGATTGATACATATGTCTTGTTTTCACCTCTTACATTTTGCTTTGTTTTGTTATAATATTGAATTCACTGGTCACGGGATGAGAGCTTCAAGAACAATTAACACAAATTTCACTGATTAAAATTATACCTACACCACAATAGTAGAGAGTGTGTTATGCGTTTGTGATGATTTGTGCAACATATAAAAATATTGGTTGTTAATCTTTTTTATATTTCGATCGACTCAGTATCCCTTTCTGAGTCGATCTAACGAAGTCCGTGTGCATGTCCGGCTGGCTTGTTATCTGTTTATTAAAAGCTAGTGCACAAACTACAGGATGCAATTTTAAAGATAATTTCATGACACTTGATAAAGGCGTTTCATTTGTCATAAGGACGGAGCCTTCTGATAGCTGTGGAAATAGCTTTATAATTTTATCATAATAGCCAACGGTGAGCGTTAAAGTCGATGATTTTCGACCATATTTGGCCTGCATTTGATAATATGGACGCCAACGATATGCGGCTTTAAAGGGAAGGCGCGATGTGCCACAACTCTCGTGCCATATAAGGCACTCTGCAAACCTATTTTAGGGCATGGTAGAGATAATGTGATTTGGTCACCAAGATCCTGCGCTTTAACCCCGCTTAGGCTTTTCTTGTAGTCGCAGTTCCATCAAGTTATCGACAAACCACAAAGGCTCCTAAAGTCAAAACAACCCTTGCCAAGGATCCAATTCACCCTGAACTATGCGCCGGAATCATGTAAAAAAAGATATTTCAGATGCGCGTCTTCCAATGCCGCGGCGGGCATTTTAAGCCTCTTTGTTTCTTTAAAGCCACCTTAAACATAATTTTTTAGATTTAGATCTCGGTCTTTCGCTTAGAAATTCAAACTTTATACACAATTCCGATCGAAAATGTAAGCGATTCAGTAGTTTGCTTCTCCACAAAAACGAAAATTTTATTTAAATAAGCTAAAAGAAATTCGATCTGAATTTCAACTACGGAATTAAAACTATTTCGATCGGAACAGGCCTAGTAGACTTATGCACCACTTTTGGTAGTGGGGAGTATACAAAATTTCGCTATAAAGGCTTAGACTGATCTAAGAACTTTTAAAATAATTTTATATATTAAAATTTAATAGACTTTCTGTAATGATCTTATATTTTTAAGCTAAATGCCAATTTTTTTTCTCTTTTAAAAAGTGTTTAACTTTAGTTTAATATGTGTCACCCAGAAATGATGACAGCTGTTACATTTTATAACTAAACTTGACCGACTTTCATTATTTTTATGGACCTTTAAAAAAACAGATACAAAAACCATTAAGAAATAATCATTAAAGTAGACATAAATGAAGACAAAAAAAAAGTAAACATGGAAATTGCAAACTTATATTTGATAAATTGAAGTATTTTTCAACAAAAAAAGTTTTTTTTTTAAACAAAACCAAAATAAACAAAGAAAAAAAATATGTCAGTTGAAAAAAAAATCAGAGACACATTCACTTGATTTAAATTCACGTCAACAAAATAAAAAAATATTAATTTGATAAATCAATTTAACTTATAAATTAGATTAAAATCTCAAGGTCAAATATTTACCACTACTTTAATAAAAATAAGCAAATCAAAGCAAACAATTTTAAAAAGATGAAAAAAAATTACAATGCCACAAAAAAAAAAAACATCAAAAGAATTCTTATTTCTTTAAAACTTTTGAAAAAGCAAAAAATCTAGAAAACAATAAACAAAATAAAACCGCAACAAAACAAATTTTAGAAAACCAATAAAAATGAAATAAACTTGTTAGCAATCTTCTGTTTATATATAAAAAACTATTAACTACATACATATCTCAAAATATATCATCAAAATTTTATTACATTACATTATTACATCTGAGTCTTACAGCCAGTGTTCGAAAATAAGCAGAACATTAGTAGAACGGATTTTTTGATGTTTTTGTGTATTAATACAGAACCCTTATACGGTTCATAACTAATTTTAAGAAAGTATGGAACATTATATTATGTAAACATACATTATATTTTAATGTTCTATAGTGTTTCTTTTTTAACATTGTTTAAGGAATGAGCAAACAAAAAATTTTTAGCAACGCTCACAGCGCGAATGAATAGCTTGTGTGTGTATTGTGTTCGTATACGTATTTTGTTTTTGTAAAAAATGTTTGATATCCTTTACCAGCCAAAAGGGCGCTAAGCACATCGGAAATGTACGAACACTAATGTACTAAACCGATCACAACGAAGTTTGTGGTTTAAAAAATGAACAGATCGCAATTAAATTTAAATGTTCTCATCTTTTTGTTAAGTTGAATAAGTAGAGTATTACTTTTGTGTTCGAAGATCACAAACAGAGAAACATTATTCAAAGACCAAATTTACAAAAATAAACTCTTACCAAAATAATATTTGTAGAAATAGTTGGTTACGTTAAGAACTTGATTATTATATAAATTGAGAAGAAATAATATAAATATTTCGTCTTTATTGACACTCTTTATAAGACCCTAATTAAAGTACTTTCTATGATAAATTTCCATACATAATTAACAAGTTTTATTTGGGAGAATTTTAAATTGTATGCAGGGCTGCCAGATTTGACGATTTATTTTGACGATTTTTGGTTCCGAAATTAGCAAAGAGCCGATTTGCTAATTTTTTTCTAAAAAGTGACGATTTTTTCAGTCCCCAAAGTATGAATAAAACATAAAATTTTCTGACACGTTTGTTTCTTATCTTGGAATGTTTAACAGCAAAACCTTAACAAGAACGGAAGGCGGAACGTTTTCTTTCCTATACCTTTTACGCTGATATTCCATACCAAAGCAAGAATGTCAGCGTTGTATCATGAAAAGAAGTGATAGCTTTTTTATTTAATAAAACCCACAAATTATAAATAAGAATAGAGATAAAAACGCTATATTGACAAAAAAAGAGCTAAATTTCCATTATTAATTAACAATAGCGGCAAACTTCACTATTAAACGAGCTGTCAAAATCGGTTTTTCCAATTGCAAAGCGTTGAGGCCGCTCTATTTAAAAACTAGAAAACGTGTGCCGCTTTTTTTAAGGTACGGCTTCAATCTTTGATTCTTTTCAGAGTACAAAAACAACAATCTTACACTGTGTTTACCTTACGTCAAACCATCATCGAATGAACCTTTTACGACTCTCTGTATAAATCAAATTTTTAACAATTATGCGACGAACATTTCACGTGTTGTAAGATAATATCTACATGAGTCTCTTACGATTCTTGAAAGACCCGTTAGAAAATCTTTACCCAAGTCTTTAACGATTCCCACAACGATTGAAGAAGCGTCTTTCGCTGTACTATAAAAGAATCTCAGTCGTGTTACAGTTTTTCCCGTGTGAGGAATCTTCTACGATTAAAAAAATGCGGTCATCGTCATTCAAAGATGCTCTTCATTAGACTCCCAGTATCTCTTGCATGATTAAAAATGCTAGATTGGTATGAAGTAATTATCTTTTTGTTTCATTTTTTTTTTATAAAAATCGAAAAAAATTCTTTAAAAAAAACTAAATTTTAAGTTGTCCGATTTTTTGACGATTTTTCAAAACGTGAAAGACGATTTTTTTATATTTTCTCAGGAAATGGACGATTTCCTCACAAATTTATCTGGCAGCCCTAGTTGTATGGCACGTACAGCTTTCATAAAAAAGTACCATACCAAGAAATTGTTTGATAAAATTTATATACACTGTTTCTTTAAACACAAAAAAGTACTTTTTATAGAAAAATTTTTTACACTTAATGTCACTTTTTTTATTGAAAGCTAATTTTACACAAAAAATAACTTTTTACGATTTTTTTTATAGAAAAATACTTTTTTTTACAAAAACGTACTTGTGCACAAAATTTTAACTCTTCCATAAAATTTAACTTTCTCACAAAAAGTTACTTTCTGTACAAAGTTATTTTTTACACAATAAAAGAACCAAACTGAGATATGATTTTGAAAGTTAATTTTGTTTCATAAAATGTTCCTTTTTTTACAAAAAAGTATCAAAGAGCTAATTTTAAACAGCTTTTTATCCCAGTTTTAGATTTAGACTAGGATTCCAAAAACTGCAGTCGATAGCAAGAACTGTTGTGTACAACTCTTCGCTTTTGAGTTGGTTTGACAGCGACTGTTAACATATAATGCATCTGAAGTAAAAGCAATTGTTTTTTTTTTTTTTGGTTAATGGCAAATGAAGAAGTCGTAGAAATTGCAGTTTTTCTTCTTTGACTGCACTTTTTAAACGCTGATTAAAACGATATTTTTTATACAAAAATATTAATTTTGATACAAACATTTCTTTTAAGTTCTCTAATTTTCTTATAAATTTTTTGTAAAAATAACTTTTATATTAAAGGTACCTTTAAAAAGGTACTTTCTTAAACGCCACTTTCTTCTTACTTCGGTAAGAGAGATTTATTTTCTTAAATATTTGTTATTATAAAACACAATTTTGTATTAAAGGTTTTTGTAAAAGGTACATATTAACAAGTACTTTCTTTGGAACTAAAGTAATAAAATAAAAAGGTACTTTCTTTGAAAATTTATTTATTTTATTTACTTATTTTTTAAGTATAACAAATATTTCAAATTCAGTGGTGCGATTCACTAACTTTTAACGAACCGACAATCGTTATACTTGTCGACAAATATATTCGCTTGCAGTAACGATAGTGTGATTCTGTAATTTTTTTAAACGATAGTAAACAGCTGTATTTTTGTAACATCTCTGTCTTAAAAATGTTAAAAAAAACGAAAAGCACAAAAGAGAATAAAATAAAAACAAATGAAATTGTTCTTAACCCCCTGTGTTACACATGTTTTTGCATTCAAAATGAAGGGTTAATTTATGGTTTTTAATTTTTTTGTGAATTTTACGTTTAGAATTTTCTTTTTGTTCTTAATATGCTTTTTTGTAAATTTTAAAATTTAGGATTTTGTTTTTGTTTTTGTTCATACATATGCATATGAATATATCTTTGTTTGTATGTAAACTATTTTAAACATAAAATACATTTTATCGATTAAATAAACACAACCTAAATTATTGTCGCTAAAATAACGACAAAAAAATTGCTTAAAGTAACAGCTGATTTTAAACGACAGCGAATATCGTTAAAAATTTTACTGAATAGCATATACGATAAATTTTCGTTATATTTATTTTAAAGATTCGATTATCGTTATAAAAGTTAGTAAATCGCACTACTGTTCTACATTAATTTTTTGATAAATATCAAAAAAACCTTTAGCTCTTTGTGGGGAAACAGACTTGAGTCTCTGGCAGGAATCGTTCTTGCAATCTTTAAACTTATAAAGTAGGGATTGCTGTTCGTTTTAGCCGAAATCAAAACCGCGGTTTTTAATGCCTGAAAACCGAAAACCGACAAAAAACCTCGGTTTTAGCTTTTAATTTAAAAATAAATTTATACTTAAAGAAATTCTAAATTATATTTACAGATTACTCGTACTTCAACATAAAAAAAGTTTATAAATAGCTGCCTGCAACAATGCAAGGTGTTTACAAATTCCTAAAATTTTAAATAAGTACTAAGAAAAACAAATGTAACCTTTTTTATTTCAAGTACCATGATTCCCTGCTAGCATTTGGAAGATCGCTTTTTTTTCAAAAACCATCTTGATGATTCTTTTTTGAGTAGTTTTGGTGATCTAAAAACTGATTAATCAGTTACAGTTGCACTAATAAAAAAAGCGAATCATAAATGACTCATCAAGAAGAGTCGCGGGAAGAGTATAATTTTCTCCCAGCAAGTGTTTCTTTTATAATCAGAAATTGAGCGCATATTCTTGTTTTTAAATTGCGCTGAAGAGTCATGAAGACTCGAATATGATTAAAAATGTATCATAGTCTAATCTTTAAGGAATCTGCTTAACAAGCAAAATAAACGCATATGAGCTCATTTTTCGATAATAAATGATACACTCATTGTTATTAAATGGTACCATACAGTTTTTAACCATCAAAAGTGATCTAAGAAAAAACCCATTTAGGTGATTTTTACAAAAAATTATCACCCAAATGCTAACGAAACCGACAGGTTTTAATAATTTTAAAACCGAAACCGCGGTTTCAGATTTTTACGGTTTTTAGCAAACTCTATGATAAAGTACGTCACTACCAACCAGTCTACCGGGGAATCTTTTGTTAAAATTTATTTTCTTTAAAGATGAACTTTTCTATAACAGGTACATATACAATAGAGTGGTTCGAAAAAAATTTTTTTGTCAGTCTCCCCCTAGGATTAAAGATAATGTAAAAACAATTCCAAAAATTAATTTTTTATTTTTTTGCCACGCCTTGGAATATTGCCCTTTTAGTTTTTTGTTCACTGTGTCGCCATTTTTATTCCGATCATAAATAACATATTGTATATCAGTGCTCATGTCTCTGTAAGGGCTACATTTCTGTCTTTAATAGTTTTTTTTATACAGAAGTTGTATCAAAATAACACAGCTTCATTTTAGTTCAAAAATATTTAGCGTTTTGGAGGGTATAAACCGAGCTTTTGAAAGACATGACTTGAATTTGCGTGGTATAAAAAAACTATTAAATACAGAAATGTAGCCCTTACAGAGCCATGAACACTGATATACAAAATGTTATGATCGGATTAAAAATGGCGTCACAGTGAACAAAAAACTAAAAGGGCGGTATTCCTAGGCATGGCAAAAAAATAAACAAATAATTTTTGGAATGGTTTTTACACTATCTTTAATCCTAGGGGGGACTGACAAAAAAATTTTTTTTCGAACCACTCTAATATACAATAAACAGTTACTTTTTAACTTAAAGTACTTTCTTATAAAATGTACTTTCTAATTAAAAGAAAGTTATTGTAAAAGATTTTTGTCAAAAAAAAGGCACTGTGTTGGAAAAAAAGTATTATTTTAATTAATTTTACAACAAAGAGTTCTTTTTTTTTAATTATAGTTTTTATAAAAGACAATTTTTCAGCCCATTATTAGTTTGACCTACCAACCATTTAAAAAAAAAATTTAGTTAGGATGGTTAGGTAAGGTATTTTAAATACCCCCTTTCTGAATCCAAAACCTGCAAAAAAAAAGTCATCAACTCAATACATAGCAGTAAGTAATCGTATGTATATGTGAACATGAATGGCGTATGCGGCACAAAGCAATAATTTTCAATTCCAATAAAATATTTACTATTGAAAAATTTAAATTTTTCATCAAAACATAAGCAGAATCGTTTTCACAAAACTTCTTGTAAACCTTCATTGTCATTTTTCTCCACTTCGACTTTTTGGCATATGGCCCAAACTAATAATGAGTTGACGATCTTTCTATCAAACAAATTTTCATATAACTATTACTTTTCTTAAAGGGTTTTTCTTATAAAATGTCTTATCTTAGAAAAAGTACATTTTTTAAAAGATACTTTTTAAAAATTATCCTTTCTATAAAGCATTTTCTAATACAGGCTACTTTCTAGTTAAAGTTGCTTTTTTATAAGATGTACCCTTTTTTCAAATAATTCGGTTTAAAAAGGAAACAAATTATTTTAGAGAAATTATAAAGCAAAAAATCCTGAACATTTCTCGAACATAATTTGTTATAGTTACCCTCGTGTATTGTGTATCCTTTGACATTTATTTATTGACATTTTGTGGCTGAGATATTATTCAGTCGTCTGAATATTAATGAGTTCTATATTTAAAACAAGTTTTATAAAAATATTTTGCTTCTTTAATTCTGTTAAATAAATTTGTTGAAAAAAAAACAATAAATTTTTTTTAATAAATAAAATTGTTGCCACCAAATACAAAATTTGGAAAAAAAATCATTAAAAAGAAATATATAAAAATAAAAGAATTTTTGAAAGGCGAATTCATGTAAACGATGGTGTCGATACTCAACATAACATTGTATTTTATTTGTTGCTTTCATTGAACGGTACGTCAAAAACACAAACAACTTTTGACATTTCTCTCTCTAAGTAAGAAAAAAAGTAGCACGACTGTGCTTTCAACGCCTCCTGAAAAACGAATTCGCCTTGAATTTTTGAAAAAAAAATTTTTGAAATATTTGTCTAATATTTTTTTTTTTTTTTTAATAAAAAACAAATGAGGAAATTCTGGTATAATTTTTTTTAAACATCAGTTTATTTTTAATCTTTTCTAACTGTCGGGTATAAAATCATTTAAAAATAACCAAATCTACTAATCAAAATTCAAGTCTAAAAGTAGAAGTGATGAAATTAAAATACTAAACCGGAAATCTTAAAGAAGATTATTATTAAAATAATAATTTAAACTTAAGCAAGAAAAATTTTTTATTTTTTTTAATTTTAATTATAAAACGAACTTATAATCAAGAATCTTTTTTTCCATAATTAAAACAGATTTGATGCCCTTAAAAAGTAAAAAATATATTTTCGTATAAAAGAAAAAATCAAAAAAGGGTCTCAAAAGTTCTCTAATTAATCTCAAGAAAAAACATTTTAATTGTGTCATTAATTTTGTATTTCATTTTAAAGTTTTTATCTAATTAAACGAATTTTATTGTTTTTTTTTTTTTTTTTTTTTGTAAGCCAAATAAGTTGTGGGAGTTTTTTTTTACAGTAGATCGATCCATTTGTTGACCATTATGATGTTGTTTTTTAATTTGTATGTTTTTTCTATCTTTAGCTGGCATTGAGTCAGATTTTTTGCTTGTTGATTTTGTGAATCATTTAAAAATTTAATTTTTTAAATATATTTTTGGGTGTGTTTGTTATAGACTCTTGAATGGGTTTTTTGTTAATTGTTTTTTTTTTATGTTTTTGAATGAGTATTTATTTTAAACTTCCATCATAATTGTTTCTTTAAACAATTTTGGAAAAATATAATTGAATATGAATAAGTACCCTTTTCAAAAGTGTGTAAGTTTTGCATTGCATTTTATCGAATGAACTTTTTCAATGATAAATTTTATTGCTTAAAGTATAAAATGGGAATACACTATTAACCTTAAATAAAACAAAGAAATGATCGACAATCAGTTAAAAGGAATCATTTATGTTTTATGACCTAAATATATATAATGCACTAGCTTTTATCCGTGACTACGTTCAACTGTACATTTTAAAAGGAAGAGGTCTCTAAATATGTTTATTCCGGCTACTGATGATATGAAATTTGTATACATAAATTATCAAAAAGAGAAAAAGTACCAAAAGTGTAAAGTTTTCGGTTTTTACATCATGAAAAGTATCCTATATTTTAATATGGGCCATATGCTATTTCTATATAAAATTTTTCGAAAAGAAAGAGTACCAGCTTTTTCTCATTTTGGGCCCCTAAAATATAAACTAAATGTAAATGTAGGCTATAATCTGTGTTTAATTCAAATTTATCGAAAATAAAAATAGTATTAATTTTATCCCGTTTTTACTTTTGAAAAAGTACCCAATAGTTTAATCCTGACCTTATGCAATCTTCAACCAAATTTATCAAAAATATTAAAAAAGTACCAATATTTTCCCGATTTTCCTCTTAAAAAATCTGGGCCCTTCCAAATCCATTAAGCAGTTTTCGCGTGGTTGGGCCCTGGCCTCCTGCAGAGAAGCGAAGACCTTTGCGGAATTAGCTTAGGAAAAAATTAAACATATAAACATACAAACACAAAGAGAATTAGTTATTTGTATAAAATAATAATAACATTTTAGAGCCTAAGGTCCAGCAACCAAGGCCTTCTATGATTTTGTTGGCCCACAGTTTGTTTTAATATGCTCATTTACCTTCTTAAGCCAACAAAATCTGAGATTAAACAAAAGACTCAAGAAAAAAACTTGAAACTCAGAGTGTTTTTCTAGTCAAGTAAGAAAGTATAGCCGGTCAAGGCCGACGACCATTTGGTACCCTATAATATAGTATTTACAGAAATATTTTTAGAGCTGAGGTTAAGATTCATATTAGAGCTCTTTCTTTGTGCCAAATATTATGTAGATATGGTGTTTTGTTAGTTTTAAAGCGATCTTGAGGCTAGTTTACACTATTATACTTTGTATAAATACATGTCAAAAACTCAAGTGATATGACAAAGTGCAATGTGTCACGAAATTGACAAGTATTATGAAAAAAGTTTGAAATCCCATACGACTTCATCGTTTTTTGAAAAATTTCTAAGCAATAATACTTTTCATTGGATCAGGGTTGCATTTTATTTCATGTGTGATAGTGTGAACACAAACTGTCATGCTAAATTAGATTTTTTGACAGTCGCAACAAAACTCATTAGTTTTCTATCTCACAAAGCATTATGGAATACGTAAGACTTGTGAGATAGTGTAATCTAGCCTTTAGAGAGGAAGTTTGTGTTGGACTTATGGTCAGTTCCAAAACTACCAGCACATAATTTTGCCATGCTATGGCTTTTATAAAAGTTATATTCGCCAAGGGCACAGAAGGTATTCAAGGGCACGAATAAATTAATCTGGAAAATAGTTGTAGGGACCCAATGTAAAACAGCAGCCCCATTCTTATACTAGGCTTCGGCTTTGGATTTTTAACAATTAAAACGTATGAACAAATTTTAATCAAGTTATCTTCAAAATTGCGATCTTTACTTTGGACACATGGTTCACATGGACTGCCTGCCTGCTCTCTACTCGGGCATCGTTGGATCGTCTCCGAAAGTGATTCTGAGTCAATCGGTAAAGGTGATACATACTTCGGCAGAAGCGCATTATAGCTCCTCCACTATAGTAGTGTTAGTACAAATACAACCATTTTTTTTAGGCAAGTGAAAAAACTTAAGTTAAGTCATATCCCTGCGGGAAATTTGTGTCAATTGGTCCAACAGACTGGTCCTGTGAGTTGTGAAAATAGAACAGGTACAAAAAGAAAAAACTCATGACCAGTGAAAGGAGAACCAATCATGTTACTGGTTTATGAAGAACAAAAAGGTAGAAAAAGTAATGAATTACAGTACAGTCTTCACCGGTGGTGTGATACATTTTTTGGGACGTTCTAAAATTTGAAATAATGCTACATTTTAGTAACTGTCACTAAACACGTCCATTGAGAATAGATTTGTGACTGGTCAAATGGTATCAATTGTCCCCCTACAATGACAACCCCATGTAAAAGTGAAAGGTCTTATTCATAGAAAGTGTTAAAACTTGAACCGGTCGCTACCACCAAAGAACTATCACGGGACTACTTTGGTGTCAGTTCGCTTCCCGCTAGGGATTATTCAGCACCACAAGTAGCAAATAAGTGTGTATTAAGTTTTTCACTCGATGTGAAGAGCTTAGCTTAATGTATCCTTTTCTTTATCCTTATCTTTATTTCAGTAAACAAATGCAATTTTGCACAATTTATTGTTACATGACTAGAAATTGTAAAGTCAGGTTTCAAAAAAAATTACTTATAATCAGACACATCCCATATAAATAAAGTCCACTTCCAAAAATCTTTAATAATACTTGAAAAAGGGCTATTTATGTTCTTGGTCAAGGGCTTCTTGGATGGTTTGTTTGGAGGGAGGTTGAAGCCACTTAATTTTGAAAACTGGAGAACCATGATGAAAACTGTTCGTCCTCTGCCAGCGATCGAACCTCGGGTGCTTGGTTTTGTAGGCATTCACTTTAATCACTACACTACACTAAGCCGCCGCCACCTTCACTGACCCATTTTAAACATTGCTCATTTTTGACATGGTGTTAATTATCAGAGAGAGTTTTCTCTAAAACTTTTAAAAATTGTATTAATTGTATTAATTAAAAATATAATTTTTCAATGTGGAAACAAATTGTTAACACTTGCGCTAATGGAAAATATATTTATTGAATACCAAAACGAATTTCGGTATCGGTATAAATACCGGTATCAAACTATTTCTCATTTCGATACCGGTACTCAATTTTAAACGGTATTTAAGCGGTATCGGTAATAAAAACAATGGCGGTTACCAACATTGAAAAAAACGTTACATTTATTTACACTTTAAAAATGATCTGAAGCTGATGATGATTTTTTTTCATTGCAACAACCTTTTACAATAAACCAATAAAAAAAAAAGAAAAAATAGTTTAAATTTAAAAAAAAAAAAACAATGTTACCAATTATTAAACATAAACAAAAGATAAAATCTTTAAAATAATTGCACTTTTTCAGGATCGTCTGTGGCAGAGTAGACATTGTGCTGAGTGCCACAGAGAGTGTCGTGTCATGTCATCTGTAGACAATCATTATTAATTAGACAATATTTGTTAGAAATATATACGAGTTGCTCTTTTACAACAAACATTGCCTGACGCTTATCAATAAAAATGCATCATTGAATGTTGCAACATTTTTTTTTCTTTTCTTTTTGCTCAAAAACTCTTCAAGTTGTAGAAGATATAAAAGAAATAAAAAAGAAAATAGTGTTGAAAATTATTTATAACAGTTTTTAGAAATGTTCTGTACAGTTTTTTTTTCTTTAGTTTTCAATTTTTTTTTTCAAAGATTAAATATTATTTTAGTCATGCAACCGCATACATTTTTTAACCCTGGTACTGGTACAAAAAAAAAGTTGGAAAACTCTTTGAAAAGTGTTAACAAGTATTGACTGTAAAAGTCAAGAATATTGATACAAAACTTTGAGAAGTTACAAAAAAAAAAAAAATTGTAATTTGTTGAAAAAAGGTGTTAGAAAAAATTGCAATAACAAAAAAATTTATACTTTATATATAATTTGTTTGAAATAGATAAAGATTTTTATGCTGCTGCTCACTGGCTTTGATTTAACAAAGTGAAAGGTTTTCATGTAAAAATTTTTAAAATATATAATAATTTTTATTTTTACGGTCTTTTATATTTGTTTAAACTCCTTTAAAATGATGATGGTTTATTTTTTTTAAGACGTGTCTTTCATTAATGCAGGGTTTAGAAAGCATAACATTTTTCAAAGTTTTAATTTTAATGACTTAAAATTTGTTTTAAATTAAATTTAAGCGAATAAGATTTTAAGAAAGATACACAAAAGACAATTATGTTCAAATAAGGAGTTTTGTTTTAAGCTGATACAAAGTTTATTTAAGCTTTTTGGAGTTATTGGAATTTTCAATGATTTTAAACAATTTGGGTAGAGCAAAAAAAAATGTTTTATTAAATACCCGCTTCAAAGTCCTGGCTAAGTTTTAGAAGGGGACATGTGGCAATGCCAAAAATGTTTAGTAAGGCTTGCCATTTCACAATGAACAGACTAACAAACGCACAACTCTTCCGAATGTGTTTCGTGAATAACGACCCACCAGGCTTGTCAAGTTGTTGTAACCAAGTTTCGCACCGTTTTCCCTTTATTGGACATAAATAAACCAACTCGTATGCGAACAGTACGTACCGAGGAAAATGAGAATATTGCTGCTGTATCAGCCAGTATCAACGAAGATCACGATTTGTCAATTCGTCACCGTTGTCAACAAACAGAATTGCCATATTTAATGTGAAGAGCATCTAGAGGCAGTTCAAGAGCTACCAATGCATCTTACATGATGCACCATTTGGTGCGTTTGTAGGCCTGCGGCGTCATTATACCGTACTTCTTAAAGAATTATCAAAATCGCAACGTTTCAGTCAATGGAGCAATGTACCATGCGATATTTTTTTGCCCAAAATGGCAGAATTGTCGACCAACATGTGATGGTGCCACATTTTAAACGGTACGCGATACCATGAACCTATTGAGAGGCGGGTTTGGTAAGCAATTAATCTCACGTTTTGGAGCAGACCAATGTGGCCACCAAGATAATTTTTTGTCCAAGCGAATCGCGCAAGGCTTTTCGCTTTTCTGCAGGAGACCGGAGTCTCTGGCGGGAATAGAACCCGAAACCTCGGCAATGATAGACTAACTCTCTACCAGCTAGCCTACCGGGGCACTAATTGTGATTTGACTCCACTAGACTATGGTTTTTTTCGGAGAAACTTGAAGTCTCTTGTGTACAGGGATAAACCAGACACAATTTCAGCTCTGGGGGCAAATTATGGCAGTCGTGATCGAATACATTTACAAGGGATGTCCCAAAATTAACGCATTCAAAAGTAAGTCATTATTTTTTACCTACACACATCCAGAAAAAAGTAGTTGTAGAAGTAGGTATAGAAGAAAGCTACTTAATAATGGGTGAAAGAAGCTATTCATTTTGAAAAAGTAAGCAAAGTTTTTACTGGGATCTGTTCATGTACAGTTTGTGCTTAAAGTTCAAGTCGCAATTTGGTAGATACTTTAACGAAATATGATTAAATTGTCACAAGGGTGAGGGATATTGCAAATGTGTCAGTATTAATATGGCTTGCCTTTAAATAGCAACAGCAATAAAATTTTAGCTTTTTTGCAGCAAATTACAAAACCGTGTTTCCGAATGCTTACGTGATACTTTGTAGATAAGCAAAAAGCAAAACCAGAAAATGAGAGAGTAAAGCTGCATGTACACGACATGTTTTTTACATCTGACTTGTCAAATTACATGTCGTGTTGCTTCTGCAAAAGACAGACGTAAAGTCATCTGACAAAATTTCAATTAGAGCATGCTCTATTTTCTTCTTACAAACACGCAGAGAAAAAACATGTTTAAATATGGTCACCTCCTACAAAACTATTTTGAAAGAAAATTTCGAGCATATTATGTTTAATATAACCATATTATTGTCACCGACAATCATATTATGGTTAAATTAGTCCTCTGTCAAAAAGCCACAGCCATATTATGGTTACCTACGAACATGTTTTAGTTAAATATGACAACAATTTGTTTCAAAATTAAAAAGAGTATTTTCCTCTTTTCCAAGAGCAACATGTTATGGTTGAAAACCAACCATGGTATTTCAAGTGTTAATCATGTTTTAGTTATTTTTAGCCATAACATGTTCGAAGGCAACCATAATATACTTGTGTCTTCTTGATGGAGGACTAATTCAACCATAATATGATTGTTGGTGACAATGATATGGTTAAATGAAACATAATAAACATGTTTAACATTTTCTTTCAAAATTGTTTTGTTGGAGGTGACCATATTTAAACATGTTCTTACTCTGGGCGAACCATCTGATATTAGGTGTTTCAGAAATCTATGCCAGGAAGAAACCGGCAGCGGCAGTAAGCTACCCAGTAAAAACTTCGACTACAAAATAATGTGTTGAGTAATCAGAAAAACTTAAAAGCACTACTTACAATTCTACTGAAAGAACCAATGAATTATACAAGGGATGTCCCAAAATGAACGCATTCAAAAGTAAGTCATTTTTTTTGTTGCCTACACGCAGAGAAAAAACATGTTTAAATATGGTCACCTCCAACAATACTATGTTTATAGAAAATTTTCGCCATATTATATTTAATTTAACCATATTTTTGTCACAGACAACCACATTATGGTTAAATTAGTCCCCTATCAAGAAGCCACAACCATATTATGGTTGCCTCTGAGCATGTTATGGTTAAATATGACAATAATTTAAATTAACAATAGTATTTTCCTCTTTTTCAAGAGCAACACGTGTTAAATATATTTTAGTTATTATTAACCATAATATGTTCGGAGGCAACCATAATATGGTTGTAGCTTCTTGATGGAGGACTATTTTTGTTTACCATAATATGGTTGTCGCTGACAATAATATGGTTAAATTAAACATAATATGGTCAACATTTTCTTTAAACATAGTATTGTTGGAGGTGACCATATTTAAACATGTTTTTTCTCTGGGTCTACAAACGTTAGGAAATAAGTAGTTATAGAAGTTGTTATAAAAGCAGTTATATAAAAAAGCTACTAAATAATGAGTGAGGGAAGCTATTCATATTGAAAAAGAAAGCGAAGTTTTTACTGGGTATTGAAGGAATCATTAGCCGGCTGAAGTTAATATTTTACAATACCGATATATGTGTGATCACTTCACCATTGAATGAAAATTATGTACATGATATCCTAAATTGGTATCTTAAAATTTAAAGAAAACAATTTGAAGACGGCTTAAGTCTTTTACGGCGTTAATAAAAATGTTTGAGGCGGCAGCAAGTTATTTTGAAACCGAGAACAACTATGGTTTCTGCAATAAATATGCGAAAAAAATTAGAGACAATGTAAGAAGCAAATCACATGTAAGTTTGTGATCGAATATTATAAACCTTATGTAAAACTGCAATTTCGACAGACATGCACAATTACATGTGACTTGAAAAGATGATAAGTCAATTAAATAACTAACATATTCTCATTTTGTAAATGACATCTTCTTAAAGAGTCAGCAAAGTAAACATTTTGAACTGAATTGCTGTAAGTAATAAGTTCTTGACTTTTGCTTAACTGGTTATTGCTGTACTAGAGCTCAATTTTTTTAGAGTAACCCACAGCAAAGAAGTCAATAGTATAAATTTAATACTTGCTGAACTGAAGCGGTGCAAAAGAAAAAAAAATAACAAAAACTTATTTCTTACAGCAACATCAATTCTTTTTAAAGTGGTGGCTTTGTGAGCAAAATGGTCAAGCATTTTTCAGCCCTGGTAAGAATCCTTTTCCACACAAAAAATTTACCGAATTATTTTTGCATAAAATTCTCACTGCTTATTTTTAAAATTTAAAATTGCATAATTTTATTGTTTCTCCCAAAAAATAACTTGAATAAAATTTACTACCTTGTCCTTTGATCCCATTAAATCCATTCAACATTTTTTCTACGATTTTTTTTATTTTTGTAAACAAATAATTTGTTTTCATTTATGTTTTTGTTGTTTTTACATTTTAGTTACTGTATTTAAAATATTTTTTTGCTTAAATCATGTATTTAAAAAAGCAATAAAAAGTTCCATATTTTTTTAATTGTTTAAACGTTTAAATGCTTCTGGGAGGGTCTTAGATATTTTGACTTTAAAAGTTTTTGCGGTAATTTTGCTAAATGTGAAAAAAAACTTAAAAATACTTTTTTTTATAAATTTCAATTAAAATAACATGTGTACTACATAAATTTTATTGTTGAGGTGTATAACAACTTACATAAAATTAAAGGCGTGTTTAATAATATGTGTATATTTTTTTAACATGAATATTTTTTTTAAGTTATGTAACAAATATATTATTAAATTTAAATGAGTTAAATTATGAAACAATTGTCGATAAAGGGCCAAAATTTTCTTTGAATTAGCAGTAAAAGAATGCAAAACTTCTGGGTTAAACAAATAAGTTCTGGCTATTTTAGAGTAAAGAGTTCTACTTATAATATTTGCAAAGACTTATGTGAATTCTGGCTGTCTAGGTTGAATTTACTATCGAAACACAGAATAGAAAGAGAACATGGAGATGGATAGGCCAAGGAAAATTGGACCCCTTTCAGACTCGGCAAGTTAGTTGCGCAAGTTGCTTGCCGAGTACAACAAAGTCTGTACAAAATTGTTTTTCCTTACCGCGACCTTACCGCTGACGTCTACAAACCATGAGTTGCGCAAGAGACTTGCGCAAGTAACTTGCCGAGTGTAAAAGTGGTCTTACAAGTTTTTACAACACATTTCAACATCAAAGTTATTTTTCGGAATACAAAATTTATCATTAATAAGATTTTTGTATAACGTGCTAAGTTCCCAATTTTTCATATTTGACAAATACACTGAGATTCATTGTTGAATACCAACGATTGAAGCCGACCGTAACGTTAACGTCTTAGCAACATTGACGTATGATTAACGAGGCCTAATTCAAGTGTCTTTGAGTTCGAAGAAATGAAAAGGGCTTAAAACTTTTTTTCTTAAATTTATTCAAAAGATTTTTTAATGGCTTAAGCTGGGATCACACGATTGCCGCAAATGCACCAATATGACACAATTTTTATTGTGCTTTATTGACGCACAATAATTAAATTGCACCAACCAAATATTCTGAAATCACACGATTGCCCTGTTTTAAACAAATTCAATTGCCGCTAGTTGTTATAAAGCGAAATGGGTACAAAAGTTGCCCCAGCATAGTCACACGATTGTTCCTACTTGTGTAGACTGCGAAAACAGCTGTTGTGGTAGCTTTTTTATTATAGTTGGTTTGTTCGTTAAAAAAAACGAAAATTTTATCACAAGAATATTTAAACAAATTTTTGTTGAATACTTTTATTTGAAATATTTTTAAAAAAATATATGAAATATTAAAGACAAATATCTGTAAAAGAGATAATACTTATTTTTTTAATATCTTGAATAAAAATATTCACACCAAATAGCTATGCTTGTGAACATACATATTTCGTTAATAGCAATAATTAAAAAAAATTCTATCGCATAATAATTAAATTCATATTTATCTTTATTAATTACAAAAAGAAACACTTAAAAGTAAATTGAATACAAAAATCGCAAATATTGGCACGAATTGTGTTGTTTGATTGCCGCACAAGAACACAATAAATATTGGTGCATTTTTGTTATTTTTATTGACGCGCAGTTGTATAGCAAGCAGTCTCACGATTGCCGCACCAGGGTTGCATTTGATTGGTAAAAGTAGGCACAATATTGTCCTCGATTGGTACAAGAGCCAATTGATTGTGCAGTCACACGATTGGGGTACTAAAAAGTGTGAAAATTGGTGCATTGCGGCAATCGTGTGATCCCAGCTTAAAAGAAAAGTTTTATTAAATAGTATCTTTAATAAAAATATTCGCACTTACCAGCTCCATAGTATGATTGTGAACATAGCAAAAATTAAAATTCATAATAAATATATACATATTTATCTTCATTATTTACTAAAGGAAACACAAAAACGTAAAATTTATTTAAAAAAAAGACAAATATTGACGCGTATTGTGTTGTTTGATTGCCGCATAAGAAGACAATAAGTATTAGTGTATTTTTGTTATTTTTATTGACGCGCGGTTGCATAGCAAACAGTCACACGATTGCCGCACCAGAGTTGCATTTGATTGGTAAAAGTAAGCACAATATTGTCATCGATTGGTACAAGAGCCAATTGATTATGCAGTCACACGATTGGTGTATAAAAAAGTGTGAAAATTGGTGCATTGTGGCAATCGTGTGATCCCAGCTTTAGAAATTTCAACAAAAACTTTCTTGAAATAGTATCCCTTTTAAATAAGTGCTTGTTTACACTATCCGACATCTTGCACAGATTTATATCATAAAAGCAGAACTTAAACAAGTAAGAAAGTATAGTCGGTCAAGCCCGACCATATGATACCCTACACCACAGTATTTGAAAACACATCATGCTTATGTGTCCATGTAAATATGGATTTATTTTTATAAACTTCATGAAAATCGGTTTGAAAGTTTGTGAGAGGCAGAAATTGCCCCCTGCCTCCCCTTTTTTTTAAAACTGTGTAGCTAATGTGTCCCTATAGATATGGATCTATCTATGTTTTAAATTTCATTAAAATCGTTTTGATAGTTTCTGAGAGGAATACATTTCCCCCTATCTTCCCTCGTGGTCCTACGATTCGGCCCATTTTCAATGGGCTTGGTCCTTGTGCCAATAAAAACCTATGACCTAAATTTTATCAAATTATCTCCAAAATTTCGACCTGTACTTTGCGCACAAGGTTACATGGACTGCCAGCTAGCCAGCCTGCCAGCCAGCCAGCCGGACGGACATCGTAAGTTCGATTCAGAAAGTGATTCTGAGTAGATCGGTATAGTTTAAGGTGGGTCTAGGACCAATATTTTAAGGCGTTACACACATCAGCACAAATGCATAATACCCTCTCCACTATTGTGGTGTGGGTATAAAAACTGCAGTCAAAACTAAAAACTGTCGAACAAAATACCAAAATTTTTGTACAACGTTTGACAGCGACTGTTTACATTTAATGAATCAGAAGTTAAAGCAATATTTTTTTTGTCCAATAACAAATGAAAAAGTTAAATAAATGGCAGTTTTTCTACTCTGACTGCAATTTTTAAACGCTGCATAACGCTGATTGTTGATGCAGGGTGTAGAGATGTTTGCGGGGGTAAACAATGCAGTACTAAATGCAAAAATTTTATGTTCCTCTGCAATTCATAACTTCATTAGATTTCTACTCACTAAAACCAATGTTTTGTTGTAGAAGTTCCAAATAAATGAAATAAATAAATAAATAAATAGTTTGAGGAAAAAAAAAAAAAAAAAAAAAATGCGCATAGGAATAGCTTATCCCATCAACAACAAATTTTAGTTTATCAATAGTATGAAATGGAAATTTAGCACATTTAAACGAAACCTTGTTCATTAATATTTTATAAAACTCAGCTTAAAAAAAATATGCAAATTTAGTTTTAGTTTAAAAAAGTTAATTTCGAAGTTAAAAAATTTAAAAAAATCATGAGAAACTTTAAAAGAAACGCCTTTATTTTCCAAAGCGATTAACCACAAGATGTTGAAAGAAAAAATATGTGTTACCCTGTTGTTGTTTAACAAATAAATAAATGATTGATTAGTTTTTAAGTACATTTTAGTTAAAAGGCAAAATTATCAACTGTTTATAATGATTTTGCTACTTTTAAGCTATAAATTAAAAGAAAAAAACTTTTCTTTTATGTATATATTTAAAATATTATGAAAGAAATTAACAGAAATTTAATTGCAGTATAGAAAAAGAAACATTTACGGGAAACAATTAAGCAAAGCTGTTTAGAAACTTCGTAGTTTATATAAAAAGAGTGTTGTTTAAGCGCAATAGAATAGGAAATTATAAAAAATAATACAACTTGCTATATTTGGCTGTGCCGAATCTTTGATACCCTCCACCGACAGCTCGAATGTTTAAGGAGTAATATCTGTATGATGTTATTATTATCTTAAACTGTGACGATTTGTTATTAATTATGGTTTTAGGCGACTAAACTGTTTTCCGGTAGTAGGGTTTATATGGGGCCTAGGGTAAATTATGTACCGATCTTCACGAAATTTCACAGTATCATTTATAGTCTTTTAAAACTGTGACGAGCCAAAATTTGTTATGATTCCATTATTTTTTACGGTTTTAGGCGTACTAAACTGTTTTCCGGTAGTAGGGTTTATATGGGGCCTAGGGTAAATTATGTACCGATCTTCACGAAATTTCACAGTATCATTTATAGTCCTCTAAAACTGTGACGAGCCAAAATTTGTTATGATTGCATTATTTTTTACGGTTTTAGGCGTACTAAACTGTTTTCCGGGAGTAGTGTTTATATGGGGCTTAGGGTAAATTATTAACGGATCTTCACGAAATTTTACAGTCAAATAAAACAAATTTTTGCAAAATCTTATCTCATTCCGTGCCTTGTTCCAGCATTTATGTTATTTTTTGAAAGAAAATTATCAATTTTTTTAGGTGGTGGTTCCACATTTTGATTCATATCTCTGGTCCTACTGATGCGATTTTGCTGGATTTCAATCCCAAACTGCTTAGGATAACTACAAGCAATTTGGCACCAAGTTTGTTCATTTCTCTTGAGTAGTTCGAAAGTGAGCGTGTTTTCAACAGACAGACGGACATGGCTAAATCGACTTAGAATTACTCAAGGACCCAGAAAATATATATTTATGGGGTCTGACATGAATAATAAAAAAGTTTCACACGGAATGATAAACTTAATAGACCCTCTTCTAATTGTGGTGGAGGGTATACAAATAATATATTAATCAAAAAATTTCAATATTCGAAAGAACGATACATGGCTTTACATTGGGCCTTCAATATAAAAAATTATTTCTGACATATGGGCAAGCACATCTGAACATGACGAGAAGTTTATTATTAATACGATAATACGTTTATTATTTATTCTGGTCGTACAATTTCGGTCTACTTTTCGAGCATTGAAGGGCTATATGTAATCGGATAATACGAACAATGTTATAAAGAGGTGTCCAGCCGCACGGAGGCCAATTAATAAGTTTATTTCTCGAAATCAACTTATCGCCAAATTTGGAATTTGATAAGCTGATCCGCTTGATCCCACATCTCGCCCGAATCAATGTCATCTATATTTTTTTAAACAAAAAAGGGGCAGTAACGACCTCTACTGACCGTAATGCTATCTTAATCCTCAATTTTGAAGAAATAAGGTCTGATGATGCCACCAGTGTGTAAACTGAACAAAATGGTGCATTTTTCTGGATGTAATGGAGTCGGTAGGATCTGTTATGGATTGATTTAACTTGATATCGTAACCTAAAATGCAAAAGGGACTAACCACCCAAAAATTAAAAATCCACTTTTTCATTGATGTCCATAAAATGCATTAGAATCTTTCGTCCAAAATTTGCGGTTTTATAAACAAAAAATAAACGGCCCTATCTACAAAAGATTATATGATAATGGAAAAAATCCTCACTTACAATTTGCGTAATCTGCAACATGTAAAAACAACTGGTACGTTTTACAAGAAAAATAGAAGAAAAGTTAATTATAAAAAGTTTGAGGCAAGTTATTATGTCAAATAGTTTTTACTTCTCCTGTAAAATTTTTTAAATGTTAAATCGGGCCTTTTGCGTTTTAGGTAACGGTATGCGGCTATTTCGATTATTAACAAGGCCAAACATTTGCCTAATCGCTTAGCACAATTTTAAGAATAAACATTGATGACCGATTTTCAGAGTAAATTTGGTTCATTTGCAGCACAATATGATAGTTCGTTTGCGAGCAAACCCTTTAAAGTTAGTACCCTTTTTAAAAAGGTGTGCAAAAACTGTATATAGAAAAAGGCATTTTTAAAATTATTTGAATAAAGCTATGTTCAAACCAGTCAAATATTTGCCGTTCTACACGCAACCACTTGTTTTATTAAAAAATTATTTGCTTTTGAAAACCGTTTGCTACACTCAAAATATTATGTAGGTAAATTAAACAGAAAATTAATTTTAAACAACTATTTAAAAACATATTGTTGTTTTCGACAACGTTATTATGGTTGAATAAGTCATCCCTCAAGAAACCACAGCATTACTTCCAAACATAATATGGTTAATAATAACTAAAATATGTTTAAGACTTATAAAAGTATGGTTGTTTTACCATAGCATGTTGCTCTTAGAAGAGAGAAAAATACTATTGTGAATTTGAAAACATATTATTGACAAATTGAACCAAAACATGTTCAGAGGCAAACATTATATGGTTGTGGCTACTTGTGGAGGACTAATCTAACCATAATATGGTTGTCGGTGGCAATAATATGGTTATTTTAAACAAAACATGTTTAAAATTTTCTTTAAAAATGGTTTTGTTGGAGGTGACCATATTTTAAAATGTTTTTTCTCTGCGTGTACACAAGTTTGGAATTGATTCTTTTTTGAACAAGAAAATTTTGTAACTCGAAGTCTCCATAAGTCGAAGTTTTTCTTGGGATAATGGTGATTCGACTGTATTTAAAAAACAGTACATTTACATTTCATTTAAAATAAATAAATTTTACATTAATTTTTAACTATTTATTTCTTTTATTTATTCCGTAAAATTTAATAATTTTTACTTTTAAAAAATATATTTTAACCGACAAAAAATCAAACTGCATAACAATACATTATTTTTTAGTAGTTTGTTTTTTGGGCGGCATGAAATAACTCTCCACGAAATAACTCCCCAAAAAAAATGAAATTACTCCCCAAAAAAATATACAGGAAACAACAACAACGTTTTTCGGGGACTTATTTCATTTTTTTAGGGACTTATTTCATTATTTATTTTAGGGAGTTATTTCATATGAAATAACTCCCCAAAAATTTAAAATGAAATAAGTCCTCAAAAATTTTTTTGGGGAGTAATTTCATTTATTTTTGGGGAGTTATTTCGTGGGGAGTTATTTCATGCCGCCGGTCAAGACAACTCTCTCATTTCAATTTTGAAGAACTTTTCCATTTTACATTGATTAATAGTTTTCTTATTTTTATAATTAAGAGGTAATGATTTTCCCTTTTACTAAAGTTAAGTATTGAAATTTGGCTTCGCATACTAAAGTTTTTCTGCTTGGCGCTTAGGGGGTTTTTCCTCCAGTAGGACGCGGCAGGTGGCTTCGCTGAATGAGTTTTTCTGCGTGCGTCACAAGAATAAAAAAATGTTTTTCAATGATAACTAAGGATTTTCCCTTTTACAGAAAGTTTACACCATGCGTAACAATATTCTGGAAAAATATGGCTTTGCCTCTCATTTGGGGAAAAAAAATATGGCTATATCTCTCACTTCGCAAAATTCAGCAATAAAGCCATCATGGCCTTACCTCCCATGGTAAAAAAGCACCCCCCTATTTTGAATTGATTGGATGTTTTGAATACTTTTTGGGGATTTATTTCATTTCAGGAAATGGGGACTTATTTCCAATGAAATAACTCCCCAATTTTTAGGAATTTATTGATAAATTATTGGGGTTTTATTTCATTTTAAGAATTGGGGAATTATTTCATATGAAACAAGTCCCCAAAGAAATGGGGTGTTATTTCATATTAGTTTGGGGAGTTACTTCATTCCTTTGGGGACTTATTTCGTTTCTGAATTGGGGACTTATTTCATTTTATTTTTAGGGAGTTATTTCGTGGGGAGTTATTTCATGCCGCCTGTTTTTTGATTGTAAGAAAAGATAAACTCGCTGTTTAAAACTGGGGCTTATAATTCTTATTCGCTTAACAGTTTTATTTGTATAATATCTTTAGTTTTTCTAAAATCTTTGGATGAAGTTTCCTGACGATCTGGCCTAAGCAACCAGTGAAATGCGCATAGATATAGCTTATCCCATCAACAATAAACTTCAGTTTGCCAATAGTATGAAATGGAAATTTAGCACATTATAACGAAACCTTGATAATTAATTTTTGAATCCCAAGAAAAACTTTGAAAACAAACATAAATGCTTAAAAATAAAGATATTCGTAAATTAACTACCCAGTAACAACTTCGCCTACAAAATAATGTGTTGAATAATCAGAAAAACATTAAGGCACTACTTACAATTCTACTGAAAGAACCAATGAATTTTACAAGGCATGTCCCAAATTGAACGCATTTAAAAGTAAGTCATTATTTTTTTACTTAAATACATCCAGAAAAAAGTAGTTATAGAAGTTGTTATACATGTAGTTATAGAAGAAAGCTACTAAATAATGAGTTAAAGAAGCTATTCGTTTTGAAAAAGTAAGCTAAGTTTTTACTGGGTATATTTTTTATTCAATTCTAACAGTACGATAAACGAATTTTCTGCCAGGCCCACAATGTCGACAAAAACATGTCTTTCGTAAATTTATATTGAAAACAATAATAAAAAATTTAAATTTGTTTTTGTTTTCAATATAAATAAATGAAATAAATGTTCTTGTCGACATTGTGGGCCAGGCAGTTAATAACCCACAATCAGTAACTGTAATAATTTAATTGGTGTAGATAAAACATCATTTTACAGTTTCTTAAATACATTATACAATTATTTTCTTAGAAATAACATTAATTTAGTCAATAAAAATTATTAAAAATTAAGTTTGATCAAATTACTGGTCACGCTTTTATTGAATTTTTTATTTAAATATTTTTTTTAGGTCTGAACATACCTTAAGGCATTTCTTTAAAAATATGTCAAACACCGTGTATCTTGTCTTTTACGCACAAGCTTACAATAAAAAGTCTTTAGATACATACTTTTATTAGTGTCAAAATGATATTGCAAAAATTATCAGCGTTGTGCGAATGAGTAACTAACTCTACGATGAGACATGTATAAGTTAATGACATTTACAATACAATTATTTTGTTTATGATGGATGTTCAATCTAAATATTTGTATGTGAATGAAGAAGAAAAAAACTTTTACTTTTTTGCGGTTAGAAAAAAAAACAACTTTTTTTGTTGGTCATAAACAGTTTTTTTTCCCTGCTACTTTAACCTATTTGACTTTAAGCAATTTAAATTGAAAAAATAAAAATAATAATGTTTGCAAATTTTAACACTGTGTACTTTTAAATCCTAGAAAGGCGTTTTTTAAAAGAAATGGAATGACAAACTAAGTGGTGGAGGTAACTGTTTCTTAAAATAAGGCTGAGTTTTTAAACATCATGATACTTTCCAGTCAATACTAAAAATGAATCATCTAGTTAAGCAATGAACAATTGGCTTATTGTGTATGTTAGAGGTTGCTAAAAACCGTTAAAATGTAAAACCGCGGTTTCGGTTTCAAAATGATTAAAACCGGTCGGTTTCGGTTCGGTTTTCGGTTTTGAAAATATCAAAGTTAAATTCACACATAAACATATATAATTTTTTTTGCATGTAATATAATTTTTTAATTTGCTTCAATTCAGGTACTTTTATTCGCCGTTAAGTGTATACCTGGGCCTGGCCAGGCATCTTTTGACTTTTCCAGTTTTTTTTTATAATTATTAAGTATATTAGAACGAAATTTGTATTCCTCAATTCCGCAATTGGCCAAATGAAAATGTTGTGCATATTGTATCCACCTGGGCCTGGTCAGGCCCTTCCCTATAATATATGTACTGCAGTAAATAAAATCAAAATGAAACGTTTCAAAAAGCATACAGAACACATAAGAATTCTTTCTTTTCTGCTTTTTCGAAAAATTATTTTATTTCCCAATAAAATGTTCCTGCTATAGCCATAAAACTCCATACATATAAAAGTAGTCCAAGCCTTGCCCAGGGGTTCGTTAGTGTGAGTTTTTTCTATAGCTACAAAAAACTCCATACAAAATTCAAGTAGCCCAGGTGGCAGATTATGCCTCACAAATAAGGTGTGTACTTAAGAGTTATAAAGATAACATTTGTTCTTCTTATGCCCAATTTTCAGGATAGTATTTAAATCAATATTAAGTTAATTATCATAACAAACTTAAATCGTATTTAAAACAGATTGGTTTTTTGAGTTTTGTTTGAAAAGTCTTATTTAATTAAGATAAAAGTATGGTAGCACTACTAAATACAAAAAAATATATAAAAAAGTGTATTTATTTACAAGGTGGTCCGAAAAAAAGCAGCTGACTGTTAATGCTTTGCCTGTTGTTGTTGTATTGTTGTGATATTGAGGCCACCTTGCTAAAATATTACAATGGAAACTTAAGTTGAAATTAAGTGTACCACATCGGTGAATAGAATTTTGTATTTAAAACGATTTTAAAAATAAATGTGTTTTAATATCAATCCTGAAAATTGGCCATTAGTATTTATTTTGAATTTTAAGAAATTTGAAATACCTTGTCATTGTTGAAGGCTGTTATGTATAAAGTTTTTGTATATGAAGTACGAGTATGATGTTTAATTTGCAATTTCTTCAAGCATAAATACATTGTTAAAGTAAAAGCTTAAACCGAGATTTTTATGTCGTTTTGCGGTTTCGGTTTTTAGGCAATTAAAACCGCGGTTTCGGTTTCGGTTAAAACCGAACTGCAATCCCTAGTGTATGTATCCATTTGGTGCACTTTGGGCCAGGTAAAATTGTGAAATTTTACACGTTTGCTTTGTTGAATGCATTTAAAAATGCATGTTGCTTTGCCACTGACGTTTAGGAACTCAGAACTATAGTTAGGACTTGGTTGGTACATATTTATGTCAGATATACTCTTATAAATTTTGCTATTAACCAGATCGGTTCATAAATGGCTTAGTTTTTCAGCGGCCTGATCTCAACCTAATAAAAAAGTTATGTGAGCTTGAAAAAGGCGCAGTGGATAAAAAAAACCGACAAATTTGACTGCTTGAAAAGAAAGCATTAAAATATGAAAGAAACAAGCATTTAAGGTTAAGATCAGTAATTGAAAACAACTGTTATGAAACTTAATATGTATTAATTTTAAGCCGACTGATTTTTATAAGGAAAATAATAAGTGTATTCAGTTAAAATTTTTTGGATTGGAAAAATGGAAAGATGGAAAATGGTACTTTTTATTACAACAAACACAAGGAACAACGTTTACACTAATAGTTGCAATTTAAACAACCTTTAACCAAGTATAAAAAATCAGATTTTTATATTGTGCCGGTTCACACACGTCAAGTTTGACTCGTCAAGTCTTCAGTTTTTAGGACAGGGGAAAAGAAATTACATTTTCCTTTCTCTTCTCTCCTAAAAGCTCAAGACTTGACGAGCCAAACTTGACGTGTGCGAACCGGCACATTCTTAAAATTAAATGTGGTTACCACTATAATAAAAAGGTTGTTTTTTTCACAAAAAGCACTAAAATTTACATCTCTTTTTAAGATAATTAACTATGATTCTTTGAACTCCATTTTATTTACATCAAATTTAAATATTTTTTAAACGTAATTTTTTTAAGTTAAAAACATAACAAAACATAAAAAGAAACTGGTGAAAAAATAGACAGATGCAGAGGATTGGATTATTGTCAGATAATAGGAATTTCAAGGTAAATTTGAAAAATTAAATTTTAGGGAAAATTAAGAATCCTTTTTTATTTTAAAAACCCACAGCACAAATATATTATAAACATTTGATTGGCAAGTTGTATTACTTTGTTTTGACACGTCAAATGTGTACAGCTTTACACTTTCAAATTATAATAAAGACCGCTCTCTTCAACATGACTGCAATTTTTATTTTTCAATGTCGTTATTGTGCCGAATTATCTCATCCTTTAGCTCTTGAATTGTTCTTGGCTATTGACGTACACTTTTTCTTTTAAATGTCCCCAACGAAAGAAGTCCAATGGTATCAAATCATATAATCGTGGCTGCCACGACGTGAGATAAGAGACCATTACAATTTTCGCACCATCCTGTTGGAACCACATTTCTTCTAAGAGTATTTCATTGGTGCTCAAAAATGTTTTGCATATGTATTGAGAGAGAATTTTAAAATACAGAGATACGCAAAACCAGTTTTACTTAAATTTAATAGAAAGAAAAGGTTTTGGTTGTAAAACATTTATAATATTATAGTCAAAATTAAATTTTCTATTTTTTTTTTTGGCTTTTAAAATTGTAACTTTTTAAAAATTTAAAAAAACAGTTGGAATTTTAAGTTTTCCAATTTTACTATAAAAAAAATTCAGTGTTAACTGCGAGCATGTTTGTATATTAAAGTAAGAATTATATCCAAAAAAACTGCACTGAAATCTTGTACATTTATGCTTTTATGCCAGTTTCGTCAAAGCATTAAAACAGTTTTTTAAATTGTATTACTTATCATACACACTGTATTTGAAACAAGATCAACACAGCCTCCGTACATGTGCAACTAAATCAGAAGTGGGCACAACTAAAACTGTGCTTGTATTGATGCTTATTAGTATTAGTGAGAATACAGAAGTACCCACCAAACACAAAGCCAAGCATTTGAAATAAATGGTGCATTTTATTTCCTTATTTTATATTTTACGCATTTGAAGTAATATAAAACATTTTTTAATAGTTTAAATTGTAGAGATTTACTGTTCACAGAAAAAAGTAACAGTAAAAAAAGTACAGTAAATTATTTTTCGCATAACATCATTTATTTGAAATGAAACACGTGTGTTTGCTGGGTAAATTCTCTTGAAAAAACTACAAAAAATATAAGAAAATGTGTCTCATCAAAAACTAAATTAAAGCGGCTAAGAATACGTGTGAAATCTCTCAGCACAATTGTGCTATGGAGCGCCCACCATTGAACTAAATTAATGAGCGTAAAAAACAAAGGGGTCGGGCTTCTAAACAATTGTTTGCTTGAATAAGCATCACTGGTCTATTTCCTCAATATCTGGTCACAAGTAGTCCGTTATTATCTCGCGAGGGTAAACGCCATTCACAGTAACTGCTTAGACGACCTCATTTTCGAAGAAGTACGGCCCGATGATGCCTATAAGCCGCACCAAAAATTCACTATTTATGGATGCATCGACTTTTAAACAATCACTTTGCTGAAATTTGCGCACAATTTTCCCGATTATGGACACATTTGGTTGATTATTCTGAACAAAAAAATCACGAAGTGCATGAAATGCATTTTGATTTGAACGCCCATTTTTCTAAGATCTTAAACTATTTTAACGCGCTGTTCATCTGTACCTCTCCATGGTTGAAATTGTCAAACACTGAAACAAAGTTATGTCAAATTAAGTTGGCCAAAAAACTTGACGTTAAGGTGTGCATTATGGTTGGACCACCATTTATATAAAATTGTAATGTTACTGACAGACTTTCTGATTCATCATCGCACAGCTAAAGCTCCTGAAACTTAAAGTTGGTATCTTTCCAAATCGAAGATGGAATTTGTGGTAGTTCGAATGTTTAGATGATAGAAAAGGATAAAAATGGGAAAATTTCCTAACATCATATCTTCTTATATAAAAGAGATACAAGAAATTAATACTTGTCGTTGCGGACAGATGTCTGGTACTTTTTGAAGTTCTGCCCTTTTGTGAGTAAACGGGTAAATCTTGTATTCTGAAATTTTTTTTTGTCAACCCATCGATCTTTTAAACCAATGCATGTACAAATAAAATTGTATTTGTAACTTATCTAAAAACACAAATATAAATTTGGTACTTTTGAAAAAGTCCAGCGTTTAGGGATTGAAACCCGTACCTATTTTTGGCACTTAATTTTAACAAAACATTTTTCTCCTTTCATTGATATATACCCCAGTAAAAACTTCGCCTACAAAATAATGTGTTGAGTAATCAGAAAAACATTAGAGCACTACTTACAATTCTACTGAAAGAACCAATGAATTTTACAAGGGATGTCCCAAAATGAACGCATTAAAAAGTAAGTCATTATTTTTTTTACCTGCATACATCCAGAAAAAAGTAGTTATAGAAGTACTTTTTTCTGGATGTATTTAAGTAATAAAATAATGACTTACATTAAAATGCGTTCATTTTGGGACATCCCTTGTAAAATTCATTGGTTCTTTCAGTAGAATTGTAAGTAGTGCCTTCATGTTTTTCTGATTACTCAAAACATTATTTTGTAGGCGAAGTTTTTACTGGGTGAGTACGTATTGAAATGTTGACTCCCACTACAATATTGAAATTTTTTATGCCTTTATGGGGAGAAAAAAGTATCAAAAAGTAGAAATAGAGGAGATTCCAAAGTGGATGAGAACCCATGATGATAAATTTTGGTACTTTTATAATAAAACCTAAAAACATAAACTTTGGCATATAAATAAGATAACGAATAAAAAAGAAAAACGCTAGCGAGTTATACTAGTTTTTTTTTTTATTAAAAATTAAAAAAATTATTTGAAACATTTTAATCCCAAAAATTCACAAAGGAAAAATAGCTTTGAATACAAAACAGTTTTTTTTTTATTTTAACACAAAAATTCCCATCTTTGGGAGAGCAGCAAAGAAAAAAGAAAAATAAGCAAACAATAACACATTGTCATAAAATTGGAGAGAAAGTGCAAATAAGTATGTGCTTGTACTGATAAAAAATAAACTATAAGATGGTACCATGATGTTGATGATGGTTTAGTAACCCCAAATACCCAGTAATCACAATGATGTAAACAATTTTTGGAGATAACTATAAAAAACAGTATTATAAATTAAGGTCCAATTAGACGTGACATAACCATACCAAAACTGTATTACCATAGCCATAAACATACCATACAAACCAATTAAATTTATGTTTCTAAATTCGCCGTTAAGGATGTGGCCTTATGTTTGTGTCACGTCTAATTTGAGCTCTCAATTTTTGAAAAACCAAGTAAGAGTGCTATGGATCGATCTGGCTTAATCTTAATAGCAAAATTTAAATGAGCATATCTGACATAAATAACAACCAACCAACCGGAAAACTCATTTCAACAGACGGACGGACAAACGGTCAACCGAATTTGAAATCCTCTTCTCATAAGGATCCAGAATATATTTACTTTATAGTGTCCAGAATCAATACTGTGGAAGTTACAAGCGAAATGACAAACTTTTATATACCCTTTTACCTTCCGTAAAAGGTTAAAAAAGAAAATAATAAACAGTTTTATAGTGCTGTCTTACTATAATGGCTTTAAAAAAAATTTTAAAAAAGAAGACGAATTACAAAAAAAAAAATTCTTTCTTTAAAACAAAACTACCCACGTTTTTCTAAAACAAGTTTTTTTCTATTTGGAAAGCAAAAACAAATTAAATCATAATAAAGAAATTATATTCAGATCTTTATAATTTGCTAAACACGTTTTGTTTTTTTTTTTTTTTTTGGTAGTTCTGTTTTATTTTTTCTTCTTGTTCGTTTTTTTTTTAGTAAAACTAACAATTTAAATTCATTAATAATTTTGTTTACTTTTTTGAGTTCTACTTCGAAACCGAATGACAGTTGAAAGAAGAAAATCCAACAGTAATTATAAATTTTAAAACGATTAGATCTTTGACTTTAGCATTTTGTTTTTTTAATTTTGATTAATATAAATTTACATTTTCAAATGAAAGTTTAACATCATTTTTTACGCTTTAGTAGATGAGAATCTAAATGTTTCTTTGGTTCGCACTTTTTTTTTTGTTAATTTTGTAAAATGTTTTTTGTTTAATTAATGAAAAATGAAAGTTTTTTTTAATGTCAGTTTTTTGAAAACAAAAAATTTTGTAACTGCCTGTTTAACGATTTCGAACGTCAACGGTCGCATTTAATACAAAAATAAATTTTAAAATTTTGTTTTTATTTAAAATGTAATTTTTTATGCGAACCTTAACGTTCGAAATCGATGAACAGGCTGTTAATTTATTTAGTTCTCACTAGAGAGCTGCAACAAGCCCACTTACAAATTTTTGCAATTCGCCCACACAGAAAAAATAATTTTTCCAATTCAAACAAAAAATTTGTAGAATCAAACAATTTTTTGTCTAAAATCGGTCCTATATTGCATTTTGAAATTCGCATATTCAAACAATTTATTTGCATTTTGTTTATTGAAAAAAAAACACAGATTTTTTCAAACAAATAATTTAACTGAATCAAACAAAAAGTTTACTGAAATTCATATACTAAATTTCAAAATCAAAAAAAAAAAGGTTTTTGCACAAGCAATGATGCGCACACAAGCTGGCACTGTATTAGAAGATGATGGCAGAGAGAGCAGAGCGGCCGGCTGGCTTTGAGACACATTTTTTTGTTGGAATAATTTTTGAACGAAGTCTTTTTTTATACACACCATGTTTTTCGTCATCACTCACTGTTGCTGTATCCTTTCCTTTGCTAATGAAGAAGAAATGTAACCCAAAAACGGCGACAGACCGACTCGATATGTTTTTCGTCATCATTATATTTTTGTATTTGATGTATTTAAGCAAACAAGCGTTTGTTTGAAAATAATTCGGCAATAATTTTTTCTGTGCACACAATGAATCGAATAAGTTGAATTCATTTTTTCAAATCATTTGATGAATCCTTTTTTGTTTAAGAAAGCTTCGCACCATGTTTCATATATAAAGCGTTTTTAAGACCAATATAACTTACAAAAAGCTTACAAGTCAAACGAACTGTCATAATTCGCCCACTTTTGGTTATTTATGTACAGTATACTCTCGAAAATCATCCGGAGTAGATTCACGCCTATACAACCCTACCAAAATTTTCAAATTAACTTTGAAAATTAGTCATTGATGTCTAATAAGATGACGCCGTATTTAAGGGTGATCCAACCAAAACGCACGATGTTTATTGTAAAGAAAAAAACAAAATTAATCATGATAGAAGGATCTATGAAATTTTATGTGAAACCAAATATTGGCCAAATCCTCGCCACGACATCGGTGGCATATCCGCTGGTCCATATTTTTAATGACTCCGAGACATAATTAAGGTTCAATGTCGCTAATGTTTCGAATTATCTCATCCTTTAGCTCTTGAATTGTTTTTTTTAAATATCCCCAAAGAAAAAGGTCCGACGGTGTTAAATCATAAAATCGTGGCGGCCAATTAACATCACCACCACGTAAGATAACACGACCATTAAATTTCTCACGCAAAGTTGGCTGTGTGGCTGTTCCTGTTGGAACCGCATATTGTCTAGGTTCATATCCACAATTTCTGGCCACAATAAGTCCGTTATCATGTTTCAATAGCGAATACCATTCACAGTAACTGCTTGAGCGAACTCATTTTCGAAGAAGAAAGTCGTATTTACATTTCCTCCAAACCAGGTTTGCCTAAATTAACGCACAATTCTCCTGTTTGTGAAAACATTTGGTCACGTAAAGCATTTTGATTTGAATGCCAATTTTTAAAAATTTTAACGCGCGACTCAATTGTCTACTTCTCCATGGCTGAATTTGTCAAACACTGAACTAAAAGAAACTTAGTTGGGCAAAAAACTTGACTTTAAGGTGTGACTCACAATTAACATCGTGCATCATGATTGGACCACCCTTTATAACTAGGGATTTTGTTATTAGTTGTGGTAAAAACTTCTTCCGAAGAGACAATAATTGGTGATCAAATCTAGTTAACTACTTATCGAAGCACAATGAAGTAGCCTTCCAAACAAGACTCTGGATGGTGGCTGAAAGAGAAGTATACAGAGAAAAGCACAAATGGATCGTTGTCTGATAAATTTTAAATTTTTAAAGTTGTCAAATCTCTGCGAAATCCTTGTATTATTGAAAAATATGCTACTATTGTTACCTTTTAAAAAACAACTCATTGCTTTGAAACATCTTAATAAAACCTTTATTTTTCAGTTTTATTTTTACGAATTCTCATTATATTTCAATATTCTTGCTATAATTAGTTATAGTTCATGTTAGGAGAAAAAATCTCTTGACAACATTAACCTTAAACTTTTACATAATTCTTTAAGAAAATATTTCTCCAAAACAAAACATTTTTATAGTTTTAGTTTTTTGTTTGAAAAGAAAAAAAATCATTTAAAATCTTTTGGAAATATTTAAACGTTAATTGCCAATAAACTATAGAAAATTGTATCTACCAAGCAACAAGTTCTTTGGATTTTATACATGGGAAAGAATATTTTCAAGAAAAACCACAATTTTTTTTCATTCGTTTTGGTCTCTTTCTAAAAATATTCCAGTGTAACTAATTAACAACTTCCTAAAAACGATTGCATAATTAGCTTTTTAGCCGTGTTCAGGTTTGGCAAAAACCACAGAAAAAAACGTAGTTGACAAAATAGTTAGATTTAAGTAAATCAATTAAGCAAATAATTACTAGAAACGAGAAAAAAACGATCTTGAGAAAAAAGACCAGCAATTGGACAAACCTATTGACTATTTTAGAGTTAAGAAAAATGCTGGTTTATGTAAATGCGGCTGCTATTTGTTAACCAACTTTTGCTAATGATTAAAGCAAATTAACTATTTTTCTGTGTGTTAAATTAGGAACAAATGGTTGTCTGCTTGACTGGTTTTTTTGTTAAGAATTTCTTAATAATCTCCAAAAAAACTAAACTTAAATATTTAAACTATTTATAGTTAGTTTAATTAACAATTTCTTAAACTCAGTTTCAACTGGCTAAAGATTAAAGTTTAGCAATCACTTAAAAAAACCTCATTGAAGAGAGAAAAAAACCAAGCTGTGCCGAATCTCTGATACCCTCTACGAAGAATGAGTCTAATATTTATTTAGATTATAGGAAATTGGCTTTTGGAGGAGAGATTTATATGCTTGATATATGAAAAATTAATATGAAAATACTACGCGAAGAAAAAAATATGGTAAGAGGTAAACATAGGCCCCTATTACGGTTCACGACTCAACTCAGTTGAACAAAAACACCAACAAATTACAACTCAACACAACCAGTTGGTTTCTTTACATCTCAACTGAGTTAAGTTTCGAACTATGTTTACCATAACCTAAGAACTATTTTTGTAGGTGACTATATTATGGTTCATTCTTACCATATCATAGAAAATATCACACACAAGTTGAGTCATAAAGGTCTATCAGCTTTTTAACTAATAAATCGAAGCTATTTGAGGACTTGAGACTTTTTCCATAGATGCACTACTTCCGGTCCTAGAATAATTATTTTCATGGAAACGGCATTTCAGATTGCTCTGAAAACTAGCTAAAATGCGTAGGCGCCCAGTCAAGTAGCCTGAATCGTTAAAATACATCTTAACGTTTCAGACAAGGAGGCAAATTACATGAATATTTGCTGAAGCATGACTGCATCTTGGGATTGCACACGAAGATAGTAGCCCTATCACCAATCTAAGAAAGGATGGTCATCAATCCTTTTTTCCGAGATCAGTTTGCTTACAAATCGTCTAATAAACAGCCTCTAAATGAAAAACTGAAAACTTTGATGACGACCTTTGCATATTGAACAAGAATTTTAATTGGATACCGGAACGTTAGAACCCTCAGGAACAGTGAGACCATCACAGCTCGTATGAACTCCAAACACCTGCAAGTCTTGCAATAATAGGATTAAGTGAGGTCCGATGGCAATATTCAGGAGATTTTTCGTCCAATAATGGCCAATCAAACACACTATGCTCTGGAAAAGAAATCGGTTCTAACAACGAATCCGCGGTCGAGCTGATGTTCACACAAAACTTATTGACTCGAAACCTTTGGCGATCTGTGCTCCAGTGGAAGTTAGAGGAATATATATTTGAGGAACTATTTTTATCAAAATTAACCCTGATTGAAATGATGAAAATGGACGTTTTCCAAACCATCAGTTCGATTTTTGAAGACTGATACAATTGTGTGACATAATTTCCAAAATGATCAAAAAAGGAATTGATTTAAAATTACATTAACACAACAATACTTAAAACAAATGGGCATAAAAGTGCCATAAAGAAGGATCAAAGTTGGCAATTAATGGGTACAACGGCAATGCTGTGCATATAAAATCTGCTTGCAACATGCACATTTTTACTACTTACAAAAGCTGTTTCAGCAGTTATTTTTCTAAAAAGGGTCAAAAAAGGCACGCAATTGTTGAAAATTATACAATAGGGTTATTTAGAAAAAGGGTCATTAACGGTATCCAGAGCATCGAAAAAGAGTCAAATAATACTTTAGTATCACAGCGGTAACGCTGCTTACGTGTTTGAAGCAGAAATGCGACGATATCAGGATTTATAAGTAAAGATGAGTTTGCGCAGTAATAAAGTCTCGAATATAACGTAAAATGGGGGCTTGTTAAATTTAAGTGAAGAAAACCGCATGTGATAGAGAAACTCTGAGTACAGATTTAGCAGTATTCAGCGCAACTCAAACCTTTAGAAAAGCCTACTCTGGTCCATGGGTTTACAATGCGTTGCCTGTATTATTGATATTTCATATTTCATATATGAAGATCCAATAAATAAACATTAAAATGATTATTAATTGTGATTATAAAATGGAATTTAAAGCAAGTCAAGCGAGTGATTGTAAAGCAATTAACACCGTTTAAACATAACATATTGTGCTAGAAAATAATATTTGGATTTTTGCAAACATTTTATTTTTTAATATAGACAAAGTTTAATTAATCTTGACAATAGTCATACTCAAAATCACAATAGTTAGTTTGTGGTCATTGTGATAACAACAAAAACACGAGCATGTTCAGAAATCGTAATATAGTGGAATTGAAATCGAACGAGATTTTGATTTCCATTATTTACAAAACGACTGTAGTTTTTCCTGTTTTTAAGAATTGTTCTTTCAAAGATAATTTGTACTTAAAGTCTGAAGTATATAAAGAGGAATATTTTTATGAACTTTCTTTACAGGATCATTTTCAAATTTTGCTCAAATTTAAAACCACTTCAATTCAATTAATAAAACATGACATGATATAACATGTTGGCTTTTTTTTACCATACTTCAACCCTTTTTTTCAGCGTGTAATTTGCAGCCATAAACTTAAAATTCTTTTAACCCTTTTGATTGATCCAATTTTTTAACTTAGTCAAAAGTATTGCAATAATGATTTTCTCTCAAAAAAATGTTCTTAATTAAAACGTATTTCCAAACACAGAAATCTAAGCAAAAACTTGTAAAAACTCACTTGTTAACAGCTAGAGCAAAGCAAAAAAACGTGGTTTTTGTATAGAAGAAATAAAATAAAATAATCTTGTGTTTCGAGAAAAAACAGCTTTAAATAGTTATTCAAACTTAAGCTGCTTAACAAATAGTTTGCAGGCAATAACCAACAAAAAACCAACAGCACCCCTCTACAAACTACGAGACATGGCCTATTGGATAAAATATCGAGTTAAATGTATTTCATTCTAACAGGTGGCGGGAAACTAACGAAAATCAATCATGACAAATTCATTGCTGGCAGTCATGTAAATCAATTGAATTAAATATTATTGCTAATTTAACAAATGCACTTAAATTATTTCAAATATTTAGCTTAGAAAGAATATTCATTTGTGTATCTTATATCGAGTCATTACCACTGTTGCCAATTTAGAGATTTTCCCGCTAAATCTAGCGTTTTTGAAATGTCAATCGCGGGAAAAATATGTTTTAGCGGTAAGCGGGAAATCTAGTGGCGGAATGCACATATTGATATAAGATTATGCACAAATTCGTTCCATATGACTAAAATTCATACTGTTAAGTCGGTCCATAATTATCGATAGGAAGAAACCTCTAGTGTGCCTAAAAACGTAACAAATAATGCTATTGTATCAAATTTGGTCCGCCACAGTTTAATATGGCTAGAAATCACGCTGTCAATTTTCGTGATTATTAGTCCATATTTTACCATATGCCCTATATAAAATCTTCTCTTGGAAAACAGAACGTCTAAAGCCCTAAAAAATAATGCTATTTTTTAAATTTTGGTTTGTCACAGTTTTATACTACTGGAACTTACACTGTCAACTATCGTGCAGATCAATCCTTAACTTACCAAAGGCCCCATATAAAGCAAACTCTCGAAAAAGCTATAGAACGCGTAGAACCGTAAAGCTTTCAATCTATGTTCTATTATAATAACATTTGGTCAGTCAAAGTTTTATAAGACTATAAATTACTTGTTCAAATTTTTGAAGATCAGCCTATAATTTACCATATGTCCCATATAAACCCACTTCGGAAATATTCTAACTGTAGGTGGAGGGTATCAAAGATTCCCATAGATGAATATATAACTGTAACATATTTTCTTTTAAGAATAAAATGATTAGGGAAGTTGGAAACCCTAGTATGTAACGTAATTGAGAGTCATATACCTTTAAAAAAGCAGCCTATATCTTGATTTATATAAAACTTTAAAAAATGTTTAGGTTTTGGCGGTATTTTTAAAAAACTTCCCGCTAAATTAAATATTTAGCGGTTTCTAGCGGTTTTGACGTCCGATTTGGCGGGAAATGCTCAAAAAAAGTTGGCAACAGTGGTCATTACCACAAAAAAAAGCTTATGCTACAAAAACAAAATTTTACAGGAAAAGGTTTTTAAATTTTGTTTAAAGGTTGTCGCTTAAGATAAAATTGTTTTTGCAATAAAATCGTAACGGGACCTTATGTGGCGATGACATTTTAGGAGACGATGCAAGTGCTGCCAATAAAGTCATTTATTTAAAAAAAAAAAACGAAAATTGAAAATGATGTCGATTAAGCTTAATTGCGGTAATGTATCGATATATAAATCGGCAAAGGCAATACAGCTAAAGAACAAGTTCCTCCATTATTTTACGATACGTTTTTTATGTATTGACGAAAAATATAAAAATTTGGTTGATTAAATTAAATATTTTTTTTCTTATATTAATAAAAAAAAAAAAAAAAAAAAAAATACACAATTTTAACATAAAAGTTGACTTCCATATCTTTCAAAATTTAAATTATTATAACTTTTACATTTTTGTAAAGTTACTAAAGTATGCATACGATTTTATAAAAATACATACTACATATCTAAAAAAAAATATTTTCATAAAATTCCAAGCGTCACTTGTAACGGTATACTTTTGTAACGGTATACTTTTGTAAATTTGCATAAATGCGTTTCAGGGTTGTATTTTAAAAACACTGACAGAAACAACATAATAACGGTTATCAAATTAAAAATTAGGTGAATATTTATTAAAAAATATAAAAAATTTTAAGCAATTTAAAAAATTTCCAACAATTTCCAACGGTCGTACGTATATTTTAGTAACTGTGTTATATATTTTAATCTGAGGGGATAAAAAGGGTAAAAACGGGTAAATTAATCATTTGTGCAAAACTTAAGGAAATACAAAAAAAAAAAAAAATTAATATATATCGTTGTTCACTAGAAAAAAAATTGGACAGGTGTCTAGTACTTTTTTGAAATTCGGCCCTTTTAGGGAGTAAATGTTTAGAACCTATATTTTGGAACTTCTTTGTCATCCCATCTTCCTTTTAAACCAAAAAGCTTTGTAAAATACATAACTAAAAATTTATCTCATAGAATAAATTCGAAAAATGAAAAATGTTGACTATAATATAGGGCTGCCAGAAGTTTGAACCTATCAACCAGGACACATGGAAAAAATGGATAAAAAATTTCACCAACAGAAAAGTTTTCTTTAACACATACATATGTATGTTGTATATCGCACCCTAAATACTAAAGGGTCACAACTCAAAATGACTTTTTTTCATAAATTAATTCTCATTTCACATCTCTAGCTACTTACAAAATTTAAAAGGGCATAGCAAAACTTTCTTCAAATTGGACTTTTTTCATAAGGGAACAAATTTTTTTTTTTTAAATATTAACACCATTTTTACATAAACAGTTTTTTGGCTCTCCTGAAAATTTAAGAATTTTTAATTTTAAATCCAACAATATATAAAAAAAAATTAACGTGTTCTTCATGTACATAAAAACGATGAAAAATAATAAAAAGTTGAGCTTAAAATGTTCTAAGCTAAAATAATTTTTAGAAGATTGCACTTTTTCTAGAACTTCATTTCGGTCTTTGATATAGTTATAAAACAGGCAGCATGTCATAATAAAATCAAACTTACATTGAATAATACTCTCCAGTGCTTCAGTCTTTAATGGGTTTCTTTCTTTAGTCCATTGTGCAGACTAAGTACCCAACTTGAAAAAAATCAAAATCTTTTGATTTTTCTGTTGTCGAGTTGGACAACTGTCAAACTAATCAATTGACAAAGCCATACACGCTTTGATTTGGACAACAACCGACTCGGTTGACAATTGAATTGAAACGTGTATGGGCTGCCTTAGAGAAAGCAATTTGTTATCGGTTTCCGATTACTTACAAAAGTTGTCTACACGGTATAACTTTTTACAGCAACTAGTTGAAAGAAAATTTGAAAGAGGATTGACTATCATCTAATATTATTGAAAGCTTTTACTAGCTTTACACCAGATAACAGTTGAATTTAATTAAAGTTGTTTATACAATTACCTTATGTTAGCAGTGTTATTACAGAAATCTTAAGCTTTGTTAACAACTAAAACTAGCAAAAAACTAATTTGTTTCTTTTGACATGTACAACAAACCAGGACAATTTAATATTGGACCAGGACAAGTAGTCTAAAACCAGGACAATCCTGGAAAACCAGGACGTATGGCAGGCCTACTATAATATAAAGTAATCTTCGGAAGGAAATAATTCCCAGTTTATTTTTCATAGAAATAAAGATTATACCAAATTCGTAATTCATCTAACAAATACAAATATAAATTTGTTACTGTTTCGAAATTTTTCGAAACGCTTAAGAAGTGAAAATCTTACCTATTTTTGGTACTTTTTTTTACAAAACATTTTCCTTAATTTATTGACATCTTAATATTAAATTATGGGCTGCCACTATAAATAAAATTGAAATTTATTGATACTTTAATTGGGAGAAAAAAAAGTATCAAAGAGGGCAAATACCGGAAATTAAATTTCTTTCTTTTACTTTTCCGTGGTGCGTGTGGTTATTTTTGAATTTTCTATTATATTGAACTTGGAAACATACAATTATAGTTGCCGAATCCTGCGGGAATGAGAACCTATAAGATTAAAAATGTTGTGACGCTTTTGTTCTTCAACGGGTACTTTTTTCTTTTTCGTTAACATTGGACCTAGAAACAAAAAATTAAACATGCAAGTTTCTGAGTAAATCAGAATCTGTAAGAGGGATTTTTTTGGTACTTTTTCGTTCTTTAAATGGTACTTTTTAAATTTTTATCAATACTAAACCTAGAAACATAAAATTCAAAATGCAGAGTTCAGAGTTCAGAGTGATTGAGAAACTATAAGAGGAAACTTGTTGGTACTTTTTTTCAATTGGTTATTTCTGATTGAGTTTACAAAATTAAATTAAGCATTCAAGGACTTGAGGGGAAGATAACATATAGACCGGAGTTTGGTCCCTCGCCAAATCGATCCACTAAGTCGCAATATGTGTGAAACATTTAAACTTAAATATGAAGAATTTGCAAAATAATTATGGTCGAATTTTGACCACTGGGCAAACACTATTTTACCTGTATATTAAGCAATATATTAAAATAGACTATTCCCGAGAAAGAACATTTTTATTTTTTCTTCGTTGTTCTACGACTTTATCATATCGCTCTTTTATTCCAAAATAGTCATATCTCAAGACAAATCAAACTTGGCAAAATGCGATTAAAGTTTTCCAAATGTATATTTATATACAGATTTAATAAAATATATTTTGCTATAACTTCGGCTCAGATTGAGATATAATGCTGATTTTTGTTTTACATATAAAGAAGGTATAAAGAAATACTTTACTTAAGACTTGACATTTTTGCGATATGATTATGTTGCAATATTGCCATATTTTTCAAAATTTTCAGGTTTATTTGAAAGTTTACAGTTAATTAAAAAGTAAAAGGCCAAAAAACTTTAAAAAATACATTTTTTTCTTAAACCTTGAAAATGACAGTTGTCAAGTTTTAAATTTAAGTTGACAGTTTTGTAAAGAAAAGACTACTACATTTATGTAAAAATTTTATTGCTTTTTAATTATTTTCAAATAATTGGCATTAAAGTGTTAAAAATTTGCCAATAAATGTGATAATTAATATTATACAATTTCTTTGAATATACATTTTTCTCACATTGTGTAAAACGAAAGACTTGGGAAACAAACTTTGTTAAGTCAATGACTGTCTTTTATAACAGATTTTTAAAATTTGGCCGGCATTTCTAAAAAAATTGGAAAAAAATTTTTAAATATTGATTATGTTTTAGAGGCATGCATACATTTTAAAAGTGTCAACAATCAATTATTAACATTAGTATGTATAAAACAAAAGACTTAGCAAGCAAACTTTATTTAGCAAATATCTTGTATTTAGTTTTTAAACTTGGCAGCCATTTCTTACAAAATTGATATTAAGTGTTTGAATTATTGAAAATTGTTCGCAGATATATTTAAGTAATTGCATATTTTACAAACCGTAAACCATCGATTTTTTACATAATAAACAAAAGACTTGGGAAACAAACTTTATTAAGTAATTTCCCTGTTAAAACGAAAAATAATAAAAAAGAAATTAAAAAATTTTAAAATTCAAGCAAACATTTTTACAAAATTTTAAATGTTTTTTTTTAAATGCACATTTAACTTATGGAATTAACTGTTTTCTATAAAAAGCAAAAGACTTAAGAAACAGGCTTTCTTAATTTCTAAAAATAATTTCAATTTTTTTTTGGAAAATATTCATCATGCGTTAACAAAATTACAATAATTTCTACAAATGTTATAAATCAATTGTGCGTGCAGAGAAAAGCATGTTTAATTATGGCCACCTCCAACAAAACTATCTGTAAACAAAATTTTAAACATATTGTGTTTAATATAACCACATTATTGTCTCCGACAACCATATTATGGTTAAAATAGTCCTCCATCAAGAAGCCACAACCATATTATGGTTTCCAAGAACAACATGCTATGGTTTAAATATAATCATGTATTAAACATATTTTTGTTATTTTTTCTATACCATGTTCAACAACCATAATATGGCTATGGTTTCTTGATGGAGAACTAATTTAACCATTATATGGTTGTCGGCTTAAAATTTTCTTTTAAAATAGTTTTGTTGGAGGTGACCACATTTAAACATGTTTTTTCTCTGGGTGTGTGCATAAGAAATAATAGACTTTAGAAACAGACTTTCTTAATTTCTAAAAAGTATTTAAATTTTTTTTTGGAACAACTATAAAATGGGTATGGCTTCTTGATGGAGGACTAATTTAACCATTTTATCGTTGTCGGTTAAAAATTTTCTTTTAAAATAGATTTGCTGGAGGTGACCACATTTGAACATGTTTTTTCTCTGGGTGTGTGCATAAGAGATAATTGTTAAGAAACTGCCAATTTTACGATATCGAAAGAACGCTTTCTTTCGCACAATGCATTTGTGCATTTGCATTTTTTTGTTTCAAATTTAGTTGTGCGAAGAGTTCTCTCGCATTTAGTAAAATTATTTAACTCAGTTTCTAAGCATTGGCAAACTTTTCCAACAAAATTGAAACAAATTTTTTAAACTAGAAAAAGGCTTAAAAATCAATAGCTAAACGTTTTTTTACGTAAAACTTGAATTATCAATTGTTTGCTTTAAAAACAAAACACTCAAGAAACAAACTTCCTTAAGTATCCTTTGAACAACGAAAAAAAAACTGTCGGCAAATTGGCAAAAATTGAAATAAAATAAATAAAATATAAAACACTTGAAGTCCTTAAGATTTTATTGTTGTGTACACAGAATGATTCATAAATTACTCAAATGCATTATAAAAATATTTTTTTTTAACTTTTTTTGAAATGACTTCAAATTTGCCAGAAGTTACAATTATTTAATTTATTTTTTAATTTCAAAAGCAAAATAAATATTTTAGCTGCTTGATTTTGCTCTATTCCAATCATTTTCCAAACCCTGTTTGCTTTAAGTTTTTAATATTTTGTCGCAAAATGTTTGACAAAAACAAATCTTTAAGCTCAGACAGAGTCTTACGTACATACATACATATAAATAGTTTTCAATTAAATTGCGGTGGTTGCAAAAACTTAAAATCTACCAATTTTTTTTTTTTTTTTTTTTTTTTTTTGATTTGCAACAAAATATTTTTTGTTTATATCATTTCAAACCAATTGCAATACCTCAATTAGACTAACACACACTAAGTAACATGAATTTTCTTGTTGTTGTTTTTATTGGGAGTAGATGGTTGGTGCTATGTTTTTTGTGTAACTTAGACTTACCGTCTTGTTTGCCTTGGTATAGACTGGGTCCAACAAACTGGTGCCTTATGCGTTTGTAGATTACGCGATGACTTATATGTCAAATCACCACATTCGGATTGCCATACTTGGAGATTACCCTCGGCAGGGTAAAATGTATAGAGACTGTTTGTAGATGAGGCAATAACTGGTGATCCACCAGCTGCTGCCACCAAAGCAGCAGCGGCATCACCAACATTGCTTGTGTTCAAAAGGGTCGTGGCGGACGGTAAGGCCACGGCATTAGCTGATAATGTAGCACTTGATATTGGCTGTACGAGTAGCGCCTGTGTTGTAGAGCCGGGCGGCAAAGAAGAGCAACCAACGCCATTGACAGAATTACCAGGAAATTTATAATGTTGCATGCGTGTAGCAGTGGTACATGCTGAGGTGCTTGTAGTACCAGTACCTTCATGTTTTAGTATCAAAGCATTGGAAGGATCATAGTTATGGGATAGCAATTGATGTTGCTGCTGTTGCCTGTGTCTTGAAATGGCATCGACCGAGTGCGAACGAATGGCTGAGCCACGTGGAGCAATTAATAACATATTGCGGGAGTTGTTGGCATTTGTGTTTGTTTTCAGAACGGAAGGTGACATTGCTCTAGTTTTGGCCCGTCTAAAACCACTATTATTATTGGTCGTACTATTTCCGCCTGGCGTGTAGCGATGATTGTGTATAGCTGCTGATGCCACAACGGGTTGTCGTTGCTTTTGATATTGTAAACGTTGCATAGTTTGTGGTGAGCCCATGACTTGAGAGCTGCTGGCTGCCGTTAGGCCTCCAGCATTCAAAGTTACACAAGCTGAGGCCGACGATAATGATGTGGCTGATGATGATGAGGATGATGAAGCAGCAATTGGCGAACAAGATGACGCAGAAGATGAAATACGTGTAGCGGCATTTTGCATAATCATTTGTTGCAAAAACTTGTTGTCGCTGGAACCTCTTCTATCTTTATAGTATTTATCTAATAATTGATGTTGCAACAATTGATGTTGTTGTTGTTGTTGCTGTTGATGATGTAGCTGCATGGCAGTCACATTGGGTGGACGACGTATGATTTGTGGTGCTCCCAATGCAGCCAACCTGGTTTTGGATAAATCCATTGTCTTGTTGCCAACAACATGTCCAGCAGTCAACAATGATGAAGATGTATTAGACGATGATGACAAATCAGCATTGGCTGATAAGCCACCAGTAGCTGCAGATGACAATTGTGCCAAAGTAGAACCAACATTATGCTGCTGTTGTTGTTGTTGGTGTTGTTGCTGGTGCTGTTTACTACCACTGCTAATGTTACTACAACTATTGCTATTACTACTACCAGTACTACAAGTATTATTATTATTATTGTTATTAAGAGTTGCTGCTGTTGCAGTAGAATTTGCATGTTGATTGTTTTGTACCGTTCCACTTGTTGGATGCTCTGAATCCGTTGAAACACGATCCGGATCACTTTCAAAACCTTCATCAAGGGATCGTGTGGGGCTCAAGATGGGTTTCGAATGTTGTTCCAGTTTTGTTTGCTGTTGTTGATGTTGTTGTTGCTGTTGCTGCTGCATGGACGTCATTATTACATCGATTTGACGTTGGTGCTGCTGTTTTTGCTGTTGTGTTGACATATTTGTAACAAAAATCTAGTAAGCAATTCAGAAATTTTATTCTTTTCAACGATTGAGTTTCAGTCTTTGTTTTAAGCTTGTTTTTTTTTAGTTAAAAAATTTTATTTACACTTGGCTGGCTGTATAAACTCAATAGACTAAAAAACACCTTTTATATTTTTTTTATTTTTAAAAAAATTTTTTTTTTTTTTGTTTTTTTGTTATAAATTATTAAAAAAGGCGTAAAACCGGCAGTTTTATTATTTTCTTCTTTAAATTTTTTTTTTATTTTCCACTTCTCTTACTACCTTTTGTTATAAATCACTTTTGCTTCAATTGATGTTTTGTTTTTCAAAAAAACTTTTTTTCTCTTAAAGCTTGACAAATTTTTTGTAAATAATACTTTTTTACACTTCTTTGTTAAAAATATTTTTTTTTTAAATATGTGGAATTTTTTAATACTTTTTTTTAGTTACCATTCATTTATATATTTTTTATATAATTTTATGAAAATTTATTATGAAATATTTTTAATAATTTTTGTATCTTAATAAATTCACCAGTCACTTTTTATAATTTTTTTTCTTTGCTCGTAACTTTCATTGTTAAAAGCAAAATAAAGAAGTTAAACAAAATTTTAATTCGTTTTTTATTTGAAAACTTTAGTTTTTAACGAATATTTTCAAAAAATTTCTCTGTTGATTTTGTGTGTGTGTGTGTATCTGTGTGTTAGAATTCGTTCCGTTGCTCACGTCTTTAGTGCACGAAAGTCGTTTTCATACTAAATATTTTCTTTTAGCTCAAACTAAGTCTTATGTGTGTGCTGCTTCTTCATCTGTTTTTTTTATTTTTTATTTAGTGGGTTTGCGGTCCAGCTAACTGGCACTTGTTTCATCGATAAGTGATGGGTAAGACAGGTATAAAAGGCCTTTAGCTAAAGAAAGTACCAAAGGTATACAACTAAATTCAAACTCTTTTTTTTTTTTGAAATCTTGAAAATATTTTTAAAAACTTTTTTAATAATTTTAATTAGGCTAAAGTTCATCAAATTTAATTTTCATTTAATTACTTTTATGAAGAAAGAAACTTTACAACATGAAATTAATTAAAATTTATTGATAATTTTTCATTCTTGACTGAAGCTGGGCTCGAAACCAGGCGTTTTTACGGAGAGGTTACCCTCACATGTTTCGATTGCAACCACTCAATCTCCTTCTTCATAAACATAATTTAATGAAAATTAAATTTGATGAACTTTAGCCTAATTAAAACTATTAAAAAATTTGGATTAAAAACCATAAATAGTTCAACAAAATAACCACAATACTGATTATTTTTAAAAACTTTTTATTAAATATTATGAAAGGATTTAAAATATTTGTTTGTCTATATAATTACAGAGCACTGCAAAATTGGGTAAACGTTTAAGCCCTGGGACAACACGAAAAGAGGTTTATTTTCTAAAGTAGTCTCAATTTCGTTTTTTGAAACAAGGAAATCCAAAACCTAAAAATAGTTTCTTGAGTTTAACTTATTTTTTTCGTGTTTAGTAAAATTTTCTTAAATAAAAAAACATTTTGTTTAAATCAAGTCACACATATATGAGCCGTTTATTTTGAAAGTGGCATAAGTCATTTGGTTTTTAAGTCGAGATATTTAGAGTTTGCGTTTTAACACGTTTAAAAATATGGATGCTAACTTTCGAGAAGATTCACTTGTATTTGATATATCATGATACTGATATTTTTCTCAGTATTTATTATTATTGTTATTATTATTATCATTATTAACTTGATTTTTTTGAAAAAGTGACTTATGCCACTTTCAAAATAAACGACTCATATTTAGAATAAGTAATTTTTGGCTTGGACGAGAATCATGCAACATTTTCTTGGTTCAAGCCATATTTAGTAAATAATTCTTTCCGTGTAGGTTAAACATTTATTTAAAAAAAATTCGTTATACAGTCTTGAATATAACGAAAAACGTGTTTTTTTTAACTAAAAGGAAGATATTGTGAAAACCTGATGTGATGGAGAAACGCGGAGTACAGATTCGAATTCAGTCAAACCCTTAGAAAATTATACTCTGGTCTATGGGTTAAAAATTTGTCGTAAAAATTTTGTTGACCTGTGTTATTAAAATATAAAATTGTGATATCCTTCATTAGTTTTGTTTAATAAAAATGTTTATAACTCTCTTATTTCTTTAAAAAAAATACTTTTTTACAAAATAAAATTTTTACTTCATTTAGTACACATTTCCATTTAAATATTTTAATAATTCACACTAGAATCTAAATTAATTTAAATCACAGTACTTTTTTTTTAATTTTGTTTTTTGGTATCAATTTTTTACCCCATTTTTATATTTTTTCCACTCCAATAACGTGCACATGTAAAATTGCTTTTATCTTTCTTTTGTTGTGTTTATTTTGCCTTCTTTCCTTTAACAACAACAACAACAACAAAATTTTATTTGTTATTGCACCTGATCAAAGAGCGTGCTAAAGGTGAGTTAAAAATTACCAGCTGAGAAATCTTTGCTAAAATGAGAGTCACAATGTTAACTTGAGTATTGGTACACGGAAAGAAAAATTGTTGCATAAAATACATTTGCTTTTGAAGCCAGTGTGTGCGTAAATTGAAAATATGGTATTACATCAACTTATGTCTTTATTTGCGGCTATTTACTCTCTCTTAATTTCCATGAAAGAAAGTTATTTCCGTATGACGTGCTTAATTCCCAATTTTTCATATTTGATAAATGCACTGAAATTTATTGTTGAGGGAAAGCTAGTTTCTATGCGCATTTCACTGGTTGCTAAGGCCAGCTCATCAGGAAACCTTTCCCAAAGATTTTAGAAAAGCCAAAAATATTAAACAAATAAAACCCTAAAGCGAATAAGAATTATAAACACTCTTAAGTCTTACTTGTAACAATATCAAAGCTTAAACATAACACCAACAATAAACAGTGAGTTTATCTTTTCTTACATCCCCCTACAATTGGTTGGGTTCTTTCCGACTCGAATTGTAGTTGTAAGTGGTTTTCATTATCTCCTGACCATATTTTAATGCACCAATATGTAACTCTTATTAATTTTTATCTGTCTTTCGATTCGAGCTTAAAACCAGAGGAAAACTTAAAACGTTTTTCTTAAATTTCTCCAAAACTTGAGAGTTTTTTCTGAATTGTCCTTTTTAATCTTAAAAGCTTAACTGGTATTGTGAATTTAAAATGATGGCTCAAAACAAAAGCGTTAACAGAATGTCTGTAAGAGAAATCATTATTCAAATGCAAAATCTTTTTCTGAGTAGGTGTTCGTCTGTGGGGCTTCAGCTCAAAAAAAACAGGATGCCACATTAAAGAAATAATAACAATCTTTTTTAAAGTTCACCAGCTAATCGTTTTTCTATTTCGATTAATGGATGCCCGTGAAATGCAGTACATACGGTAATGCGCTGTCTGTGAAAATAACTTTCCGTGGACTGATCCTAAGGAAGAAGAGATGGCAGGGGTTTCTTCATAGAGAAACTGGGATAAAAAAGTGTTCATATGCCGGATATAGTGTCCTGCAGGCGGAAATCTCTGGTTTATGTCGGGCCGCGAACTGGATAAGGTGCTTTCGAATATTAATTGATATATGTAAATTGACTGATAGGAAGGCTGCCATTGTATCTCTAGTGAGTATCTACACGACATGCCGTCATCGTCTGAATGACAAATTCATTGATTAATTCGTTTGCTTTCCAATAGCTCACTGAAAGTCACTTATCAAGCGCGAGTTTTATAGAATTTCACAGTTGGGGTGGACACGTTAATCCATCTGCTCCATTTACAGGGCATTTAGGCCTGTCTATGATAAACTTCTCCGTTAGCTCTCTACTTAGGTGCAACAGAGATCATACTAAAATAGTGGTCTCGATGATTACTGAGCACTTTCCTGTAAGGACTCATGCAAGAAGAATGGGTCTAGAATTCAATGACTACTTCGGAAGTTGGCAGTACGATGTGGAAGAAGAAACTGAGTTTAATTTTTACATATTAAAAAACATTTTGTAGCAATATTAGACGAAATAATTTTTTTAATATAACTTGAAACAATAATTTAATAAAATATGTTTTACAAATTCCTATTGTTTAAACGGATGTTTTCAAACTAGTGCTTTATTTGTGAAATAGTTGATATGCTAATACAGTCATTTGACAATGAATGAATGGATTACGTAAAAAACGTAAAACATTAAGTTCTATTCCAGAAAATCATACTTCCGTGCATAAATCTCTGAAAATAGCAGTATTATACTAACACTATGACAGTCATCGTGCGAAAACGTTTTTCTCGGGTGAACTTGTATTACTAAATATATTTATTTATTTACTTAGGGCTAAAAAATCAGAGCAAGTTAAGCTCTATTTTTAGTTTAAAATGTTTTTAAACCAACAAATCTATAAATCACTAAAAATATAAACCATCTTTAATCGCATAAAATTGGGCGTTTAAACTGCCAATACAGACCATATAAATTTGATAAGATTTATCGTAGTGCTGCCACATTTTATTTTTTTAACAACATATAATACATGGGACACTGATTTATAGTTGTTGAGTTTAAACTACATATAAATTCAAGTTTAGTTCAACTAAACCAGCGTTTAAACCATCAGTGATTTATTAGCCAATAGAGTAATAATTACAAATTATATTCTAACTTAATTAAACGAGCAACAGTAACTTAGACTTTCAGCTCACTGTAGTGAAATAGACTAGAGTTGTAGGCGGGAATCGAACCCTCAGCCCTCGCACTGATAGACTAGTTTACTACCAACTAGCCTACCATGGCACTCGTGAAAAAAAGTTTGTTGGCCCATTTGTATGAAAAAAATATTTAGACCACACTTTACGATATAAAAATATTTAATCGTCTTTGTATTTCTCATTAATTTCAACTCTTCAGATTCTTTCAAGTTTTCGCGCTGAGCTCTAACGTGATTATTATATACAAGCGAGTGGATCTAGCTAAATTGTCTAATGATTCAATTAGAATTCGAAATATGAAATGATGGAAGGTTAAATAATTGAATATCTAAGTGCAGAAATGGAACTACTTCAAAACATTCATTTTGAGATAATTAATAGGCAATATTAAATAAAGCACTGGCGAATCGATGATTTTACCAATTGAAAAAGTTAAAAACACAGTTAAAAAGTTACTGAAAAATTGTGAGAAAAGTTCCCGCTTTGAACTGTCAAATAAACTCACGAATTAAAATGGGGAAGAGAAAAAATTTTAAAATAAAAAAAAAAATTAAAAATGCAAAATACAAAGAAACATAGTAATAATATTTTGTTGTTGGCACCTTTTTCATTGTTAAATGATTTGCCTTTAACATTTTTATAAAATACATATACGAATTTTTTTAAAGCTCGTTTGCAAACAACAAACATTAAAGTCGCACTTTACATCATACGTTAAAGATTTTTCAATTTTGTCAAATCGGCCTGCAACGTCAAATCGGCTTGGAGTATAATGTTATGACATTTATAACGTAACGAAGTTATCTGTTTTGATAGTTTTCGACTTGAGTTACAGACACAATTTTTTCTCACTTTTCGAGAAACGATGGAATATTTTGTTTCACATCTTTTGGATGAGAGAGATGTTCTCACTAAAGTTACAGAACATGGGTACAGGATAAGGATAATATAAACAGCTGGCTGAAAATGAATAAATTAAAATTACACGAAGATAAAACCAAGTTAATGGAAATTAATATGAACTCTAATAAAATATTCAAAATAAGATGACTGCAATTATTTTGGGCAACAACTTTTTTTATAGACTCAATAAACTTGGTTGTTGACTAAAAATTCAATAACCTTACCTACAAATTTTTTTATCAATACCGCAAAAATCGTCATCGCAGAAAATTAAAAAATTTTTTTTTTTATCAAATAAGCGATTTTCGTATTCAAATATGAAAATTATTTTTTCTGTGTGGTTACTTAGCAATATTCAAATAAGTACATAAAGTAGATGTCAGTAGTTCCCTTTCTGTACTTATTGATTCAATTGTACTATTACCATTTTTTTAAGTGTATTAAATACACTCTGTTAATAACAGAATCAAGTTAAAGCTTTCTACATAAAATCAAAAAGAGAGTCCACACTACTCGAAAACAATCTCTTTGTTGCTTATTTATCAATGAATATGTTTGTTTTGAGTACTCGTATTATGAATTTATTTATTTTTTTTTTTTATTTCATAGACGGTTTTTATGCTCCAAGACACCTGTTTTGTAGAGGCACTACATAATGGAGATACTATGAGTACGAGTATAACTGCAAAAAGAAACGCTTACTCATGATAATGTTATTGTTGGTTGTTGATACCGTAGTTGTAGAAGATTTTTTTTTATTTTTCCAGTTTTTTTTTTCTTTTTTTCTTTTAACTTTTTCACTTGCTTTTATTGTTGTTGCTGTACGACGGCAACAACTACGTACATCTTTGGTTTTGGGGATACTTTCATTGATTTTTAAACCGAAGTTACATTACAACATACTCATGTGTATCTCAAAGATACGGCAAAAATAAAGCAGAGATTATGATGATGAAGAAAAAAATTTTTATAACGGTGTTGATGGTGAAGCAAAAAAAAAAAGAAAAAGAAGTATCGTACGAATAAAAATGAACTATGAACAAAATGGGGGAAAAAAGATGTTTGGAAAGAAAGACTTGCAAGAAAGAGGATAATGATGTTTGCATATGATGATGATAATGACGATGACGATGGTTATGGGCAGAGAGAGTGGTTGGCTAGCTAGTTAGTGGAAGTGGTGTAAAGCTGGTATAGTGTTGAGGCCTGGTGCCCGTCTTTGTGTGTTTGCATTAATATGAGGATAAATTTAGCAGCAGGCTGTTGTTGTCTTGTTGCAAGTGCAACGGAACTGGCTGTTTTATATGCACACAATTTTATGTTGTTTTTATTGTTTTGATTTTGCTATTTCTATTTTTTGTTATTATTATTATGATTATTATTGTATTTTTATTTAGTTTGTTGGCTGTTTTCTTTCTTTCAACTTTAACTTCAAGAGTGGCGCTTTAAACTACTATCCATCTAGATGTAATTGTTGTTTTTGCTGTTGCTTTTAATGTTATTGTTGGTGGTTGCTGATGTTGCTACTTATGGTTATTTTAGCGGCATTTGGTTTTTTTATTTTTGTTGCCGCTGCTGCTTTCGTTTAAAACAAAAAGTAACATGAATTGCAACAATATCGACAACAAAAATGGAAATATTGAAAATAAACACACTATAAAATGTTGATAATTTTTTTGATTTAAAGTCGTTGCAATTTTGCTTGCATAAAAGTATTGAACGCTACAGAGCGTTGTTTTATGCCCTTTAAACGCAGAGTTGTAAGAGTGGTGATTGATTTCCGGGTAAAATGTCTGAGGCGTTTTTCTTTCTTTTTCATCTCTTTTGTTTTCATAAAGTAAGTGTTAAGTTATAAAATCTGCAAATATCTTATACTATAGTTGGTAATCACATTATTGAAATGGTTTTTTTTATGAATTTTATTAAAAAGAAAAAGTGGTTGGTTAAGACTGGAAAGTAAAAAGTCTTGTTGTCCTGTCCAGAGTTTTTTTAGGAAAATAAGGGAACGTTGAAGTTTCAGTGCATTTTTCAGCTAAATCCTTTCACTAAATTATATTTGTTAAATTTCCTTCAAAAAGAATGAACCAACGGGTTTTACCATTCATACTGAAGCCTAAAATATTGTAGTTTCAGGTTACCGCTTGAATGTCTTATCGCAGATCGCCAACCGCCTATTGCAGGAACGGAGAAACAAGGGTAGGTCGGGATGGAGCAAAAGGCTTAAAGCTTACTGGTGCCGCATAGACCAAATCGATGGTTTTCTTCCGCAGCCACGTATCTCAATTTTTTCAGATTTTTTGTTTTAACTTGAAAAGTAATCAGTAAATACCGCCATACAATTTTGCAATTTTTTAGTTTGGCGGAACATCGGAATTTTTCCTAATTCTTGGATTATAAAAGAATATATAGCAAAAAGTTTCAAATATTTGGTAAAAAAAAGAGTATTTTGTCTCTCCTAAAAAGTATTTGTTTTTGAGTTACGAGGTTGCGGAAGAAAACAAACGAAATCTGTCTTGGAACGAGTTCAAAAATATACCTATTTGGGCTGTCAAATAAAAGCTGACTGTAATCATTCCAAGGAAATAAAAATTGGGATTGAAAAAGCAAGAACTGCTTTTACAAAGATGAAAATTAATGCTTAATTATAGCGTATTCTCAATACCGCTTTTTGAAGCTATGGCTAATGTGCTATTTTCATATGGAGGGCTCAGAGCTGAAGCGAACCAAGTCAAAAATAAAAATTCGATAATATTTTGAGTTTGAGTAAGTGAATTTCCATTAATTTCCGGAGCTATTGACATGGGTTTATTACCGTTAACTTTTGAACGAAAAACTTTTTGATTTAATCCGTTTCAGAACTCGATAGAGTTAAACTTTGTGAAGAATTTCACACCAGTTTTGAAATTCATATATGCATTTTATTTTATGACTTGGTTCGGTTCAGCTTTGAACCCTCCATATATTTATATGAAAAGCACTCAAAAAACTAAGTGCTTTTCTTATATAAATTTTACTACACGTTCCATTACTTGTGTTGCGAAAAGAGCACATTAGACTTTATCAGTAGAATAAATGAATAAAATAGAAGCATTCGAAATGTGGTGTTATAGAAGAATGTTAAAAATCAGCTAAACTGATCTTATGGCAAAGTTAAAGTCCTAACACGCATGCAAAAAGAGCGAGAAGTCCTTGGCATCATCATATGTATTAAATATTTTTGCATTTAATTTGCGACATCAAGAAAAATATGGACAACTTAAATAAAGAACAGAAGGAAGAAGAGGTCCAGGAATAAGAACGCTTAAAAACATACGCCAATGGTTTCATACGAGCACAAGATCACTCTTCAGTGCAGCTGTGGATAAGGTGAAAATATTAATTACAATAGTAATCGTTCGAAATGGACACATAATATAAAGAAGAAAAATATAGACCATTACGTCCCTAATAAATGACCAGCGTGTGGTCAGAGGCCCCATAATACCGCAACATATTCAACTGTCCAGCCCACCCTATTTTACTCAGTCCAATGGAATAATGGACTAGTCCGCTAGAACTAGCACAATTTCTGGATTTGGACTTCAATGTAGAAAAAATGTTTTTATATAAGCTACTACAGCAATCAGTGCTGTCAACTCTTTACGTCCAAAATTAGTTAGTTTTGATAAAAAAAAAATAGCTTGACAAGATTTTATTACAAAAGTGAATTAATAATTATCAGAACAAGTGTTCGAAAATAAACAGAACATTATTTGGCGTACGACTCACACACCCAGAAACGATATCTATTTCTTAGTGTTGTGTATTAATAAGGGTGTTCAATCAATCGGGTTTTATTTTTATTCTATTAAACCATTAACCCATATTTGTCATTTTTAACTTATTCGAATAAACGAATAAAATTTTAAAATTAATCGATTAATCGAATAATTCTAAATCCAGAAACTGTATAAATTACGAGATTTTTTCGATAATTTTAGAAAAAATTAGTACTTCAGTAAATAAACATTCTTTTTTAAATAAAACTTGTCAATGTAACTCCAAATTGTCAATATGTATATCTTTGAATTTTTTGAAACTTTTCACGGCCATTCCATTCTTTACTATGCTTCTGCAAATAATTTCCTCTAGAGAATCGATCGAAGTATCTTGTTTAAAATATTTATTTATTGGATTTTGTTGGTAGAGCATCTTATTCAAGTAACTACTTGAAGTGAAGTCGTTGAAGGACATTTTTGGACATCTGTTACATTTAGCATTATTAGATTTATCATTCGTACAATATTTTTAAACCAAACTCATTCCAAAGAGAGAATTTTCTAGAAATCGAAATGAAGTGGACTTAAAAACGAGAAAATTTTAAAAACGACCCTGTAATAAAAGTTCAAAAAAGAATTTCATTTAATCTACTTCATTTTTTAAGTATCTATTATTTTAATTGAATTAAGATATAAATTTCTCTTCATTTTGATTTCTAGAACATTACCAACAAATTAATAAAAATCTTTGAGTTAAGATTCCTTTGTCGTTTTTTCTTTTGTAAAATAAATTATTAAATTGTGTTGTAAAAATTTAACAAAAACATTAGCAAAATAACTCACTAAAAATTACTGTTTTGTTAATTCCAACGACTTAAAACTTTAAAATAATTATAAATTTAACAAAAATACTATATGTTATTAATATTATTCGATTAATCGGTATAACTTCTTCGATCAATCGAAATTAGCAATTTTAAAATGTTCAATCGTCAAAAATTGATCGATAAATCGAACAAGAAATAATCGACTGAACAGCCTAGTATTTATACACAACCCTTAAACTATTTTCAAGAAAGTAAAGTGTTCTGTTCTTATAAAACATAACAATTGTAATGGTTCTGTAGACAAACATTATGTTTTAATGTTCTATAGAGTTTGCTTTTTACATTGCTAAAGGATTGAGCAAACAAAAACCAAAACAAAAAACGACCACAGTACGGGTCGGGATTGGAGAAGTGGGCGTGGTACCGCCCGTACAAGAAATATCAAAAATTGTATAAAAACCTGAATCTTTGGACTGTCATATGATCCATGGTTACGCCGTATATATCAAAAGTTCGGAAATCTTTAGTAGAAAATATTCTCTAAAAATCTCGGAAAAATCGGTTCAGATACAAACATTTTTTGATATTTTTTGTACGGGAGGTACCACGCCCACTTCTCCAGTCCCACCCACATTTTGTGGGATGGTGTGTATTGATAACTAAAATTTGTGTACTAAATTTGGAAACTTTGGCTCTTGCCGTTCTCCAGATATACTGAAAAAAATAATTAAAATACAACAACAACAAGGGATTTTTGAACACAAAACATACTTAGAATCACGTTCTGGTATATAACTCTGACACCAATCGAGTCTCCACCTTTAAATTTTCTGCAAATGTTGAAGAGGGTATAATACTTAACATATATTTTTTAAGAATTTTAAAAAATATACTTTTCTAGATATGGACCTTTGAACTCAAGACCCCAAAAATTTACCTTTGACCTTTTCTTAGAAAAACACAATATGCATATCATTTTAAAGGGTGCACTTTCACCTTTAAAACGATACCAAAAAAACTAAATTATCTTGCGTAGTTCAAGAGTTCTATCCCCTTTTGTAAGGAGACTTTCGAGTTTTTTTCACATTTTTCTCATCTTTTATGACGTCATATTTCGGACGCCGAAAGAATCTGGGGTCTGAAAATTTATGTTTTGTTAAAGTCCAATTACATATAACATTTGTGTTGAATTTCATTCAAATCGGAGGTGCTGATGCCGAAAATGCCATATTTTCGTGATGGTTTGACGTGTTTTAACTCTTTGTAAAAGTCGTTTGCGTAATTAATCTTCGAAAAAAAAAATATACATTAAATCATAATTATTTCACATTTTTTAATAAACATTTTTTTAAACTCGAATAAAAATGTTTAAACTTAAAATGGCTAAATATACAGTTTTTGATGGAAAAAATGAAAAATAATCACTGAATAGGTAAAAACAATATTTAAAAGGGTATCAAATATTATGGCACAACTTTAGGGTGCTCTAGAGAAAATGCTTTTGTTCTAGCCTCTTAGAAAAGTCTTTGCTTTTCAAGCCCTAATTTTCATCGATAAAATCTACCATTCCAAGAATAAGATTTAAAAGCATCAGTCAGAACCTGAAAATTTAAGAATCCTTACCAACAATAGATCCTTAAAAATCCTGCAGACTACTAGTTCATTTGGTAAAGGCTTGCCCACCACGATGTATTAGAGATTTGCCAATATATAAATCACAAACGACCTGAGCCCTGTTTCTTGAAACTACAAGTTACAAATCTACAAGTAAAATACATTATAAAAACAAAAATTTTTTTTTATAATTTTACAATTTTGGTTTTTATACCCACACCACAATAGTGGAGAGGGTATTATGCATTTGTGCTGATGTGTGTAACGCCTTAAAATATTGGTCCTAGACCCACCTTTAAGTATACCGATCGACTCAGAATCAGTCGAACTAGCGATGTCCGTCCGGCTGGCTGGCTGGCAGGCTGGCTGTCCATGTAACCTTGTGCGCAAAGCACAGGTCGCAATGTTGGAGATAATTTGATCAAATTTGGTACATGGATTCTTATTGGCACAAGGACCAAGCGTATTGCAAATGGGCCAAGTCGTAGGACAACGAAAGACGATAAGCGGAAGTTTCTTCCTCTTAGGAACTATCAAACCGATTTTAATGAAATTTAAAACATAGATAGATCAATATCTATATGGACACATAAGCTATACAGTTTTTCAAAAATAAGACCACATGGGGAGGTTGGGGGACATTTCTGCCTCTCACAAACGTTCAAACCGATTTCAATGAAGTTTATAAACATAGATAAATCCATATTTATACGGACACATGAGCATAATGTGCTTTTAAATACTGTGGTGCTGGGTATCATATGGTCGGGCTTGACCGACTATACTTTCTTACTTGTTTTTTTTAATGTGTTTTAACTGTAGATTTGTAACTTGTAGTTTTGAGAAACAGGGGCCCGGGGGCAAATTACGGCATTTGATATCGATCGATATTACCCTGAAGGAAACCTGGGTGCAAGTGTCTCCAAGTTACCAGTTTTGTCGACTATATTGGTGACATTGATAACGAAGTGTCTACACTACATTACATTTGCCACTATATTTGGCTTTAATACAAAAAAGATTTTATCAATAACAACTGAGAAGTACAATTGCTTTAAAAGTTGAAGAAATAATAAAAAAACAAGTGTAGACTACTTTTACTAAAATGTACTAGCGATTCTCTGGTTCCAATGTCCATATGTTCCCAAAGGAACTACTTAGTCAGTAGTACCAGCGTCAGTAGTAGATTTCCAATGACACGCACATGTTAAATGTCTATTGTAAATAACATTGTCTGGGGTATAATAAGTCACTAGTACTGGTGACTGTGTCAATAGTGAATCAGTATAGATTCACTAGTGACATTTCCTGCAGGGTATGTACAATAAAATTTAAATAGAAAATTCGATCGATGTCGAATGACGTTATTTGCACCATCATCGCCATGTTTTATTAAACGGCAAATTTTAAGTTTTTGACAAGCGAGTGCTAGACTCATACCTCTTAAAGGGGGGTTTGTCTTGGTTGAACGAAATTAACTAATGGAATGTAATATTGCTTAAATTTTTAATACGGAAAAAGTTTGTTTAATATAAACAAATAGTCAAATTACTTTAACATCAATGTCATTTTAAAATAAATAAATTTTAAAAGAGTAAATAAACGATGTGTATTTAAGGCTTGTTAGATCTAGAAATTTTATTTTTTTTATGTGCTCAGCTTGTAAGTAAATTATTTCCAAAATGGGTTAGTTGAAAAATGTCGACAGAAACGTAATATTCTGTTTAGAAATTTAACAAAGAGTTAGCTTTATTAGCATGACAATAATCGAAATTGCTGTATTAAAATGGAAACTAACGAAGTTCTGCTAAATAGTAGAACATTGGAAATATCTGTACTTATTTCATTAAAAAGTAAAGCTACGAACACACTTTGGCAAATATTTGACAAAAAAAAGTGACCAACAGGTAAACCAAAATATAATTCCCATTTTTATTTTGATTATGAAACCAAATCTAACTAAAAAATATAAAAGTAGTGTTTAGCTATGAATAATTAGTTTTATTTTGTGATGTTAAGACCCTTTTAAATCACGCTAACTATTTGCAAAAGTAGTGGTTACGCTTATTTGGTCGAATAAAATAAATTCCAATAAGAGCCCTAATTTGTCGTCAAAAGGGAATCCTTTAAAACAAGAGGCAATTGTGAGGAAGTTTTAGCGATAGTAAATATTAAGACTATTTTGTTTAAGAATATTTTTTATTTTTACTTATTTCTATGTTCGACCTATGCCACAGAGAAAAGCATTTTTAAATATGGTCGGCTCCTCTAAAACTATTTTTAAAGAAAATAATTAAATATTTAAATTAAATTTTGCGAAATGATCGTAAGCACCAAAACGAATTTTACAAAAGAAGGTTTTTTCAAATTTTTTTTAAAATCAATTCGGAAAATCAAACATGTTTGTGTGCACGATGCACAGGTGTTTCCCCCATAGGACAGATATCAAAAAAAAATTTTAAAATTACCCAATTTGCAAAACAGTGTTTATTATTCATATACATTTAGTAACATACAAATGTAAGTTTTATGTAAAAAATTGCATTGTATATTCAAAAGCTGCGCGACAGTATGGACAGTAATACCTATTTGAGCCGTCCGCCAAACTTTGTGCACTATTCAATAGTTAAATATTAATTAATCACTGCATAGTTATAATCAATTACTCAAAAATTACTTTTGCAAGGTGGCATGTCATAAAGTCCAGTGTCGTAATGTCCATGGACACTGTGACACTTTTGAAAATGTCATAACGTACACTATGACAATATGTCCCAATATGTCCCGTTAGTTTTATAAATAACATTTAGGAATTCGACGTATAGTAATAATGAATGATTTAGACAAATAGTATGTAAGATTTTGACGAAATTTTAAAAATGAAAAATGGGCTATTTTTCATATAATATTATTTAACAAACGAAAAATCACCCAATAATAACGAAAAATAGCCCAAAAATTTTGGGTCACTTTTCATATGAATTCCCCAGTAAAAACTTCGCCTACAAAATAATGTGTTTAGTAATCAGAAAAACTTAAAAGCATTACTTACAATTCTACTGAAAGAACCAATGAATTTTACAAGGGATGTCCCAAAATGAACGCATTCAAAAGTAAGTCATTATTTTTTTACAAGCATACATCCAGAAATAAGTAGTTATAGAAGTTGTTATAGAAGGAGTTAAAGAAGAAAGCTACTAAACAACGAGTGAGAGAAGCTATTCATTTTGAAAAAGTAAGCGAAGTTTTTACTGGGTCAGCCCCAATTTTACATGGAATTTTTTTGGGCGATTTTTCATTTATTTTTTTGGGCCATTTTTCTTTGGGCGATATTTCCTACAGCCGTTTTGAAGAGAAAACAGTTTATTCAACAACGATTTAGGGCCGAAATGGGACTTTTGGTAGAAGGCCAAAAGCTGGTGGTTGCGGAAATTTGAACGATGGCAACACAGCACGGAGATTTTTTTTCAAAATGTCGATCTTCCATCAAAAATAACAGGAATCGATAAGGGCATTTTGCAAAGATTTGCCACATTTTCCAAGCTATAAATTCTGGATTTAAAATCGATGCCGAATAGTTTGAGAAGTATGCTGTCCCAGACCACCAGAAAACTTGTTGAGAAATATCCCTGATACTACCTCCCTCCATCGGTACACAAAATTCTGATCTATTGAGCTGAGGTGATCAAGCATGGATTGGTGTCAATAGCTGAATTATTGGAGGAAGCAGCTGCAGCGATAAATAAGGATATAAAACAGCTTAGATTGCAACTTACACGAAAAATAATACGCATTGCTACAAATACAGATCATTTAAATAGGCTGTTTTTAAGTTCAGATGCATTTATTTCTGGAGCCCAAAACTTACCAACAAAGATAACGAGTTGTTTAAGTCAACGAGTTTTAAATTTACTTAATATTTGATATATATTAATATCTTATTTTACCTTATTACCTTATATTACTGAAAAATATCTTATATTGCGTTATATAACTTTGTATGACTTTTAGTTTATCAGCCATGTCACAGAGTACAATTCCGTTCGGAAACGGAATTCATTCCGTATTTTGGTGCTTCAGAAAATGACGAAAAAATGTTTCGAAATGAAACCATTTTTGTTTTCATGAACGGTATGGGAGTTGTCTGTATCTGAAAGGCCATAAAACTATCAAAATACACTTTCCATCAACAAACAAATATGTTTTCTTCAATTCCGAACGGAATTGTACTCTGTGACATGGCCCTATAATTAAGTTTTTTTTCAGTATATATTTCAAATGAATCAAAATGGAATAAAACTTAACAAAGATTGTTTTAAACAAACGAATTTTCATATCAAAATCCTTTTTTTAAAAAATTCTTAAAACAAATCCATAAGCCAATTAACCCTTCAAAGATTAAATGGCTACTGTGGCTGCAGTTGGTAATATTTTTTCCTAAATTTGCAAAATTTAAGGTCTTCGGGCATGACAAATTTTGAAGATCCTAGCTTTTTTTTAGTTTTGGTGCGATGTTGGATCAATACGTAACATTAAGTAATAAAAATTGTGGTATATTTCCATTGCGCAATATGTATGGCGCTTAAATTAAAAATTTTTTTTTTAGAAAAAAAAAACGTGGAGCTTTCGATATTTATGTTAACTATAAATTTATATCGGGTGATTTTTTAAGAGCTATAGAAAAGTTTTTTAAAAAAAACACATAAAATTCAGAAAAATTCATGAAATCTTTATTTGAATCGATAGCACGGTCCATATAATTTAATGTTTGAAGATTATTTCATGCAAATGTTGACCGTGAATGCGCCTCAAATGCTCCATCCGCTAAGTCCAATTTTGGCATACTCTTTCCAACATTTCGGCCGGTATCTCATGAATAAATGCTTTAATGTTGTCTTCCAATGCGTCAATTGAAGCGGGCATGTGTGTATAGACATGAGCTTTAACATAGCCTCACAAAAAATAGTATAAAGGCGTTGAATCGCACGATCTAGGCGGCCAATTGACTGGTCCCGAACGTGAAATAAAGTGTTCACCGAACTCGCCTCTCAATAAGTCCATTGTTAAGCGTGCTGTGTGGCATGTGGCACCGTCTTGTTGAAATCACATGTCATGAGAGTCAAGCTCTTGCATTTTGGGCAAAAAAAAAGTTAGATATCATCTCACGCTAGCGCTCACCATTCACAGTTACGTTAGGATTCGCATCATCTTTGAAGAAGTACGGTCCAATGATGCCACAAGCCCATAAGCCGCACCAAACTGTGACTTTTTCTGGATGCATTGGTAGCTCTTGCAATGCTTCTGGCTGATATTCACTCCGAAATCGAAAATTCTGCTTATTAACGTACCCATTGAGCCCGAAATGAGCTTCGTCGCTGAACACAAGAAGCGCGCGATGAACTTTCTTAGCACGCATTTTGATAATAAACCCAGTAAAAACTTCGCCTACAAAATAATGAATTGAGTAATCAGAAAAATATAAGAGCACTACTTACAATTCTACTGAAAGAACCAATGAATTTTACAAGGGATGTCCCAAAATGAACGCATTTTAAAGTAAGTCATTATTTTTTTACTTAAATACATCCAGAAAAAAGTAGTTATAGAAGTTGTTATAGATGTAGTTATAGAAGAAAGCTACTAAATAATCAGTTAAAGAAGCTATTCGTTTTGAAAAAGTAAGCGAAGTTTTTACTGGGAAATTCAATAATTTGCAAGCGTTGTTCGTTTGTAAGACGATTCATGGTTAAATTATAAACCAAACTGAAGATGTTTGACAGTGAAACAAAACACGAAACGTGCGTCAGCTGTTTAAAGCAATGTTGCCCAAAAGATAAAAGCTAAAAAATCACCCATTATTTTAAAAACATTAAATATTTACGTACATTTTGTGTATTTATTTTATATTTAGTAAATACAAAATGAAAAAATTAAATTTTTATGTAGAAACTGTAAAAAACTATATCTCTATTGCGACGCGAAATTAAAATAAACGCAAGTCAAATGATTAATACTCTTTATTTATTTCTTTTATTTAAATTTTTAAACAAAAACAAGGTAATGGCTTAACATTTCTTCTTATACTCTTCACCACCACTAGTGGTGAAAGAGGGCATACTAACTTTGTCATTCCATGTAAAACTGTTTTTGTTATTAATCTCAGACCCCGTATAGTATATATCAGTGGCATTTTGACATCTTAAGTCGAGATAAGAAAAAAAAAATCAGTAAAAAAATCGTTTTAAATTTTTATGTAAAATTGTCCAATATTTAGGTAACTGAGCCTTAAAATCTTATTCGATTTTTAAGATCCTTAAATAACATTGTGTCACAAATTTCCAACAATGACGTGACCAAATGAATCTGACACAGAATCTCTATGTAAAATAGTTGAATCCGAATATGAAGTCAGAATTGTCAAAAGTAGAACAGTTTTTGAGATATTTCAAAAAACCCGTTATTTTAAAAAAGATGATGTGACTGAAATGCAAATATCTTCAAACAATTTTAAACGGATTATGTATTTCTCTCATTTTAGTGAAAGAGATTCAGCGGACAACTTAACATTAGGGTGTCAGATTCATTTGGTCACGACTTTGTTGAAAATTTGTGACACAGTGTAATTAAAGAAAAATTTCGTTAATAATACAAAATTTTAAAAACGTGAACAAAAATGTTTTTTGAATGAAAATTCTTTATCAAGGTTTCATTAAAATGTGCTAAATCCCCATTTCATACTATTGACAAACTGAAGTTTATTGTTGATGGGATAAGCTATTCCTATGCGCATTACACTGGTTGCTTAGGCCAGATCGTCAGGAAACTTCATCCAAAGATTTTAGAAAAACTAAAGATATTATACAAATAAAACTGTTAAGCGAATAAGAATTATAAGCCCCAGTTTTACTTGTAACAATATCAAAGCTTAAACAAAAACAACAGCAATAAACAGCGATTTTATCTTTTCTTACAATCCCGACCACAATCGGTTGATTTTTTGTCAAGTCTAAATGTAGTTGTAAGTGGGTAAAGAAAAAACAAAAATAAAACAAATTTCTTTTGATTGATTCTTTTGATTACAAAACATTTTTTTGATCTTTTCTAATTTGACTTAAGATGTTTTGTCATTCTGGCTCCTTGAGTAATTCGAAGTCGCTTTAGCCATGTCCGTTAGTCTGTCCGTCTGTCCATCTGTTGAAATCACGCTTACTTTCGAAGAACTCAAAAGAAAAGAACAATGTTATTGGAAAATTGCTTCTAGATATCCTTAGCAACTTGGCATTGAAATCAAGCAACATCAGTGCAGTAGGATAAGAGATATGCATTAAAATGTGGAACCACCACCCTAAAAACTTGATAAAAACGAACATAAATGATGGTATAATGCACGGATTGATATTAAATTTTGCACAAATTAATTCTATTTGACTACAAATCATACTGTCAAACTTCGTAAACATCGGTCCATAATCTACCATAGGTCCCATATAAAGCCTACTCCCGGAAAACAGTTTAGTACTCCTAAAACCGTAACAAATAATGCTATTATAATATTATAGTATATACAAATTTGGTACATCACAGTTTTATACGACGATAAATCACATTGTGAAATTTGGTGAAGATCGGTCCATCATTTACCATAGGCCCCATATAAAGCCTGCTCTCAGAAAACAGTTTAGTGACTGTAAAAAAATGCCACAGTATACAAATTTGGTACATCAGAGACTTATAGGACTAGAAATCACTATTTACATTTTTTTAAAGATCGGTATGTTTCCTGCCCCCGGAAAACAGTTTAGTACGTAACAATTTTATAGAACTAGAAATCACACTGTCAAATTTCATGTAGATTGGTCCATAATTTACCATAGGCTCAATATAAAGCCTCAATACGCTACAACAAATATTTCTACAATATCGAAATTTGATCTAATTTGAAAATAATTTAAGTTCGGATAAATATGTTTCGAATATCATGCTATTTTACTCCGATTTGTTCATATTGAGTTTTATATGACTAGAAATAAAAGCGTACATTTGTCGGATTGTCGGTCAATAATTTAACAATATGAAGGTCTAAACCGCAATGAATTTTAATACTGGCGTACTTTTTTTTTAAGATTAATTAATAATTTATAGATCCCATAGACCACAACAGAAATATTCTTACTGTCAGTGGAGGGTATCAAAGATTCGGTATAGCCGAATATAACACTTTTACTTGTTATACCCACACCACAATAGTGAATAGGGTACTAGGCATTTGTGCTGATGTGTGTAACGGCTTAAAATATTGGTCCTAGACCCACCTTTAAGTATACCGATCGACTCATAATCACTTTCTGAGTCGAGCTAGCGATGTCCGTCCGGCTGGCTGGCTGTCCATGTAACGTTGTGCGAAAAGTACAGGTCGCAATTTTAGAGATATAGATGGTACATAGATTCTTATTGGCACAAGAACCAAGCCTATTCAAAATGGGCCGAATCGAAGGACCACGAGAGAAGATAAGGGGAAATTTCTTCCTCTCAGAAACTATCAAACCGATTTTAATGAAATTTAAAACAAAGATAGAACCATATCTATATGGACACAAAAGGTATGCATTTGTTAAAAAAATAGGACCACGAGGGGAAATAGGGGCAATTTCTGCCTCTCAAATCGATATTATTGAAATTTAAAACATAGATAGATCCATATCTATATGGACACATAAGCTATACAGTTTTTCAAAAATAAGACCACATGGGGAGGTAGGGGGCAATTTCTTTTTCAATTTCTCTCACAAACGTTCAAACCGATTTCAATGAAGTTTATAAACATAGATAAATCCATATTTATATGGACACATGAGCAAAATGTGTTTTTAAATACTGTGGTGCTGGGTATCATATGGTCGGGCTTGACCGACTATACTTTCTTACTTGTTTTTTATTGAAATTATGCAATCCAACCCCTATATTCATAAAAAATATTTTTGATTTATAAAAGGCTTATTAAGCAAATGCTCATAGAAAATTCGTTGCATAATTTTCATAGAAAATTAGTTTCATAAACCTTTTATAAGCCTGAAATGTTTTTTATGCATAAAGCCTTAAGTATTTCTATTTCTATTCAAAGTTTTACCATTTGAAAACTTTAAAAGTGGATTTGACTTTTTTGGATTACATAAAACCTAACGAAATATATAAGTGCAAATTATTCCACAGTTTGGTTTTACACAAAGAAAAATGTCCAACTTTATTCACATTTCATTAACAACTTTGTTTTCATCCCCAATTTACACATCATCACCGGGCGGAACTAATTCTATACTTTTGCTTCATAAGTCAACATGTAACGAATGATTCGAAGCGGGAAAAATGTAACACAAAACCAAAAGCCAAACAAAAAAGTTGGTCAAAGTTGGGCTGTGTGAGTCTTAGGTAAACGTTGCGTTATGTGTACTTTAAACAACATCTGTATTGTATATTTAAAGAAAACTTATTGGCTTTTCCTTTATGTTTTACGAGCTTCATTACAGTTTTTAATTATTTTGAAAAGGGGATTTTTTTCCAGTTTTTTTTTTATTGCTATGGCTTTGATATCAAACTTTAAAACTTAATTATAGCTTAAATAAATGTAATGATGCGGTTCAGCGATTTATTTCCAAAGATTAGCGCCAAGTTAAACAAACAAAAACAGTTTATTGTTTTTTTTATTATTTTATTTGAAATACTTAAGGAAAAATCTAAACAGTTAAGTTAGTAAAAAAAAAACAAAAATAATCATTAACTTAAAGAACGTACAGTACGTATAAAAAACAGTTTAAAAATAACTGCAACAAGTACTAACAACAATTATTTTTGATGTATTTTTTGTTGTTTCTTTCTATATTTTCGTAACTGATAACAAAACTAACGTAATAGTTTTACGTATCATACACACATGTTGTTACCTCCCACCACATGGCACTACTTTCATTTAAAAATTTTACAATTATTTATCTACATCTACAGCAACTCTTATAAGAATTATACAACCAAAAAAACTACACATATTTAATAGAAAAAGCTAAAATGATATAAAAACTGTTATAATTACCTCATATTAATAATAATAAATAATAAAAAGAGATCATCTTGTTTAAATTTTCTTGTCTCTAGACTTAAGTTCTAGTTTAAGTTTCTTCATCATCGTAAATCGTCTAGACCACCAGGTAAAAATTGTAAAACAAGAGAAACAAAGTGAGTGCGAGGGAAAAAGAAAACAAACTGCAACAGTCAGTGTTGCCAGATAAGAAAATTTGTCCTCAAGCTAGAGAGTTTTTGCTAAATGTGTCGAAATTATTTATTACATGTCGCTCATTTGATGCAAGACCTGCATAACTCAAAAAATGAAATTTTGGACTTAGAGATGCAGAATTGTTCGCTTTGTTTTTCTTTATATTGCGTATTAAATTCACCTTTATATCTTTTATACTTTCCCAGTTTGAAGAGAATGTGGCTTCTTTTTTTCTAAGTAGTTAGAACAAATCAAAAACTTTAAATGCGTTTATCGCGAAATGGATTTTATTTTGAGTTTTGCTGCAAATGAGTGATGTGTGTGTGACTTGCATTGCCAGAAAATACTAGAAATTTCAAGTAGAGAAAAATATAAAAAGAATTTAACATTTTGGTGTGACTAGCTTGTTCTCTAAAAGGTGTCTGGCAAATTTTTAAAATTATACGATTTTCAACTGTTATTCTACAAAAAATATTAATGTTCTTTCAAAACTTTTGGTCAGGGTTTTCAGTTTTACTTTAGAACTTATCCTCAATTGGACATTCCCAAATCACTAATAAATATTTTCTTATCCCCACAAACCCTTAAAAATAAAATAATATTATGCCAAAGAAAAACTATGTATACATTTATTTTTTCAATAAAATCCCTTTGTGCCATGTGGCCTAAAATTAACGCAAGATTTGAATTTTTCGCTATTTGTGCAGTAAAGCGTTAGGAAAAAAAATTGACAGCTGGTTGTTTAGGGTTATTTAAAATAACCCGTTTCACGATAGAACAACGTGTCCTCATTAATGAAAAATATATTTAAAAAAATGAAAGCTTGGCGGCTGCAGTTCGAAAGTTTCATACAAAATATGGTCGGAATAGTATTTTTACTTCGTCCTGTCCTAAGTTGATATAAGAAACGGAAACTTTTTTGGCGTATTTTCAAAATCTCCAGTTTCAAATTTGAGAAAAATTTTCAAAATCGAAAAAATTGAAATTTTCCCAACAAGAGCTAACATAAAAAATATTTTCATAGTCTTTTGATCGGCGATTTCCAAGAAAATTTTCGTCGATTTTACAGAATATTAAGATTTTAGATTTTTGAGGTTTTTTTTTTAAGGTCTAGCTTATCACATGCCTGATTTGGGGGCCTGCAAATATAGCCTCTTTAATTTTTTCATCCTGAATTCGGTAAGCTTTCCTTCTACACAATAAGAAGAACACTCGTGATAAATTAAGTTTTTTTAATTACTTTAAATACTAGTCGTTCTCAAAAATTCAAGTACGAAGTTCGTACTACGAACTATACTAAAACAGTCCAAAATGGGATAATTTAAGAAAATCAATCCCGGATTTTCTTAAAATAAGTAAATCAACCAAGTGCCACTCTGAGAGTAAAATTACAAAATAAGCGATTCAATCTCATCTAACTTATGAAAGTTTGTTGCAGACACTACAACAACACCACTTAAGTATGTAGTTAAAAATCGATTTGCTTGTTGTGAGTAGAAACAATAGAACCAGACGACAACACATTATTTTCGTGTTTAAAAAGTAAAATTGAGAACTCTTGCTTCTCATTAAGTTTATATTTTAAGTTATATGTGTACACAAAGTTTTTGAAGTAAAAACCATATCGGGAATGATGCTGGTGTTTTATAATTAAATTCTGTTAGGTGTAAAACGGGTAAGTAAATCAATCATAATAAAATTCTCCTTCTAATTTCACTTTTGGTTTATTTCAAGTACGAATTAGGGATTGAATTAACTTTATAATACTTGAATCAAGCGCATTTTGAGATTGATTTAATCATAGTTTTACTAAAATCAATCTTATTTTCGAACTATATCAAGTACCAATTCGGGATTGAATATATATGAGTTAAGTATTTTGCGATTGAAATTCCGTACATGAATAAATCTTCCTCTACTTGATTTAAAAAAAAATCCGTACTCACCATACTATTAATACCGCTTCATATTGATTTGAGTACGAATGGATTAGTTTTTGTTTTTTTGAGTAGGTATAAAATTAAAGCGTCATTTCGCTATATTTAAGTATTTTCTGTGGTCCCTAAGAGGAACAAACGGCCACAACTCCATTACTTTCACAAAATTGTTCATCAGGCCAAGTATTAAATAGAGAGAAGTGTTTTTATACGGCATTTTCCGGGTGTCTTTTTCATACGGGATTTTCCCGTACATTTTTGACAGCACGTTCCGATTAAATATTATTGTGATAATTTTTTTTTTATTTCCAACAAGTATTGATCATGCTTTTATAAAATTAATTCTATATAAGTAAACAAATTGTTATATAACAACAATTTTTGATTATATTGATTTATTTTTATACCCTCCACCACAATTAGTTGTGAAGAGGGTATATTCAGTTTGTCATTCCGTGTGAAATTTTTTTACTATTCATCTCAGACCCTATAAAGTATATATATTCTGGGTCCTTGAGTAATTTTAAGTCGATTTAGCAATGTCCGTCTGTCTGTCCGTCTGTCCGTCTGTTGAAAACACGCTCACTTTCGAAAAACTCAAAAGAAATCAACAAACTTGGTGTCAAATTGCTTGTAGTTATCCTAAGCAGTTTGGGATTGAAATTCAGCAAAATCGGTTCAATAGGATCTGAGCTATGAATCAAAATGTGGAACCACCACCAAAAAAAAATTGTTAATTTTGTTACAAAAACTAACATAAATTGTGGAAAAATGCACAGAATGATATAAGATTTCGCAACAATTCGTTTTATTTAACTGGAAATCACGCTGTGAAATTTCGTGAAGATCCGTCAATAATTTACCCTAGGCCCCATATAAGCCCTACTCCCGGAAAACAGTATATTAAGCCTAAAACCCTAACTAACAATGCTATCATTACAAATTTTGGCAAGTCACAGTTACATAGGACTAGAAATTAAACCGTTAAGTTTCGTGAAGATCGGTCCATAATTTACCATAGGCCCCATATAAAACCTACTTCCGGAAAACAACTTAGTACGCCTAAAAACGTAAAAAATAATGCTATCATAACAAAATTTGGTACATCAAAGTTTTATTGGACAAGAAATAAAATTGTGTTATTTCGTGAAGATCGGTCCATAACTTACCCTGGGCCCCATGTAAACCTTACTCCCGGAAAACAGTTTAGTACGCCTAAATCCGTAAAAAATAATGCTATCATAACAAAATTTGGTACATCACAGTTTTTTAGGACAAGAAATAACACTGTGAAATTTCGTGACGATCGGTTCATAATTTACCTTGGGCTCCATATAAACCCTACTACCGGAAAACAGTTTAGTACGCCTAAAACCGTAAAAAATAATGCAATCATAACAAATTTTGGCCCGTCACAGTTTTATAGGACTATAAATGATACTGTGAAATTTCGTGAAGATCGGTACATAATTTACCCTAGGCCCCATAGAAACCCTACTCCCGGAAAACAGTTCAGTACACCTAAAACCATAATTAATAATGCTTTCATAACAGAAATTGGTACGTCACAGTTTTAAAGGACTAGAAATGACGCTGTGAAATTTCGTGATGATCGGTCCATAATTTACCCTAGGCCCCATATAAACCCTACTACCGGAAAACAGTTTAGTCGCCTAAAACCATAATTAATAACAAATCGTCACAGTTTAAGATAATAATAATAAATAGACATCATACAGATATTACTCCTTAAACATTCGTACTGTCGGTGGAGGGTATCAAAGATTCGGCACAGCCGAATATAGCACTCTAACTTGTTAAAAATCAATACTATATAAGAATTAAAAGTTAATAAATTTAATTCAAAATTCATTATTGATGGATTTGTTAATAAAATAATGAGTTAAACATTTGGAACAAACTTTAGGATTTCTGGGGTACTCAAAACTTTAAATTGTTGACATCAGCGAAAAGTTTTCTGGCAACACGGCCGACAGTCAAGAATGAAACGAGGAAAAAATATGTTCACAACTATTAAAAGACATCATTTATTTTCGTAAAACGTTAACAATGTTAAGAACCGATAAAAAACCAACATAATTCTTAAGTAATACCCTACATTGGGGATAAAAACTTTCATGTCAGATAATAATAATATATAATTAAGAAAATAGGACCGACTTGTTAATGTTCAAATAGAATTTACGCTTCGATCTCAGGCAAAAAACCAATTTTCTCTCATTTATTATTTTAGTTTTTTTATTTTCTTTTTTTCATTTTCTGTTAAGTACAGAAACCGACGTGTAGAAGTTGTCAACAGTGTTTAAAAAACTGCAGTTGAAATAGTAAAAGTCATAACCCTGCAAATAATATTGGACTAGTTGATCCATTTTAGATAAAATGGACTACTACCATGTTGTAGGTCCAATGTAATGCAAGCATGGATCATGTAATTGTTAAAAAGGAGTTTGTAGTTAAAAGACATGTTTTTGTGTTTAAACGATATGTCTCCTTTGTTTTTAAACGATTTCAAAACTAATCCTTTGGAGTATACCATAGAGTAGTTTCAAAACGAATCTACTTGGAACATGGAGTAGTTTTAATACTACTCCGTTGTAATGCGTAGGAGGGTTATATGGTCTAGCCTAAGGAAATTATAATGTTAAATAGACCAGGTTTTTTCAATATATTTGGTTTACCGTTGGACTAGTCCTAGTCTCTGCTATATTTTACACGCTTGTATGGACTAGTCGTATTATTTGCAGGGAAGATTTTGCTTTTTCTTCGACTTTTTCATTTTTCATAGGACACAAACAAACTGCTACATTTACTTCTGATCCATAAAATGTAAACAGTGGCAGTTTCGTCAAAAACAAAAAACGAAAAGTTATACACAACAAAGTACTTTCACACTCGACATGTTCGGAAGTTTTTGGTTTGACCGACTGAGACTTTTAATCAATTCCGAAGTAAAGGCAGTAGAGATATTGTGTGTGTGTGTCTTTTTTTTTTTGTTGTTTTTGATGTTTTGAAAAGAAGTATGTATTCATACAGAAGAGATCCCAGCGGGAAAAAGAAGGAGTACGGATGCCTTCTAGAAGGCCTCTGTACTCATTCTTTTGGATATGCAAAGCTTGTTCGCTCCATTTCATACTCATATCTTTTTTACACAAAATATCAAAAAAATAATTATTTTGCTTTTGCTCAAGGCGAATTGACTAGAAGGTGAGGTCAACTCTACAACAACATTGCTTCTGTGATCGGATTGTCAAAAATATTGCTATTAAAAAAATAGGTTTGCTTACATAAAAAAACTAGTTTGTACACAAACTTTGACAAGTCGACCACCGAAGAAAAACGCCATATGTTGACTTGACCCCACCTTCTTGTCAATTTGCCATTGTTTTGCTTGTGCAAAAAAAAAAAACAATACAAAAAATGTTACTCCTTCTCTACTGCCTTCTCATAGAAGCGAGTGTGGAATGGTATCTTATATTTTACACCAAAGAGCCGAGGCCTTCTATGAGGCAATCTTTTGCAGTTAGATTAAAATAGTAATTTAATCAAATCAATTTCTAAGCAGGCTTTTTAAAAGGCCTGAATTAAGAAAGTCTTCTGAGTGTTGACGCTAAGATGTGCTGTGTTTTGAAAATACATACATGCATGCAAAAATACACACAGGCACACAACATCTGTATGCCTTAACTTCCGAATTTATTAAAAGTCTCAGTCGGCCAAACCAAAAACTTCTGAACATGTCGTCTTTTCGTTTTTTGTTTGTTTTTCTCCAATAAAAAAGTCGAAGAAAAAGCAATTTTTTTTATTTTGGCTGCAGTTTTTACCTGGTTGTCAGGTGCTAAAGTTCTTGCGTGGCCTATGTATTTATCTGCTAGAACTAAAACATTTTGCGTACTGTGTGATATTGTCGTTGTGTGCTTACCCCTTTGGTAAAGACTTCCATGTTTTCCTGCGTAAGCGGAACTTGTATACATTTAGTCGCTCGGATCGAGAAGTTTGTACACTTTGACTCCATATTTGTGGGATTTCCCAGGATTATAATGCCTAAATTGCAGTGTTTCTCGCAAAGGAAACATTGACTCGACAACTGACAATATTTCACCCGGGCGTCTAGCAAAATGTACTTTGAAAATATCACTGTGACCACTGGTGGGTCACGTGCCACAATGTGCATTTCTGTAACACTTAGGTGCCACGTGACCCACCGGTGGTCACATTCTAAAACACACAAAAAAAAGAACACAAACGTAAAACTAAAGACACAGAACAGTTCTCTAACACTTGTCGAAAATGTTTTTTTTAAATATGTATAGAATTTATACTCATTTTAATACATTAATGCTTTAATTAGTATTTTGTTTAAAAGCATCTTGTAGATTTGAGTTTTTTCCACATTTTAACGGCGATTTCATTAGAATATTAAATAATTAATTATATAGTGTGCTTCTTAATTCACCTCGACCATTTCTAATTCATCCCACCTGCATTTCTTCCATAATCTCTAAAGATGTTCTCATATAAATATGTATGCATATAAACTATGATTTTATTTTTAATACTCCTACTTTATGGTGTAATGCGTTACAGCTTATGCGTAGTTTGTGGCATTTATTAACGTTTTTTTTTTTGTGGTATTCAAACGATAGTTGTTGCAACTTCTTAATAATAAAACAAAGCAAAAGAAGTAAAAAGATACACGTTATTCTGGATTGTTAAAGATTGCATTTGATTCATTATAAAATGTTATACAATTCTAAGCAAACGCAAAAGAAAAAGAGTGAATATCTAACTAAAGAGTGTTAACAGTAGTAGCCAGTGGCAATAGCGGCGTTTCGGTTCTAGCCAAGACTTGGCTGAATATTTAAAGTATGTGTTTATGTTTGTATGTAAGTTTATTTAACAGTCAGTTTGTCTGTCTTGTCTTGGCTTTGCTTTGCTTGTCATAGCTATAAACTTGTTTAATTGGTAGTAGCAGCCAGCAGTTGTTATAAAATCTATAAGTTGTTTTATTCAAACATAGGCACGTATGTATGTATGTGTGGAAGTGGTATGTTCATTACTAAGATGGCTTTAATGTCGGTTTTCTGTAGTTGATGATGTTTATGACGGCACGCGTCTTAAGATTTTTTTTTTTTCTTATACACTTTTTTATTTACCAATTCGTTGGTTCTTTTAGTACCTTTCCATGTAGTTGTGGGATTTTTTAATTGATTGCATTATTTTGTTTTTTATGTTTATACTAATTTATTTTTTTGGTGCTTTTTTTCTATAGTTAATATCAAGAGTTGTTGGTATTTAGCAGCGTATTTCTTTCTTCAATATTTCAATGCATAAAAAATATTGTTGTACCATAAAAAGATATTCTTTAATCACAATAATAGTATTATTAAGATTGCAAATATGTTTTAATTTAATTTCTATTTGGGCTTATTCGTTATTATGGATAGACTTAAGCGCTAATGGGTACTTAAGTTTTGCGAATAGAAAATAAGATGTTTATTTGAATTTTATTATAAATTTAATTTAAATTTATATATAACTAATATTAGCTTCTGGCATAAGTTTTAATGATGTTCTACTTATTCTATAGAAATTTTTATTAAATCAATAAATATGCAATCAAGGTTAATTTTGTTATTACAGAAATGGTTTGTAATAAAAAGTTTGTTTCTTAAGTTTTTTGTTTTGAATAATTGTATTGTGGTAATTTTGTTGAACTATTTATGGTTTTTAATCCAAATTTTCAATATTTTTAATCAGGCTTAATTTCATCAAATTTAATTTTCATCAAATTATTTTTATGAAGAAAGGAATTTTACGACATGAAAATTAATTAAAATTGTTTTTAATAATCATTCATTCTTGACTGCGGCTGGTTACCGTGACATGTTTCGATCGCTACCACTCGATCTCCTCAGAGGGATTTGCCGTCTTACACTCGCACTCGCGTTTGTTGTTTTGTTAAAAAAAACTAAGTTAAAATACTTTGCAAACAGTTATTTAAGAAACAGAAACCGTTATTTAAGAAAATAATTTTTAAGCTTAATGAAAAAGAATCGCTTAAGCCGGAAAATGGGCAAAATTGCCAACTTAGTAAACTCATAAATTTTTTTCGGCAACACTGGTTTAAACAGCTGACGCCAGTTTCGTGTTTTGTTTTACTGTCAATCATCTGCACTTTGGTCTATAATTTAACCATGAATCATCTTACAAACGAACAACGCGTGCAAATTATTGAATTTTATTATCAAAATGCGTGCTCTGTTAAGAAAGTTCATCGCGCGCTTCTTCCATTTTATGATCAGTTTAATCGACCCACTGAAGCGGCTATTCGGGCTATTGTGACTAAATTTCGCACCAAATTTACATTGTTGGACATTAAACCACCAACACGCTTACGTAGAGTGCGAAGTGAAGAAAATATCGCAGCTGTATCGGCCAGTGTTAATGATGACCATCAATTATCGATTCGTCGCCATTCGCTGCAATTGGGCCTCTGTTACTCCCCAACGTGAGATGATATCCATCTTTTGTTTGCCCAAAATGAAAGAGCTTGACATGCATGGCATGTGTTTTCAACAAGACGGTGCCACATGCCACACAGCACGCTTAACAATGGACTTATTGAGAGGCGAGTTCGGTGAACATTTTATTTCACGTTCGGCACCGGTCAGTTGGCCGCCTAGATCGTGCGATTTAACGCCTTTAGACTATTTTTTGTGGGGCTATGTTTAAGCTCATGTCTATACACACATGACCGCTTCAATTGACGCATTGGAAGACAATATTGAAGCATTAATTCATGCGATACCGGCCGAAATATTGGAAAGAGTATGCCAAAATTGGACTAAGCGGATGGACCATTTGAGGCGCAGTCACGGTCAACATTTGCTTGAAATAATCTTCAAATACTAAATTATATATACCGTACTATCGGTTTAAATAAAGATTTCATGAATTTTTCTAAATGTTATGTGTTTTTTTTAAACTTTCCTATAGCTCTTAAAAAATCACCCGATATTATATGTTTCAAACAGTTTCAATAATATTAACAAGAGAATAGCTAAGAATCCGAAAAATCGTTTAAAGTTGAGAATCGCGAAATAAAGTCATCATAAAGTTCGTAAAAAAATCGTTGAAATTAAAGGAAAAAACAGGAAGCTAAGAAACCGCAGATTAAAAATCGCTAAAACTGCAAAATCGCCAAAGTAAAAAGTTTAATTACTTAAAAAAATTTCTGAAAACTAAATAATAATTTAATGAAAAATTAAATTTCATGAACTTAAAGCCTAATTAAAAATAAAAATTTGGATTAAAAACCATAAATAGTTCAACAAAATAACCACAATACTAATTATTGTTAAAGATAAGGCACGAGCTCTATGTGTACATTTGTCCTTCAAGTTGTGCTGAAAAAGGTCAACAGAAAAATAAAAAGACAAAATGAAAAAACAAAAAATGTACTTGGACTTCAAGAAAAATTCTTGACAAAAGTACGAAAAAACAGAAGTAAGGAAAAAACATGTAAAATCAATTAAAATGGATGATCATTCAGGAGAGCAAATTTCGATCTACCAAATGTTAGAATACAAACAATTTGGTTTAAGGATTGATGTTTGACTATTGACGTCAGCAGTCGTCGATGGCTGCGAGTGTAAGATGGCAAATCCATCTGAGGAGATTGAGTGGTTGCAATCGAAACATGTCATGGTAACCTGCCGGCCGGGGTTCGAGCCCCAGCCACGTCAAGAATGAAAGATTATCAATAACAATTTTAATTAATTTTCATGTTGTAAAATTCCTTTCTTCATAAAAATAATTTAATGAAAAATTAAATTTCATGAACTTTAAGCCTAATTAAAAATAAGAATAAACAATTGCCAATATATTAAATTTTCAAAAAATGGTAACAAAAATGTTCTTTAACATAAGACGAAAATATAAAAATTGCAGCAGTTTCTTTTAAAAAACGCAGTAACCTAAAAAATAAACAAAAATTTCCAAAAGTTTTACTAATAATTAAAGGAAAAAAAACGCAGATTAAAAAATCGCTTTAACTGCAAAAATGGCCAGAATGAAAAATTAAATTATTTAAAACTAAATAAAATTTCACTAAAAATTAAAGGAAAATGCAGATTAAAAATCGCTTAAATTGCGAAAATCGACAGAGTGAAAAATTTTATTATATAAAAAATTGTCTGAAAACTAAATAAAATAACAAAATAAACAATCGCCAATATTTTATATTACGAAAAATTTAGTAAAAAAAAATTTTTATTTAACAAAAAACGCTTTAATAAAAAAAAACGAAAATCGTAAAAGCGAGATTTCTTTTTTAAAATGGCAGTATCCTTAAAAAATATTTAACAGTGAAACAAATTTAAAAAAAAAAATGGCCAGAATGAAATTTCACTAAAACATATAGAAAAAAAACGCAGATTAAAAATCGCTCAAATTACAAAAAACGCCCGAGTGAAAACTTTAATGATAAAAAATTTCTGAAAACTAAATAAAATATAATAAAATAAGCCAATATGTTAAATTTTCAAAAAAATGGTAACAAAATACTCTTCAATAAAACAAAAAAACTAAAATCTATGAATTGCAATCTGTTTTTAAAAACGCGGAATCCTTAAAAATATTTATCAATGAAATAAAACAAAACTTTTCACTGAGTTAAAAATTTATCATTTCAACAAATTTTTGAAATCTAAATAAAATAAACAATCCGCATTATGTCAAATTATTAAAAAATTTAAGGGTATTCATTTCAGTTTTTTTATTTGTTGGAAAAATGGAAAAGTGGAAAAATGTAATTTTTGTTACAACAACCACAAGAAAAAAAATTCCACCAAAAGTTACATTTTTATCAGACTATAACCAAGTGTAAAAAAGTCAGGATAAAAAGATGTAATTTTCCCCTTTAAACGTCTAACGAAATGATGTTGCCATTCATAAAAAATTGCTAATTTTTAATACAAAGTACGAAAAATTGCATCTCTTTTTATAAACTCTTGAATTGAACAACTCTGATTTTAAAAATTATTTTTTATAGTTACAACATTTCAAAGATAACTTATTTTTCATTTAATCTTTCAAAAAGAACAATTCATATTAAATATGTGTTCAATGAAAAAAGTTATTAAAAAAGAATTAAAAAAAAAGAAATTGGGTCAAAAAAATTGACAGAAGCTGAAGTTAATAAAATACTCGACTTTTTGGCAGACAATCGCCATTTTGAGTAACTTTTTGTAGTCGAATATTATGATGAAAATAACAATAATCACTTCGTTTTAAATTTAATAATCAATTAATTCAATTTTAACACTTTTGTTCGGCATCTTGAAAAATATCAATTACTTCCACGAATTATTTGACAGATTTTTTTGACAGTTTGTAAAAAAAAAAAATCCCGTTCACGTCAATAAGAGTGTAATTTTTCTTTTTTCCATTTTTCCAACCAAAAAAAATTGAAATGAATACCCTTTTTGTAACAAAAAATTTGCTTTAAAAAAACGCTTAAATAAAAAATCGCAATTTCTTTTAAAAAACGCAGTATTCTAAAAAATATTCAACAATGAAATAAAACAAAAATTTTCAAAAATTTCACTTAAAATTAAAGAAAAAAAAACCGCAGATTAAAAAATTGCAAAAATCGCCAAAGCAAAAAAATTTAATTATGTAAAAAAATTTCTAAAAACTAAATAAAAGAACAAAATACAAAGTCCCCAATATGTTTATTTATCAAAAAATTGGTAACAAAAAATGTTCTTTAATACAAAACGCTTAATTAAAAAAAAAACGCAGATTAAAAACTTGCAAAAATCGCCAAAGCAAAAAATTTAATTATGTAAAAAAATTTCTAAAAACTAAATAAAAGAACAAAATACAAAGTCGCCAATATGTTTATTTATCAAAAAATTTTCTTTAATAAAAAACGCTTAAATAAAACATAGAACGAAATAAAATACGCAGTATCCTAAAAAGTATTCAACAATGAAATAAAACAACTATTTTCAAAAATTGCACTAAAAATTAAAGAAAAAAAAAACACAGATTAAAAAATCGTTAAAACTGCAAATTGGCCAGCAAAGGAATGAAATAAGACCCAAAAAAAATTTTAAGTACTCGCCGACAAAATGTATATTTTGTATATCTAAAAACGGTGAAAAAAGTCCCGAATTTATTTTTATTTAATAATTTCTATAAAGAAGTTTTAAACATACATACTTATTTGGGTTGGCGGCATATATCCGAAACTTAAAATCTTGAATATGAAAATCCCGGACTTAAAAATCTCCAATTTTAAAATCCATACTCGTTAATTAAAACTGTATTAGGCAACTGGCAACTCAGCTGATGTTCGGTTGCCACACAAAATCGATTTCATTTTTAAATAAAATTAACTGGAAAATCTTCTAAATTCATTAAAATTATATAGTTTTTAGCTTAAAAGTATATATTGTAACACAGAGCTTTTATTTCATAACATATCAAAAAACATTTTGTTTTTAATTTCCTAAATATTTGTCCATTCCTTAAAGCTTAACCAACCCAACTCATATAACAAAAAAGAAAAAAAAAACACTCCACTCCAGTAACGAAACATTCAGGAAATGTGCGTCAGCAAATTTAACCATAAATTTTCTACGCACTTCCTTTACATGAAACATTTACTGAAGCGTATAAAATTCCTGTTTTTTTTTTTTAATATTTTCCTAACTATAAAAACTAAATTGTTGCAAAGACCTTGTACAATGTATAAAAAAAATTAAAGTATTTAAAAAACTTTTTTTTAATTTTACTGATTTCCTCAAAGTCAAACTTGCAGAAAAAGAAACAAAACTCGCTTTGCAAATATTTTCCTTGTGTGGTTTTTTTTTCATTAACATAAATATGTTGGAAATAGTTTGTTTTTTCTCTTTTTCTAAATCCTGATAATAACCAAAATGGCTTAAAGCATTAACAAATATGCCATTATATGATACGGGAATTTCTATTTTTTATTATTAGTTTTTGTTTTTTTTATTAAAACTATTTACGTTCACATGCGGCTGGACCAGCTTAAAAATAGTTGTTTTTGTTAAGATGGCATTAAGATGGCATTTTTGCAATAATTATTTGTAAAGTTGAGCCATGAAAAGCAGACAAGTTTTTCTATTCAATACAGCAAAATTATATTGTGGGAATTTAAATTTATTCTAAAAATGTGTAAAAGTTCAAAAAAAAATACAAATTGCATAAGAAATTTCTATTTGTATGAAATGGGTGAAGCATTTGTAGGTAGATTTTAATTGTGTTTTAAATAATTTTTCCCAAAATGATTGTTATTTTGGGCCGATATATTTGGCCACCGATATTTGTAAGCGTAAAGGTGAGGATATTTACCCGATATCCATTGTCATGTAAGAAGAGACACATTAAAGGCACCACCTACTATCAAAGAAGTAAAAATAACAGCTGCTAAGATTAAGAACCACAAACGGCTAGTCCTGACATAATTCAACCCGTTTCTTTATAGACAAGTCCAGCCCTTACAACATACCCATTAGGGTGGTTACAAGAAATTAATGTTAATTTTTGGGGCAACCCCCTAATATGAACCAATAGGATAGACAATGTAATTGAGAAAGTTTCAGCTCAATGAAATATCGTTAACACGTGCCTCATTGTGCATAATTTAAGAAAAAACAGCGATTTTTCACTAAAATTTTTATTTCTTTGTCTTTATAACCGAAACCGTTCATTCTAGGAACCTGAATCGAGTCTTGTTTTATAGGAAATTATATTGTTATTAATTTTGATTTCGATAGTTTTGTTCCTTATACCAATAGTTAAAGAGATATTGAGCATTAATTAATCAATCGCTTTTTCTATGCTATTGGCAGTTGCGCCGATGGAAAATCCAACATTGCTTTCTTGTAAACACCCTAATACACATATATGGACACCACCTTAAAGAAGCAAAGATATCATGCACATCTCTACCGAATGAAAGAAGGCATAATAATCATAATAATAAAGGGTGTCAAAAAATTGAGGTATCATAATTTAAATTTTTATAAAAAAAAGAGTTTTTTTTTTGAGATATTAAAAAAATATTATTATTTAAGTTTTGAGATATTAAAAAAATATTATTATTTAAGTTTATAAAAAATAGGTTCCTGTTTAAAAATAGAAGTTTTGTCGGTTAATTGACCTCCCCAACTGGCTCGGCATCCACCCCATCATTTACCAAGGTTCTCAATCCCGTTTTTTAAAAAGCTGTTGTCAATGGTTGATATCTGCTCGATAATGTTGTTTTCAAGCTCTTGAACTGTTGTGGGATTATTACCGTAGACATTCGATTTCAAAAAACTCTACTAGCAACAGTCTAAAGATACCGAATCAAACTATCTTGGTGAACAATTCACTCCTCCTCTACGAGAAATAATGCTATTTTCGAACTTTTCTCTCTAAAGATCCATTGTTTCTCTTGCTGTGTGGCAATTGGCACCATCCTGTTGAAACCACATTTTCTCGGCGTCTAGATCATCAACTTTCCGCCACAAAAACTTCGGATCATCTTCCTGTAGTGATTTCCATGGACCCATGAAACCTAAAATTTGGACAACCTTTACTAAAAAATTGTGCGATTAGGGCATAACTCTGTTTAACACCAGAGAACGGCTTTGTGCAATTGTAAAAAAATCGCATTAAATGAACAAATACACTCACTTGCGGTCATACAATAAAACTTGCGCAGCCGCAAATATTCGCTGCTGGTTTGCAGTCATTCAATCGTTAGCTTCGTTTTTTAATAAAGATGTTTGTGTGTTCGGTGAGACATTGATTGTTTTGGTAAAGAAAAAAAAATACAAACAAAAAAGCCAGAAATCAAGCAATCATTACTCATGTATTCATTCAGCATTAACTGTGTAGTACAAGAAAAAATAATTGAAATGAAACTAAACGCACATATGTAGGTACACACAATTTCCATAGAAACAGACTTTTTTTCATCTTTAAAAGTACAGTAGTTCTGTATGTAGGTACAATGTATTCTTGTTATTGTTGTTAATTTTAACAAAGCATCTCATCGAGTGGTTTATTGTTGTTAATGTTAACAAAGCGTCTCATCGAGTGAACAATAACTACTTGAATGCAAAAGTATAAGAATGTGTTCTTATGAATTAACACAGTTGTGTTATATTGCGTGAGCAACAAAAATGCAAATAAAGCACTTTCAATAATAAACGAATAAATGCAAAAATCAAATGTGTACGAAACGATGTAAAAATTACCAACGTTGAACTTTGTTTTGCAAGCAAAGAGTGAATGTAAATTTTAGCGTATGAATAAATCAAGAAAAGTTATGATTTTGCAGTTCTCTGTTAAACACCATCCAAAAGTTTCGGTATCTTCGGAAAAAGAGTGGATTTAGACTGAACCGAGCACGTGTAGACCAAATCAACACTTTGCGCATAATGTTCCAGAAGTAAGCAGAGTACAACTCACCACTTTTGCAAAATTTGTGGACTTTTTAAAAAGCATTTAATACCATCAAGAGAAAGGCAATATAGTTCACACTGGTGCATACTGGCTTATATTCGTTTATAAGCCAATTAAAGCAAGACCTATGATAAACACAACGGCGTGAGACAAAGATATACGCTATTACCAAATATTTAATACACGAATACGGAGATATCAAGCGGAATGCAATGGTGGCTGAACAAAGCGTTGCATGAACGTTACATATGCCTTATGTCAATAATAGCATCCAACAAATATGTTTTTTGAATAGTTTTAAATTTTTAAAAAGTTGATCAACAACTTTAAAGGGCTCTATTGAAAAATAGTGTTAAAATGTTAATCCAATTGGCTTTGAAAAACACTTTTTAGAAAATATTTACATAAACTTAATGAAAGCTCTGATTTCACAAACACCATATTGCAAAGAAAAATTTGTTATTATCAAAAAGTACCTTATCATGATTCGCCCGATTTTGTGTATGAAAAGAAAGTACGCATTCAATTGAAAGGATATCAAGTTTGTGTCTTAAATCTTTCGATTTATTGGCAGATTTTTATTTATTTATGTTTTATAGTTAACAATCATCTGCACAATATGGGAGAAAGAAAGTAAGAAAGGGAAAGAGACAGAAGAAAACAAGATCAGGCTTTCTTTACAAAAGGTTTGCTGTTTAAGTCTTTTGTTTTAAATCACTTTTATTTCACAAAAAGTTGAATGTCTTCGTTGCTATTGTTATTTAAACAGTTTACAGTTTAAAATTTCCTCAGCGTTTTTTAAAGGCATACATGTTTGTGTATGTATATGCTGCCTTTTCTTATTATGAATGAATTGTAACAATAAATATTTAAAATTATTTAATTCCTTTTGATACCAGACAACAACTGTTTTTTTTTTGTATTTTAAATTTGTTTTCCATTTTTTAGAGTAGATAAACAATTTCCCTTGTACCTGATTAGTCAGCAGCGTTTTTTGTTTGTTTTTCGAATTGTATACAATAGATTATAGACTAATAAAAAATATATATATACATATGTACTTATGTACATAAAATCATAAAAAAAAATTGTTTTATCAACTTGTATAAATAAAATGTATAATAGAAAAAACAGCCATAAAATACACCTTGTCTAGCACTGCCTCAACTTAATGTTGTTGTTTTGTGGCTTTTGCAGTATGTAATGTTGCATCCACAAAATTAAACCTAGCGAAAGAAAAGAAAATAGAAAACATTCGTATATACATATAAATATAGAAAAAAAAAATAAAATAAAATACAAATAAAACAAACAATTTTTTCACAGGAAAAAATTGTTGACGAAAAAAGAAAGTTTAATTCAATGTTGTTGTTGACTTTTCCACATTTTTGTTTGTTGATGTTGCTGCCGCTGCTGTTAAGGCTGCTACTGACTGGCAGTTTGACTGCCTGACTGGTAAACGCAATTAGGGAAATGTTGGTATTTAGATTTTAATGCTGCGAACACAATTGCAACAAGTGCAAGTACACGTTCACTTCTTTACAATTCAGTTTTAATCAAATACAATACACAACACATAATCAACGAAACAAATGTCTGAACAATAATACAATTGTTTTCTACTTGATTTGATGCATTTTGAGATGATTTTAATTCGTTTTTTTTTTTTTTTTTTGCTACCAACTGCTTTTTTTTTAATGTCACTTCTACTGTGGCTGAGTCTTAATAGAGAAATCTACAGAGATTTATTAAGGCGATAAAATATACTACGTGTAGGAAAAAAATATGTATATATTTAATTCAAAGTTTTAAATTTAATGTAAATCACTTTGAGACGCGTAACTGAAAGACCTGTGATCCTTACGACTATAAAATTGGTAAAAATGAGTTTCTGTAAAATCTTTTGAAAAGGCATACCGAGGAAGAGAAAATCATGAATTATGGAGTAAATTTCTGCAAAAGACAGATATAAATTAATCTCTAAGATATAGATATTTTCTAAAGATAACATAATTAAATAGTGAAAATTATTTTAACTTTTCTCTCTTTGTTTAGGCCTGTCAATCTGAAGCAATTTGACATAGCTTTTTTGTTTGAAGACGCAAAATGAGTCTGAATTTTTTACAGAAGGACAGTGGAAAACTAAGGGATAACTCTATAGCTACTGCAAACCCGACAATTTTTAAAATATAGCGATGAAAAGAGGAGCTAAACTGAATGTCAACTTTGATATAATTTGTTTTCTTAGCCAAAATAGTTCTCGTCTCAAGATTTTAGGTCAGAGGTTAGAGCTAAAATTTGTTGGGGACGCCAATTATCTTTCAATAAGAACCTACTACTCTTAAGAAAAGAATTGCATATAGATGTGTTATTTGGTGCAAGGTAAAAAAGAACGGATAGCTTTAGAAATTAATAGCCAAGGTCAACACATGTGTCTCACGAGGCCCCAAATGCAACAAACGTCATGCCACACTTTTAACTAATAGAAACAATTTCAGTGAAAGAACGACATGTACTTTGGTAAGGTATAGAAAAACTGAGGTCGTTAGATCAATCGAGAAATTTGAATGAAATTTCTATAAACTATCAATCACTATTTCGATCAAGATGTGCAGATTTTGAAATTTTTTTACGGTTTATTTCAAAGAATCACATTCTCTCGTAATCCCCAATAGGGCCTCAAAAACTGTGGTCTAATTACCGCATACGATATCAAGCAAAATTGATCGAAATTATTTATTTTTATCATGATACCCGATTTCGAATGAAATGTATTGAATTTAAAATAAAGCATTCGATATCGATTAACTCGACATTACATTTTTCGAGTTTTCATTTGAGACGTCAGTGTCTATCGTATGTAAAAAAAAATTCGTTAGTTTATTTGATACGATAGTATTTAATGCGGTGATAAGACCCCTGTTCTAGCTCTGGGTTGATTTTACAGAGCGAAAGGCAAAAGTAAAACTTTTTTATAAAATGTTGATTTTTAAAAAAAAAATTCTTCAAAAAAAGTTTATTGAAAGGTTTGATATACCCTATAGGTAGAAAGAATATCAAGGGCTTATGCTCATATTTGTAAAGCTAATAATTCTTAGGCAATTAGAACATGTCCGTCCGTCCAACCATGTAAAGGTTGCTGCCAAGATGCTAGACGCAATTTCTAAACAACTCAAAGATATTACAGACATCTTTTTTTACCTAAAAATAAATGCTATTCTAAATTGTAAAAATAGCTTCATTATTATACGTAGGCCCCACACAAAAAAGCCCCGTGGTAGGACTCTATTACTCATAAATCATTTAAATTAATTTCATAATGCACTAACCCTAGGTCTACACTAAAGATAAATATCTCAGCCAGTTGGCAATAACGTCGGCAGAATAACAAAGCAATATTGCTTATTGCTCAGCTTATGTTAAAGGCATGGGAAAACGTATTTATGTTAACTGATAATTTGAAAAACATCAAGGAAGAAGGTGCCGTGTAAAAACTGGCGCTTTCTTGCAAAAATTATTTTTATTGATATAAATTCTTTCTTATTCGACTTTATTATTAAAATGTATATTTATTTGTTTAAGCTTGAGGTATTTTTTATGTAAAAATACTAATTTTACTTTAACAAAAAAAAAAAAAATAAAATTAATATTTTTATATAAAAAAGAACTCAAACTTAAACAAATTAATATAAATTTAAATAATAAAGGTCGAATAAGAAAAAAATTATATTAATAAAAATAATTTTTGTAGTTTTATTTTAGTGTTTATTAAATTCATTAATTTAATTGTTTTACTACAATTCTAATTTGCTACCATTTCACAAATTTAATTTCTTTCTCACACAATTTGCTTTTATTTTTTGCTTTTTTGCTTCTTTTTTCTCAATTGATAACCAAATTTGAAGTTTTATGTAAGCAATAATTGTCAACGAAAATGGACTAACAATATGTACAAGAAATTGCTCTCTACTAGAGTTGTCATTTATTCGGCTTTCAACTTTGTTCGAATAATTCAAATAATTGTTTTTGTTCGTTCGATCGAACGATCATATCTAAAAAATTATTCGATTAATCGATGAGAATAACGAATAAAAAATATTATTATTACAAAAAATTTACATTTTTTAAATTGTTACCATTCCGTTCCATTCATCTACAACTATCTTCTTTATTTTTATAATTGATTGTCAAATATTTGTTAAATAAGAACATAAAATACGTTTTTGAAATACTATGAGTACTTAACACACTTTTTGCTTACTAAACATTGAGATTAATCACAATCAGGGCTATGGCTACAATTTCAAACCGAATTCAACCATGGAAAGGCACACAATTGAGCAGCGCGTTATGTTTGTTGAAGACATTACTAAAATGAGCGTTCAAATCCAAACGCATTTCGGGCACTTCGTGGTTTTATTGGTCAGCATAATCGACTAAATGTGTCCACAATCGGGAGAATTCTGCGTTTATTTCAGCAAACCGGGTCTGTAGGAAATGTGAAAGCAGCTCGTTGATGGGCTGGTGGCATCATCGGGCCGCATTTCTTCGACAATGGTGTTCGATATCACGACATGATAACGGACTTTTTGCAGCCAGAAATTGAGAATATGACATGGAAGATATGTGATTCCAACTCTTTTGCGCTCTTTTAGCTCTTTTGCGCGAGAAATTCAATGGTCGTGTTAAAAGAAAAATTGTACGCCAATAAGCCAAGAACAATTCAAGAGCTAAAGGATAAGATAATTCAGCACTTTAACGATATAGAACCTTCATTTTGTCTCAGAAGCATTGAAAATATGGGCCATCGGTAAGAGGTACTGTAGCCGTGGAGAGCATTTGGCCGATATTTTGTTTTGAAACATAGTTGTCATAGATCTTTCTATAACAATAAAAAATATTCTCTGAAAACTTTATGTTTTATTTACAATTAACATCGTGCGTTTTGGTTGAACCGCCCTTTATAAAATCATTAAAAACGTATCAGAATAAATAAAATTCTAAGCTTTTATTTATTTTTTAATAAAAAAAAAAATTGTTCGATTAATCGACATTAATTAATCGATTTATTCGTTATTCGAAAATCGCCATTTTAAAATTAATCGAACAAGAGTTTGGTTTTGTTTGATCGATTAATCGAATTATTCTTAATCGGCTGACAATTCTAATGTCTACATTAAAGATAACATAATTTTGACATTTACTGCAATATATGTCGCAATAATTATCTCTGGTATAGACGGGCAGTAAAGCTTCCACATAAGGCTTATTTTTAGAAATCGGAATATTTGCCAATAATCTTAAGAAAGACTAAGAAAATTTTGTAATTGTAAGTTCGTACGCGACTTACAGCCAGTCCCACGATGTCACACGTTAACGTTCGCATAGAAAATTACATTTAAAACAAAAACAAATTTTAAAAATTGTTTTTGTTTTAAATGTAATTTTCTATGCGAACGTTAACGTGTGACATCGTGGGATTGACTGTTAGACTTTGATATAAACTATAAGCTTCCAAATGCCACTTTTACTGAAAAAACTATCCCAAAAACTGTTTCAATCGAGATAAAATTCAGTTAAAATACCTTTTTTGCAGCCAAAATCAATCAAGGTATATCAAAGCCAACTACAATATTATATTTCGCTTTGTTACAGGAACCACGAAAATAAGTTCAATTCAATCAATAAATAAGCAACAATTTATACCGCTGGAGGGTAACATAAAGTCGTTCTAACTCGACTATACTTTCATATTAATAGTTTTAACTTGCATTATTGTCTCTCCCTTTTAAAAGTCATTAAATTAAAACTTCTCCTTAATATTTCTAATGTTTTTCTGACATATCATCCCGCCTTAGAACATGTTTTCTCTAATCTTATCTGTTCTTTTAGCATAATCTTGATAAATAAATCAAATGAAACTAAAACTCAACTTTCTCACAAAAATTAATGTTAAAACTAATTGCAACTAACTTGCACACGAGTAACAACAATGACTTTTTGGTTGCCAAGAACAATTGCCACAAACAAATAACATAAGGAAAATGTATATAATCTTTAATATATCATCAACAATGGCAACTGACACTTCCAAATGCTGCTGTGATACAATTGTGATAAAAATAAAAAAGAATAAAAAAAACAATTTTTTTAATCGTCTTATGGGCGCAAAAGAAAAAATAGAGTTTTTTTGTTTGCTATTCATAAGAGGTAACTTGCCACGTTTAATTGTTTACAATGTTGCAGAATAGATGGTTAGGAGTTTTAAGAAATCTAAAAAGAAGGTTTCTATAATACAAAATACACTGCGGATTAACTGAATAGGGGAAAGGAGTTAAACATTTGTTTGAACTCTTAAGAATTTTAACAAAATGTTACCACAAATAATTTATTGGTCTTCAACAATTTTAGACATATTATCCCGCTATAGATCATTGCATTTATAAATCTCGTAGAATATATAAGAGCAGGCAGAGATCTAGGCAGGGAAGTACAACCTGATCCTAGGCTAGGATAATATTCCCACAACTAAAAATCCCGAATTCAAAATCTGGAATTCTAAATGCCGAATTTAAAAATCCTAATTTTTAATATCCCAAATAATTGTACAGTTTCGCTAACTAAAGCTCTTCCACACAGCTGGACTTCGATCGGGCGCAATGATTCGCTGGTCTATGGTATAACAAACACCGAATTCGCTTTCTAAAGCTCCTCTGCATATCTGAATTTTGGCCGGGCGCAAAGATATTCTCCTCTATGGAATATAAAAAACACCGGCTTATCTAACTAAAGCTGCCCTGTATAGACGACATTCGTCCCAGTTCAAGGATTTTTTCCTATAAAGTATAACAAACACCGACTTCTCTAACTAAATCTTCTAAATTTGGGAGCTGATATCGGTATTTTTAAAAAATTCTGGATAATAAAGTTTGTGAATTTGAGATACAGAATTCAAAAATTCGAAATATAAAAAATTTTTGACATAACGGAAAATTCTTGACCTTGAATTTTCGGCATCTGTCATTAGCTTTTCTAGAAATTGTCTGGCGGCGATTAATACCTTTATGCTTTATTTAGCAAAAACTAAATGTATACGCAATTCTCTTCACTATCTGGCTTAGCAGAGAAGTAAGAGGGTCCAATTTATACCCCCGGCTAAATACGTTAAATCGTCAAAAGCCCATTGTCGTTGGACTCTCTGGGAATATAGTGATAGTTAAAATTTTAAGCTTGTCCAGGGTTTAAAGTTGACTGATTTTTAATAGATCATGCTAGGACAGAGCCCAATTTAGTACAAAAGAGGATAAAAATAAAAACCCTGAATATCTGAATCTCTTTGAGGATAACGCAGTGCCTGTTGTATATATTTAAATTGCGAGCAAGAAAAATCTTGAAGGTTTCGGCTTAGGGTTAGATTTTCGACCATAATCTAGGACGAAGTTCAGTCTGTTTACAGGGTTCTCTGCTGGCTCTCAAGATAATGGGCAAGTGCATGGGCCAGGCAATGATGGTCTAGAATTGCTATATCGCCGGCTTAGAGTGTAAACCTGCTAAATCCATTTTTTACTTTAAATGACCTTTTGATACCTTTCGAAACATAAAGAGATGCCGCATCGACTAAGAAAATGTTAACTTTAATTTGGAACTCTACAGAATACTAGAATATAAGCCAAATATATAAAGGTTGGCTTCTTAAGCTAGAAATAGAAAATATTGGAAGTTTTTTATCTGCCCTGTAAAATTTGATAAACGTTAGTTAGAAGGTTTACACTCTAAGGCGACGATATGTATATTGCTGGACGGACACAGGGGCGTTGGTAGATACTGACGAAAATTTTAACACATCGTTTAAAAAGCTATTGGCTTACGGACACAATATTCTGCTTTCGATGAATTGCAGCCATATGCCAAAATTTGTATAAAATTCAGTTTTTGACTATGAAGTTTCGCAACTACAGCTTGGGATATATCCAGATATCTATAGCCTTTAAACAGGACAAGCAGAATGAAAACTCTTTTGACTTTTGATAGATACTTAAATTGTCTTAACATGAAGGCACCCTAAAGGGGTTAAAATCTGCACATAAAATTACTTATGTGACATTGAATTGTTCACTGTTACTTAAAAAATTGTTTGCTGACGGAAATATATTTAATGTTTTAATTTAAGTGAATAAATCTCTAAAAATATATTACAGATAAGGTGCCCCGATAGGCTATACTGAAAAATGCTCTAAAATGTTTCAGTTTTAATAAAAAATTTAATTAAGTTAATTAAACATTTAATCAAATGAATTAAATGTTTTATCAAGTGAATTAAACATTTAATTAATACTATTAATTTGTTTACTAGTGTAAATTTAATTAATTGTTTATTTAATATCACAAATTTTTTAATAGAAATTAATTTTTATGTTTCAGTGCATGGATGGTTTCAATACAACGGGCTAAAGGTCAAAGCTGCTGTTGCTCGGTTTATAAGATTAAACCACAATTTGTCATTGTATTTCTATATCTTAAAAAAATATATACTACAGCTTTTCTATTTTTTGAAAACCATATGTTTTCATTATAAAAACAAAATGTTATCAACATTAGAAGACCACGTTGTTAAAATGAAAACAAATTTGTACAAAATTACAATGAGGTAATTCTTGAATGTTTACGCTATCCGTTGTCAAACTAAGCACAAACGTTGATATTGATATGTTGATATTTTACTTTTATCAGAGGATTTTGTCAAGTTTGATAATTTTCTACCAGTTTTCCCCCACTGTGCATTGTCTAACCATAATAGAATCTTAAGCCATTGTTTAATTCAGTTGTTCTTTTCGTTTTTTTTTTTTTTTTTTGTTATTTCTTTATTACTTTCAAAGCTTTTGTTCTCAGATTTCTAATGTGAAGACTCGCTCGTAATAACACATTTCGGAAGCAAACTACTACCGCAAGTAATTGCAAAAAAAATCTTTTCATCTTTTCTTCAAAAAGAAAAAAAAATAAATGATTAAGTTAAACATGCATTCTTTTTAAAGAAGAACACACTTGCACCAAAAATATATAAAAAAAAATAATCTAAAAAAATGATTTTTAGATTAAGATGGTTCTTTTCTCTTATAAAATAATAATTTTTTAATAATCTTTAATTTCTTTTTAACAATAAAACAAATACGTGTATGAAAACTTGAAAAGATTATAAAAGCTTATGTAAGAAGAAATCCTTTTTGCACAAACAAAAAAAAAAAATATTGTATGAAATAATAAAGTAATTTTCTACACATTTCCACTTATCAAATGTTCTAACAATGAAAATTACACTTTTAGATTTTTAATGCAGCAATTATAAATGCATTAGATAAAAACGATAATATACTTAAGTTTTAAAAATTCTTTTATAATTTCAGATTTAACATTTTAGATGTGAAAAGAAAATTATAGACATTTCTTTTGTTCATTTGAAAACTTATTAAAGAGTTAATTGCCAAAGAAATTTATTTATATAAAAGATTTTTGAATTAAAGAAATTTTTAGGTTAAGTGATTAAGTATTTGCTGAATTTTTTATTAAATTTCTCATAGTTGTATTTTGCGACACTAAATGGAAATATACAAGATTGGTCTCTTTAGTAACGATATAGTTCCCATAGAGCTGAAGCACATAATGAAATAAAATTGAGGTATTTATAAAAGTCTTTGTTCTCACAGAGTTTCAATGCATTCGCAAATCGTCAAGGGTATGAAGTTATTCTAAAATACTCTAGCGAAATCAATGTCAAGAGAGAATCCGGAATGATAGTTTATGTTGAAATAGGTTAAGATGAAGGGTTGTTGGGTAAATGAGCTTAATTAGTCCATCTAGGTTAAATACAAAATCCTTGGTTAGGTTCTCAAATGGTTGTGAATGCAAAAGGGGAAATTTTCTGCTAAAGGTAAATGAAGATAGAGGTTCTAATATTAGGCCTCGTCCATTGTAAATTTGCTCTGAAGATGTCATGTAGTTAGAACCGTTTGGTAGGCCTAAGATTTTCGTAAAATTTGCCGCCTAGAGACCTACAGAAGTCAGTGATCTATTTTTTCTACATACACTTGATACTCCAATGACTCGTGATGACAGGTATTGCGATCATCAGGCTACTCCCGAAACAAGTATTTTATCAGATGTGACCAACATAATGTTTCATGACTTCGTAGATCATACAGAAACATCTGTACAGAAAGACAACTCGGCTGAACTTCTTACCAAGGCAAAAAATCGTATAGGATACAAAATGTTGATAATTTTTTGTTCTTCAAGAGGTACTTTTTGAGTTTTCGTTAACTTTGGACCTAGAAACAAAAAATAAAACATTTAAGGTCAGCTTTTTCGTTCAACAACTGGTAGTTTTTTAATTTTTGTCCTGAGTGGATGATAATCTATAAATCTGAATTTCCGTTATTATTAGACCTAGAAACATAAAATTAAACAATAAAGGTTATAAGTGAATGAGAATCTGTAAAATGAATTTTTTGGTACTTCTTCGTTCTCCTACTGAAACTGTTTTAAATTTTCATTAATATATTAATGTTAGAAGTCGTATTTTCTTACTTTCAAGTTTTGTTTTTGCCACTTTGTTTTTTTCAGTGTATTATTCCAACAAAACCCAAAAATGAAAGATTGCTACCCAAACTAACTATTCAATACATAAAAACATTGATTTTGTAGCTAACAACATAAATAATGCGTTAAATTCATAAAAAGTCAAAAAATCCAAGTTTTAAGGGCCACCCTAAATATCCGTTTTAGGACGAGTGAGGGGCACTCTAATAAGCAAGTAGGGTACTTGACTCTACCCCCGAAGTATTAAAAATCATTCGGCATTAATAGCTTGAAAACGAAAAAGTTAAATTTTTTGGCATATTGCTAAATATATGGCCTAGAAACATAAAAATAAGCATGCAATGTCCCGGGCGGATGGAAATCTTTAAGCTGAAGGTCCACACCATGCGTTCATGCGTAGATGCGTATTATACTTTTTGTGCATTTTATGCGTTTCTAAATTCAAGTTACATGCAATGCGTTTTATGCGCCAAATTTTTTTTTTATCAGCTGTTGTGCTAATATGTTTAACAATTAAAAACAATTTTGCAAGAAATTGAGAGTGTAATTGATATTTTAATAGAATTTATTTAATAGAATTCATAGGGGAGTAAGCTTTTATTATAAAAATATTCGTGATTTTTCACGGTATCAATATGTTTCCAATTCATGGCATTTGTGAAAAAAATATAATAAGCACAACAAAGATGACACTCAGAAGATAAAAGTAATCGATAAGTAGAATGGCAAATTTTGTTCTTGTTAAATTGTCCTAAAAATTAATTTTAATGTATTTTATTCATTAAGGTTTATACAATCTTTATAACGAAAGCTTTTTCTCTTATTAAAAACCTTTTTTAATGCAAAAACATAGTAAAAAGTAATCCACCACACAAACATATTTATCGATAACATTGAAAATAAAATATGATTTGCCATCCATGGCCATCAATAACAGCTGACTTTTGTTCACCACACATGCGACGGATACAAAAGTAGAAAGTAAACCTACTTTCATGCGTTGATGCGTCTATGCATTCTCTGCATTTTGTTGTGTAACTTGTCATATACAATTACACTGATTCAACTTTTTTGTCAAATGCATAAAAAGGACAGACGCATAAACGCATGGTGTGGACCTTCAGCTTTAAACGAAAACACTTAAGTGTTTTTTTGTTTTTCAACTGGCACTTTTGAATTTTTGGTATTATTGAACCTAGAAGCATTTTCTAAATCTTATTCTCCTTAAATTAAGTTAAAGCTACATCCAATAACCGGTCTGTCCCGGGGGTCAAATTACGGCATTCGATATCGATCGATATTTCCATTAAAGCTGTACTGTAATTTCGATAAATTTGGAATGCCTTTATTTGGCCCTAGCTCCGATTTCGGAGGTAATTTTTCCTTGCTGAGCTGGGATTTGAACCCGGGTTGATCTTTACATGTTTCAAGAAACACCACTTTCTATCGTCAGAAGATCTTTGTGTTCTACCCACTGCGGTGCCCGTTAGCCAACAGTCAAACATCAATCTTTAACCAGTAGTACTGGTGGTTCGAAATTTGCTGTTATTATCACTTAAATTTCAAATTACATGTTGCCTCCTTTTTCCTCTGTTTTTTCGTATTCTTTCTGTCAAGACTTTGTCTTGAAAACCTAAATACATTTGTTTATTATGTTTTTTTTTTTTTTTTTTGTCCACTTTCGTCGACATTTTATTTGTACAAATTAAAGTACAAATGTAAACATTTAGAGCTTGTGCCATAGCTATTTCTAAGAACAATTTTTGATTTTAAGTTTAACTGTTAATTTTAAATCCTTGAACTCCTTAATTAGGCTTGAGTTCATAAAATTTAATTTTCATTAAATTATTTTCACTGAGGGAAGGAATTTTACAACTTGGAATTTTTTATTAAAATTTATTGAATATTTTTTTTATTTGACCAAAAAACATTTCTGAGATGAATTAAATAAGTTTATAGTTAAATGCATTCAGGCACCTTAAGATCTTCATGTTCAAAAGTACTAATGGGCAAAATTGAAATTATTTTATAGGATTTTTGGGGAAGCTATAGCAAAATGACTTTTTGATTATTATTTTTTTTTTTTTCAATGTGCAATAACATTTGTAATAATAAAAACTATCCATCTGTGTCATTTAGGAATAAAAACTTACAAACCCTTAACCGCAGAGAACTAATGATTATATCAAATTCGAAATAAATATCCAAAAGCCACCTTTTAAGTTTTAAATTGTTCTCCTATAAAACTAAACAAATAGACTTGTCTTTATTGCCACTGAATTAATTCAAAGCTAACAAAACCAAAAAAGTAAAACAAATTATTAAAAAATATTTCTTTTTAACTAGAACTTTGGTACAGAGTTGGCATTTACAGAATCGTTTGAATGCCTATTTCTAATTTTTATCAAGAAAATTTCAATGAAAAAACACACTTCTTTATAATCAAAGAACATTATTTAATCACTTTCAGTTTTCTTAGCACTTCCTTAAAAACTTGTAATTCCCTTTTAAAAATAAAATATTTTCTTCGAATCGAACAAGCGTTTTCTTCATTAATAACTTTTGTCATCATCTCTTAAAGAATCTTATCCCAAAAATCTTTTATGCAGCTGTTCTGCATATAAAATCATACAATTTTTTGAAGAAAGTGGGAACAGCTTTTTTTGGTTTTTATAAAATAAGTCTGGGTCTTTTAACAAATTAAAAATTCTGTACTCTTCTTCTTTCGAAATTTCAGAGCATTAAACATTGCCTCACTTATCGAATATGAATTGACATCTATTTGGCGTTTGGCAAAAATGTCTTTAAGTCGGAAACTGATGTTTTTCGTAATGATAATTTGGAAAATATTTATTTGGTGTATTTCATAGAATTTTTTCCTAAGAGCAGACAATAACGATTAGAAGCAGTTATCCTAGACTAAAGTGATTTAAACCAAACAAAAGAGAAAAAAAGTGAATTAAGCCCAATCAAAAACTCAAAAGATATTTTTCATGACACAGCTTATTTACAATTATATCAGCAGTAAAGTTGACATAATAAAATAAAAAAATCCCAAGAATTCCAGCACAAATTTCTTAGGATTTTTTGCCCCGATTAAAAACACTAGTGCTGCCTGAAGTTCATCGTTCGTTATTATCCTGTATAAATTTGTTGTTAGTTCCCTGCGGGAAATTTATGTCAATTGGTCCAACAGACTGGTCCTGGGAGTTGTGAAAATAGAACAGGTACGAAAAGAAAAAACTCATGACCAGTGAAAGGAGAACCAATCATGTAACTGGTTTATGAAGAACAAAAAGGTAGAAAAAGTGATGAATTACAGTACAGTCTTCACCGGTGGTGTGATACATTTTTTTGGGACTTTCTAAAAGTTGGCTCTTGAATTTAATTCTAGGACTTGTTTTATTGAAATAATACTACATCGTATTGAAATAATACTACATTTTAGTAACTGTCACTTAACACGTCCATTGAGAATAGATTTGTGACTGGTCAAATGGTGTCAATTGACCCCCTCCAATGACAACCCCATGTAAAAGTGATAGGTCTTATTCATAGAAGGTGTTCAAACTAGAACCGGTCTCTACCACTAAAGACCTATCACAGGACTACTTTGGTGTCAGTTCGCTTCCCTCTAGGGTTGTTATACGGTTGTCCCGAATCATTGAGAATAAATTATGAAACACCCTTCATCAAATCTAATGTCACAATTAATGGTCATATAAAATAAAATATAATGTGGGCTAAATTTCATAACAGTATTATTATATGATTCGTTTTAAGGCGTATTAGGAGTGTACTCCAAAAATGAGCTAAACTACATTATGCCACAAGGCGGTAAAGTCTAAAAAAATGGTCAAAAAAGGGGAACTTTATTGACGAGTTTCGATTGTACCTTTTTAATTATAAAATTATATTTTATACCCTTCACCGAATTTAAATAGTTATGTATAAGTTTGTCATTTCGATTGTAATTTCTACAATATTGATATTTGACACTATAAAGTATATATATTCTAGTTCCTTATGATGAGGAGGAAGTTGAATACATTATGTCCGTCTGTACATCTGTACGTGTTTCCGTTGAAATGGGTTTTTCGAAAACCCCAGATATTATGGGAATTGGTAGTTAAATGTTTATGTCACATATAGCCCGGAATTGTTTGCTATTGATATTCAGACTGATCGGTCCACAAACGGCTGAGATATGAGAAAAAAACCAAAACTGCCTCTTATTTTACCAAAAGTTTTTCTATTATTGTATATCTGAAGAACGGCGGGAGTTAAAGTTTCCAAATTAGGTACAAACATCTTGGTTATCAATACACAACATCTAACAAAATGTGGTCGGGATTGGACGATTAGGCGTGGCACAAATTGATTTATTTATATCTAAAGAACGGTTTTTATATAACTTTCTATTATATAGTTAATATTCGGCATAGCAGAGTATAGCACTCTTAATTGTCTTTATACCCTCCACCACAATTAGTTGTGAAGAGGGTATATTAAGTTTGTCATTCCGTGTAAAACTTTTTTATTATTCATCTCAAACCCCATACAGTATATATATTCTGGGTCCTTGAGTAATTCTAAGTCGATTTAGCCATGTCCGTCTGTCTGTCCGTCTGTCCATCTGTCCATCTGTTGAAAACACGCTCACTTTCAAACAACTTAAAAGAAATGAACAAACTTGCTGCCAAATTGCTTGTAGTTATCCTAAGCAGTTTGGGATTCAAATCCAGCAAAATCGGTTCAGTAGGACCAGAGCTATGAATCAAAATGTGGAACCACCACCTAAAAAAAATTATAATTTTGTTACAAAAACTAACATAAATGCTGGAACAAGGCACGGAATGAGATAAGATTTTGCAAAAATTTGTTTTATTTGACTGGAAATCATGCTGTTAAACTTCGTGAAAATCCATCCATAATTTACCCTAAGCCCCATATAAACACTACTCCCGGAAAACAGTTTAGTACGCCTAAAACCGTAAAAAATAATGCAATCATAACAAATTTTGGCTCGTCACAGCTTTATAGGACTATAAATGATACTGTGAAATTTCGTGAAGATCGGTCCATAATTTACCTTAGGCCCCATATAAACCCTACTCCCGGAAAACAGTTTAGTACACTAAAACCATATTTAATAACAAACGTCACACAAACATTCGAACTGTCGGTGGAGGGTTTCAAAGATTCGGCACAGCCGAATATAGCACTCTAACTTGTTAATTATAAAATTATATTTTATACCCTTCACCAAATTTAAACAGTTATGTATAAGTTTGTCATTTCGTTTGTAATATTGATATTTGACACTATAAAGTATATATATTATAGTTCCTTATGAGGAGGAAGTTGAATACATGATGTCCGTCTGTACGTGTTTCCGTTGAAATGGGTTTTTCGAAAACCCCAGATATTATGGGGACTTGGTAGTTAAATGTTCATGTCACATATAGCCCGGAATTGTTTGCTATTGAAATTCAGACTGATCGGTCCACAAACGGCTGAGATATGAGAAAAAAAACCAACTGCCTCTTATTTTGCCAAAAGTTTTTCTATTTTATTTTTATGTATATCTGAAGAACGGCGGGAGTTAAAGTTTCCAAATTAGGTACAAGCATCTTGATTGTCAATACACAACATCTAACAAAATGTGGCCGGAATTGGACAATTAGGCGTGGCACAAATTGATTTATTTATATCTAAAGAACGGTTTTTATATAACTTTCTATTATATAGTTAATATTCGGCATAGCAGAGTATAGCGCTCTTACTTGTTTTTAATTTTTTTTTTAGTGTCTTCGGGAATTAAAAACTATCAAAAATTGTGTTGCAATTCCACATATTTAGAAAAAAAAACTCAATAATAATAGTTGAAATAGTTTCCCTCCTTGAACTCCATTATATTTGTATTTTTTTGACTCTGCTTTTTAAAATAATTGATATGTTCTTATTTTCAATGAAAACAAGTTTTATTTGCACACAGAAAAAAATCAATGTAAATTCGTTCAAAACAAGGTTGATTTTACATTTTTCAGTAGTGATTTTGCTTCATTGTTGTTTCATGTTAATTTAACATGATTTTTCAATAACTTGCGAACAACATTTTTTCCTTTTAAAATAACTATAATACATGTAAATTTAACATTGCAGTAAAGTTAGAGCAAAATGTCATTTATATGGAAATAACAATCCGAATCACGCTGAATGAAAGTTATTTCAAGTTGAAATAAAGTGAATTTCATGTAGAATCAAATTGGTTGGAGTGTGATATAACAGTGTGAAGACAACACACAACTTACCCCTGTAAACACATGTTTCACTTATTTTGTATCTCCTTTGTTAACAGAAGCATCAGCAGAATGGCCCGATATGGTTTTCATCATAATTCTACTTTGAAAACTTGATGTACTATTTAACTAAATAATTTTAATTAAAAGAATACGGGAATTGTCTACTTTTTATAACATATTTTAAACATGAAAATAAAAAAATGTACGTACTGAAGTTTGTATGCATGTTAATTTAACAAGATACACTTTTGATTTTAATATAAAACAGGTTTTTAGGGATTCAATATTGAACAATGTTATTTTAACAGTGAATAATATTAAACAAACGTGATTTAAGGTTATTTTAATATTTTTCATTTAAAATTAATATGAAATAATGATAAATTTAAATATAGGGCATACTTTAGCAGAAATTTACCATGATTCTCAATCAACATTTCGCCATGTTATTTTAACATTGGTATTTTTTTCTGTGTGTGTACACACAGTTTTTAAAATACATAAATATTTAAATTAGCCTCTCTTGAACAAGTCCATGTAATAAAAAAAATCTTTTTATGAAATTAAATCCACACATATTAAATCCTTGACACAATAAAACTTATCAAACATGTGCCACAATCTAGTACTAAAAGCAATAAAACAGAAACATTTGATTACACACTTTTACTATTACGAATATTTTTAATTTAATTTTTGATGCTTTTAATAACAAACGCTCTTTTATTAAAATAAAAAATATTTTTAGCAACCTACCTAAAAAATAATTTCGTACATTTTTAAAACAACTTGTAAATGAAGATGTTAATAAAGGTTGAAGTACAAGTTGTGGTGTGGTTGGTGGCCAAAATTCCAATTATATCATCTTGTTTTGTTTTCGAGTATTATTTGGTTGTAGAAAGTTGTAGTGATTTGTTAATTTTTTTAGGGTTCCGTTTTTTGTTTGAAGTCGTATCTAATGTTTAGTATTTGCAAATATTTATTTCGTTTAAGAAAAAAATATTTTTAATATTTTAAGTTAAATTTTATGCTACACATGCGTAACTTTTCAAGTTCTTTTAACTTAAAAATTTTAATTGAATAAACTTAGCTTTAATTTTTTTCTCCAAAACTCTAACCCAAGTGAACCAGCTTTGTGGTCTTTGGCTTTTTTTTTTTTTTTTTTGATGAGTATTAAAAACTAAGAAAAAAAACGTATCTCCAAAGTGTTGATAATCCATGCAAAAAAAAGTGTTCAACGGAAGTAAGAGGTTGTATATTGTAAAGCAATGGTCACACTCAGCAAATATTTCATGACCCATACGTAACCACTATTTTTATTATACGCTACACCAGAAGTGGTATACTAAGTTTTTCGTTCCGTGTAAAACACCAAAAAAAAAGCAATTCAAATTAATTGTCTTATTGGAATAATCTATGTCCTTAGTCTGCATTGTTTACTTCTTATTAACACTCTAGCTTAAAGCCAATCTGGTGCTACGGTATTCAGTTATGGGGCACTCCTCGGCCTCTAATAACGAAAAAATTATTCTGCGAATAATCACAGCCAGTTACGAACTCAAATATTCACAAAGACCTCAGTGTGCCATCAATAAAAGCTATGATCACAAAGAATTCAACTATATACAATTGAAAATGGTTTCAATTCCAACAAAATCTTCTAGCTCGAAATATTCTAAGCAGTGTTCGAAAATAAACCGAACATTATTTAGCGTTCGGCTCACCCAGGAACGATATCTATATTTTTAGTGTTTGTGTAGATGTACACAACCCTTAATACCGTTCGTAACTATTTTAAAGAAAGAGCCGAACATTATATTGTGTTCTGCTCTTCGTTAAAAAACAGAACAATTGTAGTGATACTGTAGACAAACATTATATTTTAATGTTCTATAATGTAACTTTCTTTACATTGATGAAGAAATCAACAAACAAAATATTTTTGCAACGACCGCAGCAGCTGTGTGTGTATTGTGTATATGTTTTTGTTTGCTCACTTTTTGTTTTTTTTCGTATGTGTATTTTGTATTTGTAAAAAATTATTGGTTTTTTTACCAGCCAAAAGGGCGCTACGCAGAACAGAAACGAACGAACATTAATGAGCTGAACCGAACACAATGAAGTTTGTGGTTTTTGTTGAATTAAATGCTCTTTTTCAGTTCGAAAGATGACAAAAAGGGAAACGTTATTTGTTTAATGATTTTCTACACAAACACTATTAGCGTTTGTGTATTCCACAAATCTACCAAACCGAACACTAAGGAACGGTATTTTATTCAGAATTTATTGAGAAAACTGAATATCGATTTCCATACAAAAATAACACTTTAAATATGTATGTGTCCTGAACTTTTTTTCCTTTTTGTATGGAAATCGTATTCCGTTTTTCCAGTGGGAGTCTCCTTTCACTTTTCGATTAAAATACCAGAATATGCGCACATTTTCTGATCATAAATGATACTTTTGTCGGGAGAAAATGGTACACTACCCGCGACTCTTCTTGAAGAGTCATATATGATTCGTTTTTTTTATTAGTTTAGAGACATTTTTGAAAAAAAAGATCTTCCAAATGCTAGCAAGGGAATTTGTTAATAAAATCAAAAGTTGTGCTCCAATTAAAATGAAATAAACCTCATTTCATTCGAAATTGTGTTAAGATAAATGTTTTTGGACCAAAACTGGGAATTTTGTCGCATTTTTATTTTTTTATGAAATTTATTTTTTAAAGTTATTATTTTTTTCAAAGCTTCATCGATAAACTGGGCAAATGTAAAAACAATATAAGCACGGCTTAAAGATAATATTGTTGCCGAGTTTCGGATTTTTTTAAACTGAATATGCTCAACCGTTTTCAAGTTATTCCAATATACATATGTAGTGAAAGTGCCTTAATTTTGGGCATAACGGTATATCTCGAAAAGTAGAGTTGATAGAGAAAAATGGAGACTAGATTTGAAATCAGCGAAATAAAATTAGTAAAAATTTGCATCAAAGTTCCAGGCCGCACAAAAAAAGTTCAATTTTGTTAATAAGGCAATTCACGTCACAACTTGCACCCTTGCGAAAAAGCAAAAGTTCAAAAACATAACAACAACCACATAGACAATTATTTATGTGCAACTAATTGTATATGTGGTTGTTGTTATGGTTTTGCACTTTTGCTTTTTCGCAAGGGTGCAACTTGTGACGTGAATGACCATAATATTTCGTTCTTTTAGAAATATATTTTAGAGCAACGGCTCTGTTTTATGACTCCCAAGGTCAATAAGTCCCAAGAAAAAAATTAAATTAGCACTACAAATTTTTATACAAATTTTTTTTTCATTATTAATTTATTGAATCTTCATATATTAAATATGAACTAACAATAGTTAATCAAATCTTATAATAAAACTTTATTTTATGTCCTGACAGTGCCAGACAAAAATTTTCTTCATCGCGGGGTCTATTCATATAAATAGGTTTTTATCGGTTATCTAAATGGATAAGTGCTGCAGTATCTCTTCTCCTTAAGCGAGTGTGGTCGCTATGATTTAAAATATTTCAAGCTAGTGGATTTGGGTGAAACTCTAGCCTTTTTAAATATTTTACTGCACATTTCGTAATCATAGTTTTAACTAATGGAACATTGAGATCCTTGTGAATATTTGAGTTTTTAACATACCAAGGGGCATCTGTGATTATTCGAAAAAGTTTATTTGGCGGCTTTGAATTTTTTCGATATTAGAGGCCGAGGCAGTGCCCCATAACTGAATACCATAGCACCAGATTGGCTTTAAGATGATGTTTGCTTTTATTTTTGTTTTTATTTATTTGATTTCCAATACAACAAGATACAAAGTCTTATAATTATAGTAATGGATTTTTAAATTGTATAGGAACATGACGTAAAATATTTACGGTCTAATTCATAAAAAATTCATAATTTAGGTTTAATGTCTTCAATAGTTATTAAACAGTTTTTTTTTTTAATTAACCGCTAATAAGAAAGCGTATTCATAAACGTTTAATAACACTGCATTAGTTATTAAACTCTTTTCTACTTTTTGTATTTTCATGCTGGCAACTATGTGTTGTTTTGTTGTCATTTTAAGTTTAGTGTTGTATACAATAAACAATCGATTATTTAAGTAGTCTATTAAAATTAAGAGAAAAATAGGAAAATGCCTCGGAACTTTTTTAATTGGAATTTTTGTTATAATAATTACTTTTTAGTTTATAAAAAAAAACAATTCTCGTTAATAAAGATGAAAAATATGGTTTTAAACATATTTCTTTTAACTTGTACATCGAGTACTCAAATACTTCGTATGTTGTCATTATTTATGCATCACTATTAAGTTTTGCTTTTTTTGTAAGGAAGTTTTAAAAACTTTAAAGAAATATCAGGAAAATTTTAAAATAATGGATCAATTATCAAAAAGAAAAAGATCAGGCAACTGGACTGAAGAGGATAAGGTAAGTTTTTATATTTGTTATATAGAATTAAGTTCGGTGGTAAAAGAAAGAGTATCAGAAATTGAAAATTAAAAAAACTCGTGTACTTACCAATTCTGGCAATTAAATTTAAAACATTCATCATATTTTTATTAAATTTTTATTTTTAAAACGTTATTTGCAATACAAAAGCCAAACACTTTATTCAATAAAACCTGTAAATTAAATTTATTAAAGGTTTAAAGTAAGGTCAACGCTACAATAAATATCAACAATTTTATGAACTGTTAATAACAGCTTAATAGCTTATTAAACGTCTATGAATACTGTTTTATCAATTTTTTCTTATTAACCTCTAATTAAGCTGTTAAAAAGTTTTATGAATAAGCCTGTCAGTATTTATTTAAATTTGTTACATAGCAGAAATACAAAAAAATATTATTTTTCAAAATTAATAAAAACACACAATAGTAATATTTATTTTTACAGAGTGAATCATCTATAATGCTTTAGCAATTCTTTTTTAAAGTGCAGAGTGTTGCGTTTAAACTGTGTGCTCGGTGCTAACGAGTTCCAAAGGCGGATTGCATGAACCTAAAATTGCCACTCAGATACTAAAGTTCGATATCAAACAGATAAGATAGACTGGTTCAAGGGTGTAGATAATCTTCTGTAGAAGCATTAAGGTTCTTATTTTCATTAGATTAAGTAATGTGACCTTGTAGAGTTTTGTCACATATTCAGAAATCCGGTCATATTTCCGCATATTAAACACATATCTTAAAATTGCATTGTACGTATTTGTTAGTTTTTTACGACAGGCAGAATCACAACTTGCATATATTTCACAGCCATATAACAATGATGGCATAAGATATGTTTTTGCCAGCAAAATACGTATATTAAGTGGGGCTATACGTTGAGTGTTCCATAGAGTCCTTAGCTTTCCGTATGTCTTCCCAGCTGCAAAATTTATGTGATCTGACCACGTAAGTGTGTTATTGAATATAATACCAAGGTTTTTAGCAGATGTTACAACATCCATTTTTTGAGTGTCAAGCATTATCCTTGGTTCAAAAGGCAACTTTATTACAAGACCCACAGAAGTCGAAGTTCTGTGGGTTAAGACACACCCTTTGGGACTGGCAGCATTTGTGAGGTTTTGTTGTTTAAGAATACTGACTGCTTACGATTTGTCAAGTAAGAAGACATTAAACCAACAGAAGCCGCGGAAAATTGAACATTCTGTGCAACTTCCAGCAGAGAACTTCATGGTCTACCATATCAAATGCCTTTGAGTGATCTAGACACATCAATTAAGGCGGTTATACAACTATGCCCAGGGCGAAATCCTGACTGCCTTATTGTAAGTAGGTTATTTTCATTTATATATTTGATTATGCAGTAACCTTTCAAAGACTTTTGATAGATAAGGAAGTATAGCAATTGGACGAAAGTCATTGTTTGTTTTCGGTGTTGGTATTATTTTTGCATATTTCCAGCTTTGTGGATAAGCACTCTTTGTTATTATATTTTTAAAAAGATAAGTTATATGGGGTAAGATTATCTTAACAATCATTTTCAAAAATTTTGGTTGAATCTAGTCAGTACATCACATTCATTTACACAATTAAAACTGAATGAATTATTATGACAATTTGTATTCTGGTTTAAATCAAAAAACGATAAATTTGGATAGACATTAGGAAGATTTGTAAATTTCTCGATGACCATTTCCAAATTTATATTTGAGGTGCCCACAGTATATGATTTTCCAACACCAATTTCACGTATTTCTCTCCATGTTTGTTCTGAACCAACGGCAGATGAAAACCGTGTGGCATAAAAGTCCGATTTTGCTCTTTTCATTTTTCTATTTACTTCCTTTCGTACTTTGCAATATTCGTCATAAAAATCTGGGATTTTAAAACTTTTCCATCGTTTATATAAGAAATCTCTGCGGTGAATAGTGGTTTGTATATCATCATTGAACCACGTCTTTTTTTAGCTTTTGGTTTTAACGTTTTAATTGGAACAGATTCCTTAAATACATTTAATAAGTTATGTTCTAAGAAGTTTAATTGGTTATCGACAGACGGCATATAATATATAGAATTCCAAGACATTTCGGTTGACATAATGTTGAGGTCTGTACGATTAAAATCATTTGAGATTCATTTGAGTTAATTTTTCCTCTATATGGCTTTTCAACGTTTAACGGCGATCTAGATGCAAACCGAGGTTTTTACATGCGAGTTTTGAGGTATTATTTGATTATTGATTTAAATAGGGGGGCATGATTCCCGACGCAAGGTGAATGTTATATATACGCATTTTTGTTCATTGACCTTTATCCTCCATTGCTTTAACCATAGTTCGAGTTGAAATATATGATCCTGGTTTAGGTATCATGGTGACTAAGAAAACCTTCCACTTTTGAGGATATCATTTAAAATAAAAAGAATAATTTTCTTTGCTATGCTGGGTAGCTCCAAAAGCATTTTGTTGCTGCTCTTGTCAAAACCAAGAGCCTTCTTGGGGTTTAAATCACAAATAGTCTTTTCGATTTCTCTTATCTCAAATCTAAGGGGCATTTCTATTCTAGACAACTTTTAACATCAATTTTCAAATCACTCTATTTGACACTTTTTTGATGCCAATTTAAAGTAAAATGTCTATATTTTATAATAATATAATTATTTTAGACGTAAGCTTAAATATAAATTTGTTGTGCACTTCGAATCATTAAGATTCATAGATTTGGCGCAAACAGAAAATTCATTGTATGTTGCACCCGTCATGGCTTAAAGAGCAAATTTCTTATTATTGGATTATATTTCTCTACGATGTTTGATCTGATATCTCATCTTTCACAATTAAAAAAGAATAATATTATAAAAGCTTAAAAATTAACAGAGTTTTGTGTTTTTGTGGTATGATCTTATGATAGTGGGCCGATTTGGTTGCACCCGTCATGAACTTTAAAGCTCTCTCGTGGCTATTTGATCGTTTCACATAAATTCTTGTAAATAGATAACAATAGTATATAAAAAATGTTACCCCTTCTAGAAATAATAGTAAAAGACGTTTAAAGCGTCTAAATGTTTCACCCGTCAGAATAGAATCGCCCTTAGGGGAACAGCTGCTCTAGCAGCAACAGGTGGTAACTCGACCGCAATATCGTGAGATATATTTGGGGTAAATACGTTTTTTATATGATTGACAAACAAATTTCCTTTTTCAACATCATTTCTTGCCCAACTTCCATTCAAGGTTCTTAATGATGGTTTAGAGACAACTTGCCTTATCAGATTTCTAGCTGCACGCCATAATGAGTAGTCTGATTGTGGGGTTGCATCAAGTTCCTTAAGATATTTTTCCAGAGAAACCGTTTTCTGAGTCTGCAATAACTTTCTTAGTCTTTTTGTACACTCTTTTAGTAAGTTCTTAAGTTGAGGGGATCTGTGCAATTGCCACTCTCTTCGAGCCCTCCTTTTTTCAGACAAGAGACGCTCGACATCTGTGGAATATATTTTAATAATTTTTGGTTTTTTGTGGGAAATATTGGAATGTTGAACAGCTAGTTTTAGAAAACTGTCAAAATTGTCAATAGAGCGATCTACATACACCGTTGTACTGAGCGGAATATTTTCTGTGCAATGGGTACTGAGATATTTTTTATATTTTAACCAATTAATTTGCGTAGCTGTCGTCGCTAAGTAACCAGTCGGAGGTATAATTCTATTGGGGTTCATTATAGTAGCAATTGTAGGTATGTGGTCGGAAGATAATTCTAGGGCGACTTCAACATGAATCGTTTCTATGGGGACGTTCTTAACCATGCCGAAATCGATGATATCTGCAATTTTTTGATGATCAGTAGGCCAATATGTTGGTTGTACGCTCGCTACCACATTTAAAGGCATTTTAGAAATTGTGTTAAATAAAACATGAACCTTTGGTGTTATAAGTCGTGACCCCCAGAAGGTATGTTTAGCGTTGTAATCGCCAGCGCCTAGGAAATACGGTCCTAATGGTTTAAAATATTTATAATATTGGCTTTCTGATATTGAAAATCTAGGCGGGGAGCATAACGATGAAATTACTTGGTTTTTATTTAATTCCTCAACGCAAATGTTCGTTGCTTGGAGATTATCTTCACGATGATCACACATTAGGTAGTGTTTGACTCGGATTTTTATTAAAATGGCAGAACCTCCACAAGCTCTATCTTGGTATCATATAGTATATAACCATTGATTTTAAAAGTAATTCTTGAGGTCAAATGAGTTTCAGAAACCATCATGACATAAATTTGTTTATTTTTAAGAAAGTATTCTAATTCATTTTTATGTTGGCGGATGCCGTTTGCGTTCCAAAAACAAATTTTTAAACAGTTCATGGTTTGTTAAGTACAGCTTGCAATAACATCGATTGCATTCTAAGAATTTCCTGCATCATATTACCAATTGTGTCAGCTCTGATTATTCTCGGATTTTGGCGCTTTTGAATTCTTTCGATATTTGAGGCCGATGCAGTGCCGCATAGTTGAATACCGTAGAATCATATTGGCTTTAAAATATCGAGATTAAGAACAGAATTTCTTCCAATAAGTCAGTTAATTTAAATTGCTTTTAGTTTCATTTGGGTTAATTTTGCTTCTATATGGCATTTCCACATTAAACGCCGATCTAGATAAATGTTGATTATTGATTTTAATAATGTTTCCCGACGCATACAAATTGGGGTGTAATTTCATTATGAAATACAAGTTATCTAATTTGTTTGCCTGGGAGTTATTTCATAATTATTGATTATAATCAAATAATACCCAAATGAAATAAGTCTCAAAATTATTTAACATGGGAGTCATTTCATTTTATTTTGTTTTTCATTGCTATTTTATTTTTGTATGGGTTATTTCATTTTTAATTATTTGAAATTTTTTTAAATTTTTTGGGAAATAACCTGATATGTTTACTTATATGCCCGAAACTTAAAACCCCGAACTCGAAAAGCCCGAATTTTAAAATCCAGAATCGCTGACTTAAGCTTCTCTCGGCACAGCCTTACATAGCATGTTTCTGCTACAAAATATATTAAATTTTGTAAACAATTTTCTGGATCAAATAGCATTCAACAGTTTATTAAATACATACATTCTTTAACGATTTTTTTCGGAAATAAAAATAACTTAATCGATAAAAATTGTTACTAAAGGAGCAATAATTTCATAAATTTAGTGATACCGCTTTTTCGGATTGGTGCGATAAATATTTGTAGTGTTATGTACTTTAAGTTTTGTAGCATCATCCGACCGTCAATACATTATGTTTCTTGCCTTTTTTAATAAAGATATGCATTAATTAAGGCAAAAAGAAAGTGATGAAAGTTTAACAAGTTGGCAACAATTTGACCTTATAATAATTTGAATTATGAGTGTTGGTAAAGTCAGTGAACTACTGGCTATTGGTTGAAGTTAATGACAATGGAAATTACTTGGTGCGGTTGCAAACAAAAATATTTTGCAAAGGTAAATGTGTGAAAGTTAATATGCATAAAATCGCTACAGAAAAATCTATATTTTATACTTTACAAAAAAAACTTAGAAAACAGCATCAAACTTGTGACTTGAGATTCTTTACAAGTATATTTTTTGGCTTACTTACTCTAGAAAAAAAATATTAAAAATAAAAAAAAACACTAAAAATAAATTTGCACTACCTTGAACGAAAAGGTATGCGTTTCAGAGAATAATTTGATTGTTCTATTTTATGCTTTGGAATAGAATCTAAAAAAATACATAGTAAATCAATTCAGTAAAGCTACGCAAGTCACTATTCAGAAAACGGAGTGAATCGAAAAACGGAGTGAATCGAAAAACGAAGGATGCATTACACGTCTTTTGCAAATACATGAATGTTATTCTCCCAGAAGCAGCAAATACTTAACGGATGGTATGAATAGTTTTAGTGCTGATGAAATAAATGTCTAAGCACACGTTATAAGTGGTATCAGTCAAAAATTTAACAACATAGTTTAGAAAAAATATCAAGTGAAATTACGAAAATCGTTAACAGTTAGAGAAATATAAATATAGTCAATACAATTTTTTTGTTCCTCTGAGCTTTTGTTTTGCTTTACATAATAGAAAAAAATTCTCAAATTTTTATTTTTCATTCTTTTTTAAACTTAAAACTCAACAATTTATTTTTTCTAAAATTTTTTCATCACTTTTTTTAAATTAAAGTCGGCACACAAATATATAAAACCTTAAGCAACACTGGTAGTCCAGAAAATAAAGAAAACGTCAAACTTAAAAAAATATTTGCTTAACAACATCCCGAGAGTGGGGATAAAAGATCTAAAAAAACGGGGCTTCGTAAAAACCTCGCTGGCGGTACGTAGGTAGAAAGGCTGGTGTGAAATCTCCTTCACACCTTCACCCAGTAAACAATATGGTCCATTGGCACGCTTCGTTTAGATATATTTAGATATATAAAGATGGAAAGTAGGTGAAATAAAGATCGAAAGCATAAGACAAGATAAATTGATGGGTTAGAAAAAAAGTTATTGGACCGAAACCCAAGGGAAACCCTGCTCAACACAAATTCGCCCTACGTGCGAATAAAAGTGCTACGATATTAAATATTATAAATATTATATTATAAATATTTAATATAAAATTTTTGCATTTGCTCTTTTGCAAGCCTTATATTGAACTCCGCTATTTGATTTACATTGAGAAAAATTGTGAAAAGCCACAAAATAAAAACTCGATGCAAGAAAATTTTAATTTATTTTGTATTTTTATGACAGCTATGAAAGGTGCTGTATCATAATATGATTGCTTCTAAATTTATTATGATTAACATGATGATGATATGATTACTTCTTAGCTTATTATGATTAACATGACAATAATATGATTAATTTCTTAGCTTATTATGATTAACATGACAATAATTTGATTACTTCTTAACTTAGTATGATTAACAGAATAATAATATGATTAAGGGAAAAATATTATGATGTAAAAGTACGAGTATATTTATTTAGTCATAGTATGCTTCAATAATAATCTTAATATGGTGACTACAATCATGAATCTTATCATAATATGTTACTCTTAGAATATGTTTACCACAACCATGTTTTTTCTATGCGTGTACGATCGTATTGTCATAGAAAAGAAAAATTTAAAATATTAAGTGAAATTATTTTTGTGTTTTCAAATTGGATATTTCATAACAAAATAAAAGGATGGAAAAAAACAATAACTTGAATAAATTTGGAATTGTTTAATATTATTATCAAAAATTAACGTTCATACGACGTACGACTCAATTGTGTTACTAGCATAATGCGAATTTTGAGACCAATACTTGGTAGGGAAAATATTTCCGAAAAAAAATAATAATTTTTGGGGATTTTGCAGAAGTTTCTTGGGACTTTTGAAAATTTAAAAAACATTAAAGTTAGCTTTTATGATAAATTAAAAAATCTTTTTACGTGCAAAATTTTATTAAATATTATTAAGTGGTTGAGATTGCATAAATACAAATTTATATTATTGATAACAACTCAAAAAACACATTTTTCGCATTTTTTTTGAAAATAACTTCAACTAATTTTACAATTGTGAAAATTTCTATTATTTTAGAACAATTTTGATTCTAGTTGAACTGTTAATTTTTGAATTTTTGATATTCCTTAATAAGGCTTGAGTTCATCAAATTTAATTTTCATTAAATTATTTTCACTGAGGGAAGGAATTTTACAACTTGGAATTTTTACTAAAATTTATTGATAATTTTTTCTTGGCTGAGCTGGGATTTGAACCCGGGTTGATCTTTACATGTTTCAAGAAACACCACTTTCTATCGTCAGAAGATCTTTGTGTTCTACCCACTGCACCAATGCGGTGCCCGTTAGCCAACAGTCAAACATCAATTTTTAACCAGTAGTACTAGTGGTTCGAAATTTGCAGTTATTATCACCTAAATTTCAAATTATCACCTAAATTTCAAATTACATGCTTAAAAATTATCAATTAATTTTAATGAAAATTCCAAGTTGTAAAATTCCTTCCCTCAGTGAAAATAATTTAATGAAAACTAAATTTGATCAACTCAAGCCTAATTAAGGAATATCAAAAATTGAAAAATTAACAGTTCACTAGAACCAAAATTGTTCTTAAAAAATAGCTATGGCACAGGCTCTAATGTTTACATTTGTACTTTAATTTGTACAAATAAAATGTCGACGAAAGTGGACAAAAAAAATATAATACTCAAAGGTATTCAGGTTTTCAAGACAAAGTCTTGACAGAAAGAAAACGGAAAAAAACCGAGGAAAGACGGCAACATGTAATTTGAAATTTAGGTGATAATAACAGCAAATTTCGAACCACCAGTACTACTGGTTAAATATTGATGTTTGAGTGTTGGCTAACGGGCACCGCAGTGGTGCGGTGGGTGGAACTCAAAGATCTGCTGAGGATAGAATGTGGTGATTCTTGAAACATGTAAAGATCAACCCGGGTTCAAATCCCAGCTCAGCCAAGGAAAAATTATCAATAAATTTTAATGAAAATTCAAAGTTGTAAAATTCCTTTCCTTTAGTGAAAATAATTTAATGAAAATTAAATTTGATGAACTCAAGCCAAATTTAGGAATATCAATTTCTATTATTTTTTAAATCTATACACAATTTCCTTAACTCTGATATAAAATATGCAATGTAGGCTTAATTAATGAAAGGAGCATGAAAAGTACTCTAACATTTCAGCCGATTGTCGTATGTTTTTTTTTTTACCCTTGACTTTAGCAGTTTTTTGCTGTTTGTGTTTAGTTGTGGTCTTTGGTGTTTTCTGCTTAGTATATACATACATATTGTGAAAATTTATGGCCCACAATTTTGTGCAACATTTTATGTCGGTCCTTTCCCTTCACAGGGCTGATTTGTACGATTTTTTAGAATAGAGCAAACAATTGCCGTTGTTAAGTGGAGATAAAGGGTTAATATGTTCCACCAAAACTTTTGCCGTACCATTTTCTACAAAGTTGTTGAATATAACTTTTACCTCAAATGTAAACAACTCATTGTTTCATATACTGATATTCTACACAGACAGACAAAAAGGGGAAAAACCTGTGGAATTAAGAAATTTTTAGCATTTTTATACGAACACGGAACTAAGGAAATCAGAAAAAATCAACTCTGACTGAAAAAAAAGAAACATGGTGAACATGATTTTGGAAGTTTCTTTAAAAAAGAAATACAGAAAAGACATGTCTTTTAAATCAACGTGAAAATTTTTGACTTTTGAGGGATTGATGGGTGTTTTTTGAGTGTCGTTTAGAACCACAAAAGGAAGCTTCATGAAAAAAAATCAGTTTTTCCCTAATTTTCCGAAGTTCAATGTCTTTATTCCCTGGACTATGTTGTTTTCATGATTTCTTGTTCTTTCATGAGCCATTTGTTTTTGCATAACTTGATGTATAACGGCACCACAAAAGGATATTAAAAGGAAGGCAATTAAAAAAAAATGATCTTACACAGCAATGCACAGTTTAATTCTTGTCGATTAATGGCAATGAAAATAGGCGGCGAAAGTGGATGTATTCCATCTGGTCTCTGATGCGTATGTTTTTTTGTTGTTGTTACTTTTAGTTTTTATAATCTTCACAGATGAAATGTGTATATACCTCTACATATTGCTCCCTTATTGCAACATAGTCATATCTTAAAAAATCAAAAATTTTAGTTTACTTTAGCAAAAGTGTTCTTTAATAGCTTCTTTATATGTAAAAAAAAATCGGAATTTTATTTGAAACTGAACCGCAGTTATAGCAAAATATAATTTATTAAATCTGTGTAAAAGGGTACATTTTGAAAACTTTAATCGCATTTTGCCAAATTTGATTTTTTTTTTTTTTGAGATATGACTATATGTATTGCAATAAAGGAGCGATATAGGTTTCTCATACCGATTGTGATTTATTTAATATATTTTCTATTAAAAGGTTTTATATTCTGGGTCCTTATGAGTAGCGAAGTTGATTAAACGATGTCTTTATGTACATATGTTGAAATGGGTTTTCTACACTGAAAGAAAAATGCTTCATATATTTAATGAATCATTTTCATAAAAAAGTTTTCCTTGGGTAAATGAAAATTTTCATGGTCTTAATGGAATTTCATAGGTTTGATGAAGTATTTTCGTTAAAATCGCTTCATTAGATTTCGTAGTTACGTTAAAAATTTTCATTGGATATATGAAAACTTAAGTTTGTCCAAGTAAAACAAAAAATTTTAATTGGGAACACAAAAACACAATAAACAAACATAACTATATTCATAACTTAATACAAAATTATAGTTTCATTAAAAAATGTTTAATTGTTATTTAAAAAATGTAAGATTTAATAATTTCATACATCTAATGTTACATGTATGCCATTAAATTTATGAAATCAAAAAATTTTTTTATAAAAGCAACATACAGTGCACTCGCGATAATATGAACCCCCTAATATATGAACACCCCAAAATATGAACACGTATTTTCTTCCATTGACTACTCTAAAATATGAACTTGTGCAAAAGCTTTAAAATATGAACAACTTAAAGTTGTATTTTTAACGGCTTTTATCTACCTACACAGTGTTAAAATCAAAATCAATTTTTATTCAACTGCGTAATAACTTGGGGATTTCCCCAGCTATCGCTTTAAAATTGTCTTCAGTTGTTAATCAAAATGTTTTACATACACTTTTTAGTTAGTTCTGACATTAACATGGAATTCTATATACATTTTTATATATAATTTTAGCGTGAAATTTTCTTAAATATGAATTTAAAAAAGCATAAATTTTGAATTTTAAAAAGAAAAATCTGAAATTTTAAAAAATTTAGAACATTTAGAAAAAGGTATTACTAATTTAGCGAATAAATTTTATTTTTTTTTTTAAGTTCTTACTTTTCCTTCCGTCAGTGAAAATAATTTAGTGAAAATTAAATTTGATGAACTCAAGCCTAATTAAAAGCATATCAAAAGTTCTTACAATACGTTTATTTGACTTGTGCGGTCTTCCGAATACCCAAAAAATGGAAAATGCATGCATCGATGGATTTTGAAAATGAGATACAAAAAGATCACTGTTAGTGGACAAGGCAAATATCTGGAGATTTTTATGAGAGCGGTGCGTTTTTGAAGGGAGATTAGATGCCATTCGCAAATATGAACCATCTTGCAAAAGTGAACTGGCTTTGTTTTAATTAGTTCATATTATCGCGAGTGCACTGTATTTCAATAATTGCCTTCATAAATTAAAATTTTCATTATGACAATAAAAATGTCATTATAGTAATGAAACAAAAACTTTCAATCAACGTTGTTATTGTTATTATGGACAATTTAATCTCATATTTACGGCCTTAATTGAGAAAAAAACATAGTTTTTTTATACAAAAACTACACTGCCCCGGTAGACTAGCTGGTAGTGAGCTAGTCTATCAGCACCGAGGTTGCATGTTCGAATCCCGCCAGAGACAGAAAAAAAAAAAATAAAAAATAAAATAAAGTAAAATAAAATAAGAAAAAAGAAAAAAAAATAATTAAAAAAAATATAAAAAAAAAAAAAATTTTACTTTATTGAAAGTATTCATCCAATGAATAATATTCATGGATCTAATGTAATGTTTCATTAAGTCCTTTTAATGAAACAGGTTTCATTGATCCAACGAAGCGCTGCATAGGTTCCTTTATAATGCAATTTTTCATGGGATTAATGTCAAAATTCGTTAGTATTGCGAAGAAAATTCTTTCAGTGTAAAGACCCCAGATATGATGGGTAGTTAAATGCTTAAACCAACAGGCTGGGTAGGATATCAAGTAATCGGGCTTAGCCCACTATGCACTCTAACTTGTTTTTACAATGTAATGTAATGTTAACGGTTATCTGCAAAAAAACAGTTTTTGCAAAAAGTTGCTTTTACAACGTTATTCGCGGCTGTGCTTCATATTATTTATTTTCCAACACAATTGGGCATGTTCTAGAAATCGAAATGAAGTGAAATTGAATTCGAACGAGATTTTAATATCAATTATTTACAAAATGGGCGTAGTTTTTCCTGGTTCTAAGAGTATTTCTTGTAAAGCTAATTGGAACTGAAAAAATGTATTTGATAAAATGTAATATTTTAATGAACATTCAGTACAGGGTCGTTTTTAAAATTTGCTCGATTTTAAATCCACTTCATTTAAATTTGTAGAAGATTCCCAAATAATGTTTTATTTAAAGCAGTGTTCGAAAGTAAACACTAAATATCGTTCTTTAATGTTCGGTTCGGTAGATTTGTGGAAAACACAAACGCTAATAGTGTTTGTGTAGAAATTCATTAAAAAAAATAACGTTTCCCTGTTTGTCATCTTTCGAACACAAAAATAATGCTCTTTTCATCATACTCAACAAATGATGAGAACATTAAATTCCGTTCGGTTTTTTTTTTTTTTGAAAATCCACGAACTTCAATGTGTTCGGTTCGGCTCGTTAATGTTCTTCGCTTTTTGCTGATATAAAAAAAACCAAACATTTTTTACAAAAACAAAATACACACACGAAAAAAACATTATAGAACATTAAAATATAATGTTTTTCTACAGTATCACTACAATTGTTCTGTTTTTTAACGAAGAACCGAACATTACATAATGTTCGGTTCTTTCTTGAAATTAGTTACGAACGGTATTAAGGTTTGTGTATGTTTACACAAACACTAAAAAAATAGATATAGTTCTTCGGTGTGTGAGCCGAACGCTAAATAATGTACTTTTTATTTTCGAACACTGATTTAAAGTAGTGTTGGTTGGTACTTAAAATAAAACAATATTTGGGAATCTTCTACAAATTGAAATGAAGTGGATTTAAAATCGAGCAAATTTTAAAAACGACCCTGTACTGAATGTTCATTAAAATATTACATTTTATCATTTGTAGGGTACATGTAACCGTAAATTTTTCTTTAGAATTTCCAATTTTTTTAACATTTTATAGAAATTGTTATATTCCAGGAAATTTACATGTTAACTGAAAAGGCGCAATGTCTTTCAAACAAAACGTGTGATTTATTTAACCTGTTAAATCTTGTCTTACACAGAAAAAGAGGCTGCAAAACTTACAAACACAGATTTCTCACATAAACCACAAAACGAAATGTGTCCTTTATTTAAACATAATCGTACAGTACAAATGACGGAAAGCATATGTCAAACGCCACCTTCATGTAAATCGCATATGCCAAAGTAACAGTCAACCTCATGTCTTATTCCTCTTTAACCCAAGATTTACTTGAAAGCTTTAAAAAAAAAAAAAAAAAACGACGGAAAATTTTACCACACACATAAATATTTTTTTAATAAAAAGGTATCTTCTATTGGGTTGGTTGTTTTCTAGCGATATCGATTGAAGTGAAGAAAATCTGTTTGATTTAACAATTTGTCAATTGAATTTTCATCACAAACAATTTCTTGGTTGGTTGTTTGTTTATTTGTTAGTTAGCATAAACAAACATGTTCCTCGTACCTTTTTTCAAATAACCAGCCACTATTATCAACATCTTTAGCATTGATGGGACTATGAATTAGAAAAGGAAGAGAAACAAGCGATTCGAAAAAGAAGTCACAGAAATAACACACAATCATGACTATTACGGTCTTTAACTTAAAGGCAATCAATTTAATGTCAGTTTAACAGTTTATAGTCAAATGTGTATGTAGGAATGTGTTTAATATTGCAATACATATGGATATGGAAATGTGGCCGTAGTGTTGACAATTAGTTGGTGTTTATAAGCGATTTAGTTTTAGACTCGATGTTCTTTAAATGGATTGAGGAATGCTATTTGCTACATATAGAAGAAACTAATATAGATTACTGAGGTTTGACATTTAAATGCTTAAGAGTTTTAGACAACGGAAGATAAAATGCGGCGTTTCATTTCTGTGGAAAATAAATTTACGTAAATGTATCTCTTACTTAGGAATTTATTTATTGACACCATACGGCACAGAAAAGAAGAGACATGACAATTTAATTTGCCACAAATATTATCACATAAATTTGACTAATCAGTCCATTAATTCATCCAGCCATTTATTTTTTATGGAAATTTGTTTGATATTTGACAAGAGGTCCCACTTTTAATCGCAAAATGAAACTCTTGAACAGACTTATAACTACATATTAAATTTTAAGTAAAAAAAAAATTTTGTGTGAGTATTTAGCCAATAAATCTTATTTCCCATCAGAATTCGTCATTTTACACAAAAATCTGATTTGTGTAAAATTAACGACGGCAGGCAGTCAATACCCAATAAAAAATGTTATCATTTTGCGAAGCACTAAAGGTACATTTAAAAAAATAAGCGCACAATTATGCGCTACGCAATAAGACAAACAGAAGTTGCAGTAAAGTAAGTGAAAGAACTCTCAACAACTTTTATTAAAAAAAAACATTTCAAGTGCTACGGCATTCCGTTACTACGAAGCAGGTTTGTAAGGGAGAATACTAAAAAATAACTGTATCAAAACATTCAGTGTGTAAAGCTGATCGTTACATCCAACAATTTTTGTGTGCGCTGAATAATGCGCTTTATGTGTCAAAAATGTATTGCTTCAAAGTGGGAACTCGCCATATAAAATTCATGTCTTCCGTAAGCGCAATGGTAAGCGAAACTTTTATGTTTCTCCCTTACAAACCTGCTTCGTTGGAAGCTCCATTTTTTATTGGGTAGTCAAGCATCTGAAGTGATATCGAAACATGTCAAATTAACCTGGGGCCTAATCACCGCATTCGATACTATCGTATCGAAAAAACTATCGATGTTTTTTGCATACGATAGACACTGGCGTATCGAATGAAAGCTCGATAAATGTAATGTCGAGTTACTCGATATCGAATGCTATTATTTCAAATTCAATCATTCGATATCGAGTTTCATGAGACCAAAATAAATAATTTCGATCAATTTTGCTCGATATCGTATGCGGTGATTAGACCCCTGACCGTAAACATGACAATTTCAGTCAAAAGGGACCTATGGGCAAAAAATGAGTTTTGGAGAAAAACGATTTTGAAGTTAAAAAGTTAATTTTGAGACGCCTGAACGCTTTTACAGCTCGAAGCCCGTTTTAAAGAGGTTTTGGGGGTCGCAGATTACGAATCGGGCATTGGATTTTTAAAATTCAAAATGGCCGATCCAATACGGTTGAATATTTTTTGTAAGTGGATTTTGATACGCCTGAATGCCTTTATGGCTTGAAACTCGTTATCTGGTTATTTTTGGGGTCGAAGATTACGAATCTGGTATAAGATTTTGAAAATTCAAAATGGCGGATTCAATAAGGCGGATTTTTTTGTATTTTTAAAAAGTTCATTTTGAAACACCTGAACACTTTGATGGCTTAAACTTATCATCCGTGGGTTTTTGAGGATGAAGATTACGAATCTGGTATTAGATTTTAAAAATTCAAAATGGCGGATTCAATATGACGTATAATTTTTTATAACATTATTTGATTCGCTTGCGGATCGTCACTCACGGGCTCTCTGGGTCACTGATTACGAATCTGGTTTTAGATTTTGAAAATTCAAAATGACGGATCCAATATGGCGGACTATTTTCTAATAATATTATTGAATTTGTTTGAAACTCGTAACTCAGGGTTTTTCGGGGTAGCTGGTTATGAATCTAAAGTCAGACTTTCCAAATTCAAAATGTCGGAATTTAAGGCTCTGCTTAACGCTGTGTAATTATTCTGGAGTTTCGTGGTTACTGATTGGTGATTTCGGAGTGTTACGAAAGTAAAAAAAAAGAAAATAGTGAAGATTAAAAAAAGTAATGTGTCAGATGTATCAAAATCGACTTATTATTCGATCAATATTTTTTTGCAACAAATATCTTGCTTTGAACTTTTCTTTTGAAACTCCTAAGACTGGTCAATTTCAAATGATAAAGACAAATGATGTTTTTGCACCACGTACTTGACTTTAGAATAGCATCCAAAACAAACACAAGAATATACCGCTAATCGAACTATATATTTGGTCTTTCCTCGTGGATTTTGTTCATTGTTGTTGTAACATTAATTTCAAAGCATAATTTCAGGGTTGCTAGTATCTGTATTTATTCGGCAGAATATTGAAAATTGTCAATTGCCGTTACTAAAAATGAATTAATGAGAAAGTGAGCTAAAACTTTTATTTTTTGCTTTTTAAAAATTGTAATTAGCTATAAGTACCTCGGCAAAGTAAAGTTTGGGTGTTTTTTTCCTTTCTCCCATACACAGAAAAAATTATTTTTCCAATTCAAACAAAAAATTTGTAGAATCAAACAATTTTTTGTCTGAAATCGGTCCTATAAACAAATTTGCATATTCAAACAATTTATTTGCATTTTGTTTATTGAAAAAAAACCCTGATTTTTTCAAACAAATAATTTAACTGAATCAAACAAAAAGTTTACTGAAATTCATATACTAAATTTCAAAATAAAAAAAAAAGTTTTTGCACAAGCAATGACGCGCACACAAGTAAGCACTGTATGAGAAGATGACGGCAGAACAGAGCCTCCGGCTGGCTTTGAGACACATTTTTTTTGTTGAAATATTTTTTGAACGAAGTCTTATTTACGGCAGCAGACCGACTCGATACGTTTTTCGGTATCATTCTATTTTTGTATTTGATGTATTTAACCAAACAGTTTTAAAAAATTGAATACGGGATTTTGTTTCTTGTAATGTTGTTTCTGCTATTGTTTTTCTTATAGTTGCACTTTTTTAAAGCGTCCAAAAATAGACTGTGTGTGTTTTTTGTTGTTGTTCTTATATTTCACATAAAGAAGTGTTGCTTACGATCAAATAAAAAAATGCAAAAAGACGACAACATTAAAGAGCGTTAAATATTTCATACAAAATTATGAAAACTTGACACCAATAACGCGTTTATTATATTTTTGAAGAGTTGTCCACATTTTTGTTGGTTAAATAAAAATCAAACAAAAATATTGTTTGAATCAGTAAAAAAATTTATAGAAATTAAAAAAATTTTCAAACAAGCGTTTGTTTGAAAATAATTCGGCAATAAATTTTTCTGTGTATTTGAAAAAAGTTTGAAGTTTTACAATTTTTTGAGTCGTGGTTGACATTTTCATGGAAATGCCCATATGCCATTCGTAAGTACATATTAATATCACTAAAAACTATATATAAGTCGAAGCTATCTTTTTTTTATATTTCAATTAGAAAACGCGTGCGAATTTAGCGTTCGTCACGCAGGATTTGCCCATATATCAAATTTTTAACCCAAAAACCAAAAAAAAATAGTTTTCATAAAAAACTTTATTTTATCAAAACTAGTGAGTTTCATCAAGCCCGCTTTTTTCCAAGAATAGTTTTTCCACCCGAAATACATATACGTTTATTTTAGCCTTGACAGGAGGATAAAGAGGCTCGCTCTTTATCCTGAGGCATATTTCGCCGCTCACGTCAGTCGTTGCTATGCCAGGTACCAGAGACGCCGTTGCCTGTGTAATTCGACTTGAGATGCAGTCAATAAGGATCAGACTGTGCTTGCCAAACTAAATATCACCTTTTTCACAAATATTATTTTTTCACTAAAAATTACAAATTTCAAAAGATTTTGCCATCCGTGCTTAATTCCCAGTTTTTATTATTGATAAAAATACTTGAAATTTATTGTTGATTAAACTTTGATATTATTACAAGTTAAACTGTTGCTAGAAGTCTTATACGTTTAACAGTTTTATTTGGTTTAATATTTTTAGTTTTTCTAAAATCTTTATGGATGAAGTTTCCTGATGATCTGGCCTAAGCAACCAGTGAAATGCGCATAGGAATAGCTTATCCCATCAACAATAAATTTCAAGTGTTTTTTTTTTCAATAATAAAAACTGGGAATTAAGCACGGATGGCAAAATCTTTTGAAATCACCTTTCTGCGAAAAAAAAATCGCGTTTTTACTTAAAATGACTTGTTTTACAGAAAAAACCCCTTTTTATAATTTTTTTCTAAATCTACTCGTATGATTCGAATATTCGTTTCAGGAATAAATTTTAAATCATCTTTGATTATACATACATACATTTGTTTATAGTTAGTCAAAAGATTAGGTTGCTTAATATTTACTAGGAAAACATTTAAACAATCCAACAAAGTTTTTCAATTCCTTTTCGAACCAAAAAAAAAAAAAAATAAAATAAATGTTTTTGCGACAAATGAAAATAAGTGGAAAATGTAAGCAAACAACATGACCATCAATTGCACCATCGATCAAAATCACAATAAAATGAAAAAAAAAAAATAATGAATAACAAAAATCAACGTTGTGGTCACCATCGTCATCATCAACTTCGGCATCGACGTCATCATCGTCATCATTATGATTTTGATTACCAGGTTGTTTGGTTGGCTTTAATAGCCAAACAGTCTTATCAAACATTTTTCACATACAACACAAGAAGAATAAATACCACGGAGCATATGTTGATTCAACCTAACTGCACTTAAGAGTCATGGTCAAGTAAACTTTTTCCTTTAAGCTTTTCTTTTTTGTGTTGCAAGTTTGCTGCTTAAGTTATTTAAGTTATATTTTAAATATGGCAAAGAAATCAAAATTTCCTAAGAACTTGACAAATTACCGATTTGGTTAAACAAATTTGTTTCCTTTTGGCAAAGATTTCCGCATTGTTGCAAAATAAAATTTCTTGCAAGGTATTTTTCCTTTACCTTCTGTATCTAAGTTTAGTTGTTTGAAAAGCTGAGATATATTATGGTTTGCTTAAGTTAGGAGATTTCTATTGTAATAAATATGAATGTTAAATATTCTTACAAATATACATTTAATTCAATTAGGAAATTATTTCTCAAAATTAAAAAAAAAAATTGCAAATGTTATAAAAAAGGTAATAAAGGAACAGTCTTAATCAACCAGAATGCATTTTAAGGATATTTTCTTGATACAAAATGTCTCAATTACGCATTTATAGATTTATTTTTTTTTTTTTTGAAGCCGAGTTAGGGTTTCAACAAACTGAATCTTAAATTTTGGTGATCCAGGATTTTAGTAATAAGAACATCAGCGTTAGCAGTTTTAACGATTAATTTTTATTTTTAAACTTTTCGAACTAAATAAATAACAAGAGCGCTATATTCGGCTGTGCCGAATCTTATATACCCTTCTAATCTATTGTGTGCCATACTCACTTCTCCAATCCCGCCCAAACTTTGTCGGATGTTGTCTATTGATAACCAAAACGTCTCTTGCCGTTCTCCAGATATACAGAAATCTATAATGTCTTTGTACGTAAACTGCCATGCCTACTTATGCAATCCCACCCACATTTTTTCGGATGTTGTGTTATGATAACCAAGATGCTTGTATATAATTTGGAAACTGAGGACAGTGCCGTTCTCCAGATATAAGAAATCTATAATGTCTTTTTATGGGAACTGCCACGCTCATTTATTCAATTCCGCCCATTTTAAAGAGATTGTGTATTGATAACCAAGATGCTTGTACCTAATTTGAAACAATATTGCACTTGCCGTCCTTCAGATGTATAGAAATCTATAATGTCTTTGTATAGGAAGTGCCACGCCCACTTGTTCAATCCCGCCCACATTGCGTCAGATCTTCTATTTAACAATTACGATGCTTGAACCTTGTTTAGAAACTTGGCTACTGCCGTTCTCTGGATATACGTAAAAATAAAATTAAAAACAAACAACAAAGAGAAGCAAGCAGTCGTGGTTTTTTGCTCATATCTAAGACATTTATGGACTGAAACATAAAAATAAAAAAACAACTACAACTGGGGATTTTAACACGCAAAGAAAAAACATGGTTGTGGTAAACATATTATAAGAGCAACATATCATGATAAGAATTATGATTGTAGTCACCATATTAAGATTATTATTGAATCATATTATGACTAAATATACTCGTAATATGTAATCATCATATTTTTCCCTTAATCATATTATTATTCTGTTAATCATACTATGTTAAGAAGTAATCAAATTATTGTCATGTTAATCATAATAAGCTAAGAAATTAATCATATTATTGTCATGTTAATCATAATAAGCTAAGAAGTAATCATATTATCATCATGTTAATCATAATAAATTTAGAAGCAATCATATTATGATACAGCACCTTTCATAGCTGTCATAAAAATACAAAATAAATTTAAATATTTTTGAATCGATTTTTTATTTTTGGCTTTTTTCAATTTTTCTTAATGTAAATCAAATAGCGGAGTTCAATATAAGGCTTGCAAAAGCTCAAATGAAAAATCTGTGGTTTTCATGGGCAACGTGTGTCCATTTTTTCGATTTTAAGATGTTGATGAAATATCGTAGCACTTTTATAAAATATAACGAAATCTCTGTGTGTTTTGTTGTTGGATTTTACAAAAAAACTATGATATTTTGCATATGCACTATTACATCACTAATACTTGAATGAACTCCGCTAATATTTTAATTTTTTAATTTCTTTAGACTTATTTTTTAATGGAATTTTATCTTTTAATTGTTTAACCGCTCACAAATAAAAAAACGACACAACTGCTTCAAAATTATTTTACAAATGGCGCTAACATAATATGATTAGAGTAAAAATAGTTTGATTGCATCTTTAACATAATATGATAAATGTATAGAAAGTTATCATGTTATGGCTATTAAATATTATGATATGGTTGTGAGAAATATAATATGTTTAGAAAGTTATCATAATTAAGTTGTTAGAAAAATAATTATTTTTCGGTCAACAATACTCAAATTCATAATTGCGATAAACATTGATATGTCTACAGTAACTATAATATTGTTGATATTAAATAAAAATAACAATTATTTGTGTACGACAACAATACATTGTTACATTAAACATAGTGTTGTTGCCGTAACCATGCCCAACCATATTTTTTCTCTGTGTGAAGGTAAAATAAGAGGCAATCTTGCTGTTATGCTCATATCTCAGCCATTTGTAAACCGATCGGGCTGAATTTCAAAAGCAAACCATTGCATAATATCATAATCAATATCATCAATCATATCTGGGGTCTACGAAGAACCCATTTCAACGGACAGACGATCAGACGGACAGGCGGACATTGTTAAATCAACTTCGCTTCTCATAAGGACCCAGATCAATAGTGTAGAAATCACAAACGGACTGACAAACTTATATGCATATCCACTTTCCAGCTCTGGTTAAGGGTATAAAAAAGCGCCTGTTTAAGGTAAAATCGATTGTTTAACGACAAATAAAAAATTATTGTTTCAATACAATTATATAAATCGTTTATTTCAAAAGACTAAAAAATCAAACCTTAACCAAAAAAAAACTCATTTTACAACAATCGTTCATTTCACAGCAATAATCGCTTTTTAAGCAAACAAGTGATTAAAATTACAAAATTTTCTGTTCATTTTTTATTCTATTAACCAAAAATCGCTTGTATGTTTGTTTGTTTGTTTGTATGTTGGCTTATAGACTCCTAAACTACTGAACCGATTTTCCAGAAATTTTTACAGTAGCACACGTGAGCCCTCAAAATAAAATAGGCTACTTATTTTTTCGATAGGGGCAGGGAAATTGGTACCCCCATTGGATGCCAATATTAAATATCGCATATCTTAAGAGCCGCTTCACGCATTTTGTTGAACTTTTGGTAGTAGGATCTTCTGAGCCCCAAAATTTAAATAAAGTAGCAGCGGGGGAAGTGGTTTCCCTCATAGGACGCCAATGTTTAATATCGCATATCTTAAGAACTGTTATAGTGAGAATGTTAAAACTTTGTAGAAGACACTCCGATGGTATACTACACTATTGAAAATAAAAATAAAGCGGGTAGGCGCAGGACGGGAAACACCTCCGATAGGATCCATATTTTAAATATCGCTCAACTGAAGAACTATTAAAGGGATAGTCTTGAAACGTGGTTAAAGCTACTATTATGGTAAACTATAAATTTCAATATAGAAATGGGCAGGGTAGCCAGAGACAGTACCCCTCATAGATAGAAATATTAATAAGAGCCGCTGCAAGCAATTTGTTGAACTTTTGGTAGTAGGATCTTCTGAGCCCCAAAATTGAAATAAAACAACAGCGGGGGAAGTGTTACCCCCCATAGGACGCCAATGTTTAATATCGGATTTCTTAAAAACTGTTATAGTGAGAATGTTCAAACTTTGTAGAAGTCACTCTTATGGTATACTACACTTTTAAAAATGAAAATAAAGTGGGTTGGCGCAGGGGGGAAATGCTTTCCATAGGATGCATATATTACATAAATATCGTTCAACTGAAGAACTATTAAAGGGAAAGTCTTCAAAAGTGGTTAGAGCTACTATTAGGGTAAACTATAAATTTCAATATAAAAATAAGCGGGGTAGACAGGGGAGGAGCAGAACCCCTCATAGATAGAAATATTAAGAAGAGCCACTGCACGCATTTTGTTAAACAAAATAGCAGCGGGGGAATTGGTACCCACCATAGGACGCCAATGTTTAATATCGCATATCTTAAGAACTGTTATAGTGAGAATGGTCAAACTTTGTGGAAGTCACTCTTATGGTATACAGAAAAAATTATTGCCGAATTATTTTCAAACAAACGCTTGTTTGAAAATTTTTTTAATTTCTACAAATTTTTTTACTGATTCAATTGAAACTTTTGTTTGATTTTTATTTAAATAACAAAAATGTTGACAACCATTCAAAAATATAATACACGCGTTAATGGTTTCAAGTTTTCATAATTTTGTATGAAATATTTAACGCTTTTTAATGTTGTCGTCTTTTTGCATTTTTTTATTTGATGGTAAGCAACACTTCCTAATGTGAAATATAAGAACTACAACAAAAAAACACATACAGTCTATTTTTGGACACTTTAAAAAAGTACAACAGTAAGAAAGATAAAGAGGTTTGAAGTAAAAAAAAAATAACAGGTAAAAAAACGTTTCACTCTTTTTAAACAACAGAAACAACAACAACATTATAAGAAACAAAATAAATTTTTGGTTGGTTTCAAAGTTGGTTAAAAAAAAACCAAAATCCCGTATTCAATTTTTTCAAACTGTTTGCTTAAATACATCAAATACAAAAATATAATGATGACGAAAAACATATCGAGTCGGTCTGTCGCCGTTTTTGGGTTACATTTCTTCTTCATTAGCAAAGGAAAGGATACAGCAACAGTGAGTGATGACGAAAAACATTGTGTGTATAAAAAAAGAACTTCGTTCAAAAATTATTCCAACAAAAAATGTGTCTCAAAACCAGCCGGCCTGCTTGTGTGCGCATCATTGCTTGTGCAAAAACCTGTTTTTTTTTTTGATTTTGAAATTTAGTATATGAATTTCAGTAAACTTTTTGTTTGATTCAGTTAAATTATTTGTTTGAAAAAATCTGTGTTTTTTTTCAATAAACAAAATGCAAATAAATTGTTTGAATATGCGAATTTGTTTATAGGACCGATTTCAGACAAAAAATTGTTTGATTCTACAAATTTTTTGTTTGAATTGGAAAAATAACTTCTTCTGTGCATAGGATATTAAATATCTCTCTACTGAAGAACTATTAAAGGGAGAGTCTTCAAAGGTGGTTTAAGCAGTGTAGCGTAGCGCACCGGGTTAAGCTAGTATTACATAAAATTGCTTTTTTAATCATATTAAACCTTTTTTTATCAATATTTTTTATGTACAATTATTTTCTAAATACAATGTTGCTGCTGTTGCTAATTCCATTTTAATCCAAACTTATACTTTTAAGCCTGCTTGCACACTTTACATACAATTTCATAATCGTTATTCCATTATGTAAATCTTTTCAAATCATCTTACTAAGTCCATATGCAATAAAGAAATCGTTTAGTTTTTAATTTGAAGACTGCTCATCTTTCAACACTTCAAAATACACAGCCATACATATTGCAATTATTTTATGATCTTTGGATGTCAGTTCAGCAATTTTCTTTTCGTTTTCAGTTCATCAGGCCAGATCTTGCGTTTGGGGCACAAACATATTGAAAATGTTCAAATCTTAAGGAAAAATTGAAATGAGTGTAAAACAAGTATTTGCAAAACGTTTAAGAGTAGAGATAATGACTGAAAGTGTTCAGTGTTTATTGAGTGTAGTTTTTAAGACACGTCCAAATGTGCGTTTTCTTTAATTTTCGTATTAACAATTTTTGCATTTTATTTTTTTTTTTTTTTGCAGCAAAAAAATCATAATATTTAGATGAATTGCTAAAAAAACGCAAAAGTGTAATTTTTTTTAAGATCAATCTTCTTTAAAATTACAAGTTGTTAAATAAACATTTAAAGAAAGTGAAATTTGTTTTATCTTTAAATGCCAACAAAGGTACCAAAAAGCTCAAAAAGTTCATTTAAAAAAGTAAAAATTTTATAAAAGAAAATCAGTTTTTATCGCATTGATTTTTTTCCACATCGTTAACGTAATTAAGCAGGATATGTTGATTAAACATTATGCTCAACAATATTATGATCATTATAATAAATGTAGCCCATAAAGTGGAGCAATAACATTTTTCATTTCTGTATTTAATAGACATTTTTATTTTATTTCTGCAGTAACATGTTGGCAATATAATTTATGAAAAATAATTAAGGTTTAATAAACCTTTTCCTTTTGAAAATCATTAGAATTTTCTACATACTTAGTTAGCATAAACATCATTATTAAGATATTAATTCTGTTCGAAGACAAGTTTTAAATTTAGTTGGGGCTTATGTTAAGAAAAGAGTGAATTCTAAATTTATTGTTAAAAGATATATAGAAAGTTCTAATACGAATAAGCGTTTCAAAAACAAGCTTTTTTGAAAGAAAAAAGCTTTTATATGTAATATTATTTATTTATAACATTCTTAATAAAATATTTCCCAAAAAAAAACTTATAAAAAAAGCTTTTTATATAAAACTTAAATAAGATTTTCTTTGCAAAGTTTTTTCACTTGAAGCATTAAAAAAAATTTTTCCAATAAAGAGTTGTTTTTTACAATAAAAACCTTCTTAATGAGCTTTTTAATGAAAAAGTATTAAATAACTTTTCGGGAAAATCTTTTTTTCAGAAACTTTTAAGTTAAAGCTTTTTATACAAATATTTTTTCTTGAAAACTAAACCAAAATTAGGTTTTCTTTGAAAACAAATTTTGAATAAAATATTCGTTTCAAATATTAAAAAACTTTATTTAAAAAAAAATTCTCTACAAAAAGCTTTTCAAAAAAAAAACTTTCTATAAAAAGCTTTTCAAAAAAATGACTTTTCTATAAAAAAAGTATTTCTGTAAAAAAGTCTTCATTAAAAATCTTATTTAGAGTTTCTAAAAATTTATATTTTTAAATTAAATATACATATGGGCAAATCCCAGAAACAGTCCACCAACCAAAAATGTTTCAAATGAATTTTTTTTAATGGATTATAAGACAAGATGTATAATTTCATTTTTATATTAAAAAATATATTTTTCACTGATCATTAATAAGAGTTGTCAATTATTCGCCTTTCAACTTTGTTCGAATAATTCAAAAAATTGTTTTTGTTCGTTCGATCAAACGATTAAATATAAAAAATTATTCGATTAATCGATGAGAATAACGAATAAAAAAATTATTTTTACAAAAAAATTACTATGGAAAATCTTCCATTCCATCCGCTATGACTTCTTCTTTTTTTTGATGCATAACATTTTTCATCTTAACTCTATACCGTTGTATTACTTAAAGGCATCGTTAAACCCTTAATTTATTAATAATCCGATATTACTCTGGATTTTCGATTTTTTCTAATGAACAGCCGCTGTCTCTCTTAATGTATTTTTCCACTACACTACACTACATCGTTTTCAATGGTAATATTGTTACACTTACGCAAATGGAAAAGATATACATACATATATAATTTAAAAAAAAAATATAATACAATAACAACATTTTCTACTTTCAAGATATGATCTATATAGATGCATTCTTTATTTTTAAGCTTTTTGTTTATTTCTGAATGTTTCACCCGAAAGTGAGAAATACTTTTCTTGAAAATTTGTTAACGTTTGATTTAAAAATAAAACAGCTTATACAATTGAGAAGGTGAGTTGCAAAACTCGTTTGTGAGTTGCAAAATTGTTTGCTAAGATTTGTTTAAAAAGTACATAAAAAAAATTTTTGAAATACAATGAGTACACAACACGGTTTTTGCAACTAAACATTGAGATTAATTACAACCAGGGCTATGGCAACAATATTTTTTAACTTTCCTACGTTTTGTATAAAATCACTAAAAACGTATGAGATTAAATTAAATTCTAAGCTTTTATTTAATTTATGTTTTAATAAAAAAAAATTATTCGATTAATCGACATTAATTAATCGATTTATTCGTTATTCGAAAATTGTCGTTTTTAAATTATTCGAACAAGAGTTTGGTTTTGTTTGATCGATTAATCGAATTATTCTTAATCGGTTGACAACTCTATCATTAATGCAATAATTTTTACCAAATCCTACCCCACTGCTGATTATACGTGAATTTAGCATTATTTTAGGTGATTTTTGTGCTTAAAATAGCACTTACAGCAGACTTATCAAAATATAAATTTCGTTAAAAAAAAATTTGATATTCATTAGTTTAGAAATTAGTTTAAGAAATGCAATTCATAAAAGTTTAATTTATTTTGTGAAAATAAATAAAATATAATAACAAAATACTACTGGAAAAACTGTAGCGTGCGTCACAAAGGGTTCACGGCTTTTGTCAAAAAATCACAAAATTTTTTGGCTGCGAATAAGTGCTTTTAGAATTCTCTTAAAGTCATCTTTCTTTTAGGAATTGGATTTTGTATACCTTATCATGCCAAATTCGCTAAAAAATTAGGAAAACGCACTTTAACCTTTGAAGTTACTTCCACTTCTTGTAGCGTGCGTCACAAAACTTTGTGATCAATTATTTCGCAACAAATACTTGCTAAGAAATTATGATATATGCCATTCGTAAGTACATATTAATGTCACTAAATACTATATATAAGTTGAAGCTACCTTTTTTGAAAGACCAAAAAATTTTTATATTTTATCACGCAGGATTTGCCCATATGTTAAAATGAAAAAAACTTTCTTTAAAAAAAGCTTTTCTTTAAAAACTTTTTGAAAATCTTATTAAGATCTTTTTAAAATGTTTAAAAACAGCTTTTAATTAAAAATTATTTCTCTTTTTCTCATTATAAAGCATTTTAATGGAAATACATTTATTGAAGCAGGAAATTCAAGAAAAACATATAAAACTATCCACAAATTTATTTTTTAACTCTTCTTAATAAAAGCTTTTTAAAAACGAAGAACATTTTATTCAAAATTAACGTTTTCCAACAAAAGCTTTTTAAAGATGAACAACATATTTTTCATAACAAAGATTTTCGACTAGAGGCTTATGCAAGTTAACGTAAACATTTATCAAAATTAAAGTAAACTCAATTAACATTATTCTTTAAAATAAAATTAGTTAACGTAAGCATTTATCAAAATTAAAGTAAAATCAGTTAACATTATTCTTTAAAATGAAATTAGTTAACGTAAACATTTATCAAAATTAAAGTAAACTCAATTAACATTATTCTTTGAAATAAAATTACAAAAAATACAAAGACGCCTACATTGGCATTTTGTTAAAAATCATTTTAAATTTCTTTAGAAATAAGTGCAACGACTTATTGAAAAAAAATCATTTTAAATTTCTTAAGAAACAAATTATGCAGAATTGATAATCACGCCACCGGCGAAATTTGCTAGAATAAACAAAAATACAAAATATAAATATTGATTGTAAATTTTAGTTTTAAGTTTGATTTTTATTTTAATAAAGCGCGGTCACGCTGACCGAATAAAAAGAAAGTTTGTTTTTTTTTATTTATTAATTAAGGACAAACTTAACTGGCGCCCGAGCAAATAAAATCGGGTATCCTTTAAAAAAAAAAAAACAGAAATAAATGTTTTTATAAAAAGGATCAACGGAACTTACCGCAAAAAGTCCTCAAGTAGCACAGCGCGTAGTTACCGTAAAACCCGAAAAAAATATAGTGCAAAACAAAAACCCTCAGGAAGTGCGGTTCCAAAGTTTCTATAGCATAAACAAAAAAAAAAAGGGAAAAAAGACCCCAACAATTAAACTGATTGCCTGACAAAAAAACTAACTAAATAATAATTTAATAAGAATAAGAACCAGACTGTTAAAAGGTCTTAATAGAAAAAAAAACTCATGTACTAGAAAATAAAAATAAAAATAGAGAAAAAAAGAGCCTGAGAAAGAAGGGAAAAAATAACATAAACTGTGCCAAATATTTTTTCCCCATATAACAAAATCATAAAAAAAAAAAACTTTAAAAAGTGAAAAAGTGGGAAGCAGCCATCCATTAAAGGAGAAGCAAAGAAATCTGGAAAACTATCAAGAAAGAGTGAAGAAACCAAGGAAACTGCAAGATAAAGATCGTGATAGAAACGGCCCCTTAGTAGCAGCAGCAAAAAGGTAGCATAACGTGCTTGCCATCTATCCACACAAGGTATTTTTAGAAATAAGCTTAGACTCAATTACAAAAGGTTAAATTAAAAATTATATGTATATAAATTACAATTTAAAGTGGAAATAATTTTTTAAAACATTTTTATAATATTACAAAAAATTAGAAGAAAAAAACCACAATTAATTCAAGAGACGCTTAATCCTAACGCAGGACTAAATATAGTTAGGGACCAAGAAATAGAAGAACGATTTAGAAACAACTTAGGAGATCTTGATAAGATTCCCGATATTGTTAAGAGTCTCCGGGAATTTTCTGGGAATCAGGGCGAATTTAACTCTTGGAAGAAGAGTGTAGAGCGTGTTCTACAAATTTATGAAAGCACGAAGGGCACACCAAGATACTACGGCATACTAAACACAATTAGAAATAAAATTGTTGGAGAGGCCGACATAGCTCTCGAATCATATAACACCCCTTTAGATTGGACAGCTATTTCAAGATGTCTGTCCCTGCATTATGCAGATAAAAGAGATCTGGCGACTCTCGAGTACCAGATGACCTCACTTATTCAAGGCAGATCCTCTGTGCAGGATTTCTACCAAAGAGTATATAAACATTTATCTTTGATATTGAACAAACTAGGAACTTTGAATGCGTCAAATGAATCTGTTTGCTTGCTAACGCAAACTTACAGAGATAAAGCCCTCGACACATTTGTGCGGGGACTAAACGGGGACCTCCCGAAACTTTTGGGAATGAGAGAGCCAGTAGACCTCCCTCAGGCACTCCACTTATGTTTGAAGCTTGAAAATCAAACATATCGAGCAAATTATGCTCATGGTAATAACTTTAACAGAAGTGGATATAATTTACAAAACCAATCAACGCGTAACTATAATCCAAATCAGTTTAATCGCAATCCACAACTTCCTCCTCGCTCACGTCCTATGACATTCTACCCTCAGCTTGCTCATAACCCACAAGCGATTCGCGAAAATTTCCATTTTAATAATCCTCAGCAGAGATTTGCATCGGACAGACGCTTTGATTTTCAATCACAACCACCCCCTAGACCACAAAATCCCAAACCACAACCTGCCCCAGAGCCAATGGAGGTAGATGAAAGTTTACGCACTAGGAGAATCGATTATATGAACAGACCACGTCCTAATTATACTAGAGACAGACCACCGCCATCAGTCAACCAACCTCAAAGGAAAATCGCTCGTAATTTCCACCTTGATGCCGGATATCAGCAGTATGAGGCTCAGCTTCAGAAATCGGATGAGGAAGAAGAACAAACCTTAGACGATTTTCTAGACTCCACCCAAGATCCCCAGGTTGTGGGCGATCAATATATAGACTTTAATGATATCCATTTTTTAGAAAATTAAGCTCCTCGTTGCCCTACATAGAATTTACAACGAGGAGCAACGAAAAGCTCAAAATCTTGATCGATACCGGGTCAACTAAAAATTATATTCAACCACGGTATGTCAAACACCCCCTAGCAAATAAGAACGTTTTTTATGCAAAATCGGTAGCAGGTGATGTTGAAATTAAAGAACATACCTTCGCTAACTTGTTCAATATTAAGGAAAAAATAAAATTTTACCTAATGCCAACTTTAAAATCATTCAATGGTATATTGGGAAATGAAACGCTTAGACAGCTCGATGCAGTTATTCACGTAAGTAAAAATTTTCTGCAAATAAAAAATGGTACAAAAATACAATTGAAGCAACTTGAATCCCACGCTCCTTTGAACTCAGTCGAAATACAAGATAATCACCTGACTGTAACACAAAAAGAAAAATTAGGTATGATTGTGGCTAAACACGCGAAACTATTTTCAGAGCCCGATGAAAGACTGACTTACACAACTAAAGTAATAGGAGAGATTCGTACGAAATCCGACTCACCTATTTATACTAGATTCTACCCATACCCTGTTGCGTTAAAATCCGAAATTGAAAAACAAATTGATAAGCTTCTGGAAGACGGAATTATTAAACCATCGCGTTCCCCATATAACTCTCCAGTATGGATTGTTAGCAAAAAACCTGATTCAGCAGGAAACAAACAATATAGAATGGTTATCGACTACCGAAAACTAAATTCGGTGACGATTTCTGACCGTTATCCGATACCGGAAATTAATGTCGTCACTTCGCAACTACGCGAAAATAATTTCTTCACTGTAATTGATCTTAAGAGCGGGTTCCACCAAATTCCTCTGAAACCAGCAGATTACGAAAAAACCGCTTTTTCCGTGTGTAATGGTAAATATGAATTTACCAGATTGCCCTTTGGTCTGAAGAACGCCCCGTCGATCTTCCAGCGAGCGCTTGACGACATTCTTCGTGATCATATTGGGAAAAGATGTTACGTATATATCGATGACATCATTATATTTAGCAAAACAGAAGACCAGCACTTGGAAAATATTAGTAAAATTTTTAAAACTCTAGAAGACGCAAACCTTAAAGTGCAATTAGATAAATGCAAATTCCTGCATAAAGAAGTCGAATTCTTAGGGTACATTATATCCGCAGAAGGGATAAGAACAAATCCAACCAAAGTAGAAGCAATAGCTAAATTCCCAGAACCCAAAACACTTAAGGCACTCAGGTCATTCCTAGGCTTATCCGGATACTACCGAAGATTCGTGAAGGACTACGCAAAATTAGCCAAGCCCCTAACATCGCTCCTAAGAGGGGAGGAAGGTAGAATTTCAAAGAAAAAATCTTCCCTTATCCCAATAAATCTTGGTTCGGAAGCCAAAGAAGCATTCAACAAAATAAAAAACTCCTTGGTATCCGAAGACATACTACTAGCACACCCTGATTTCACCAAAGACATGGAACTAACAACTGATGCATCAAAGTATGCTTTAGGCGCAGTTCTTTCACAGAACAACAAACCGATATCCTTCATCTCCAGAACCCTTAACAAGGCAGAGGAACATTATGCCGCTAATGAAAAAGAATTCCTTGCCATAATATGGGCACTAAATTCATTCCGTAATTACTTATACGGACCAGCAAATGTTAAGATATACACGGATCACCAACCTCTCATCTATGCATTAAGCAACAAAAATAATAACAGCAAGATGAAAAGGTGGAAGGCCATCCTAGAGGAGTATAACTACGAGCTTCTATATAAACCAGGGAAAGCAAACCTCGTTGCGGATGCCCTTTCAAGAATACCACGCGAAACTAATACCCATACACTATCTATAGCAACAAATAGCGCCGAGAGTTCGTCTCATAATTTAATATATCACGTCGATGCACCCATAAATGCATTTAAAAACCAGATCTTCCTCGAGAACGCTCAGACACCTAATTACAAATTCGAAATTGTGTTCCCTAGTTACCACAGACATACGATTTCTCAACCCTACTTTAACGCAGAAAATTTGGTACAAATTTTGAAAAAATTCCTTTATCCATCAATCATTAATTGCATAAAAGCATCTGAATCAACCATAGGAATAATACAAGAAATATTTTCAGACCATTTCCAGAATTACAAAATAAGATTTTCTAATAAACAAGTTAGGGATATTAAGAACGACCAAGAACAGGAAGAAATCATCCTAAAAATTCATAAACGTGCTCACAGGAATGCAAGGGAAAATAAATTGCAAATCCTAGAGGAATGTTATTTTCCCGCAATGTCAAGGAAAATTAAAAACGTCATTAAAAAGTGTGTCATATGTAAAGAGAACAAGTACGACCGTCATCCACCAAAACCCCAGATACAACCAACGCCCATTCCACAGTATCCAGGGCAAATAGTTCATATAGACATACTCATAGTTGGGAAGGAGTTAGTGCTAACGGCAATCGACAAATTTTCCAAGTACGCTACGGCGAAAACCATACAATCCAAAGCGACCGAAGATATAAGGCAACCCTTAAGGGATATTCTTTTTACATTCTTTCCAGAAAGCCTTGTGATGGACAACGAAAAGTCATTTAATTCGGAGTCTATAAATTTTATGATAGAAAATGAATTCGGTATAAAAATCTTTCGAACCGCCCCTTACACAAGTAGTTCTAACGGCCAAGTGGAGCGATTCCACTCGACGTTACAGGAAATAATGCGCTGCTTACAGACAGAAAAAATACACCGGTCATTCCAGGAATTACTTGAAAGATCCGTTAAAGAGTACAATCTATCAATACATACTGTTACAGGGAAAAAACCTTTAGAAGCATTTTTTGGGAGACGGGTCAGTACCGATCCCGAATTACTAGCGAAAGACAGGGAAGAAACCACCGTAAGACTTTTAGAGAAACAAAAAAACGACCTCGCCTATCATAATGCAAACAGGGTACCTCCGAAAAAATACTTAACGGGTGAAGAAATTTTTGTCAGGATTAATAAAAGATTAGGAAATAAGTTATCAGCTAAATATAAAAAAGAGACGGTTGCACAGAACTTTAATTCCACAGTCAAAACCAGCTCAGGAAAAATCGTGCATAAAAATAATATTAAGCAATCTTAAACCTTTTTGATACGAACTTCATAACAATACACTTACCTTTTTTTATAGAACAATATGAAACTCCTACTACCATTCCTTATATGGATACTAGCGACGAACGCACAACAACTAGATGTACAGGACTTAACCAATAATAATGGGTATATACCTATTAAGACAGGCGAGCAGAAGACGATTAGCTATTATAATAAAGTTCTACATTTCATAAACCTAACTGCATACGAGGAGACGATGCTTTTAATCTCCAAAAACATAGGAACTTTAAACGCTACCACTTTCGAAGACAAACAACTTATCAATACAATTAATAAAAATTATATATTGCTCAGTGCACGAATTGATAACCTTCACATAAACTCCAAATCCAGAAGGGGACTTTTTAATATCGTAGGTAAAGGCTTAAAAATAATTGCAGGATCCATGGACAGCGAAGACGAACAGGAACTACGCGAAACCATTTCAAAAATACATGACAACGAACGGGCTACTGACAGAACAATTAACAACTTAACTCTTGTAAGCAATCTAATGAGCGATCAGATTAATAACATCACAACGCATATAAATAAGCAACAAGCCCTCATTAGCAGTTACATTAATAAGTTTCAATATGAAACACAAAATAGAATCAAAACACTCGAGGATGAAGTCCAATTCATTCAGCACATATATAGGATTAACAATGACATACTACTTCTGAACAATCACGTCGAGGATGTTGGACAAATAATTTTTTCATGTAAGCTAGGCGTTATCCCCGCTGATATTCTGACACAAAAGGAACTAGATGTAATCGCAGACTTCGACAGTTATAGGAACATAAAAATTGTGGTACTTTTTCAAAATAACAATATCATTTTAACATTACTCATACCCCAATTTTCTTTTAATATTTTGTCAAAAATAAAATTCGAGCCACTTCCAAATATTCAAAATAAATCAATTGTATTAAATGAAACAGAAATATTAGCTGATAGCAATAACAACATTTATAATATAAACATTAAAGATAATTTGGAAAAAAATTTAATTGCATTAAATAATAAATGCCTATCAAATATTTTAGATTTTAAGGAAGCCCAATGTGAACTTGAAAATTCAGAAAAAACTGTAATTACAGAAATAACTCAAGGATTAATTATATTTAAGAATTTCGAAGGAATTATCACTCATGACTGCAGTAAATTAAAAATAAAGCAGAAAGGAACGTTTCTTATCAGATTCGAAAACTGTAAAATTAATGCACTTAATAAAACTTATGTTAATGTTAACTTCAGGATATATGATACATTTGTTTTACCTAACATGATTACAAAAATTACAGATAATAATAATAACACAAAACTTAATTTAAAACTTGAAAATCTATATATTAAACAGCTGCAGCATGAGGATAACATTAAAATATTAGCAAGCAAAAACAAAAATACACATGTAATTAGTTTAAGCACAGACGTGGCAATTATAATACTTTTTTTTATAACATTTGTAATAATTCACAAGATAAAGCAGAAATGGTACATATCGTCAAATCCGCAAATAGCCACGAGCTATATCCCAAATATAAAAGATGGACCATTTCTGCAAATCGCAACTCCCCAATTCAATAAATAATCGATCGAGGACAATCGACTTAAGAGGGGAGGAGTTAACGTAAACATTTATCAAAATTAAAGTAAACTCAATTAACATTATTCTTTAAAATAAAATTAGTTAACGTAAACATTTATCAAAATTAAAGTAAACTCAATTAACATTATTCTTTGAAATAAAATTACAAAAAATACAAAGACGCCTACATTGGCATTTTGTTAAAAATCATTTTAAATTTCTTTAGAAATAAGTGCAACGACTTATTGAAAAAAAATCATTTTAAATTTCTTAAGAAACAAATTATGCAGAATTGATAATCACGCCACCGGCGAAATTTGCTAGAATAAACAAAAATACAAAATATAAATATTGATTGTAAATTTTAGTTTTAAGTTTGATTTTTATTTTAATAAAGCGCGGTCACGCTGACCGAATAAAAAGAAAGTTTGTTTTTTTTTATTTATTAATTAAGGACAAACTTAACTTGCATAAAAAAACTTAAGAATAAATTAAAAAATTTAAGCTTTTTCATAAAAATATTTCCTCTATTTAAGCTTTTTGTTGAAAAAAGTTTTCAACCCTTTTTCAAAAAGAAAAGCTTAACATACGCAAACTACATCGCAATAAACAGATGTACTACAATATTTAGAAGAGGCATTTCTTAAAAAGTTATTTGACTATTTTTCTCCAAATATGTTATCAAAAAGGATTTTGTACTAAAAAAAAGTTTTTGGAATGAACGCTTCTTAAAAGAAAACTTCACTAAAAATGATTTTAAAAAAAAAAATGACAAAACTACGTGAAAAAATTCACGCACAAAATCTTTAAAAACAAGGTAGATTCCGATTAAGTTTCATTATTAATATTTTTGTTTTTATAAAGTTTTTTCAGAAAAGTATTTTTTATTAAAAAAAAAAAAATGAAAAAGTTTTTGAGATGGATTTTTTAAGCGAAAAATTTAAAAAAATTGCTGCTATAAAAATCTTTAAGAAAAAGTTTTCATACGAACATGTTTAAGCTTTAGAGGAAAGGATTTTCATTAACTAAAGCTTTTCTATTAACGCTTAACTAAAATCTTATTAAGAAAGCTTTTTCAAAGCTTTTCACGAAAAAGATAAGACAAAACTTTTTATTATTCACCCTTCTTGTGCGTTTTGATTCGGATCAAAATTTTCTCCGTTTGGCAATTTTGGTATTTTGCGTTCCTATTTATTTCGTTTCATATTTGTTTTATTTTGATTTAATGTATTCTGTATCACGATCGTGCCAACGTTTTATCAAATTGTTTATTAACCACCTAAGAGTTAATCGATTTTTTGTATATTTCATTTAAAAAACTCTGTAAAACTTTATTGCAGATCAAAAACAACAACACCTTAACGATACTAAAAGCTGGCAAATTTATTTAATTAATTTTTTCACTATAAATATTAAATTTTATTTATTTAGTACTGTTTTTTTTATTTGTTGCACCAAATTAAACTTTTTATTAAAACGTTTACAAAATTGTTTATTTTGCTATTCCGATTTCATACGTTTCATAGCAAAACTGCAAATCTTGTCTTATTATTTTGTTTCAAATCAGTTTTTTGTTGAAATACCTTTTTTTGAAGAATCTATTCTTTTCCACACCTGCCCTTAGCAAACACTAATGTTAGCCATCAAATGTTTATATATTCTAATGAAAATTGTTAGAATACAGGGACCTTAAATAAACATTAATGTTTCCTAAAGCTCCCAAACATTAACAAACACAAAAAAAATCCCAAGTCAAAACCTAAAACAAAAACCTGACAGTATACCGGCCAGCCCGACCAACTTGCATTTCTGAACATTTATTATTATGAGAAGCAATTAAGGTACATTAGTTAGCCAAGTTTTGAGTCGAATTATGCCGCCTTTCATACGAATACTAAACATGATTCCAATTTGTGCATGTAAAATGTATAAGACTAAAAAACAAGCCACAGCAACCGAAATGGGCACATTCAACCAAACTGCAAATATTTTTAAGCCCTTAATTAGCGTTATGCAATTTTAACTACGAAAAACTACAACATTTTGCAAATGCATAAATACACCAGGGATTTATAAAGAGGAAATAAAATAATATCCCGCTTAGAAGTTAAAGAAAGCGGCCTTTTATGACAATAATGGTTGCATACAACCACCAGCTAGTCGACTAAGGAAAGAACCAACTAATTGCATTATGGACAGCATTCTTAGAAAACAATTTTTAAAGCTGCCAATTGAGTTGTTCACTTAACATCAGATTGTAATATTAAATGTAATTCGCTAAAACACTTACAAATGTTTAATAGTAAAAGCAGTGAGGCGAATAATAGGGAGATAATTTTCATTTTTTGCAGCTAAAACTGACATAAAACTGAACTAGAACTGGATTAGAACTAAACTTGAAATGAACTAGAAATAAACTATAACTGAACTAGAACTAGATTAGAACTAAACTAGAACTGAACTAGAGCTGAATTAAAACTGAACTAGAACTGAACTACAACTGAACTAGAACTAAACTAGAACTGAACTAGAACTGAACTAGAACTGAACTATAACTGAACTACAATTGAACCAGAACTTAACTAGAACTGAACTAGAACTGAACTAGAACTGAACTAGAACTGAACTAGAACTGAACTAGAACTGAACTAGAACAGAACTAGAACTGAACTAGAACTGAACTAGAACTGAACTAGAACTGAACTAGAACTGAACTAGAACTGAACTTGAACTGAAATAGAATTGAACCAAAAATTTACTAAAACTGCTTAGAACTGAGCTAGAAGATAGCTGGTACATTCTTTTAGACATACCTGATTTTTTTCTATTGTTGTTTGTTGTATTGTTGTTGAAACTTGAAGAGAATTGTATGTTTGTTCATTTGTGTGTAAGACGTAAATGCTATTTAAATCAACGCCACTGCATCATCTTTTTTTATTGAGTCGTTCTCACAATCATAATTTCGCCTTGATGTAACGATTGTGATGATATTTCCCTTTACACTTCTTTGTGGTGCGTGAGGTCTTTTAATATAAATTGGTTTTTCTGCTCCGTTGTTACAATTATTAATGGACAATGAAGAAATTTAATGTTTAATGGAAAATAGCAAAAGCACTTTATTGAATCATACATAAGGAAACTTACATGTATAAAAACCTATGCATAATAATAATTTACTAGAACATTTTTCGTATGAATCTTAGTGTGTATTTGATAAAGAACTAACCCTAAACATGAAATCACTGCCATCGCTGAAGGAAATTTTTACTCCGGCATTGGAAGGACATAAACTGAAAAATACATTAGAATAGGACATGATTTAGTATTGTAAGTTTTTATTCAAATAGACAATATGTCTGCATTAAAAAAATATATTAAACTAGCGGACCCGGCGAACTTCACCTCGCCCCAACGTTATTCGTTATATTGACTGGTTGGGAGAAAAGTAAGGGAAACAGAGTAGCGAAACCACGTATGCAGAATGTTAAACTTTTTCTGAATAAACTTTGACGTTTACAAAAATGAAGGGATATCAAAGAAGTTGAGTGAAGAGAACAAAGGAAAGACACAAAAATAAGACATTTCAATGAAGCGAAGTCCGACTCCACTAATCAGTTTTTTTTACAATTCAAATAAAGAAGACAAACAAAAGATATTGACGAAGAATGAAGAAAGGTACGTAAATAATGAATCGTGTTGTCACTACGGTACGAATAACGAAACGAACCGAAAAAATCCGTATAATCGAGCTCAAAACATTTTTTATCACAAAGATTTCCGCAATTATCATCAAAATAAATAAATTGCAGCAAGAAAATTAGCACATTCACTGAAGAAAATTACAATGCCAAAATGACACCTCAAAATGACTAAGTCAACGTATAACGCCATCTATCGGATTTTGGCTGAGACCTTTCTATGTTTCATTTGGAAAGCCATTAAGGAATAATTTCACACAAAATTTCGTACAAAAAAATCAATTTTCGATTTTTTCCAATTTTCCGTCTTTTGCGGAGAGATTTTCCAATTTTCCGCATTTCGCATTTTCCTTAATTTTCCGTGATTTACACTAAGAACTTTCTATTGTTTGATTTGGAAAGCCATTAAGGAATAATTTCACACAAAATTTCATACAAAAACTCGAATTTCGATTTTTCCAATTTTCCGTCTTTGCGGAGGGATTTCCCAAAATTTCCGTAAAAACCTTCTCCTCAAAAATACGAACAACCGACAAAAAATTTTACAGAAATCGGCCCAGCCGTTCTCATTTTATGAATTAGTACTATACATTTTTTACACCATTTTTATACCCATACCACAATAGTGGAGAGGGTATTATGCATTTGTGCTGATGTGTGTAACGCCTTAAAATATTGCTCCTAGACCCACCTTAAAGTATACCGATCGTCTTAGAATCACTTTCTGAGTCGAACTAACGATGTCCGTCCGGCTGGCAGGCAGGCTGGCTGGCTGGCTGTCCATGTAAACTTGTGCACAAGGACCAAGCCTATTGAAAATGGGCAGAATCGTAGAACCACGAGGGAAGATAGGGGGAAATTTCTTCTTCTTAGAAACCATCAAACCGATTTCAATGAATTTTAAAACATAGATAGAAGCATATCTTTATGGACACAAAATGTATGCATTTTAAAAAAAATAGGACCACGAGGGGAGTTAGGGGCAATTTCTGCCTCTCAAACCGATTTTAATGAAATTTAAAACATAGATAGATCCATATCTATATGGACACATTAGCTATACAGTTTTTCAAAAATAGGACCACAACGGGAGGTAGGGGGCAATTTCTGCCTCTCAGACACTTTCAAACCGATTTTCATGAAGTTTATAAACATAGATAAATCTATATTTATATGGACACATGATGTGTGGCATGATGTGTTTTTAAATACTGTGGTGTAGGGTATCATATGGTCGGGCTTGACCGACTATACTTTCTTACTTGTTATATATGTATATAGATTTAATAAAGGTTTACAATACAAATTTTATATGAAAATTTGGCTTAAAACACGTTTGTTAAATTTAATAATCGTTTATGAATACGGGGGTAAATAAATATATATGAAACAAAGAAATGCTTTTCGTTAAATTTTAGAATTTTTTGCCTATTATCAGAAGTGACGTGGGGGCTCATCCTGCTAGTCGTGAAACTGATACCCAGAAAAATTAATTTCAATTCGTTCAATATTGACGGAAAGAATAACGAATAAAATTGCTTTCGAATCGAAAAAGTATTCGAGCACGACTGCCAGAATTAAGGCCCAACTATAATATGCAGTCTTAAGCTATTGTCAAAAATTAGCAAAAAAAAAAATTTTTATAAGTATTTAAAAAACAAAAATAAAATCAAAAGATATTTTATTCAAAACGGAAAGTGCGATCTGTTTTGCACCTTGCTTAAGCAAATGCCAGTTTCACAAAATTAACCAAAAAGTTTTATTATGAGTCACATGTATTCACACAAATGCTTAAGCCAACTTAAGCATATAATAGTTGGGCCTTTATCCTCAGTTATCTTTTTAAAATGTTTTAAATGTTGTTTTCCGAATTTCCGAGCCAAATTACGACATTCTTTATCCATCGAAATTAAAGCACGGTAACTTTTTGTTTGTTTTATTATAATTTTCAGCCTAAATAAATCAAAATGTTAATGTTCCCTGAAAATTGAATTTGGTAAGGGTATTATGATACTTGCTATTTTTTGTATTGGATTTTTTTAGGATTGATTGAATAAAACAACAAATGCGAGAAAGAACAAGAAATAAAATATGTAAACAAACCCTTTTTCTGATTGACATTTCTCATGTATATTTTTTTCTTTGACTAAAACAAAAGCTAAACTATTGCCTTAGGGGATATCTTCCATTTGTTTGCAGGGATTATGTCAAACTCAAATATTTGTCTTTAATAAACAAAAAGTTAAAAAAAAAAATTTAACCTTAACAACAATTTACACTAAAGTACAAAATATAGTACATATACATATGTATATTTTTTTCTCAATATTTATTTATGAAATAACAACAAAAAATATTTTTATCATGGTTTCTGTTCACATATCTAGGTGTTGGCCGCTCTTCTGATTGGGTGAGTGCTGCTGTTCCCTATGTGTGTATACGTTTATACAAATGTATATACCTGGCGTATGCTACTATACTCTTCTGCCCTCATAGTCCTATTTTTGAAAAAATTAATAACTTTATTTAGAATTTTATTAAAATGTGCTCGGAGATGCAGAAATTGCTACCTATATCCCCTTTTGGTCTTTGTTTTTCGATGTTTGTTTTACATCATCAGTGAAAGTATTTTTTGCCAATGCAAATAAATCGGTTGAGTGATTCTCGAGTGATAAAATGACGAAAATAGAACAACTTATTTTATTACACTATACGACCAGGCCTGCCATTTTTGCCGATTTATCGGCATTTTGCCGCTTTTTTGCCTCTAAATTATCAAAGTGCCGATTTGCCGATTTTTGCTCCAAAAATGCAGATTTTTTGACTAACACGTAAAAGGCGATTACTTTTTGTTTGTTTGATAATAATACACTAACTTTAAGCGATACTGAAACAGTTGTAACATTGAAAAGAGAAAACTCTTATAAAGTCAGCGCTTCTACTAAAGAAAAAGGGGTTAGTTTTATTCCATATTAAATGCAGTGTTTGTAATGTGTGTTGGGTTAATACATTATTATTTGAAAAATATTCCACTATGAAGAATTAAAGGCCAAAGTTAAAAAAGAAATAATTTTTAAACCTAAAATAATTCAGTTAAAATTTTTTTTTCTATTAGGAAAATATACAACACTTTATATTTGTGTTTAAAAAGTATTTATCTACTTACAAAAGAATAAAGGTAAGATAAATTTATATTCACTATCAATGAATATAATTTAAATAATAATTACTTTGATAATTAAATAATTTTTTTTAAGATTATAACGCAATTGAGGACGATGTTAGTACATAAATTAAATAGCCAATTCTTATGTAAGGAAAACTAAATAAATTTGCAAACTTTTTTGCCAAAAATTTCAGATTTATAACGTGAACATTTTATGGCAGCATTTGGTACAATTTTTGGTCATTAAACATTCTTCCGCAAATGTGGAAAGAATTTTTTAATGTAACAGAGTTTTGATGTTCCCTGGAAAATTTATCTTTGCAAGTTATTCGTTTTTTAAAGTTTAAATTTTTATTTAAAAATTAATAATTTAAACTGTTTTGATATTAATATTATTAAAAATGCCAAACTCAAATATTTGTATATGGAATATTTTTAATTATAAGAAAGTTAAAAAAAACTTTATATTTAACTACAATTTCTTTGTAAAACGTTTATTTTGATTGATTCTTTTGAAATTTTATAAGTTATAAACATTAGATAATTCTGAATTGTTCTTATTTGTAAGTAAGAATAGGTTTTATTGTATTCAAAATAGGTATTTTTAATTTGCCGATTTTTTTATATTAAAGTGCCGATAATGCCGATTTTTTTTTTTAAATATGCCGACTTTTTATCAAAATTATCTGGCACCCCTGTATACGACAAGATTTTTCACTCAGTTTTTCTAGATCAATTCTTTTCGCGGTTTTACGCGCAATTCAATTTTTAAAGTTATTAAATTTTTAATCACTTTGGGAAGTTTCGATTACACTCACACCCATTGATCGAGTTACCAGATTTCTTGCTTAAATACTTCGTACTGCTCTCAGATGTACTGTGTAAAAAATTAGCAAAATCGGTCTACGGGTTCAAAGATTATGAACACATTTCTCAAATTTAAATGAATTGATATTGAAAAACTGAGAAATACGTATATTTTCTTTAGCTAATTTTTCAGAATCTGGTCATTTTGTACTTTTTCGTGCCATTTTGCTGGTCATTTTAAGCATTTTTCGTGCCATTTTTAAACTTGCCCAGATAATAAATAACAACCAATGTTGTTGCCACTAAGTTTTTTTATGATCTACCCTAAAAAGGGCGGTATAGACTTCTGCCATAGAAAGTCTGTGTTGCATTTTTTATGTAAAATAAAAAGCTATACAAAGAAAAAAAAAATAAGTATATAAAAATATATTTCATACATTCAAACATTTACAGGGAAGTTTTTATACCCGCACCACAATAGTGGATAGGGTATTATGCATTTGTGCTGATGTGTGTAACGCCTTAAAATATAATACACCTTAAAGTATACCGATCGACTCAGAATCACTTTCTGAGTCGAACTAACGATGCCCTTCCGGCTGGCTGGCTGGCAGGCTAGCTGGCTGGCTGTCCATGTAACCTTGTGCGCAAAGTACAGGTCGCAATTTTGGAGATAATTTGATAAAGTTTGGGACACAGGTTCTTATTGGCACAAGGACCAAACCGATTGTGCTTGATTTCAATACAAAACTACTGACGAGAGCTAGAAAGAGTTTGATATCGATATTGTTCTTTTTTGTTGAGTCCTTCGAAAGTGAGCGAGGTTAAAACCGACCCAGAATATACATCAGGCGCGGATTCAGGGGGGGGGGGGAAATTTCCTTATTTCCTTATTTCCCCCCCCCCGTAAATTATAAAAATATGTTTGGTTAATTTCGATAATACAAGAATTCCCATAATAATATTTTTTTAATGTACAAAATTTTTGTTTTTATTGTTTTTATGTTTTATTTGTTTTTTTTTTTTATGAAATCTCTAACGAAATTTTCAATAAGTATTTTTTCTTTTGTTGAAACTCTAACGATTTTCAATAAGTATCCACATCTTAATCCTAATAGTTATTTATTAGATATTTCCAAAGAAACATTTAGTTTACCGTATTCAATTACTTATTATTCTATATTCAATCCCAGCAGGTGCCATCTATATTCAAAGACTAAACGTTTGACTTGATAATGCGTGCGGCTTAATTATTAAAAAGCCTTAGTATTTGCAATATTTATGTGGAAATGTGTTATATGAATCAAAATTCTATTCGATAATCTTTGACGAAAGCACTGATTTGTCGGGGAAAAGCCAGATTTCCTTATCTTTTTAATATTTGAACATACAACAAAAAGTTTTTAGGGAAGAATTTATTTGCTTTGTTGTAAACGCATTTGAAGAGGCTTCAAAAGATATTGATGACGTTGATGTGTCAATTGAAGCGAAGGCACTATCATCAATAGTTCTTAAAATTTTGACAAATTTTGGTCTTGACCTAAAAAATTGTGTAGGAGATGGAACAGATGGGTGTCCTCCGATGTCAGCGGAAAATGGAGCTTTTCAAAATTTCTGGAAAAGCGACAAATGCGAAAAACTCCTTGCTATTCCCATAAATCGAACAACTCAATTTCTAAAAGCAATAAAGTGCCATTAATACAAAAAGTTTTATCATTTGTTAAGAAACGACAAAATTTTTTAAATATAATCATCCCAAGCGAAAAACAGTTTTAGCAAAGTATTTGCGAGCCAAACTCTCTTCATTATGCGTCTTTGCAACTAGTGTACATCATATAGTAGAACCTTTGGAAAAAATATCTGAGTGGAAAGGAAGTAGTATCTCTATCTTTATATTAAGGAGCTCACTTAGTACTTTTAAATTTATTTGCGGAATATACATATTAAGTGTGATACCTTTTGTAACACAGCCACTTAGTATCATTTTACAAAAGCAAGATATAGATCTTCAAAAAGGATCAAGCCTTATCAAAATTTTTATCATGTGCCTTGAAGAAAAAAGAAATAAAGCCGAAGAACAATTTAAAGCGATTTTTGAAAAAGTTAAAGTTATTTGCGTTCAAATCGAGGCAAAATTTTAACGAAATTATCACTTCCAAAATGTTGAAGATTACTACCGAGTTGTAGGTTACATTCCTCTTATTGAATTTACTTTAGAAGATCTCAAAACATCTTTCCCAATAGATATTCTAAATGTATTGAACATACCTAAACTTCAACCTCAAAGTGTAATCAAGTCATATGGACAAATCCTGCGTAACGAACGCTACACTCGCTCGTGTTTTCTGATTGATATACCATTTTTTGGCCTTTCAAAAGAGATAGCTTCAACTTATATATAGTATTTAGTGACATTGATATCTACTTACGAATGGCATATATCATAATTTCTTAGCAAGCATTTGTTGCGAAATAATTAATCACAAAGTTTTGATACGCACGCCACAAAACTTAGAAGCAGCTTTAAAAGTTGAAGGGTGTTTTCCTAGTTTTTAGCGAATTTTACATCATAAGGTATACAAAGTCTTATTCCTAAAAGAAAGATGAATATAAGAGAACTCTAAAATCACTTCTTCGCTTAAAAATGTTGTAATTTTTTGATAAAATCCGTGAACCCTTTGTGACGCACGCCTTACAACGCATGCTACAGTTTTTTTAGTACTATATAATAAACACAATTTTATTTATTTTAACAAAACAAATTATATATTTAAACTAATTTTGTGATCATTAATGAATGTATGAATGAATAACAATCTTTTTTTTAACGAAATTTATATTGCGATGAGTCTGCTGGCTGTAAGTGCTATTTTAAGCTCAAAAAGCACCTAAAATAATGTTAAATTCATGTGTAACATTAAGAGATCAGGGAAGGGGTAGTATTTGGTAAAAATTATTGTATAAATGATCGTCGAAATACATATTTTTAAATATAAAAATTAAATTATACATCTAAAAAAAATTAATATGAACAATTTTTGGTTTGTGGACTGTTTTTGAGATTTGCCCATATACCATTTATTTTAAAACCACAACTAGCTGATGAGCTGATTATATTTGATAAACGAGATTAACACATTTTAACTTGAGCCTGAACTGTTGCATTGGCAACAAACATGGAAAATATCTGAAAATCTATCAGATAACATTGTAGATGCTTTAATAAACTGTGATGAAGACATCTTCCCAAATCTAAGAAAAATATTTAAAATTTTCGTGTCAATGCTCGTCAGTAATGCTACAAGCGAGAGATCATTTCCTACCCTTCGTCGAATAAAAACATGGCTCAGATCAACAATGACCGAAGATAGACTGTACTATCTCAATTTGCCTCACAAGGAAATCACAATTTACTTATTTAAAAAGATTAATTTATTTTAATTTATATTGAACGGATCTTATATTTTATTTAACCCTATTGTTTTTTTTTTTATATAATATACATTCATATATTGTTTTAAATAAACTTTTAAAAACAAATTTTTTACTTTTTTGTATCATACAAAATTTCCCCCCCGTAAGGCTCGAGCTGGATCCGCGCCTGATATACATAGATACTTTATTATGTCTAAGATGAAAACTTTCACACGGAATAACAAACTTAGAATACCCTCATTCCCCACTAGTGGCCGAGGCTATAAAAATAAGTGACCGCATGTTTTAAGCCCGAAATTTATTTCTACTTTTAATTGATTTAATTAAATTTCATTTAATATCTTTTTTAAATTTCAACAAATTTTAAAAATATCATATTCAGTTTTATTAGAATACTCTATAATTTTTCCGTAATACTTTTGTCTATTAATTCATTTTCAAATTCATGGCCAATAAAAATGGAATTAATTTAATGAAAAATATAACAAGAAAATTGTTGACGTATCATTTTCAATACAGCAAGACAAAAACCTCATATTTATTAAGTTAACTTTTTCAAGTTTTTTTTTTTTTTTTGCTTTTTTTAATTGCATCTGTGCAACAACATGTTGCAAACCATTAAAGTTGTTTTTCTATAACATTAAATGTGTAGCAATCTTTGTCGCCATCACTTTCCTCCCATTTAAAATGAAGCACTGGCATATGCCAGTGTGTGTTTGTGTTTGATATACTAAAATGCCTTTTAATGGCAAACTGGACATTTTTGTCGAATCGATCTTTTTTCATAAAATTGGTAACAAACTTCCAACCAATATCGAAAGCTAATCAATGCGTCGTTTTGCGTCGTTGTTGTCGTCATCAGCAGCAAGTTGTAAGTAACGGTGTTAAAAGTAAACAGCGTACTCGCAGACACTAACACACATATGTTTTATATACATGTGTATTAATGTGTTGGTGCAACATTTAACAAATGAGAGCGAAAGCTGTCTGGGTATCAAGTATGCAAATAAAATGTATGCAACAATTTTACAACAACAGCATTCAAAGTAAAATACTTGTTGTACACTCTGTTTCCAATATTATTATTCTATATTGGGGTAACAACAACTATAAACCAAACAAAATTTTATAAAATATAAAAAAATCACGTTTTTCATTGACAAATTATTCCTGCTGGCTTTTATATGAGACAACACCATAAATGCGCTGGTGATGATGACGTTGAAGCAACAAAAACAAAAGTTGCAAAATACTTACTAGACTACTCGCAACTGGTAGAAAGATTTCTGCGAAGATAACAAAGTTGTTGTTATTGTTGTTCGCAAAAATATTGAAAGTGCAAGTAAAAGTTTTAAAAGTTTGACGATGATGAAATATGTTTTATATTTTCCAATTTAATATTGTATAATTTATTATGCACTCCTTTTCTGCTTGTGAAATGTAAATATTTCAGCCAAAGTGAATTTAGGAAAATTGTTGCAGTGAAAAGAAAACTCTGGTTTATTTTAAAATACTTTCAAATAAATTTTAAAAGATTAATAAATACCAAAAAATTCACAACAAAAGACTTAAGCAGCAAACTTGAATTTGAATGTTATACTTTTTTTAATTTAAAAACAAGTTTTTTAAATTCGCCGACTTATTTTCGAATATTTAAAATTTTTTTTTGAAAACTAGAAATTTTTTATTTTATAAAATTAAAAACTCTTTTATTTTAATTTAAAACAAAAGTCTTAACTCGGACTTTTCCGGCGAAATGTGATTTTTTATTATTATTTCATTAAAGGCTAACATTTTAAGCAAAACTAAGCTGTTCCGTAAAAATGTTGCATACAAACTTGGTAATCTATTTTCAGATTAACTAAACTTAGTTAAACAGAGCCAGGTTTCTTGAATTTCTATAAATTATTTCACTAAAACTTTTTCACACCCACCTCACAAATGGGGTCTACACTGATTTATCTCTTTTAAATGTATTAATTGAAATAATCATAGAAAACTAGATAAAATGTACATGCAAGTACATATATAAAGATTATTTCCGCTAGTCCCCAGAAACAAATTTATTCAAAGTATTGGCCATGGCAGCTTGAAATAACCCCCCAAAATATAACCCCAAAAAAAATAATGAAATAACCCCCCAAAAGTTTGTACAGAGAACAACAAAGGCGATTTTTGGGGGGTTATTTCATTTTGTTTGGGGTGTTCTTTCATTTTTTTAATTGGGGTATTATTTCATATGAAATGATCCCCCAAAAAATCATAATGAAATAAAGCCCCAATATATATTTCGGGGGATTATTTCATTTTCAAATTAATAATGAAAACGTTTTTGGGCGCAAGGATTTATCCACTTTGGTATACAGAACACCGGCTTCGATAAATAAAGCTGCCCTGCATAGCCGGCCTTCGGCCGAGCGCAATGACTTTTTCCTCTATGGTATACCAAACGCCGGCTTCGCTTACTAAAGCTTCTCTGCGTAGCCGGGTCGAGTCGGTATTTTTATACTATAGAAGAGAAAATCCTGGCGCTATGCAGAGAAGCTTTAGCTAGCGAAGCCGGTGTTTGTTGTACCATAGAGGAAAAAGTCATTGCGCCCGGCCGAAGGCCGCCTATGCAGAAAGGCCTTAGTTGGCGAAGCTTGAGTTTGGTATATCATACCATGATATATATCGCGTGATTCTTTAAAGCAAAACTGTATAATTAATTGTTTTTCATATATTGGGCTCTTATTTCATTTCAGAAATTGGGGTTTTATTTCATATAAAATAAGCCCCCAAAAATTAGGGAATTATTTCATTTTTGTTTGGGGTGTTATTTAATTTCTTTTGGGGCTAATTTCATTTTCAAAATTGGGGCTTTATTGCATATTAAATAAGGCCCCACGCTTTGGGGGGTAAATTCATTATTTTTTTGGGGGGTTATATTTTGGCGGGTTGTTTCATGCCACCATTGGTCATCGTTAGCTACTACAACCATTTTTCCGTTTTCCAATGAATGGATACCGCGCCAAAAGAACGATTTTTTTAATCCAAGAGCGAATCAATCCAATTTAGGATATTAAGCTCAAAAGGAAAGCGTATTCCACTAACAGCGAGGTAAAGTCTGGCTTAATAGGCAGTAGAGGCAGAACTTTCCATCTGCTATTTTATTAACAATTTTTAATAACATGTGGCCTCCTACACTGTATTGTTGGTAGTTGCATTATTTGCAACCAGTTTAAAGAGCACTGTACAATTAATTAAGTCTTAATGACAAATACCTTAAAAAAATCTGATAACAACTGTTCAATGTTTCATTTAAATCCCACACATTTAACCCTGTTAAAATGTATCATCACAATTGATATCAGATAAAATAGAGCTCCTTTTATCTGATATTTGATAAAAATATTATTTAAAAATTAGTTTTTTTATATCAAAATAACACTTAATCCATTCATAATTTCCAAATCTAATATAAGTGTCCTTAAAAACACAACGTTTGTGGGTGTCAAATATTTAGCATTTCCTTCAGAATTTTAGAAATTTACCTGGGGGCTAATTCTGGCAGTCGTGAGCGAATACTTTTACAATTTGAAAGCAATTTCATATCTTATTCTTTCAATCGATACTGAACGAATGAAATTATTTCTTCAGTGTTGTAAAAACTCAAATAAATGCCTTTCAATATTGAAAAAATAATTTCGATTCGTTAATGGCCGAAATGTTGGAAAGAGTATGCCAAAATTTGACTAAGCGGATGGACCATTTGAGGTGCAGCCACGGTCAACATTTGCATGAAATAATCTTCAAACATTAAATTATATGGACCGTACTATCGATTCAAATAAAGATTTCATGCATTTTTCTGAATTTTATGTGTTTTTTTTAACTTTCCTATAGCACTTAAAAAATCACCCGTTACATAAAAATACATGTGTGTATTCTTTCTTTATCATTCCTTATTAAAACTTTAAATTGTTTAGAAGTAATATGGGTTTTATTAACAATATTTTTACAGTTAAATATCGACTGAAGTAAAAAAAAAATAAAATTGCTATGCAGTCGAAAAAGAATTCGACCTCGGCAGCTAGAAATAGCCCCCTGAAGTTTTCGACTTAGAAAGAAAAAGTAAAAAAATTTAAAATAACTGACAGGTCACATTCTAATATACAAGTAAATTCATTTATACTAAAAAAAAATTATATGCTTTTCTGCTTTTTATTATTCAAAAATAAACCACAAATTTCTTTTAGAACAAAAGATTTAACCTGAACCAAGGATTTTTATATTCAAAACATTATATGTACCTGCAGTTAAAGAGATAGAGAAAGAAAAAGAGAGAAATAACTGTACTATATGATGGATTTCCCATCTATGTATTTAATAACTTAATCTATTAATAAGTAAGAGTGCTATTTTCGACGGCTGTAGGAAATATCGCCCAAAGAAAAATGGCCCAAAAAAATAAATGAAAAATCGTCCAAAAAAATTCCATGTAAAATTGGGCCTGAATTCATATGAAAAGTGACCCAAAATTGTTGGGCTATTTTTCGTTACAATTGGGTGATTTTTCGTTTTTTAAATTTGGTGATTTTTCATTATAAAAATTCACCCAAAAATATTATATGAAAAATAGCCCATTTTTTCGGGCATACTATTTGTCTAAATCATTCATTATTACTATACGACGAATTCCTAAATGTTATTTATAGAAATAACGGGACATATTGCAAAAAGGTGGCATGTCATAACGTACAGTGACATAGTGTCCGTGGACAAACTCGAAAGCATAGCCGGCCTTAGACCGGGCGCAAGGATTTTCTCCTCTTTGATAAAAAAAAAAGTACCGGCTTCGCTAAAGGATTTTCTCCTCTATGGTATAACAAATACTGGCTTCGATAACTAAAGCTTATCTGCGAAGTCGGCCTTCGCTCGGAAACAAGGCAGATTTTAGAAGCTTTACTTAGCGAAACCGGTACTTGTTATACCATAAAGGAAAAAATCCTTGCGCCCGCCCAAATGCCGTCTGCGCAGAGAAGCTTTAGCTAGCGAAGCCGGTCTTTGTTATATCATAGAGGAGAAAATCCTTGCGACCGGCCGAAGGCCGGCTATGCAGAGAAGCTTTGGTTAGCGAAGCCTTAGAAAATCCTTGTTCTTGTTCCTTCAATATTTGCCAAGAATATTTTCTTTGCACGTTCAAATTAATATGAAAATTTATATAAAAAAAATATTTTAAAAATATCAAAGTAATTGGTTCAAAATCAATTCATAAACCTTAAGCTCTGCTTATGCAAACAAAGAGTTGAAGGGTTATTTTATTTAAAAAAAAAAAAAAAAAAAATCTTAATAAAAGCAACTGCGATCAGTAACTAAGTGAATGAATGAATGAATGAATTTAACAATAACAGTTCAACCAACAACAAAAAAATATATTCATTCAATGACTGACAAGTGATGAAAGTTAAAGAAATAAAATCACTTCCCAACCCATCACATCACATCTCAGCTCCACATCATGAACATGATTTGTTCAGGTGAATGTTGACACATTTAATAAAACATCTTATGAAAGTAAAAATAAAGAAATAAAATTGGGTATACAAACTTAAGTATAAATGCAATTATATTTATAACAATAAATAAAAAAAAAAATTTGAAAAAGGCAACCTAACAACAAATTGGTAGAAAAAAGAAATTGTATGACATATTTGGGCCATATAATTTAAAAAAAAAATAAAAGAAAAATTTGAACAATTGATTTGAAACCGAAATCGTGTTTAGAAATTTAAAAAAATATACATAGGATCATATGTATGTGTGTATGTAGAATGAAAATAATTGTTAGAGAAATTATTATGAATACCCTTGGGACAGGTTTGTTGCTTAAGTCTTTTGTTTTGCCGAAGAATTTTTTGAAGTTGTTGTACCCTTCATCACATATGAAAAGGGTATATCGATGCCTTACTTTCTCAACGTTGTATCTTAAAAAAATACAACTTTTCAGGAGATAAAAAAAAAAACGTTTCATCTTTGTATACTTTGGTGTTTGGGTTAAAGTTAAATTGGAATTATTCAAGAATTGATGACATCTATGTATATTGTATTGAAATAATAAGTTGTTGCAGTATTATAACACAACAATAGCAGTCGTTTGATATGAAAAAGTCAAAACCGTATTTTTTAAATTACGAGGTTAAGAAAGTATGGCATCGATATGTATGTATATATCGAGCCCTTATAGCAAAAATGATGTAGCCAACAAAAATAAAATTTTGCAGGTAAAGGTTTTTTTTTAAATATTTTTGCTTCAAGTCTAGGGTTTCGTTTGAAATTGCTTTTGCCCTTATTTCGTAACGGTACTTCCCAGAGATATGAAATTTTTAGAGATGATGTAAATTATCAAAAATGATAGATTTTCATCAAAAAACAAAAATCTTAAATGTTGTTGGTTACATAATTTTTGCTATTAGGGCTCAATATTTTTGTAATTGCGTTTGTTATTTCTATAATATTGATCTTAGATCTTATAAAGTATATATATTTGGGTCCTTATGATTCGCGAAGTTGATTTAATGAACGTTTTCCTATTGGACTCTAGAGAATATGCGCCAAGATGATGAATTTCATCGCAAAATGATCTTCAGTGACGAAGCTAGTTTTTGGCTCAATGAGGTCGTCAATAAGCAAAATATGCGTTATTGGTTTGGTGAAAATCCAAATGTGCTTCATAAATTACCACTTCATCCACAAAAAATAACTGTTTGGTGAGGTTTGCATGCCGGCGGCGTCATTGGCTACCGATTACTTTTCCCCGAATTGAAAAAAATTGACTTGGACGACATGTGGTTTCAACAGGACGGTGCCACACGCCATTGCGGCGTTGAGGCCAAATTGAAATTTGTAAACTTAAAATTTATTAAGTTCACATAAAATAAACAACTAAATTTATTTTAGAATCCCGGTCAGGTAAATTAAAAACTAAAATCTTCTTGGTATTATTATTTACTAGCGTTAAAACCGCTACTTCGTTAGCGTCTCCTTTTTTTGTGGACATATTTGTATGCCAACATTTTTTTCAATTCTAGCATTTAACCCGCTACTTTGTTATCGGCCTTTTCTTTTATAAACATATTTATATGCCAAAGTTTATGTTACTAGGTTTTAACAAATTTAACCTATAATTTTGTGTTTCTAAGTTCAATAGTACAGAAAATACCAGTCAAAGAATAAAAAAGTACCAAAAAGTTCACTCTTATAGATTCTCATCCACCCAGGATATTGCATCTTGAATTTAATGTTTCTGGGTCCAATACTAATGGAAATTCAAAAAGTACTAGCTTAAGAACAAAAAAGTACCAAATAGTTCGGCAAAAGATTCTTATCTACTCAGGATACTGCATGTTGAATCTTATGTTTTAAGGTCCAATATTATCGATAATTAAAAAAAATAGCAATTGTAGAACCAAAAAGCTAAAGAAAAACAATAAATTTCCTGTATTTCCCCCATTTAAGTATTAAAAATTTCCGTATTGTAGTGGCAGCCCATAATTTAGCACGAATATGTCTATTAATGGAGATAAATGTTTTGGAAAAAAAGTACCAAAAATAGTTACGATTTTCACCCTTTAAATGTTCGAATTTCGAAAAAGGACCATATTCGTATTCGTATTCGTATTTTTTTGAAAATTTTCGAATGTGGTATAAATTTTTTTTATATACCCGTTTACTCCCTAATAGGGCCGAATTTCAAAAAAGTACCAGATACCTGTCCGCTAATTTTTCTAAAGAAAAACGATATATATTACATTTTTTTTTATCTCTTTTAGTTTTAGAGATATAAGGTTACCTAATTTCCCCATTTTTACTTAGTGGATCGATTTGGGGAGTGACCAATCTCTGGTCCAAATTTCCAGTTTTTAGCTTCAGACGTTTATTTAGGCTGTGCCATGATGAATTAGTGGGTAGCGTTACAATTTTATATACATATATAGATTTAATTAAATTATATTTGATCCTAGTACTTTATTTTGTTTAATTTACTTAAATTACTGTCAAATTTTATATGTCAGGACATTAGATTTCATAATTACCGAAGAAATCGTACATTTAGGGCAGGGTATTTTATTTACAGTGATCTGGAAATACGCTTTTTATACCCGCCACCACAATTAGTTGTGAAGAGGGTATATTAAGTTTATCATTCCGTGTGAAACTTTTTTATTATTCATCTCAGACCCCATAAAGTATATATATTCTGGGTCCTGGTAATTCGATTTAGTCGATTTAGCCATGTCCGTCTGTCTGTCCGTCTGTCTGTCTGTTGAAAACACGCTCACTTTCGAACAACTCAAAATAAATGAACAAACTTGGTGCCAAATTGCTTGTAGTTATCCAAAGCAGTTTGGAATTGAAATCCAGCAAAATCGGTTAAGTAGGACCAGAGCTATGAATCAAAATGTGGAACCACCACCTAAAAAAATTGATAATTTTGTTACAAAAAATAACATATATGCTGGAACAAGGCACGGAATGAGATTAAATTTTGCAAAAATTTGTTTTATTTGACTGGAAATCACGCTGTTAAATTTCGTGATGATCCGTCCATAATTTACCCTAAGCCCCATATAAACAATACTTCCGGAAAACAGTTTAGTACGCCTGAAACCGTAAAAAATAATGCAATCACAACAAATTTTGGCTCGTCACAGTTTTATAGGACTATAAATTATACGGTACATAATTTACCCTAGGCCCCATAGAAACCCTACTCCCGGAAAACAGTTTAGTACACCTAAAACCATAATTAATAATGCTAACATAATAGAAATTGGTACGTCACAGTTTAAAAGGACTAGAAATGACGCTGTGCAATTTCGTGATGATCGGTCCATAACTTACCCTAGGCCCCATATAAACAATACTCCCGGAAAACAGTTTGGTACGCCTAAAACCGTAAAAAATAACGCTAGCGTAACAAAATTTGGAACGTCACAGTTTTTTAGGACTAGAAATAACACTGTGAAATTTCGTGATGATCGGTCCAGAATTTACCTTAGGCCCCATATAAACCCTACTACCGGAAAACAGTTTAGTACGCCTAAAACCGTTAAAAATAATGCAATCATAACAAATTTTGGCTCGTCACAGTTTTATAGGACTATAAATTACGCTGTGAAATTTCGTGATGATCGGTCCATAATATGCCCTAGGCCCCATATAAACCCTACTACCGGAAAACAGTTTAGGCGCCTAAAACCATAATTAATAACAAATCGTCACAGTTTAAGATAATAATAACATCATACAGATATTACTCCTTAAACATTGGAACTGTCGGTGGAGGGTATCAAAGATTCGGCACAGCCGAATATAGCACTCTAACTTGTTTTTAAATAAAAATCCAACTCTTTATCTTTATCTTATTTATCTGCGATTTCAGAACGAGTGCTATTTAAATGAAATAGATACATTTATTTTTTTAAGTGATACGGACATTTACAGATGCCATTTGACGTTTGAAAATGAAAGTTTGACTTTTATAACTAATATAACTGCGATGAACATCTGTTCTGTATTACACATTCGCATTAATATAAAAATTTATAAATAATTTATTAAATTGTAATTCTTCTGTATTCAATAAAATGTTCTGTATTTGATAAAAGAACTAAAAGAAATACATTCTTACCCTTTTTGACACTAACGAAACAAAAAATTAAAAAAAATACCGAGATTGTAGGTTTCCATTAGAGTTTTAACCAGAATTTTGAAATAATACACATTGAACATTTATTGAATGTGTTGCAAGTTTTTGATTTTCAATAATTAACATCTAAGGTTGATTATATCGACCCCGTTGCGCGAAATTATCGTATATGCCAATTTTTTTGAAATTGAGCTTTTGATGAAATCTTGTTCCACATTCAAAGAGACGTCGCTTAACAAAATATTGTAGGCGAATTCCACTTTGTTGCTCCAAAAATTAAATGTATATTTTCATTTTGATATTGCAAGCGAAAGCAGAGAAAAGTAGAAAAATTGCTTCCCTGTAAAGTTTGGTTTTTGTAACATACTATAATTTCGCGCAAAGGGGTCGATATGCTCTTTAGATTATCGAAGTGACCTCTGATACTTTTGTAACTTCAAGTTAACATTGTAATTTTTTTTCTGAAATCTGAAATTTTTTAAATTGTAATTTTCGAAAGTTTTTCGAAATAAAAGCCACAAAATAAACTAAAATTAAACTCGTGGTTGACTCATTACGGTAAAGCCAATATGTATGAATATTAAATTTTTGTGTTCTGATTTATAACCTTTTTCAGAAAGTTTCACAATTTGTGTTGTTTACACTGATCTGAAAATTTTGTCTCAGCGAAAAAATTTAGTTAACCCGTTAACAATTTTGTGCGATGATGACTTTCGACATGGACTATCAAGACATAAATGCATTGATCAACGTACTTCGATTGTTTGGCGATTGCTTTTAATTCAAAAACGAAAGTATACCAAAATCCGTTGCTAAACGAGTGCGAACATGGATGCTGTGCGCAAACTGAAAACAAAGATCGCGAAATTGAGAAATACTTTAACATTCGTGTGATAAATATTAAAAATATATACCAACAAATATAATCGCGGTGCACTACATGTACTACAACAACAAAGCACTACAAACAAAATTAAAATATATTAACAGTTAATACAAATAGTATATCATTTAAACTGCAATCATTGTACATACATAAATAAATATGTTTTTATATTGATACCAAATAAAAAATAAATCGAACCCTTACCGCAAAAAAAAAGGTTAAGCGACAAAAACACAATTTCACAGGAGAATGTTTTATTATTATTTTTCATTTCGTATGAAGGTTGGTGTTTAAGCTAAGCTGTTTTTCGCTATAAAATCGTAACGGTACCTTATGTAACCATGACATTTTATGATATTATGCAAGTATTGCCGAAAAATTTATTTATTTAAAAAAAAAACGAAAATTTAAACTGATGTCGCTTAAGCTATTTTTGCAGTAAGGGCTGGAAATAGTTTTAAACATTTTTGTATGAAATATAATTTTACTTGAAAATATGGCGTAAATTAAAGCTGAATCTCGGCAATATTTCTCAGGCTTGGTGCTTAAAGGGCCAATGTCAAAATATTAACTTTTTCGAAAATTAAGTTCTTTTTATGAAATAGTTCTTAATGAAATTGGCTAGCAAACCTTAGCAAAATAAAAGAGAGTAAGAAAAGACACCTAATGCAATGATTTACTTAAAATAGTAAAATATTTACATTGGCCCTTTAAGCACCAAGACACAGTAAGTGGAAAGTTTAACTTTTTTTAACATTTTGCCAATTAACTTACTGCCTGTTCATTTATTTCCGAACGAGGGTTTCGTACGTTTTACGTACATTTAAAACAAAAACAAATTATAAAATATTGTTTTTGTTTTACATGCAAGTTAAGCGAATGAAGTCTTTGTTCTAAATCGATGAATAGTGGGGTAATTCTGTAACTTTTTAGCGACAAAAATTTGTCGTTAAAGGTGCTATCAGACGGGATGTATTTTACATATGTACTGTCATATTTTCCATCTGTAAAAGTTGTACACATCGTGTGATACATATGAAACTTTGCATGTGTAAAATACATGCACAGAAAAAATTATTGCCGAATTATTTTCAAACAAACGCTTGTTTGAAATTTTTTTTGATTTCTACAAATTTTTTTACTGATTCAATCAATATTTTTGTTTGATTTTTATATAACCAACAAAAATGTGGACAACTCTTTAAAAATATAATAAACGCGCTATTGGTTTCAAGTTTTCATAATTTTGTATGAAATATTTAATGCTCTTTAATGTTGTCGTCCTTTTGCATTTTTTTTTATTGATTGTAAGCAACACTTCTTTATGATAAATATAAAACTACAACAAAAAACACATGCAGTCTATTTTTGGACGCTTTAAAAAAGTACAGCAATAAGAAAAATGATTAAATAGCGTGACGAGGTTTGTAGTAGGTTAGGTTAGGTTCCATTGGCAGCCGTGATCAAGCACAGCTCACGTGGGTCCATTAATTAGTTCCCGTTGTGTTACCATGTCACACCGTCTCCCATGGGTCCTATGTTGTCTGGCTGCTAGTGCTCCCACGCAGCCATCCGGTCGATTCAGTAAAGGAGTGGATCCTGTTTACATCAACATCAGAGAGACAAGTTTTGTCCCCAAGGGCTCTTCGACCAAACATTTTGAGTCTTAGATCTCCGAATGCCGGGCAATTACAGAGAAGATGTTCCGTTGACTCTTCCTCCTCCTCCTCGCCGCAACTTCTACATAAGTCATTGTAAGGGAGCCCCAGCCTCTGGGCGTGCCTCCCAATGGGCCAATGGCCGGTTATAACCGCAATCAGGTTTCTAAGATGATGTCTGGACAGCTGTAATGCCCGCCGTGTCCTTTTTTCATCTATGATGGGCCAGATTTTCCTGGTTTCCCCACAGGTAGTTTCAACGAGCCACCTCTGACTGGCGATGATATGAAACTTGTGCGCAATGAGTTTCTTACTCCTTGGGAGTGAAACACCTACATTATATGTCGAGCCGTCTCGATTCAAGGTGGTACCTGCATACGCCAACGAATCCGCCATGCAGTTCCCCGGTATGTCCCTGTGTCCGGGGACCCAATTAAGGGTGACCAGTGAATGTCTCGCTATCTCCTCCAGAGACATCCGGCATTCTCGGACAATTCTCGATGTGATGAACACATTCTCCAGGGATCTTATGGCCGCCTTGCTGTCGGTAATAATGTGAATATCCCTTCCAGATATATCACCGTACCGGATGCGTCTCGCGGCTGTGTAGATGGCCATTATCTCGGCCTGGATGACACTGCAGTGGTCCGGCAGCCTTATAGGAATGCTCCAGTTTAGCTGCTCGGAGTATATGCCAGAACCGACACCACACAGTGTTTTAGACCCGTCCGTGAAAATTTGAATCGCGTTCGCGGGAATTTGTAGGTCATCATAGTGAACCACATTATCCAAAATGCTTACCGTGAAGCCAGGATCAAAGATTGGCTCGGGTGTGACATAATCAACATCCATGTTCCAATTAATTTCGTTCAGAATATTAGCATGTCCGATATTGTAATCCCTCCATGCTCCGGTGGCCCTTAGTCTTACCGCCGCGTTCGCAGCTAAACTTTTCGCCAAAATGTCTGGTGGTAACCAGTTTAAAGTATCAAATTTTGTGTGTTTTTGAATACATACACACATACATACATGCGTTGACATTTTCGTTAACATGCTTGAAAATAAAATGTTTATATACAAAATGTAATTTTTTTGTGGTGCTGCAATGGAAAGAAATCGTAAAAAAATAGAATCCATTCGACCTCCACTCTGAAATTTTGAGGGAATATTAAGAATATATTAACCTTTAAGAAAATATTTTTTTCAGATTTTTCGACTTGTTCGAAGATTGTGGAAAACAGAAATTAAGTAAAAAAACCAAATTTTAATAATAAAAAAAATTAATTTATAAAAAATAATATTTTTTTTAAAAGAAGGTTCAAATACCTTTAAAATAAGGTATTGAAATTCAAAATCCATTCACTAGTTTTATAAAAACATTAGTTTAAATGTTGTCATGTCGGAAGATTTTTCACGATTTTGACGATTTTCAAATGCAAATAACTTTAAAAAAAAAAATTTCCCGAAACACGAGTAAAATATTTTTTTATGTTTAATACGTCTGGCAAATTTAAAGAAAATCGGAAGAGGTGGTGTAAAAAAGGTGTTCGGTCTGACATGGAATGACTCATATGTAAATTTTTCGATTAGAACACGCTCTATTTTCCTGTGGCAAACATAAACAAAACAGCTGGTTTGTTTTGAAACGTAAACAAAAGTAAGCTTTTGTTTACATTTATAGGCTATGTCATAAGGAAAAACATAAGCAGGTGTGATAGCAAAAATTATGAATCGTATGCAAAATGGAAATTTTGACATACATACGGAATTACATTTGGGAAAGAAAAGTGACAGTACATATGTAAAATACATCCCGTCTGATAGCACCTTAAGTAGTAGTATTTTTAAGTCAAAATTTTCTACTTAACGACAAATTTTTGTCGTTAAAAAGTTACGGAATTACCCCACAGGTCATTAATATTATACGAATATCTGTGGAATAATTATTGTAATTTCCGTTTTTAAAAATGTGTTTTATTTTTTTGGCTTAAAATTTGGAATGTTTGTAACTTGTTGCAGAAATTCCTAATCATAAGAAATTTATTGCAATTTTGTTTTTTTTGTCGACTGTTTTTAGTTTCGACTGCAGTTTTTTAAAACCCAAACTCAGAAAATTTTAATTTGTTTTTGTTAATATTGTAGAACTGTAACCATCACCTTTTTTTCTTAGTTATTCAGCTGTTTAATATCTTTGCTTAGATTTTACTTTTATCATCCGTGTAAACACTAAAAACTTTTGTTCTCCTTTTTGAAACTCGAAGAGAATTTAATAATATTTTGATTCTACAAAGTTTAATTTTGTGTTTTACCATGTAAAGTTCTTAAGCTATAGCGTACATTCTAATACATAAATACAGTGAAGTCTCTTATGATCGGACACAAGAGCGACCATTGAAATGTGTCCGTACAAGTACTCAATGATTTCCTTATGGAACGCAATTGGGACCAGGCAACAATAGCCCTTAAAAGGGGGAAGTCTGCTTAAGGAAGTAGTTCGTTAAAGGAGATTTTACTGTTATCATAAAAGGTAGATCTTGAATAGCAAATTTCTTATGAGCATTTCTAGGAAAAAGTCAACTTTTTGTCTCAATTCCCTTTTAAACTAAATGTTAAGGTAGTTGCTATCTACAACCAACTACGGAAGATTAAATTATATACAACCTTTTTAATGCTTGCTGGCGTAACGTAACAAAAAATAGATATTTTTAGGAAATACCCATATAAATCATTTAAAGGTTTCATTCTTTAAGGCCTCAGAGGTTCGTCCCTATTACGCTTTTAAATTTAAAATTATAACTTGACTACACATCTGCTACGGACGTGTTGTCAACTTTATTGAAATAAGCCCTCCTCTTAAAACACTGCAGATTTATTTCTCAATATTTTCTACACCCCCCCTTCTCCCACTCTGCATCGTTGTGCTATGTCAAATGTTTGTATATAATTTTTGTGAAGATTCGGTCCATAATGTATTTTCTATTTTCCAACTTGAAATTTATTTATAATGACAAATATTGATAAGCTTACAATTGATTTCATATTAACATGAATTTTTCTTGCGCATACATAAATACATGCAGATTTCTCAATATAAATAAATATTTATCATACACTAGGTTATTTAAAGCCTTGAGCTATTTATTCAAAAACAACGTTTTATTACTGCTGTACTCGTTTAACTGAATATTAACAAATAATTAAATCAAAACTTTAATTAACCAATCACATAATAATTCGTAAAAAAATTAATTTAAAATGTCTGCACGTATAAACAAAATGTTTTGTATGGATTATAATAAAAAGATTATTTATCTATGTTGATGAATAAATGAAATCAAATAAATCTTTAAAAGCTTAAAATAAGCATTAATTATATAAACATAAACTTTATTAAGATTTTAAGATATTTGATTTAATAATAAGATTTGATGTCATCGTTGAACAAAACGATAAATTTTGTCATACATAAATACAACAGGTGACGGGTGTTGAGAAAAAAATGCTTTAAAAAAAAAAAAAGTTATGATAATTATACATACATACATTAGAGTGGACCATCAATGAAGGGAGAATTTAAAAAGTTAGGTTAGGGTAAAAAAAAAATTGGTAAAAATATGAGCTCGATCGGTTGAAAATTGCCGTGCGCACGAGCATTGAAATCTGTGAGAATGAAATTCGAGCTAAATGGAGAGTAAAACGCCTGTAACTACTGAATCACATGTATTCGCACAATTACTTAAGCCAACTTAAGCATATTATAGTTGGGCATTAAATGTTATCTCACTTTTACTCAAGTCAACTCCGTTTTCGGATTATTTTAAGTACGGGGCACTTGAAATACTTGAAAATTCTTTGAAAATTGCCGTGTTTGATTAAAAGAAATCTACTATTAGCACCCTTCGGCATTATTTAAGTACGAATGGATTGGTTTTCACTGTAGCCTTCGAATTTACGAAGCTCTATCGCTTTAAGAACGATTAAATTAACTGAAACGAATTCCTGATAATCTATTATCTTTTTTGATAATTTTAAAAGCACTTTAAATTAGAGATGTAACAAATACCTTAACCGATATAACGGCGATATTTTGAGCTTGCCGATATATCGCTATCGGCGATATTTTACTTGCGATACGATGATACTTTTTTTAAGTTTTTTTGAACAAATTATTTAATTTTGAATGCTTATTTTTTGCATAAAAACTAAGAGCAATAACACATTCAATAAAATCAAACAGAATAATAAATTGTTTTTTTTAATTCTTAAGCTGGAGGTTGCGCTTTTTAAGTATGTTTCTTTTTTGAACTTTTTCAGGACACATTTGAAAGAAGAAGGAATCCTATTTCATACTTTCGATACGTATGAACATTCAACGGGTTTGCTGTGTAACTTGTCAATATAACTTTACAGTACTACTTTTTGGACAGATGCATTAAAGCACTGAATGCTTAGTGTGGACCTGTAAATTTCGCCTTTTTGGTTTGCACCATAGTAATCAAAGATTTTTCTGTTTAAAAATTATAAGCCAAGCTACTACTACCAGTGTCTAACGCTATTCCACTAGTTAAGAGTCTTTGAACATTATTTGGAAACACGTTAAAAGAACAAACTGAGATGCAGAATAGGTCAGAGTACCAAAAGTTACCATCTTCTTCATCGCCAATTTCAATAAATGAAAGATTTATGCACAAAGCTCGAAAATTTCAAAGTCAATAGATCAAAAAACGTCTTATTGAGCTACTTATTAACATGATTCTGCATTCCAAATGTGTTGAAGACACGGCAACCCCTACACCTAGTAAAAGTTCTGATACACAGAAAAAATTATTGCCGAATTATTTTCAAACAAACGCTTGTTTGAAAATTTTTTTAATTTCTATAAATTTTTTTACTGATTCAAACAATATTTTTGTTTGATTTTTATTTAACCAACAAATATAAGAACAACAACAAAAAACCACACACAGTCTATTTTTGGACGCTTTAAAAAAGGGCAACTATAAGAAAAACAATAGCAGAAACAACATTACAAGAAACAAAATCCCGTTTTAAATTTTTTAAAACTGTTATGTTAAATACATCAAATACAAAAATAGAATGATGGCGAAAAACATATCGTGTCGGTCTGCTGCCGTTTTTGGTTACATTTCAAAGAAAAGGATACAGCAACAGAGAGTGATAAAGAAAAACATTGTGTTGTGTGTATAAATAAGACTTCGTTCAAAAATTATTCCAACAAAAAAAATGTGTCTCAAAGCCAGCCGGCGGCTCTGCTCTGCCGTCCTCTTCTCATACAGTGCTTACTTGTGTGCGCTTCATTGCTTGTGCAAAAACTTTTTTTTTTTATTTTGAAATTTAGTATATGAATTTCAGTAAACTTTTTGTTTGATTCAGTTAAATTATTTGTTTGAAAAAATCAGTGTTTTTTTTCAATAAACAAAATGCAAATAAATTGTTTGAATATGCAAATTTGTTTATAGGACCGATTTCAGACAAAAAATTGTTTGATTCTACAAATTTTTTGTTTGAATTGGAAAAATAATTTTTTCTGTGTAAGTCTACAACAGCTAAAGACGAAGTCTAGAGATTCCTTAGATTTTGTTATTTTTCTAAAGAGGCATTTCCGCGCTTAATGGTACAACCAATTTAAGAAGTGAGTTCTGTCGCATTTTTTCAATTTTATATATTAATTATCTCTTACACTGTTTCTTTGTTTAAAAAATAATACAATTTTTGCTAATTTGCCATGATTTTAAGTTCAATTCGCTGTTTTTAAAATCTTAGGAATATAAATTTTATATATTGGTAATCTCTGACATTGTAATTTTCTATAATGAAAATGTACTCTACTTGAGTTTTGTTAATTATTACTTGAATTCAATATTAGTATCAGTATCGATATCGGCGATATTTCAGTTTGAGTATCGGAATCGTTTCGGCCTGTAACGATAAACCTTTCGTTACAGGCCTAATTTGCATATGCCATTAAATGAAGTCCCAAAAGATTTAAGGGCTTATTTAACCTTTTTGACTTAAAAATTTTACCTAAAATGTTTAAACTTTTTACCGCGATTACTTACACAGAAAAAAATTTTTGCGCCAGTAAAAGAATTAAACAAAAATAAAATCAGTTTTAATTAAATATTTAATCAGGTGAATTAAACTTTTAATCTAGTGTATTAAATGTTTAATTGACAATATTTCAATTAAAACGTTTAATTCACTTGATTAAATGTTTAATTAACCTGATTAAATATTTTATTAAAACGGATTGTATGTTTGATTAATTATTTTACTGACCCAAAAATTTTTTTCTGTGTACATAATCGACTTGCAAACTTTACTACAATTGTGCACTTTATATTTAACTAAATTATACCAAAAAAAAGGTTTGTTATTTTCAAATCTTCGCCTTACGAAAGGATCATATATTTCTAAAATCAAAATTGCCCCAACAATTTTTAGGATCACCGCAAAACTGGTGGCATGTCATAATGTCCAGCGTCATAGTGTCCATGGACCGGAATTTTCTACTCTATTTTTTACGCAGAATTTTCTACTCTATGGTTTAACAAAGACCGGCTTCGCTTACTAAAGCTTTTCTGCACAGACGGTCAAAACTTGGTGACCAAAAATGGCTAAATTTACGGAAAAAATGGCTAAAAATGGGCTAAAAATGGGCTAAAAAATGGCTAAAAGCTTTTTTAAATAAAAACACATTAAAATTCAATAACAAAACAGCAATAATTCATTTAAAGTTGTTTACGATGATACTGTAAGTTAAGATCAATTTGTTAAATAAGAATAAACGTAAATTAATATTAAAAAACTAAATCATCGAAAAATTCGATGTCGTTATTGTTCATCTCATAGGAATCACTCATTAGTTTAAAATAATCATAAGTTTTAAATAATTTGAAGGTAAATCATAATCACGACCACATTTATCCAACCTTTTAAGTCCAGATCTACAATAAAAAAACAAGTAAGAAAGTATAGTTGGTTAAGCCCGACTTTATGATACTCTATACCACATTAGAATTTTTGTACCAAATTTTATAAAATAATCTCTAAATTGCGACCTGTACTTTGCGCACAAGGTTTACATGGACAGCCAGCCAGCCGGACAAACATCTGTAACACCTTAATACAATATTTTAAGGTGTTACAGACATCAGCACAAACGCAAAGTACCCTCTCCACTATTGTGGTGGTATAAATATTGTATCATTATGGTAAAAATATTTACCTAATTGATAAAATCGAATTAACGGTTGCTTAATGTAACCTATTTCGCAAATTACTTTTAACGATTTTTACTTGGCTAAACACCCTCTCTTCTTTAGCATTAGACCATGGAAGTGAGAGCAACTTTATAGTCAATTCTGAAATTTCTAAAACAATTTTGTTACCGCCTGCATCCCTTCATTGAAATACTTGCAACCAAAAAGTAACAGCGATGTTTGTGCTGATCCATTTTATAAATTTAATAGTGGAATACTGTTCCTTTATTTCGAAAGATGTTTCAGCGTCATAGTTTATAGCGATTTTCAACATTTGTAAAAGTTATGATTATGATTTAAATTAAAGGCATTTTAATTTTTCAAAATGTTTATTTTATTTTTATGAATTATTCTTTTAAAATAAAAACGGCAAAAAAAATTTTATGGCTAAGCAAGTGGAAAAATGGCTAAAAAAAATGGCTAATGGCTAAACTAATTTTTTTATGGCTAAACAGGGTGAAAAATTGCTAAATCTAGCCACTAAATGGCTAAATTGGCAGCACTGGCGGGCGCAAGTATTTTTTCCTTTATGGTATAACAAGTACCGGTTTCGCAAAGTAAGCTTCGAAAATCTGCCTTGTTTCTGAATGAAGGCCGATTTCGCAGAGAAGCTTTAGTTAGCGAAGCCAGTATTTGTTATACCATAAAGGAGAAAATCCTTGCGCCCGGCCGAAGGCCAGCTGTGCAGAGAAGCTTTAGTTAGCGAAGCCGGTACTTGTTTTATCAAAGAGGAGAAAATCCTTGCACCCGGTCAAAGGCCGGCTATGCTTTCGAGTTTGCCCACGGACACTATGACACGTTATGACATGCCACCGCAAAATTTGTCTAAAACATCAAACTGCGCCAAAAAAAAAAAAAAAAATTCAATTTGTTTTAAAAATAATTTTATATTTTATCGGCTGACAATTTTTAATTTTCATTTTATTCATTTGACAATATTTTTTGTTCGTCTTTCATTCCGTCATCAACTTCCAAAACAATATTAAATGACCATTTAAGGCAAAGTTTTGGTTGCCAAATTGTCACTGCCTGACTGCCTGTTGAAGAGATAAATGATGCCGGTCGGGTGTTGACGGTGACATGTTGAAAGAATGAAAAGCTAAATAGACATTTAACATGACTTGGTCGTTTACCTTTTTAAGTTTAACCATGACAAATTCTTTATTTTTTTTTTTTAAATTAATGCTTTTAATTTTATTTAATTTTTTTTTTAACTCAAACAAAAAAAACAAATTGTTATCGCTTTATATTGTTCATAAAATGGAACTTAATGTGTTAAAAAAAATTGACACCTGTACAAAAATAACCAAAAAAATATTTATTTTGTTGCAAATACGAATTGTTTGTTATCTACGGTCATAAAATTGTTTTATTAACATTTTTAAGACTCAGATATCTCTTTTAGATGGGATGGGATACAATAAATGACGGTGGGAATTTTTGAAGTTATTTTTAACTGACATTTTCGTTTTTTTTTTTTTAAATATATTTTTAATTTCCTGTCTTAAATTAAAAATTTTATTTGATACTGTCAAAAAAGCTTTCAATTTCATTGTGTTGTTTTTTTGGGATTCTTATATTTTTTCTAATTATAAAAAAAAAATAATTGTATAAAAAGTGAAACGTCATAATGATCATAATTGACTTTTAAGTTTTAATCGTTTTATTTTGGCAATTAAAGTTTACAGTTTAAAATAATAAACAGTTTGTCTTGTATTCGTTAAAAAATCAACTTTTATTTTCTTCAAAAAAAAAAAAAATTAATGCATGCGACATAAATTCCATGTATATATTTTAAACGTTAAAGCAATTTGTAAAAAATTTGAATGTTAAAAAATTAAATTACAAAAACTTTAAACAATTATTTAATAAATTATAGTAAACTTAACAAAAATCCAAGCAAGACTGTCGTACATGGTACGACACATTTCGTGAATTCGCACCTAAAATTTGTTATTTGGAAAAAAAAATTTTGTGAATTTTTTGAAAATTTTGTAACATTTACCCCCAGTTTCAGTTAAAATTAACTTAAAGCTAAAGCTGTCAAACCCCTGCAAAAAAAATTGGACCACCTGGTCCATTTTGATAAAATGGACTACTCCTTGGACTGGTCCGATGTAATACAAGCATGGACCATGTCATTGTTAAAAAGTGTTTGTAGTGAGACGACATGTCTTCGTTTTTTAACGACATGCTTTCGTTTTTAAACGACTTCAAAACTAATCCTCTTGAGTATATAATGGAATAGTTTTAAAACTACTCCTTAGTGGTCAAAAGGTGGGTTATATGGTCCCCTCCTAGGGCATCGTAATGTTAAATAGACCAGGTTTTTCCCATACGTTTGGGTTACTTTTGGACTAGTCCTGGTCCCTTGTGGACTACTCTTTACACGCGTGTTTGGACTGGTCCTATTATTTGCAGGGAACGTATTGTTAACGGGAAGTTAAAGCAATAGTTAGTTTTAACTTAACTTGGTGAAATTGGGGCTATTAACTTAAAGTTTACTTACGTTAAATGAAAAGTTTACGCAGAAAAAAATCCTTTTCCAAATAGTCACATGTACCATGAATCATGACCGCAACCATATAAAAGCTTCGACTATGCTCTGCAAGGTAACCAGAACCATATAATGTTTGTTTACAGTTATGTTATGATTACGTTAATCATTTGTATGATAAACCCAAATAATTAATCCATAAAGAACAATGGATAAATGGTCACAATTAAAATGTACATGATTGTGGGTAGCCATAACGTAATTGTGATGGAGTTGAATTGAATTTATTCTTGCTTAATATGGGTGCGGCAAAACAGAAGTTAAAAAATCGAATTGCTTGTTTTGTGTAGAAACAACCACAATACCTCCTACAAGAAGAAATACATACATTATTTTCATGTTTAAAAAGAAAAAAAAAGAAACAAAAATTCCCAAATTCTATTTGTAACAATTATTAAGTTAAATACAATAAATTTTTAAAGTAGACTGATTACAAAAACCTGTGCCTATTGTTGAGACTTCTTCTGTAAACAAAGACGGAATACAACAAAATTTAAACAATCATGGGTAACGGGCAATGAATGACAAAAATCGCTAAAACTAAATTTTGTTTAGATTTTGTTTTTATTTAAAAAAAAAAAATTTTACTTATATAAAAAAAAGCTAGAAAAAAATGTAAGTAAAAAATCGCCGAAGACTAGGAAAAAAACAAAAAAATCGCCAAAATCATAAAAATCTTAAGCACAATTAAATTTGGGACAATAAATTGCCACATTTTATAATGGAAAAAGTTCGTGAGCTTTAAATATATTTACTCATGTTTAAGGGGATCCGTCCCTGTTAGCATTTTTTTAAATTTTTACTCATATTCGAGTCTTTTTTGACTCTTCAGCGCGATTAAAATACCAGAATATGCTCTCATTTTCTGATCATAAATGATACTTTTGCCGGGAGAAAATGGGACGCTACCCGCGACTCTTCTTGAAGAGTCATATACGATTCGTTTTTTTATTAGTTTTGAGACATTTTCGATTCTTTTTTAATAGCGCGATTTTTCGATTTTTAAGCGTGCAAGTGATTAATCAGTTTTTAATGACCAAAAGTACTAAAAAAAGACTCATACCGATGATGTTTGAAAAAACGATATTCCAAATGCTAGCTGGGTCAAACTTCATACAGAAAAATCCCACAACCAAAATTATCAGCCCAATTATGAATACAAATTTCCTTTTTTCCCTTTTCCCCATTTTTACAATTGAATTTACATAGGAAAAATGGGAGAAAACTTCCAGGGAATTTTTATTCATAATTGGGCTAAATATATATTTTTTTTTAATAATTGACCATAAAACTAGAGGTACGCACCACGCGTTTACGCCTTCATGCATTGCATGTTTTTCATATCATACTTGCGTCATATATGATACTGCGAAATTTCGTGAAGATCGGTACATAATTTACCCTAGGTCCCATAGAAGCCCTACTACCGGAAAACAGTTTAGTACACCTAAAACCATAATTAATAATGCTATCATAACAGAAATTGGAACGTCACAGTTTTTAAGGACTAGAAATAACGCTGTGAAATTTCGTGATAATCGGGCCATAATTTACCCTAGGTCCCATATAAACCCTACTACCGGAAAACAGTTAAGTCGCCTAAAACCATAATTAATAATAAATCGATACAATTTAAGATAATAATAACATCATACAGATATTACTCCTTAAACATTCGAAGTGTCGGTGGAGGGTATCAAAGATTCCGCACAGCCGAATATAGCACTCTAACTTGTTATACCCTCCACCACAATTAGTTGTGAAGAGGGTATATTAAGTTTGTCATTCCGTGTGAAACTTTTTTATTATTCATCTCAGACCCTTTAAAGTATATATGAGTAGGTGAGTTTCAAAACTCGTTCGTTACAAAATAAAAAGTTTGAAATGATAAATGATTCTCACAGTTCTTTTGGTGCTTTCTGAGAAGAAATATGCGGATAGTATTAATGCATGTCCTTGGAAAAACATGGATGAGGACATGGATTGACCCAATAAGTATACTTCTTCTCAAAAATCGCCACAAGAACAGTTAGAGTAAATTTTCATTTCGTATTTTTAATTTTGTAACGAACGAGTTTTGCAACTCACCTACTCATATATTCTGGGTCCTTGAGTAATTCTTAGTCGTTTTTAAGCCAAAATCTGGGTCGATACGTGACATTTCGAACGTGAATTTTTTTCCGTAATAATTCAACTGAATAATGATTAAAATAAAATAAAAATTTACCGTTCATCCGAAAAACATGTTTCTCTTTGAACTCTTCCTTAGATTACAGACCATTTTAGAACATTTTTTTGGAATAATTTATATCAAATACCGCCTATTTTAAGAAAGATAAATATTAAAGAAAACATACCATAAAACATTCTCACAAATAAGAAATTACGTTTGCATAACTTTGCAGTCTGATTGTTCATCTAAGTGAACAAATTTATGATAATTTATGATTTATGAGATATATCCGTTTACAGTATTTAATTAGTTTTTACAATAAATATGAGTGATTTATTTATAATTTAAAAGAAAGCACTTAAAATTTTCTATTTATTTTTATTATTTTGCAGGTACAGATATAAGAAACTTAAAAAAACACGAAACTATTTCTTATAAGCGTTTTTTCTTTTTCTTTAAAGCAATTATTTTTAAACCCTTCACCACAATTGGTTGTGAAGAGGGTATACTAAGTTTATCATTCCGTGTGAAACTTTTTTATTATTCTTCTCAGACCCCATCAAGTATATATATTCTGGGTCCTTGAGTAATTCTAAGTCGATTTAGCCATGTCCGTCTGTCTGTCCGTCTGTTGAAAACAAGCTCACTTTCGAAAAACTCAAAAGAAATAAACAAACTTGATGTCAAATTGCTTGCAGTTATCCTAAGTAGTTTGGGATTGAAATTCAGCAAAATCGGTTCAGTAGCATCAGAGCTATGAATCATAATGTGGAACCACCACCTAAAAAAATTGATATCTTTGTTAAAAAAAAACTAACATAAATGGTGGAACCATGCACAGAATGATATAAGATTTTGCAAAAATTCGTTTTATTTGGTTGGAAATCACACTGTAAAATTTCGTGAAGATGCGTCCATAATTTACCCTAGGCCCCATACAAGCCCTACTCCCGAAAAACAGTACAGTACGCTTAAAACCCCAACTAACAATGCTTTGGCTCTTCCCAGTTTTAGAGGATTAGAAATAACACTGTGAAGTTTCCTGAAGATCGGTCCATAATTTCCCCTAGGCCCCATACAAACTCTACTTCCGAAAAACTGTTTAGTATGCCTAAAACCATAATTAATAATGCTATCATAACAAAATTTGGTACGTCACAGTTTTAGAGGACTAGAAATGATACTGTGAAATTTCGTGAAGATCGTCCACAATTTACCCTAGGCCCCATATAAAGCCCACAGCTTAGCTTCATATGGCCACAAAAAATTTTATCCAATTTTGTGATAAACGGTCCATAATTTACCTTAGATCCCATCCCATTTTAGCAGCCTTCTGAAATTCACTGCAAACGCTTAAACTAATTGCACCGCTGTATTGAAATTTATGTTTTTTAATACCAGAAATTACTCTGCAGAGTTTTGGGATGATTGGTTCACAGCTTACCATGGCTCCAATATAAATTGCTCTCCTGAAAATCATTAAAGTTCGGCTTAAACTGTTACGAATCATGATATTTTACTCAAGCTATTAAAAATTGCTAAAAAAAAAAAAAAAAGGCATTACATTTTTTAATTGTCGGTCAATAATTTATTAAAGGTCTAAACCGCAACCAATTTTAATGCAGATATCTGTTTTTATAAAAATAATAATAAATATCAAAGATTCGGAATTGCCTTTTATAGCACTCTAACTTGTTTATAAGAATTTCTTTATTTAGTATTAAGTTATTTATAAAGTAAATGAGCGATATGTAAAAAGAAACAGTACTTTTGAAAAACTTTCTTAAAAGCGTTTTTTATATGTGAGATGTTCTTATATCCGTTATCTACTATAGAAAATAGTAATAATTGGTCTAATATCTCTTTTAATCCCTTTGCCAAGGACCGAACGAATTTAAGAATTGCAAATGATTTTAGTAATAGTTCTAAATAGTCTCTAATTACATTTTATTACATGATTGTTGCTATTAAATTAAACAACTTCTTTACTTTTACCAACAACTTAGTAATTAAAGTTTTCGCTGGAAATTTACTTTTTTATCACAGTATAAGTTTTCAAAGCATTGACTTGTTCAAAAAGGTTTTTTCTTGTGTGATGGTTTCAAAATACAAGTGGTTGAACGTGTAGTGTATGTGAAAAACACTCAAAAAACTGAGAGCTTTTCATATAAATTTTACCACACGTTCAATCATTTGATTGCGCAAACAGCACATTAAACATTTAAATATTATCATTAATAATTAACTATTTGTATTGCACTTAAATAAAAAGAAATTGTCAACATTGAAAGTATTTAATCTAAATAACCATCTATTAATAGAATTGGCAGCAATTCACGAAGCTCCTTCAAATAACCAGGAAGGTTAAAACAACTATTATATACATTCGAATTTTCAATAAATTCTGAAACATTCATTTCTCTTAACTCTTCCTCGGAAGCAGTTTGAAAGACATGATTTAGAGGCAAGAAAGTGGATATCAAAAATAAAGCTGAAATATTAAAGAAAAGTTATTCGATTTTCTTATTTTAAATATGTAATTCAAAAATTAAAAAACTTACAAAAGTGCCTATATTTAAGATTGGCTATTTGAAAATCCGAGTAACGTGGCAACTCTCCTTGATAATTAATTTTCTTTAATACGTTTAAAAATTCATTAAAATAATACTGCATAAATTCATTCCTTCTCAAACGAAATTCTGGTCGCATCATCATATACTGAGAGTAAATCAAATCTACGGTTAGCGGGGCATAACAGCAAATTTGATAATCCACCATTATCAAATCTTCAGCTTGATTTTTGGAATTAAACTTAAACATCAAGTTCTTCATATGAAAATCTCCATGATTTAAGACGAAAATTTCATTTTTGCTTTTACCCAATTTATAAGCATTGTAAAGGGATTTACATGTTTTCATTAGTTCTGGTTGCATGGCCTTAACTTTTTCCAAATAAATTTTAAATTCTTCATGTTTGGATAATAGATCGATGAATTTGGGAATTCCTCCTGAAATAAAATCCAAAGAGGCAATAGCAGAACTGCTAAATATACCCTCATCGTATTTGGTAACATATTCATGATCTTCACTTTGGCCCAACATAAAACTGACGGCATGCAACTTTGCTACTTTACGATAGATCATATGAATTTCTTGTTCGGTAAGGTAACGAGTACGCAAAGTATCGTAGCCCAAGACACAAAGATCCTCGAAAATAATTACTTTACGTGGTTCCAAACTGTGATAAATAATTCTGCATGCGAAAGCGAAAAATCTGTTAATTATCTTTAAAAAAATATTTCTCTTTCACTTACTCAGCAGCTAATTTTGTAGGCTCTCCACATTTTGCTAAAATCTTCTCAATTTTCGGCAGCGTCTTGGTGTACATATTTATCTCTGTTTCAAATACTTTCGATTGCTTTAACATTTCCGCTTTCATGCCATCATCTGGCAAAGTTTTTAAAACAAACGATCTTTGCTTATTATCCAATGAATTAGCAATATTATAGTTTACTTTACATCGGAACATAATGCTAGCATAATGATCGCCTTTCATACTAGCCGGGCTAATATCGAGATTGTTTATCTAGCAAATTAGAAAAATACTTTGTTATTTTCTAACTTTTAGAAAAAAACGTATCAACTCACTTTAATATTTTCATTATTTTCATATTTTTGTAGAACCATTTCAAAAAATTGTTGATCAATCCATGACGGTGCTATCAATGCATCTTCATTAAATAAACTCATTTTATTACGTAAAATTTTTTGTCGCCTGCCTTTGTCTAAAGTTCCCACTAAACTGAATTTATAAACGATAATTTTGTTTGGCAAAAGCTTTTATACTAGACGATCAAATAGTTAAATTTATCCATAAACAAATAACAAATCAATATGTTTTGAACTGCCTGGGTATGATAACAATTTTTACAAGTACTTTACTAGTAAAAAACTTAGGTATCTGTGAGTATTAGTATGACGTAGCATATTTGTTAATCTAAGTCAGACGATAAAAAGCAAATTACGATATTTTTGTGTATAGTAGTTGCTGAGAAAATTAAAAAAAAAGGGAATGCGAGAGAAATAATTTGTAATAAAACTAGATTTGATAAATAGAATCTGTGATGTCAACTCTTGGGACTCTAAACGCGTGAAGAAATTTGAAAAACGAACTAAAATTGCTAAATTGATAAAAATTTGAGCAAAAAAAAGACAAACCATATTTTAAGTAAAACAATAATAATTTTAAACAAAAAATTAAGATTTATATGAAGCTTTATGTAACTCTTATGCTATGTTCACACTTGGACTCTTAAACGCGTTTAAGTACCTTGTGACGACCAAAAGTCGGAGCCCTCGTTTTTGAGTCACATGCCCTAGACTACACCACCACACCAGACCAATCCGGCCAAAGAGGAATCATAATTATTTGAATTTATTATTATATTTTGTGTTACACCGTATTGCATAGCTTATATTATCCTTGAGTGAATGAATTCATATTATGTTTAACTTAATTTTCTTGCTACAGTGAATTCTACAATTTATATTATCTTCGTGCTTTAATTATTTTGTATTAAATAAGAATTAATTTATGTACTAATTTTGAAATTAACGGACCGATGGCTTCCGCCCTCTGTTGGCAATTAGGAAAGAGTAGGACACGACAACATACACTTATGAGCAACCATGATTTATAACTACTTTAGTATGTGTGTGTAAATGTACACCGGCAAACAGTATAAAAGCGGAGTACGTACCATCAAGCAGTCAGTCAGTCGGCAGCCGGCAATCAGGTAAGATCTTATTTAGCTGTGAGAGGTTACACTTCTATAGCTAAATAATATCTAGCTATTATCGAAGAGAGGTTACACCTCTTTCGTGTGATACAACTTGTTGTCGGCAAAGATCGCAAGGCAAGAGAACAGCGGTGTAGACTAAATTCTCTTGGTTTGTTTTCTGACTATCGTGAGGCCGCGCTAGAGAGCAGGGTGATACTGCATCTCGAGAGAACAGCGGTGTAGACTAAATTCTCTCGACGTGTAGTAGACCGCCCGCGAACGACTGCAAGACAAGAGAACAGCGGTGTAGACTAAATTCTCTTGGCTTGCCGTCTGCTTCTCCCTTGGCTACGTTGGCCTTTCTGTCACAGACGGCGTGTCTGTCACATCGCTAACCTCGTGTGCGTTGTCGGTTCCGTCATTAGTTATATTTAATTTATCGACTATTGTAGTAACTTATGAAACTAAGAGAAATAAATAAACTAAGCGTACGGTTTATAACGTTTTGTGAAAAGAGCGAGTCCGGTGTTTCATTTCTCTGGTCATTAAATAAATTTTTGTAACGAACCCTGGGAGCCGCGAGCTCTACCCCAGCATAAGGTGGAAAACACGTCGTTACAACCTTGAACGTGATTAAACTCTAATCACATCAAAATCGAGATAATTAACCATACATTGAAGTGATTTGTTAATCACCCAGTAAAAACTTCGCCTACTTTTTCAAAATGAATAGCTTCTTTAACACATTATTTTGTAGCTTTCTTCTATAACTACATCTATAACAACTTTTTTCTGGATGTATGCAGGTAAAAAAAATAATGACTTACTTTTTAATGCGTTAGTTTTGGGACATCCCTTGTAAAATTCATTGGTTCTTTCAGTAGAATTGTAAGAAGAGCTCTTATGATTTTCTGATTATTTAACACATTATTTTGTAGGCGAAGTTTTTACTGGGTCATGAATATGTTTAAAATAATCTTCTGATAACTTTATTAAAGTTTTTTTTATCCATTTTTAATACTTTAAAAAAATATAAATTAGTTCCCAGTAAAAACTTCGTTTACTTTTTCAAAATTAATAGCTTCTTTAACTCATTATTAAGTAGCTTTCTTCTATAACTACATCTATAAAAGCTTCTACAACTACTTTTTTCTGGATGTATTTAAAGTAAACAAATAATGACTTACTTTTGAATGCGTTCATTTTGGGACATTCCATGTAAAATTCATTGGTTCTTTCAGTAGAATTGTAAGTAGTGTTCGTATGTTTTTTGATTACTCAACACATTATTTGTTTGTTTGTTTGTTTGTTTGTTTTTGTTTGTTTGTTGTTTTTTTTTTTTGTTTTTCTTAATCAACTGTCATCTTAATCATCTCAAAAGTAATGTGAAGGGCTTTGATTAGCTTAATCAACATTTCGCTAAAACCCGTTTAAAAACCCAAGTGTGAACAAATTATTACACCATTTTATAATTGATCTAACTGATCGTTGTTTTATAACACTTTGAAGTACTTTGTCATCCTAGTCTTCATTCTACAAGTCACTAGCTATGTAATATTGTGACATTTTGTATGTTTTCGTCAGAATTAAATTTCGACATATTTCGTCAGGTATTTTGTAGCTTGAACAACTACTTGTTAAAAGCTATATGGGTAATTCCATGTCAAAACGACCAAGAAAGGGGACCCGACTCCTTTCAATTTTATTGAAATTTGGTGAGTTGTTCCATTTATCCTATAAGGAGCATATGTGAACGAAAAAAAATTAAAAAAAATTTTTTTTTTTCAAAAGTTATGTCATAATTTCGCCGAATTAGCCGAATGTGTTGAGCTTATTTCTTCAATATCTCGAGGACTTCTTAACATACGAAGATGATATTTAAGTCATTTTAAAGAGAATACTTGCTTGGCTACAAAAAATATATGTATTGAAAAAAAAAAATTTATTTTGAAAAATGTATTATGTATCTGCAAAATACAAAATTTTAAAAACAGACTAAATCAAAAACTTATTTTATTTGGCTGATTTTTTTTTCTTTAAAAATCCTGAAACTTTAAAGGTGGTGTTTTTTTCTTTTTTTTATATATGATTTTTTATTCTTTCGCAACCTTTAAAAAATAAAATTTTAATATTGTTATTTTGAGCAATAAGTACACTGTGCTAGTTGCAAAAAACAGACAAGACGGGCACCTGGCGTTTTAACCTTTTTTAGGTTAGCTCTTGTTTTCCAGATATACCGTTATTTCGAAAATTTAGGACGTTGCATAGCATAAATTCGTATAACACAACAACGGTTTAGTTTATTGAAATGGAAAAATGAATTTCGATATTTGAGCTGGTAGTGAGCTAGTCTGACAGTGCAGGGGTTGAGTGTTCAATTAACGCCAGACACTCTGGTCTCCTGCAGAAAAAATATTGATATATAAAAACCTAATCTATAATATTGGCAATATATAAAATTCTTTTATCGCCAGCTCATTATTGGTTTGACCTAACGACTATTTTTAAGAGAAGTTGAGTTAGGTAAGGGGTATATACTGTGAGCGTCAAAAAAGTATACAACTGGTTTTCCAATATAAAAACGTGTTATTTTAGTAAAAAAGAATTTAAATTTTTAGAAGTTCCCAGCAAAAACTTTACTTACCTGGTTAGTTAGCAAGTAATGTTGGAGAAATTAAACACTACTTATTTTTCGGCTGAACAACTACTTATTTTTGTTCGAGGTGTCCACAGAAATCAGTACTTACAATACACTTAACAGAAGTCAAAAAATATCTAGTTATTATTTAACTACGAGTAAGCTGAATTGTACGTACTTACTAGAAGTCAAAACATCACTAGTTAATAGACCTAATAAGTAGTTATTAAGTCCGTTACCAGTAAGTAAATATTCAGTACTGAAAACAACACAACTAATAATTAATTATTGAGCTGATTATAAGTTAGTAAATATTCAGTAGTGAGAATAATAGAAGTAATAAGTAGTTGCTGAGGTCATTACTAGTAAGTTCTTATTGATGTTTTCAAAATAATGACAATTGTAATAACAACAACTTACGAGGTAACGTATGAAACAATTACCACCTATTACCAAAATTCAAAAAGATTACAAAACTTTGGACAATGTTTTTACAATATCAAGTAAAAAATGTGAAATACTGCAAAAATCAACAAAAACTAGTTTACAGTTTTAAAAAACTAAGAAAAGTGAAGTGGCTAATTCTTTGTTCGATTTCTTAATGCTTTAAGGGCGTATTCTAGTCTCTTTGGCATCGATTCCATCCATTTTAAATTTAGCTCAGTAGACATTTTTGGTCACTCTTTTTGCAAAATTTTCTTCAGAGAGTGCTTGCTGCTTATGTTTTCTTAAGTTTACTGTTCAAATGCTCCTAGATGTTTAGTTGTGTTGATATCGAGCGACTATTGGGCTGATCGAGCACGCTTCACTATAGATACTGTATTTTACCGTTGAATTTTTTATTTCTACCTTTTATCACGTTTTTTTTCAACTTTCTCCGGGCAACGAATTTTTACAGATCACAGCAAGCTTGAAGTCTGATCAAATTTGGCAAAGTAAAAATTTTACTTCGTATAACTAACATAACACTTTATATATTGGATAACAAGCTGTACACTTTATTTTGACGCTCACTGTTTATATTAAACTAGCGGGCCCGGCGAACTTCGCCTCGCCTCAATTTTAAGCCTTCAGACAAACTTTAGAGTAATAATACCACACAAATATTTAAATTTTCTCACAAAATTTCATACAAAAACTCGATTTTCGATTTTTCCAACTTTTCCGGAGGGATTTTCCAAAATTTTCTTCCGTAAAAACCTTTTCCTCGAAAATACGAACAACTGACAAAAAATTTTACAGAAATACATTGTATTCATGAAAATAATGTTAATAGTATACAAAATTTGGCATCAAATTGATGGCACTATAGTCACAAAATAGATGACACGTAAAAAATTACAAAATTGTACGAACACGTTAGTAATTGGATTGATGTTACTTTTTGCATCATTGATGCCATTTGTAGTAACATTGATGTCACAATTCTGATGTTAGGGCATCATCAATATGAAGATGTATTTTTCTATCATTGTAGATACCCACTTTCTAAATCCAAAACCTGTTTGACGAAATTTTTATGGTTTCTGAGATGTTAAGCATTAATTTGCTTCGTTTTATTGCCGTAAGAGAAAAAAAGTAGTAAAAGCAAAATAAAATTTTAAAAACTCAATACACAGCAATAAGTATGCGTATGCAGCACAAAAAACTACTATTTAAAAATAAATTTAGAAAAGTAGCGTTTGTGGTACAAAACAACAATTTTCACTTTTAATAAATTGCTATTAACTTCTAAGTTCGTTAATGAACGTTCACAAAAATTATCAATTTTCTTCAAAACGTATGCTGGAAGCAGTGGTGAAAACACAAATACAAAATCCTATTGAGTATATTTTCAGAAAACTTCATATAAACCTTCATTGTCGTTTTTCTCCATTACGACTTTTTGGCATATGCGCCAAACCAATAATTAGCTGACGAGTTGTTAAGCAATCTGTGCTGGAAGCTCTTTTAAAGCCATTATTACAGCTTGCCACTTTGTATAACAACTTTACTTTAAACTAAGGTGAGCAATATTTAAAAGGCAAGTTCATCCTACCGCACTGATAGAAAAATGCATCTTCATATTGATGATGCCCTAACATCAGAATTGTCACATCAATGTTACTACAAATGGTATCAATGATGCAAAAAGTAACAACAATCCAATGACGAACGTGATCGTAAATTTTGTAATTTTTTACGTGTCATCTATTTTATGACTATAGTGACATCAATTTGATGCCACATTTTGTATTTTATTAACATTATTTTCATGATTACAATTGGGGTATTCACAAGGAGTACTATCATTTTATATTGTCATAATGTACTAACATTTTACAACGGTTTAAAAATATTGTTGTTGCTTTGTAAACAAAAAGTGTCTTAATTAATAGAACTTTGCTTGCTATGTTTATATGCTGTCGTAATTATTCAAAAGAGACCTGCGCTGAGCGGCTGAGCCAATCCGCATTAGTTTTTGTAGCCGTCGCCGTTGATGGTATAGTTTTATCCGCCCAATATCCGAATTTAACCAGCGGCTAGCAATTTTTTCAACAAAACACTTGCGGCGTCAAATTATGTCGGCTTAGGACTCTGATGTTTGGTAAACAAACAAAATAAATTTTTTTTGTGATTTGCGTTTTAAAAATGGAAAATAGTTAGTCAAGATCTAATTTGATTTATTAATTCATGGATTATAATTAAAAATAATTTGATATTAGGTAAATATTTATTTTTTATATTTGTTTAACATCAGCTGATTTAAATTCAAAATAGCATACTTAATTATAAGGGGTTGTTCACAACAGTCGTATTTTTTTATGTTATTATGTTAAGACTTATGTCTTTATGACACCTTTTGAATCCCCCAAATGTATTATAAGAAGCATAAATTCCTATATTCTATTCTTTTAAATTATTTAGTTAAATACATCAAATTTTTACAGTAGAATGATTACGAAAACCATATGGGGCATGATGCTGGTGTCTTATTATTGAAAGTTCTGCTGTAAACAACGATCGTAATTCTACAAACGTGAAACAAACATATGTAACGGGTAAGTAAATAATAATATTCTTTCACTTTGACTTAAGTCAATTCCACTGACTTTGACTTAATGACAAACCGTCATTAAATTGATGATAATGTGTCCTTTCTCCGATGTGTCATCCCGTTGATGACATAATTTCATTTTGACCCTGATGACACTTTGGCCAAGTGATGTTAAGGTTGACATCGCTATGATGAAAAGTGTCATGAGGTCAAAAACGAAGACACTTGTCATAGAACTGATGTCAAAATACATCAGCGTTATGACGCCTTTTCTATCAGTGTAGGTTAAAGTTAAGTTGATATAATAAATAACTTAACTCATAAAATTTTTACAGTAACTTATTGTGTGTTATTGAATTCGTTTTCCGTACTGTAAAAATTGAACAAAAATATAGTTATTTTACGAATAACTTTATTTTGTAACATTTTTGTTTGTTACTTAAACAACAAAAAAAAATATTGTTTTTTCGTAGTTATCTGGTTATGTAGTTTGATTTTTTATCGGTTAAAATATATTTTTTAAAAGTAAAAACTATTAAATATTACGTAATATGCTGTTTAATAAATAAAAATTTTAAAAATTAATGTAAAATTCATTTATTTTAAATGAAATGTAAATGATCCGTTTTTTAAATTTAAAATTTAAGTTGTTTAAGTTTAAATTTAACTACATAATATTTTGAGTGTTGTTATACGTCTAACAAAATCCTACCTTTAACTAATGGCAAGTTCTTATAATGGCCCTCAATTGAACAAAAATATTTAATCTAAATAACCATCGATTAACAAACTAGGTAATAGGCGACGCATTTCATCTATGAATTCTGGATGCTCATAAGCTTTTGCAGCCATTTCAGGGCCTTCAAAATATTTCGATACATCCACATCTTTCAGGTCATCCAATTTTGGTATTACGATGGCGCGTACCATAGGCAAAAATGTCGCCATTAAAAATACAGCTGAAAGTATAACATTTGTAAAAATTAACAGTTGTTATTTCAATCTAACACTAGTAAAAAAAACTCACAAAAATGTCTATATTTCAGACCAGCTATTTGAAAATCCGAGTAACGTGGCATTTCTCCCTGGAAGTTAATTTTCTTTAACGTTCCTATAAATGCCTCGAAATAATACAGCATAAATTCATTTCTTCTTAAACGAAATTCTGGACTCAATAACATGTACTGGGAATAAGTCAAATCAATATTCATGGGAGCATAAGAACTAGCTTGATAATCCACCATAATCACATCCTCGATTTCTTTTTTGGCATTTAATTTAAACATAAGATTTTTTATGTGGAAATCACCGTGATTTAAAACGAATATATTATTTTGATACTGTTGTAATTTATAGGCATGATATAGATCTTTGCAATTTTCCATTATTTCGGGTTGCATTACTTTGATTTTATCAAAATATATTTTCAATTCTTCACGTTGTGATAACATTTCAATAAAGTTCTTAATACCACTAGACATTAAATCCAAGGCCATTATATAGGAGTTACAAAATACAGCCTCTTGGGCCAGCATAAAACTACCGGCATGTAGTTTAGCAAGCTTTTGGTAGACAATTTTTACTTCATCTTCGGTGAGATACCGTTCACGTAAAGTATTATAACCTTTCGCGCAAAGATCTTCGAAAATAAGTACTTTACGTGGTTCCAAAGAATGGTAAATAATTCTGTAGTTCGAAAAAAAAAATGGTTTTTATGTGTAATTTATAGAACACGAGCGCCTTACTCGTTTGTTCGAATTACATTTAAAACAAAAACAAATTTTGAAATTTTGTTTTTGTTTTAAATGTAAGTTGAACGGACGAGTAAGGCGCTCGTGTTCTATAAACCACACATTAGTTTTTTTGACATAAGCTTTATGATGACTGTTTCACAATTCCCAATGAAAATATTTTAAAAACTGAGTATTTAGTTTTTTTTTAGAAATTCGGAAAATAGACTGTAATAATTTCATCTGTATTGAAATTTAGTATGATTAATTGAATATCTTATCTCTCTTTTATACTTACTCTGCTGCTAATTTAATAGGTTCTCCACAATTGGCGAACACTTTTTCAATTTTTGGTAATGCTTCAGTATAAATACCGATTTCAGTTTCGAATAAATTCGCTTCATTTAACATGTCACGTTTCGGACCTTCTTCTGTTGGCATAGTTTTGATAATTATTGACTTTAGCTTTGATTCCTTGCAATTATCGCTGTTAAAGGATATTTCACATCTAAACATAATACTAGCATAATGATCACCTTTCATGCTGGCCGGAGTGATATCAAACTTAGTTATCTTAAAAATACTAACAAATTCAATATTTATTCGGAAAACGACATATTATGTAGGTATTTACATACTTTAATACTGTCATTCTTTTCGTATTGGCGTAAAACATTTTCTAAAAATTCCTGATTAATCCATGTTGGAGGTACCAATTCATCTTCATTATAAATGCTCATTTTGTTGGTTAAAAAGTTATTGCTATTACTATAGTATACTGTTAAGTCAAAGTTGTTAATAATTATAAAAGAATATTTATTTATTTATTTATATTGTTTTAGTTTTTATACAAGAAAAAACGAAAATTATATTACGAGAACTCGTCATAAAAGCTTTGGCTGATAAAAGAGCTTAAAAGATGGACGTAATTTAGCACAAAAAACTTACTCTTTTCTTGTTGGTATATTGTGTTCTTGACAATGCATTTTAAAAGAGCTTTAAGAGAAAAAATTTACGCTGACGTCATCGTCGCACAAAGAGCTGAAATTGCCTAAAGTGATGATAATTTAAAAAGCGGAAATTAATCTTTCACATTAATATTTGATATTGGGTGAAAATAAACAAAAATCTACATACCTAGATGCTAAAATTACCGCTTTGAGTAACTTCCTCTATTGGCAGTGAGCGGTTAAAGTCGAATAATTTTTACAAATTTTGCGTGCCGCGAGCTATTTTGTCTTTAATCTTCTAAAAGTAAATATATTATAGTGGAACCATCTACTTTAGGTATTTAAGTACCTTAAAAAATAATTTTTGTTGTGTCAAATGTTTTAGAAATAAAAGGTGATCTAGCCTAATGTAAATAAAACAAAAAGTTTTCAGAGAACTATCTTAATATAAATTAATATAATAGAGCAATTGTATCATCATATATATTATTTCTAAAGCACTTTTTTTTGTCGGTTGCAAATATCTCCCATACCACCGCATCAAATTTAATGAATGATATCTCATTTTAAAGCTTATTTCTAACACTAATGACGAAAAATAGTTAGAAATTGAAAAATTAATATTTTCATTGATAAAAATTACGGTGCGAAATATTCGCACGGGTCATCTACTACATATATATTTTTCAAACTATATTTGAATACCTTTCTTTTGTCATATAAAGGTTTTCCTATTTTTCCTTTAACAATTTTAGTAGATAAAATTACATACTCAGTATCTGTGATTAAAAATATAATTCGCTGTAATATCTATAGATAAAATCTCGAAAAATGTAAATAATAATATAATCAAATAATTTAATAAAGATGAATTTAAAAAAAAAATAAAAAAAAAATTAATATAATAGAAGGATTCGGTGGCATGCCTTTATCCGATGGTCCATATTTTCAATGACTCTGAGAAATAATTGATGTTCAATGTCGTTAATGTGCCCAATATTCTCATTCTTTAGATCTTGAATTGTTCTGGGCTTATTGACGTACACTTTTTCTTTTAAATATCCACAAAGAAAGAAGTCGAACGGTGTTAAATCACATGCTAGTGGCGGCTACGACGTGTGATAATACGACCATTGAAATTCTCGACCAAAAGAGCCATTGTTTCGTTGGCTGTGGAACCCCTTATCGTCCAGGTCCATTTCCTCAATTTCTGGCCACAAGAAGTCCTTCATCATCTCGCGATAGCGAACCACTTCATTATAACTGCTTGGCCGATCTCATTTCCGAAGAAGTACGGCCCGATAACACCTGCTCTTTGTGGATGCATCGGCTTTTCAGCAATCATTTTGCTAAAATTTGCGCACAATTTTCCCGATTATAGATACATTTGGCCGATTATACTGACCAAAAAATCACGAAGTGCACGAAATTAATTTTGAGTTGAACGCCCATTTTCATAAAAGGCTTCAACAATCTTAACGCGCTACTCAATTGTGTACCTCTTATGGTTGAATTTGTCAAACACTGAAACAAAGAAATGTCAAATTAAGTTGGGCAAAAAACTTGACGTTAAGGTGTGATTCACAATTTACATCGTGCATTATGGGTTGACCATTTATTTTTAATGTTTTTTGAAAAGTGCTCTATAAATGGGGTATTGCGTTTCAAAAGTTTCGGGGCGAGATCGGGCAAATTTTATAGATTGCTCTTCTACTATGATATATCAAAAAATAAATCTTGCGGATTTGCTGCGTTTTTCTACTTATTTAAATTTTTGAACACCAGTTACTAAAAACATATGCTGAAAACGGTTGTATATATTAATAAAAATAAAAAGTGCAGCTCGAGAAACTTCATTGATATACTTTTCATTCTAGGGCGTGACTCGTGCAAATTTTTTTTGTTTTGTATTGGGGTCGAGCTGGTTTGCCTAATTTGAGGCGTGTCATAAAACTGAGTATATTTAAAGTTAGACATACAAAGTGTTAGAAGGGATTTCTTGCAAAGTGCAAGAATTTGGACTTAAGGGGAAAAGGATCCGAAATGGCATGTGTGGACGTCGGATTAAAACTTCACCAAAGGCAAAAATTAAGCCATAAAAAAGAATTAAAAAATAAATATTTCTGGAATTGTTTTCAACTAATCTTTAATCCTAAGTGGTGAGTGGTTTATCTTAATTTTTAAACCACCCTTATGCATACATAAATCGCTCATTTGCTGACAACGTCGTCATAACTAAAGCTACCATAATATGTTTAAGACCTTTTTGTTCTCTGTGCCTATTGGTCCACAATTGACTTCTAATTCTAAATTTTTATACGCTACACCACCACTAGTGGTGAATAAGGGTACACTAAGTTTGTCATTCCGTATGAAACTTTTTTAATATTCATCTAAAATCACCTAAAGTTAATATATTATGGGTCCTTAATTTTTTTAAGTCGTTTTAGCCAAGTCCATCTATTTCCATAATATGCATAATCGGTTCAGTAGGAAAAGAGTTATGAACACAAATGTGGAACAACCTCTTTAAAAAATTGATATTGTGGTTAAAAAACTAGTATAAAATGGTGTCAGATTACCCATTCTCGTCTTATTTTGAACAAATTAATTTTATATATCTTCACAAAATTTAAAAGTATGATTTTATTAAATTGTGTGAGGATCGGTTCATATTTTCATAGGCCACATATAAAGTCAATACTCGGAAAACTCTTTAGTACACCTAAAACCGTAGCGTAATATTGCTATTGTAGTAAACTTTGATATGTCATAGTTTCATATGATAAGAAACCGCCCCAACAAAATTTTCGAAGATCGGTCTATAATTTACCATAGGCCGCATAAAAACCCCACTCACGAAAAACACTTTACAACACCTAAAACCCTAACGAATCATACTATTGTAGTAAAACTTGGTCTGTCACAGTTTTATACGATAAGAAAGCATTTTGCAAAATTTTGTAAAGATCGGTCCATAATTTATCACAGGCCCTATGTAAAGCCCAATACTTAAATACGCCTAACAATATTTCTGAAACAAATCTTGATATTTTATTTCATTTAGGCAAAATATTACAATTCTGCGACGTCAGGTGTTATAAAGATTGGTTTTTATTTTATAGATTCTATATAGAACCTACTCCTGAAATTGGCCGTTAATGACTTTATTTATTCTTTGGCAAATTACTTGTTTTAGTCCAAATAACCATCCCTTAATAAGACCGGTAAGAAAAGACGCATGTCTTCTATAAATTCTTGTTGCCGATAGGCTACAGCGCCCATTTCCGGACTTTCAACATATTTAGCGGTATCAATATCTTTGAGCTCATCTACAGAAGGGACTAAGATCATGCGAACGTGGGGCAAAAAGGTAGACATCAAAAATAGAGCTAAAAAGATAAAAATCATTGAAAAAAAAGTTAAAATGAAAAAAATAATAAAAATAAGTCTTACCAAAGTGCCTATATTTTAGACCAGTTATTTGAAAATCTGAATATGTTGGTAATTTTCCCACAAACTTCATTTTTCTCAACATGCCTATAAATTCTTCAAAATAATAATGCATGAACTCATTGCGTCTTAAACGAAATTCTGGACTCATAATTAAATATTGTGAATAAAAGAGATCAATGGTCGAGGGAGCATAACAGCTCACTTGATAGTCGACCAACATTAAATCTTCAATTTGATTATCGGAGTTAAATTTAAACATCATATTTTTCATATGAAAATCTCCATGATTCAAAACATAAATCTCACTTTCGTCCCTTTTCAATTTGAAGGCCTGATATAGATTTTTACATTTTTGCATCATTTCTGGTTCCATTATTTTGACTTTTTCTAAATAAGCTTTTAGTTCTGTATCTTTAGCTAACATGTCCATAAAATTGACAATACCCTCGGACATGTGACCCATTTGCATTATTGCGGAATTACAGAACAAACCCTTTTCGAATTTTGTTACACATTCAGAATCTTCACCACCGCCCAACATAAAACTGGCCGCATGCAATTTGGCTAATTTACGGTAGACCATTTTTAATTCATCTTCGTTTAGATAACGTCCTTGTACGGTATTATAGCCAGCTTTACAGAGATCTTCGAAAATTAATACTTTATGGGGTTCCAACGAGTGGTAAATGATTCTGCAAAAAAAGACGTTAAATATGTTATTTTTTCACTATAATTTTTTTCTTTTATTTTAGTTTCTTATTACGACTTCTTTTCCTGGGACATAAGTCATAACCAGGGAAATCGTTAGTAAAAATGCAATAACAATATTTTTTTTTGTGCGACCAATGGAGGCAAAAACAATATATTTATCCGTTTTAGAGCTTTTTATGAATTTTGGCATAAATTTGTCAGTATTTTTGTCAACAAAATATTTTTTTTTTTAGGTTTATAGTGTATATATTCCACCTTTTTGAAACATATTTTAATACTTCGTAAGCTAATTATTGGTTTGACCTACCGACCATTTTCAAAAAAATTGAGTTTGGTATGGGTTATATATATTTCAAATTCCCCCTTTCTGAATCCAAAACCTACAAATCAATAATTTTCAATAAAATAGTATTAACTTCTAACTTCATTAATGAAAGCTCACAAAAATTCACACTTTTCTTCAAAACATATGCCGGTAGCAGTGGTGAAAATACAAACAAATTCTATTGGCTATATTTTCAGAGAACTTCATGTAAAACCTCATTGCTGTTTTTCTCCACAGCGGCTTTTTGGCATATGCGCCAAACCAATAATGAGCTGACGACTTGTTAATTTGTTTAAAATGCACACGTAACTTTTTTAATCTTAACCTCATATAGAGCACAGAGAGTAACAAGTTTAAACGTTCATATTTAGCCAAAAAAAAAAAAATTTGGGTTCTCGAACGCTCCTAATGTTGTTTTTATACCCACACCACAATAGTGGAGAGGGTATTATGCATTTGTGCTGATGTGTCTAACGCCTTAAAATATTGGTCCTAGACCCGCCTTAAAGTATACCGATCGACTTAGAAACACTTTCTGAGTCGAGCTTACGATGTCCGTCCGGCTGGCTGGCTGTCCATGTAACCTTGTCGCAATTTTGAAGATAATTTGATAAAATTTGGGTCATAGGTTCTTATTGGCACAAGGACAAAGCCTTTTAAAAATGGGCCAAATCGTAGGACCACGAGGGAAGATAGGGGGAAATTTCTTCCTCTCAGAAACTATCAAACCGATTTTAATGAAATTTAAAACATAGATAGAACCAAATCTATATGGACACAAAAGGTATGTATTTTTTTAAAAATAGGACCACGAGGGAAGGTAGGGAGCAATTTCTGACTCTCACAAACTTTCAAATCAATTTTAATGAAGCTAAAAAACATAGATTATGGACACATATTAATATGGACACATAAGCATGATGTGTTTTTAAATACTGTGGTGTAGGGTATCATATGGTCGGGCTTGACCGACTATACTTTCTTACTTGTTTATTCTTGTATTTGTTGCCTGGATCATATGCAAATAAAAAAAAAATTATTTAACCAGAGGGCTAATTCTGGCAGTCTTGATCGAATACTTTTTTGTTTTATTTTTAATTCTTACAGCTGGTACTGAACGAATCAAAATTATATTTTTTATTTTTTGATTCGTTCAGTATCGATTCAAAAAATTAGAAATAAAATTGCTTTCGAATCGAAAAAGTATTCAATCAAGGCGTCTTTTACAGAATTTTTACTTTTTTTAAACGTAGTGGTGGACTGCTTAATTAAAAAATTATTATTTGTTTATGTATCTTTTAAGGGCTAAATGCACTTGTCAAATGCTTGTCATGCAGGCGAATTCACTCGTGTACGTGTGATGGACGTAATATTTTTTTTATTTTCCATCCGCTATCGTCTGTGTCACACATTCAAACACATTTTCATAAGTACTACCACAATGCTTGATGAGTATTTTGATATATGTATTTGGACCTTTAAGCTACATTTACACGACATGTATCTTGCAGTGGTTTTTTTCAGATGTAAAATCCATATGTTAATGCCCAATTCTGTCAAAATTAACATATACGTAGGTTCATAAATTTTGCTTTCATAACCTAAACTTGTTTTCAACAGCAAAATACATACTGATAGATATTTCCATTCATTTAAGTTAAATAAAACTATTAAAGAATTTATGTAAATAAATATATTTTAATATGTTATTTGTCGCAACAACCAAATGAATAGCAAAACAGCTGATTTCAGATGGTTTGTCAGATCAAAAACTTAAGGATTCACTGCAAATTCGAGCTGACTTTTACATAAGCAAATTGTTTATGCCTTAACACGCATTTTGCAGTAGGAAATTTGGCAAGCACACTGCTAAATACATGTCGTCTAAAACCACCTTTATTGTTTCTCTTTTGATTTTTGCCTTTTATGTAGACATCTCTATTTTCTCTTACTTACTCTGCAGCTAATTTTGTGGGTTCTCCGCTTTCGACTAAAATTTTTTCAATTTTTTGTAAAGCTTTCGTATACATGTCAATTTCAGTCTCAAATAAATCTGATTCCTTTAACATTTCACGTTTTGGGCCATCTTCAGTAGGCAGTGTTTTCAAAATTACAGATTTTTGGCTTGAAAAACTATTACAGCTATACGAGATATTACATCTAAACATAATACTGGCATAATGATCACCCTTTAAAGTGGCAGGACTAATATCAACACTAGTTACCTGTAATACAAATATTTCAAATTTTATTAATTTGAAATTTTTTCCAAATATCTTGAATTTTTTTTAATGAATTATGTATGTACCTTAACATTTGTATTATTTTCATATTGTTGTAAAACTTTTTCGAAAAACTCTTTATTAATCCAGGAGGGGGGTAACAATTCATCTTCATTATAAATGCTCATTTTATTTATTTTGATTTTGATTTAAATTTATTTCTTATTATTTGAAATGTTTTGTGTTCTGGTGTTCACTTGCAACTGAACAGATTGTAATACGTTTTAGTTTTCTTTTATACCCTTCACCGCTAGTGGTGAATGAGGGTAGACTAAGTTTGTCATTCCGTGAGAAACTTTTGCAATGTTCATCTAAGACCTCATAATGTATCGTTTAGTAATTCTTAGCCAGTTTTGCCATGTCCTTCCGTTAAAATCAAACTTGCGAACATCTCAACAAAAAAACAAATGCACTCAAAATCAAAAACAATCGATTCGTACTTTAATCAAGCCAAAGCAATGTCAATAGTACGGTAAGTACAAATTTTCTAAAATCAAGTATAAAATGCTTAATTCAAGTACGGCTTATTCAAGTTTCAAATACTTAACTTTAGCCGTATGGGTATTTCTACAGAAAAGTCTACTTTTTGTCACATTACGCCGCCAAGCATTTTTAACTGTTTTTCAAAAAAAAATTAATGTTATTCCTTTTTTGTGTTTTGGTGTAAGCGCAACTAGCTGTACATTTGGTGAAAAAAGAAAGGAAATATTTGTACAACACGAATCTAAAGTACAAGCTTAATTGCTTAGAGGTGCACTTTAAATAATCTGAAAACAGAATTGACTCTTATAAGTAAAAGTGAGGTAAAATAAATCTCAAAGTGTGCTGCTTGATTCAAGAATTTCTAAGATGATTAAATCCCTAATTTCAATATTCCGAAATTAAGATTGATTCTTAAGTTAAGAGTCTCAAGGAACATTAACACAAGGTACACTCATTGGGAGTGTAGAAATGCTGCTCTATAAAAAGAACCGAGTTGTCAAAATTGTCTTCATATAAATTTTATATTATGTATATTTATTTATATTATAAAACAAAAACAATTTTACGCACACATGTACAAATTTTGGCTCATATACACGAAATTTGACGTTTGGGTTCTTACTGGGGTAAACAGCTGACAGGCATATGGGCTAACTACCTTGTGTAAATATACCTTGTCTGTTCTTAACACCTACCTCAGGGAAGCAGAGAGAGAGTGAGAGAGAATACATATTATTATTAATTTTCCCTTTTACAGCTATACCAGGGATGATAAAGTTAGTACAATTGTACTTTTTTTAGTACTATTTGCATTGCAAAAGTGCTGAAGTACTCCAATGACATATTTAGTACAATTTAAAAATTTTCAAATATCAGAAGAATAGCCAAAGGCAAATTGTCTATACAACATTCGTCGGCGAATATGGAAAGGATTTTTTCGTAGCAAACTATAATAAAAACAAAAGGGGTATAGTGCGGCCCTATATGTTGCGACTTGTACAACCATTTGTACAACGGTTGGTCATCGGTTGTGAATAAGATATCAATTTGATTTGAGCTTTTAAATTGGTTCGTGTGATGGCGATTTTTTCTTTTGTTTTTTATATTCATTCTGACGTGTTGAAAGCAACAGCATGCGAAGTAAACAATATGTCAAAAACTAACAAGAAATTCCAATGCGTAATTAAAATAAAGACAATAAAACTACCGGAACTATTATTTATTTTTATTTTCTTGCTCCTCTTCTTACTCCATCAAAACTTCATATATCGTCACTAGAGCTAATAAATCGGAACGATGTAGACTCTATAAAAATAATTTCTCAATAAAGCTTAATGAAAAGTTCGTTAAAAAGTAGTAGAATGTAGTAGTTGATCATTCGCAGGATCAACTGGTCTATTCAGCTCAATTTTACGAACAGTTACAATGTGCCCTTAGACAATATCTTTTGGGCTTATTACTGGGTTAAACGTATTTATACCCTGTTCCACTTTGGCGCCCTATGCTCCAGTGGGAGTTAGCAGAATATAAAAAGTACCCAGATAAAAAAGCATTGTCTAAATTCCCTATTACGTATTAATTTAATGTTTATTTTTGTTATTTGCCAAAGGTGTATTTCAAATACGTATGCACACAAAAAAAAATCAAGTTAAAAACGTCGAAAACAAGGTTGATTTAAATTTTTTCGGTGGTGATTTTGCTTCATACGGGTTTCATGTTAATTCAACCTGATTTTACAATAACTGCGAACAACATTTTTTTCTTTTGATATAACTATAATTCATGTTAATTTAACAATGCAGTAAAGTTAGAGCAAAATGTAATTTATATTGAAATAACAATCGGAATCACGTTGAATGAAAGTTATTTCCAGTTGAAACAACGTGAATTTCATGTAGAATCAAATGGGTTTGAGTGTATTTTAACAGTGTGAAGAAGCTTCAGACAACATTTGCATTTATGTAAGAATAATTAAAAACCCTGTAACACATGTTTCACTTATTTTGTATTCTCCTTTGTTAACAGAAGCATCAGCAGAATCGCCCGATATGGTCATCATTCTACTTTGAAATCTTGATGTACTATTTAAATAAACAATTTTAATTAAAAGAATACGGGAATTGTCTTCTTTTTATAACATATTTTAAAAGTGAAAATAAAAAATGTACATAATTAAGTAGGTATGCATGTTAATTTAACAAGATAAACTTTTGATTTTAATACAAAACAGGTTTTTATGGGTTCAATATTGAATCCAGATTTATTTATATTTTAATATTTTTTTTTTTTTATTTTTTTAACACTGAATAATATTAAATAAACGTAATTTAAGGTTATTTTGATATTTTTTATTAAAAATTAATATGAAATAATGATAAATTTAAGTAAAGGGCATAATTTTTCTGAAATTTAACATGATTCTCAATCAACATTTTTCCATGTTAATTTTACATGGGTATTTTTTTCTTTGTGTGTATAAAAGTAAAGTACAAGTGAATTTTAATGTACATATCGCACACCCTGCTCAAAAGTGACTTAACTCAAAATTTAATTTTCGAGTTTATATGCTTAAACTATGCACAATACATTTGATTTTCTAAAATAAAATATTAGTGTATTTTGTTGTTGTTAACTTTTACACTGATATTTTTTTTTATAAAAAATCAAGTGTATTGTGCCTAGTTTAAGCATATAAACTCGAAAATGAATTTTGAGTTAAGTCACTTTTGAACTGGGTGTGCGATATGTTCGTACATTTTCTGTTATTTAAATAATAAAACTAGTAAAAAATATTTTTTTAGGTTAAATTACAATTAGTGCCAAAAAAGTACAATTTTTTTACAGAATTAAGTACAATTTAGAAAATTTCAATTATCATCCCTGAGCTATACCTAAGCAAGATCGGACGGCGGAACGTTTTCTTCCGCTTAGTTTTCACGCTGATATGCCATACGAAAACAAGAGCTTCAACGTTGTGTCACGAACAGTAGTGCTAACTTTCTTGTTTAATAAATCCCACATAAAAGAAATAAAAATGGAAATAAAACCTCTAGATTGTCCTAAAAATAGCTGAATTGCCATTATTTATTGACAATATCAGCCAACTGCACTACTTTACGCGTTGTCAAAATCAGATTTTCCAAATTCCAAAGCGTTGAAGCCCCGCTTTTTGAGCTTGCTTCATAAATTTTTTATGAGCATGACAATTTTTGATTATATATAAATTATAATTTAACACCAATATTTCTAGTTAAGTCTGGGTTTACACTATAAAAGTTTTCTTTCAGTAAGTTCTTCTCTTCGCTCTCACCAATAAACTCAGACTTTCTGAAAAAAAAACTTTCATAATGTGAACCCAGACTAACATACGCAGTTTGGGATGGAAATCCAGCACAATCGGGTCAGTAGGAAAAGAGTAATGAACCCAATTTTAATTTACTGTCAGATTTTGGACCGCGAGAGCATAAGTGACTCGTTCAACTAACATTAATTTTTCAAGAACTCGTTTTATGTGAATAGAAGTTATACTACTAAATTTCGTGATTAGTCTGAGCTCATACGGCTCATGTCTTATTGACAAGATTCTTCCTTTTTCTTCTTTGAACATGAATTGGCGTTCAAATGATTCATTTCATGTTGACGACATGTGGTTTTTTGATATTGAAAACAATAACACCATTAAACAACGAATGGAAAAGCAAAACGTGCTCGTTTCTTTTCCCCTCGTCCCTCTCGCCTATAAAGTAGCAATCGTGTCAATAAGATATGAGCCGTGTGAACACAGATTTATTTAAAGCCTACTATCGAAAGAAAACTTTAGTTGGTCTAAAACAGTAGCGAATAAGCCTATTAAATAAAATTTTATTTGCTAAATTTTGTAAAGATCGGTCCATAATTTACCATAGGTATTATATACAGCCCACTCTCGGAAAACACTTTAGTACGTTTAAAACTTTAAATTAAATACACTCTTTAAAATCCAAAACTTAAATGAATTATAGTATTTATTTTAATAGGGTTAAGTTAAGTGTAATATGTAAGTCTAGAAAAAAATCATTAAATTTTTAAATTTTGGTAGGGAGTAAAAAATTTTCGGCGCGGCCGAATATGGTACTTCTACATAATATAATAAAAGCTTTTCCTATATAATTCTCTAACAAATTATTATTATATACAAATTATCTATCAAAACATTTAAGTTCTAGTGGACAACAAACAAATATTAAAACTAAAAAGCATTTTATGACAACTTTTTTTGCAGTTCTGCTTGCTCTGTTGTGAAAAAAAAATTTTAAAATTTTCTAAAGAGATAGAAAACATTACACAATATTTTTTTTTATTTCTTGTTGGTCAAAGTATATGTAAACAAAATTAGCAGATATACGTATGTGTATTTCAACTGGCAAGTAAGTAGACTTAAAAAAAACCAGTGAAATGCGCATGGAAGCTAGCTTTCCCTCAACAATAAATTTCAGTGTATTTATTAAATATGAAAAATTGGGAATTAAGCACGTCATACGGAAATCGTATTAATAAAAAACAAATTTATTTTGACAAATTTGCATGTACTCTAGATCAAGTTAAAACTCCTGATTTATTTCAAACAAAACCCGATTTTTTTACTTTAGAAGCTCTAATATCACCTGTGTTCGGTGGACCCTATTTCAGGAGCTTTTAGCTGTCTGGTCCCACTAAAGTATTACTTTGACGCCATGGATATTTTGCTTTGGCGTTGATTCGGCTGATTAATCGGGCTTTACATACGATTTCTTGCACTTAGAGAAGTCTTAGTGGATCGATTTATTAGTGTCAGTAATGATTCTTTGCAAAAAATACTTCGTTTGATGTCCAATTTCCTTGGTTTTGAATGAATCCTGCTGCTTGGAAACGTATTAAAATTACTGTTAAAATGGCTTTCAATGATTCTGTAAGTTTTTTGTGATTCTGTGGATTTCTTACGTAACGGGCTTGAATATTTTAATGAATTCCCAACAGATGGCGTATTTTTTATCAGATGAAATACATACATATTTACATACATTAGAAAATAATAATTGGCGACCCTTTTCTTCGTCCTTAAGCGTGAGAAAAAAGGTTTACAGATTGATTTCGATTGATTACGAAGCTGTTTCGCTTTGAAAAAACCACTATAAAAATGTCTCTTACATCAAATAGTTTGTCACGAAAGTGGCCAATTTTTATTTAAAAAAAAAACGTAACATAAAACAAATCAAACAAAACACAAAAAAAAATATGTTGACATTTTTCAACTCAGTTAAAAGATAAGCAGGTACCATCGTTACTGCAACCAATACATTACAACAAAAAGGAAATTATATTCCAGCTTACGTCAAAAAATACTTTAAACAAAAATCAAAGTCTGGGTTCTCACCAGAGAAACCCAAAAAGTTATATCTTTAATACTTATAACCTATTCATACGCCACCGAGCACGAGTACAGGCAGGTATGACTATCAATAAGTATGAACATGAATAAGTTTGTATATCGACCGGTATGAGTACGAACAAACAGGCATGCTTATGGATAATCCTTAGAATGCGTACGAGTGTAGGCATGTATCGATGAGTATCGACAAGTAATACCATGTTCACACGGACACCAATATTCGTGTTTCGCTCTCTTATTCCTGTTTCGCGCCCCAAACATGATTGAAACGACTTGTTTCCCCATACAAAATTTTGAGAGCGAAACAGGTCGTTTCATTTTGAAACAGGCTGCGAAACAGATACAATCTACTATCATCTCCAATTTTGATAACAGTTATCGTTAGTTTATCTGAACTAGCTCTCAAAAAAAATCAAAACAAAGAAAAAAACAAAATAAAAATTGATGTTTAATAAAATAAAGTGATAATAATAACATAATAATATTAATAAAACTATTAAATAATATATTTTTAAGTTTTATTTACTTTTTTATCTATTTTAAAAAGAATCACACTAACAACACAAAAAAAATGTCAAAATGAAACAAGAACGAATCGTATGAACAGCATGTTTGGCAATCTAGTTTCAGAGAGCGAAACCAGTGGTTTATATCGTCGTATGAACATAGCATAACTTCAACAATTTGTATGGTTATTTTAAAGCCAGCAGTGTTGCCACGACCTAAAAATTTTTGATGCAGAAAAAGGCTGCGAAACAGGAAAAATGTACTATCATCTCCAATTTTGATAACATTTATCGTTAGTTTATCTGAAATAGCTCTCAAAAAAAATCAAAACAAAGAAAAAAACAAAATAAAAATTGATGTTTAATTAAATAAAGTGATAATTATAACAAAATAATATCAATAAAAGTGTTAAATAATAAAAGCCGTATTCATAATGAAAATTTGGCATAAAGTTAGCAAAAAGTTTATTCATAATACACTAACCAAACTCGGGCTAACGATTTGCTAAACTCTTGTTAACGAGCTGCCAAACGTTTGCCAACTTGTGAAAAACAGCCGTTTAATGTCAAACAATTTTGTTGGTTTTTTTTTTTTAAATAACTGCTGTTTTTTAATTTACTGTCTTTTCTTAATTTATTTTAATTTTAAAAACTTTTTAAATTTGTATATGTGAAGGGAAAAAGAAAAAAAATGACAAATTCAGCGATGATTAATGCAAAACGTGTTGCATTTTTGATTAATACAATGTGGCATCATAAAAATTCAGAGTTGATTTATTAAAAGTTGGCAGATGGAGAAAAATTTGTTATAAATAAACTCTGGGCCAACAAGCTGCTAAGTCGCAATTTACATTATGGACATTTCTTGCCGGACAGAAACATTTTGTTGGTAAGGGGGCGACGCTGTATGCTTGACTTACTTTACTTCTTGCCTCTCTCGCCAACAAACTTTTTCTGTCCGGCAAGAAATGTCCATAGTGTAAATTGCGACAAAGCTTAATCGCCATTCTAGTTAGCAGATCGTTGTACGTAGTGTACAAAATATGGCTAACTTTTTGTTATGAATACGGCTGTATATGTTTAAGTTTTATTTACTTTTTTTATCTATTTTAAAAAAAATCACACTAACAACACAAAAAATATGTCAAAATGAAACAGGAATGAATCGTATGAACAGCATGTTTGGCAAACTAGTTTCAAAGAGCTAAACGAGTGGTTTATAACGTCGTATGAACATAGCATTAGACAAACATAGCAAGAACAAAAAATCTTTAACTGGCGTAGTGCTGCCACCTTTATTATTTCACCATGATAAGATCCTTAAATGTTTGATATTTTTAAATAACTGTTTGCAAAAAAATAAATATTACCAAACGAAAAATAACACTGGTTCACAAATTTGGAAAAAAAAATACTGCAGAAACGAAGCATGTTTTTTAACTCGTCTGGGTGCGCTGAATTCATAAAAATTGGGCTATCACGTCTTGTTCATTTTTTATCGCATGCTGGCAATACTTTAAATGCCATACCCAAACAAGAGCGGAAGGCGGAACGTTTTCTTTCGCTAAGCTTTTACGCTGATATGCCATACCTAAACAAAGGCGTCACCGTTGCATCACAAACAGTAGTGTAATTTTTTTTTTGTTTATTAATACCCACATAATAGAAATAAAAAGAAGAGAAAAAACCGCTAGATTGAATAAAAATAGCTAAATTGCCATTATTTATTAACAATATTATTAACAACTTCACTATTAAACGCTCTGTCAAAATCGGATTTTCCAATTGCAAAGCGTTGACGCCGCGCTATTTAGGGATGCTTCATACAAATTGTATGGGCATAACAATTTTTGACAGCTAGAAAACGCTTTCCGCTCTTGTTTAGGTACGGCTCTAAAAAAGTCAATACTGACTACAATTTCACAATTATTTATTTGGCAGAAGCCCACATTCATTCGAAATCTTCATAATAGTAGCATTTAAGCATGTCAGGGAGATTGTGTGTTACTGATTTGAGCTATTTTTGCTTTTTGTGTGGTGAAAGCAGAAAGCATGCTGGGAGACTGTTGCTAAAATCTAATACGTGAAACCGAACCAATAAAACACAAACGACGTTCAAATAACGCCGTTCACTTTTGAAAATTCATGGATTTTTAAATAAACTAATAAATTTTAATGTAAAAAACGAATATCAAATTTTTTTTACATCTCGAAAACCTGACGCGATAGAGAAAAACCAATTACAGATTCGAATTCAGCCCACCAAATTACCCTAGGAAGGATATTTGGTTGTTCCAGTCCAAAACCTTGTTGGCTAGTGTAATTTGTTCACTGAGGATGCCAGACTATATCGCTGTTTATCATTTTGACGATTTTTTGTTAAAAAGGCGAAAGTATCATCACAAATTGATAAATATGGGAAAGAGTCGTAGCTAATGAGACCTTTCAGATCACTGGGAAAAACGTTTATTTCACTTAGAGAGGAATCCTAGTCAAATAAATTCTCTTTTTTTTCCTAAAAAAACGTGGGAGCTTTTGTTGCTATCAATAGACTATATGTATATCATGGAACATTTTTGAGGCATACATAGATACATATACACCAATAACCCGGTTAACGTCGTTTCGAAGTTGAGTCTTTTTAAAATTTGTGTGATTTCGAAGTTGCGTCGTTTTTGTTTCAGTTTGAGTCGGATGGCTTAAAGTTGCGTCGTTTTTGTTTCAGTTTGCGTCGGCTGGCTTCAAAGTTGCGTCGTTAATACTTCAATTTGCGTTGTTAATATAAAAATGTTTGTACAAAACTAATGGTGTTTCGCTTTCCGCATGGGTTTTTGTTATATTTTAAAAAAGTATGAAAAGATGTGAGAAGTTATCGTTTTGCTTTCTAAATATGTTGCAAAAATAAATGGCAAATTTGTTCAGTGTTTGACTACATTTGTGTTGTTTTTTTTGGTTATATTGTGATGGATATAAAAACTTCTTGTTTTACTTTTATTTAATAATTTTTTTTTTTTTTTTTTTTTTTTGCTCAAAATTTTTAGCAATACTGACTCTAATTGTTGAAAATCAGTGTTGTTAATGCTTATTAGAATTCAAACAAGATTTAACATCGAAAATTGCTACAACCGTGGTGAATATCGCTTATTACTACAACCTTTGCATTCAATATTTAACACGCTAAATACACATTAGTGTTGAGTTCAAAACGTAGCTATTATTTTCTTCCATTGTAATTTAGAAAAATGTATCACTTTATAAGGGTGCGTGTAGCCTGATAAATAAATTACACAATTATAATGCATTATTATTTTTTAGAAAAGTAAACTCCAATAAACAGAAAAAGGGGATAGTAGTTGTTTCAAATTGCATTTGCTCAAGTGAAGTTTAATCTTAACATTTTGCAACAATAAGTCGAATAAGAAAACAAATAAGTTAAGAACAAAAACTGGACATTTTGGATTAGCCCCTATAAAAACAAAACCGCAACATCGTTACAACATAAATAACTAGGTTATAAAATGTCAAAAATTAAGCCACTTCTTATCATTTGAATTGAAGATCAACATCAGTGAAGAATGTCCTTGAGTCAAATGGTTATTGAAAAGAAAGCTGTAAATTTATTTGAAGATCTTAAAGAATATTATCCGTTACCATGTCTATCAAGTCAAAATTTATTTTTTCAGCTAACATTATGAATCTCCGAACCAATAGAAATGTATGGAAAATCGTGCTTCAATTTGCGTCGTTTGGATTTGCGTCCCGTTTATCCGGTCACAATTAGCGACGCAAATCCGGGTATTAGTGTATAACGAAGTGATATCATAAAGTACCGCTGGGTGCTTTTTATATACTTAAAGGTTATTTCGGCATTTTTTTAAAGCAACCTGTTGATTAAGCAGATAAGTAAATAATTTTGTATAATGCTAAAAACACAACTAGGACGAACGACGAATTATTCGAAACGAATTTTCGTTGTCAGAAACATAACATATTGGTGTATATGAAAATACACACAATCATTGCGTAGACAGAAATTCGTTGTGCGTAACGGGAAATTCGTTGTGCGTAACAAGACAGGGGTACCTGTTGGGGTTTATTGAAATCGAAAGTGTAAGGCAATATTCCAACAATAGTTCAAGAGCTTAAAAACAACATTACCGAGAAGATATCAACCATTGACAAGAATTTATTGAAAAACATGATTGAGAATATTGGTAAAAGATTGTGAGTCTGCCGAGTCAGAAGGGGGGTCACTTGACCGACATAACTTTTAATTTTTAACCGGAACCTTTTTGGAATAAACTGAAATAAAAATATTTTTAATACTTCAAAAAAACTCTTTTTTTATTAAAATTAAAATGATACCTCAATTTTGGGACACCCCAAGGACTACAAAAATGTCCAGAGAAAGGCAGAGATCTGGGAAAAAATAGGTTGCTCCTGTTCTTAACGTACTTCTTGTATCTCATTTAACGAATTTACGCAACGAACTCTTGCTAAAGAATTCGTCGTGCTATGCGCAGTTCGCCGTGCGTCCCAGTTATGTTTATACCATAATCTTTATATAAAAAAAAATTTTAGTTCTCTTAAAAAGTTGTGAATAAAGCTTTTTTCAATTAAGCACAAGTTGCTTGTAGATAAAATGTATTATTTTCCATCAGAAAAATTAAACAACAAAACGCAATAATTTAATTCTCTAATAATTCGTAATTAATAAAATTTTGAGGCATTTTGCTAAGACCAATATAAAAGCAGTTGTTCAATTGTTTTTTTTTACTTATACGTGATTTAATATTTGAACAGACCGGATAAGAAATTTTGAATATGTGCGAAAACATGAGTATTTACAATGAAGATGAATTGGTGCCGCCCTCTTGGATTAACCAAAAATTCATAGAAAATGTTTTGAAAGAATATGAAAAAACAGAAAATTTAAAGGTTGGTTGATAAGAATGTATAACTATTCAAATGCATATTGAATATGATGTTTTTTTCTTAGATACACGACTTTGATATAGGCCCCGCTAGTTTAAAAGGTGATCATTATGGCAGTATTATGTTTAGATGTAAAGTTTGTTATGAATTGGAAAATTCTGCGGATCCAAGAAAAATATGTTTTATTATTAAAACTATGCCCGAAGAGGACTGTGCAAAGCGTGATTTATTAGGAGATGCGGGGGTATTTGAAACTGAAAGTTCTATGTATAAAGAAACTCTACCAAAAATTGAGGAAATTCTAGCTCAACATGGAGAGCCTAGCAAAATGGGAGCTAAGTAAGTAAACGTAAATTAAAAAAAAAACTCAACTCATTGCTTAACAATTTTAGACTTATATACTATTCCTTGGAACCTTACAAAGTCGTTATCATGGAAGATCTTTGTGAGGCAGGTTATTCGACCATACGTGGCCGTTACTTAACCGCCGATGAAATGAAATTGGTATATAAAAAAATTGCAAAATTTCATGCTGCCACTTTTATTATGGGCCACAGTGAAGATCATGAAGTCGTTACTAAATATAAACAAGGTATATTTAATAATTCGGCCATTATGAACATAGATTTAATACGTAATGGTATTGGAAATTTTATGCAAATGCTAAAAGACCATGAAGAATTTGCCATCTATGTGGACAAGGTAGAGGCATTGCGATCCCATATGATGAAGGGATGTATAGATCTGTTTAATGCATATAGATTAAATGCGGGCCAAGGAGATATTTTCGTTTTAAATCATGGTGATTTTCATATGAAAAATTTAATGTTTAAATTTAATGAGCAAAATCAAATGGAAGATGTGATAATGGTGGACTATCAACTGAATTGTTATGGTCCCTCAACTATTGATACTACCTATTCACAATACCACGTTTTAAGTCCGGAATTACGTTTAAGAAAAAATGAATTTATGCAACTCTATTTTACAGAGTTTATAAGAGTTTTAATACGCTTGAACTATAAAGGAGAATTGCCACGGTATTCAGACTTTCAAATTGCCAGTTATAAATATAGATATTTAGGTAAGTTTTAGCTTTTTTATTTATTAATGATTTAAGAGAATTTAAAATCAAACTAATTTTTTTTAGCTTTATTTTTGCTATCCACACTTTTACCTATGTTTGCGGGTGTAGTAATGTCGAAACCGGAAGACTTAAAGGATATAGACTCTTCAAAGTTTTTTGAAAATACTGACATGATGTCTTCGACCCATAAAAATCAAAGTTATATAGATGATATGCGTAATTATTTGCCATTATTATTAAAGGAAGGCTATTTAGATTGATTTGCTTATAAAAGGCTTATGTGTTCAGGTTTAGAAAATTTTAAATAAACGGAAAATATTATAAACGTATGTATATACCAAGGACCGGAAAACGTTTTTTTTTATGTTTTATCATTGGTGTTCGAAAACTTTTTTAAACTGTACAAAAGATAAAAAAAGAAAAAATATCATTCAAAATAAAAAAAAGTTCTCAAAAAAAAATTTTAAAAAAATATTTTTATTGTTCTTTTGTACAAAAAATTACGAACCGATTGATTTAATTTTTTCGTACAAAATAAAATTTGTTTCCATCAGTTTAATAAAATAAAAAAACAAACACAAAAAAAATATTTATTTTTTCAGTACAATATTATTTTGCACATAAAAAGAAAAAAAAAGAAACGAAAACTTAAAATTGAACATATCAAAGATAAAAATTATGAGATAAGATTATAAAAATTAGTTGATTATTTTTATTGTTTTTTATAAATAGAAAACTCTGCTATCATGCCACTGTTAGCAAATTTTTGCGAATTTCCGCTAGTTTTCATTTTGTACCATTCCATTCCTGCCATTCCTTATAGTTTTAGAGACTTTCAATCAATTTTATGTGTTGTTCGAAATATTCAAAATTTTCGCGAATTTTCGCTATTTTAACACTTTTCCGAATTTTTGCAATTTTCGCGTAGCTTTGTTGCTCTTTGAGGCAATCGTCGAAAATAATACATTTTCACTATTTAAGCCAACTTTTTCGAGTCTTTGCAACGTTTAATTTACTAAGAAAATGTGAGCACGCAACTTCTTTAAAATTTGCTTTTTTTTTAAACAGCAAAAAAATACAAGTACTGTTCCGGTGCAGTCGATTTCCATAATTATAAATTTAATTAAAATTCACAATTTAAACTTTAAAATTGAGTTTTTAATGTAAGTCTAAAAACAAAAAAAAAAACAAGTAAGAAAGTATAGTCGGCCAAGCCCGACCGCAGTGTGTGTGTCCATATAAATTTGGATTTATCTATGTTTATAAACTTCATGAAAATCGGTTTGAAAGTTTGTGAGAGGCAAAAATTGCCCCCTACCTCCCCTTGTGGTCCTATTTTTGAAAAACTGTATAACTTATGTGTCCATATAGATATGGATCTATCTATGTTTTAAATTTCATTAAAATCGATTTGAGAGGCACAAATTGCCCCTATCTCCCCTCGTGGTCCTATTTTTTAAAAAATTCATACCTTTTGTGTCTATATAGATATGGGTCTATCTATGTTTTAAATTTCATTAAAATCAGTTTGATAGTTTCTGAGAGGAAGAAATTTCCCCCTATTTTCCCTCGTGATCCAACGATTCGACCCATTTTCAATAGGCTTGGTCCTTGTGCCAATAAGAACCTATGTCCCAAATTTTATCAAATTATCTCCAAAATTGCGACCTGCAATTTGCGCACAAGGTTACATGGATAGCCAGCCAGACAGCCGAACGACATCGTTTTTTCAAACCCGGAAAGTGATTCTGAGTCGATCGGTATAATTTAAGGTGGGTGTAGGACCACTATTTTAAGGCGTTACACACATCAGCACAATTGCATAATACCCTCTCCACTATTGTGGTGTGAGTATAAAGACTTACATTTAAAGACAATTGAAGCACAGCCGCGAATAACGTTTTAAGTTACAAAATAATTTTTTTTCAGGAGAGCAAAAAAACGGTTTTTACAGGCAAGATTATTAATTTTTTTTTTTTTTTTTTTTAGATTAATAAAAAAATATCAAAAATTTAAAACTTAAATTACATGCAAATTTACAGTTTATAACTTTTTATTAGTGGAAAAACGTTTCATATCCACAATCACGATGTCATTTAAAACGTTCTTCCACTATACAAATCATCATGACTGATGGCTTTTAAAACGTTATTCCACGTTTAAAACCATTTACTTTGTATCATTTTTAAGTAACTTACAACGTTCTTCCACTAGCTGACTCTTTGTATGCACTTTTTAAAGGCTTTAAGGTGCATAATTTTGGGTGATTTGAGATTTAAACAGTGTACGAGAGTAATGTTAACGGTTATCTGCAAAAAAAAGTTTTTGCAAAAAGTGGCTTTTACAACGTTATTCGAAGCTCTGCTTCAATTGCATAAATATACATATTTAAAAAAGATTAATAAAAAATTTATAAAAAAAGCTCTCGTAGAATTTGTAAGTTTATCATATTTTATCATACAATTTACATTTTTTTTAAAGAGAGAGAAACGCGTAAAAATTCTCACGTTTATTTAGTTTTAGAAATGTATGACAGGGATGATAAATGAGAAAACCAATATCGTACCAACGAACTGTAGAAATCGTACTTTTTCGGCCCCAATAGTATTAAATCATTTTTTATAAATTTTTTTATTTTATTTTTAAAAACAAAAATTTAATAGAACAAAAACAAAATTCATTTGTACATGTAAAGTATAGATAGCAAAAAATAAACGATCATTAATAATACATAATAACAGAGTGTGTAAAATTTTTTTATTGTTCTATAAGTCATTCCAAGAAAGTCTGTAATAAATTATAAAAAAGAAGTGTTTAATTTTCTATTTAATTTGAAATAAAATAATAAAGTTTTTATTTTACTTATTTTTTACTACAATGGTTCAGGTTTAAAAACATTCAGTCAAAATATTATCGTCTAAAAAACGCACACTAAAACGTTCTTTTTTCTATTGTTGGTATTTTTTTAAGCTTTGACATCGTTGCAATTCTAATTCACTCAGCAGTTTTATTTGCTTATATCTTTGGCTTCTCTAAAATGTTTTGGCAGAATGTTTCCTCATGATATGGTCTAAACAACCAGTAAAATGCGCATAGAAACTAGCTTATCCTCCAACAATAAATTTTATCAAGAATAAAAAATAGGATTTAGGCACGACAAACAGAATCGTAGTAAATAAAAATTTTGTATTTCCAAAAATTTGTTTGATAATTTTTCAATTACATTTAATATTTTTGTTTTTAATTTTTAGCTAAACATGCAAAAGAATTTCATTTAAAACTATTTCACAAATGAAACCTTAAAAATGAATTAAAAAAATCACAGAAAGTAAACTTTAATAATGTAACTTTACAATGCTGTTAAAACACTAACATTAACACTCCACACCTAAGCCTAACACTATTTAAGGGTTAATGTTTGTAAATTGATGTCTAGTAAAGCCGGGGTTTGAAGCATAAGTAAGAGCTTTTTTATTTCTCGGGAAAATTTTGCCGAATGGAAACCCCAGTCATAAGAATTAAATCCTAAGGAAGCCACTAGTCGACATCACCAGAACTGCCTAAGACTAGAACACTCAAGGCAAGAAACGTGCTGTCAAAGCTGCACAAAGATAGAGAAGGCAGTTTGAGAAATGTCTCTTGTAGGAATTTCAGGAATAAATCTATATACAGCCACACAAAGATGAGCGTGGATCGCTATCCAGACTTCATTAGCCCAAAATATCCTTCTGATCCCACCAAATACAAAAAACATTACCTTACCCCCCGTTTTCACATGCAAGTGCAAGTTCGAAAAACTCAATACACTCACGCTTTTTCACTAACATTCACACAATTTTTGTACTTTTAGCCAATCGGCTGTTTCCTCGATTTTTCGTTGATAAAACGTTTACACTACTTGCAAGTGGAAACGTAGGGTTAGCTCAATTTGGTAAATTGCTCGTTGGCTCTATAAAAATATATATAGTTTTTTTACCATCCAGACTTCAAAATCGGCATTCGATATCGCTCAGATTTTTTTTTTTTTTTTTTTTGCTTAATCCAATAATTTATAATTAAAAGAGATTTTTGGTTGTTTTACTTTTAAAAGTTCTCTAAGTTTTTCTGGTGGTTTAAAAAAAAGATTTATTTAATTTTTTGATAAACAAATAAAGGGTAAGTTTTAAAACGTTAGGTGCAAAGCAATTCGCTTTTTTAATGTATTCTACAATGTAACCGTGTAGAATTTCAGAATGTCATCTGTCCCTTAAAGCAGCAAAGAAATTTATCGATGCGTAGCAAACTGTACATCGTTAAACTTGATAATACATTTTTGACTATGACTGCAAAGTATTATGATGACTATGAAGACTAATCTAAATACCCTTCACTTAATAAAATTGGCATAAAGGTTCGTACATCTTCAACAAAAGCGGGAGTATAATAAACCAAAGACATCATATCGGGTTTTTCAAATATTTTATTAGTATCATGTTCCTTTAATTCATCCATGGGTTTAGCTAAAACACCCACTATAATTGGCAAAAAGGTTGAAAAAAGGAAAATAGCTAAAAAGAAATATCAACTTATAAAATTTAATACCAAAGACAAGACAAAACAAAGCAAAAACTTACCAAAATGTCTATATTTAATGCCAGCAATTTGAAAATTTGAAAATACCGGAAGTTCACCTTCATACTTGATTTTCTTTAACATTTTTAAAAATTCTTCGAAATAATATTGGCTTAATTCATGTCTTCTTAAACGCAATTCGGAACTCAGCATCATGTATTGCGAGTAAATTAAATCAATATTCGACGGAGCATAACAACTAATTTGATAGTCTACCATTATTAAATCTTCCAAATGATTTTTCTTGCTAAATTTAAACATTAAATTCTTCATATGGAAGTCACCATGATTTAAAACGAAAATATCTCCCTTGCCCTTATTCAGTTTGTATGCAGTGAACAAAGCTTTGCAAAATTTAGCCAGATTTGGTTTAATGGCTTTCATTTTTTCATAATACATTTTGAATTCTTCGTATTTCGAAAGCATATCAATAAAATAATTTATACCATTCGCCATTAATTCGTTTTGCATAACCATTGAACTACTAAAGATGCCATCTTGATATTTAGTGACCTCGTCATGGTCTTCACTGTGGCCCAACATGTAGCTGACGGCATGTAATTTGGCAATTTTACGATAGACAGCTTTAATTTCATCTTCATTGAGATAACGGTCTCGCACAGTATCATAGCCAGCCTCACACAGGTCTTCGAGCACAATGACTTTATTAGGTTTGAGAGAGTGATAAATTAGTCTGAAATTATTAATAGTTGTATAACCATTTTAAAGTAGAAATTTTTATTTGTTTGAAATTGTCCTATTGAGAAAAGTTAATTTATTATTTAAAATTTTCGTGTTAATCGGCATGGTCACACATCAAACTCACATTTTTGGGATTGTGTTAGAAATAAACATGTAAGAGTGCTATATTTGGCTCTGCCGAATCTTTAATACTCTCCACCGACAGTTAGAATATTTTAGGTGCGGGCCCTATATAATTCTATTAATTAGTAATTCATATTGTTACGAAAGTTAAATTATCTAAGAATTATTTATAGTTATAAGGTATCCTGTACGTTTTAGTTTTATGTTATATTAGTTACTTAAAATTGACATGTATAATTTCCAACACAACTGTTATTTTAAAATAATTCCTACATGAATTTCCCAGTCATTTCTAGAAAAGGTTTTGGAACATAATAAATAGTTATTACAGGAAGGTTCAGGAAAAATCTAGAAAAAGCTATGAAATATAAAAAGGGGTGACTCATGAATAATTAGTTTAGGTTGTTTTGAGAAACGGTTCTGTTCGTAACTAACAATTGTGAACAAAATAATTAATTTCAATAACGTTTGTTGTGTTAAAAGAACTAACCGGTTTATTATAAAGGGAGTAAGCCGAAACGCGTTTTTTAAAGGAAAAACGTAACAATATGTAAAATTATTGACCGAAAGTCAGGAAGTTTATAGTCATAAAAAACCTAATTTAAGTAAAATATCTTGATTCTTTACAGGTTTAGCAGAACTAAAATTTTTTTTTGTTTGTTTTGAGATAAGAATTTATATTTGTTATTTTTGGACCAACGATCACAAAATCTTGTACAGTGATTTCTGGTATTAAAAATCTTACGTTAGAACAAATATGTTCTATGGATAACCGCTTATGTCTTAAAATTAAATTTTTCAGTAGAATCGAAAAACCATTCATTCATTACGTTAAAAAATCTGAATTGGTCCATATTTTTTTAGAAATTTTAAGAGCTATGTAAAGAGCGTTTAAAACTAAGCAATATGGCATCAACTTCTCAAGGTCGTAAAATTGGACATTCGCGGTTACCCATGAAAAACACAGAAATTTCGATATAATAGTGACATTTTTATAGTTTCAAAGTGATGTTCAGAGGGATCTAAGGTAAAAAAAGTACTAAATATGTTTTTTTTTTTCGTCCTTTTAACTTTTAAATAAATTAAGTAAATAAAGTACTTTATTTTTGCCCATAGAAGCTAAATTGGACCTCATTTTACCACAATATCTGCTACGGTTTTAGGCGTATTCAAATACTTTCCTAGAGGGGCATTATATGAGGAATATGGTAAATTATGAACAGATCTTCACGAAATGTAACAGTATGATAGACCGGCTTTGAGCAAAACTCAATATTAATCCGTGCTATATATCATCATTTATGTTAGGTTTTGTAAGAAAATTATCAATTCTACTGACCTGATTTTGCTGGATTGCAATCCCTAGAAGCAATTTGACACCAACATTATTCTTTTCTTTTGAGTTTTTCTAAAGTGAGCGTGCTATCAAAAGACGGACATGGCTAATACGACTTGGAATGACTCAAGGAGCAAGAATATAAATGATTTATGCGGTCTGAAATGAATATTAAAAAAGTTTCACACGGAATGACAAACTTAGTATACCCTCTTCACAACTAGTTGTGGTAGAGGGTATACAAAAACTTGCAACGTCAGCGTAAAAAAAGAGTTAGTAATATTCAAACTAGCAAGAATTATACAAGCACACTTAGTAATTGAAAATTTCTTTATAATGGGATTTCGCTTAAAAAAATATAAAAACCTTTCATTTTTAAAATTTTAGAATTTTTTTTTTTCTTTAAATAATACTTTGTCCGAATTTATTGACACCTTTTGATCTTAACATTTTTATTTAATTTTTTCCACTTACTCTGCTGATAATTTTGTTGGCTCTCCACATTCCTCTAAAATTTTCTCTATTTTCGGTAGCGTTTTGCTATACATATCAATTTCAGTTTCAAATAGTCTTGATTGCATTATCATTTCCCTTTTCATATTCTCCTCCTCCGGCAATGTTTTTATAATCATGGATTTGTTAATAACACTCGATGTTTTGCCAAATCGATAGGAAACTTTGCATCTAAACATAATACTGGCATAATGATCACCTTTTAAACTGGCGGGACTCGTATTAAAATCAACGACCTGTAATAAATTTATATTCAAGCTCTGATTTTAATTATCATCAGCGAAACAGACCTCAATTTCTTCATCGTGCTCGTAGGTGGATACAACCGTTTCCAAAAACTCTTTATTTATCCATGAAGGAGCTACAAGCTCATCATCGTTGTAAATGCTCATGGCGGACTACGCTCTCTTTTTCCTGCGCTCCGTTAAGTTTGATTACAAAATAATAATAAAGACTGTAAACATTTTGTAGTTGCATTTATATGACATGGCCACTGACGTAAAATGATTTGTTTAAGCTTTTAGTGTAAATAAGAAAACATTTTCAAGCAGTCTCAACTGTTTCGATTAGATTGTGCGAGCGATAGTTAAAAATTATCTATAAATATATAAATTGGTCCGAGTAATTTTTCCTATAGACAAATGTATACACAAACTTTCTACAAATATTTTATTAGCTTAAAAAAGAAATTATCATTATGAACAAGTAAGAATGCATTATTCGGCTTTGACAAATCTTTTTTACCCTTCACCAAGTATTAGAGTAGTGTACAGATTTTTAGAATACAGGAAGTAGTAGCTTGGTCAATTATGGATAAACCTTAAGCAGCAAAAGTATGATTGATATATGTATGATTGGCATGTGAAAGTTATTCCTTAAGCCTAAAGTACACGGAATGTAAAAAGCCACATGCGCATGTGGTTCTGACGTAATTTAAACGTCACTACAAAGCCACAATAGCCAATTCGTGTTGTGTGATGACAAAAAAATTACGTCAGAACCTCATGCGCATATGGCTTTTTATACTCCGTGTACTATAGGCTTTACGATTTAATAAGTACTGTTATTTCATACACGTCAATGGATTACGAGAGCGGGATTAATATGGAAGATATGTAGAATTATGGTTCGGGAAAAAAACTTATGAATAAGTCTATGATAAATTATAAAACAATCTCAAAACAAAATATTTCGTAGTGTGATATCTTGCGATATAGAACTAAGTTGAACCGAATTTTATTACATTATTAAATAATTTTCGAGAGTGGGGTTTATATAGAGCATATGGGAAATTATTATACAATCTTCATACAATTTTATATTAAACTAGCTGACCCGACAGACGTTGTCCTGTCCAAATTAGGAAAAATGTTTGCGTTCGATTTTTAAAGTCCGTTAAATAGATACGAACATTTGAAAGAAAAATTAGTCAAATCGATAAAGCCGTTTTCTGATTTTAGGTAAATCGAAAAAAGTTGGCGGGGCAAAATATTCTTTCCGTAAAAACCTAAGTTGGACCATGGCAATCATTTTAAAGACAAAATCGTTCAAATCGGTCATGCCGTTCTCAAGTTATGCGCTTAATAGAATAAGTGGGCGTAAAAGTAGGCGTGGTAAATTTTTCTTTCGATGAAAACTTAAAATTATTTAATACGATCATTTGAAAGAAAAATTTGTCAAATCGATGGAGCCGTTTTCTGATTTTAGGTAATTCGAAAAATGTGGGCGTAAAAGTGGGCGGGGCAAAATTTTCTTTTCATATAAATCTAAGTTGGACCATGGCAATCCTTTTAAAGAAAAAATCGTCCAAATTATATAGATGTAATTGGTGGTGCAATATGAAAATTGGATTTTGCCACGTCCCTCCGCCCGCAGACCGAAAATCAAAAATCAGACTTCACAGTGAATATTCTGAGTATTGACTGAAAATTTCATCAAAATCGGCCCAGCCGTTTTGGAGTCCATACGTTACATACATACATACACAGTATTACACACATCCTGTTTTATATATCGACTCCTTTGCGCGAAATTATCGTTTATGCCAATTTTTTGGAAATTGAGTTTTTGATGCTATCTTGTTCTACATTCAAAGAGACGTCACCTGACAAAATGATGTAGGCGAATTCCACTTCGTTGCTCCAAAAATTAAATGTATATTTTCATTTTGATATTGCAAGTGATAGCAGAGAAAAGTAGAAAAATGGCTCTCCTGTAAAATTTGGTTTTTGTAACATACGATAATTTCGCGCAAAGGGGTCGATATATAGGTAGATAGATAGATAGATAGAATAGAATTATATATAATAATAAAGAACATCTACTATATTACGCAATTCATATTTGAGCAACCGCTTTCAATCTGTTTTTCTAAATGGTACATATTCTACTGCTTTGCCTGTACCCAAAGGAGTCCCACAAGGGTCAATTTTAGGACCGCTACTTTTTACTGTTTATGTTAATGATTTACCACGTTGTCTCAAACACTCTAACATACAGTTATATGCTGATGATGACCAGCTCTATCTTAGAAGTTCAATTGAATGCATAACCGAAAATATTATTAAGCTTAATGATGATTTAAGAAGCGTACACCTGTGGGCAAATGCTAATAAGTTGCTACTAAATCCACACAAAACAAAATGTATTGTTATACGATCAAATAGAGCGATCAAATAGAGGCAACAAACTATTCTAATTAGACATCGTAGTCTTGTCTCTGAACAACATTTCTTTATATATTCTGCCCGTCTTTGGAATCTACTTCCTAAAAATCGTCAGACAAACAACAATGCACTTGAATTCAAAAGACTTTTGATTAAACATTTTGAATAAATAAACAAATCTTTTAAATTGATCATTCCAAAAATTACATTCATTCATACATACAGATATTCATACATACATACATACATACATACATCCATACATACATACATACATACATACATACATACATACATACATACATACATACATACATACATACATACATACATACATACATACATACATACATACATACATACATACATACATACATACATACATACATACATACATACATACATACATACATACATACATACATACATACATACATACATACATACATACATACATACATACATACATACATACATACATACATACATACATACATACATACATACATACATACATACATACATACATACATACATACATATAAATTAATTATGCTAAATTTATTTACTATTACTTTTTTATTGTCAACTTTCTCTGATAAGTATCTGATATTCTCATACTGTAATTAGAAGATATAAATCTTGTTGTATGGGATATTCAAAAATAAATATTATTGTTATTATTATAAAGACTATGGACGATCTTTACGAAATTTGGAAGTAAATCTCACAATAACAAAAAACTTATCCAAAAAAATATCTTCACAAATGTACCAAATGCTACTCTTCACCACAGAATTTTGAGACAAATTTTCAAGTGTGTTTCCTATTTGCGATCATTGAGTAATAATAGATCTGCCAGAACAAAATTTTGTTATGAGGTTAAGATTCCTGTAAAGTTATAATCTTAAAACTCTAACATGTCTTAAACTTAAAGAAACAAGCTGGTCTAAAAAATCTTTTTATAGAATCTTTAAAGTCGAAACAACGCATAGAAATTAAATTGTTTGTAATTTGCTTCTATCACAAGTCCTACGGGCCGCCATAATTTGAAATTTAACATTTAAACTTAACTACTGCCTGTGCTAAATATTTATGTCTGAACTTTTACCAAAATCTATCCACTTGATTCAATATTATTATTAATTTGTTACAAATAAACCACTAAATTTATTTAGTTTCAAATAAAAATTTGTACTGTTAATAAATTTATATTAAGCAATTTCGAACACATAAAGACATTATTTTAAGCATTTCTTTAAATCATTTTTTTGGCCTTGTCCAAGCCAGATTTAGCTGTAAAACATTTAACGATCTGGATTTAGGATGTTTAAAGTGAAAGACTTTATCAATATTGATTTTTTAGTTATAATAAAAAGCCCTAACTTGCAATAACTTTCGAAATATTAACTCACAAAAAGTCCTATCTGACACAATTTTACAATCGAAACATTTCAGAGCAACCTGTCCGTGAAAACGTGGGCTCAATTCCCAGTTTATCAATAAATTTTAATTAGGGACATAACAGTTATAACCAATATTTGAAAAAATCCTGAAATAATAATTTATCACGAATTTTTAAAACTTGCTCTCTGAATAATTATGACAAAGAACCAATATTTTTTTGGTCTTTGATAACCGTTATAGTTTGTTTTTGTTTTTTTTGGGCTTTCATAACCATTACAAAGGATTTTAATTTTTTTTGGTCTTCCGTAACCATTACAAAAGATTTTTATTTATTTCGGTCTTCCATATCGAATTTCACACTAGTTTTATGAAAATATTATTTGGAGTTTGCGAACTGTAGCGTGGTTATAGAAGACAGAAAAAATAAAAATTTTTTATAACGGTTATAGAAGACCCATAAGAATAAAAATCTTTCATAATGGTTACCAAATACCAAAAAAATTAATAATCTTTCATAACGGTTATCAAAGACCAAAAAAAAATAATAATCTTTCATAACGGTTATCAAAGACCAAAAAAAATAATAATCTTTTATAATGTTAATGGCAGACCTATAATTTTCTGGGTAATTTATAATTATTATTACAAGACCAGTTTTTTCAGTTATTTTTTCCATAACCTATTGGCTATTTAAAAAATATTAACAGTTATTTCGGGTCCCTGATTTTAATTAATTTCATGTTGTAAAATTCCTCTCTTCATAAAAATAATTTAATGAAAATTACATTTGAAGAACTTTAGCCTGATTAAAAATATTAAAATTTCGAAAAATATAAGATATGTAAATGAATCATTCATGCACTGAATTAATTCGTGAATCATTCATGTACTGAATTAGCAAATTTTGAATTAATACTTTTCACACAAAAAAATGAATTGAATGAAATTTGAGTCAATTCATTTGAATTGGGCAAAATGAATTGCAATTCATTTGAATTGAATTGACTTTGAATTAATTCAAATGAGTTAGAAAAAATGAATTGCAATTCATTTCCAATTCATTTGAAATGATTTTGAATTAATTCAAATGAGTTAATGCTCATGCTGATAGGATTTTTGCAGCTCCCCACTTACTCAAGTCACATTCTGCCGTTGCCTGCTTATTACAGTACATCATTGGAATTTCTATTCTTATTATTTTCTATGCCTTTGACGATTATCTCGTACTAGGTGATATCCGAAATGAGTGTAATGCTGTCTGATATAATAAAATGAATTGGTTAACAAAACGGGAGTAATGCTTCTGCACATTTACTTACAGTAGTCTTTTTTCAAAATTTATTTCATTTCGAACTCATTTGAAATAATTCAAAGTCAATTAAATTCAAATGAATTGCAATTCATTGTACCAATTCATTTGAATTAAAAATGAATTGACTCAAATTTCATTCAATTCATTTTTTGCGTGAAAAGAATTAATTCAAAATTTAGCTAATTCGTAGTGAATTAAAATCAAAAATAAATGATTCATTTACATCTCTGAAAAATATAAAATTAAAAAAAAATTGTTACCGAATTAATTTGCTTAAAGGATTTAATAAAAAAAACTGCGTTTATAAAAGCTCGCGACTAAAAAACTTTATTTATATTGAGTTTTTTTCCTTCTCCTGTAAAGTAAGGAAACGGTAGTTATAGCTTTTCTATATTAAAGTAACGAAATACATCGCAACCCACTTATGGCGGCGAAATGTTTAGAAATCAATTCCTAATGAGTTATTATTAACTACAAAATACTTAAATAACATAGAATAACCACAATTAAAATCAACGTTCAATCACTTGTATTGTGAAAACCGCAAATAAGATTACTAGAAATAAAAATCTTAATTTTACTCTTAACACTTTCATGCACCAAATGTCTTTGGGCAGATTTTTTTTTCAAAATATAAATGTGAAACACAAAATGCAATAGCTTATGTGCAAGAAGAAAGCAAAGCTGAAGGGGACTACAATTTAATTTTTTTTTTCAACAAGAGCATGTTAGGGCTAAGATGTTGGGGGAGACCACTCAATATTCGAGCAAATACCGTTTCTCTTTCGCTCAAATATTGATTTATCTTATCAATACTATTAATTTTAAAATCTATTCAAAAAAATTTTAGATTAAGCAATCCTAAAGTTATAAAAAGTTTGAATTATTCTGGTCAGAAGTTTATTGCTAATTTTAAATTCAAACAAAGCGGTTCGAAACTTTGTTATAAGTTTTGCAACATGAGTCTTTACAATGAGGATGAATTAAGTGCTCCTTCATGGATTAATCAAGCTTTTTTGGAAAAAGTTTTAGTGCAATATGAAAATAATGAATTTGTGGAGGTAAATGAAAACGTTTAAATAAACATCACAAATAAATTTAGTAAAAATAATCGTACGTAATTAATTTCAAAAGGTAATAAAATTCGACATAAGTCCTGCCAGCATGAAAGGTGATCATTATGCTAGTATTATGTTCAGATGTAGACTCTCCTATAAATTTGACAGGTCTGGCAGTATTTTGGAAAAATCTTTAATTATTAAAACTTTACCAGTGGAAGAAGGTCACAAACGGAATATGCTTTTGGAATCGAAGGCATTTGAAACTGAAATTAATATGTATACGAAAACTTTACCGAAAATTGAGAAAATTTTAGATGATTGTGGAGAACCTACAAAATTAGCAGCAGAGTAAGTTTAAAAGAAATATCATGAAAAATCAATTTGAAGAAAATTTAAAAAAAAACAAGATTTTATCAAACTCAGAATAAAACCTTTATACCTGATTTAGACAAGAATTTCATGTAACAGAATATTTGGAAAAAAGGTTGCGGGGTAAACAATGCTACACGAAATGTAAAAGCAAGCAACAACTTGATGTTCCTCTTTAAAAAGTTTCGTAAAAATTTTGTAAATTTAATAGTTAAATTTGAATTTAAGATTAAAAAGTCAAATTATAGATTGTTGCTTCCAACAAAAAAAAATCGTTACGTCTGAACGTATGTGAGTTTTCCAAAAGAAAATACGAGTATTGTTGCAAGGACATGTCTTGAACAGGTATTAAACTCCAGTAACCGAAAAATTAAAAAAAAATTTTATTATTGAAAATTTTGAATAATTAAAAAAAATATTTACATTCTGCATTGTATGAAAAAAAATTTCATTAATTAAACGGCTATGCGTATTCTTATACATATGTATACCCTTCACCATGGTGCGGTAATAACAGAAAGTTATATAAATACTAGAGTTGTCAATTATTCGCCTTTCAGCTTTGTTCGAATAATTCAAATAATTGTTTTTGTTCGTTCGATCTAACGATTAAATCTGAAAAATTATTCGATTAATCGATGAGAATAACGAATAAAAAAAATTACATATTTTAAATAAGATACATCCGTCCGTTAATTTACAACTATGGAAAATCTTCCATTTTCTTCTTTATTTTTTCTCAAATCGACTATGACTTCTTTTTTTGATGCGTACAACTTTTTATCGAAGCTCCATATCGTTGTATAACTTAAAGGAATCGTAAAATCCTTAATTCTTAAATAATCCGATACAACTTTGGATTTTCGAAAGGCGTTTGCAGACCTTCCATCTTCAGCCAAACTTCTGCGTACAACTTCTTCTATAAAACAACCGCTGTCTCTCTGTATGTATTTTTCCATTGGAAGAAGTTCGGCATATTTTGATGACGTTGGATTATCTTCTACTACATCGTTTTCTATTGTAATATTATGACACTTATGCTATGTTCACACTTTAAACGCGTTAAAGCAACTCGAGCGTGATTAATCACTTCATTAACCACATCGAATCCTCTAAACATACCTCAAACTGAGTATAATATAGAATCGGTCACCATGTAAGTACCCCTCGCGTGTACAACCGACCATGATTTCTTCTAAATGTTTTTATTTGACTTTAAATAATTCGTAAATTTTCACAATTCCATAATTAATATGTTTAAAATGATGTTCTGATCACTTAATTTAAGTATTTTTATCCATTTTTAATAATTTAAAGAAATTTAGATTTGTTTGTTGCATTTTTTATACCCTTCACCGAAGATAAAAGGGTATAATAACTTTGTCATTCCGTTTGTAATTTCTACAATATTGTTCCTACACCCTATAAAGTATATATATTCTGGGTCCTTATGAAAAGCGAAGTTCAAATCCGATTGTCCGTCTGTCCGTCTGTCCGTCTGTCTGTTGAAATGGGTTTTCCGAAGCCCCCAGATATGATGGGGGCTTCGTTGGGGTATCTTTCTGTCTGGTATTCTTATTATAATTTTGCTATTGAAATTCAGCCAGATTGGTCCACAAATGTCTGAGATATGAGCAAAAAACCACGACTACCTCTAATTTTTTCCAAAAATCCCTTGTGGTTGTTGTATTTTTATTACTTTTTGCTGTATATCTGGGGAACGGCAAAAGCCAAAGTTTCCAAATTAGGTACACACATTTAGGTTGCCAATACACATCATCCTACAAAATGTGGGCGGGATTGGAGAAGTGGGCGTGGTACCTCCCATACAAAAAAAATTAAAAATTGTATAAAAACCTAAATTTTAAGGCTGCCATATGTCCTATGGATATGATTTATACACTAAAATATCGGAAATTTTTAGTAGAACATATTTTATAAAAAAACTCGGGAAAATCGGCTCAGATACTGCCACCCATATTGGTCGGAACACATGACTGCTTTTTAAGTGGTCACCATATATTTTAAAAGGTTAAGAAAACAACATCCAATTTCTTGGGATCCTCACTCATCCCAAACAAACATGTAGGCATCATCTGTCTCCATGTTATGAAACACAAAGCAAAATGTCCAAACCTGCCTCTTAAAATACACTATTCCAGTACTCAACAAAGGTTTAGGTAGGGTTTTCAGCAGATGATTTTGTCAAGGTCGTATCGTCTTTTAATCCTTGTCCTCTCACTTTTCACTTTCCTCTGGAGTAGTTCTTGTTTAAGAATTTTGACGTGAGCTCAGAAAAACATACTATTGCCATTATGCAAAAGTGGTACATTCAACTTACACCACTTTAGCTCTATTACTTTGGCCAAAACGTCTTTTCCAGCTCCATCTGTTTTTATACCCTCCACCACAATTAGTTGTGAAGAGGGTATATTCAGTTTGTCATTCCGTGTGAAACTTTTTTACTATTCATCTCAGACCCTATAAAGTATATATATTCTGGGTCCTTGAGTAATTTTAAGACGATTTAGCCATGTCCGTCTGTCTGTCCGTCTGTCCGTCTGTTGAAAACACGCTCACTTTCGAAAAACTCAAAAGAAATCAACAAACTTGGTGTCAAATTGCTTGTAGTTATCCTAAGCAGTTTGGGATTGAAATTCAGCAAAATCGGTTCAATAGGATCTGAGCTATGAATCAAAATGTGGAACCACCACCTAAAAAAAATTGATAATTTTGTTACAAAAACTAACATAAATGGTGGAAAAATGCACAGAATGATATAAGATTTCGCAACAATTCGTTTTATTCAACTGGAAATCACGCTGTGAAATTTCGTGAAGATCCGTCAATAATTTACCCTAGGCCCCATATAAGCCCTACTCCCGGAAAACAGTATATTAAGCCTAAAACCCTAACTAACAATGCTATCATTACAAATTTTGGCACGTCACAGTTACATAGGACTAGAAATTAAACTGTTAAGTTTCGTGAAGATCGGTCCATAATTTACCATAGGCCCCATATAAAACCTACTTCCGGAAAACAACTTAGTACGCCTAAAAACGTAAAAAATATTGCTATCATAACAAAATTTTGTACATCAAAGTTTTATAGAACTAAAAATAAATCTTTGAAATTTCGTGAAGATCGGTTCATAATTTACCATAGGCCCCATATAAACTTTACTCCCGGAAAACAACTTAGTACGCCTAAAAACGTAAAAAATAATGCTATCATAACAAAATTTGGTACATCAAAGTTTTATTGGACAAGAAATAAAATTGTGTTATTTCGTGAAGATCGGTCCATAACTTACCCTGGGCCCCATATAAACCTTACTCCCGGAAAACAGTTTAGTACGCCTAAATCCGTAAAAAATAATGCTATCATAACAAAATTTGGTACATCAAAGTTTTATAGAACTGGGAAAAAGACTGTGAAATTTCGTGAAGATCGGTCCATAATTTACCCCAGGCCCCATATAAACCCTACTACCGCAAAACAGTTTAGTCGCCTAAATCCATAATTAATAACAAATCGTCACAGTTTAAGATAATAATAACATCATACAGATATTACTCCTTAAACCTTCGAACTGTCGGTGGAGGGTATCAAAGATTCGGCACAGCCGAATATAGCACTCTAACTTGTTAAATACTACAAGGTGGCTTTTGTATTAATAGTTGGTTTCCAACAAAAGTTGTGTTTACTTTTGCGCGGATTGGCTCAATTATGACCATATTTCGTATGAAAGTGTTTTCAAATTTCATAATAAAACTGATATTTCACCACCGATTTTATCCCAGTAAAAACTTCGCTTACTTTTCTCTCACTCATTATTTAGAAGCTTTCTTCTATAACTGCTTCTATAACAACTTCTATAACTACTTTTTTTCTGGATGTATGTAGGTAAAAAAATAATGACTTACTTTTGAATGCGTTCGTTTTGGGACATCCCTTGTAATATTCATTGGTCCTTTGGAAACGAGCATTCTTCTAACAGACGAACATAGGTAAGGCAACTTAAACTTACTGAGAGACCTATGGGGGCTTAGCTGAATATATCCTAGTGTTACTGACGAAATTGGTAGAACAAATTGCTAAGTTCTTTCATAATTAAAAGAAATGTAATTTGAAAACTGTTATTTTACAATTAAAATATCGTATTTTTCAGAATCATATATCATTCTTTGGAGCCCCACAAGGTTATCATACTAGAAGATCTTTGTGAGGCTGGTTACAATACTGTACGAGGTCGTTACCTTACTGAAGATGAAGTTAAAGCTGTGTATCGTAAAATTGCCAAATTGCATGCTGTCAGCTATATGTTAGGAAAAAGTGAGAACCACAAAGAAGTCACTCAATACCGAACTGGGGCATTTAATATGTTCAGTCAAATGGTTAATGAAATGTTAACAAATGGTATTAACAATTTTATCGATATGCTGTCATGCCATGAAGAATTCGAGCAATATTTCGATAAAGTCAAAATTATGAAGCCAAAAATTAAAGAAGCCTGCATGGAATTATATGATGCTTATAAATTAAACAATGGCCGAGGCGATATATTCGTTTTAAATCATGGTGATTTTCATATGAAAAATCTTATGTTTAAATTCAACAAGAAAACCCATTTGGAAGATTTGGTAATGGTGGATTATCAAATTAGTAGTTTTGCTCCATCTAATATTGATATGATATATTCACAATTTATGATTTTGAGTTCGGAATTGCGTTTGAGACGTAATGAACTTATGTTTTATTATTTTATGGAATTTACAAAAGTTTTGGAAAAAATTAACTATCAAGGTGAAATGCCGCAGTTTTCAGACTTCCAAATGTCCAGTATTAAATATCGGCATTATAGTGAGTTGTTAAAAAAAATTAAAAAGAATAAGAAATGTATACATTTTTTTCTAGCGCTTTTTCTCTTGTCGACCATTTTGCCCATGGTGATAGGATTTTTGGCAAAACCCTTGGAAGACTTAAAAGATGCGGATGCTGGCAAATTACTAACCAATCCCGATTTAATATCCATGTTGTATCGAGATCCAAAATTTGTTGCTGATATACGCGCTTTATTGCCAATTTTGTTAAGAGAAGGTTATTTAGATTGAATTATTTTTTGTGGTTAATTTTAATTTATATGTGGTTTATTTGTATCTCAATAAAAAACTAAGCAAATCTTATCTCGAATTATTTAAACAAATTTCAGAATAAAAAACATATAAGAAAGTATAGTCGGTTAAGCCCGATTATATGATACCCTACACCACAGTATTGAAAAACACATCATGCTTATATTTCCATATAAATATGGATTTTTCTATGTTTATAATCTTCATTAAAATCGGTTTGAAAGCTTGTGAGAGTCAGAAATTGCCCCCTACCTCTCCTTGTGGTCCTTTTTTTGAAAAACTGTATAGCTTATGTGTCCATATAGATATGGATCTATCTATGTTTTAAATTTCATTAAAATCGGTTTGATGGTTTCTGAGAGGAAGAAATTTCCCCCTATCTTCCCTCGTGGTCGTACGATTTGGCCCATTTTCAATAGGCAATAGTTTCAATAGTCCTTGTGCCAATAAGAACCTATGAACCAAATTTTATCAAATTATCTCCAAAATTGCGACCTGTACTATGCGCACAAGGTTACATGGACAGCCAGCCAGCCAGCCAGCCAGAATTAGTTTCTGAGTCGAACTAACGATGTCCTTCCGGCATTGAGTCGAACGGTATACTTTGAGGTGGGTCTAGGACCAATATTTTAAGGCATTACACACATCGACACAAATGCATAATACCCTCTCCACTATTGTGGTGTGAGTATAAAGACTTACATTTAAAGACAACTGAAGCACAGCCGCGAATAACGTTTTAAGTTACAAAATTATTTTTTTTCAGGAGAGCAAAAAAACGTTTTTAACAGGCAAGATTATTAATTTTTTTTTTTTTTTTTAGATTAATAAAAATAATGATAATAAAAATTTTTATGCAAAATATCAACAAATTTAAAACTTAAATTACATGCAAATTTACAGTTTATAACATTTTATTAGTGGAAAAACGTTTCATATCCACAATCACGATGTCATTTAAAACGTTCTTCCACTACACAAATCATCATGACTGATGGCTCTTAAAACGTTATTCCACGTTTAAAACCATTTACTTTGTATCATTTTTAAGTAACTTACAACGTTCTTCCACTAGCTGACTCTTTGTATGCCCTTTTTAAAGGCTTTAAGGTGCATAATTTTGGGTGATTTGAGATTTAAACAGTGTACGAGAGTAATGTTAACGGTTATCTGCAAAAAACAGTTTTTGCAAAAAGTGGCTTTTACAACGTTATTCGCGGCTCTGCTTCAACTGCATAAATATACATATTTAAAAACGATTAATAAAAAATTAAAAAAAAAGCTCTCGTAGAATTTGTAACTCTTACTTTAATTTGTAAGTTTATCATATTTTATTAATTGCTCTGCTTACAACAAATGATAACAAATAATTAATTATATTTATTTGCATTAAATAAATTGTACCGCAGTGTCCAAGTTTTGTAACTCCCGCGTCGAGAAACTTTTCGATTGAAACGTTAAAAAAGTAACAAAAATGTCATAAATTTAAACAAACTATTGTTTTTCTCACTTAACTGCGTCTGTAACATTTTTGGCGGGTAATAGATGTCACGTAAGGAAATTACTCCTCAATTGACAGAAACTGTGTACGTAAACTTTTTGTGTGAAAATTCCCGCATTGAACTGTGAAATAAACTCACGAATAAAAACAGGGTGAGAAACAATTTTAACACTAAAAAATCAACTTAAAATGCAATGAATAATAACACAGAAGAGGTATGGGGCTTGTTCGGAAATGCATCAGTGATTTTAAATGTTTAAATATATGTATATCAGTGAAGTAGATGTGGACCAAAAAATTGTCAAAAACTCCACAAAATTATCGGCATTAAAAAAAAAATTTGCTTTTCTAATGCAGCACAATCATGCATTTACGAACATACCCAAGTATTTTGTTCTTGTCAGATTTTTTCATTTTCGCCACCATCGTCAAAGATTTTTAAATTTTAGTAAGCGTCAACGATATGTGTAACGGGCGTTGTTAACGTCTGCAATTTCATATCGGCTTCGATTGGAATATAATGGCTTTTATCAGGGGTGTTCTGGAAATCGAAAACGCAAAGCGCAATAATTTTAAACGTGGTTTTTCAATAAGATTTCTGTAATAAAATAATTTTTTGACAAATATTATACAAATATGTCTCTATTAAAATGAATTTTATTAAAATTAGATTAAAAGTGTATTAAAAACAACTTTCAAATTCTTGCGTTTTCAATTTCCAGAACACTTTTGTATAACGTAAAAAATACATAAAATATGCATTTATTATTTAGAACAGTGGCGGTTAAGACCTATATAACAAACTTGGCCGACAATCAGAAAATTTTTAGCTTTAATTTCTAGAAATATACATAAAACTTTATTTTAACAAATTTGGCAACATATGATTCGTAACAGTTTTAGCCGAACTTAAATTATTTACGAGAGGGGTATTTATATTGGACACATAGTAAATTAGAGAGCAATCATCACAAGACTCTGTTTAGTTAGTTTTAAGGTAAATTGGACCAATCTTAACGACTTTTGATTGGGATTTATTGTTCTATAAGTTTGTTTCATTTTTAAGCTCAAAATATCACAACCGACATCACAGAATACTAATATTAGTATTCTGTGACCGACATTTCGACCCTTTTGCGCGAAATTATCATTTTCTCAAATCCACATGTTTTTGTGTATTCGAAGTTTTTGTTCAAAAAAACTTTAGTTGAACTAAAGATCGCTAATTTGCTAACCGCAGCATGATAGCAAAGTCTTAAATATATTAAAAAATCGTGAAAGCTGTTAAGAACAGGGTTTAAAAAGCTGCAGTCAAAATCAAAAAATTGCTTTTTCTTCCACTTTCTGATTTTTCATTAGACAAAAATAAACCGTTGCTTTTACTTCTGATTCATTAAATGAAAACAGTCGCAGTGAAGGCAAAAGCAAAAAACGAAAAGTTGCACACAACAAAGAACATCGGCAGCCGACATGTTCGAAAGTGTTTGGTTTGACAGACTGAAACTTTTAATAAATCCCGAAGTTAACGAAGATGGGACTTTGTGCTCATTGTATGTATATGAAAGCGATAATGTTATTTACAGTTTTATTTCATTTCAAAAAATTAAAAAGATTTGTTAAGCTTAAAAATAAATAAATATGTATGTACATATTTATGTATTTATGTACGCATGTATTATTTAAAAAAAATATGGAAAACAAAAACACAAACGCAACGTCCCATCTTCGTTAACTACGGGATTTTTTAAAAGTTTCAGTCGGGCAAACCAAACACTTCCGAACATGTTGACTGCCGATGTTCTTTGTTGTGTACAACATCTCGTTTTTTGCTTTTGCCTTCACTGCGACTGTTTTCATTTAATGAATCAGAAGTAAAGGCAACAGTTTATTTTGTCCAATGACAAATGAAGATGTCGAAGTTACAGCACAATCTTATGACTTTTACTATCTCAACTGCAGCTTTTTAAACGCTGGTTAAGAATCACAGGAAAAAACGCTTCTATCGCGAATATGGCAAAAATTCGCGAAAAATTGCAAACTTTTAAACAAATACTAAAATTAATTTGAAATCGCTAAATGGGTTAAAAAAAAAATGTCGGAAAGTAACAAAAAAAAAATTCCAAAAAAGCGAAATTTTTTATATTTCGCCATAAAATTCATTTTAAGTCCCTAAAAAAATAAAGAATGGCAAAAATTCGTTAAAAATTACTAAATTAGCGGAAATTGGCAATGTATACTTTTTATTATTAATCGTTTAAGCTATAAAGAATTAAAAAACTAACAGGAACAAATCGCGAAACATTGCAAAATTTAAAACAAACTCAAAAACTGGTTTAAGATCGCTTAATCGATTGAAAAAACAACTTGTCGGAAAATAACATAAAAAGTGTTAAAAAAATTAGCTATAATTATATAAAAATCAATAAAAAAGTCGATTTTAAATTTTAGGATAGTTAGGGCCTTTTGCGATTTAGGTAACGAACATACCCGGATACCATATAAATTCATTTTTATAATTATTTAAGTCATAAATCTTAGGTATGTTTTTACTAAAGCGATTATATCAAAAAGTTCATATAAATTTCCTGAAAATAAAAAAGATGTGCATATACATTTGCGAACAGATGCAAAAGATACGAAACGCCTCTAAGTAATAAATACTGTTTCTCAAAAAGTTTTATATGTATAATTTACTTTTTTATATATTGGTGTTAAGCGCAACTAGCTCTATATTTAGTAACAAAAGAGATATCTCGTGAACAAGTTAAATAAAAGTAGACTTTGCGCTGAAATTGGCCATATAACAAATTAGAATTAAAATCTAAGAATGCATGATTTTTAAATTTATTTTTATGTATATAAAAACACGAACATAAAACTATATTATTAACAATAAATTGTTGCAAAAACATTATTTTTTTCAATCGAAAATATCTTTCAAACTTTATAAAATAAATTAACTAAACTTTTTAACGAAAACAAACTTGATAAAAATTAAACATTTTAAAAATTAATTGCGTAAAAAATCTTGATAAATAAAAAAAAATTAGTTATAAAAATTTTAAATATTCTAATACAATTTATTAATCTCCTAATTAATTAGTTTCCTCAATTGTTGCAGTTCCATCTTCTGATTTCGCTATAAGTTTATGCTTTTCAGCAGCTTTCAAACATTCCATAGCCACCTCTCGAGCTTTGGCACGGGAGTCATCAGGAAATTGTGATAGACCACTTAACAATTCCATTACATCGGTTTCAAACAGGCGCTTGGCATATTCTTCGCCAGCATTTATTAAATTTAATATTAAGGCCACACCACGGTGTTGTACATCCGGACTAGGATTAGCTATGAGTATATGCAAAATCTCTAACCAAGACTCTACATCGAAGATTTTTCCACAGCATTTCTTCGACATCGAAGTCAACATAACCAAAGCACCTGCACAAGCTTTGGCCGTGTCCTCATCTTCTTCTTCGCACAAAAGGGTCAAGAATTTGACACGATCATTCTCACCTTCGAACATTTTTACTACATCCTCGGACATAGCTAAATTACACAAACATTGGGCCGCAGCTCGAGTAAGCAATTGATGATCCTCCATTAAATAGAATTCTATTTTGGAAACACCTTGTTCTTGAATAATACGCTGGCGTACATCTTCATTCATGGCTGCTAAGTTCGTTAAGGCCATTAGGGCTTCAAAATTTTCTAAAGCCGTAAAGTCTTGAGCCAATAAATTCAATAAAGGACGTATGACATCAAAACTCCTCTGACCCGCAAAGGCTACCTCGGGATTAATGGTAATACCTATACGAGCAAGAGCCTGACAAGCATGCCTTTTACCCTTTTCGGTGCCTTCTAAAGACAATTTTAACAGACACTTTACACCACCATCTTGTACCACTTTTCCGCGCAATTCCTGCATATTACACACTGCATTCAGAACTCTTGCTATTAACTCCTTGGAATTATCACTTTCCGTTTTAGACAAGGCCACCAAGGCAGTAGTGATGCCCTCATTAACCAATATTACTAGGCGTTTTTGCACAAAATCAGGATCATCCAATTCATGTTCCTCTGGTATGTGGACCTTTGAATATTTAGCTAACTCTACCATTTCGGGTAGGATCTCTTGTTTCTCATAAGCATTACATAAATTAACAAAGGTGGTTACTACACCATACAAACATGATTGATCGCCAGTACGAGCCAATTCAATGAGCGCATGTAAAGCCGCTTTATCATCAATTAATTTCTCTTTCACTTCAGCATCCAATGTCAAATAAGCCAAACCATCGGCTGCCCATTTGCGTATGTCTTTATCTTTGCCTGGCTTAATTAAGAAACGGCGACAGGCTTCAGCTAGCTTTAAATTGGCACCATCAGCAAATGGTCTTATCGCTGCATCTTGACCACCATAGCTACCCAATTTACACAGGCCAACCAAAGCACGTACACGTATACCATCATCCTTTGAATGATAAAGCTTCTTGAGAATATCTACGCCACCAGCACATAAAGCTTTAGCTTTATCTTTTTTCGATGAGGCAGCATAAATACATTCGCAAGCAACTTTTTGTTGTAGCACATCATCAGTTGTAGCCATAGCTAAAATCATTTGTAAAATACCTACAAACAAACAAACATTGGCAAAAGAGAAATAAAATTAATCATATTACTTTACGAAACAAAGAGATAAATTTTTGATGTTTAATTTACTGATTTTTCTAGTTAAAAAATATATTTTAATCAGAGTTTAAAAAACTGCATTCAAAACCAAAAACTGACGAACAAAAAACCAAAGTTTGTGTACAACTTTTCGCTTTTTTAGCGGGTTAAACAGCGACAATTTACATTAAATGAATCAGAAGTAAAGGCAAAAGTTTTTTTTGTCCAATGACAAATGATTATCTTCTTTGACTTCAGTTTTTAAAACGCTGGTTTTAATAAACGACATATTTTTTAAAGTATAGATTTTTTTAATTTTTAAGATTTTACTGCCTGTTTAACAATGAACATTTAGTTAAATTGTACTTTATGTTTAAAAAAAAATTTTCTTTTCTTAATTTGCAATTTTGCATTTGGAATTTTTTTTAATTATTTAAATTTTACTTTTTTTAATTGACGTTTTTTAAAAGTTTTTTGCAAGTATTTAAAATTTTTGTTATCTTTGCTAATTTGTTTTCCAAATTTGGAGCTTTTTATTTTTTTTTTTTTATAAATTTGGTTATTTCTTGCAAGTAGAGTTTATTAATTATGTACTATGTATATGCAAACTAAAAATTTAATATAAAGCCGATTGGCTAAAACCCTGCAAATAAAATTGGACCACCTTATCCATTTTGATAAAATGGACTACTCCATGGACTGGTCCGATGTAATGCAAGCATGGACCATGTCATTGTTAAAAAGTGTTTGTAGTGAGATGACATGTCTTCGTTTTTAAACGACATGTTTTCGTTTTTAAACGACTTCAAAACTAATCCTCTTGAGTATACCATGGAGTAGTTTTAAAACTACTCCTTAGTAGTCCAAAGGTGGGTTACATGGTCCTGTCCTATGACATCGTAATGTTAAATAGACCATGTTTTTCCATACGTTTGGGTTACTTTTGGACTAGTCCTGGTCCCTTGTGGACTACTCTTTACACGCGTGTTTGGACTGGTCCTATTATTTGCAGGGAAGTACGAAAAAAGTGTGCGTGCGTGTGTGTCTGTGTTGGTCAAGAAGTCCGAGTGTTTCGAGTTTTTCGCACTTGCATTTCGTCACCTAAAACGCAACAGGCCCTATCAAACATATTAAACATTTTACAGGAGAAGCAAAAACTATTTAAAATTCAAATTGATAAATCACCTGAAACTGTTTATAATTTATTTTTCTTTTCTATTCCATTGTATTTTTTTTTTTTTTTTGTAAAACCTACCAGTTGTTTTCACAATTGACAATGTTGCATATTATGAAAACTTAGTCCTTTTAGGTTGGGTTTTTGAGGTCTCAGTTAAACTAGGTTTAGTTTATCTGAAAACAGAATTGTGCCGCCATTACCAAGTTTGTTCAAAAAATTTTGACGGAACAGCTTAGTTTTTCTAAAAATGTTGGTCTTTAGTGAAATAGTAAATTAAAAATCACATTTCGACGGAAAAAATCAGAGTTTCAGACTACGTTAAACTAAGTTTAAACATTATCAACAAACAATGTACGTATGTATTGGTAATATTTTGTTTTGCTTAGCACAGTCACATATCAAATTTAGGCCATCAAGCTTCATTTAGCCATCGTCCAGATTTGCAATTTTTCTTGCAGCAATTCTAGAGTTGATGGGTGAGGAGGTATGAGAATACACCGTAAGGCATTTTTTATATCACTATATGACGTAAAATAGGGCAAAAGGAGTAAAACGTCCCCCTCCCCATATATTCTTAACTAATTAAACGGTTTTCCTAAAATTTGGTATGCAGCCACTGTAACATCTGAAAGGAAATAGGGCGTTAAAAAGGGCAAGAGGGGTAAAAGCTCCACCTCCCTACATCTTTTTAGTTTATCAACCGATTTTCTTGAAATTTGGCGGGCAAATAGTGTAACATCTGGAAGGAACTATAGTCTATAATTTTTATTATTTAGAGCGTGAAATAGGGCAAGAAAGGTGAAATCTCCTCCTCCCTATATATTCTTAACTAATCAACCAGTTTTCTTGAAATAGGGCGTGGAATAGGGCAAGAGGGGTAAAAGCTACCCACTTCTATGCCTGTGGCTTAGTGCTAAAAGGGCCAATGGCCATATTTTGCTCTTTTGAGTTAATCGTTTCATTATGTGTATTAGTTTCCTCTCTTTTATTTTTCTGTATCAGCCAATGTTGTCTAAGTTAACCCAGAACAGTTTAATGAGGTTTTTTAGACATTGGCTGATACAGAAAAATAAAAGAGAGTAAAATAATACACATAATGAAACGATTAACTCAAAACAGCAAAGTATTGACATTGGCCCTTTTAGCACCAAGACACAGATATCTCCTTAAACTAATTGTCATAGAAAATTCGTTTCATAAACCTGTTATAAACCTTAAATATTTTTTTTTAAAAAGCCCTTAATTTTTGTTAAAGAAAACATTATTAAAATTTGAAGAAATAACGTGCTATCAAATAATAAATAAAATTGGATTTCTTATTCTAGTAACACAACTGGCCGTAGGAACACAATTGCACCGTATAAACGTAGTAGCGTACAACGTATATACGTTTTCAATTCAAAACGTATAATATTTTACACAAAGGCACACATTAGCTGACGCAAACGAAAAAGCGTATGTTGATTTAGATCTTATTCTATTTCATTCGCCTGTTGCGACCGTATTGCCATAGAAAAAGATAATTTAAGATGTTAAATTAAATTTTTTTTTGTGATCGAAAATTAAATATTTTAAAACAAAATTAAAAAAAAAATACACAACAGTTAGAATAATTTTGCAATTTTTTTTATTATTTATTCAAAAGAAACAAAACTCGTTTACGACAAAATTGTGGGTAAACAAAGCGTGTTTTTATAAATTTAAGTGCATAGGTCCTACGTTCAATTAAATTTTATTGCAACCAATTATTACATATGTAAATGGATTTCAAAAAATTTTAAAATCAGAAAATTGATTGTATGATTTTAAATTATTGCAATCAATTTTCCGATTTTGAATGCAATCAAAAAGTTAGCAATCATTAAGTCTATTACAATCGTTTACAGCTCTGATGTGTATACCGTTGTAAGTTCTGTGTTAGTTGCTTTCTTTGGTTTGTGTCCTTTTGTATTTTACCAGTTTTTAAAAGTTTTTCGTTTTAAGTTTTTGGAATTTTCAGTGTTTTATAATTTTAATACTTCATTTGAGTTGAGATTTTAATATTTGTTTAAAATTCAATATTTCCTAATTTCATTGCATTTTTCCACTTTTCGGACAATTTAAGACATTTTTTTATGTTTTATATAAAAATGTTTTGTTTTTGAGATTTTATTAGCCTAATTCGTGCCATTTTTCGATTTGTATGCCCTTAACCACAGCTGGAAAGGGTCATTATGGGTAGCCAAGTTGATTTAACATAACGTAAAAGTTGATTTATATTGAAATGTGTGTTTTCGAAGAACCCACAGATTATATTACATAATCATATAGCTAGGTAACAATTACAATGGTGATGGATAAATAAGATTCGGTATAGCCGAACATATCAGTTATGCTTTTAATTTTCCATATTTTAACAATATTTAACTGTTTTTGATGTTTTATACTGATTTTAACGTTTAGCTATTAACTGAATCTTAGTTAGATATAAAACAATAATTCACTTACCTTCTCTGGCTATAATTTGGTTGCCGACATCAAGAGGACCCAATAGCAAGGAAGTTATAGTAACTGTTACTCTCACTTTTGATTCCAAATCGGGAGACAATAATTTATCCTTAATATATTCATCAATTTGTTCTTGGAAGCGTTCCTTAGCCTGATCATAGTACATGTTCTCATAAATACGTGCCAAGCAAACCGAAGCAATGGTACGTGATGACGGTGTAATTTCCATGGCACTTTCATATTTATATTCCTCTAATTCGGAACAAACATCCAGTAGACGGTAAAGACCACGCAGTTCCACTAAACGTTCAGCCCACTCAAGAGCAGTGTAGTGAACATTTCTTGTTAACAACTCAATTACTGCATCACGAGCAGGGCCCGATATCGTACGATCTGTTATACTGTACAACAGACAGGAAAGTAGAGTATCGATTTCTTTGTTGTTTTCTTTGCATAAGTCTTTATTTGGCTTGCTATCGGTTTTATTTTCCATACCAGAAAGAGCATTGAGAATTGTTTGAAGACAATATTGGGCTGCCGTGACACGTTCCTCGTGTTTATGATCCAAAACATGCATAAACCATGGCACACCCAATTCTGTGAGAACAGCTTTAGTACGTGTCACCGAATGATTGCACAATTCGGCCACAATTCTTACCAAGTTGACATAGATATCAGCGTCCTTCTCGATTTTGGTAATGGAGGCAATTTTGGTAATACATCCCGCTTTAAATAACAAGTCAGCACCGACTTCATCTTTAGCCAAAACTAACAAGTTATTTGAAGCCGAACGTCTTTTTTCGGAGGGTGTTGCTATGTTGAAACATAATTCCATCATTTGTTTTACTTTAGTAGAAGTCTGAGCATTTTTTGCAGATCTTTCTTGTACTATTAAATGCAAACGTTTTAACATGGGTTGCACAGCTTGATTAGTAGGATCTTCTCTAAATAAATCAGTGGCATCTTTATAAGCTTCCTCATACTTCTTTAAAGCCTCATGTGCCTGTGCTCGGCGAAACAAAGCCTTTGGATCTTTAGCAGTCAACTTCAATGATTCATTGCAATCATTCAAGGCAGCTGTAAAATCATCCAATTTCAAATAGGCAGCAGCGCGATTTTTATAAAATATTGGAAGTTCCTTGTGTTTATCACCCTTTTTAATGGCCTTAGTATACAAACCAACTGCCTCTTGCCATTTGCCCTCTTTAAAAGCTTGATTGCCTTTGTCTTTATAGGTTAGAGCCTCCGCCCCAGTGTCATCTGTTGCATTCGTTGTAGTCATTTTCAATTATTTTCTATAAATTTATATAAGATCTTGTAATTTTCAAAATAATATTGGCAAAATATTTAATTAATTAAGTTAATTGGAATTTTGCAGTTTACGAGCCACGTTTTTATTTAAAATTACCAAATTTTTCTGTTTAGTTTGTACCTATTTATACTTTTTCCTAATTCAGTCAAACAGTCGAATTTTCTCGATCACACACAATCAGTGTAGAATATTTTGTGTATTATGAAATGAAAATGAATTTTCCGTAATTTTCTTGCACTATACTTTTTGAGTATATTCTACAAATTTGTTCTTGCAATGTGTTTTGAAAGTAAAATGTTTTTTAGTACATGCGGTGAAATTTTCTCAAATTCTATTTTTAAACTTATAGTAAACTAATGTGTGGATGGTTTTGTTTTGCTTCCAGTATTCTTTGTTTTTATTAGTATTTGACGTTCTCCCGGTATTTGTAGAGGAGATAACAGGGTATTCACGAATTTATTTGTATTCAAAACTTAAGAGTGGCCATAAAATACAAAAAAAACATACATATATACTGGAATTCAACTTTTATATATTTTTTTCTCTAACCCTGCGGCCACACGATCAAGTTGTTCTTGATACTCTTTAACCCTGCGGCCACAGGGTCAAGTTGTTCTTGATAGTCTTTTACATATACTGCTTGTCAAAACTTACATAAATTGAAAGCTGTGACGTAGGCTGCATTCAATTTACTACCAAGATATCAACAACAACAGAGACAAACTTGTACTCAGCTGTTAAATTGAAAGTAAATTGCCAAACAAATGGAAAGGTGAAATTGAAAGCCATCTCGTGGTCAATTTAAAAAGTGTGAGTGTGTTAGTAAAAAACTGAGAGTGTATTGCAAATTGAAAGGAATTGAAAGGCAAAACTTGATCGTGTGGCCACCAAGTAAGTTTCTAAAATGGTTTAGAAAAAAAACATTTACCGACCACTTGTCAGATTTTGTATCCGTATTCTCTCTTACTCAATACATTTTGCTTTTACATGATAAGATTTTTCTCATTCTACATAATCTTTCGACATGTCGTAATACATTATATTACCGTGTAAACTGGCCTTTACCGACCGCTTGTCAGATTTTGTATTCGTATTCTCTCTTACTCAATACATTTTGCTTTTACATGATAAGATTTTTCTCATTCTACATAATTTTTTGCAATGTCGTAATACATTGTATTACCGTGTAAACTGGCCTTTAGCTGAATGTAGGGATGTATCGACGTAGTTCTTATTTTACACCTGTTTCTTTTTCATCACATTGCAGTAAATTTTAAGCTCCAGTGTGAATGGAAAATGATTGTAACTGGTTTTAAACCAATAATTTCAAAAGGCTCTAGATACAGTTGCGTTTTACCGTCTGTTCTGGTTTGATTACCTTTGGTTTGAAATATAAATAATTTTTTCTTATTTATTTTTTTGTTTATTTTTCGGATTTGGCATAAATCTAGTTTTCCTAAGCTAACTATTTTGATACCAATATTTCACCACTAAAGCGACCCATAAACATGCAATATTATTGTATATGATATTCGCCATATTCAGGTATGTTCTAGGTTTCGACTCGAATTGAAAACGAAAAATTTTTTAAATCCGCATAATTCATAAATTGGTGTTCTCAAATCCGCATGTTTTTGTGTATTCGAAGTTTTTGCTCGAAAAAACTTTTTTTGGACTAAAGATCGCTTATTTGCTAACCGCAGCATGATAACAATGTTTAATATTTGTTTAAAATCGTGAAAGCTGTAAAGAATCACAGGAAAAAATCAGCCTTATTCCAGTTGTCGTTGTCGTAAACGATCAAGTCGTTTTTTGTAAGAGATTAAAGTAACACACAAAAAACGACACTGTCGATGACGTCAACGACAACCGGAATAAGGCTGAATAGCTTCTATCGCGAACATGACTTAAATTCGCGAAAAAAGCAAACTTTTAAACAAACACTAAAATTTATTTGAAAGCGCTAAATCAGTAAAAAAAAACCAAATATCGGAAAATAACAATTCAAACCAGCCATATAATTGATTAAAAGTCCCTAAAACTATAAGCATTGGCAAAAATTAGGTAAAAATTGCTAAATTCGCGGAAATTCGCAAAAATTTGCTTACATCGGCATGATAGAAAAGTCTACTATTTATTATAAATCGTTAAAGCTGTAAAGAATCAGAAAACTTACTGAAACAAATCGCTTATATCGCGAACATGGCTAAAGTTCTCGCAAAATCGCAAAATTTTAAACAAACAAAAAAACTAATTTGAGATCGCTAAATCGATTAAAAAAACAAATTGTCTGAAAATAACTAAAAATCGTTAAAAAAAATAAGCTGTTATTACATCAAAATAATGAAAAAGTCGATTTTAAATTTAGGGTAAGTTAGGGACTTTTGCATTTTAGATAACGATATATTTTTCATTAAATTGGATAAAGAAGATTTTAAGCTAAAAACAAAATTTATTTTTTTGGTAAAACTTTCACCAACCCATTACTACTCTAATTGAAAACGAATAAAAACTTGTGGATGTGAATAGCATAACACCAAAAATGCTAAATTAATCTACTTTCGAGTGGATTCGGATTCTAGAACACACCCGATTATTTCCAATTTCTCCTATATAACGCAATAAGTCGCACAAAGGTTTCATTCATTCAATAAAAAGGTGAACATAACCTATAGGAATAACATAAACAGCATTGTAAAATGTTGGCAACACATTCACTTTCTTTTCGTTAAAGTCTTTTGATTGCTGCCACTATCGAATATCGCATACACATTGACGATATAACTGTGCAATACGTAAAATTAAACAATTTTATTGCAATTGTATGAGCCGCTTAAGAAAATTCTTTTTTCTCTGAGTTCGAATTTAAAAAATTGCTGTGTATATTATATTTATAATATATTTTCCGAGCTGTGAGACCCTAAATTTTGGATGTATTTTTCGTTATTTCTTCAGGATTACTTGTCTAATTAGTATCATGGATTAGCTTTAGAAATTACCGTTCAAGATTGAAAATCTCACTAATAGCTAAATAAATAAAAGATTGTTTATATATAGAAAAAATTGGCAAAAGTACATTTTACAAGGCACACGAAAAAATTTACTTTAGTTTTAGTACCCACACATAGATATAAGTAGGGGCACCTTTTTTGTCCAAGAGGGCCCTAGAAGTCACGCCCGCCATAAATTATTATTTTCGTTTTTGTTGCACAATAATCTTTAATTTGAGTACCCACACATACCACTGAGTGCTCGTGGCGGATTTTTTATCCAGCCCCCTTAAATTTTATTTTTGGTTTTTTTAATTCTGAATCAGGCCTCGTAAAAATATTTAATTTAACATATTTTCTGGAATTTTTATTTTAAAATTATTTAAAAAAAATCGCACTATTAAATTTTGTCTTTATTATATTAATAATTTATTTTGGAAATTTTTTCTATTTTTTCTTAGCCAACAAATTATAATCTATTCTGGCATCATTTACACCTCCTACGATAGTCTGGCTACCTTTAATTAATTAATTACTCTCTTCATTTTCTTTGTATTGTCATTAACGCTAGAAACGTCAAATAAAAAACAAAATTCCCGCACGAAAATTAAATTTTTTTTCTTGAAAAAAATTCTTTAATTTTCTCTAAGTTTTAAAGCAAAAATGTTTAATTTTTAAAATTAAACATTAACAACAAGGTAAACTAAACCTTGGAAAAAAAAGAAACAAACAAAATTGCCAAAAGTCAAATCAATCCTATAAAAACATCAGGTAGTCCCATAGCTAATCTACGGATATAAGTAAAGACGGCAAATAAATTTGTATGTATAAACACCACGTAGGCAAATAAAAATAAGTTTTTATTTTTATTATATCTTAATTACAGACAGTGAATTAAAATGTTACCGCTTACACATCGAGACCGCAGTAATTGTATGTACCGCATTAAAGATAACTTAAATAATTGGAGAAGATTAATATTTTCGGATAAGAACTCAAGAAACTTGTTCTTATTTCTCTTATTGAATTTAAGTTTTGCTTTTGTGGAGCTATTTTATGGAATATTGACCAACAGTTTGGGTTAGTACATGTTTGCATATGAATAATAATATTGAAAAGATAGACAATATTGTATTATAATTAAATTTTTTATCAAAACTTGTAAAATCATTTTGCAGTGATTAATTGTATTTGATTTCTTTTCCAATTTTAGGTCTTATATCGGACTCATTTCATATGTTCTTTGATTGTACGGGCCTCTTAGCTGGCTTAGCTGCTTCAGTTATAACAAAATGGAAAGCGAATGAACGTTTCTCGTATGGTTATGTGAGAGCAGAGGTATTGGCGGGCTTTGTTAATAGTCTGTTCCTTATATTTGTGGCCTTTTTTATATTGTCGGAAGGTGTTGAACGCTTAATAGAACCACCAGAGGTGAAACATGAGAGACTATTTGTTGTGTCTGTTTTGGGATTGCTGGTGAACCTTGTTGGCATATACGCCTTTAATCATGGCGGACATGGCCACTCACACGGTGGTGGTGGTCATGGACATTCGCACGGAGGAGGCGGAGGACATGGTCATTCACATGGTGGCAATAGTCACTCACATTCCAACAATCATTTGGATTCAAATAGCCATCAGACTATATTGCTAGATGATGGTAAGTGAAGAAATAAAACGGTTAGGAAAAACAACTCAAAATTGGTTTATGGTAAAGCTTGGAAAATTTTGTCTCAATATTAAGTAAATCTTAATTATTAAAAATGTATGTTATTTAAATTTATTTTTCGGAGTGGTCTTTTGTTCGAACTACAAGAAATTATACAATGATATGCATATGTGACGCTCAAAATAGATAGGGACCTAAGGGTTTTATTCAGGAAAGCGATTTTAAAGATTTAAATACGTGTATCTTTGGTGTACCATCACTGAGCGTGTTGGTCTCATTTGAAAGCGACACATCTCATGACGCCAGGAACGTGTTAGTCAACCTTGAAAACGCGCGTAGGTCGTCCCTACCTCTTTATTAGATGTTTTATATACAGACTTATGCCTTGCCTTCTACTTAGATGACCAATATTTTGAGGTGATAGTAGCTGTGTTCATTTACTAAAAATTCAAAATCACTTTCTGAGTCGATCTAACTAATGTTCTAATGTAAAGCAAAGTACAGTTCGCTATTTTCGAGATAATTTGATGAAATTTAGCACATATGTTCATAGGGCTAAGCCTATTGAAAATGCGTGCCCATAAACCATTTTATTATGTTGGTACTAAGATTGAATATGGTCCAAAACAATTTTATTGCAATAAAAACCATCTAACCAAATTTTGTTGGAATTGGTCCATATTTGACCATTGTTCTCATAAAAATACTATTCACGAAAACAGCTCTTTCAGCATACTTTTTTACTTGTTTTTTTACTTTTTTTCTGTTAATTCTACTGTTTTTATTTGTAAGGCTTATAAATTGTTCCTTCCGTAAAAATCGTATTTATGTAATGTATTGCGAATAGTGTTGAGCCAAAAATCTTTTCCAGACTGCGTTTTTGAAGTTATTTTAATTTCCTCAGCTGCTTTAAAAGGATCTTGCTTGATTTCTTTTAAAATCGAACGCTTTTTTCTATCATTTATTATCTAGTCTTGATCTTCTCGGCTTTTGCTGGTTAACCTAAACTCATTGCGAAATCTTTTGATAATGGCGTAGACTGTAGACTTTTTCTCCAATCAAATCTGGAATTTCTGTCACAGTTTTATCCTCTAAATTTAATATTACTATTAGCTGCCTAATTTGAACATTGATGTCATTTTCAATATTTTTCTTTTCTAATAATGCATAACTAATTACATAAATACGATTTTTACGCAAGGATTTGCACGAAAGAAGCAATTAATAAGCCTTACAAATGAAAACAGTAGAATCAACTATATGATACCAGCGTAAAAATAACATTTATCTAGGGGAAATATAAATTATCGGCTTACACTTACAAAAGTTTGAGGGTTATATTCAATAATGTCTTTAGCATTATTTAAAAATCAACTTTAATTGTAGATTTAATCGTTGGCTAATTCCTGCGTTTTTTTATTTTTAAATTTTGTGAAATTATATTTGTGACATTTTGAAAAAACATCTTAAGTCAAATTTAAAACGTTGAAAAAAGTGTTGTTAATCGTACGAATTTATATTCAAAAAAAATTTTTCTTTACGTTTTTTAAATTTTTCTTTAATTTTGGTTCATGTTATTATTTAACAAAAATGATTTTTTCACCAAGTTTTTTTTTAAAACTTGTTTGCTATCTTATCTCGGCTTAAGATGTTTCGTCAAAATGCCACAGATATGTATATTGAACCAATTCCCTTTTTTTATTTTAGTACAATAATAAACTCTACAATAGATTTATGTATCTTTCTTTATTTCAAAAACTCACATCTTTTATTTCAGGACACGGTCATTCCCACGCTCACGGCGGCCACTCGCATGGCGAGGACGCTAGCGGCAGTAATTCTCAAATCATGCGCGGCGTCTTCCTTCACATTTTAGCCGATACTTTGGGTTCCGTTGGTGTTATTATTTCTGCTGTTTTAATGCATTTATTCGGGTGGATGATAGCCGATCCAATTTGTTCCATTTTTATCTCCGTGCTAATTGTTCTTTCTGTCTTGAGCCTGATCAAAGAATCGATTTTTGTATTAATGCAAAGACAACCTGTTAGTTTAGATCGTTTACTACCTCAGTGCTATCAAAAAGTCACCGGTTTGGCTGGTGTTTATGCCGTACAAGAGCCTCACTTTTGGACTTTATGTTCTGATTTGTTTGTGGGTGCAATTAAGCTAGAAGTATCCCGTAATATTGATCCCAAATATGTAGTCTCACATACACGTATGATTTTCGAATCGATAGGCGTTAAACAAATCTATATACAATTAGATTATGTGTGATAATTTTTTATATTTTTATGTGTAAACTATATTTAAAATAGAATATTTAAAACAAGCCTGTTTTTGCAAATAATTTTTCTCAACATTTAAAACATTTGATGCATCTATTATTACTATTTTTAACACAACAAATAGGTATTTTGTTTAGTACCGCTTACAAATCTGTTAACAATTTCGTTTTTTTTAATCTATACATTTTTTAACTAAGAACTAAGTTCTTTTTTTATTTTTTATGTTGATTTAAATTTTATTAGTATTATACTGTTCAATTTAGCGGCTACTTTATACTAACATATATTAAATAGTTATTAAATGTCTACATAGTAGTTAAATAAACGAACAGTTAATATAATTTTTAGTTTTATATAGTTATTTAATCATTCCAACACCATGTTTTCTCATGTTAACAAAACATTAAACAGAAAATGTTATTTCACTAAAATTTTTTAGTAAATTTACTATTTTCGGTATAATATAGAACACAATTGAACTATCTAAAGTGAAATATCAATTCAAAGGACTGTTTTAAGTATAGGAACAATACAAATTTTAGAATTAAAATAAAACCCAAGTGTAGCGACAGTTGTCTTAATATTATGAAGAAAATAGTTCAAAAAGAAACATATTTGAATTGTAAATAAATAAATAAATTTTTTAATATAAAAAAGTTAAAATTAGTTTTTTTAAAAACTTTTTTGTATACATTAGCAGAATCTTTTTAGCTTTTTAGTTTTTTAAAATATAAAAGTTCGTAAAACGGTAATTCAAAAAATATTATTAAGAACTAAAAATTTTGAATAGCTTTTATACGATTTTTCCATTTTGATTTTAAATTTAAAACAAATCTATATAACGTCACCTAAAAGACGAAATAACCTATCTGCAGTTTTCAAAAGTTTACAGGAGAGGGAAAAAACGTTATAAAATTGGAACTATTAACGATATTGAAACGAAAATTATATATTTTGATTAAAATGAAACCAGTCATATATATCGGTTGAAAAAATTGTGTTTTTTTAAACACAGCTTATGTTATATTTAGGTTATTTGGAATTGTAAAAATCTAAAACCAAATAACCTATCTGCAGTACTAATTAGTATGAATAAATAAAAATTTCTTTATACACATGAATATGATATACATTAAATAATTACAGTAGTAGTTTCTTTAACTGGTTTAAGCAAAAACAAGTACTTAATGTTTGCTTAAATTACACTATGCAACAAAATTAAACTTTTATCGTGATTTTTGATGATTTATTTTTCTCTATTTTTGTGCGTAACGGTCCTCTAGGTACAAAAACTTTGTCATTCGTAATATCACAAGTTCAAAATTTTTCACACATATGCGTTATGATATAGGGGAATATCAACAAAATGCCCTCCATTTTGAACTCCTTCGAAACGGCTTGACTGATTTTTATGAAATTTTGTATGTGTTTTAGTTAGGTATCAGAATAGGTCGTAGAGTATATTTTATATCGCTAGAGGGCGCAAAATAGGGCATAAGCTCCCCCTCCCTATATATTCTTAGCTGATCAACCTGTTTTCTTAAAATTTGGCATGCAGGCACTATAACATCTGATAGAAAACAGGGAATAGGGCGTGAAATAGGGTAAGAGGAGTAAAAGCTGCCCCTCCCTATATCTGCTTAACAAATCGTGCGATTTTCTTGAACTTTTGCAGGAAAATCGCGTAACATCTGGAAAGAACTATAGCTTAAAATTTTTATTATTTAGGGCTTGAAATAGGGCAATAGAGGTAAAATCTCCCCCTCCCCAATCTTTTAAAACTAATCAGCCGGGTTTCTTAAAATTTGGCATGCAGACACTGTAACATCTGAAAGGAAACAGGGAATGGGATGTGAAATAGGGCAAGAAGGGTAAAAGATCCCCCTCCCAATATCTTCTTGAAATTCGCAGCCAAATAGTGTTATAGCTGGAAAGTACTACAGCCTATAGTTTTCATTATTTAGAGCGTGAACCAGGAGGGGTTAAATCTCCCTTTCCTATATCTTCTTAACTAATCAACTGATTTTCTTGAAATTTGGAGGGCAAATAGTGTTACATCTGGAAAGAACTTAAGCCTATAATTTTTATTATTTTCTTTACCAGTCAACCAGTTTTCTTAAAATTTTGCATGCAGACACTCTAAAATCTGAAAGAAATAGGTTATATGGCAAAACAACGTTTGCCGGGCCAGCTAGTTTATTATATACATACTTCTAAAAATGGTAATATATATGTCTTATTTTAAATAAAACCCTTATTCATATAAAATAAAACCGGTTTATAAAAGGTTAAATAAAAAAATTTTCATAGAAAATTCATTTCATAAACTTCTTTTATTTTTTTATGAGTGTAGGTATAAGTATTAAGATTTTTTTTTTAATTTACACCCATGTTTTGTTTTGATTTTTTTTTTCAAATTTAAGGGATTTTTCCGGTTTTAGGTTTTTTTAGAGAACTTTTTCAACGAAAAGAAAAGGGTTTATTACACTGGTCTGCACCAAAAATCGCCTTTTTTATTTGTAATATGACTGGCTTTCCGATAAATTTTAAAAATGTAAAATTTTTGCCTTTATATTTTTTTTTATTTTTTAAAAACAAAATATTTTTAAGAAAAATCTTTGCCCGTAAGAAAAAAACGAAAACGGATTTGGTTATAGCGCATTATACTCTGTATAGTCCACATATTTTAATTTAAAGACTCGAAACTATTTCTTTATTTTGCTTTTATATTTTTAAAAATAATAATTGTAAATAAATGTTATAAAATAACAGTTCTTTTTCACTCAAAACATTAGAGTCATTAAATAACAGTTCTTTTTCACTTAAAACATTAGAGTCAATTAATAACAGTTCTTTTTCACTTAAAACATTAGATTCATTGTATAACAGTTTTCAATGAATAAAAAAAATCAAGAAATCTATATATATAAAAAGAAGTGTACATTTTGATTGTCACTCCATAACTCGAGAACGGCTCGACCGATTGCCATAAAATTTTTAGGGAAGGTACAGGGAGGAGTGATGATGGTTAGTTGATTTTGAAATCCAAAATCGGGGCAGGGGAATTGGTACCCCCCATAGGATGCCAATATTTAATATCGCATATCTTAAGACCCGCTGCACGCATTTTGTTGAACTTTTGGTAGTAGGATCTTCTAAGCCCCAAAATTTAAATAAAACAGTAGCGGGGGAAGTGGTTCCCCCCATAGGACGCCAATGTTTAATATAGCATATCTTAAGAACTGTTACAGTGAGAATGTTCAAACTTTGTAGAAGTCACTCTTATGGTATACTACTCTATTGAGAATAAAAATAAAGCGGTAGGCGCAGGGGGGAAATACCTCCCATAGGATGCATATATTAAATATAGCTCAACTGAAGAACTATTTAAGGGACAGCCTTCAAACGTGGTTAAAGCTACTATTATGGTAAAATGAAAATTTCAATATAAAAATGGGCGGGGTTGACAGGGGAGGAGCAGTACCCCTCATAGATAGAAATATAATTAAGAGCCGCTGCATGCATTTTGTTGAACTTTTGATAGTAGGATCTTCAGAGCCCCAAAACTGAAATAAAATAGTAGCGGGGGAAGTGTTACCCCCAAAAGGACACCAATGTTTAATATCGCATATCTTAAGAACTGTTATAGTGAGAATGTTCAAACTTTGTAGAAGTCACTCTTATGGTATACTACACTATTGAAAATAAAAATAAAGCGGGTAGGCGCAGGGGGGGAAATACCTCCCATAGGATGCATATATTAAATATCACTCAACTGAAGAACTATTAAAGGGAGAGTCTTCAAACGTGGTTAAAGCTACTATTATGGTTAACTTTAAATTTCAATATAAAAATGGGCGGGGTTGACAGAGAAGGAGCAGTACCCCTCATAGATAGAAATATAATTAAGAGCCACTGCACGGATTTTGTTGAACTTTTGATAGTAGGATCTTCAGAGCCCCAAAACTGAAATAAAATAGCAGCGGGGGAAGTGTTACCCCCCATGGGACACCAATGTTTAATATCGCATATCTTAAGAACTGTTAAGTGAGAATGTTCAAACTTTGTAAAAGTCACTCTTATGGTATGCTACACTTTTGAAAATAAAAATAAAGCCGGTAGGCGCAGGGGGAAATACCTCCCATAGGATGCATATATTAAGTATCTCTCAACTGAAGAAGTGGTTAAAGCAGTGTAGCGAAGCGCACGGGTTAAGCTAGTTACTTAATATTTAATAATTATCAAAATTATATAAAGGACCTGCTTTCAAGATATTTGCTTGTATGAGCATTTTTGAAAGTTTAAAATATCTGTTATTTTCAGTCCCTGCATGTACCTTAACAAGCCTTTTCTTTACTTTACTCAGATTTATTTACTCTACTGATTTTAATTTTTTGTTATCTCAAAGAAATATGATAATTTTAATAAACTGCTTTTAGAGTGCTATATTCGGCTGTGCCGAATCTTTGATACCCTCCACCGACAGTTCGAATGTTTAAGGAGTATTACCTGTATGATGTTATTATTATCTTAAACTGTGACGATTTGTTATTAATTATGGATTTAGGCGACTAAACTGTTTTCCGGTAGTAGGGTTTATATGGGGCCTAGGGTAAATTATGGACCGATCTTCACGAAATTTTACAGTCTTTTTCCCAGTTCTATAAAACTTTGATGTACCAAATTTTGTTATGATAGCATTATTTTTTACGTTTTTAGGCGTACTAAGTTGTTTTCAGGGAGTAAAGTTTATATGGGGCCTATGGTAAATTATGAACCGATCTTCACGAAATTTCAAAGATTTATTTTTAGTTCTATAAAACTTTGATGTACCAAATTTTGTTATGATAGCATTATTTTTTACGGTTTTAGGCGTACTAAGTTGTTTTCCGGAAGTAGGTTTTATATGGGACCTATGGTAAGTTATGGACCGATCTTCACGAAACTTAACAGTTTAATATCTAGTGCTATGTAACTGTGACTTGCCAAAATTTGTAATGATAGCATTGTTAGTTAGGGTTTTAGGCTTAATATACTGTTTTCCGGGAGTAGGGCTTATATGGGGCCTAGGGTAAATTATTGACGGATCTTCACGAAATTTCACAGCGTAATTTCCAGTTGAATAAAACGAATTGTTGCTAAATCTTATATCATTCTGTGCATTTTTCCACCATTTATGTTAGTTTTTGTAACAAAATTATCAATTTTTTTTAGGTGGTGGTTCTACATTTTGATTCATAGCTCAGATCCTATTGAACCGATTTTGCTGAATTTCAATCCCAAACTGCTTAGGATAACTACAAGCAATTTGACACCAAGTTTGTTGATTTCTTTTGAGTTCTTCGAAAGTGAGCGTGTTTTCAACAGACGGACAGACAGACAGACGGACATGGCTAAATCGACTTAAAATTACTCAAGGACCCAGAATATATATACTTTATAGGGTCTGAGATGAATAGTAAAAAAGTTTCACACGGAATGACAAACTGAATATACCCTCTTCACAACTAATTGTGGTGGAGGGTATAAAAATTCGCGTCTACAAAACTATAATTTTTATTGAGTTTGTTCCTTCTCCTGTAAAGTAAGGAAAACGTTTGTTAGGGCCTTTCTATAATAAGTAAAAGTTTATTTAACAAAAATTATCTTGAATTCGTTTTTAAAGGCTAAACAATCACGCATATCATTAAGGCAAAGTAAATAATTTATAAATTTCCTTGCAATTTTTTTTTTTCTAGCCATTTTTTAAAGGAAAGCAACAAATTTGGAGTCAAAAGTTGTATAAATAACTTCTTATTTAAAAATTATTTATTGGCTTTATTATTGAAACATTTTCTTGAATGTGATTCTTTTCACATAAGTCGTACGTATTTTGTTATAAAATATTCCAAGACATTACTAGTAACGATTTTAGCTGCAGGGGCTGCAAAACTTTCGATAGTAGGCTAATTCGATAGTTAGCTTAAAAACTATCGATAGTATAGAAATTAACATATTTAATATACATAGGTATTTTATTTTCTTCTATTTACATTCATTTAATTTCCCAATAAGCAATTTTCCTGGAATCAAAGTATAAATCATACTCCAGCAAAATGGATACTGGAAATCCCGTCGAACATAACAATATAAAAACAGTGTAATTCAAGCGTTGAATGACAGTGAAACTCCAGACGTAATAATTAAACTTGAATTCAAGTATTGAAGGCAAGACTAAATTAAAACTATAAAACCACTATAAATCAAGCCTACAATTCCAATGAAAATAAAAAAAAATATATATGGCTGTTTCCACAGAAAATTACCCCTTTTAGCTCAAAAATGAAATTATTATTTTGAATTTATTTTTCCGCTTTTATACAAAATAGATGTATCGTGTCGTTTACCGAAAGATTAACTTTAATTTTCTTTATACTAACAAACAAATTTTTTTTGTTACCCATAATAAATAAATGTAGACACAAAAAAACGTGTAACTTTTTATAATGTAACGACTGTTACTTTAAATTAAAAAAATTTTTTTTTGGTAACTAATTTCTTCGGTTTGAAAACAAATCTTTTCCTTAAGCAAAACATTTCATAGAATTTAATCAGATATTTTACTTGACATATCCTGTGCAAAATTTTACAATACATGATGTTTATTTCCGACATTTGAAAACAGCAAATTTATAAAGTAACGACCGTTGCTTTTTTAATGGTCAAAAAAATCGTTGACATTGGTCTGTCGAGCCACATTTTTTGGCCAAAACTAAAATATTCACTTATATACACATGAATTCAAATAAGAGACACAATAATTTACAATAAAACATACATTTTATTAAGTTTTTAATAATTAAAATCTATTTTTTTAGCATTCGTGGACGTCCACACGATGATGAAGGTTTGTCTGCTGAGTGTTCTTCTTCCAAAAAACGTTATTTCCATTAGTTGCGTCACATGTTTTGGTTTTTTTTAATACAAAGACATTTTGTAGCCAGGTATCAATTTTTTGTATTTAATTGTTCAATTGATCTTGAAGATTTCTGCCATTTCATATCGAGTCGTACGCAATACACCCGAATTTTTTTAATAAAATATTTCTTATATTCATTAGAAATATATGTTTCTTCGGTTTATATATATGACTACAAACACGTTCGGTTTTTTTCTTGTTTTTTATTTCCACTCTGAGTAAATCACAATTTTTGAAGCAAAAGTTTCCTGAAACAAAAATTGATATCTTACAAATAAGCAAAAACTAGCAGAAAATGACTGATGATTCGTAAGAACCAAATATCGTCGCAGGAATTAAAGAATCGAAAATACGTTTTTTTGCATTATTTTTATCAGAAAAAAATACTGCGTCGATTGGTCCCGGTCCCGGTCAAAAAAAATAAAAGCTGTTGCCCGCAGAATCACAGGGAATAATAGACTTGAGAGGAAATGTTTAGAGCCAATATATAAAGCGAGAAAAAATAAAAATACGTTTTTAAAATCATGTTCCTAAATTGTATAGTTTTTGTGATATGAACTTTTTTTCTACTATCTTTCATACAGGTTTTTGGCTCTGGTGAATGTTTTGTCAGTTACAGCATTCTTTAATTCCTGCGACGATATGTATGTATGTAGTACATACTATGTACATAAGAAAAAAAAATAGTTTCAAACATTTTAGTATGAACTAGAATTTTACTTGAAAATATGGCATAAGTTTCAGCTGAATTCCAGCAATATTTAAAGCACATGAATTTATAAAATTTTAGTGCTTATTGGGTTATAAGTTATAACTTATAACTCGTCAAGAAGTTAATACTGCATTATTTTTCGAAGGCGGGTTTTAGAGGAGTTCATTATGGAAAATACTTTTTCAATACAAGCATTACTAGCAATGTGGCCATATCCATAAATATTTAACAGCTAAATCGGCTTAAAAATCCTAAACTGCCAAAAAATAATGCTTAAATTTAAATTGTATTATTTTTATACCCACACCACAATAGTGGAGTTAAATATTGGTCCTAGACCCACCTTAAAGTATACCGATCGTCTTAGAATCACTTTCTGAGTCGAACTAACGATGTCCGTCCGGCTGGCTGTCCATGTAACCTTGTGCGCAAAGTACAGGTCGCAATTTTGGAGATAATTTGATGAAATTTGGCTCATAGGATTTTATTGGCACAAGGACCAAGCTGAATCGTAGGACCACGAGGGAAGATAGGGGGAAATTTCTTTCTCTCAGAAACCATCAAACCGATTTTAATGAAATTTAAAACATAGATAGATCCATATCTATATGGACACATTAGCTATACAGTTTTTCAAAAATAGGACCACAAGGGGAGGTAGGTGGCAATTTCTGTCTCTCACAAACTTTCAAACCGATTTTCATGAAGTTTATAAACATAGATAAATCTATATTTATATGGACACATAAGCATGATGTGTTTTTAAATACTGTGGTGTAGGGTATCATATGGTCGGGCTTGACCGACTATACTTTCTTACTTGTTTAAAGTTATTTTAGTTAATATGGGTTTATACATGATTTATTTTACATAATTCTTCCCTATAAACTCACGTCATACCAATCAATAGAGCAAACTGATTAAAAAAAAAACAATAAAATATATATTAAACACCTAGCATTAAGTTCGCTACTTAGTTAGCGTCTCCTTTTTCTTCGTGGACATATCTGTATGCCAAAGTTTATTTTTCTAAGTTTCAACTCGTTTAAATTCTAGCATTTAACCCCCTACTTTGTAATCGAGCCTTTTCTTTCATAATCATATTTTTTTCAAATTTTATTATAAAATATGTATAACAATATTACAATTTCACCTCAGCGCCAAATTGGCATTAGAGAGGCTTGTTGGCAAAATTTAAACAAAAGTATTTCAATATATGAGCCGTTTATTTTGAAAGTGGCATTAGTCACTTTTTCAAAAAAAATCGAGTTAATAATAAATAATAATAATAACTAATAATAATAAATAATAATAATAATAATACTGAGAAAAATATCATTATCATGATGTATCAAATACAAGTGAATCTTCTCGAAAGTTAGCATCCATATTTTTAAACGTGTTAAAACGCAAACCCTTAAATATCTCGACTTAAAAACCGAAATGACTTATGCAACTTTCAAAATAAACGGCTCATATTTATAATAAATTTTAATTTACAAATATTACATGCATTTCCAACATACCAATTAACGTTTTATTATATGCCAAAGTTTATGTTCCTAGGTTTTAACAAAAAATTTTCAACATTTTTCATTTTATATGTTGATATTCACCTATAATTTTGTGTTTCTAAGTTCAATATTATAGAAAACTAGCTGACCCGACAGACGTTGTCCTGTCCAAATTAGGAAATATGTTTGCGTTTGATTTTTAAAGTCCGTTAAATAGATACGAACATTTGAAAGAAAAATTAGTCAAATCGATAGAGCGGTTTTCTGATTTTAGGTAAATCGAAAAAAGTTGACGGGGCAAAATATTCTTTCCGTAAAAACCTAAGTTGGACCATGGCGATGATTTTAAAGAAAAAATCGTCCAAATCGGTCGAGCCGTTCTCAAGTTATGCGCTTAATAGAAAAAGTGGGCGTAAAAATAGGCGTGGTACATTTTTAATTCGATGAAAACTTAAAATGGATCAATACGAACATTTAAAAGAAAAATTTGTCAAATCGATGGAGCCGTTTTCTGATTTTAGGTAATTCGAAAAAAGTGGGCGGGGCAAAATTTTCTTTTCGTATAAATCTAAATTGGACCATGGCGATAATTTTAAAGAAAAAAATCATCCAAATTATATAGATGTCATTGGTAGTGCAATATGAAAATTGGATTTTGCCACGCCCCTCCGCCCGCATATCGAAAATCAAAAATCAGACTTCACAGTGTCACCCGCTTGAATATTCTGAAGATTCCCTGAAAATTTTATCAAAATCGGCCCAGCCGTTTTGGAGTCCATAGGTTACATACATATATACATACATCCTGTTTTGTATATATATATATAGAAGAAGAAGAATAGATAGATTAAAAAAGTACAACTCGTAGAACACAAAGGCAAATGAAAGAAAGTTAGGTCCAATACTAACGGAAATTCAAAAAAGTACCAGTTAAAGTACCAAAAACTTCCTTTTAATAGATTCTTATCCACACAGGACATTGCATCTTGATTTTATGTTTTTAGGTCAATTACTAACGGAAATTTAAAAAGTACCAGCCAAAGAACAAAAAAGTGACAAAAAGCCCTCTTACAGATTCTCATTCACTCAGGATCTTGCAAGTTCGATTTTATATTTCTAGGTCAAACACTAACGGAAATTCAAAAAGTACTAGTTAATATACAAAAAGTACCAATAATTCATGTGCGACATGCTGTTCCCTGCAAATAATAGTACCAGTCCAATCACGCGTGTAAAGAGTAGTCCGCAAGGAACCAGGACTAGTCCAAAACTAACCCAAACGTATGGAAAAAACCTGGTCTATTTAACATTACGATGTCCTAGGAGAGGGCCATATAACCCACCTTTGGACCACTAAGGAGTAGTTTTAAAACTACTCCATTTCCCCCAAGATTTCGTGGCCTATCAAAAATAGCCAACAAAAACGCCAACTATTTAATTAATCGCCAAATCGAATTTAGGCCGCCACGTTTGGCGAGAACTCGCTTACTATGGCAACCCTGATAATATAAAATAACAATAAAATGCGCCCATGCGGTTGTTGTTTTTACCAAATATGAATTTGCAACAAGTTTATACACATGCAACTTAATTGACTGAATTAGAATGATTTATCAATGTTTCGATTGTATAATATAAACAATAAACGTAAACAATTAACTGCGGGGATTTGTTAACATACTATGCCATTAATTTTGCCAGACTATTGCAGATTGAGGTTATGTTATGCGTTCTAGAAATTGCAAGTACACAAAGAAAATGCAATAAAAGGTAGACAAAATAAATAGGTTAAACACTACCCAGCCTTAACCTATTTTAAGAAATAAACAGAAAAAAAACTGCATGGCAGAATAAGAAATTGGGGTAGGAGAATGTGGGAAAAAATATGCACAGTTCAAAGAACTGCAACATTACAAGATAAATCATACCACCATATTGTTGCTTAGCGAAAAAAAAGCAAATAACGTTTGATTTGGTCATGACTCATCAACAACTACGAGTTATTTTTCTAAAGAAATTAAGACAATTTGAATTTTTTTTGTTGTAATTAAGGTTTCCTTTATTTTATTCGCAATGTGTATATTTTTTCCTGTTTTGTTAATGTATTTTTTGAGTATTGTTGAAATTTTTAAACAATGATTAAAGCAAAACTTAATACAACATAAATAAGTTAAAATATGTATTAACTTAATATTTTCCTATGATTTAAGAAAGAGAACTTACATCCTATCTCAAAAAATTTTTTCGGCATGCTGTTGAATTAAAAAAAATTAAATTGGAGTTTAGTTGCACATTTTAAATTATTCTCTTTCCGAAATAAGAAATTTATTAAGGCGTTTACAATACTTTTACTTTTTAAATATATAATTTCTACCGTTTATTTAAATACAAGTTTTACATATTTTTTTTTATAAAGTTTAGTCTTCTCTTTTCAACAATATAAAATCTTGGAACCAAATATAAATTAATGTTAAATTTTACGTTAGGAAACAAAAAATCTATGAGAATTTTGTTCAAAACATAGTCCGTTATGTATTAACTTAATATAAAAATTGAAACTAAATATTTAATGCGATTGTAAGTGTAAAAAAAGAGCTTTTATTGATGTTTAGGTTGAATTAGCACTTTTCTTCTTCCAAGCCATGTTTAAAAAACATAAGGACGGGTACACTTTGACCACCAATTTCACGGTACTCACACATGGCAACCATACCATCGCAGTCCATGGATTCACCAGTGAAGAATTGCAAATCCTTGAAACGGCTCAAGATTTCCTTCATTACCTTGTTCATGTTATTCTTGAATACGTCGATTTGGCCAGGGTCTCTCTTTTCCAATTCAGCCAACACCTTCTTCATGTAGTCTTTCAAGTACAAGGTGAAGCCTTTCTTGTCACCAAAAGCAAAGCATTCTTGCAAACGGTGGTTGAGGACAACATCAACGCCAGTCTCGACAGCTGAATCAGTACCTTCATCAGTTTCTTCGGCTGAGGGATTGAAACCATCAATTTTGATGTCACCTTCGCTGCGGCTTACAACTTTGCCATAAACCTCGTAAATTACATCATCAACCAATTTCATTTTGTAGGTATCAGCGAACATTTCATCGCCAGTGATGATATCCTTGTAGATTTTCATGATGCGGAGGTTTTTTCGGTACAAAAATTAAAAAATATATTTCACAAAGTAACACACCGAGAGGACACAAATTGCGGGAACCCAGACACGACGTTTGCCACGCGCTCAATTCAACAGCGAAAAGAAAGAAAGCAGCTAAAAAATAATAAATTTTAATGGCTACGTGAAAAGAGTGTTGCCAGCAATAGTATGTTAAAAAAGTACTAGATATGCTGCATGTGTTTGCGATTAAATGTGTGAACTAAAGTTACTTTTTTTTAATTAAACCTTTTAGAATTATTTGATCTTTATTATTTAATTATTTACAAACCGTTTGTGCTAAGGTTTAGTTATATTTATTAGAAATGTTTATGTTTAATACCATTTATAGCCAACTGTGAATAATGCTTTACCTTGGCGGCTGTCAAACGGTATTTTTGTAATAGATTCTCAATGTTGCTTGTAAAAGATTGCAGTGTTGTATTTAATAAAAGTTTACAGTCATGGAGAGATTTATTAGTATTTTGCAATATAAAATTTGTCAATAAAAAAATTTATAAAACTTTAGCCCCTTACGGCGCAAGAACGCCAATTTCGTTAGTTTTTGGCTAATAGGTGGTAAATTGGCTACTATTAATGGAAAAATTAATAAAAAAATTTTTATTCATATTTAAGATCTTATTTATTGAAAAAAATTATATGTTGCAGAAATGCAACATTGCAGCAGTAGCTCTCAAAATTTAAGTTAAAATTAAGAATATGAAAATTTTTAAAGCAGTTGTTTGGCTTATTGTAGCGAAGACTAACCCCGCATTTTTCGCAAGATGTCTACGTATCGCTTTTGCATTCTGAAAATTTTCATCTCATGCGTTTATTGACCCAAACTGGCCAGTGCCCGTATTGGTCCAACCTGACATCTTTTGGTGGAGCGTGTTAAGCCGGCCCTTTCTTCATCGTAATCATAAAAATCAAGGCCATCTTCCCATTGTGATAGAATCAATTCTAGGTCCTTAGGAGCTATATTACGCAATTTACGGCTCATTTTGATACTAAAGAAAAATCATTCACAATGTTGGAAAACTAGTAAAATAATACACCTCAATAGGCAATGTTGCATATATACAACAAACCAAAATCAGTACAAATAGGCAATGTTGCATACATATATACAACACACCAAAATCTGTATAAAACGTAAACGAAACTGGTTTTTCGAAAAAAATTAGTAATTGGTTATTGAAATATATCCTCTTACCTTTCACTCAAACAAATTTCAATAGCCAAATATAACTATTACTTAAAAAAATAAATTTTTTTAAATGAATTCAAAGAGCGCACAACAGATTTATACACACGTGTCAGTTGAATGAAAATAATACAAACTTGTTGCTGTTTAGAAAACTTATAGTTTTTAAACCGAAAGAATGCTTTGTTGCCAAACTTCAATATCGCTTTAAATTGCTATGCTACCATATATAATATTATTACACTTACTTTAAGTGTATGTTGCAGAAATACAACAATTACTAATTTTTTGTAAAGGGTTAAGCGCCTCATAAGCTTCGTACCAAGGCGAATTCATAAAGGTGACATTTTGACGTCATCTGTTTTTTGTTTATTTTTTTGTGTGTATACTGAATGTCAAGTTTTGTTTACATTTTGTGAAAAAGTTAATTCAAATTTAAAATTCAACAAAAATTTAAATTCTTGAAAAAAAACTTATTTAAATTTTATAAAATAAAAAAGTGAATCTAAAAGATAAACACAAGGAAATAAAAAGGCGTAAGGAATAAGTGGAGTCACCATTACTTTACAATAGTGGAAAAAGATTTACTTTCTAAAGCAATTGTGTATCCAATTTTATAAACAAAAAATTTCCTTTTTATATTTTCAACAAATAATTTTGACAGTCACTCTAACTTTTTACAAAAACAAAATACATAGTATTTTTCAAAAAAAAAAGGGATAGCTAGCATAACTCTATCTCATGATGCGGTCACCTTTATGAATTCGCCTTGCTTCGTACAGACGATGGTCAGATCTTACAATATTGGTAAGCAGCGTTGCTTAAATTGCATTAAAATTGGCTAAAATGTCTTACAACTGTGTGAACATTGTAAGCTCATTTGTATATGCAGAAGTGCAAAATTAATGCATCTCACAATGAACCATTGTAAGAAAAATATTACTGTTGGCAACGCCTGCTTACAATATTGTAAGATCTGACCATCGTATGTACGAAGCTATACACTTGCCGTATAATTATTCAATTTTTCGTGTTGTAGAAATATATCGCCAATGTGTATGGGATATTCGAAGGTGGTATAATATATTGGCAACAATCAAAAGACTTGATATTTATTGCACAACGAAAAGAAGTGAAATATTCTGTAAAATATTTTGACAGCATTGTACAACCTCCTTTACCTTTTAGGTTATGTGCTTTTTGGATAGAAGTCGAGAAATATATTAATTGAAACCATTGTGCCATTTATAGCATAATATAGGGCAAACTGGAAATAATACGGCATATAACATATACAATAATATTGCTAAATGGATACGAACTTTACTGATTGAAAGGTTTATAAGAATACTCTGCTGTATATACTTCATACTTGGAGTACCACTTATCTACTACAGAACTATTCTCAAAACTAGATAAAACTTCGGCCATATTTAAGAAAATTAAACAAAATATATATTTATTAATTTCGATTTAACTCGATTTGGATTTCAGAACATGGCTTTATTTTTAGTTTTGTTAATTGTAAACACTGGGTGGTCACTAAAATGATGATAATAATTAAAATAATTTTGGTGCCAAGGATTCTAATCTAAACGAAATCAACGTTGGGTGAGAAATTTTGGTTCAATTTGAAAAAAAAAAATTTAATTTTAAAAATTCCTTACGAAAATTTGGTATTTTAGTGGAATATACATATTTTACATCCTGAGAAATAATACTATGGATATTCAACTGGAATTTTTTAATACACATTTTAGTTACGGAGATATGAATTCCGATTTTCAGTTTAACCTTAAAAATAAAATATCAAAATTCAGTTATAGTAATTAGTTATAATAAAAACAATGTTAGAATAACAATATATTATAAACCCCACTCCATTTTAAAATACTAATTCTTAAATTTTATCAATTTTAATTTATAGGCGCATTTGTTAATTTTCCATTACACGCTATCGAACTTGTGTGAAAGTTTTGCCAAAATTTTTGATTGTGTGATAAGATGGTCCTTTGTAAAATGTTGTAGTTTCAGCCAAGGAAAATTGCACGTTTACTTGTCAAATTTGTATTCTTTAATGCCGGTCTTAGTATTCAACGTGGGTAATAGTAAGGCCATTTAATTTCTCTATTAAAAGTTGATGATTTTTTGTACAAAAAATCAAGTTCGATAGTAGTTACTCCACTGTAGAAAATTAAAAATCAACAAATTACAAATAAATTTGAACAGAATAACAGTATTACCATATCAACACTACAAAGTAAACCACCCCATAAAAGTAATGCCAAGTTCTTACAACACGTTTGACATATAAAAATAAGAACAAGCTGTGGTAGTAGTATTTTTTTACCAACTCAATTATTTTTGTGGAGTAGAGAAATGTAAGTTTTTATATAATTTTTAAAGCAATAATTATATTTAATGCTGTTATTTCTAAAAACAGGTATGCCTTAACACGTTCTCTCGTTCGTTCACCTACCCTGCGTCAGGGATTACAAATGGTTCAAGCCCAAAGAAAGGTAACAATGAAAGTTGTACCTGCTGCCAGTACCATTAAGGAAGAATCTTTTACCGACAAAAATGTACGTTTGGGCCGTGAAATGTCTCCCCACTTGACCATCTACAAACCCCAATTGACCTCTTTGTTGTCATTAACCCATCGTGCCACTGGCATGGTTTTGGGCTCAGCCGTCTGGGGTCTTGGTTTAGCCGCGTTGAGCTCACCTCAAGATATTGCTAATTATGCAGCTGTAATCGAGGGTTTACATATGAGCACTGGCACTTTGACTGCTTTAAAGTTCTTGATTGCCTATCCCTTGGCCTACCACACCGCTAACGGTATCCGCCATTTGTTATGGGATACTGGTCGTTTCTTGAAGATCAAAGAAGTCTATTCAACTGGTTATGCAATGCTTGGTCTTTCGTTTGTTTTGGCTGGTATTTTGGCCGCTATGTAAGAATTGGTCTGTTTAGTTTAAGACAAACTACTGTCCCAAGTGCTGTGTTCTATTTCTTTGGGCGTTCATTACGAAATAAATAAGTATAAAGTTTTTTCCATTCTGAAAAAAATGTTTTAAATAGTTGGTGTTTATTGTTTATGTTATTTAGCAATACGCTGAGCGGTTATGCAATCAGTTGCAAAATTTATATATACATACCTACACTGAAACTGTGGAACTTTATAGGGTGTTTATTGGAATAAAATATTAAGGAATTTACGACCAAATTCACCAAGTTCAATTACAACTAACTATTGGTTATAACTATTAAAACAAAATATTGTTAAATGGAAGTTAAAGTTTTAGTTAGTTTTAACTGAACTTGGTGAAATTGGCCGATGGAATTATTAGTTAACCAACAAATTTGTAAAAAGATTTAAAGTTTATAATCATAACTAATTATGAATATAAATAAAGATTAACTAGGATACTAACAACTAAGGTCCTTGATCTAATATTTGGTTAGTTAAGATGCGATTTTATATATTGCAGTGTCTTTATAGCAATATGACAATTTTCATGTTGTGTCGCTCCTTTATTGCAAACTTGATGAAATGCGATTTAAATTTTTAAAATGTACCTTTATATACTGATTTAATAAAATTAAATTTTGCTATAACTTCGGTTCAGTTTGCGATATACGGGCATGTTCAACAAATAGAAATGAAGTGGAATTGAAATCAAACGAGATTTTAATTTCAAATATTTACAAAATTACTGTAGTTTTTCCTGTTTTAAAGAGCTGGACCCTGTTTCTCAAAAGTTACAAATCTACAGGTAAAATATATTTGAAACAAAATCAAAAGTTTTTGCTTTTTTTAAAGGATTTTACTTGTAGATTTGTAACTGGTAGTTTTGAGAAACAGGGCCCTGTTCTTGTAAATATAATTGGTTCTCAAAGTGTGAACTAGGTATTTAGCTAATTTTTTAACGCTTTTTATGTTATTTTCCGACAATTTGTTTTATATTTTTATCGATTTAGCGTTCTTAAATTAACTTTTGGGTTTGTTTAAAATTTGGCAATTTTTCGCGAATTTTAGCCATGCTCGCGATAAAAGCGATTTGTTCCTGTAAGTTTTCTGATTCTTTACAGCCTTAACGATTTATAATAAATTGTATAACTTTGATATCATGCCGCTGTTAGCAAGTTTTTCCGAATTTCCCCTAATTAGCAATTTTTACCGAATTTTGTTTCATTCCTTATAGTTTAAGGGACTTCTTATCAATTTTATGGTTTGTTATAAATATTAAAAATGTTCGCGAGTTTTCGCTATTTTTGCAAATTTTTTTTTGTTATTTTTCTACATTTTGTTCTTTAACCCAATAAGCGATTTATATAACTTTTAGATCCACTTTTTGAGTTAGAGATTAGCGATTAAATTAACTTTAATCTCCGTTTTTACTTTTTGAGTTGTATTTTTATACCCTTCACCACAGGTGTAAAAGGGTATATATAAGTTTGTCATAACGTTTGTAATTTCCACAATATTGATTTTAGACCCCATAAAGTATATATATTCTGGGTCCATATGAGAAGAGAAGTTGATTTAACGATGTCCGTCTGTCCGTCTGTCCGTCTTACGTTTGATATGTGTTTTCCGGATAATCCAGACATGATAGCGGCTAGGTTGTTTTACATTTATGTCACATATAGTCCACCATTTCTTGCTATTGAAATTCAGCAAGATCGGTCCACAAATGGCTGAGATATGATCAAAAAACCACGACTGCCTCTAATTTTTTCCAAAAATCCCTTGTTGTTGTTGTATTTTTATTGCTTTTTTCTGTATATCTGGAGAACGGTAAGAGCCAAAGTTTCCAAATTGGGTACACACATTTTGGTTGTCAATACACACCACCCTACAAAATGTGGGCGGGATGGGAGAAGTGGGCGTGGTACCTCCCGTACAAAAAAAAGTAAAAATTGTATAAAAACCTTAATTTTAGGGCTGTCATATGTCCTATGGATATGACTTATATACCAAAATATCGGAAATTTTTAGTAGAACATATTTTATAAAGAACTCGGGAAAATCGGTTCAGATACAAAAAAGTTATGACCAAAATTATTTTTTTTTTTTTAAATACCAATTTTCGGTAACCATGGATCTTCCCGAGTCCAAGTTTTATAACACAAATAAATGGTAAATTTCTTGCTCAACACGTCGGTATATAAATCTGTCAAATCGGTTAAAAAATGGCTGAGTTATAATCAAAATACTGAAATCCCAAAAGTTACTCTTTTTTATAATTAAGTTTGTTTTTTTTATAATTAAGTTTGCTTAAATATATGTACACATATGTAGGTATATATATATATATATATATATATATATATATATATATATATATATATATATGCCTAAAAGCCAATTTAATGGAAATGTTATTTTTAAGCACGTTGGTATATAAATCTGCCAAATCGGTTAAAAATGGTTAAGTTATGTGCAAAATACTCCAAAAAAGGACTAAAAACATTAACATTTTTAAAAAACTAAAATTTTACAGCTGTATTATGACCTATTCATACGTTTTAAAAATTGTATAAAAACCTAAATTTTAGGGCTGTCATATGTCCTATGGAAATGACTTATATACCAAAATATCGGAAATTTTAAGTAGAACATATTTTATAAAGAACTCGGGAAAACCGGTTTTTTTTTAATACCCATTTTCGGTAGCCATGGATCTTCCCGAGTCCAATTTTTATAACACAAATAAATGGTAAATTTCTTGCTAAACACGTCGGTATATAAATCTGTCAAATCGGTTAAAAAATGGCTGAGTTATAATCAAAATACTGAAATCCCAAAAGTTACTCTTTTTTATAATTAAGTTTGTTTTTTTATTTTATAATTAAGTTTGTTTTTTTTATAATTAAGTTTGCTTAAATATATGTACAAATATGAAGGTATATATATATATGCCTATAAGCCAATTTAATGGAAATATTATTTTTAAGCACATTGGTATATAAATCTGCCAAATCGGTTAAAAATGGTTAAGTTATGTGCAAAATACTCCAAAAAAGGACTAAAAACATTAACATTTTTATAAAAACTAAAATTTTAGAGCTGTATTATGACCTATTCATACGTTTTAGATATCAAAATATCGGAAATCTTTAGAAAAACTCGGAATATCGGTAAAAAAAAAAAGTAATGTCAAAAATATAGTTTTTTTTTAATACCTATTTTCGTGAACCATAGAACTTCCCGACTACAAGTTTTATCACCAAAGTAAATGGTAATTTTATACTTTAAGATGTCGGCATGACCAAATACTGAAATTCGATCAAAACTTAACGTGCTATATATTAATTAAACTTTTAATATATTTAATAGCACGCAATCATGTGCAAATAATTAAATAAAACTAAACGATATATATTTTATAAATATACATGTATATATACATGTATTTAAATATATATATAAACTTCTGTTCTTTCCAAACCATGGTGAAGGGTATATAAGATTCGGCATAGCCGAATATAGCACTCTTACTTGTTTTTAACTTTTTTTTGTTAGTTTAGGCGGCCAACGGTGGTGGTTTAAACCTAAACTGTTACCATACACATGTTTAACGTAAAGAACTTTTGCAAAAATATAAACAAAAAATACATTTTAAAACATGATTTATTGATTAGCACTGTTATATAATTTTTTCATTCTATATTTTTTTTCTTTAATATATTTTTTCTTTAAACACAAAAAATTTCTATCTTCTAAACAATATTAAATTCGCGCATTTTCTTCTTCTTCTTTGAACACATCATGAACACATCCATATTGCTTGATAAAATGTTTACATTTGCAAAAAAAATGTTGCCATTTGTTTGTGCTGAGTATGGTAGCGCTACATGGTTTAAGCCACCACCCAAGGTATATTTACACAAGGTAAACTCGTTGGCCCATATGTTTGTCAGCTGATTACCCCTAGTTGGAAGCTTTACGTCAAATTTCGTGTATATGAGAAAAAATTTGTACATGTGTGCGTTAAATTGTTTTTTTTTTATATGAAGACAATTTTGACAACTCCGTTCCTTTTATAGAGCTGCATGTATACACTCCCAAATGAGTCTACCTTGTGTAAATATACCTTGCCACCACCCAAAAATATCTAACATTGCAGCCACACGATCAAGCTTTTCTTGATAGTCAACGTCAAACTTCATATTAAAAAAACGCTGACAAAAATTTTCGAGTTTTTTTTATATAGACTTTGACGTTTGGTATGACAAAAAATTATCAGGTGAAGACGCTATGTTAGATATACTGTTTGTCAAAATATGCAAAAATTGGCAGCTGTGACGTGGGCTGCACGCAAGTTTCGAGATGTCATAAAAAAAAAAAATTATAAAGAGAAACGAAAAATTTGATCACTAACCTTGAAATCAGCTGTTTTCTTGAACGTAAATTGAAACACTCACTGGCAAGAGAATTTTAAAGGCAAGTTCGTATCAATTTTTAAAAGTATGAGTGTATTGGTAAAAAAGTGTGAGTGTATTAAAACTTGATAGGCAAAACTTGATCGTGTAACCCTCAAGAAATTCAATTGATACTAGATTAACTTAATTCTCAGATTAGCTAATTATAGAATTAAATTTACTTTAATCTCAAACCCAAAAAGTGGCTCTTAGGGCCATTATTATAACCAGGGCTGTCAGATTTTTTTGAGCTCTGTCGCCAAACCGGATGTCAGAAATCGCCAATAATCGCCAAACGTCAATTTGGTTCAGTTTTTGTAATTCTTTTTTTTAATTAAATTTTGCATACAAAAAACGCTAGTATAATATGTGACTCAAAAATCGCCAAAAACTGAGAAAAAAAAATTCGCTAAAAGTAAATTTTGTTTTGTTTCTGTAATTTTTTTTAAAAAAAAATAATAAAAATGGAGATCGTATAAGTAATCAGTTAAAACAGCTTAAATTAAGTACACAAGTCTATAAGATCGTAAACTTCAGCCTCACTGATTTCATTACTGGAGTTTTAACCTGCATACATACTATTAGAATTAAATAGTGACTGAATATAAAATTCACTCAAACTGATAACAAGAGAAAAATCATGTGGAAAAAAGTTGTAAGTTTTTTTTTATATTATTAATGATAACAAAAAATATAGCCAAGTTAATCGCCAGTTACATCAGAAATCGCCACAAAAGTCGCAAGTCGCCAAATGGGAAATCCCATCGCCAAACACGTTTCAAAATCGCCACGTTTGGCGAGAAATCGCCATATCTGACAGCCCTGATTATAACTTGGCGTTAGCTGTTATCCGACAGTTAACAGACGCTTTTTGACAGATAACACATTATTATCTGTCAATTGTAGTGATCTACAGTCTGGTAACCCTTTCCCTGCAATGACAGACAGCTGTTTGACACAAATGCAACCGATGGTTTTTCATTTCCGTTGCATAAACTAGGTCTTGTTGTTCGTACCTTGAAAATACCACATTTCTGATTTTGTATGAATAAGCTTAATAAATAAAACTATTATACATCAGGTGTGGGGTGCAACTTTGTGTTTTTTAAAAAAATAATTGTTCGTGCCTAATGGAGAACAATTGTGGAAAAATGGACTTACGGCCAAGCCGTCAAGCGATAATGGATTCCCTTGCTGCGGCCGGCGTTGACTTCCCGTCATCAGCCACCTTAACACAGCTTCGTGCTTTGCAGGGGGCTTTGGTTAAAGAGGGAAATGAGATGGCCGATGGAATTAGAGACTTAGCCGGTCTAAGCGAAGCTGGCCAAGTGTTGGGCACTGATGCCAACAAAATGGCCGATATTGATGCGTTTGAGACCAATGAAACTGCTGTGAATGGGGGCGCCGTAGAAAAAGAAGAAACGACAGGAGAAGTCGTCGACAAGTCTGTCGAAAATGCGCTCGCTGCCGCATCTGCCGCAATCGGGCCGGGTGCAGAGATGCCTTACGTTAATGTGCCTGCCGCAAATATGCCTGCTGCCCACGTGCCTGTTGAAAACACCCCGGCTGTATTCGTGCCTGCCGCAAATATTTCTGCTGTCCATGTGCCCGCTGCAGATACTTCTGCTGTTCATGTACCTGCCGCCAATTTCTCTGCCGTCAACATTCTTGCGAGAAACACGTTTTTGCCCGAAGCCACTGCCGCTCTACCCTCCGTTAATACGTCAGCCGAGGAAGAATTAAAAAATTTAGAAATTCGATTGAAGATGCTACAACTGCGAGAACAAATCCGAGTCTTAGAGGAACGCCATAATCTGCAGCGCCCTATCAGTCATATCGATTTGACTGAGTTGGATGCCGCCGTACCCACATTCAGTGGAGACAACCATCAAGACATTTCAAGGTGGTTTACACAGTTCGAGGACTACGCCAACCGTTATACCGACAAAGAGAAATGTGTTGGGGTTCGGCGTCGACTAGTGGGAACGGCTAAACAGCACGTCATAAATTTGGGCATGGTTGAATATAAGGAGCTGAAGGCGAGTTTAAAGACGGTGTTTACTCGTACGGTGTCCCGCCAGGAGATTTACAGACAGCTGAACTCACGAAAATTAATGCCAGAAGAGTCGTGTCTGAGTTACTTGGTGTCAATGCAATCAATTGCTGCAAATTCGGACATTGTAGGTCAGGAGTTGGTTGATATAATCGTTGACGGCATGCCGGACGATAAAAATATTAATATGCTGTATGGGGCCAAAACTATTGAAGAATTGATCACCAAGTTGGATCGATATGAGTACCGACGACATCAGACGCGTGCAGTGAATGCCAGATCTACAATCGCAACAGCGGCCAGCAAACAAAAAACAGTTGCACTTAGTGGAAACAATTTTGCCAAGACATCCGATGCCGAAATCCGCTGCTTTAACTGCTCGCAGTTCGGACATTATCAAAGCAAATGTCCGAAGCCGAAGCGTCCCGCTAATTCGTGCTTTATATGTGCAGAAGTGGGACATTTTCATCAAAGCTGCCCTAAAAAGAAGTCCATTGCTGCCGCAATAGTAGATGACGATCAACAATTAGATGCGTTCCAATCGGTAAGTGTTGCCTTTTTCAATCAGGGTAAGCGCACTGACTTAATAAATTTTTTTTCGTTGTTTGATACGGGTAGTTCGATTAGCTGCATAAAAAAATCGCTGGTGCCGTTTGTAGTAAGAAATGAGGAAAATTTATCAAAATATCGCGGTGTTGGAAATAAAATAATAAGTATGTTTGGCAGTGTCGAATGCGAAATTATTTTTAAAAACCAAAAAGTAATTCACAGTCTGTTTATTTTGCCGGATGAAGATGCAGTGGTGCCAGTGATATTCGGTCGTGATCTATTAGTAAAATTAAGTATTCATTTATGTAAAATAAGAAAACGTTATAAAAGAGAAGAACTCTTAGATATGAATTCAAAAGACTTAAATAAAAATATTAAAGGAAAAGATGTTAGTGCGCTTATGCTGTTTGATTTATGCAGAGAACCTCATCAACCGATCGAAGTTCCAACTAGAGAAGATAATTTAAATTTATTTAGTGTGTTACCATTCGATGGAAATGAGATCGAAGCTTATGAAGTTTTTGATAGAAAAAATACTGCAAGTGAAGTAGGGTATTCAGGCGATGATGGCACAATTGCTTCAGAATTAGGGGTTGGTAATTGTCGGGGCACGTTTAGTTTAGAAATCGTTGAAGAAAACGGAGAGTGCGAGGAATTGATGCAAACAGTTTGTGCAATTGAGAGCGATGCGAAAGTAGATATTAATGGGAACTTAGACTCGAAAGATACGTATGCTATCAGATCGATAATTGAGGAACATTATTTAAGTAAGTCGGGGGACACCCCAAAGCCAAAAGATTATAACATGAAAATTAATTTGGTAAGTGACGTGCCGGTTTATTGTGGTCCTAGGCGCCTTTCATACCGCGAGCGATGCGAAGTTAGAACGAAATTAGACGAATTATTAGAAAAGGGCATAATACGACCTAGTGAGTCACCCTATGCCTCACCAATTGTGCTGGTGCGGAGAAAAAATGGAAATTTAAGAATGTGCATTGATTACCGATTGTTGAATAAAATTACTTTAAAGGATAATTACCCTATGCCATTGATTGAAGATTGCTTGGACTATTTGGGCGGTAAAAATTTTTTTTCGACTCTTGACTTAGAGAATAGTTTTCACCAGGTTCCGATGCATGAGGATTCAATCAAGTACACCGCGTTTGTTACCCCTATGGGACAATTTGAATATTGTTATATGCCTTTCGGCCTGAAGAACGCAGGGGCTGTATTTCAGCGTTTTATTAATAGAGTATTAAGGGAATTCGTTGACGCAGGGAAAATAGTAGTGTACTTAGACGACATAAGTATAGCCACTGAGACGCTAGCAGAGCATTTGCAAGTGGTGGCAGATGTTTTAAAAGCCCTGAGGGGGGCTGGGCTGACGTTAAACTGGGCGAAATGCAAATTTGCATATAGGGAGCTGGACTATTTGGGATATAGGGTAAACAGGGACGGAATTCGCCCCAATGACGGCCATATTAGGGCCATTGGTGAATATCCGGTGCCTGTGGACCTTGAAGGACTTGAACGTTGTTTAGGGTTGTTTTCCTTCTTCCGTCGATTTGTGTTAAACTTTTCGAAAATAGCGAGGCCACTGATAGAGTTGAGGAAATGTAAGGTTTTTAGCTGGTCGCGTGAGTGTAACGACGCATTTTTGGCCTTGAAAAATAGGCTGGTGAATTCGCCAGTATTGGCGGTGTATAACCCCCGCCGTGAAACGGAACTACATACCGACGCCAGTGCCAAGGGATATGGATCGGTACTGCTGCAGAGACAGGACGATAATAAGTTTCACCCAGTGGCTTATTATTCGAAGTGTACTACTGCTGCAGAGTCGAGATATCACAGCTTTGAACTAGAGACGCTCGCTATGATATATGCGTTGAGGAGGTTCCGGGTATATTTGGAGGGGATTTCGTTTACTATAGTAACTGACTGTAACTCACTTATGTTGACGTTAAGTAAGAGAATAATGAACCCAAGGATAGCCATTGGAGTTGGAGAATTTCGACTATAGTATCCGACATCGCAGGGGCGAATTGATGACGCATGTTGATGCCTTAAGCCGGGCACCTGTGGTCGCGGTAATTGACGGAGACGAGGTGGATGCGAATATCCAAATTACACAGTCTAGGGATAGGGAAATTTGCAATATTAGGAGTAGGTTGGAGGTAGGTGATCTTGAGGGTTACGTTTTGGATAACGGACTGATTTTTCGCTTGGGCCCTCAGGGGCAAAGACAACTCTATGTGCCGGCGGAGTTGGAGGAGAACGTAATGCGACTAACTCATGAAAAATACGGTCATGTAGGAATTGAGAAGTGTATTAAACAGATAAAAAAGTATTATTGGTTTCCGAATATGAGGGACAAACTGAATCGGTTTATAAGGAACTGCCTGAAGTGCATTTATTATTCGAACGCTAACAGGAAAAATGAGAGAAATTTGTATAGCATACAAAAAAAACCGGTTCCATTCGACACGCTGCATATTGACCATTTCGGGCCGTTGCCGTCGTGTAAATCGAAACGGAAACACATTTTGGTGATTGTTGATGCATTTACTAAGTTTACTAAATTGTACGCAGTTAATTCTCCGGGCACGAAGGAGGCCTGCTGCGCGCTGCGGAAATATTTTGAATATTATAGCCGTCCGAGAAGAATCATTAGCGACCGGGGGACATGCTTCACATCTAACGAATTCGGAAAATTCCTGTCGGACAGGAACATCGTGCACGTGAAAAATTCTGTGGCGTCGCCGCAATCCAACGGGCAGGTAGAAAGGGTCAACCGAGATTTAAGGGCTATGCTAGCTAAACTCACTGAGCCCGTCGAACATGCCGATTGGGTCAGCATGTTGACTCGGGTGGAATTTGCGATGAATAATACAGTTCACGGTAGTACGGGACAGTCACCATGTAAGATGCTGTTTGGCATCGAACAGCGCGGTGAAACGGTAGATGAGTTTACTGAACATTTGCAGGATTTAAATGGCGAGGGGGGAATAGATTTAAAATTAATAAGGGAAAAAGCTTCAGAAGCTATCGAAAGGTCTCAATTGAACAACCTGAATTATTTTGACAGGCATCATGCACCGGCTAAGTCTTTCGAGGTGGGAGATTTAGTCGTCCTGAGAAACGTCGATACGACTGCAGGCGTGAATAAAAAATTAATACCGAAGTACCGCGGTCCATATAAAATTCTGAAGCAACTGGGAAATGATCGTTATGAAATATCCGATGTAGAAAACTATCAGGTTACACAAATGCCCTACAATGGCATAGTTGATTCGAGTCGTTTAAAGAAATGGTTGGAACCTAAGGTAGATGATGATGGTTGTTCTGTGGAAGCTGAAGGCAACACTAGCGAATACGAGGATTACGAATATTTAGAGGATGCATTTTTGGAAAATGAAGAACAATCGGGGTCGATTGTAGAGTCAGGTAGGCCGAGATTGTAGTGATCTACAGTCTGGTAACCCTTTCCCTGCAATGACAGACAGCTGTTTGACACAAATGCAACCGATGGTTTTTCATTTCCGTTGCATAAACTAGGTCTTGTTGTTCGTACCTTGAAAATACCACATTTCTGATTTTGTATGAATAAGCTTAATAAATAAAACTATTATACAATTTAATCTTAAATTTAGCTAACTTCAAGTTGTAATAATGGCCCTTAGTGTTTATTTAAAAATTTGAATTTTAGCGATGTTCGCGTTAGAAGTGATTTTTTCCTGTGATTCTTTACAGCTTTCACAATTTTTAATAAATATTATCCTCTGCTATCATGCGGTTAGAAAATTAGGGATCTTTATTCAACTAAAGTTTTTTCAAACAAAAACATGAGAATTTGAGGACACCAATTTATGAATTATGCGGACTCAAAAAATTGTTTGTTTTCAATTCGATTCGATAAAGAAGGAGTACTTTTGCTTAAGTAAAGCTTCGTACATACGATGGTCAGATCCTACAATGTTATCATTAAAATTGCCTAAAAATGTCTTGCAACTGTGTGAACATTGTAAGCTCATTTTCATTTGGAAGATTACAACATTGTAAGATCTGACCATCGTCAGATATTTTTTATTTTTAAGATATGACTACGTTGCAATAAAGGAGCGATGTGTTTTTACATATATATTTTTTAGAAGTTCAGGTAAGCACATTTTTCCAAAAAGGTGGATTCGCGCATCTCTACTAAGATCACAGTTAATATAAAAAGCGCGTAACTCGATTTTTTTTTTATTTAAATGGGGAACAACTTAATAATAAGAAATATATAGTAAAAAGTTAAAATGCAATTTCGTTCTATTCGACTAAAATCATACCGTACACTTTTGTGAAGATCGATACATAACACTGGTTTACAGCCAAAAAATACCAAGAACGTCACATGCCTAAATAAGTTAATTGGGACCTCCTGAACACGAAAATCGCTGTAATTTTTTTCCTAAGATAACGGTACTTTTGTGTGTTTTCGGTCTATGGTCCCACTCAAACACTTGTGGAGCCCAACCGAAAAGATAAAAATATTGTCGTTTAACAAAATCCTTAATAAAAACTTTATTTTTTATCCGATTTTTTTCAAATTACGGTTAAAATGTTGGTAATTAAATATTCTATTTGGTTAACATTCCAGAAAAATGTCTGCCTTTCAATTTCAATGTTGTAAATTGGGATTTAGTCCCCTTTTGTCCCAATTTACAACGTTGAAATTGAAAGGCAGACATTTTTCTTATTCTCTTTTGAACTTGGCTAAACCTTTCACAATCGCGAAATTAATAGACAGACAGAAATTATTGTTTTCCTTTTTTCGTTCTTTTTCGTTGTTGACGAAGATGAACATTTAACAGGCATTGATACTAAAATTACATTGGTGTGAGAAAAATGATATGAAGCAACAACATGAAAATGCCGAAAAGTGTAAAAGATAATAAACAAAAAATTTCCAGCACCCGTATTCCGTAATTCGCTTAGCTAAAGCTAAATCTCTATCGCTAAAATGCCTTACTACCCGTCTCCACCATCCATCAACATGGTAAGAACAGCATGTCGCACATGAATTCTACTCGTGTAGACTGTTCATGTTCATGTTTCATCCATGTGCTGACATCGATGCCTAAACATTCGTCTTAGCATCCATGTGCGCCATGATGTTGGCCATACAATGTATTTTCTGTATACAACCAAACGCACAACAATAACACGTATTCGCCACGTACAAGAACATGAACAAATTAATACCGTTGATCTGCCGGCGTTATGGTCATGTCATGTTCTAATCGAAAGCGCATTGAGACGTGGGGTTAGGGAGTACAAAGTTAAAAACTATTAGTGATGACAATAAAAGCTAAAATTGCGGTGAATTAAATTGTTATGACATTGCCAAATTTAGAAATGCACGTTACAGTACTGCATTCGTAGTCAAAAATCGCTAAATCAACTTTAAAGATTTTTAGCGATAGAGATTTAGCTTTAGCGAATTACAGAATACGGCCACAGTACAGATAGTCATGTACTACACACTCTACCTCTACAACCCCTCACCAACAAACTTCGTCTGTCTGCCTTCTACTTGCCACATTGTAAAAGGGGAAGGCAGACAGACGAAGTTTATTGGTGAGGGGTTGTAGAGGTAGAGTGTGTAGTACATGACTATCTGTACTGGACATTTGTAGACATTTTTTGCTTCTCTTTTACATTTTTCGGCATTTTCATGTTGTTGCTTCATATCATTTTTCTCACAACAATGCTATTGTAGTATCAATGCCTGTTAAATGTTCATCTCCGTCAACAGCGAAAAAGAACGAAAAGAGGAAAACAATAATTTCTGTCTATCTATTACATAGCGTTTACATTTGCCAGTACTGGCAAGTAGAGGTCTGCTTTGAATAATTCACGTGTTCGCCTTTATTCAAAGTGCACAACATTTACTCAAATATTAAACATTCAAAAATGTAAGAAAAGAATAAACCATATACAAAAATAAGAGAGAATGAATTGAATAAAATACTTGTTTACTGTAAATGAATTTGAGGGTCATTCATAAATAACAAAACAGTGGAATGACCCGTTAGAGAGAGCAAGTTTACAAAAAATATTCGAATAATTTTTGAATTATTGAATGTCCATACATTTATTTGAATACATTGACATAATACGTGTGTAAGCTTGTGGCTTCTTTTATTTGTAAGAGTTAAGCTTACACATACATACGTAATGTGTAGGTACAGAAAATTTACATTCAAATTATATATGAATATTTCACTCATTTGACTTGAATTGACTGAATTGAATGAGTTTTTATTCGTTTTGTCTTTGGTTATTCTTTCATTTGTTTCTTTATTATTGGGTGTTCGACACATTGTAGTTGAAAAACAAATGAGTGTGTTGAAATTGGTTTTTATTTATTCTTGCAGACCTCTACTGGCAAGACAGTAGCAATTCATTCAAACTTTTTCACTAATATAAACACTTTTACAGCTGTTTTGTTTTTGCATTTTTTTTGCCAACTAATAAGTATATGCTTACTGTCTTGCCAGTACTGGCAAATGTAAACGCTGTGTAAATTTCGCGATTGTGAAAGGTTTAGGCAAGTTCAAAAGAGAATAAGAAAATTGTCTGCCTTTCAATTTCAACGTTGTAACTTGGGACTTAAAATACCTACTTTGTAAAAAAATACTTTGTTGTTTTAAAATATTTTCATCATATTAGCATTGATTTTCAAGTTTAATTTTTCTTTAGTTTTTAAAATATTTTTTATTCTTAAAAAGTAATTTCAATTTTTGGGAATACAAAATTTTAATTTCAAAAGATTTTGTTATTCGTGCTTAATTCCCAGTTTTCATTCTTGACAAAAACTCTTGAAATTTATTGTTGATGGGATAAGCTATTCCTAAGCGCATTTCACTGGTTGCTTAGGCCAGATCATCAGGAAACTTTATCCATAAAGATTTAAGAAAAACTAAAGATATTAAACCAAATAAAACTGTTAAACGTATAAGACTTATAGCAACAGTTCTACTTGTAATAATATCAAAGCTTGAACAAAACACATCAACAATAAACAACAGTGGGTTTATCTCATCTTACATTCCCCACTACAATTAGTTGAAATTCTCTCAACATTAATTGTAGTTGTAAGTAGGTTAAGAAAAACAAAATAAAAACAACACAACAACTTACAAAAGATGTTGTCAATTAAGTGTTTTTTAGGCCGTGCACTTGCCTGTTTATCAAAAAGTAATTTCAATTTTTGGGAATACAAAATTTTAATTTCAAAAGATTTTGTTATTTGTTGTAGTGGGGAATGTAAGATGAGATAAGCCCACTGTTGTTTATTGTTGATGTGTTTTGTTTAAGCTTTGCTATTATTACAAGTAGAACTGTTGCTATAATTCTTATACGTTTAACAGTTTTATTTGGTTTAATATCTTTAGTTTTTCTAAAATCTTTATGGATGAAGTTTCCTGATGATCTGGCCTAAGCAACCAGTGAAATGCATAGGAATAGCTTATCCCATCAACAATAAATTTCAAGTGTTTTTGTCAAGAATAAAAACTGGGAATTAAGCACGAATAACAAAATCTTTTGAAATTAATATTTTTTATTCTTGTATAAATTTTTGAATTAATAAAACAATTTTATTTTCGTATAAAAAATTACTTTTTATTAATTGGAATTTAGTGCTTGAGCTAAATCAGTTTTATTTAACTTCAATAATCACTAAAAATTGGTGACCCTGAGAATTTAAACCATGTCTGTAAACAGCTCTGCAGATGAATTTGCATCACTTTCGGCACAAAGCAATGAGATAGCACGAGTTTCCGTTAAGGTTCCGCCGTTTTGGAAGATGAATCCAGCTTTATGGTTCAAGCAAGTCGAAAGTCAATTCATCACCGCTGGAATTACGCCACATTCAACAAAATTCCATTCGATTGTCGGTTCTATTGAGGCAAATATTCTCTGTGAGGTAGGCGATATAATTTTGCAACCTCTGGAAAACAACATGTATGTGACTCTAAAGCAACCGTTGCAAGAACGCTTCACTGTTTCTGAAGAAAAACAGTTGAAAAAGCTCTTGCGCGATATTGAGTTGGGAGATAAGAAGCCGTCAACACTTCTTCGTGAGATGTCTACACTATCTTCGGGTAAAGTATCAGACGATTTACTAAAAAATCTATGGATGCAGCGTTTACCTAAATAAATGCAAGCTATTTTGTCAGTAAGTAGTGAATCGCTTAGTAAATTAGCGCTAATGGCAGACAAAATTGCCGACACTTCGGAATCATGGGAAGTAAATGCAGTTTCCACATTGTCAACGAATAGTTACTTAGAGAAAAAGGTGGATGCTCTTACTAAACAAGTTGAAGCTTTAGCTCGAGGGCGCTTTCGTTCAAAAAGCCGTGGGCGTAACGTTCAACAGTCGAGGAGAGAAGATCCATCTTCCTGTAGCAAAGATAAGCCATATTGTTGGTACCATTTTAAATTTGGGGACAAAGCCATGAAATGTGTCAAGCCATGCACATTCCCCAATACGAATTCGGAAAACCACTAGGCTCCTCGTCCAGGGTGATAGACGGGGAAAGCCGAGAAATTTGTCGCCTTTTTCTTCTAGATAAATTTTCTGACGTTTCTGTATTTTCTGCCAGTTCGTCTCAACTTCAACAAAACCTTTCACCATTAAAATTATTTGCTGCAAACCAATCGCCAATTAAAACCTGTGGAAAGAAAACTATTACATTACATTTAGGCCTCAAGAGAAACTTTCGGTGGACTTTTATTCTGGCTGATGTTTCAAAGCCAATAATCGGTTCCGATTTTTTGAGCCATTTTGGATTATTAGTAGACGTTAAACATAATCGACTAATTGATAATTGTTCTCAGTCTCAATGCGAAGGTTCTTTATATACAGAAGCCTCTCGTTTAACAATCAAATCTATCCAAGAAGACTCATATTTTTCTTCATTGATAAGTCAATTTTCTGATTTGACAGAACCTCCATCTTTTACAGAAAATGTTAAACATTCTGTCAAACATCATATCCAAACAAAAGGGCCTCCAGTACTTGCTAAAGCTCGCAGGTTATCGCCTGAAAAATTACAATTGTTAAAAAAGAGTTCCAAAAAATGGTTAAGCAAGGAATATGTAGACCATCAAGAAGTTCTTGGGCGAGTCCTCTGCATCTTGTAATTCAATCAAATGGAGAGTGGCGTCCATGTGGTGATTATCGCCGATTGAATTCTGTGACTGTTCCTGATCGTTATCCGGGCCCCCATATCCATGACTTTGGATATACATATGCTTAGTGGTAAGGTTATATTAAGCAAGGTTGACCTGGTTAAAGCTTACCATCAAATACCTGTTGAAAGTAATGATGTTGAGAAATCCGCTGTTATAACGCCGATAGGTTTGATTGAATTTCCGAGTATGATATTTGGCCTGTGCAACGCTGCGCAAACCTTTCAACGGTTTATTAATGAGGTGTTAAAGGGCCTAGAATTTTGTTACGCGTACATTGATGACATACTCATTGCATCAGCAACACTAGAAGAACATAAGCAACACATGAATGTATTGTTCGAAAGACTTCGTAATTACGGTATAAAAGTTAACGCATCTAAATCTGTTTTTGGTGTTTCAGAACTCAAGTTTTTTGGTTATCTGGTCACACGTGAGGGATTAAAACCACTACCTGAACGTGTTGAAGCCATTGTCAACTATAAAAAGCCAATTACTGTTAAAGAGATGAGACGTTTTTTGGGTATGATAAATTTTTATAGACGTTTCATACCCGATGCTGCACAACAGCAAGCTGTTCTTCATGAGTTACATTCTGGTTGCAAGAAAAGTGACAATCGAAAGATTAATTGGAGCTTTTCAGAAATGCAAGCAACAACTTTCAGAGGCCACACTTTTGTCGTATCCATCGATAGATGCTCCCACATCGCTTTGGGTAGATGCTTCAGATACCGGCATGGGGGGTGTACTTCAGCAACAAAATAATGGTGAGTGGAAGCCAATTGCATTTTACTCAAAATGTTTGAACCAAGCTCAAACTAAGTATTGTGCTTATGATCGAGAACTTTTAGCAGCATATTCTGCCTTAAAATATTTTCAATATTTTTTGAAAGGACGAGAGTTCACAATATATACGGATCACAAGCCATTGATTTTTGCATTTAAGCAAAAACCAGAAAAAGCTTCTGAAGATGATGGACATAATAATGACGTAACCAAGCTTCGTTCTGGTCGTAGGGTTACATTTGCTCTACCTTAAGTTATCGTTCTCACTAGGGGAGGGGTACTGTGGTGAACTTATTTCATATACATATTATAAAATAAATTACTTAAAATACCTACTTTGTAAAAAAAATACTTTGTTGTTTTAAAATATTTTCATCATATTAGCATTGATTTTCAAGTTTAATTTTTCTTTAGTTTTTAAAATATTTTTTATTCTTGTTTAAATTTTTGAATTAATAAAACAATTTTATTTTCGTATAAAAAATTACTTTTTATTAATTGGAATTTAGTGCTTGAGCTAAATTAGTTTTATTTAACTTCAATTATCACTAAAAATGCTTTACAACACTGAAAAAATAATTCCGATTTGTTCAGTATTGACTGAAATAATTAGATATTAAATTGCTTTCGAATCGAGAAAGTACTCGATCACGACTGCCAGACTCAGGCCCCTGCTGATCTTGGAAAACAGTTTAGTACTCCTAAAAACGTAACAAATAATTATACTGTAATAAAAAAATGTACTTGAACTTCAAGAAAAATTCTTGACAAAAGTACGAAAAAACAGAAGTAAGGAAAAAACATGTAAAAATCAATTAAAGTGGATAATCATTCAGGAAAGCAAATTTCGATCTACCAAATGTTAGAATACAATTTGGTTTAAGGATTGATGTTTGACTATTGACGTCAGCAGCCGTCGATGGCTGCGAGTGTAAGACGGCAAATCCATCTGAGGAGATTGAGTGGTTGCAATCGAAACATGTCATGGTAACCTGCCGGCCGGGGTTCGAGCCCCAGCCACGTCAAGAATGAAAGATTATCAATAACAATTTTAATTAATTTTCATGTTGTAAAATTCCTTTCTTCATAAAAATAATTTAATGAAAAATTAAATTTCATGAACTTAAGCCTAATTAACTTAAGCCGATTAAAAACCATAAATAGTTCAACAAAATAACCACAATACTAATTATTGTAAAAAAATATATATATTCTGGGTCCTTATGAGGAGAGAACTTGATTTAACCATGTGATGTCCCTCCCCCTCCCCCCCCCCCCCCCCCATTCAATTGTTTACATATACTAGCATAATGCCCAATATGATTTTCGTTATCACCCTTCTTTATTATTTCATCTATTTAACGAAATAGTTTTAGCAAATAGAAACTAGGAATTTTTGTGTTTTTTGCTACTTAAAAACTCGCCAAATAAGATAAAAGAAAACAAACAAACATACATTATGGCACAAACTATTTTGGTGAATATATTACCCTATTTCGGGTTACAACTCAAATAAGTTGATTTGTAATTTTTTTATTATGGTTTACAACTTTGCTATTGCGGTGAACAAAAATATCAAAAGTAATTACAACTCAACTGTGTGTTTTGTGAACAGTAAACGTGCCATATTTCATTTTAATGATATTCAATTAACGTTCCTTCATGGTTCAGTTGTCTAGGGGGTGTGTTAAGTTAGAAACTAAGGGTTCCCTGTTTCGAATCTTGGTTTTTTAAAAAGAAAAATTTTTTTTTTAATATTTTTATTTTTTTTATGTTCTAAAAACGATTTAAAAAAAATATTTACCAGTTTTCGCTTTTTAAATTTTATTTATAATAAGTTTTAAGTATTGTAAATATATTGTATACAGTACAATACGCATATAAGAAACTCGCTTATAAGAAAAACTTGGTTATAAGAAAGACATCTTCAGACACCATGCACATTTGTATATATCTGCGTGCTAAATAAATCTCATATAAGAAACTCGCTTATAAGAAAAACTTCTATAAAGCCTGGTACTCTGTTCAGTATTTCGTGCGAAATGTTTTCAAACTCAATATAAAAAAAATTTCTGTGAAATACAAACGAAAAAATGTTAATAGAGTTGTACTCTGTTTATATACAAAAAACATGCGAAATGTTTCTAGCAACATTTTTATTTTTCGTGCGAAACAAGTGCAGCTCTTTTATTTCGCACGGAATTTTAAGCAATAACTAATCATTTTTTGTAATTTTTTATTTTGTTTTTTTAAAGTGGAGTTTATAACAAGCGTTTCAGAATTAAAAATGTAGAAAAGTGCAAAAATTAGCAATCAAATGAAATTTTTTTGGTTTTTACTATAGAAAATAATTAAAATAAAATTGCTTTACTTTTTTTAATGACATTTTTTCAAAACACATGGTTTTGTCATAGATGGGGGTAGTGCACTTGTTTAAAATTATTGTAATAATTTTGTTAATGTTAAGTGATGAACTAAAAATTTTCAATCTTACTACACATTAGTCACTTAAAACATTTTGTGATAAAAAAAATAGTTTGATTTAAAATCAAGCAATCATCAGTTTATTGCAATTTTTTTTTCTTCACTTATTTGACTAAAAATTTTCTGATTTTTCATTGGACAAAAATAAACCGTTTAAGTCGGTCAAACCAAACACTTCCGAACATATCGACTGCCGAAGTTCGTTGTTGCGAACAAATTTTCGTTTTTTGCTTTTGCCTTCACTGCGACTGTTTTCATTTAATGGATCAGAAGTAAAGTCAACGGTTTATTTTTGTCCAATGACAAATGAAGATGTCGAAGTTACAGCACAATCTTATGACCAAGGCCTATCCAATAGGTCTGCTTACTTCTACAACAATACAACAATACAAAAAACAACAAGCATTTTGTTTGTGTAAAATTCTTCGCAGTTGTCAAAATCTTACTACTACTTAGGCAAAACAAAAGGAAAAATGTGTTTTGTGTGCATTCATGTGTGGCAAATAACCAAAAAAGGAAACAAAATAATACACGTATAAGGAAAATGTAAACAACTTTTGATATCGTTGAGGAAAATACCAAATAAACATCTGGATTCTTAAGCAGACCTATTGGATAGACCTTGCTTATGACTTTTACTATCTCAACTGCAGCTTTTTAAGCGCTGAAAATAACTGGGCAACGCACAGTGGGTTCGATGACACCGAAAGTGGCGATTAATTCATGGGAGCAGTAATTAAAATTTTTTTGAATTTTTTTTTCAAATCGTTAAATATACATAAAAAGGGATATTCTGAAAAAAAGATACACGGAAAAATTTTTTTTTTACGATTTTATAGACATTTTTATTTTTCGGAAAATTAAAGCTTGTTTCAGAATTTTCGCCGTAATTTTAAAATGGAAAGTGATTTTTTTTAAAAAATGAGAAGCAAACGAAAGCTTATATTGTCTTCTTTCTAAAAAATAAATATATCTTTTGCATAAATATGAACAAAAAGCAATATTGTAATTTTTTTATGCATTTTGTTTGTATTTAAGAAAAAAAAATATATATTATACACTAATTGTTTTAACAATCTGCATCACAATCTTCCTCATATGTATCATTATGTTCATCCTCACCTTTCCGCTCATTTTGTTTATTTATACTAGATATGAATGGATCTGAAATGAGAAAAATTCTATTTAGAATATCTTCATTCGACTTTTCTCGGCTGCAAAGTGTTCCCCATAATTTTTAAAATCCTTATTTCTGGCTTCCTGAGCTTCGTCTGAAAGTTCTCCAATCGGTAAAAGTGCATATTTTATGATTTCGGGACCATGAATTAAAAATTTATGTATTGTAGGAGTCATACAAAACTATGGATACTTTTCAACAAAGTACTTTGCAGTGTTATGAGCAAAATTGCGAACATTCTCTAGGTGGATTTCGTGACCACAGGAAATAACAACTAATATTGTGCGCATTTTTTTTATTAAGGCCACATCAAGTTTCGTAATTTCTACTGGTATTTTTCTGCGTTTTTAAAAAAACGTCTTGCTGTATTTCCGTCGCTAAAATTTACGCAACCTGGCTTTGGCTGATCCAGAATTAATCCAGTTCTTTCCCGAAATTCTTTTTGAATTCGTGATTTTGTTTCTGCAACTATTTTCTTATCCTCATCCGACCTTGCTTGACACTTTTTTATTGGTATTTTATAGGATAAGTGGAGGAGACAGTCAAAAAATCGTATCCACCCGTGAAGTATGAAAGCCCAAGCCACAGAGCACACAGAGGCGTCACGAGACAGAAAATATTGTGTTTTTTTCTGTCTTTTTCTTCGAAAGCTGCCCTTTTTGCATTTTTTGTTTTGATTACGCATTTCGTGTTGATAGTAGCGGCCTGTTTTTACACATTGCCACTTTACTACCAAAAAACATTTTCTTTCTCGTTCTTCGAAAGTTGCCCTCGCAAATGATTTGGGCATTTTTCATACGTCACTTGTTCATCTCTGTATGCTTTGTGGCCCAAACTCCAAAGTATCACTGTTTACTTCCCTAACAATCATTGTGTCAATTGAGTTAAAAACACAAAGTATACAGAGATGAAAAAAGTGACGTATGAAAAATGCCTAAATCATTTGCGAGGGCAGCTTTCGAAGAAAGAGAAGGAAAACGTTTTTTGTTAGTGAAGTGACAATGCGTAAAAACAGGCCGCTACTATCTACACAAATTGCATAATCAAAACAAAAAGGGCAGCTTTAGAAGAAAAAGACAGAAAAAACACAATATTTTCTGTCTCGTGATGCCTCTGTATACTCTGTGGTTAACAGTGCAGCCACACGAACAAGATTTTCTTGATAGTCTTTTACATATACTGATTGGCAAAATATGCAAAAATTGACAGCTGTGACGTAGGCTGCACGCAAGTTGAAAGCAATTTACTTTTTCAAGATGTCGTCGCCGAGAAAACAACTCAAAATGTTTTGCTATTTTCCACTTTTGATTTTTCTGTACTGTAGGCTGTTCGAAGGGACTTTATAATTTTGCTTATTAATTTTATTAATAAACATATTTCACTATTTTTTTAGGTTTTTAGTTAAAATTTTAAACTTGATAGCCAAAACTTGATCGTGTAACCCTCAATTAAAAATCTTACTCGTAGCATCACACACATAGCACTTCTGTACAGCGTTACCATATAATTTTAGAAAAAATCTTGTAATCTCAGAAAAAAAATCTTGTTTACGCAAGAAAAAACTTTTTTTTTTCAAAAGTGCCAAATTTTTAAAAGAAAATACCAATATGTATTAGGAATTCATTTTATTTACTGATATAAAAAAATTAAATATAAAATTGGTATTTCTAATTTGTTTTTAACACTATTTTTGTTTAAATTAATTTTTGAGGAAATACGTTCTACATTTGCTGCAGATATTGGTAACGACAAAATTGAATATACTAATTTTTTATAATTTGGAAAAACTTCGGACTTGTCTCAACGTCTTTCTTTAAAGACATCCTCCCAAAAACTCTTAATATTTTGCTCTTTTTGTAAATTATGCTCTTAAAATCAAAGTGAATATCACTGACATCTAAAATATTTGGGAAAACAGCACATAATTGAGCAATACTTTTTTGGTTACCTTTTATTATATTAAAAGGTTCTAAAACTTCAACTTGTTTAAGGAAGTCGTTATCAAAATCGAACCTTTTTAACATTCGACATAAAACTTTAAACAATGAACTCTTAAGTCTGTTTTATCATCTTCAGATAATTTATATGAACTAGTGCTGAAATTACTTCAGCACCTAAATAAAACTTACATACTAAAAACTTGAAAAACTTTATATATTTATAAAAAACTTGAAAAAACTTTAAATAAATTCAAAACTTTTTGCCATCTCAAAAAACTTGCAAAAAAAGGGAAATCTTGACAAATGGCAACGCTGCTTCTATATAGAGCGCGTGTCTGTAATCCCGTTACACTTTTTTCCATCTATCATTACTAAAGATAATTCATGGTGATAGTTTTTCTTTTCTTAAAATATCAACGCATTTTGGAATTTTAAATATTCGTTCAATCGTGTGATTTAAAAGTCCCTGAAGAGTAACTTGTGCGGAAGTTGAACATATTTTTACTTCTTCTCGGTTGCGATAGCACTTTTGTTTTGCTTCTTGCACTTTCGCATACGAAGGAAATCTTTCCAGAGCAACTCTTCTTAAAAATTATAGCTATTTCGAGAAAGTTTCGCTTCTATTAATTGATGTGGTTTGTATTTCTTAAATTTTCTGTATTTCCTATATTTTGCAGCTCTTGTAGGTGTTGATGTTGTGATTTCCTTAAGTATTTTTAATTCTTCAATTTTTCCAGAATCTCTTAAAGCCATTTGTGTAGCATAAGAATAAGATAAAGAAGTACTTTCTCTAATGCTTCTACTTTTCTTCGCTTTTGATTTTTCACAACTCTCTTCAAATGAAACTTCCTTACGACTTCGTTTATTTGTTGGTGGGACAAAAGATATAGAAGTATCTAGCCATTCCTTATTTAAGGAATATAACGGATCTTGAAGTCGGAAGCAAAGTTTTTAAATCTTTGTTCAAAATCAGTCATATTGGTGGGGTTTATTCGTTTAATTATTTTCGTTTTTAATATGCTGACTTATTTTACCTTTCCAGTCATGTACTTCAATATTTTTCATAAAATTATAAAGCTAACGGCGAGGAATAAAAGTAGTATTGGGGCTTGTCCCTAAAATAGATTAAATTATTTTTTAAAATAATTTAAGGCCCATTTTCACAACTTACCGAAAGCTAAAAGTAGACTTTAAACGGCCTTATAAAAACTGTTCCATTATTAAAACTTTACTTTAACCTAAGGTGAGCGATAAAGTAAATTAAGGTTCATCCTAACTGGTAGGTTAAAGTAAAGTTGTAATAATGGAACACTTTCTATAAGGCCGATAAAAACCTACCTTTAGCTATCGGTAAGTTGTGAAAACGGGCCTAAATATACCGATTACTTCATTTGAAGTAAATAATCACCCCTATTATGTAAGGCGTTGTCGACGTCGACATTAATTTTTAATTGTTGTCACATCAAGGCGACGACTACATCACTTCGACGTTAATTTGGTATTTTATAAGAATGTTGTGTCGACGTCGACTAGTTATCGAAAATTTGACAAAAAAAAACCCATCTCCAATTGCTTTTTTTTTATTTTTTGTTCTTCATTCACTTTTTAACGCTATTTATGCTATTTTACGACATATTTTTTTAACCGATTTAGCTTTTTAAAATAAAGTGTAGTTTGTTTCCAATTTTGAATTTTGTTCTCGAATTTTTGGCATGTTTTTGATAAAAGATATTTTTACTGTAAGTTTTCTGATTCTTTATAGCTTTAACGTTTATTCATAAATATAAGACTTTTCTTTCATTGCGAATTTCCGTTAATTTAGCAATTTTCACTGCATTTTTGTCATTCCTTTCAGTTTATGGGACTTTTAATCAATTTGAATTTTCGCGAATTTTCGCTGTTTTTGCATAATTTTTTTGTAACTTCCCGACATTTTGTTTTTTATCCGATTTAGCGATTTCAAACCAATTTAAGGGTTTGTTTCAAAGTTTGCAATTTTTGCTTATTTTAGCCATGCTCGCGATAGCAGCGATTTTTTCCTAAAAGTTTTTTGATTCTTTACGCTTTAACGATTTTTAATAAATGTTAGACTTTGCTATCATGTAGCTGTTAGCAATATTTTGCGAATTTCCGCTAATTTTGCAGTTTTAGCAAAATTTTTGCCATTTCTTATAGTTTTAGGGCTTTCGTTATATATTAAAAATGTTCCCGAATTTTTGCTATTTTTGCAAATGTTTCCGAATTTTCGCGTTAAATTTACTAAAAAAATTTGTGCCCATAAATTCTTTTAAATTTGCATTTTTATTTCAAACGTATTCAATAAATATGTTAACATTTAATTTAAAATTTCTTTAAATTTCATTTGAGTCGTCGCAAAATTTCCTGTCGACTAAAACGGGGACAATACTACTCGACGTCGACTTAAAAGCGCCTTAGAAAATATCACTTGACTGTCAAAAGTAATCGATTATTGTCAACAACGACTCAGAAAATACCATTAATGTTCAGGTGCCGTCGACTTGTGTCGATGTCGACTTTCATAATAGGGGTGAATATTTAATTTTATTAACATTTAAACACAACATAATAACAATCATAATAGAGATGAGCTCGTGAACCGGGATTTATTTTTGTGAATTCTTAAAAATGATATTTTCAGCATGGCTATTTAATCTATAATACTGATTTTAATGCAAAACAATCAGTTTCATTTGTTAAATTATTAGCAAGCCATTTTTTGTTATAAATTTTCGTTATAATGTTTTTTTTTTTTTTAATTTAACACTCTCTGAAGATGACTGAAACTTGTTCACGCACCTATCTCTATTGAAATTAAAATTCTCCGACAACAATAACAACAATAGTAAACATTGAACGAATGAATATAGCAAAAACAAAATACACGTTAATAATTCAGCAATAATTTTTTCTTTTTGAAATCAGCTGTTTTCTTAAACGTAAATTAAAAAACTCACTGGAAAGAGTATTTTAAAGGCGAGGTATATGTATTTACACAAGGTAGACTCATTTGGGGTGTAGACATGCTGCTCTATAAAAGGAACCTATTTGTCAAAATTGTCTTCATATAAAACAAAAACAATTTAACGCACACATGTACAAATGTTGGCTCATATACACGAAGTTTGGCGTTTATGTTACAACTAGGGGTTACATGGGGTCTTCACCTGACAATTTTTTGTCACAATAAACGTCAAACTTCATTAAAAAAAAAAACGCTGACAACAATTTTCGAGCTTTTTTTATACAGACTTAAACGTTTGGTATGACAAAAAATTGTCAAGTGAATACGCTATGTAATCGGCTGACAAACAGGCTGACAGTTATAATATCTGTGGACTTTTGACAAAATAAGTTACAATATATATATTATTTCTAAAGCACTTTTTTTTGTCGGTTGCAAATATCTCCCATACCACCGCATCAAATTTAATGAATGATATCTCATTTTAAAGCTTATTTCTAACACTAATGACGAAAAATAATTAGAAATTGAAAAATTAATATTTTCATTGATAAAAATTACGGTGCGAAATAGTCGCACGGGTCATCTAGTCCATACATATTTTCATTTATACAAATATACATATGTTTAGATGTATAAAATTAACAAATGTATACATATCCACAAACAAACAAAGTCTGGTTTTTAGTGGTATCAAAACCTTGTTTAGGTGTATGCACATTTTGAAATTAATGTAAGAACATGTGTACGAATATGATATAATACATATTTGTTTTTTGTAAATCTGTAATATTATTATCAAATATTAAATTATTTATTTATTTATACATGCAAGAAATACAGTTTTAATACTAAATCACTTGGTACTTTTTCTGCAAAGCGGTCACCATTTCAACATTTTTAATTCTCATCACTGTGTGTGTTGTTTTATGTATACTAATGCTTTTTTGTTTTTGGTTGTTAAAAACAGCTGACACGTTCTTACATGTTCTATAAGTGCACAAACGAGATTACAGTACGTTACGGTACTTTATATTGCATTTAATTACATTTACGGTCGGCTAAAGCGGCCTTTACACTTGCAAGTGCAAGTTCGAAAAACTCAATACACTCACACATTTTTACTAACACCATCACATTTTTCGTACTTGTAGCCCAACTTGCAAGATAATTTGCTTGCAAGCAGTGTTCGAAAATAAACAGTACATTATTTAGCGTTCGGCTCACACACCAAAGAACGATATCTATTTTTTTAGTGTTTGTGTAAACATACACAAAACTTAATACCGTTCGTAGCTATTTTCAAGAAAGACATTATATAATGTTCGGTTCTTCGTTAAAAAACAGAACAATTGTAATGATACTGTAGAAAAACATTATGTTTTAATGTTCTATAATGTTTTTTTCGTGTGTGTATTTTGTTTTTGTAAAAAATGTTTGGTTTTTTTATCAGCAAAAAGCGACGAACATTAACGAGCCGAGCCGAACCGAACACATTGAAGTTAGTGGATTTTCAAAAAAAACCGAACGGAATTTAATGTTCTCATCATTTGTTGAGTATGATGAAAACAGCATTATTTTTGTGTTCGAAAGATGACAAACAGGGAAACGTTATTTTTTTTAATGAATTTCTACACAAACACTATTAGCGTTTGTGTTTTCCACAAATCTACCGAACCGAACATTCAAGAACGATATTTAGTGTTTATTTTCAAACACTGCTTGCAAGTAAATTTTTGACACTTGCAGCAAGTAAAATGACAAATAAAGAAACAGTGTTACCATGGATGACTTTTGTATCAATTTACTAGTACTTAGTAATATAAAAGTTATGTTTATAGCGGATTTTCTGTGTATGTATAAAAAATAACACGTAAAAAAGAGAACAACTATACAACAACCCATCTCAATGGTAATTTTATCATAAATTTCAAGCATTTTGAAAATAAAAATTGTTAATGAAAATATTTTCTCCGTAATATTATGAAATCGCCACTACGGCAATACTGGAGTGGAGGAATTTTATAAAATAAACATAATTTTTTCATCAAGATGGACTGAAAATTAAATAAAGAAGGAATTATTAAATTTATTTTGTTATAACTTGTCAATATTTTTAACATGGTGATGTTGTTAATCCGAAGAACAAAGTTTTTTTTATAGGATGTTTTCGCTTCGAGAAAATTTGAAAAATGAACTTACAACTGACTGTGTAAACACTCAAGCTACTTGCAAGACTTTCGGCTTTTTCTTCGACTTTTTCGTTGATAATACGTATATACTACGTGCAAGTAATTACTTGCATGTGTAAAGGCAGGGTAAAGGAGTTAAAATTTAAACATTGGGTACGGGCGAATATAATATTCGTACTGTTTACATGCATACATACATATGGGCATTTCTATTTTGACGTGACGTGATATTTGTACGACAAATTGTAAAAAATTTAATAAATAAGTCAAAGTAATGAAGTAGCACTAAATTCAGAAAAAAATTACAACAATCGACGCTAAGGATTTGCAGATATAAGCAAAAAATATGCGCTGGCGTGACGTTAAAAAAAGAAGTGGATTTTGACTTGCATTACAAAACTGAATAAGACTATGAATTTTCCAAGACGTTTTGTACAAAACCTTAAAGTAGGATAGTGTGTCTTAAAAATGAATTAAGTGATAGATTGTTTTGACAAGTCTGTCCGACTTGCAAATGTTTATGAAGATTTTCATAAAATTATAGTTTCTATGCAATCAGAGTTGCATTTTCTTGTAAAGTAGCTGAGATATTTGAGTTGGCATCATTTTTGTGGGATAGTGTGGCATTAACAACAGATTTTGAAGACATTTTTTTATGTCGGATAGAATTCCATCAGATTTTCGTGTGAATGAATCGTATGATTGCGTAGGATAGTGAATCCCGGCCTTAACGTTGTATTTTAGGACCATGTTGTTCAACGGTTATCCCTTTTGTTACTAAATGAAGAGCTAGCTGCACTTTACACCAAAATATAAAAAAGTAAACTATACATATACAATTTTTTGAGAAACAATTTAAATTACTTCCAGCGTTACGTTAGAAAAAGTAGACTTTTCGCTGGAACTGCTCATATGTAAGTTATTCTAATTAATTTTAATTTATCTCTATCCTTTTTCCTGATATCAATTTTGAATAAAAAAAAGAAAAACAATTTAAATTTATTACAAAATTCATTGTTCATGAGATGGCTGCAAATTATTGTCTGTAGTCTGGTCTATTGTTCTCTCACCTGCAAACAACTTTCAAATATAAATCAAGACAAATAATAAATAAATAAAAAGTGAAAGATTTCCTATACTCTATTATCTAAAAAATATATTGTAAAATTAATTTGAATACAAGTTCGAACATATGTACATATATACATATCGTTGGTGTCATGAAAAGAGACCCTTACTCACAAAATTGAAACTTTATAGGAGAAGGTAAAAACAATATAAACTGTACGGATAATAATGTAAAACTGCTAGCAAAGGGGGTTTTTTTTTGGAAGTACGTATAGAACTTCCGATATGGATAAATGTAAGACTAGCTGTCATGCTAATAAAGTGTTTGGTGACTTTTTTCAGTATACTTTGACAAATCACCATGCGAAGAGACCAGAACAACGTTTTAAAATCGTGGAAATTTATTTTCAAAACTCGCTCGCAAACTTATAGAGCACTTTGTCAAGTTTACGGTGCACATAATCGTCCATCTGAGCAGCTAATACGCAATGTTATGGATCGATTCTCTGACCACTTTAACTCTTTTGGATAATATTCATCCAAATCCAGCCCGTACCGTGCTATCAGAAGAAGCCAACACCGCTGTGGACGTAAAGGCAATGTCAGATAAATCTTTTGCTTCGCGTTGCGTTAGAGATTCGCTTTGACATCCAAGGTGAAATATTCATACTTATACGAAATATGTCACATAAAGTACTTTTAACGCAGAGCGAAGCGAAAAGTTAGGCAACTCTCATCTTTTTGCGCGCTTCGACATTCTGCTAGTATATTTTTTAATTTTTTTTTTAACAAACTATTCGTGTGTGTTGTCAAAGTGTTTATTGTGCCATACACCTTTTGCGTTACGCTTTTCTGTTAAAGTTAGAAACGTCACGCAAAGCGATGAAGTTTTATCTGTCATGGCCTTAAGTGTGATACAAGACTCGAATTTATCTCGGTCTCCGCTCCTCCACTACTTGAAACATTTTGAGCAAAGATCTTTGCCTACATCCATATAGGATCCATTTGAAACAGATTTTTATCGTCAAATCATCTCTGCGATTAGGCTCATCCTCATGAGATTCTTGAGACTCCATTACATCCCGAAAAAAAAACTTTTTGGTGTGGCTAACATGACGAAGGCATCCAGGTGACATCCGCTAAATATACATACTCTTCAATCGGACAGGAGTGTAAAAACTCAAAAGATAGACTTGGTACCAACAGATGGGTACACGTGTACTGGGTTCACGACCACCAGGGTGTAGAAGGTAACGAAGTGGCAGACGAATGGTGAGACGGGGGCTTCAATTACCGTACAAGAGAGTGATTGACATTCCAGTTCCATTTCGTAATATTAAGAGGAATACGGAATCTACTATACGGAGGAAATCTGTAGCGGTTTGGGGAAACACCGAAAGGTGCACGGTTTCCAGGGTTATGTGGGGATCCAAAATCGACTTAAATTTTCGTATCGCTACCGAGAGGGGACTGTAGGCTTCTGGTAGGCATAATAACGGGTCACTGTTGGACGGCAGAATACGGGCAGTATAAGGGCGGGGCAGCTGATTAGTGGAAATTGTAGATTATGTGGGGCACCAGGGGAAAAAGAGACGGTGGAGCCACTGTCCGGCACTCATACGCTCTAGAGCGAACTTTCTGGAAGACCACTATTGTAAGATTTAGGGGAAATCTCTGGAATTGGACCTAACCTAACCTAAACTTTCTACATGAGACCAACGACATATATAACTGCATATACATGTGCTCTAAGAAATCCTTTGTACATACATATGTACATACCTACACTTTGAGAAAATTCGTTCGTTAAAATAATGAAACGTTTTTTTTTTAATAAATCTGCATTGGGTTTATGAAATTTTTCAGTAATATAATGAAAATAATGAAATCTCCAAATCGCCTTTTTTTTGAAGTTTCATTATTTCATTGTTTTAGTGAAAAGCTTTACATTGTTTTAATGAAGTTTCATTTATTGCAAATGTTTTATAAACAAAGATGTAATTTGGCTTTCATTTGTCGGACATAATATATGAAATAACTTTTATATGTAGTTAAGGGTTTCTAATTTCCCGGACTTTTTCTATTCCCGGGAAACGAAACAAAAAAAAAAATCTTATTCCCGGGAGTCCCGGGATTCTTTGAATAAAACAATTAGTTCAAGACAAACGTTTTTACTTTTTTAAAAAGAATATACACATATACAAAAGTTCAAACAAAATAAGCTTTATTAATTCCACGGAAAACCAAAACAAAACCAAATAAATTGTTACATTCATATGTACATGCATATTATATGTACATATATGCATGTATAAATTTATTTATTTTTTTTTGGGAGATCACGAATTATTAAAACTTATTAATACTTAGTAGTTATTATTAATAGCTTTCTTTTAAGAATTTTTTTTTACACTGTTTTTTTAGAATTTGATATACCCTTTTCAAGATGTTCTTTAAAGATGGTAGATCGTTCATCATCTGGTTTTGGTAATGGTGTATCATGTACATTTTCATTATCTTCTTCAAGAAGCTTTTAAGACATTTCATCAGAAATTAAAAATATCATGGACTTATTGGCGTAGGAAAAAAAAGAAAAAGTTTTGGTGTAAAAACTGACTTATTTACAAGGCGAATTTATAAAGGTGACCGCATCATGAGATAGAGTTATCTAGGTATCCCTTTCTATTGAAAAATACTATTTATTTTGGTTTTGTAAAAAGTTAGAGTGAATGTCAAAAATATTTGTTGAAAATACAAAAAAGGAAATTTGTTTGTTAATAAAATATACACAATTGCTTTAAAAAGTCCTCAATTGCAAATTAATTGTGGCTCCACTTATTCCTTACGGATTTTTAATTTCTTGTGTTTATATTTTATATTCACTTTTTTTATTTTATAAAATTTAAATAAGTTTTTTTTTTAAATTTTTAAATTTTTATTGAATTTTAAATTTGAATTAATTTTTTCACAAAATGTAAACAAAGCTTGACATTCAGTGTACATACAAAAAAATAAACAATAAACAGATGACTCGAAAATGTCACCTTTATGAATTCGCCTTGCTTATTTATCAATTTTCAAACATTTCAAAAAAATCAATGAAACCAAGTCATTAATACAATTTAGCTACTTTATAAATGCATCGAATTTTTTGGAGTATGTACTTATGTGTGTGAAATTTGTTTACACCTTCTCCACACTATTGTGTATAATCTCCTGTGTTACTACGTCTACGAGTAAGTAACATTAACGAAAACGTTTCATGTATTTAATGAAACATTCTTTATTACAAAACGTGTATTTTGTTGGTTTGAATAAAAACACTTTCGTATATACCGCGACCTTAGGACAACAAGGTTCTATCTTACATGTAGTTTAGGTGCAGAACCTTGTTGTCGCGATATATAAAGTGTGGTTGAATTGTTAGGGCTGATGTTGAATGTGAACCACACCTAAACGTCAAGTTTTTTCTGCATTTCTCAATTTAAGACTAACTCAATTTGAACCATGGAAATTTGAGAAAACCTGGTCTGTAGGAGATGTGAAAACACCAGTGCATGCTGGTACGGCTCGTACTGCGGAAAATAATGCTGCTGTTCGCGATAGTGCGGCTGAAGAACCGTCCACCTCAACTCGTCGTCGTACCCAACAATTGCACCTCTCGCGCTCGTCTTTGATGAGCGTAATGCATAAAGGCTAGCATTTACACGCTTACAAGGTGCAATTGACTCAATAACTAAAGCCTCTTGACCATTCCAAAAGCCGTCAATGGTCAGAATGGTGGCAAGAAATGGGAACAGTGGATGGTCAATTCTCGAAGAAAATCATCTTCAGTGATGAGTCACATTTTCACCTGAGTGGATTCGTCAATAAGCAGAATTGCTGCATTTGGGCAAATGATAATCCAAGAGTGATTGTCGAAAAACAAATGCACTCACAAAGAGTGACTGTTTGGTGCGGTTTATGGTCTGGCGGCATCATCGCCGTATTTTTTCCAAAATGAGGCCTGTCAGGCAGTTCGCTATCGTGAGATGATAAACAACTTTTTTTGACCCAATTTGGAAGATATGGATGTGGACGATATGTGGTTTCAACGGGACGGTGCCACTTGCCAAACAGCTAACGAAACAATGGCGATTTTGCAAGACAAATTTAAGGGCCGTGTTAGCTCACGTGGTGGCGATGTCAATTGGCCGCTACGATCATGACACGATTTGACACGGTTAGACATCTTTCTTTGGGGTTATTTGAAAGAAAAGGTGTACGCCGATAAGCCAGCAACAATTCAAGAGCTAAATGATGAGATAATTCGGTACACTAACGGCATAGAACCTCAATTATGCCTCAGCGTCATCGAACATTTGGACCATCGGATGAAGGTGTGCCGCCGAGGTAGCGGCGGCCATTTGGCAGATGTTTTGTTCCATACATAATTGAACCATACCAATATTATCATAATAAAAAGAAATGACAATAATTTCCTAAATAATTTGTGTTTTATTCAAAATCAACATCGTGCCTTAAAAGTTAAACACCCTTTATAATCATATAAATAATGAAGCTTTTTTATACAAATAATTTTTTATTAAATTTTAGTGTTTTTAAAAAGGGTGAAATTTCGTATGTTATACGAATCATAATCATAAATCTAATGACATCGTTCCATTAGCCTTCAATGAAGCAATTTCATAAAAGTTATAAAACACCGCCATTAAATTAATGTAACAATCTTATTTTATTAATGTAATTAGGTTATTGTATTTAAGCTACTACATTCTATTTATAAAAAAAAAAATGAATTCATGTAATCAATGAAATATTGTCGGCGAAAATTTTAATTTCATCAATTAATGAGTTTCATAATACAGCTTTAAAATCATTTCATAATTTATATGAAGCACAATGAATGTTCTTTACTGAAAAAAAGCTTCGTTGGTTCCAAAGCTTTTTCTTTTAGTGTATACACATGTACTAAATACATATCGTACTTAATCAACAAGAGTGTATTAACTCAAAATTTTAAAATTTACAGTTGAAGCATAACTATTTTTATTTAAACAGTAAAGGCACATGAACAAGATTTTTTAAACCACCATTTTCATTACAAAAAAATTATAAAAAATATGTTTTCAGTGGGCAGACATACATATAACGTGTCGGTTTCTTCCAAAATGGGAAAAAAAATTTTGAGTTAATACCCTCTTGCTGATCAAGAGCGAAATGTATGTACATATATTCTCAATAATTTGAATATTTCTTGTAATAAAAAATAACATTTCTCCATTGTGTGTGTTTTTGAGTTTCAATAAAAGATTTTGATGTAATTTTAATATAAAAGAATGAATGAAAAAAATAAATGAATTTTGTTGGTTGATATAAAATGAATAGGACGTGAAATCATAGAAATGTAGTCTACAGAAATTTTTTATTACGTAAATTCTTTGTAGAATGAAAAACAAAATTTCCAATTCAATTGTGGTAGGTAGGTAATTGTCAATATCATGTGTTTGAGTTTAATAAATAAAAAAAAAAAAAAATTAGTTTTGGTAGTCCTTGCGAAAGGCGAAATATAGCAAAAGGTATGCATGAATGTGTTTATAAATATTCGAACTAAGAAAATTATGAAGTTCAGATGTGTGTTTGTGTGCATAGGTACATAGATACTTATGAATGTAGGCATATCTAGAAATAAAGATACTTGTATCTTTATAAGTACATATACACTTACATAGGTACTTATATTTATTTGAATCTAAAGTGCATTTGTTTTCATGCAAATTTCAAACATACTCGTATGAAGTTAGTTCTTGGTTTGATATCAACGACTATAGTTACATATAGATTTATATTTATAATTTTATGGATTTTTATTCAATTGTTTATTGAATTTTTATTTTAATAGAATGTTTATTTGGCAAAAAGAAAAAAAGTGAATTTCGAAATCTTGCAAATTGAATAGTTATTATAAACTTGCATTTACCTTAACTAAGTACACTGTTTCTTATAGAAATTGAATTCAAATGCAAACTTAAATGTTCAGAAATAAAAATATTTGGTTTTGTAGTAAGACAAAGAAAAATTGCATTCAGTCAGTCCAACTCATATTAATAACCACCTAATAAAATTTTTTATCATTTTGCGAAGCACTAATGGTACATTTAAAAAAATAAGCGCACAATTATGCGCTACGCAATAGGACATAAATAAATGTAGTAAAGTAAGTGAACGAACTCTCAACAACTTTTATAAAAAAAAAAAATAAAATTTCAAGTGCTACGGCATTCCCTTACTACGAAGCAGGTTTGTAAGGGAGAATACTAAAAAACTGTATCAAAACATTCAGTGTGTAAGGCTGATCATTACATCCAACAATTTGTATATGCGCTTTATGTGTCAAAAATGTATTGCTTCAAAGTGGGAACTCGCCATATAAAATTCATGTCTTCCGTAAGCGTAATGGTAAGCGTTTCTGTTTCTCCCTTACAAACCAGCTTCGTTGGAAGCTCCATTTTTTATTGGGCGGGGTTTATTAACCTACCCTGTAGCAAATTAAATAGTCAGTTGCAAAAAACACTAACTATAAATTAACTATTTTTCAAATGACTACAAATTGGTTTAAGTCTCATGCAGATATCAACCAAACATATTGCATAGAGGCACACGTAAAACACAAATAAAAGCAAAATAAGTAAAACAAGCATGCCATGAAGTCAAATGAAAAAAAAATATTACAAACATATTTAAATAATTAAAAATAATTGAAAATTTAATCAATACAAATATGTTTATATACAAGCAATTATGTAGCGTTTTTATTTCAGCATGTATTTACATCATCATTTAAAGCAATTTGATGCAAAATTTGCTGAAATAATTATTTCTATATAAATATATACATATGAATATATAAAAATATACATTCATATGTATGTATGTATGTTTATATGTACATATATTTTTTTGACAAAACATTTTTTAAATTTAACAGCCTGTTCGTCGATTTCAAACGTTAACGTTCGCATAGAAAATTACATTTAAAACAAAAACAAATTTTCGAATTTTGTTTTTGTTTTGAATATAATTTTCTATGCGAACGTTAACGTTCGAAATCGACGAACAGGCTATATATAATTTATTATAAACCGACTATACTATTAATTGACTACAAATTGGTTGAAAAATAAGTAGTTAGTAGTCAATTTAAAAGTCATGCAGAGATAACCAATTGACTACAGCCTATGACATGCCTATGTTAAAATAGTGAGTCGTCGACAAGGAAAATAGTCACTTAATCAACTAGATGTGGTTATAAAAAAACCAGTTTGAAGTTACTTAAAAATGTGTTTGACTTCCTACAGGATATATATAAAAAAATTCAAGTATACATGCATACATGTATAAACAGGAAAGTAAAAATTAAATATAAAAACATGTAAGCAAGTTTAGCAGGTCTAGTCCGACCATATGATACCCTACACCAGTCAACCAAGCCGAAGGCGTTTGATCGGCGGCGCGGGTATAATTTATCGGCGGCGGCGGCGTTTGCGTCAATGAATCGGTGGCGGCTTAAATGTCGGCTTGAAATATTAAAAATTGTTATTTAAGGAAAACTATTAATCATTTCTTTATCAATTTATTTTAATGGTAAAGTACAAAACATCAAATAATTATAAAGGGATAGTGCAATTTCGTTTTTTTCTCTTTACAGTTTTAAACCGATGTTATCTGTAGGACAGCATATCCATTTACAAAAAGTTAAGCTTTCTGCAATTAATTATTAATAAAAATATAAGCTTTAAATTTCAAAATTGTGCTATCCGACTTAAAGCACAAGCTGCAAATCTTGTACTTTTCTAAAACCATTTTGTTTGAAACAAAGACGTGACCAAAATATTGCCAAAACTCTGGACTTCCATACAGTGACTTAAGGCCCAACTACAATGTGGTTATGTTGGCTTAAGCGAATGAGCGAATACATGTAAATTATATGAGGCAAAACCATATTGAACTTAAGGAAACTTTTTGCTAAGTTTAATAAAACTGTAATTTGCTTAAGCAAGATGCAAATCTAATCGCACATTCCGTACGGAATCAAATGTTTTTTTTATTTATTTTTTGTTTTCTTAAATACATTTGAGAGATTTTTTTGTTAATTTTTGACAGTAGGTAAAGAAGGACTATGCATATGTATTATGGTTGAGCCTTTAATGTGAGACACTTCTTTAATTTTTTGTTGTTTATTTAACAACTGCTGGTAATATTTTATACTTTTTTCTGCCACATTAAAAACTTAACTATCTAAGTAAGATTCTGATTCAGAATCTAAATCATTTTGTTGAAGTTCACTTGTCTTTTTTGCAAAATATTCCTGCAGTGATTTTTTCATGTTGTTAAGTATTTTAAGAAAATATAAGTATAAAAATTTTAAGAAAATATAACTGCACTTGAATGTTGCACATTGATGCTAAAACATACCATTTTTGACAAAGAAATTAATACATTAAAACGCAAATCTGTAAAATAAACTTAGTCATACAAATTAAGAAATTTCACGGCGCAGCTGCTGTCTTCGGCGGCTTTAATTGAGTCGTCTAAGCCTTGTAAGTCGGCGGCGGCGCGGCTTGGAGAAATCAAGCGGCGGCGGCGAGCCAATCGGCTTGGTTCTCTGCCCTAAACCACGGTATGTAAGAACAAATTTTTGCAAGCGTAGCTATTTGGGACCTAGTTTTGAAAAATGCATAGTTAAAGTAACTATATGAATAGGTTTCTATCTATGTTATAAGTTTCAGTAAAATCGGTTCGATAGTTTCCGTGACATAGACACTATTCCGAAAAGCAGCTTGTAAGGGGGCTATATGAAATTATAGACCGATCCCCATTTTCAACTGGTCCTTGTACCAATTACAGTGTAATTCCGATATTTCTGGACACTTAATTTTTTACCATAATAAGACTCTATAATCCGGACACCATCATTTTTGTCTACCTCAATAATTCAGACAGCATTTATTTTTGTTGCTTTGGCAACAAAACTTCAATTGCGTAACATTAGTTTTGTTTCTAATGAATTTTTACCGTTAGTTTTTTATTGTTTTTTGCGATTTAAATCAAGAAATGCCTTCAGTTTTTATTATTTGTGAAAAGAAACGGAGTGTTTACTTTTGCGCAAACATCATTAAAGATTTTTTTGTTAGTGTTTCTACTTCGTTCATTCAAGTTTAACATGCCACCAATTAATAAGAAGAAACATAATTTTTTAACTATTGATTACAAAAAAGAAATTTTGACAAAAATAAATGGATTCAAAATCGATAGGTAAGCTAAAACGGGGAGTTTATTTTTTCAATGAATAACATAATCGGCTTGATAGGTATTTTTCAAAATCTGAGGGTGGGCTAGGAGAACGTAAAACTATGCGAAGTGCTGAGTATGAGGTGATGGAAGATATAATGCAGCAGCTACGTCTGAAATCGTTCAAGAAAAAGCTAAGCTTTTATGTGCAGGAATTTATGGACTAAATGCGGAATTTAAAGCAAGCAGTGGTTGGCTTAACAATTTTCGTTCTCGATATGGAATAAAATTTAAAAAAATTTCCGGGCAAAAAGTTTCAAACGACCCTTCCGCCGTTCAACCCTTTATTGAAGCTCTCCACGCAAAAATGGCTGAGATGAAAATAACGTACTCTCAGGTTTACAATGCTGATGAGACTGCACTCTTTTGGAGAAAACTACAGGTTCAAACACTTGCGCTACGCACTGAAAAATCTGCAGCTGGTCTCAAAATAAAGGCAAAGAAAGAGCAACAATTCTAGTGTGCTGCAATGCAACTGGAGAGCAGTGTGACCACAACTAAAAAAAAGTTGGATGCTAAATGGGGCTTAAAACAATACTAAAAATGCTAAAAATAAAATTTGAAAATGCTAAAAAAATGCTAAATTTTCTTTAATAACACTATGCTAGTTGAAAAAACAGACAAGCCGGGCACATGTCGTTTTAACATAATTCGGGGACGCTGAATCCAGTAGTGGCCGCGGTTTTTTCAGATCTGCTCTGGTTTTCGAGATATACCGTTATTTCGAAAATGGAGGAGGTTGCACAACATATGTTCGCGTAACTCAAAAACGGTTTAGTTTATTGAAATTACTAAAAAAATCGAAATTCCGCAATAAAATTTCATTTCAGAAAAATACAACTCTTTTTCTAATATGAGTAGTCGTTATTGAAACATAATTTTTTTTTTTTGAAAAAAAAATTAATTTTTTTTATCAAAATTTCGAAATTTTTGTTATTTAAAAATTCATAAAAAATTAAAAAATGCAGCTAGGCTTCTAAGTTTTTGCAGACTTATAAAAAACGAAGCTACAAACAAAACAAGTCATAAACGATTAAAATCTGTTTGCAACTTTTGATTTTATTCACAAAAGTCGACAAATTTTAATTAATTTAAAAATTTCATAAAACGCAATATTTGTATGGGAGCCCCCTAAGGGATGGTGATAAAGGGAAAGTATAATTTGAGAAAATGTTAAGAACAAAAAACTAATGGAGGCCAGTCATACATTTTATACCACTAGGAGTGACTCCTAGGCAGTTTTGGAACCTTTTCTTCAATATATATGAAGAATATAATTTATATGGAGTCTAAAATTATATAATTATATATACAATTTGTTACAAATTACGTATAATTAATATTTAATTATAATTAATAAGTATACGTATTTGCCATTGCAAACAATTTAGAAATTAAATTTTATATTTAAAATCACCTATAAAACTATGTAAAAAATTATTTTAAAATCAAACATTTTAATGACTAACGAAAATGATATACGAAATTATATAAGTACAGAAATACTACAAAAATTAACTATGTTAAATGAAAAATAATATATCTGATGTTATCTTCAACTTTCCCCAAGTTATTAAAGTTATGTAATTGAAAAACTTTTCGAATGAAATAATTTAATATAAACTGACAACGTCAAATATGTTTGCATATTTCCATCTAACAAAATTTTGTGTGAATTTATTTCATTTATTATGAAAAAATTAAAAGTTGTAGACAGACTTTAATCACTTATAGCTTATTTTATTTGGAACTTTGTTTTTTATATGCGTAGAACCCTAGCCTTAAATTTGGCCCCTGCAGCGCCTAGGATGCCCCTAGATGGATCAAATGTATGACCAACCCCACTTTATTTTTCATCTCAATCATTTATTTCTGACATACCCACCCGCTATCTCCATTCCTTAAGGGGGCTTCTATACAAAATGTTCAATGCAGACTAGAAATACATTGAAGAAAAAGTCGCATCAATGCCCAGGAGTTGCCCCTAGGATGATAAAATGTATGACTGGCCTCCATTAGTTTTTTTTTTCTTAACATTTTCTCAAATTATACTTTCCCTTTATCACCATCCCTTAGGGGGCTCCCATACAAATATTGCGTTTTATGAAATTCTTAAATTAAGTAAAATTTGTCGACTTTTGTGAATAAAATTAAAAGTTGCAAACAGATTTTAATCATTTATGACTTGTTTTGTTTTTAGCTTCGTTTTTTATAAGTCTGCAAAAACTTAGAAGCCTAGCTGCATTTTTTAATTTTTTATGAATTTTTAAAAAACAAAAATTTCGAAATTTTGATAAAAAAATTTATTTTTTTTTAAAAAAAAAAATTATGTTTCAATAACGACTACTCATATTAGAAAAAGAGTTTTAGCGTTCTTAAAGTAAATTTTATTGCGGAATTTCGGTTTTTTTTAGTTTTTCAATAAGCTAAAGCGTTTTTGAGTTACGCGAATATATGTTATGCAACCTCCTCCATCTTCGAAATAACGGTATATCTCGAAAACCAGAGCCAATCTGAAAAAACCGCGGGCACCACTGGATTCAGCGTCCTCGAATTATGTTAAAACGCCATGTGCCCGGCTTGTCACGAAAAAAAGTGTCAATTTCATGCACAGTGTAATTGTTCCATTTTAATGAAGGAATTATACATTAATTTACCTGAAAATATTATATTTCTTTAAAATAAAATGCAAGTTTATATAAAAAAAAATTATATAGGTACATAGATTTATTTAATAAAAACAATTCAGTAGTTTGACAAAAGTTAGAGATTTTTTAACCAAAACAACAAAATATCATGATAAACGCTTAAAGCCCTAACCTACCGTTTGCAACCATAATGTGCTTAAGTTGGCTTAAGCAAATGTTCGAATAGATGTAAATCATATGAGGCAAACCATTCTGAACTTAAAGAACATTTTTGTTAAGTTTTATGAAACTGTCATTTGCTTAAGCAAAGTGCGTAGCTGATCGCACATTCCGTACGGAATCAAATGTTTTTTGTTTTTTAAATACATTTGAGATACTTTTTATTAATTTTTGACAGTAGGTTAAGCAAGGCTATGCATATTATTGTTGGACCTTTAGGCTTTACAAGAAAAGTAGAAATTATAAACAGTTTAAGGCGATTAATAAATTTATCATTTTAAATAGTTTTTTGTAAAATTTTAAAAATAATAATGGCTTAAGTCGAAATTTCGTGTTTTGAGATATTAAGGGTTTTGTCTCAAATGAATTGTGTGTTGTATTGTGAAAGTTAAAATATAACTGCCGTATTCAAAACAATATCTTTAATTTAATAAAGGTTTACAAAACTAATTTTGTATAAAATTTTTCCTAAAAAAACGTTTGTTTAATTTAACAATCGTTAATGAATGCGGGGGTAAATGCGTATAGTCTTGTTAATAAAGCACTTAAGTCAACTGAAGCCATTATTGCCACAGATATATATTATTAAATACAAAATATAAGTAAAAACAAAAATTATCATTGAAAACATAAGAGGCTGTTCAACAGCATTTTCAGTAAATTTAATTACACATTAAACACACTTTTATGTATATGAATAGTTTTTCTTAATTTCCAAAGTGTTTGTCAAAATACCATTAGAATATGATCTGTTTTCATTATACTCTAAACACCTATCCAGAATTCGATAGTTGAACTTTGGTTCATCAATTCGTATGCATTCAGCTTTTGCCATTGCTGTTCCAAAACCGTTACTTCTTCTGTAATTTTTTAATTTGTTTTAGTGTGTACAGGGTTGCTATTATTATACATTTGTATAAACGTAAACAAAATACAATTATAGAGATTGACAGAAGTGATAAGTTTTATTGTGAAATAGCAATATATACAATTTTTAAGATTGAAAAATGCTAAATAATGCTAAAAAAATATTCCAAAAATTCTGAAAATAATGCTAAATGCTATTTGAAAAATTCGCTGCTAAATCAAAATAAATAATGCTAAATTTAGCAGTGAAAATGCTAAAAGGGTCACACTGCTGGAGAGCACAAGATCAAGTTATTGATGATTGGAAAATCTAGAAACCCGAGAGCTTTTAAAAAAGAAAACTTACCTAAAGAATATGCAAGTAGCAAAAATGCGTGGATGACCGAAAACATTTTTAAAAATTGATTCGAAAAATCATTTGTTAAGCAAGAAAAAAAAATCTAATAGAGCACTTTTTCTGGTAGACAACGCAACATGCCATCCAAAGTCACTAGCAGATTTAAACAACGAAATTTGCGTTATGTTTTTTCCACCTAACTGCACAGCACTGATGCAGCCAATGGATCAAAATGCTATTCGAATTTTAAAAATAAACTATCGTAAAAGCTTTTTATCCGCAATTTTATCAAGTTCAGAAAATTAAATGGACGCTTTTAAGACCTTTTCATTGAAAGACGTCGTCTTTTTGATTTGCAATGCTTGGGATAAAACTGATGAAAATATTCTTAAAAAATGTTTCAATAAAATTTCTTATAAGGAATTTCTTTTAATAAATAAAGTTTTTCTTTTGTTTTCAAAAGGTTTCTTAAAATGTTTCTCTTGTCTCGGTAATTCAGACATTCTGATATTTCGGACACCACAAGGTTTTTAATTGTTCGGATTATCGCGATTATACATAGTGCAATGTACCAAACTTCATTAAATTATCTTCAAATTTGCGACTTGTACTTTGCGCACAAGTTACATGGACAGCCAGACAGCCAGCCGGACGGACATCGTTAGATCGACTCAGAAAGTGATTCTGAGTCGATCGGTATACTTTTATATTTTAAGGTGTTACACACATCAGCACTATTGCGTAATACCCTCTCCTCTATTGTGTTTGGGGGGTTATTTCATTTTGTTTAGTGTGTTATTTAATTTTTTTAATTGGGGGATTTTTCATATTAAATTATCCGCCAAAAAATAATTATGAAATAAAGCCCCAATATTTTTTTTAGGGGTTTATTTCATTTTCAAATTTATAATAAAAACGTTTTTAGGCGCAAGGATTTTCTCCACTTTGGTATATAAAATACCGGCTTCGCTAAATAAAGTTGCCCTGCATAGCCGGCCTTCGGTCTCCTTAACACGCAGAGAAAAAACATGATTAATACCACTACAAAAATTTTTATTCATATTTGCCTAATATGTTAACCCTAATAAGTTTATTTTTTTTTGCTTTAAGTCTGTATGTTATCGTATTAGTAACATCTGCAAAAGAGGCTAAAAGTATATGACAAAAACCAATTAGTAAATACATATTAAATATTTTACAACTTTTCTACTGGAAATAACGCAGGTCCGTCTTTTATCGACTTTAGCTACTCTTCCTTGTGATCACAGATATAAGAAGAAACTAGTTTTTTGTCTCCACACAAAAAAAAAAAAAAAATTATCGTGCATGTCCTGACAATCGCAAAACGCTTTACATTTGCGACTCTGTCTTGAATTCGCCTGACAGATGTTCTGTAAATTGCAATCGCAAGAAGTTTGGCGACTTCAAATTGCAAAAGTATGCTTAAGGGAACTTGAATATATTTTAAAATTTATGGAAAAACGCACGAGCTTAAGAAGACTATAAAATAAATCTGGCGTTTTGTGTTTTCAAATCGTGCGATTATCAAAACATAGTCGTATATTACTTTTATTTTACTCCTATATTTTGAACTGGTTAGTACAGTAGAGTTTAAATAATTACCATAACCTGAAGCATTCTCGAATAGAATTGTTGACTAAATTAACAGAAAACATTGATTAAAACAAGAAAATTTGCACGGGCTCGTCCAAGCCAAAAATAACTTATTCTAAATACATATGTATATGTATGTGTGGCTTATTGTGTTTTCTTTTCTAACAATAATGTTCCATATATGCTACCATTCGTGCGGGCTTTTGTTCCATTCTGAAAATATATGCAAAAATGTGAGAAGTTGTCGTTTTCCTTTCTAAACATGTTGCAACAATAAATGGCAAATTTGTTCCATTTTTTACCCGCAGTTATAACTGAGTGTGAGATAATACCCTTTTTTGCATCTGCGTAAAGTACTTTTTTATGCAAGCAAGTATTTTTTTTCTTGTGTTTGCGGACAACTTGCGTTATATTGTGATTTTTAGTTATATTGTGATGGATTTTTTGTCGCAAAATTTTTAACAACAGCTGACATTAATTATTGAAAATCAGTGCTGTTAACGCTTATTGGAATTGTAAGAAAATTTAATGTTGAAAATTGCTACAAGCGTGGTGAATATCGCTTTTAGTACAAACTTTGCATTCAATATTTAACACGCTAAATACACATTAGTGTTGAGTGTAAAACGTAGCAATTATCTTGTTCCATTGTAATTTAGAAAAATGTATCACTTTGTAAGGGTTCGTGTAACCTAATAAATATATAACACAACTATAATGCATCATTTTTTTTTAGAAAAGAAAACACCATTAGTTAAAGCAAAATGTTTCATTAAAGATAGTTTATAAAAATATAGTTTAACTTGCACTGATTTATTAGCCCTAAGATTATTTTGTTGTTATGTTTTGTTGTTGATGTCAAATTTAATTTTGTTGTCCAACTAAAAGTGCTAATTAATCGTCCATTTCTGCATTAAAATTTTCATTAGTATTTTTCCTTCTTTAAATTTTCTCTCTATTTTTTTATCTTTTTTATTTGCTCAAACAATAAGAACAATTTTAATTAGTAGTCTAAATGAGAAGAGGGCGGATGTGGCACATTATTATTGTTGCTGTTATTGTTATGTTTTGTTCGTTTTTACTGTTGCTGCTGATACTGTCGATGATGTTGCTGTTGGTGCTAGTGTTTTTATTTGTTTTTATTGTCGTTGTTGTTGGATTATTGCTTGCTGTTATTAAGCCTTTTGTTTTTTGCTCTTAATGTACTTAAAGATATGATGGGTTTTTACTCTTGAACTGAGTGCGACTATAAAATACCAACGAAAGGGTCTCCAGGAAGAATAACTGAGCGAAAGAATAAACGAAGAAACTGGATGTATGAAAAAACTTGTGTGCGCCATGTTTTTATAAAACAAAAGCAGTAAGAGAAAAACATAAAAACCTCCAGTGAAACAATGCAACAGTTTGTTTTTCTTGTTGTTTTATATATTCTTAAAGTATGATACAAGGAAAATTACAATGAGCTAAATTACAACAAGTAAGAATTTTCTATAGAAGAAAAATGGCTTGACCCTTTAAAAAAAGCAGTAGAATTGGGATTTCTTAAAGAAATGTTTATTAAAGTTAAGAAAATTGTTTCAGATTTCTTAAGAATATACCATTGTTAGTTATCGTGGTGGTTCACTACGCATTAAGAGTCAAGTACACAGAAAAACTATCGCCAATTTTTGTACAGTTAAACCATTAATCAAAAATAAAACAGTTTTAATGTTAATTTAAATCAAGTGAATACAACGTTTACCTTTATCAACAACATTACTGCAGAAAACTTTGTTAAAATCCAATAGCATTAAAGTGATACTATTAATTTGTTTACTGGTGCAAATTTTATTTATATCAAAAATGTTTTAAATGAAATCAATTTTTTTTTCTGTGTATTGTAGTTTAATATGACTTAAATTAAAATTATCTAATAAGAGATGATGTTTTTTTTTTCCAAAATTTTGTTTAAGCTTAGTTTTGGTTCTTTAATGCTTCTTCTTTATTTATTTAGTTTAGTTTGAGTTAGGTAATACATTTTTAGTATAGTTCGAGTGCATTCAGTTCAGTTTCAGTTTAGTTAAGTTCTAAGGCTAGTTTAGTACTTGTTCAGTTCTAGTTTAGTTCTACTTCGGTTCTAGTTCAGTTTAGGCTCAGTCTTATTACATTTCTTGTTTTAGTTGAGTTCTATTTCAGTTCTAATTAAGTTCTAGTTCAGTTCTAATTCAGATCTAGTTCAGTCCTAGTTCAGTTTTAGTACAGTTCTTGTTCAGTTCAAGTTCGGTTTTAGTTCAGTTTTAGTTCATTTCTAGTTCAGTTCTAGCTGTGTTTCTGTTCAGTTCTATTTGAGTACAGTTCTAGTTCAGTTTTAAGACAGTTCTTGTCCAGTTCTAGTTCTGTTAAAGTTTAGTTCACCTTTAACCATTTATTCACTAATTTAATATTTCTAACCTTTTACCTTTAACAAACACTTTTTGCATAACTTTTCGTTTTAACTAGAACACAAAAAACCAAACATTTAACTTTACTTTTAAGAAATTATTAAAAATGGCATTGCTTATTAAGAATGTTTTATTTTAGGAAAATATCTTCCATTAATTTGTATTTTACCTCTTTTGAAAGAAAATCTTACCAAATTTTAAAAGTTTGTAAAATTTGGTTAACCGATTAGTTTCTTAAGTTGCGAAATTTTTTTTCAAAAAGTTACTTTGCCATCTAGAAAATATGAAAATAGTACCAAACCATTTCCGGTTTAAACTAAATAATGTGTGTAAACGAGTTTGTGTATTATTGTCAGTAAAAATGTATGTCAACATCTTGTAAAGAATACATAAGATTTTAGGTAAAATATTTAGCTAAAATCAATTAAAAATCAAAAAGTTATTTTCTAAACCTTTCTTTCCTCTGCGTCTGTTATCATGTTCATTTTCTATAAATTTGTTTGTTACCGCAAAGTGTTTGAGCTTTTTCTTACTTTTATATTTCGAAATTAAAAGTTTATAATAAGAAAGAATATTTTTTAACTACCTTTTGAGTTTTTTGCTTTGGTTGCTGTAAGAAATTTTTTTTTTTTGGAAAATATTTCATGTTTAGTTTGGTATAAAACTTGACAGGTTATCTCATATTGCTAAAAAAAAAACATAAACGTAAGACTACATGGGACCAATAAAATTTACTCAATAAGCTACATATCGAGGGTTATTTTTCAAATAGTGCTATCTGAAAAATCACAATTTTACAGGAGAGCGAAAAAACTGATTTTTTCGATAACTCTAGGAGTAATAACTAAACTTTATTTTACAATGTTATTAAAAATGAACGTCTAAATCATACATATATTATTTTTTTTTTAATTCCAGATATTCGCGCTTATATGTCTGATAGCACTATTTACAAATTAAAATTTTATCGACTTGAACATTGAATTAAGCAGATAGCACTATTTGAATAAAAATAAAATGAATACTTTTTGAGACTTTAATTAAGTTACACGAGTTTTTATTAAAATAATTAGTAAAATTTAAAGAAACGCATAATCATGTTAACTGAACTCGAAATTAAGTTAAAATTTTACACTAATTTTTAATCCAAATTTTTTAATTAGGCTTAAGTTCATGAAATTTAATTTTCATTAAATTATTCTTATGAAGAAAGGAATTTTACAACATGAAAATTAATTAAAATTGTTATTGATAATCTTTCATTCTTGACGTGGCTCGGGCTCGAACCCTGGCCGGCAGGTTACCATGACATGTTTCGATCGCAACCACTCGATCTCCTCAGATGGATTTGCCGTCTTACACTCGCAGCCATCGACGACTGCTGACGTCAATAGTCAAACATCAATCCTTAAACCAAATTGTATTTTAACATTTGGTAGATCGAAATTTGCTTTCCTGAATGATTATCCATTTTAATTGATTTTACATGTTTTTCCTTACTTCTGTTTTTTCGTACTTTTGTCAAGAATTTTTCTTGAAGTCCAAGTACATTTTTTGTTTTTTCATTTTGTCTTTCTCTTTTCTGTTGACCTTTTCAGCACAACTTGAAGGACAAATGTACACATAGAGCTCGTGCCTTAGCTTTAACAATAATTAGTATTGTGGTTATTTTGTTGAACTATTTATGGTTTTTAATCCAAATTTTTTAATTAGGCGTAAGTTCATGAAATTTAATTTTCATTAAATTATTCTTATGAAGAAAGGAATTTTACAACATAAAAATTAATTAAAATTGTTATTGATAATCTTTCATTCTTGACGTGGCTCGGGCTCGAACCCTGGCCGGCAGGTTACCATGACATGTTTCGATCGCAACCACTCGATCTCCTCAGATGGATTTGCCGTCTTACACTCAATAACAATTTTAATTAATTTTCATGTTGTAAAATTCCTTTCTTCATAAGAATAATTTAATGAAAATTAAATTTCATGAACTTAAGCCTAATTAAAAAATTTGGATTAAAAACCATAAATAGTTCAACAAAATAACCACAATACTAATTATTTTACACTAATGTTTAATGAAAAGCAATAAATAATTTAACTTTATCCACATATTTTAAATTATCATAAAAATAATGATATTCTTACGAAATAGCAGACTTCAATGCTTTGGAAATGCATCCGTTTGCTTAGTTGAAAAGAACGTCGGCCAGATTATAAGGGTTTCGCTGCACAGTGTGGGAAATTTGGAAAAAATGGAAAAATTTCTATATTTTATAAACGGTAAGTCCGATTGGAATGCAGTTTGAGGTGAAAATTAAAAAGTTGTAGTCGAGTTTAGGTCATGGATTTAAGGTCTATAGACTTAGCAGGAGAGGTGCTATAGGTTCCCAAATTAGGACATCTCAGGTATAACAAAAACTAAAAACGATCCATAATTCTTAATTTTAGCTGGATGCTAAAAAATAATTTTTTATAGAAATGCGCTTGCCGAGTACTCCATAATTGGTCCAGTATTTTGGAAATATAAGACTCAAATTTATCATAATTTGTTTGAAATATGTTTTTGTGAATTATCAACAATATTTTGTTTGTCGTGCTTAATTCCTAATTTTTATATATGATAAAAACACTGAAATTTATTGCTGATGGGATAAGCTATTAACATACGCATTTCACTGGTTGCATAGGCCAGATCATCAGGAAACTTCATCCAAAGATTTTAGAAAATTTAAAGATATTATACAAATAAATTTGCTTAACAGTTTTATTTGTATAATATCATGTACAAGTAAATTTTGGCCATGACTCTGTCTGAGGTGGTCCATTCGGACGGTCCAATTTTGGGCAAATCTTTCGACTTTGTATGGCCCGATATGTGTATAATAATTGTGTAATATGAGTACTAAAGCGGCTCATACACTTGCAATAAAATTGTTAAATTTTACGTACTGTACAATTATATCGTCAATGTGTATGCGATATTCGTTGGTAGTACAATATATTGGCAACAATCAAAAGACTTTTGATTTTTATTGCTCAACGAAAAGAAAGTGAAATGTGTTAGGAACATTGTACAATGCTGTTAATGTTATTCCTATAGTTTATGTTCACCTTTTTATTGAATGAATGAAACCATTGTGCGACCCTTTGCATAATATAGGACAAAATTGAAATAATATGGCGATTATCATATACAATAATATTGCAAGTGTATGGGCCGCTTAAGACCCGTGTTTTGCAAAATTTCTACAACGAATTTAAAAATTATATTAGCTTATGAAATCTAGACACAATTTCCAACCCTTTGATGTATAATATGTCTACTTTGTAATTACACTTTTTATCATCTTATTATATGGAGTAATATTTTTTATGTAGATAGCACTTTTTTACCAAAAAAAAAAACGTCTGTGTTAGATAGCACAAAACAACATTTATGAAAAAAAAAACGTTTCAGGAAAATTTTTTTTCTCAAATTTAAATGACAGATGACCCTTCCGTCAATGAACACGTTTCTATAAAAAAAAAATTTTTTGAAAAATTTCAGATAGCACTATTTGAAAAATAACCCTCGATATAGGAAATATTGATTTTAATGCTTGTGCCAAATTGTAATAAACGTAGTTATTGAAATTATAGTTTAAAAAATTTAAAATCTTAAAAAATCTTAGTTGGTGCTATCATAAACCATAAAATTTTCATTAAAGTTTTATGTCGCAAATTTCAGTCAGACTTTGCAAATATTTGAGGAAACAAACTTGACAAGCTCAAGTTTGCTACATCTAGCAGCACATTTTATTTTATTTTAGGTGCCCTGATAGGCTAGCTGGCAGTGAGCTAGTCTATCAGTGCAAGGTTTAAGGTTCCATTTCTGCTAGAGACTTTGGTCTGTTTCACAACAACGGCCTAAAGGTCTTGTTTACTATTGCTCAGGTAATGCAGTTAGAATATTATTTGCATTGAAGCTCTTAAAAATTAACAAATAATTTTATTTTTTTAAAAAAGGACCGTTTTCAATCAAACTTACTCTAAGAAAATGTAGTGGTTACGCTTATTTCTTCAAACATTTACTTTGTGTGACAACAGCTTAAGATTTTGAGAGAAAGTTTATTTTCTTGTTAACTTTCTTTGATGTTTTCGTTAAAAAGAACATGTGTAGTTTTTAATTCTTGACAATTTAATGGGTATAGTTTACAAATATTTAAGATGAAAAAGTTTAAATATTTTGTAATATAAATGTAATAGGGATGCCAAACGGGAAATCCAGAATCCCGAAGTCCCGGGATTTTGCCGGGTTTTTAATATATCAACTTTTGTGTACAAAAATGTTCGTTTTTATTGAATTTGTATACTCTATACAAAAAAAAAAAAAACTATTGAAAATTATATTTCAGTTGTATTTTTTATTTTTATAAACTAAAACTAAAATAATACACCAATTGTTATTTAATTTTGCACAAATTCGTTTCATACGACTAAAAAGTTATCCGACCAAATTTCGTGAAGATCGGTGCATAATTTACCAAAGGCCCCATATAAAACTCACAATCGAAAAACATTTTAATAAGACTAAAAACGAAACGAATAATGCTTTTTTAGTACACTTGGCTCTGTCATTAGACTGGATATCGCACTGCAAAAATTCGTGAAGATCGATATAAAACCTACTCTCGGAAAACACTTACATAATTACTCCTAAACTCGTAACGAAGTATGATATTGTGGTGAATTTTGGTCCAATTTAGCTTTATATGTCTACAAATAATACCAAGCGGTTCATAATTTACCGTGGACCTCATATAAAGCAGCTTACCGAAAAGGCATAAAATGCTAAAAAAAAAAATAGTTTTACCTTATTCGAATTTAGTCGAATTTAGTTTTTTTACTTTAAATCACTCCACAGAGTTTTGTGATGATCAAAATTAATTTTTAAATTGTTTTTGTTTTAATTGCTTTGCTTCTTTAAAAAAAAGTGAAATAAAAGCCAATCAACCAATTTTGTTAAATACCCCAAACGTATTGTGTGTATGGATGATTGTATTGACTTTTCAAAAGTTTTGTGACCAATAATGCAAATCAACAGCAACAACATCAAAATAACTGAATTAAAACAACTCCATTGTTGCAATAATAACACAAGAGAAATAGCAAAACAAAACAAACCAAAATTGAACTGAACTATAGAGACGAAAAGGGGCAGTTGTTGTAGCAACTTAATGAATTAAAACAACAATGGGGCTTGTCGAAGTTTACGAGCATTTTGTTATTGTTGTTTATATTTACTCCTTTTGCTCCTGTTGGACAAAAATATGGTTTAAGAAAACAAAAATAATAGCTTTCAAGCACATTGTTACTTACACTCATTGGTTCTATTCATATATTTTCTCCATTGTCTCGCAAAATTTAAACAAGTGCCCTTAAAATCAACTTAAATGATGTTAAGTTTTTGTTGTCCTGTTTATGTAACTTAAATTTATTTCTTTACCTTTTATAGTCCTCTTTCTCCCTTTCTTTCATTCCCTTTCACTCCCACTCTGTATTGAGATAAAAGATTATAGATTGTTGTTGAAACACTTTAAATATGAAGAGGTCAGTCTGAAGGGGAAATATTAAAAGTTTAGTTGATTAAACAATTGCAAATATAAACAATTGCACAAACACACTTTTGAAAATTTGTGTTTTAAGAAGTTTCGTAAAACAATAGATACCTAAATAGTCGTACCAAAAAGGGAAGTGGTTGATTTATTTAGCCACTACTTATTCTTTATGGAAATTCTTTATGTCTTTCAGGGCAATTGTCTTTGCGGCACATTCACTTTTGTGTTGAAAAGATGCTTTCGGGGTTAAGTACCCAAAGTCGCTGGAAGGAAGATCCCGAAAACTCGGCTAAAGGTCTGAGTTAAACCACTTGCGGGATAGCTCAGTCTACGGGAGAATTATCCCTAGGTGCTGTTGCTACTCATCAGATGCTGCTAGATTTTCCTCAAAAGCAGTGGAGGTTAGATAGTTCCAGCTCCTAAACATGGAGCGAATATTATCTTGCCGGATTATGCACTCAAATTGTTACCTGGCTGCGCTGGTTGCTCTCACACTCGTGGGCGGTTGGTAAGCGCATTGTTTGTCACCCAGTGGTTAAGATCAACCATGGAGTAGGCTTTAGAGCATGTATCCATAAAAATCTTTTTGTCATCTGTTTAATAATCATTTTTTTAAGAAAGTTGGTTCACATTTAGATCCATAACTCTTTGCTGGCTAAACCAATCTCAATATAAAATTGCTAAGGAGAACTGAAAATAATTTGATACCAAAATTGTTCTTTTCTGTTAAATTGTTAAGATTTGAGATTGATTTTAACAGACGGATACACAAAACAAATTTTTTTTTTAGATTTTTAAAGGTACCCCAGCATTTTTTGAAAGCTTATAGCTTAAAGTAAAGGAAGAGTTAGAGTCGAATTTAACCCAAAAACCGGGTTTTCTCGACTTTTTTGAATTTTGCTCATTACTCGGCCCATAAGCAAGATTTTCTTTGTTACTAAGCCATTTTTGTTACAGAAAACTAATCAAACTTTACTTCTCTGTGCAGATATCATAAGTTTCGGTTATTTTTTGGCTTGTGATTACTATGTTTCGATTCAGCTCTTCAACACAAATGTTCGTTGCTTGGAGATAATCTTCACAATGATCACACATTAGGTAGTGTTTGATTCGGGTTTTTATCAAAATGGCAGAACCTCCACAAGCTCTATCTCGAGGGTCCTTGGTATCATATAGTGTATAACCATTGATTTTAAACGTATTTCTTGAGGTCAAATGAGTTTCAGAAACCATCATGACATCAGTTTGTTTATTTTTTAGAAAGTATTCTAATTTATTTTTATGTTGGCGGATGCCGTTTGCGTTGCTTATACTCACCAATATCAGATAGCCAATATTATAAATATTATAAGTCTCATTGGGGCCCTGTTTCCTGGCTGCTGGCGATTATAACGCTAAACATACCTTCTGGGGTTCACGACCAATAACACAAAAGGGTCGTGTTTTGTATAATACAATCTCTAAAATGAATTTAAATGTTGTCGCGAGCGGACAACCAACATATTGGCTGATCCGCAAAATATTCCAGATGTCATCGATTTCGGCGTGGTTAAAAACATCCCCACAGAAACGATTCACGTTGAAGCTTCGTTAGAATTATCCTCTGATCACACACCTACAATAGTTACTATAAAAAACACCAATAGAATTGTATCTCCCTCTGGTTACATAGCGACGTCAGCTACACAAATAAATTGGTTAAAATATAAAAAATATCTCAGTACCCATTGCACAGAAAATATTCCGCTTAGCACACCGGAGAATGTGGATCTCTCTATTCTAAATTTTGACAGTTATCTTAAACTAGCTGTTCAACATTCCAGCAAAACCCTCAACAAAACCAATTATAATAAAATATATTTTACAGATGTCGAGCGCCTCTTGAATGAAAAAGGAGAGTGCGAAGAGAATGGCAATTGCACAGATCCCCTCAACTTAAAAATGAATTAAAAGAGTGAACAAAAAGGCTAAGAAACTCATTATGGCGTGCAGCTAGAAAACTCAAAAGACCAGTTATCTCGAAACCACCATTAAGAAACCTGAATGGAAGTTGGGCAAGATATGATAATGAAAAAGGAAACCTGTTTGTAAATCATTTGAAAAACGTATTTACCCCAAATTTACCTGACGATATAGCGGACGAGTTGCCGCCTGTTTATGTTAGAGCAGCTATCCCATAAGATTTGAGATAAGGGAAATAGAAAGGGCTATTTGTGAATTAAACACCAAGAAGGCACCTGGTATTGATAAAATCAGTAACAAAATGCTTTTGGAGCTACCTCGCATAGCAAAGAAAATTATTCTTTATATTTTTAATGCTATTTTACGACTTGAATACTACCCTCAAGAATGGAAGGTCTCCTTAATAATGATGATACCAAAGCCAGGAAAAGATCACACAAAAGTTGAGTCATATAGGCCTATTAGCTTATTATCTAATATATCAAAGCTGCTTGAGAAGCTTTTAGACTAAAAATTAACCCCAATTTTAAATGAAAATAGATGTATTCCTAGCCACCAACTCGGCTTTAGAAGACAACACAGCACAATTGAGCAAACTCATCGTATAGTAAACGCAATAAGAAAAGCCTTTGAAGAAAAAAAAATATTGTTCCGCTTTTGCTTTTGATAAAGTCTGGCATGAAGGCTTATTACATAAATTGAAGCTCAACTTACCAGTAAACACACACAAGCTGTTAGAAAGCTACTTAGTCGGTCGAAAATTTATTATAAAAGAAGGTGATTATTTAAGCTCTCCTCAGCAAATTGACGCTGGAGTCCCTCAGGGAAGCATCCTGGGCCCACTTTTATACTTAATATATACCTCGGATATGCCAACAAACAACTACACACAAACTTCAACATTTGCTGATGATATAGCTTTTTTGAGCGTGCACGAAAACCGTCAAGAAGCATCTCGATACCTACAGGATCATATATTTCAACTCGAACTATGGTTAAAGCAATGGAGAATAAAGGTCAATGAGCAAAAATGTGTACATATAACATTCACCTTGCGTCGGGAAACATGCCCCCCTATTAAAATCAATAATTAACTAGTGCCTCAACAATCGCATGACAAATATCTCGGTATTCATCTAGATCGGCGTTTAACATGGAAATGCCATATAGAAGCAAAATTAACCCAAATGAAACAAAAAGCAATTCAAATTCATTGGCTTATTGGAAGAAATTCTGTTCTTAGTCTCGATTGCAAACTACTACTTTACAACGCTATTTTAAAGCCAATATGGTGCTACGGTATTCAACTATGGGGCACTGCCTCGGCCTCAAATATCGAAAAAATTCAAAGGCGCCAAAATAAACTTCTTCGAATAATTACAGCTGCCCCTTGGTATGTTAAAAACTCAAATATCCACAAAGATCTCAATGTGCCACTGGTAAGGACTATTATTACGAAGTATGCGGTAAAATATTTGAAAAGGCTAGAGTTGCACCCAAATCCACTAGCACGAAATATTTTAAATGATAGCGGCCACTCTCGCTTAAGAAGAAGAGACACTGCAGCACTTACCCATTAAGATGAGCGATAAACACCTACATATGTGAACAGAACCCGTGATTAAGAAAACTTTTGTCTGGCACTGGCAGGACATAAAATAAAGCATTAGGTTAAGATTTGATTAATTATTGTTGGTTCATATTTAATATATGAAGATTCAATAAAAAATGAAAAAAAAAAAATTTAGCTTATTTTGGTTCCTTTAATGACAGTTTTTTGTAAACTTTTAAATTTATATTGAAGTTAAAAAAACTAATGATTCAGTTTATAAGTTGGATAAATTCTGAGTCATTTAAAAAAATAATTAAATTTGCTCTTACCGTTCCAAAGTTATACCCTTTTTATGTTTAGTTTAGTTAAATTAAAAATATTGTAATGTGTTTACCAGTTATTCATCGGATTTGTTATAATGATATATATTTAGATAGAAGGTATTCTTTCAAAATTTAAATATGAAATATAACCCGGTTTTTGGGTTAAATTCGACTTTAGCGACCTCTAAACATCTTCCGAAAAATCTGAAAAAATCACAAAAATACTTTACCTTATAAGCTTTCAAAAAAAGGTGGGGCAAAAAATAATTTTTTTTTTGACACACTAATACACATGGCTAAATCGACTTAGAACTTCTCAAGGACCCATAATACTTAATGGGGCCTTCGATGAATATTTAAAAAGTTTCACATGTAATCGAAAACTTATTATAAAATCTCATTTATCACTTGTGTAGAATAGAAATTAAACCAAAAGTTTCAGTTACTGACACAATTTGTTTTTACATATTTTAATAAATATTTCATTTCTTTTTCTAATCAATAATTTCTGGGATATACCAGTCGTCCTTAAATTAAAACTTTTCTAATAATATTAGCTCCACAACGTGTGAACGTCGTTAAACACTTTATAATAATTTTTTGAAATCATTATGAATTTTCTTCTATTCATAAGCTTCGATAACCAGCGATTATCTCTCAACCCCTTCACTAAACCTTCGAAACATTTGCACCCTTATTAGAAGTAATAAATAGAAGAACATGATTTTTGCTGTTTTCATTTTCATAATAATTCTTCACATTAAGCAACATGTGCAGCCTACATGTTTTTATTTGTAGGCGATATTGATGTTGCTGTTGTTACTTGCTGATACTCAATAAAAATTTTGTAAAAAAAAAAGAAAATCATCAATATTTTCTAATGCCAAATATAATTTGGAAGGAATATATAAAGTAAAATATATATTCTACTAAAACATTATGGGAAAAGAGAATAAAAAAAAAACGAAAAAGCCAAAAATTGTAGTTAAAGAAACCAGATATACAGCTCTCAGCTTGTTGGAATACTAGTTGTAGTACTTACATACACATGAAAAGATAAAAGATAAATGGCACACACATATTTAGTTTTAAGGCATAAAATAGAAACATAACCCTAAAAGCAATTTGAAGATTTCTTTTTTGTAGAAATTAATGTCATATTGGCCAAATTTTCGTCTAGAAGTGGAAAATTTTCTAAATCAAAAATTTCTCAAATATGTACTTATTAAATACTTGTATGTGTCAACTTGAAGAAAATACACTCAAAGGAAAAATTAATTCATCCGTACTCAAATCAATTTAAAGTAAATCAAGTAAAGAAAAATTGATTCAAGTACGGATTTTCAATCGCATAATACTAAACTTATCCATATTCAATTCCGAAATCGTACTTGAAATAATCCGAAAATGAGATTGATTTAAGTAAAACTAAGATTGATTCAATCCCTTCTTACTTAAAATAAACCAAAAGTGAAACTAGAAGCAGAATTTTAATATGAAACGGGTAAGTAACCGTTTTAAACCTTACATAATTTCAATTACAAAACACCAGCATCAATTCCCATATGGTTTTTACTTTAAAAACTTAATGTACGTATTTAACTGAAAAGATAAACTAAATGAGAACTCTTTCTTTCAATTTAGCTTTTTAAACATGAAAATAATATCAAGGATTCAAAAATTAATTATCAAGGTTTCGTTATAATGTGCTAAATTCACATTTCATACTATTGACAAACTGAAGTTTATTGTTGATGGGATAAGCTATTCCTACGCGCATTTCACTGGTTGGATTTCACCGGATTTTAGAAAAACTAAAGATATTATACAAATAAAACTGTTAAGCGAATAAGAATTATAAGCCCCAGTTTTACTTGTAACAATATCAAAGCTTAAACAAAAACAACAACAATAAACATTGAGTTTATCTTTTCTTACAATCCCGACCACAATTGGATGATTTTTTGTCAACTCAAAATGTTATACAGTGCACTCGCGAAAACGTCAACTAATTAAAACCGCGGTTGTTGACGTTTAACAAATTGTTGACGCTTACGAATGTAAAATTTTTAAATAAAAAACATATCGCTAATGTGCTTTTAAACATTTTTATTGATTATAAACTAAAACCAAACATAAACAAAATCAAAAAGGTAACAAAAAAGGAATTCAACCTGACTAGAACCATAGAAGACAACTAGAACCAAAAGAATACATTTTAAATGAGATCTTATTTACATGCACACATAGTATGCATTTAAAAACAATCTGTTATTTTTTCTGCTGTTTTTTTTTCTTTCCAACACTTGAAAGAGAGCCTTCTCTCTTAAACGTCTTAATACATTTCAATAATTTTGTCTAACATTCTCGCATTGAGCCCATTCCAAAGCCCAGTTTAATATTTCGACGGGCCTCACAGGCCTAGGCGTAAATCCACCACTGCGCACTTGTAACCTTTTCTAATAAGTTTGGTAATGTGATACCTTTGAGACCAAAAAACAACTGAACATAACTTGTTTTCTACTCTACTTATAAGGGGAATCCCCAATTTCTGAAATGATTTCATAAAATAAATGTGTGTGTGTACAAATGTGTGTATTTTAACTGCTGCTAAATTCAAAATGTTCTTTAATTCAGAGTTGACGTTTAAGAGCTTTGTGTTTGGGTTGACGTTTTAGAGTAGGCAATGTAAAAATAAAGGGGTTGACGTTTTGGGATGTTGACGTAAACGAGCGTTGACGTTTTCCCGAGTGCACTGTAATATGTTTTCGTTTTGTTCTGTAGTTTTTGTTGTTTTTACACACAACAAGCAAATCGTTTTTTTAACTACTTGTGTGGGGTTGTTGTAGTGTCTTCAACAAACTTTGATAAGTTAAATGAGATTTAAATACTCACTTAGTAATTTTACTCTAATCTTTTTTTTTTTGTTTAAGAATTTTGTACTTATTTAAAAAAATCCGGGATTGATTTTCGAAATTAATCCCATTTAGGATTGTTTTAAGTACGTGTTAGTGTTATTCGTTCTTGAATTTTTGGGTACGATTCGTAGCAGTGATGGAAAATTCAGTACTATGGTACTATTTTCAGTACTTTTTCCTTTCAAAAATACTACGGTGCCCCCACGTCCGTTTTAGTACTCTTTTCTGTTTATGCTTCTTTGTTTAGAAATTTAGCGTTGATATTTTTTAACATTAACAACTAGGGCTAGGGAAATTATTCCGACTCCAACCGCTGAAATTTCAACCTTTTTAATGGTTAAATATAGCAAGAAAATTATTTAGTAAAAATTTCGAATCAATATTTTAATAATTGCATTGCCAATTTCGAAGTATTTTTTTGGAAATTATTAGAATATTTTTTTAAATTTTTCATTTCGAAAAATTTTGGAATCGGTACTTCGACTTTGATACAAAAACCTCAACACCAACTCTGACTCCACAGCCCTGTTGACAATATTGCCTACACAAAATGTATTCTTATCAAACGGTAATGGCATCATTGCTTGTTGGTATTTTTTAATGTCAGATATCCTCATCAGAATTTTGCTGTTGAAATTTAGCCAGCTTGGTCCATAAAAAGCTGAGATATGAGCAAAAAAAAAATATATTTTAGTTTTTAATTTTTAAGTTTATTTTCCATAAAAAAAAAAATATGTTTCAAAAAAGTACCAAAATGTTGAAAAAGTACTCTTTTGCTTGGTGGTCAGTACCATCTAAATTTTTCAATTTTCCGTCACTGATTCGTAGTATGTATAAAAAACTTAATTTATCCCGAGTGTTTTCCTTTCTGTGTATTAGAATCGAAATGGAACATATAGTAAATTTCGACAACTCTTTGATTTTTTGAAAATTAAAAGTACTTTTTTTCGTACTCGAATTTAAAAAAAAATAAAAAAAAAAAAAACAAAATGTTATACAAAAACGCAAGCTGTTATAAACTTTATCAAGTCTGTATAAGCGATAAGGTTTCCGTTAAAATTGGTGTTCGACTAGGCTGCGTCATTACTCTTTAACGTAGTACTGGAAGTTGTTATGGGAAATGTAGTGAACAACAACAGAGGCATAACGTGGGGCCTAGGCGGACTTATAGTTTATATAGATTAAGAGGAAGACATATACATTCTTACGCACATGATAGAAAGCCTAAAGATGGTAGTGATTGAAGCTTCAAAGGCAGGTCTCAAAATAAATTATCCTAAGACATATATAATAAAAAAAAAGCCCCTATTATTTATCCAAGACATCCAACTCCAGGACGAGCACGACTTTTGTTTCCTGGGTAGCATCATTTAAGAATATGACAACAATTATTGTTCTTAAAAAAATGCATACAAATTCTAAAATAGTAATTTTTTATACCCTCCACCACAATCAGTTGTGAAGAGGGTATATTCAGTTTGTCATTCCGTGTGAAACTTTTTTACTATTCATCTCAGACCCTATAAAGTATATATATTCTGGGTCCTTGAGTAATTTTAAGTCGATTTAGCCATGTCCGTCTGTCTGTCCGTCTGTTGAAAACACGCTCACTTTCGAAAAACTCAAAAGAAATCAACAAACTTGGTGTCAAATTGCTTGTAGTTATCCTAAGCAGTTTGGGATTGAAATTCAGCAAAATCGGTTCAATAGGATCTGAGCTATGAATCAAAATGGGGAACCACCACCTAAAAAAAATTGATAATTTTGTTACAAAAACTAACATAAATGGTGGAAAAATACACAGAATGATATAAGATTTCGCAACAATTCGTTTTATTCAACTGGAAATCACGCTGTGAAATTTCGTGAAGATCCGTCAATAATTTACCCTAGGCCCCATATAAGCCCTACTCCCGGAAAACAGTATATTAAGCCTAAAACCCTAACTAACTAACAAATTTTGGCAAGTCACAGTTACATAGGACTAGAAATTAAACTGTTAAGTTTCGTGAAGATCGGTCCATAATTTACCATAGGCCCCATATAAAACCTACTCGCGGAAAACAACTTAGCACACCTAAAAACGTAAAAAATAATGCTATCATAACAAAATTTGGTACATCAAAGTTTTATAGAACTAAAAATAAATCTTTGAAATTTCGTGAAGATCGGTTCATAATTTACCATAGGCCCCATATAAACTTTACTCCCGGAAAACAACTTAGTACGCCTAAAAACGTAAAAAATAATGTTATCATAGCAAAATTTGGTACATCAAAGTTTTATTGGACAAGAAATAAAATTGTGCTATTTCGTGAAGATCGGTCCATAACTTACCCTGGGCCCCATATAAACCTTACTCCCGGAAAACAGTTTAGTACGCCTAAATCCGTAAAAAATAATGATATCATAACAAAATTTGGTACATCAAAGTTTTATAGGACAAGAAATAAAACTGTGTAATTTCGTGAAGATCGGTACATAATTTACCCTAGGCCCCATAGAAACCCTACTCCCGGAAAACAGTTCAGTACACCTAAAACCATAATTAATAATGCTATCATAACAGAAATTGGTACGTCACAGTTTTAAAGGACTAGAAATGACGCTGTGAAATTTCGTGATGATCGGTCCATAATTTACCCTAGGCCCCATATAAACCCTTCTACCGGAAAACAGTTTGGTTGCCTTAAACCATAATTAATAACAAATCGTCACAGTTTAAGATTATAATAACATCATACAGATATTACTCCTTAAACATTCGAACTGTCGGTGGAGGGTATCAAAGATTCGGCACAGCCGAATATAGCACTCTAACTTGTTGGTTATTGTTTTTGTATAAATCAAGTAAAATAGGGTCCTGTAAAAATATAATTTTTTCAATAAAATTTGGTGACTAAAAACACATCCTAGTTTTTTTTTATGTTTTGTATGGATGTTTTTGGAGACAGAATAAATGGAAGCAAGTAGCAAAAGTTGTTTTGCTATTTAAATAAATTACAAGATAATATCAATCAGCTGTTGTATAAGTTAGTTGGCATTTAGTTATAGCTTTACCCATAATTAAGTGTAAACTTTTCTTGCTGAAAGCGACCAACTGTGAATAACTTAAATAGGTACTTAGCAAGCTAACACTTAGTGATAATTTATGAATATGCGCCAATATGTTTAAAGTGTAGTTACTCCTGAGGAAAGGTAATTGACACAAAACTAGTCATGTGACCGGATTTTATGTGCATAGTGGCTGATTTAATCTAGTTCTATTACTTTATATGAATAAGATCAATGAATCTTATTAAATTGGTTCACTCGGGACAATATTTGCTACAGGCATTGTTTCAACAGAAATTTAATGTTTCCATTCAGGTTATTTCAGTGACCTCTTACAAAGTCCCAAAAAGATGCCAATTAACCTCCTCTCATAGGACATCGCCATGTTAAAGTGACAGGTCACCTTCATATGAAGTGTTAGCACTAGAACCGGTCCCTATCACCTTAGTTATCTTTCCCCTAGGTTACATCGAATGGTGGGTCTTCTGACGACTTCGTCGATCATTTCGACAACAGTGTGTGGAAATCGTGATCAATCACCCCCTGCACAAAAATTACTATTTTTAATTCTTGTGTAAAATCTGCGCTACTCAGTGAAACATGGCTACGAAAAATCTGAACAACTTGCAAGTTTTCCAACAAATGCCTAAGAAGAATATTGAAAATTTTCTGGCTTAACAGGTTATCAAACCTACATACTTATAAAAGCCAAATGCAATTGCAAATACTGAGGAGATATTAGTGATGTCTTGGTTATACATTGCGTGGACCACCTGAGAATGTTACCCACAATGACTGGAAGACTGGAACCCAAAAGGCAGCAAAATAAGTGGACGGCCGGCTCACACTTGGCGAATACCACTAGACTTAGAGTTTTCGCGATCAGGCAAAAAGTTAAACAAAATCAAGAGCCTTGCATTCCAGAGCATTGATTGAAAGAAGTATGTTGATGCCATATGCTCCTTATAGGAACTAAAAGATCTTTAGCTTTCAACAGATCTAACTGTTTTCTGGGTATAAGGCGACTATATTTCTATTTATTTTTGTTACAAACACTTCTTTTTATTTGCATATCGTGTGCAAACAGAATTGTGTGGAGATCACATTTTCCATACAATTTGACATACAACAAATTTATCGTAGAAAACCATCGTTAAAAGACATCTATTTAATTTTGAGATCTTTTTTCCTAATGCTCGCATATATAGACACTTATTCTCCCAACAACGTTACCATACTTTAATTCAAGTGCATATATTTTAGAAACAGAAAATAAAAAACAAAAGAAAATAAAAAATTAAAACAATAAAATGAGAGAGAATTTTAATTTAGTTCCAACGTTTTAATCATGGGCTTTAGCATGGTAGAATAATTTTTAAATCCATATACGTCAAACAAAAGAAAAAAGGGGGAAAAAATAAAACAAGCGTCTAAAATCAAATAAATTAGTTTGACATTACATGGGTAAATAATGCCAACTCTCCCTAATGAACATACCTGGTACTTATTAAACTATGGGCTTTAGGATTTTAGTCTGAAGTTGAAGATTCAATTCTGTTTGAACAATTATATTTATTTACTGAATCAGCTATAAAAATTAAAAATTTTCAACTTCGAAATACAATTGATTAATTTTTTCTTTATCATTATGTTTGCTGGGATATGTTTTTAAAGCTACACTGGTATTTAAATATAGAACGGCAATGTATGTATATAAATTTTTTCTAATGTTGAATAGCTTACGACCAAATACTCAAGCTACTTCTTTCAGTATAATTTATTAGATAATGTGACCAGCTATATGATTTAAAATGTGTTATTAAATGGCTTTCATATCTTTAATTTAAATTGAAAAGTTAATTCTAACAATATATTTTCCAAACCACACAATATCAAAAAATAAAAAAGAATAGAAAAATAATCCTCTTCCTCTTATATTCCTTTCATTATTTCATTAATTTCACCTTCAGCTGGTCCCATTTATTACACTTTGGAAAAGAACAGCAAAAAAGCGTACACAAATTTCTCAGAGTGTTTAGAAAATGTATTAAAAATCTAACATATGGCGTTAAAGATGTGAACGTGCTAAGAATCCTTGAGTTTTTTTTTCTACTTTGTTTTTATTTTTTCATTTCATTTTCTCCTTAACATATTCGCATCTTTCTGAGCCATTTTTCAAATTTTTTTCTACCATTACAACAGCAATAGCAACAACTGCTACTACGACAGCAACTATTTTACATACAGCTCGTCTTTGGACTTAATATTCGTTCTTTCGTTCATTTGCTTAGAGTTTTTGTTGTTCTTGTATTTGCTTTTTTTTTTGCCTATTTACTGTCAAATTTATGCGTTTTGCTTATAAATTAAATACATTGTATGTATATTTTCTTTATATTAAAGGTTTTTTTCTTCTGTGAATTTTATGCATAAATATGTACATACATATAAGTATATTTGTATGTACCCAGTAAATATTTTTTTGCCAGAATTTGTACTGACGATCTGCACAAGTGGCCGAACTCGTACGCTATAAATGACCGAGAATTGAAGGAAATTTCGTAATATTTTCTTAGTTTTTTATACAGAATTCTGATGATAGTTTCTAGCGAAATTCTAAACGGATCTTGTTGAGTGAAAAACACATAAACATGAGTTTGCAGAATTTTAGATACTTTTTACGAAAATTTGTGTTTTATTTGAGAGGAACACTCTGACCGATTATAAGAAAATACTTTGAAATTTCTTTTAAAAATCTGATCTAGCTTTAGAAACTTGCAAGACCAAAATCCGGAAAAAGACAAATAAATAGGAGAAATAAACATGATGTTGCATGTTTTCGTCATAAGAAAACAAATCAATAGTTTTTCTCAGACATTGTGCAGCCTTATCAAATAATTTTTTTTAAATACATACTCAAAAAAAAAAAAAAAAGGACAGTTCGGTTCACTTTTCGATGAATATTGTTTACTGGGTAAGGATCAGTTGTTTACTCGGTGAAAAGAAAGTTAGTATTTATGTATTGGGTTCAGAAAAATAAGACTAATTGGCCCACACACACAAACTTACATACTGCCTAATCTATTATGATGATAAGTGATAATTTTATAAAGAACTGTTACAGGCAATTTTTAGGTTTGATTTTATTTTCATTTTTATTTAAAAAAAAGAACAAACAAATCTCTAGTTTAAAAAGGACTGTCAGATTTTAATGGAACGTATCCATAGTAGTGCTGGGAAACTATCGATACTATCGATAGTCTAAAACTATCGAAAATATCGATAGGAAAAATATCAATATCGATATTATTATTATTTAAAATACAGCTATGAAGACATGTTACAGCAGCTATACACACACAGTTTTTGCCGCAAGTTTTTACTTGCTTGATTGATTCGCACAGAATTACAGCAATGAATACAAACAACAAGAATGACAGGTGGTATGGATTGCTTAGATGTGTTTTTTTACTGCTAACTTAAGACCTTTATGCCGAAATTTTTATATGTTTACATTAAGACTGAAATGTCAGATATTTTTATAATGTAAAAAAAAAAATCAAATAAAAATGCAATTGAAATTCGAGCATAGGATAAAACAAAGACCGACCAGAGGAAAAGTACGGTAGATTGATAACCTTTTGCGTTAAGAATCAAATCCAATTTAGAACATTATCTAAAGTTGCAATTAAATATCTTATAATGCCTGTTACTTTGGTTTCTTCAGAAAGGTGCTTATCAGCATCACAATTTTTTAAAAACTGTCATCTAAAAGAACGTGCGTACATACATACGTCTCATAGGTTCAATAAAGTGATAAAAACAACGAACTGTAGCCTGATAAAAAACTAGTTGCACTTTACCTACATAAGTACAAACATTCAGTCTATAGTAATATCGATATATCGATGGTGAAATCTGAACTATCGATAGTATCCCAGCACTAATCCATAGCGAAGTTGTGGTTCAATTAATTTTGAAAAACTAGAACCTACATCTACTCACATCTATTGTTGCTATTTTTGGAATTCAAAATAACAGTGTTAGTTAAATTTTTAACTTTCCCTTCATATACTTCATTATATATGAACCATATGAATTAAGTTATCCCAATTTGATTCAGACCTATACAAAATAATTAATATAAAGATGTAAACTAAGTATTTTTATGAGGGTTCCCATTTATAGTGGGAGTAGCTGTATGTATTATTGATCCGGATCCAGAAGGCTCGGGTATAAACAAAATTTAAAATTAACTCAGTTCCTTATTTGTCGACCAATTTAAAAAAAAAAATTCAGCGGTTAGATGGTACGATGTTGTTATCGGTCAGAATAAACGTAGGATCTTGCGGTGTCGATTCACGAATACTTGCATTTTCCGCATGTTTCGAGTGGCTGCGTTTTAGGTTTCGCAACCGTTCAAAAGTGCAGATTTTATATTCGCATTGAAGATTGAAATTTTCATATGCAAATAAAGAGAGGGGGATTTCCAAATAGATTTAAGATGGCCAAATGTTTGATCCTCCGCTCCTAGATAAAATGCTTCCAAGAAAGCAAAATTGTCTTAAATCTTATATTTCGCTTGAACCAATTACAAATAAATCTCGGGAAGTTGTATTGATAAGTAAAATTTTTATCCAAATAAAATTTTTTCTCCAGTTATGTATTTACTACGTTCAATTTTATAGAAATCGGCCACCCGTTTAGAAGCTGCAGATTTTTTTTACATTTTTTCAATATGTTCCTAATAACACTACGTGACAAGTTTTTGACCAAATGAATTTGACACCGAATATTCATGTACAATTTTCCGCTGAATCTGAATATGAAGTCAGAATTGTCAAAAGTAGAACAGTTTTGATATATTCCAAAATAACAGTTATTTGTGTGTTTAAGAAAGATGCTGTGACTGAAATGCAAATATCCAAAAAATAAAATTTTAGCCTATTTCAATAAGAACATTTTGTGCCCAATAGGATCCGGATCGGTGCAACAATAACAACGTTACAGAAGATTAATTGAACAAACCCACAACAAATTATTGTATATTAAGCTAAATTTTTAGTAACAAAAATATTAAAAATTGCTTAAAAGTATTGAATTTCTATGTGGGTTAATATACTAAAATGTTCATATTAAAATAATCTAATGTCGCATGCAATAAAACATTAGGATTTTAAAATCATTGGTTTAAAAAAAATAACTTGAATAGAGTAAAATTGAACAAAATCGTAAAATTTTCAATGAAGCTTCAACTTTTGTCCCCTCTAACTCTGTCATTTCTTGACCAATCTTCACAAGCAATCCATGGTTATTTTAGAAATTTTATAACCTTTCACTAGAAAGAAAGAAAGAATTATATACCCCGTTTAAAATTTTTGAAAATATTTGCATTTCAGTCACATCATCTTTTTTAAAAACACAAATAACCGTTATTTTGGAATATCTCAAAAACTGTTCTACTTTTGACAATTCTGACTTCATATTCGGATTCAGCGGCAAATTTTACAAATTGATTAGCTGTCAGATTCATTTGGTCACGACTTTGTCCAAAGGGAACTAACACCAAACTTGTCACGTGACAGTTCTAAAGTTGTAGAGAGCGGTTTAAGCTTATACTCTTCATATGAATGTGGCTTGTCACTCTAACATGGCGATGTCCTTTAGGAAGTTATTTGTCACCTTTTTGGCACTTTGTAACAAGTCACTGAAATAATCTAAATGGATACATTCAGTTTCGGTTAAAACAATGCCTGTATCAGACATCGTCCCGAGTGAACCAGTGTAATAAGATACATAGATTTTTCTTCATATAAAATTTAACCAGATTAAATCACTACGCGCATAAAATCTAATCACATTACTTGTTGTGTGACAATTAATTACCTTGTCTCAGGAGTGACTACACTTAAAACACATTATCACCAGTTAAGTGATACGCCATGTTTTTACCTACCAAAATTCGTTCCTTTTTATAATATTATTGACCTCACTGGTCACGCGATGAGTGCTTTAAGAACAACTGACACAAATTTCCCGCTGGGATGTAACACTTTCTTATTTTGTTTTAGTTATTCATTTTTATATTTTTGTTCTCTTAATATTTTTTCTCTCTGTATGAGCGGGTGTTAGATATGTTTGTTGGTAATTACGGTTGCCAGATTTGACTACTTATATTTGAGGACAATTTGACAATTTTGTAAATAAAAACATTCGGATATTTTGTTGGTTAGTCCATTTTTTTTGGCTTTATATTATCGTTATAGAGTTTTATTCTCATATTTAATTGATTAATTACAATCGAAAATTCAAACATTGTTTAATGTACAATTTCAAAGCAAAAACAAATTAAAAGTATGGCCGTACACGATGATAATAAAGAGTGTCTTTTAAACGTATATAACTTTCGATAGGTGTCATGCTAATGAATGGTGCTTGACTTTTTTTTCAGTATACTTTGGCAAATCACCAAGCAAAGACCTACACCAGAACAAAGTTTACAAATGGAAAATTTTTATTTGTTGTTCTTGTTTGGCTGCAGGTCCACGTAAATAAATAAAATAAAAAATAAAAATTCTTGATAGGTATTTTTGTTTTTTATATTTTTATTATTTTCCCAATATTTCGGTTAGCATCGCTAACCATCTTCAGGGGTCTGGATAAATAAATACAATAATAATTATTATTAATATTAAACAAAAAACAAAAAATAATATTACAAAGATAATTACATGTAAACAATTAAAAAATATAATAACACAAAAACTTCACAATAACACTTGTGCCACTACTTATTAGATTTTCTTAACTAAATCTAGTTTATCGATCGTCTGTTTTTGTTTATTAATTGTCTGTATATGTGTGCACAATTTTCTGTGTCTTGTCGGTAATTGAGACGAAGCTGTGGATTAACATCAATAATATGCAGTATCTCCAATGTAAATCTTCTTGAATAATTTCTCTCTTCCTGTAATATTTTTACTCCTTCAAAATGTGGTTTGTGATTTTTCAACGTACAGTGGGCTGCTAGTGCAGTTTTTTTTTTCAATAGGTTTGTCAATAGCTTTATGGTCAGATTTGTGCGAAGATATTCTTGTCTTAAGTTTTGTTTTTGTCGTCCCAACGTATACTTTATTGCATATATTGAGCCCGTCACCACTACAGGGAATTTTGTATACCACATTTGACTTGTCCTCCTTTTTAATTTTTGATTTAGTTTTGCTAAATAACTGATTCACATGTTGTCCGTTCTAAATGCTAGTTCAAATTTTTCTTCGTCATAAATATCTGAGTTTTTCCATTTCTCCGAGAGTCCAGAAACATATGATATACTTTTATACCTTTTTGGTTCTCTTACCACCTGTTGCCTGTTGTTTTTTGCACGTTTTATAAGATTTTTAATTGTCCTTATTGGGAAGTCATTCATGGTTAAAATATTCGAAAATTTTGTAAAATAGTTTAAAACTTTAATTTTAAAAAATAATCTTTAGAATGAAGAATTCCTTGCAAAGTTTTATTTTGCAGGGTACATCAAAGTTTTGTTTTATTTAGTTTGACTTGGCTACAAATTCTTTTCGCCAATGTGGGGAGATTGTGAAAGCACCATAATTTGTTGGACATGCACCAAGAGAATTGTTGATTTTTTGCTTTTGTTTTGATCATGTTATTTTATTCTTTACAATCGAAACATTTTCAAATAAACTGCGTGTGTTGAGTTAGACATACATACATTCATACATACATCTCAAACACTGCATATAATAATGAAAAAATCAAACCCTTTTTTTCTTAAGTAGAAGCGCTAAATTAATAACAGTTCAGTAATGAAACAAAAATTTCAATGTTATCCAAAATTAATAAGTAGTACTAAATCCAAAAAAAATTTACCGTGCTTTAGATGTTTACCAAAAAATTTTTTAGCAAAAATCGGCAAATCGGAACTTTGATAATTTAGAAGAAAAAAATCGGCATATATGACTGGCCGGCATAGACCCTTAAAAAAGTATTCTCGGGTTAATGTTTAAAAAATTTGTTGACCTGTGTACTAAATATATTTCTCTATTTCTTTAATTCTAATATCTTTGCCCTCGTAATTTACTTTACGAGATATTTGTTTTTAAATAAATAAAAGAATTATGCAACTATGTATTTCATGGTATTAAAAGATTTTTTTGTCTGGTTTTATCTGGCAACTATGGTAGTAATACATTAATTCATGCAAACATACATACCTATTCTTTATATTCATTATATATTGTGTTTAGATGTAGGTCAGGCGTTTTACAGCAAAAACTTAATTTATAATACAACGTACATACAATACAAACCCCCATTTAGATACACACACACTAACATTTTAATGTTAGGAAAGACCTTAAAGTATGCTGTAAAAAATATAGCAGAAAAAACGTGGATTTTCCAAATTGTTTCTAAACATTTTAACGGAAAAAAATAATTATTTTGTAAATTATTTATATAAATAAAGTCCGGGTTCACACTATGAATGTTTTCTTTCAGAAAGTTTGAGTTTATTGATGAGAGGGGAAGAGAACATGGTATTATTTTCTCTCCTCTCACTGATATACTCAGACTTTCTGAAAGAAAACTTTCATAGTGTGAACCCAGATAAAGCTAATTATGTTTTGGTAAAAATTTTTTAATCATAATTTTTTTTGTACATCCCTAATGTATGGGCATACACGTTCATATGTATAAAAATTTATAGCTTAAGTATGTTGTTGTAGTTCTTGTTTTAATGGCAGTAAATTAGTTTTTTTTTGTTATTTTGACTTCATAACTGATGAAAGTACACATTAACTTCTTAATACTTTGTATTTAAGTAAATTTTGCCTTCATAATACACACGCACACATTTCTTTAAGAACAAATTGGGTTTTGTATATTTATAAATTTGTTTCATAGAGCATATAATTTAAAACATACATACAAATCTATTTAGACATGTATGCTGTAAAAACGTATGTTTAGAAAGTTAATGTTTTTATTTAGTTACCCCTATCAAAAGGATAAAAACATTTTAAGTTCAATTTAGAGTAAAAATGTCTGTCTTAACTGTCTGAATTGTTACAGGGAAATTTGAAAATAACTTTCGCTAATGTGAAAAGTTTAAGCAGGGCTTATTAAGTCATTTTTGTTTTATATATTTAATAGTTTTTTTTTTTTTTGCTAAAAACTACTATTTCGAAATTTAAAAACAATTTTTGTTTTTCTATTAAAAAAATATAATAATAATTAAATAATTAAAAGTGTACTGCGAACAAGTTAAGTTTGGCAAGTTGTGTGACAATAACGTTATTTTGAGAGGGAACTCTCAAATGAATTAAATGCTCGCTTAATTCTGGAAGCCAGTAGTGCGATTCACTAACTTTTATAACGATAATCGAATCGTTAAAATAAGTATAACGAAAATTTATCGAATATGCTATTCTGTAAAATTTTTAACGATATTCGCTGTCGTTTAAAATCAGCTGTTACTTTAAGCAATTTTTTTGTCGTTATCTTAGCGACTATAATTTAGTTTGTGTTTATTTTATCGATAAAATGTTTTTTATGTTTAAAATAGCTTACAACATACAAAGATATATTCATATGTATATGCATGAACAAAAACAAAATAATAAATTTAAAATTTGCAAAAAGAAAGCAAATTAAGAACAAAAATAAAATTCTAAATGTAAAATTCACAAAAAAAAAATATAAAACCACAAATTAATCCTTCGTCTTACTTATGAGTCTGGCCACACCTTTTTCAGTGCATTTTAAATGAAAAAATATGTGTAACAAGGGGGGTTAAGAACAATTTCATATGTTTTTATTTTATTCTCTTTTGTGCTTTTCGTTTTTTTTTAACATTTTGTAGACAGAGATGTTACAAAAAAAAACAGCTGTGTACTATCGTTAAAAAAAATTACAGAATTACACTATCGTTACTGCAAGCGAATATAAATGTCGACAAATATTACGATTGTCGGATCGTTAAAAGTTAGTGAATCGCACCACAGGGCTGTCAGGGCAATTTTGAAACGTGTTTGGCGATGGAAATTCCCGTTTGGCGACTGGCGACTTTTATGGCGATTTCTGATATAACTGGCGATTAACTTGGCTATTTTTACCATTTATATTACAGTAGAATCGCGAAAAAGTTAACTCTCGGAAAAGTTAATCTCGCGGATAAGCTAACCGAATTGAAGCGTCAATGCGTCGCTCTAAAAAGTTTACTTTTAGTTAACTTGAGTTTATCTTTTCTTACAATCCCGACCACAATTGGTTGATTTCTTGTCAACTCTAAATGTAGTTGTAAGTGGGTAAAGAAAAAACCAAAAATAAAACAAATTTCTTTACATTCAACATTTTTCATTTTTCGAATTTATTCTATGAGCTAAATTTCAGTTATGTATTTTATAAAGATTTTTTGTAATAGAAAAATACAATATAATAGTCTGGTAGTGTATAAAGTCTTTCTAAAAAATTTAAGGAATAGAACTATTACAAAAAAGCTTTATAAAATACATAACTGAAATTTAGCTCATAGAATAAATTCGAAAAATTAAAAATGTTGAATATAATAACCTTCGGAAGGGAATAATTCCCAGTTTCTATTTGTTAAAATAGTTGAGTTAAATACATTCAATTTATAAAGTAACACTATCCAGTGAGACACAAAGAATGCTGACGAAGGCCGTAGCGGGCCAGAAAATGCATTACATTCTGCTGGTGTCTAATAATTGTAAATTTTTCTGTACATTCAATATACCTCATTGCTTTCCAAAGGAAGGCTAAGGTAAAATGTAAAAAGAAAATACAATATAATAGTCTGGTAGTGTATAAAGTCATTTCTAAAAAATTTAAGGAATAGAACTATTACAAAAAAGCTTTATAAAATACATAACTGAAATTTAGCTCATAGAATAAATTCGAAAAATGAAAAATTTTGAATATAATATAAAGTAACCTTCGGAAGGGAATAATTCCCAGTTTCAAATTTCTTTACTTTGTTTACACTGCCACATGCATATTAGTTATCAAAGTTTTTCTTGGGATTCAAAAATTATTTAACAAGGTTACGTTATAATGTGCTAAATTCCCATTTCATACTATTGGCAAACTGAAGTTTATTGTTGATGGGATAAGCTATTCCTATGTGCATTTCACTGGTTGCTTGGGCCAGATCGTCAGGAAACTTTATCCAAAGATTTTAGAAAAACTTAATTTATTATACAAATAAAACAGTTAAGCGAATTAGAATTATAAGCCCCAGTTTTATATATATATATATATATATATATATATATATATATATATATATATATATATATATATATATATATAAAACTGGGGCTTATAATTCTAATTCGCTTAATTCGCTTATATATATATATATATATATATATATATATATATATATATATATATATAAATTCCTGGGATTCCTAGTTGGAACAAAGCCCCAGTTTTACTTGTAACAATATCAAAGCTTAAACAAAAACAACAATAATAAACAGTGAGTTTATCTTTTCTTACAATCCCGACCACAATTGGTTGATTTCTTGTCAACTCTAAATGTAGTTGTAAGTGGGTAAATTTACTTTTGGCGACTTTTTTGTATTTTTTCTAAATTTTTGGCGATTTTTGACTGAAATATTATACTAGCGTTTTTTGTATGCAAAATTTAATTAAAAAAAATTTACAAAAATTTACAAAAACTGAACAAAATTGACGTTTGGCGATTTCTGACATCTGGTTTGGCGATGGAGCTCAAAACAACCCTGCTGGAAGCTAACATATGTACATATATGTACAACAAAATAAAGAAAATTTAAGAGAATTGTAAAATTCCAACGAGTGCTCTACACTCAGAAAAAAAAATTTAATTAAACCAAAATTCAAACTTAAAATTTAAGAAAACAAATTTTAAATAAAAAATAATATTAACAAAGAAAATTTAATATTAGAAAAATAAATATAAAAAATGGCTGAAGTCGCTTCAACACCTATTTTTGACTAATTATTAAGTTTTTAAGGTACTGGGAGGCACGGAATGAGCTATATTGATTAAAGTCTTTTTTACTAATAATTCCAATTATTAATTTATTTTTACTAAATTTTTATATCCACACCACAATAGTGGTGAGAGCATTATGCGTTTGTGCTGATGTATGTTGTATTAAAAATATTTCTCCTAGAACCACCTTTTAGTATACCGATCGACTTAGAATCACTTTATTTTTTTTCTTTTAATTATTGGGGAATTTTTGATAAGCTTTGAAAAATATTCTGCTCTTTGGAAAATGTTTTCGATTATCTTTTTTTTGTGGGGGGATATTTTTTAACTTGTAAACCTACACTCTTGCTTTCAAATATCCCCAAAGAGAATTTTTAGGAGCTGTTAATACACGAATGGTATAGTCAAGCCGTTGCTGGCAGTTTGTCGACTTCAATTCCTGCAATTTTGAACTTTATGCTTTGTTGTAGTCGAAAGGTAATGACTACATTATTTAACTTATTGAGTTGACTTAGTGACTGCTATAAAATAATTTTTAAAATGAGATCGATTTTATATTTACGATTTCTTATTAATTAAAAATTTCCAAAAGTTTTATGGCCAATTTCACCTATTCTATTTACTTATACTTAGTTTTTCATTTAATTTACTTTTTATTTGACATGAAAAACAAATTTTAAACATAAATTGAAATTTAAATAAATTGGTGAAATTTGCGACTAGTCTGCCACTGCGTATGATTAATATTGAATATTGATGCGAGATAAATGCATTTTAATCAGAGCTGCCTGATAAATTTGTAAAGAAATCGTCAATTTCCTAAGAAAAAAAGTTTTTGTTTTGAAAAATCGTCAAAAAAATCGTACAGCTTTAAATTTATTTTCTTTGTCAAAATATTTTTGGGAATACACAATTTTTAATTAACAAGTGCTTAATTTCCAACAAATTTTGTTCGATTTTTACTTTGTCGATTTAAAAAAAAAAAAAATATAATAGCTTCATATCTCGCTAGCATTTTCAGTCGTTTAAGAGCTACTGGGAGTCTCATGACACGTATTGATTTCTCTTTGAGATTATTTCATAACACAGCGAAATACGCTTGCTTTAATCGGTGTGGGAATCGTTTGAGATGTGGGTAAGGATTATCTAACGAGTCTTTCATAAAGGTTATACAAATTTTAATATCATATATAGTGCGGAATAGTATGCTATTAAAATTCAATAAGATCCCTCCACAGTGGCTGTTATAACCCAGCGATAACTTAACGATTGCTTTTAATTTTTACCCATAAATTTCTAATTTTTACCTAAAACTTTAATTCTTTGGTGTCTTCTTATAGTCAATGAACTTTATTTTTTCTTTTTCATCTAAAATAATTTGAGAAGAATAAAGAAATGGCCGAGTCTTGTATACCCTTCACCTAGGTATTGAAAATAGTATCAAAACCTTTAATTCGAGTATGGGAACCAAGTGAAATAATGGAGCGACTTTTTTTTAACATAAAATACTTCTTATATAGACAAAAATGTGGACCAAATTCAATCCCAATAGCTCATATGGGGGCTTTTATGCCAAACTCTAAATAACTCGGTCATTTATGAACCGATTTTGTTAATTTTATCAATATTTAAGAAGCTACAAACGGAATGATAAACTTATATAAAAACAAACTTATAACATTTGATTCTGATCTCGACTAACCAAAATTAAATTAGTCCCTAGTAGGGTATTCATTCGGTTAACCGTCAACCGGTTAACCGATTAATAACTACCCGATTAACTGATCGGTTAATTTCAAATTGGCTTTTTTCGATTAACGATTAAACCGGTTAATTTCAGTCGATTAACCGATTAACCGAAGTAACAAAATTTACAATATTTTGTAGTATTATAACATATTTTTTTGTGTGTTTTTAATTATTTGTTTTGTCTCATATACAAAATGTATTTGTTTACAAAATATTTTTTCATACAAACAAAGAAGGTGTTCAGTGATTTTCATTTTAACCCATTTTCCGCCGACCAATGACTTAAATTACATTGTTTTTCAATGTTTTTTTTTTTTTATCTACTTCATCGATCAACAGGAATGTGGCGAAAAATGGGTTAAATATATGATTGCCAATACCTTTTTTTTTGTTTCACGTACTTGTTATATATTTGTGTTTAGTTATTTGTTTTTTATCAGATCTTCTCATATCAGTCTTTTGACAAAATTAACCGAAAAACTTAGTAGTGTTAAAAATTTTTAAAAACTCTAATGGCATAATAAAGTATTTTATATGTTAAGAAAAATCCTGGAAAAGTACTGAGATATTAGATATTCATCTAAGATAAGTGAAAGAATTGTTTCCAAGTCATCTTTTGTCAAAACTTAAGAAAAGAATCGCTTTAATCCTAAACATTTAAACCAAATTATTTTTCTAAATGATTATTGTATAAGATGTCCTTTAACTATTGAAATAACTAATAAAATTATCTCAGTTTATTTTTGAATAAATACGTAAATATTTTGTGGATTCACAAGGTAGTCATAAAGTCTTATGTCTTAAAATAATTACAGGAAATATATATCGTCGGCTTAATATGCAAACCACTTTTTATTTAAATTGAGATTTTGATGCCGTGTGGTAGAGAAAGATACGCCTCGTCAACCAGCATGTAGTTTTTCTTCTATTAACGTCTTGAAGTGTGTAAAACAGACTGTAATTTTTATTTTCTATCAAGCTTCAAATAGGAAAAATAAACAGTTTTTTGTCTCTCCTGTAAAAAGTGCTGAAAGTGAGTTAGCAGGTTTGCATATTTAGCCAACGATATGACTGTTGTAAGCTACCGCTTATAATATAGATTTCTACTATACAGTTATGAAGAATCAATGAACACAGCATTACAATTTTTATTTTGTTTGAAACACAACAATATTTATTTTAAACAAATTTAAATATTTTTCAGTTTATTTTTTAGGATATTATGACGATATGACTTGATACCACACCTTGCGCATTAATTGAAAAGTGCATATTACATATTTATGAATTGTTTTTTTTTTGCTTGCTCGTTTTAGTTCAAGAATTGTTATGTTTGGTATTTGATTGTTTTTTTTTTTACTTATAAACTCCAAATAATAAACAATTAATGCATTTTTATATATTGAAATTACTTAATTTATAAAAAACTTTATTAATCGGTTAACCGATCAAAAACAAAATTAACCGATTATTAACCGATTAAGCCAAAACCTCGGTTAATTAATCGAGCGATTAACCGATTAAAGCAAAAGGTCGATTAAATGAATACCCTAGTCCCTACCCAGCACACATAGGATTATACAACTCCTTTAATAATTTTCTGATAATGATCTGACGAGAAACAATAACAAAAACATTTCCTTTTTTTAATTATACCGTTTTTATAAATTTTCTGATACGTTTGTTTTTTAATCTTGACATGTTTAACATGCCGGTAGAGAGCTAGCCTATTAGCGCCGGGGTTGCGGGTTCGATTCCCGCCAGAGACTCTGGTTTCTTTCTTTCAAGCGTAGAGATTCGCGGGGTTAGCGTAGGGAAATAAAAAAAAAAATTGTTAAAAAAAATCCAAGTCTTAAAAATATCTTTAACTGATTATTTTCAGAGTACAAAAACAACAATGATACACTTGGTTTATCTTTCGTCAAACCATCATTGAATGGACCTTTTGCGACTCTCTGTATAAATAAATTTTTCCACAAGTATACGGCTAGCATATCATGAGTTGTAAGATAATATCTACATGAGTCTCATAGGATTCTTGACATGGTTTTTGAAAGACTCGTTAGATAATCTTAGCCCAAATCTCAAACGAATCTCATAATGATTAAATTAAGCATCTTTACAGTTTGTTACAGTTTCTGCGCTTGTCGACGATCAAACACGCCCTTCATGAGACTTCCAGTAGCTCTTACACTATACAAAGTGCTAGCTGGGTATGAAGTTATTATTTTTTTGTTTGATTATTTTTTATTTTAAAAAATCGAACAAAATTTTATAAAAAACCGTAACCCTAAGTTGCCCGATTTTTTTGAAGATTTTTTAAAAAAGAGAAAAACGATTTTTTAATTTTTTCTCAGGAAATTTACGAATTTTTCACAAGTTTTTCTGGCAGTCCAAGATAAATCAAAATAAACAACCAACAGAAATAAGAAATGTCAATGTATTTGTTTGGCGGACTCTGTCCTAGACCCACCGATCAATTAAGTGTCACTTTCTGAACCGTTATAACAATGCCCGTCCGTCCAGCTGTCATTGCAAAGCACAGAAAAAAAATTAAAAATTGATTTGCATTAAAAAATTTGTGATATTGATTAAAATATTAAATAAATTTGTACCAATAAAAAATAATGGTATCAATTAAATATATTTTTTCAATTAGCAATATTTTCTGCAGAATTGTTGTTGATATAAGTATACGTTTAGTTCAATTGATTACATTTTAAATAAAAACTGATTATATTTTTGATTAATGATTTAGTTAAAAAAAAAAAAATTGGCGAGATCATAAAGTAATTTCAATTTTTGGGAATACAAAATTTTAATTTCAAAAGATTTTGCTATTCGTGCTTAATTCCCAGTTTTTATTCTTGACAAAAACACTTGAAATTTATTGTTGATGGGATAAGCTATTCCTATGCGCATTTCACTGGTTGCTTAGGCCAGATCATCAGGAAACTTCATCCATAAAGATTTTAGACAAACTAAAGATATTAAACCAAATAAAACTGTTAAACGTATAAGAATTATAGCAACAGTTCTACTTGTAAAAATATCAAAGCTTGAACAAAACACATCAACAATAAATTTTTTGGATTAAACTTAATGAAATTTGGTACGTTCTAGTCGCCACAAGGACCAAACCTATTTAAAAATGGTGAAAATCGGTCCAAAATTCCACATTTCCCCAAACGGACTTCTTTCCGGAAGAGAGTTTTATTGCACAATAACCATTTCATTATATTGGATTTTAGACTAAATTTTTCTGAAAAATATTTTGTTGCTACCTAAATCATCTTACTTAATTTTATTGAAGTCTCTGCCTCTCTTCCATATAAATGCCACTTCTGCAAATAGATTTCAATGCCTGAATTCTTTCATAAATGTGCAACAATAGTTTTGACGGTTGCTTTTAGGCTATAGACCCCTTAACAAAATTAGTTCAAGACGAAAATATATTCTAGAGTATGAAATATTTTTTTTTTAATGAAAACGAACACGTACACACGTTAAAATATATTTCTTCGAATGATTCTAAAAAAAATATAATTTGGAAAGAAAGTTTTAAATTCTCTTGTTATACGACCCTGAGATTTAACGATGAGGCCATGCATTTTGGAGTAACGTTTAGTTTTAAGACTTCTATTGGACTCTTTGCTTGTAACATATTCCAAACTATAGAAACAATTACAAATTTCTTATTTTCGATTATGCTCATTTTGTTGCATAAAATGTTTATCGATTGTAATATTTGATCACATTATTTTCAGTTTTCTGCATTATTCTTCACATTAAATTCCCAGTAATGAAAGAAAAACTTTATGCGCCCCCGGGAATGTAAAAAGTCTGGGAAATTAGAAATACTATATTCAAAGCAAAAACTAAAATGCGGACAAAAATAATAATAGAATTGAAAAAAAAAAATCTTATACAAAACGAAAAATTAAGAATTAACGCTTGCAGTGATGCGAATGTGTGCAAGAATAAAATAGTTTCTTATTTTTTTTCTACAAACCTTCCGTAATTACAACTAAAATTGCCAGACAGACAAGCACGTACAGTCAAAAAATTATGATGAACAAAGAAAATGCCGAATTAACAGATAGACGAACAAAACTACACACCCCAACACATGTTGGCATAAATTACCCAGCGAATACAAATAAAATGCTTGGAAACTACCTTCCGTTTTCTCTAATATCATATGCTATAACAAAACGTTTTTCAAATATTATATTGTTAAACCACTTTGATAGGTGAACAGGCTTACAGTCAAGTTTCTGCGTGTCATACAACAAAGTCCCATCAATGATTTGTTATCAAATCCATTCCCAAACGTATGAACTTTAAGAAAATGTTTCGATATTTATTTGAGAATCCTAAAATTCTTAGCGAAAATGTGAACTTGTTTTTTAATTTGTCAAACAAATTCGAAGAAAAATTTTAGTAATGTCTTCAAAGTCTTAGGAAAAAATAGTTATTTTTAAATTCTTTGAGTTGTGTTAGCTGGGATACTACACACTTACAAATGCTAACCATATTACATTTGTAAATGTGAGTTCATTTCTTAAAACTTGTCTGAAAGTATTGTAACTTTTTGCGTTGGTAATTCAAGAAAATATATTTAACTCAGTTGGAGTTTATGCGGGAAAAATTTAACAATTTAAACAAAAGTTGTGGAATATGTGCTATTGTGTGTGAGTTTTTTTTTTGTATTAAAACAATTTTAGCAGTTAATACATTAAAAAATATAACACACACGTTTGAGAAAATACATACACATTGCATTAAAAAAGAGATGCAACTCTAACATAACAAATATCATCAGCCTGAATGTATACTACAATTTATTATTCTTGTTATTAAAGCTGAGTATTTTTCTCATACCCAGCGAACACGGAGGTTTGATTTTAAATTGAGAGTGAATTGAAATCAAACCTTTTCTTTAAAGACAAACGTATGATAGTGATTTGAAAATCATAGCATTCTCAACAAAAAGCGGAAATTATTTTCAAATCGAGAAATACTTTTATTTTCAACTTGCTTTAGAGCGTTAATGCAATGTGGAACATAAATAAAAATATTTTTTTTTTTTAATTTTTGTTCATTATTTAAATAAATAAATTGTGAGATAAACATTCGGCACCATAGTTAAAAGATGAAATAGTGTTCTTTGCCACCTCTAATTCTTGAAAAGACTACTTGGCTTAATTTTGTTATGAGGACTGCCATGACGTAGCACTGCGATCGTACAACAATCTTATATTTTCTTTACTTTCCCGTTTTAATTTTATTTAGATTCTTTTACTTTGTAATAAATTTTTAACTCACAAATAATTTATAATTAATATCTTTTTTAACAAGAAATCAAGGGTTTTTAAAGGCGAATTCACTTCACGTAATATGTAAATTTTCTTTAATTGTCCAACACATTAAAATTAACATTAATCGCCATTTTTTCGTGTTAACAGTAATTTTCGCTTCAGTGCTGACAAGTTATTTTTTGATTTGGGAATAAAAGTTGATAGCAATTTGACATCAGTATGTCAAATATTTATAACTATTCAAACCATTATCAATACCCTTCTTTTATCCGCAGAACACTTACTATCCTTTTGTCCCCAATATAATAACATTAGACAACAGACTTTTAACCGTAAAGCCTATGCAGCTATTGCTCTTTAACTTTGTAATAAGCTTATAATTTTAATCATAAGCTTATTCGTAAATTCGCAATTCACATCTGTGGATATAGAGACCCTTGTCAGGGAAAAAAGGAAGTTGAGAAGACAATGGCAAAATAATCGTTCCCCAACCATCAAGACCCAACTGCGGTTATGCCAGGCAACTCTACGTAACAAGCTGAGACAGAAACACGACTTTGCAATAGGAGGCTATCTAAACAGCCTAGATGCCACAAAAAATCCAATTTCAGCTTACGGAAGGCTGTAAGACATATGCAGTGCCCTATAACCCACGAATCTCCACTAAGACTGGAAAACCGTACCTTGGCCAAAAATACAAATGAAAAAATAAACGCCTTTGCAAGCCGCTTGGAGAAAGTGTACACGCCCCATGATGTTTATACTTGTTCCTGTCGTCCAATTATTCCTGATACAGTTACTGATCCAATTAAATTTAAATTAACTCAAGTAAAATCAGCGATAGAAAATGTTAACATTAAAAAATCACCCGGTCCTGACCGCATCACAGGCTCAATGATAAGAAACTTACCTATGTCTGCTTCAAGAATCTTGCTGCTCATCTTTAATGCGATGTTAAGAGTTGGCTACTTACCATCCTCTTGGAAGACCTCTACAATTGTTATGATTCCTAACTCAGGAAAAGACGGTAGTTAAATTACGTCGTACAGAACAATCAGCCTACTATCAATATTATCAAAGCTATTCGAAAAAATATTCCTTTTAAGTATAACTCCCTATCTTAATGAACACGCAATCATTCCGGATCATCAGTTCGGATTCCGAGCAAGGCATGGTGCAATCCAACAAGTGCATAGAATTATTGCCCAAATTAGATCAGCGTTTGAGAGAAAGGAATATTGCTCAGCACTGTTTATAGACATTTCCCAAGCATTTAACAAAGTTTGGCATGATGGGCTGCTCATTAAAATAACACGAATGCTTCCACAAAACACTCACAAACTCCTTGAGAGCTATTTAACTGGCAGAACATTCATGGTAAGATCAAAAAACAAATACTCCCCCACCAAGAAAATATCTGCTGGTGTCCCTCAAGGCAGCATATTAGGGCCATTACTGTATATAATATATACAGCTGACATGTCAACAATCCCGAGCACACAAACTTCTACGTTTGCCTACGCCACAGCATTTATTAGTGTTAATCAGAACTCGAAAGTTGCATCGCAGCATTTACAGTCCCACATCAACGAACAAGAGGCCTGGCTAGAAAAATGGAAAATAAAGGTTAACCCGGCTAAATGTGCTCATTTAACTTTCACGTTCAGAAGACAAACGTGCCCAGCTGTAAAAATAAATAACATCACGGTTCCGCTAGAAAACCATGTTAAGTACTTGGAAATTCATATAGATAGACGCTTTACCTGGTCTCGTCATATTGAAGCGAAAGTAACGGCTATGAAACTTAAAGCAGCTCAACTGCATTGTCTAATCGGTCGAAACTCAAACTTATCCTTGGACAACACAGTTCTCTTATACAAGTCTATCATAAAACCAATATGGGCATATTGCATCCAATTATGGGGTACTGCATGCGCATCAAACATCCAGAAGCTACAAAGAAGACAGTCTATGATATTACGTCAAATTGTCTGCGCCCCATGGTATATAAGTAATGACATTATCCACAGAGATCTTAACATCGCTTCCATCCAGGAAGAAATTAAAAAGTATTCAGTCAAATACATAGATCAAATAAAGATAAAATGATGTCTGACGTCAAATGATAAATTCATTTCATATTAAAAGCTTGACTTAGTGTTTGTTGGGTAGTAGTTGATTGTGTGCGTTTGGATGTGCATGAAAAAGTGCAGCAGGAGGATAGTTTGAGGCAAAGAGAAATTACTTGTTTCTTATTTTTTTTTGCTTTTCTCATTTGTTTTTTTAACTAGTTTCATTAAGAGCCAAAGAAAGATAGTAAGTAATGTTCGGTGTTAAAGTTATTGCAAAATTTGTTTAATGTAACCAAAGTAAATTGTTTAATAAGGGACAAACAAGTATCTAAGGAGATAAAACACAGAAATTTATTACTGCAACTTTAAGAATTTTAACCCGGTTGTGGATCCAAACTGTTGATGAATGGCTCTTAACTATATATTCAAAGTGAGTTCGATTATGCAAGTAGGAGAAATCGGTCTATAATTTCACCTAGAGCCAATACAAGTGCCTTTTTGAAATAAAAGTTTTGGAACAATAGTGTCCAAATGGCAACCTGATCAAAAATTTTCTCTACGTACGTGGCTTATTAAGTTTTAAAAATAAGCAAAAATTCTTGATTATTTCTCTAGCCAAACCCTTTCACCACTGAAAATCAAATACGAATTATTTGATTTCAATAATTTTGATTTAAGGGTGCATTTATGTTGAAAAACACGAGTTTGAAGTCCGTTTGCTGAAAAAATTGAGAAAAACGTAAGACAGTCTGTAGACGGTCTTAGTGGTTAAGAGAAAAAAAAAATTAAAAATTCAGTACTATTTAAAATTATTTTTATTTAAAAAAATTCGAAAAAAAAGACTTAAAAGTAACAAAAAATTAATTACGCATTAATATGGTATTTTGTAAAGCAGTTTTTGCTTTTGAAAAACACAAATGAATCTTAAATTTTGTACAAAACGTATGTGTATCTGACTTTTTGCAATGTTTGCATGACTTTTCTGATCCCCATTCAGGAAAATGGTTAATTTTATCATATCTCAAGCTCACAGGATGAAGAATTGCATTCTTTCCAACAGAGCTGCTTATAGCTGGCTCTTCGCCAGATGAAGGACGACCGATATTTCGTTTTCCAGTAGAAATACACAGTTCCTTAGCAATTTGTAAGCGAACCTCGTGCACCGTCTACAGACGGTGTTCACAAACAACGAAATATAATCGTGATTTATTGCTCATAAATCAAACTAATTAAAAAAAATATCAATATAAATATATATAATTTTTACCAGAAAAATTCCCGATTTGATTTAGTTGCTAGAAATATATTTTTTTAAATTTTTATTTTCACTAATATTGCACCGAATTTTTTGGCAGTTCTCACCAAAATCTAATTAAAAATGAATATTTCTCTTCATTTAACACAGCGACGATGTTCAAATTAACACTGCTGGTTAAGTAATTTTATGTTTTAGAAGAAAGCCTTTGACTGTTTTAGTGGGGGAATCACAGAATTTATAAAAGCTAGAATTTTGTTATGGCCGTCTGTAGACGGTGTTAGTGGTTAGAGGGCTAATGCCCGTAATTTCAACAAACAGATATCTGGTCGTGTTCGTACTTAAAGTTATCTTTACCTATGCGGTAAAACTAGTTTGGTAATTTCAACGTTAAATTTTCCTACGTGTTTTTTCCTTTAAATTTTCTTTAAAAATATGGCAACATTTGTGTTTTTATTAATTTTTTGAATTAACTGTCAAAAATGGGTGGTGTAAAATACACTACAGTTTAATTAGTAGATAAGACATACCGCTCATTTGCTGCAAGACCGGCATAAAAAAAATTAAATTTTGGAGTTAGAGATGCAGAATTGTTCGCTTTGTTTTTCTTTATATTGTGTATTAAATTCATCTTTATATCTGGTATACTTTCCCAGTTTGAAGAGATTGTGTCTTCTTTTTTCTAAGTAGTTAGAGCAAATCAAAAACTTTAAATGCGTTTATCTCGAAATGGATTATTTTGAGTTATACCGGTTATGAGCGATACGTATTAAAATTATGAAAAATTCGTTACACCATAGATATCTATACACAGCTAGATATCTATTTGTAGAAATTACGGGCATAAGAGAAATAATTCCCTACAATAAAGGATTTGTCCAGGATATTTACTTTTGAGTTTATCTAATAGCAGATATAAAAATGGGGAATTCTGTTAAGGAGATTTACTGCGAATTACATATATTAAAGACGACAATACACAATCCCTATTAGTGTGGCTTAAAAATTAAATTAAGTGAAAGATTTTTTTTTGATCAAGTCCGTCCGGCTTGCAAATGTTAACAACATGTTTCATAAAATAATAGATAAAGTATCTGACTCATATGATGTTGCGTCTTTTTTATGTGTTAGTGTGGTATTGACAACTAGTTTTGCGGATTTTATTTTATGTCGGGTAGTATTATGTCAGATGTTCGTGTAAATAACTTGTACGATTGTGTAGGATAGCGAATGCCGGCCAAAAAATGTAAATGTATATAAAAAGAGCCCCAGCAGTTGGCCAAACTCTTTTCACTATGCAATGAAGAAAATCATAATTAAACCGACTTAGGCTGGGTTTTTGAGATTTCAGTTAAACTAGGTTTTGCTTAAAAGGTTGGTCTTTAGTGAAATAAAAAAAAAAACAAAAAAACCAAGCCTTAATGTTTAATACCAATAATGCCACTGTGCCTTGTTCGATTGCCTGTTATCGGGGCCGATATTGCAAACCGACAAACAAAAGAGTCCAAAAACCCCAAATTTCTTTTATCTTATAGATAAGATCAGCGATCATCACAAAGAGAGACAGTTATAAATGTGTATGTTGTGGTGAGTGCAAAGAGAGGAAAATAAATTTACTCGTTTGAGACATGAACTATGTGTTTTGTTCTTGTTTTTTGAAATTATGGCTTTTTAAAATTGTTTCGTTAACCGTGTTGTGTGTGTGTGTGTGTGAAATTCACGAAATGTGCTCGGCCCCCGGGGACATAGGGTGATGATCGTTGGATTAGATTCTTTCAAAAAGTCCTTAAATTAGTCGGTCACATTTTACTCACATTAAAATAAATAAAATGAGTTCATTTTCATTTATTGCCTTTGTGAGTTTTGTAATGTGTTGACGAAAATAGACAAGAAGACAAATAATTTTCTTTACAATTTTATTTTTGTTTTACAGTTTTTTTCTTATTTTTAGTGGCAATTGACAAAATATAATCAACAACATGTAAATGGCTTTTTATGCATCAGTAAATGTGGATGTGTGTATAAACATAGAACAAAACAACAATTTTATTGCATATCTTTAGGCATTGCCAAGTGCTAGTAGAGTACATATTTTGAAAAGAATGTATGTGTGCTAGAGTATGTTTATAGTATGTATATGATAGCAAAAAAAGTTGTGTATTAATTAAAGAAATAAAAAAGAAAATAGTAAAAAAATATGTACCAACATTATTAAACTACTGTTACAATGACATTACCAACAACAATAACAAAAAACCAACAATATAATATTGCTCGCTTCTCTACTCATGGCATTTCTTTTTTGTTGTTGATTTTATTTAATTTTTTGTTTTATTTTATTATTTCTCAGTTTTGTTGTTGTTTTCTTGGTAGTTGATGTGTTCTCAGTGTAAATAGAATTTTTTTAATGCGAACACTGAACGAAATCTATTGGATTTTTGTTTTGATCTACAAAATTTTTCAGTTATCAGCAGATATTAGTGCATTTTGTTTCGAAATTGCGATTCTAAAGCTTTACCTGTTTTATGTGGAGTCCATCAAGGGGGTTCCTTGGGTCCATTATTATTCCTATCTTTCATTAATGATTTGCCCTCAAGTATTCAATATTCCAAAATATTAATGCATGCAGATGATGCAAAGCTTTTACTTAGCTAAACAAGTTCAACAATGTCTTCCCTGCTTCAAGATAAACTAGACCAGAGGCCGAAAAACACATAAATTTAAATATGTTAGAAGCATGTATATTTAGTAGTATAGTAGTATAGCCAGATACCGAAACTACCTTATAAAACCTAATAAATATATTTGAAAAATTGGTGGAAGCTGCACACACTACATCATTCGTGAACTCAACGAGAAGCTCCATCCCGTGTTATATAAAATTTTGTTTGAATCCATTACAAGCTTTAAATATCTTGGAATTAACATTAGTGCAGATGGAGATATGACAGTGGCTATAAGAGACTTCATTTAATCCGCAAAAAGAACTTGGTTTCGTCATTTTAAGCTCTTCATTGTCTATGAAGACAAAAACTATTGCGTAACATTTTTCGTCGAATTCAAATAGAAGAAGGAGTCTCCAAATCCCGGTATAATGACGTACTAAAAGAACTGAACGAAAACCAAAATATTGTTCGTTTTGTAAAAGCACAACGAATATGTTGGCTTGGTTACATCATACGTATGGACGATTCCATGATAGTGTGGAACATTTTTGAACAACAACCAAAAGGTATCAGAAAAAGCTAATGACCAAAAACAGATGGAAATACAGTGTTGAAAAAGACTTGAAAATTTGAATTGTGGAAATAGTTGCAGAAACTTTGGTCCATAAAGCACTGTAAATGCTGATGATAAAAAAAAATATGTAGTATTACAGTATAGAGATCAAAGTATTTTATATTTTAGCACAGTTTGGTGTGAAATTGAAAGATAAACAAAGGACAGTGTAGAAATTTTGACGAGCGCAGATGTAGACAATTTTAAATCCTTGCGTCTTATAAATTTGATGGATTTGAAATTGAGAAAATGTATGCATGTCGCATGGGTTCGTCTAAAGGGGTTCAAATCAAAATCTACAAATTCTGAATATATTTTTAAATTTTGAGTTAACCGTCTTTAGAGGAATCAAATAAAAAATTAATCCTTCGTAAAAGATAAAGAAAAATATCAAGAATTTTATAAATGTAGTAAAATTGAAAAAGTTAAAGTTTAGCAAATATGACAACATTATGTTGTTTTCATTAAATGTTGTCTATATGATTAAATATTGCTAATTAAACTTATTTTTATAATTTGAATAACTTTTAGTAATTTAACAAAATATTTATTCATAATTTAGCCAGACTTTCATAATTTGAATTAGTTTTGTTACGTTGGCAAAATATGTTTTACAGTTATTATTTTGATTAAAACTTTGTTAATATGACAAAATGTTGTTATTTTGAAGAAATTTGGATAATTTGACTAAAAATTGTTAACTTTGCTTAATTTTTGTAGTTTGATTAGATTTAAACTATTTAACAAAATATATTATTATTTAAAATTTTTTTTCGAAAGTGCCTTTTTGTGGCAAATTCAAACAAAAGAAATATTTAACAAAATATTTATTTATAATTTTGCTATACAAAATATAAATATGAAAAACAAAATCTCGATAAGATAAGAATCTTTTATTTTATTTATTTACGTGAACTAGCAGCCAAACTAATAATTTATATATCAGAAAAAGGTCAACTATAAAAACATACATATGGCCATTTTCTCAATGTATCGATAAACTGGCTGTTACTTAATGTCAACAAAAATTTATTAGAGCGATAAACTGTCCGTTAACGATTTTGGGTTTCTCAATATACCAACAAAAAACATTGTTTTCAGCTGCCAACACCTCTCAAAATACATGTTAAAGCTGGGAGTCAGCTGATTGAATTTATCTGTACGGCAAATAAAAAGAAAATAACTAATTGGCAGTAAGTGCTGGTTAGCTTTGCGACAGAATATAAGCAAATTAGACATTAAGAAAACCAAATTTCTTTAATGTGCAGTTTTTCGTTGGGAAAAGAGATAAACGTGTAATGAGAAAACGGCCATTAGACTTTCATAATTTGACTTAATTGTTATACTTTGACTTAATAAGTTCAAAAGTAATTAGATTAAATTTTGTTAATATTACAAAATATTGTTATTTTGATGAAACTTTGTTAATTTGACTTAATATTGTTAACATTAGACAATTTTTATAATTTGATAAAATTTCAACAATTTTACAAAATATTTATTCAAAATTAGTAATTTAATTTAAATTTATTAATACGACAAAATTTTGTTATTTGGATGAAATTTGGTTAATTTCACTGAATATTGTTAACTGAACTTAATTTTTATAATTTGATTAAATTTTAATTATAAACAAAATATTTATTTAAAGTAATTAATTTGATTAAATATAATTAATATGACAACATTTTGTTGTTATGATGAAATTGATTAATTTGACTAAATATTATTTAACTTAACTCAATTTTTGTAATTTGATTTAATAATTTAACAAAATATTAACTCATAATTTTGGTAGACTTTTATAATTATACTAAATTTTTTTTATTTTGACTAAATGCATATGAATGCTTTACAGTTAAGCGTGATGGGAATTTTTGTGTCATGCTGGCATCACTCGAGATTGTTATTACTTTAAGCTTTAATCACGCATAGAGAGCAAGCAACATTTTTAAACCACACACGAGGCCTTGAGTAAGCATTCATGAGGGCTTCATTCATTATATTTAATTTAAGGGCTCAAAGGTTTTGATATAAACTGTGATCGCTTTTTAATATTCAATTGAATTTTGCCTCAAATAAAATTCTTTGGAAACTTTAATTAAAAATATGTGTATTTGCTATTAGTTTTAGAATTGCACAGCATTTATATTGCACAAAAATAAAAGCGACATGAATACAAAACTAATTTCGTTTTCCTTAAATATGCAGGAAAAAGTTGGGCAAAAATAAATTAATAAGTTTTTGGAATTAAACAAAGCATTTGTGTTCAATTAATAATACCTTTTACCACAGGTGAAAAGTATAAGCTTGTCATTCTGTTGGCAATTTCTACAATTTGACTTAATTGTGTTATTTTGACTTAATATGCAAATTTTAAATTTTTTTTATCAGGCTTAAGTTCATTAAATTTAATTTTCATTAAATTATTTTAATGAAGAAAGGAATTTTACAACATGAAAATTAATTAAAATTGTTATTGATAATCATTCATTCTTGACTGACCTGAGATTCGAACCCTGGCGGCTGGTTACCCTGACATGTTTCGATCGCCACCACTCGTTCTTCTCAGAGGGATTTGCCGTCTTACACTCGCAGCCATCGACGACTGCTGACGTCAATAGTCAAACATCAATCCTTAAACCAAATTGTATTTTAACCTTTGGTAGGGTAACCAGACGCCTGGGTTCGAATCTCAGGTCAGTCAAGAATGAATGATTATCAATAACAATTTTAATTAATTTTCATGCTGTAAAATTCCTTTCTTCATTAAAATAATTTAATGAAAATAAAATTTGATGAACTTAAGCCTGATTAAAAATATTGAAAATTTGGATTAAAAACCATAAATAGTTCAACAAAATTACCACAATTCTAATTATTGACTTAATATGTTTAAAAGTAATTAGATTAAATTTTGTTAATATTGTAAATTTGATTTAATATTGTTAACATGAGAGAATTTTTACAATTTGATTAAATATCAACAATTTTACAAAATATTTATTTAAAATTAGTTATTTAATAAAATTTTATTAATTCGACAAAATTTTGTTATTTGGATGAAATATGGTCAATTTGACTAAATATTGTTACTCAACTTAATTTTTATATTTTGTTTCATTTAAATAACTAAACAAAATATTTATTTAAAATAATTAATTTTATTAGATATAATTAATATGACAAAATTTTGTTATATTGATGAAATTGATTTAGTGCCTCCTTTTTATACCCACACCACAATAGTGGAGAGGGTATTATGCATTTGTGCTGATGTGTGTAACGCCTTAAAATATTGGTCCTAGACCCACCTTAAAGTATGAGTCGAACTAACGATGTCCGTCCGGCTGGCTGGCTGGCTGGCTGGCTGGCTTGCTGGCTGTCCATGTAACCTTGTGCGCAAAGTAAAGGTCGCAATTTTGGAGATAGTTTAATAAAATTTGGGACATAGGTTCATATAGGCACAAGGACCAAGCCTATTGAAAATGGGCCGAATCGTAGGACCATGAGGGAAGATAGGGAGAAATTTCTTTCTCTCAGAAACTATCAAACCGATTTTAATGAAATTTAAAACACAGATAGAGCTATATCTATATGGGCACAAAAGGTATGCAGTTTTTAAATAATAGGACCACGAGGGGAGATAGGGGCAATTTCTGCCTTTCAAACCGATTTTAATGAAATTTAAAACATAGATAGATCCGTATATATATGGACACATAAGCTGTACAGTTTTTCAAAAATAGGACCATAACGGGAGGTAGGGGGCAATTTCTGCCTCTCACAATCTTATAAACCGATTTTAATGAAGTTTATAAACATAGATAAATCCATATTTATATGGACACATAAGCATGATGTGTTTTTTAATACTGTGGTGTAGGGTATCATATGGTCGGGCTTGACCGACTATACTTTCGTACTTGTTTTTTTTATCAAAATGTTACATAAATTGAATAAAATTTTTTTTAATTTAAATAAAAAAGTTAATCCTTATTTTTTTTTGTAAATAAAAGGTGCAGATTTAAAAAAATTTATCAAAGTTTTTTTCAGTGTATGTGTTGATGTGTGTTTGAAATTACAACTTTTTATATCTTTAATACTCCTATTTATTTGACTGTACTATATTCGTACACTCATTTATAGCAAATTATGTTGCTAAATTAAAAAAGATTCATACACGTACAAGTTAAGATGGAAACACAATAGGGAGCATAAAAAATAGCACAAAAAAGAATAATGCGCAAAAATTATATTTTTTTACTACAAATATTAAATTTAAGTCAAAAATATCAAAATGCAATTTAAATTCTTTTTTCAATGTAGCCAGTTTTTAACTTACCCAGTTGTAATAACTTTCTTTCTTGCTACCTTAATTTTATCCCGCACTGTACTCTTTATAAACACATAAACATTTTTGTTATTTACTTGTTTTTACACAACTTTATGCAATTTTCCACCAAAATGTATTTTAGCTATACGAGCATATATAACATATTCCTTAATAAACGTTTATACTTACATTTTGTACATTTTTTCCTTTAGCGAGTTTGTAGGATTTTTATTTTTGCGTTTCTGTTGTTTTATTTTATGCCATGGTAATATTTTACTACATTCATTTAATACTCGTAACTTGAGGCGTTTATACTTTAACTATAATTGTGATTTTATTATGATTTTAATTAGCATGTTGCAACACAGTCGTAATAGTAAATGTAACAACGTCATCATTCACTCTCATTCACATTTTTGTAGTCTCTTCCGCATCAGATTTGGCATCATTATCATCATTGCCAGTATCCTTGTCGACATTATCAACAGCGTAAAGCGCTAAAAACATACAACAAAAGCTGCAACTTAAACAGTAGCAGCTACAACACCATCCAGTTGCAAAAACAGCAGTAGGAGCACAACCGCCATCAATTTAACCAACAGTTAAACATGCAAAACAACAGTTAAAGTTAAATTACTTGTTTTTTTCTCTCTTTTTTTATTTTGAGAAACATTTTCTTTGTTGTATTTCACAATTAACATAGATAATTTGTTACATTAAAATAAAAAGAAACCAAAATTAAAATAGAAAGAGGCAAAAACGAAAAGTTGGAAAGGATTGCTGATCATGCAAGTCGAGAGTTGCAGCAAAAATTGTAATATACTTTAAGTTAAGGCAATGATTTTAATTTAAGTTCATTATAATTTTTTAAAGATTTTAAATGATTGTTACAATTTTTTTATATTTAAGATATTAAGTTTTTGCTTAAATCAAGTTAAATTAAAGGATTAATTTAATGTTAAATACATTCTGAAAATTTATTGATAATTGCTTGTTTTTTTGCTTTGCAACGCCATTAAAAACGAGTTTAAAGAGACGCACCATAATAATAGTCTACTGGAGTGGTCAGACTGGTGTACTTGGTTTTATTACTTCTTCTGTACTTTGTACTTCGTAGGTGAAGGGTGTAAAAAGTCTTATCTGCCCTTTGTCCATGCAAATTCAAAGTCATGCCTATTCTCCCAGGCAATAAAATCATAGTGAAAATATTCCCCAAATGCGAAGGGTGCTTCTAAATAAGGATTTACCCTACTCTGTAGGGGAAGAACAAAAAAGAAAAGTTAATTCTAAAACATTACAGGAATGTTTAAAATATTTTCTGACTTTGTACCTACTTTAACCCAATGCCGCCAATGTCATTCTTTGGGTCAAATTAAAAAAAGTATATTTTAACAACAGTGTTAAATATTAAAACAGACGTTTTTTTAAATGCGATATAAAAAATGCGATTAGTGGGTTAACAGCTAAATCTACTTTTAAGACTATGTAGATACCATATTAAATTTTGTAATTGTTCATCCCAAAAGTATTGCATGATCTAGAAAAACGTTGCGCGTTCGATAATAAATTTGAAATACACAAAGAGAAAACACATTTTTCGTTATGAGCACCTCAAACGAAACTTTTTTCAATGAACAGTTTTTAAACTTGTTATGGTTACACATTCACCCCTATCGTGAAAAACAAGTTGAATTTTTGTTCCCATGAAATTTTCATTTCCCTCGAAGAGAAAATAAAAAAGAAGAAAGATTAAAAAAATTAAAAATCAATGAAATTTTTGTTCAAAAATATATGTGCACGTATATATTTTAAAGAAGAGTTAAACTAATAACGGCAAATATTAAGTATTGGAGGGATAGTTTGATTACAACGTTAGTTTTTTGCACTTTTGAAATTTTATGTCGTAAAATATTTTCCAAAATTCTGCCACCACGTCTTTCGAAAGCTTCACAAATCGGCAATCGACCTGTTGTTTTGCACTTTGTTGACCAATATATCGGTTTGTGCCTTATTAACGGATCTAGCCCTTAATTTTCGATTTATAGGAGGAACAACTTACATACATGTTTTGTTCCCTAGCAAAAATAAAGTGAGAAAATCTAAGGAAAACGAGAACAAATTACGATAAGGGGAATTTTTTCCCGTGAACATTTTTTCACGTTATTATTCTCCTTTGAATTAACTTTTTTCATGGGAGTTTTTCATGATCGCAAATATGTGAAAAGGGAAAAAATTACGGGGGAAAACTTATTCACAATAGGGTTGGCTTTTATTTTTCGTTCTAAACAGAGCAACATAATAATTTTGTCAGACTTATAGTGTGAGTAGCTGTTTATGTTCCTGGGGTTAAAAAAGCCTTGACGTTCGTACACAAAGAACCCAACATTGTCGGATTGACATCAAAGAAAAAAAAAAAAGATTTTTATTATTTAACGTTAAAAAATGCGCTTTTCGCAGTATTTTTGAGATGAATTCAATAAAAACCAATTATATTTAATTTTAGTGCTCAAAGGTTTTGATACAAACTGTGTTCGCTTTTTAATATTCAATTGAATTTTGCCCCAAATAAAATTCTTTGGAAACTTTAATTAAAAATATGTGTATTTGCTATTAGTTTTACAATTGAACAACATTTATATTGCACAAAAATAAAAGCGACATGCATACAAAAATAATTCGTTTTCCTTAAACAAAAAGTTGGGCAACAACAAGCTGGACAAAAATAAATTAACAAGTTCTTGGAATTAAACAAAGCATTTGAGTGCAGTATAAGCTTGTCATTCCGTTGGAAATTTCTTCAATATTTTTATTGGACATATCGCTCATTTGCTGCAAGACCGGCATAACTCAAAAAAATCCATTTCCAGATAAACGCATTTAAAGTTTTTGATTTGCTCTAATTACTTAGAAAAAAAGAAGACACATTCTCTTCAAACTGGGAAAGTATAAAAGATGAGAAAAATTATAATTTTACATGAAATCTGACTTTTATGTTTAATAACTTAGAAAATATTAAATTTGTAGAAAATTTGTTAACAAGTTTTTCTTTATCTCTTATTAAACAAAATAAACTGAAAATATCGAATAAGCCACTTAAAAAACTACTTTTTAATTCATTAAAGAAACGCGTTTTCTATGAATTAGTTTTGTTGAAAAACATTTTTATTATTTATTTAAAAAAAAACCGATCAGCCGGGCACCTGCCGTTTTACCCTAATTCGGGTACGCTGAATTCAGTGGTGCTTACCGTTTTTTAGGTTAGCTCTTGTTTTGAAAATTTCGAAAACGGAGGAGGTTGCATGCACAGCGTAACTCAAAAACGAAATTCCACAATAATATTACCTTTAACAATTGTTATAGGTTTTTCTAATATGCGTAGTCGTTTAAGAAACCAAATTTTTTTTGGCAATGGGGTTAAAACAAATTAGGTGAGGTTGGTCATACATTTGACCCAACTAAGGGCAATCTTGGCGCTGCAGTGGCCAAATTTAAGAATAATATTAAACCGGCTTTTTTTTCAATATATTTATAGTCTGTGTTGACAATTTTATATGAGAGCCCCCTTAAAGAATAAAGAAAGCGTGCAGGTATGTTACAGGGATGATAAATGAGAAAATCAATATCAAACTTACGAACTTTTAAAATCGTACTTTTTCGACCCCAATAGTAATAAATAATTTTTTTTATAAAAGAAAAAGACTTTTGTTTCGGATACACTTGAAACCATTGGTACATACGGTCTATTTCGTTCCTTTGTTTTGGCATGAAGGTTTATATGCTGCCGCTGATACTTGATTTAGAATGTGGCATATGCAATCGTCCAATGATCAAGTGCAAAAATCTATTCACAATAGCGAAGTTTAGTGTTTGGTGCAAATGGTCTTGCAAAGAGCAAATGCAAAATATCATAGCTGTTTTGTTAAGTCCAACAACAAAATACACAGAGTTTCCTTAAGATTTCATAACAACGCTACGAAATTTTGCATTGGCACTTTGGCAAAACCATTTGCACCAAACACTGAAATCCGTTTTTATTCATTGCACAGTAAATACGAGATCCATTTTATATCAAATAACAATAAGTTTGAAAAATTTGGAAATAGTACCAAATGAGTCACGGGGGTACCACCGTACTTTTTGGCTTTGAATTGTATCAAAAAAGTACAATTGCACCAACTTTATCAACCGTGGTACGTTAGAAACAAATGATATGCGTTTGACTATTTTTTTTTTAAGCAAACGCACACAAACACAAATATTAAAGCTGAATTGACATGTGTAGGAAAAAACAGTTCTAAAGAAAAAATTCGCATCAATCCTGCTGTTTACTTTTTATTTTAATTAGGTTTTGTTCAATATGAGTTTTAGAAAAAACTTGTTAAGGCAAAAGTTGTTGGAAACTTTACTAACAACAACTTCTTAGAAAACGATTTTTATGTAAAATTAATATTTTCCTAAATATAAGTCATACAAGTCGGACTTTACGATTTTTCTCAAACTTTGGCGGGCTTGAGGGACGGCTTAGACTTCTCCGATCGTCCTAAACATTTTTTTTAGTTGTTTTTTTTTTACCAATACCCACCAAATCGGCGAGTGAGACCTAAATAAATCCAACTTTTGATTTTAACGGTCACCCTAGGGTGTACACATGGTTGACTGGATCTAACTTTTATCTTTAAATTAATGGCCGAGCGATAGACAAATAACTCCATTTATCTTCCTGAAATATTGCTTTTGACAACATAGCGCATATTTTCTAATGTATTCATATGCTCTTTCGAATTTATTGTTTTTGTACGGTAGGATACATACAAAATAAGTTAAATTAATGAAATTTAGCTCAATTATATATTAATAATTTATTTGGTTTTAAAAACCAACTAAATCGACTCGAGAATCGAATTTATATATAAAAAGTTTTTTTTAGTATTAAAAACAAACGCTAAGTAGGTCTATTATTTTACCTTTTCTCCGCAAAAATGTCCTCCCGGAATAAGGGTTTCTAGATGTATGCGGTAGCAAAAGAAGAGCTACAAAGTAAATTTGAAGGTCATATATTATTTCTATATACCGCATAGGCCGGTAATTACTATGTCCGAAATAGATCCATAATTTTACATCGCCCCCATGAATATGTTCTTTTTCACTAAATAGAATTTAAAGAGTTTCTGTACATGTGACTTTCTGCGGCCTTTTGTATATAAATGAGAAAAAAATGGTTCGGCATTGTAACGTCAACTATACTTTGTTTATTGCAACAATATATTGCTATCGTAGGCAAGAAATTGTTATTTTTATTTAATACCAACACTATTTTAGTTACTGTAAACATTTCAAAGCTTATCGCAATTATAAATTTGAGTATTGTTGACCGAAAAATATTAATTTTTCTTACAACTAAACAATGATAGCTTTGAAAACATATAAAATAAAACTCAACCATTTCATGATATTTAATAGCCATTACATGATAACTTTCTATACGTTTACTTATATGTTTAAGATGCCATCAAAATATCTTTACTCTTATAGTATTTTGTTATCGCCATTTATAAAAACAACAAGTAAGAGTGCTATATTCGGCTGTGCCGAATCTTATATACCTTTCACCATTGTGCGAGCAGAATATAGAGCAACTAAATAATTTTTACATATACATACATATTTACAATACTTAAAACTTCATTATAAATGAAATTTAAAAAGCTGGTAAATATTATTTTAAAATCGTTTTTAAAACATAAAAATATTAAAAAAAAATTTCTTTTTAAAAAACCAAGATTCGAACCAGGGAACTCACAGTTTCTAAGTTAACACACCCCTTAGACAACTGAACCATGAAGGAACGCTGTTTAAATATCATTAAAATGAAATACGGACCGTTTACTGTTTACAACCCAACACAGTTTTTTGTTTGTTTTCTTTTTGTAAAGGTACTGTCGTACCGTAGATTTATCTCTTTTGGCGAGTTTTTAAGTAGCAAAAAAACACAAAAATTCCTAGTTTCTATTTTTAAAAATTATTTCGTTAAATATATGAAATAATAAAGAAGGGTTATAACGATGCGAAGGGGAAGGCGGGGGGGGGGGGGGGGGAGAAGACACGACAAGCGGATTTGAACTTCGCTTTTCATAAGAACCCAGAATATATATACTTTATAGGGTGTAGGACCTTCGGTGAAGGGTATTAAAAACAAACTTCTTAATTATAAACAAGTTAGAGTGCTTTATTCGCCTGTGCCGAATCTTTGATACCCTCCACCGACACTTCGAATATTTTAGGGGTAATATCTGTATGATGTCTATTTACTATTATAATCTTTGTAAAAACAGACATCTGCATTAAAATTTGTTGCGGTTTAGACCTATATAAAATTATTGATCGACAATCAGAATCAATTTTAAAAAGTTTGAGTAGAATATCAGTTTAACATGAACTTAAATGATTTTCAAGAGAACAAATTATATAAAAGCCATGGTAAGCTATGAACCAATCATCCCAAATTCTGCAGAACGATTTCTGGTATAAAAAACATAAATTTCAATACAGCGATGCAATTAGTTTAAGCGTTTGCAGTTTCAGAAGGCTGCTAAAATGGAATCTAAGGAACATTATGGACCGTATATCACAAAATTGCCTAACATTTTTTCTGGCCAAATGAAGCTAAACTGGAAGAAAGTTTACCGCGTATTTAATTATTTTACCAGAGCAGGCGCGGATTCAGGGGGGGTGAAATAAGGAAATTTCCCCCCCGTAAATTTAAAAATATGTTTTGTTTATTTCGATAATACAAGAATACCCATTAATATTATCTTTTTTTAATGTACACAATTTTTGGAAATCCCAGCAAGGTTTTTTTTTTGTTTTTTTTTATTGAATCTTTAACGAAATTTTCAATAAGTATTTTTTTGTTTTTTTATTGAATCTCTAACCAAATTTTCAATAAGTATCCAAATCTTCATCCTAATAGTTATTTATTAGATATTTTCAATGAAACATCTAGTTTAATGTATTCAAATACTTTTTATTCTACATTCAATCCCAGCAGGTGCCATCTATGTATAACCAAAGAGTAAACGTTTAACTTGATAATGCGTGCGGTTGAATTATTAAAAAGCCTTAGTATTTGTTATATTTATGTACATACATATATATGAGTTATATGAAAAAAATTCCTATTTGATAATTTTTGACGAACGCAAGGATTTGTCGGGGAAAAGCCAGATTTCCTTATCTTTAAAATATTTCAACATACAACAAAAAGTTGTTAGGGAAGAATTGTTTTGGCTTTGTTGTAAAAGCATTTGAAGAGCCTTCACAGGATATTGATTATGACGCTGAGGTGTCAATTGATGCGATGGCACTATCATCAACAGTTCTTAAAACTTTGACAAATTTTAGTCTTGACCTAAAAACCTGTATAGGAGTTGAAACTGATGGGTGTCGTTTGATGTCAGCAGAAAATGGAGAAAATGGAGAAAAAATTCTGGAAACCGCGACAAATGCGAAACAAACGCCAGGCAAAACACGTTTTTACTAAAGTATTTGGGAGCCAAACTCTCTACATTATGCGAGACAAGATGGGTGGACCGTCACGACTCAGCTTTACACTTTTCAACAAGTGTACATCATATAGTAGAAGCTTTGGAAAACATATCTGAGTGGAAAGGTAGAGATACTTCATCAAGAGCCTTATATTAAGGAACTCACTTAGAACTTTTGAATTTATTTGCGGAATAAACATATTAAGTGTGATACTTATTGTAACACAGCCGCTTATTATCATTTTACAAAAGCACGATATAGATCTTCAAAAAGGATCAAGCCTTATCAAAACTTTAATCATGTGCCTTGAAGAAAAAAGAAATAAAGCCGAAGAACAATTTAAAGTGATTTTTAAAAAAGTTAAAGTTATTTGCGTTCAAATCGAGGTTCCAACCTAAAAAACAAGATTTGAACGAAATAATTACATCCAAAATGTTGAAGATTTCTACCGAGTTGTAGGTTTCATTCTCTTATTGAATTTATTTTAGAAGATCTCAAAACACCTTTCCAATAGATATCTTTAATGTATTGAACGTACCAAAACTTCTACTCAAAGTGTAATCAAGTCATGTACAGATATAAAACTTTTAAAACCACAACTCGAGATAAACACTTACTAACATCTAAACTTGAGCCTGAACTGTAGCATTGGCAACAAACATGGAAATTATCTGAAAATCTATCAGATAACGTTGTAGATGCTTTAATAAACTGTGATGAAGATATCTACCCAAATCTAAGAAAAATATTTCAAATTTTTGTTTCAATGCTCGTAAGTAATGCTACGAGCGAGAGGTCATTTCCTACCCTTCGTCGAATAAAAACATGGCTCGGATCAACAATGACAAACTGAACATAGACTGTACTATCTAAATTTGCCTCACAAGGAAATCATAAATTGCTTATTTAAAAAGATTAGTTTATTTTAATTTATATTGAATATTTTATTTAACCTTATTGTTGAGTTTTTTTTAATATAATATACACTAATTGCTTATAATAAATTTTTAAAAACAAATTTTTTTTTGTATCATAAAAAATTTCACCCCCCTAAGGCTCAAGCTGGATCCGCGCCTGTACCAGAGTGGGCTTTATATTAGGCCTATGGTAAGCTATGCACCGATCTTCACCAAATTTCACAGTATCATTTCTAGTTCTATAAAACTGTGATGTATTAAATTTTGTTATGATAGCGTTTTTTACGTTTTTAGGCGTACTAAGCTGTTTTCCGGGAGTAAGGTTTATATGGGGCCTAGGGTAAATTATGAACTGATCTTCACGAAATTTCACAGTCTTATTTCTAGTCCTGTAAAACTTATATGTTCCAAATTTGGTTATGATAGCATTATTTTTTACGTATTTAGGTTTACTAAGCTGTTTTCCGGGAGTAAGGTTTATATGGGGCCTATGGTAAATGATGGACCGTTCTTTACAAAATTTTAAAGTCTTATTTCCCGTTCAATTAAACTGTGATGTACCAAATTTTGTTATGATAGCATTGCTTGTTAAGGTTTTAGGCTTACTATACTATTTTCCGGGAGTAGGGCTTATATGGGGCCTAGGGTAAATCATGGACGGATCTTCAAGAAATTTTACAGCGTGATTTCCAGTTAAATAAAACGAACTGTTGCGAAATCATTCTGTGCATTTTTCCACCATTTATGTTAGTTTTTGTAACAAAATTATAAATTTCTTTTAGGTGGTGGTTCCACATTTTGATTCATAGCTCAGATCCTATTGAACCGATTTTGCTGGATTTCAATCCCAAACTGCTTAGGATAACTACAAGCAATTTGACACCAAGTTTGTTTATTTCTTTTGAGTTGTTCGAAAGTGAGCGTGTTTTCAATAGACGGACAGACGGACAGACAGACAAAAGGACATGGCTAAATCGACTTAAAATTACTCAAGGACCCAGAATATATATACTTTATAGGGTCTGAGATGAATAATAAAAAAGTTTCACACGGAATGACAAACTTAATATACCCTCTTCACAACTAATTGTGGTGGAGGGTATAAAAAGAGTAATTTTTCGGATTTCAGTATTTTGGGCATTACTCTGCTATTTCTTAACCGATTTGACAGATTTATATACCGACGTGTTCGCCAGTTATTTTGGCTATACAACTGGGACTCGGGAAGATCGATGGTTCCCGAAAATGGGTATTTTTCAAAAAAAATTAATATCTTGGTCATAACTTTTTCGTATCTGGACCGATTTTCCCGAGTTTTTCAGAAAATATTTTCTATTAAAAATTTCCGATATTTTGATATAGGTATAAGGAGTTACAGTAAAAAAATTCAGGTTTTTATACAATTTTTAATACTTTTTGTATGGGAGGTACCACGTCCACTTCTCCAATCCGACCCACATTTTGTGGGATGATGTGTATTTATAAATGTTTCTACCTAATTTGAAAACTTTGGCTCTGGCCGTTCTCAAGATATACAGAAAAAAGTAATAAAAATACAACAACCACAAGGGATTTTTTGGAAAAATTTAAGACAGTCGTGGTTTTTTGGTCATATCTCAGCCATTGTTGGACCGATGTGGCTGAATAGCAAGAAACGGTGGACTATATGTGACATAAATGTAAAACAACCTAGCTGCTATCATGTCTGGAGTCTCCGGAAAACACATATCAAACGTAAGACGGACAGACAGACGGACGGACAGACGGACGGATATCGTTAAATCAACTTCTCTCCTCATAAGTACCCAGAATATATATACTTTATAGGGTCTAAGATCAATATTGTAGAAATTACAAACGGAATGACAAACTTATATATACCATTTTCCACCTGTGGTGAAGGGTATAAAAATTATGTATCGGTTGTGTCGTTTGTTAAATATGCCTTTCGAATTACTTGTTAGGGAGCCAGGTCCATCTATCAGGTCTGCCTACTTGTACAAAAACAAAAAACCTTTTTCTTTTAAGCTGTCAAAAACTTACTACCACATATACAAAGCAAAGGAAAAAAAAGTGTATGTAATAGTGCTGGGAAACTATCGATAGACTATCGATAGTCTGAAAATATCGGAAATATCGATAGGAAAAATATAAATATCGATATTTTTAGTATTTACAATACAGATATGAAGGCATCTAACAGCAGCTATACACACACAGTTTTTTGCCTCAAATTTTTACTTGCTATTATTAATTCGCGCTGAATTACAGCAATGAATACAAACAACAAGAATGGTAAGTGGTATGGATTGCTTAAGGCTAGATTACACTATCTCACAAGTCTTACGTATTCCATAATACTTTGTGTGATAGAAATCTAATGAGTTTTGTTGCGACTGTCAAAAAATCTAATGTAGCCTGACAGTTTCTGTTCACACCATCACACAAAGAATAAACACTCACACATGAAATAAAATGCAACCCTGATCCGATGAAAAGTATTATTGTTTAGAAATTTTTCGAAAAACGATGAAGTCGTATGGGATGTCAAACTTTTTTCATAACACTTGTAATTTTCGTGACACATTGCATTCACACTATCACACTTTGTCATATTACTTGAGTTTTTGACATGTATTTATACAAAGTATAATAGTGTAATGTAGCCCTTAGCAGTGTTTTTTACTGCTAATTAAAGGCCTTTAAGTCGAAATTTGTACGTGTTTATATAGGGACTGAAATGTCAAATATTTTTGTAATGTTGTAAAATAAAAATGCAAATCCAAATGCAATTGCAAGCATAGGACAAAACAATGAACGACCATTAGAGGATAAGTCCGCTAGATTGATTACCTTTTTGGGTTTAGAATTAAGAAAATTGAAAAATTCTTGACGAAAGTACGAAAAAACAGAAGTAAAGGAAAAAACATGTAAAATCGATTAAAATGGATAATCATTCAGGAAAGCAAATTTCGATCTACCAAATGTTAAAAATACAATTTGGTTTAAGGATTGATGTTTGACTAGTGATGTCAGCAGTCGTCGATGGCTGCGAGTGTAAGACGGCAAATCCATTTGAGGAGATCGAGTGGTTGCGATCGAAACATGTCATGGTAACCTGCCGGCCAGGGTTCGAGCCCGAGCCACGTCAAGAATGAAAGATTATCAATAACAATTTTAATTGATTTTCATGTTGTAAAATTCCTTTCTTCATAAAAATAATTAAATAAAAATTAAATTTCATGAACTTAAGCCTAATTAAAAATTTGGATTAAAAACCATAAATAGTTCAACAAAATAACCACAATACTCATTATTAAGAAAATTGTTTAAAGTTGCAATGGAATATCTTATAGTCCCTGTTATTTCGGTTCCTATAGAAAGGTACTTATCAATTTTTAAAAAACTGCCATCTATAATAACGTGCGTATATACATACGTCTATACATTCAATAAAGTGATGAAAACAACGGACTGTAGCCTTATGAAAAAATACTTAATGTTTTCCTGCACAAGTACAAACATTCAGTCGATAGTAATATCGATATATCGATAGTGAAATTTGAGCTATCGATAAATATCGATAGTAGAAAATATCGATAGTATCCCAGCACTAGTATGTAAACAACCTTTGAAAGCTCAAAAGAACGAAAACAATGTTCATCAAGCTTCTTGCGCAGACCTTTTCAATGGGCCTTGTTGGGGAGTGTTTAAACAATTAAAAAATATCCAAATTAAAAAAACATGTTTTAAGAAATTAAAAAAATAAAAAAATTGTATTTACATTAAAAAAAATTGTAATGTTTCACAAAATAACAAATGGATGCAATAATTTTTTTTTTTATTGTTGTGAAAGTGGTGCTGTATCATAATGCGATTACTTCTAAACTTATTATGATTAAAATCGCAACAATATGATTATTTCTAAACTTATTATGATTAATATGATAAGAATATGAATAAGGGAAAAATAGAATGATGTTATATTACGAATATATTTGGTCATAATATGATTCAAACATAATCGTAATATGGTGACTACAATCATGAATGTTATCATAATATGTTGCTCCTAGAATATGTTTACCACAACCGTGTTTTTTCTTTGCGTAAATAGAAAATTTGGCGACATTAACTTTTATTATAGCTGCTATGCACAGTAGGTAATTTGGTCTATATTTTTGGCCAAAATTCAAAATCTGCACTTTAGAAAAAGTAGTTTTTTTTTTGTTGTAATGTGATAAAGAATACTTCAAAGCAAACAGAAGTGAATTTTCATTTTATAAATAATAAAAAAACCATTCATCGCCTGACTCTTAAAGTCAATGTATACAATCAACAGTTTAAGTGGGGCGCGCGTCGCACAGTGCTTTGGCCCATAGAAAAAATAAAAAAAAAAAAAAATCTTATATTGTACTTAAAAATGTACAGATCGATATATGACAAAATAATTAAAATGAATTTTGAAGAATTTTTAAAATTCAACTCTTTTTGGCGGCGGTAGAGGGCGCCAAAGTTTGAGAATTTATAGTAAAAATGGCCAAACAACTACTTGAGTTTTACATGCTTTAGGAAAACTGTTGTAAACCTGTTGTTTTTTAAAGCACGAGATTAAAATTTTTTTCTGTAGTAGTTTACTATATTTAGAATTAACTGTAAAAAAATTTTATTGAATTATTTTCTTATAAGTGTTTTTTTATTGGTTTGAAAAATGCTTATTATTTACTTAAGCTCTAAAAATTTTCTAACTTTGGTGGAATATTAAAAAAAAAGAAAAAAAACGTCTATGGGTTTTTTTCTGATTTCGAATATTTAGACTGTTTTCTAATAACTACAAGAAAAAAAATTTTAAAAATTTTACGACAACTTGAAAAAAAAAATTTTTTTTTAAATGGCTATTTTCATGATTTTTCATCAAATTTTGATAGTTTTCAGGAGTTTAAAAGACAACTACTACAAATACTGTGAAATATTAATTCAAACTTATACCATTCAATAAAAAACAACAAAAATCAAAATATGTATAAAACATTTTTTGTGTTTGTCTGCATTTTACGGCATAAGAGGGCGCTGAAATCACAAATGCCCTTGGTTTTTTTATTGGTTTAAGAAAATAGTTGTAAAAAATTCATTTTCTGGATTACGAGATTCAAATTTTTTTCTGTAACACCTTACTATATTCTAAACCATTTATAAAAAAAATTTTACTGGAATTATGCTCCTATACATATTTTTTAATGGTTTGAAAAATGCTTATTATTTAGTTAAGCTCTAAAAATTTCTTAACTTTGATGGAATATTAAAAAAAAAAGAAAAATATGGTCTATGGGTTTTTTTCTGATTTCGAATATTTAGACTGTTTTCTAATAACTACAAGAAAAAAAATTGAAAAAATTTTACCACAACTTGAAAAAAATGTATTTAAAAAAATGCTATTTTCGTGATTTTTGCTCAAATTTTCATAGATTGAATTAGTTAAAAAAAAATAAACTAGGAACATAATAAGAAATATTAAGGTATTAAAGTGGTTTTATGTAGTTATAATGAAACGTAACTAATAACTAAAATAAATTTCAGGGTGCTTGTCCGAAGAAGCATTGGAAGCCAACCACAAAATCGTGAGAAAAACCAGACTGTCCCACGACGACACTCATTAAGATTCAATGACTCATTTAATACTTTCCTTAGATCCGTTGTTATCTTCAAAAAGGAATCCAAAGACTAAAAAAAATATATTTTTTGAAGAAATTGAGAAATATATACTGAGAGAAAATGTTGATGAACCAGCTAAAGATGACGAAACAAATGTTTCGTTAAGCGGCAATATTTTTTTGGAAGAATCCAGTACTGAAGATGATTTATTCTAATTAAAAAATGACCATATGTATGTAAATGTAATAAATAAATTAGTTTAAAGAAAATTAATTAGGAATATAATAAGAAATAATTCCAAATAATTCGTAGTATCGGCTCAGAATCACTAAAAATATTAGTATTTACATACAAATTGGCGACAATGACTTTTACTATAGCTACTATGTCATGACAAAATGTTGTCCAGGTAGTTCCAAATTAAACCATAGGTTCCATATAAGCCCTCATCCAAAAAACTCATGTATGTAGATGAAGATATCTAAATAATATTCGGCAGAAAGAACTTTTAAACGAATCTTAGCCTCATAACATAATTTTGTTCTGGCGGGTCCATGATTGCCAAAATGGATTTCACTCTATGAAATTTGATTACACTCTAGGAAATTTGTTTTTAAATACTATGCTATAGGGAATCACATGGTCCGGTTTGACCGATTATACTTTCTTACTTGTTATTTTTGCAAGAGCATTTTAAGCGTTTTTAACTAATTTTTCATTAAATGATGTTTTTGTATTTTTCACATTATTAATCCGATTCTACTATTGGCATACATATATATCTAACAAATATCAATTTTCATACCAAATTTTATTACAATTCGACAATTTTTGTAAGTGCTATAGCATTTTTAAGAAAAAGGATATATGGCAGGACCTTGAGTCCTTGTTCAGATTTAAATGAAAATTTACACACACGTTGCTAGTAGTGTGTGTATCAGTATGACCATTCTTTGTAGTTTTGTGGGCATTATTGAAGCTAAAATTACATTTTTCCATTTCAGGACACATGGGAGGTAGGCGTGTCCTTGGACCGATTTGTCCAAAAATTCATATTTTTCTTAACTAAGCTATTTTATGCTAGTGTACCAAATTTCAAAAATTTCCGACAACTCCTTCTATTTATGTCCCTTCGTTATATGGGGACAAAGCACTGTGCGTCGTGTTATTTTTTGATTACAATAACTGCCAATAGCTTTTAATAAAAAAACAAATGCAAAATACAATAAAATATGGAAAACAATATTAATAGTAAGTGCTAAATAAATACATAATCATTGTTTCAAATAAAATAGTTTATTGGTGAAAAAATCAATCTTTTGATCTTATCTCAATTAAAAAAAATAAATAAAAGTTTTATACAACTTTGGAGAAGCTTTTGAAAAAGTTTAAATTTTTTTAAAGCTAAAATTAATAAAGTGATGATAAGTATTTGATTTTGAGATTGTATAATACATTTCATGCTGCGTTTTGTTGCGTTTTTTGAGATATCCCATTTTTTGCGGGCAACCTCTATTCGCTTTTAAAAATGTTTGTCTTTATTTGTTTCAGAAATGGCAAAAATCAAATAGAAAACGTGAAGTATTTGAGACGAAAAACTCAGAATGGTTAAGTGGAGGATTTGACAAACACTGCCCGCTGGGCTTTCTTTTCCAGTTCTCATTGGATTTAGAATCATCCAAACAAAATATTCTTGGCTGCCAATGACTGCGACTATGCATAAGCTTTTAATTCATTCAAAAGAAATAGTTGAAAGTAAAATTGTTCCAATTGGCTGTTTTTGAGAAGATGCTGCTGAGTCGCGCCATATACTTAATAAATCTGCTATACTGGTTCATGCCAGAAAATGCAGCCGCAAAAATAATAAGTCAGATATTTTTAACAGAGCCATGGATATGCCAGACTCACTTGTGTCTTCTCTATGTCTAAAAAGACGAATGGATACTAGAAAACGCATTCAGCTTCCTAAAGAAGTAATTGATATGTTATCAAGTCCAAAAGTTACTCCAATTAGCTTTGAAGACGCTGATGATCTTAGCGCCAGTGAAGACGATGAGTGCGCAGATGATGTCAATATGTTAACATACACAATTTACACAAATGTTTTGGATGTCATTTAATTAGAAAATTAATACGATATACCAATTGAGTGGAAAAAATAAATTTTAAAAATATTGTTTCAACGCGTATCTGTGCATAAGAATGCGATATTTAGAAATTCTTAGTTCAGTATTAGTTTAAGAGGTAATAAGTTTAAAGGTACATAAAAAAGTTAATATGCAAGGTTTGTTAAAATTTTGTCCGCCTGTTATTAATTTTGGCCAAAAAAATAGGAAAAATTACCCATAGTGCTATGTCATGGATGGTAGGACCTGAAACTACCATATAACCCCCTCCCCTTCCTAAAAGCCGAAAAAATCTCATTTAGATATTGATATCTAGAGAGAATCGTAAACTCATAATATGGCGAACTCGTAAATAATCTTCTGTGTAGAATAAGTGGTGTACGTTATCACTTGGTCGGACTTGACCGACTTACTTTCTTACTTGCATTTTTTTATGATTTTTGTTAAAGTAAAATATTAAGAGGAAATATTTGTAAATAATATGGAATTTAATTTAAGAGCAATTCCAAAGAGTTGGCGGTAACGGAATAAAGCCTGCAATTGATTTTTCTCGTTAAAACGTATTGTTTGCAATATGATACAGATATGGATAACTAATTTCACTTTAATTATACCCTACAACACCGTAGGTGGAAAGGGTTTTAATGCGTTATGTTGGCTGGCTAAGTTTATGTGGCCTTCTTTTGAGAAGAAACGCATTTTCAACTTCTTTTAAGCAAACATTTTTTTTACTTAATCTGTTGCAATTTCTTTCATGTAAATTTTGTTATAACGAAATTTTTAACAAAAACTTAAATAATTATATCGGATTAAGATTTTACTGGGCATTAGTGAAACGTGGTGGACGGAATGTGGGGAATTTAGTTCTCAAGGTACAAAAGTATATCATTCGGGAAACCGGAGGGGAATTCACAGAAGTGGTGTTGCTATCATTGTTAAAAATAACATAGCAGCCTGCGTCACTGGTTATGTTCCGATATCCGATAGAGCCATGATGATAAAAATATCCGCAAAACCGATTAATATGAATATAATACAAGTCTATGCACCCACATGTGATGGTGATAACGATGAAATTGAACAATTTTACAGCGATGTGGACAAATTATTGAAAATGACTAAGCCGCACGATATTACAATAATCCAAGGCGATTTTAATGCGAAAGTTGGGCAGGAAGAAACAACTGAAATCACAGGGAAATTTGGCTTAGGCCAACGGAATGAACGTGGAGAAAGATTAATACAATTCTGTCAAGAATATAAACTAAAAATCACTAACACTTTGTTTAGCCTTCACCCGAGAAGACTTTACACTTGGAAATCGCCACAGGACAACAAGGGCAATCTTGTCAGAAACCAAATCGATTACATTTTAATAAATCGGCGTTTTTCCTCGTGCGTGACTAGGTGCTTCACATATCCAGGGGCCGACGTTCCTTCTGACCATAACCTTCTGCTATGCAAAATACGTATCAAACTATGTACCACCCGCAAGAAAAAGCCACAACGAAAACTTAATATTGGAAAACTTAATGACCCATTAACAAAACTAGCAATGACAGACCAATTAAATGCAGAACTCAATAACATCGATGGAGAGGATGTCGAAAATCTCTGGAATAACGTAAAAAATTCCATCAACGCTATCACTAATAATATCCTGGGAACCACACCATCAAAAAAAAGACAAGACATGGATGACAGACGAAATACGAGAACTTCGCAAGGAACGAAGCAAACACAAAAACTCTAACTATGAAAGGTATTGGGAGATAAATCAGGAAATTAGAATCGAAACTCGGGCCGCATAAAATGCGCAAATAAATAGACAATGCCAAGAAATTGAAAGACTACAAATTCTTCACGACGATTTCAATCTTCACAAAAAATTAAAGGAGGCATCCGGAATATATTCAAAGAGATCGTATGCAGTATTATTTGATGAGAACAATACCGCCATATTCGAAATAGCAGAAAAGAAACATCTATGGGAAGAATATATAAAAAACCTCTTCACGGACGACGAAAGAACAGAACTTCTTAATACTGATGCAGAAACCAATCTTACAGGAAGGCCAATAATTACAGAGGATGAATTAAAATCGGAAATTATATCAATGAAGGACAACAAGGCAACGGGCCCAGATCAAATACCTGCCGAAGTTCTTAAACTAATAGATGGAAATAATATCCAACTATTATTGAGATTGTTCAACCAAATCTATGAGACAGGACAGTATCCTCAAGACTGGCTTAAATCGACGTTTATTACAATACCCAAGAAAAATAGTGCGAGGACATGCAGTGATTACAGACTTATAAGTCTAATGAGCCATGCTTTAAAAATATTTTTTAAAATTATACATAGACGAATATACCCAATATGTGAGGCATATGTGGGAGAGACACAATTTGGATTCAAAGAAGGCATGGGAACACGAGAGGCACTACTAAGTGTGTAAGTATTAACCCAAAAATGTCGTGAGGTTCAAAAAGATGTATATCTCTGCTTCGTTGACTACGAGAAAGCATTCGACACGGTTAAACATGACAAATTGATGGAAATTTTAATCTCTATTGGACTGGAGGAAAGTGATATAAGATGCATCAAAAACCTATATTGAAAACAGATATCTAACATTCAAGTTGATGGTGAACTGACTGACAATGTTCCAATTTTAAAAGGAGTAAGACAAGGGTGTATATTATCACCTCTTTTATTTAATTTATACTCGGAGAAAATATTCCGAGAATCACTTAGTGGAAAGAATATCGGTATAAGGATAAACAATACATTAATAAATAACATACGATATGCCGATGACGCTACATTACTAGCAAGCAGCTTACCGGGATTACAGAAATTAGTAGATGCACTTATGCAAACTAGCGAGATATATGGGTTAAAAATTAACATTAAGAAGACGAAATACATGATTGTGAGCAGAAAAAAGATCCAAACTAATACTTCAATACGGATAAACAATTCCACAATAGAAAAAGTTTCAACATTTAAATACCTGGGAGTTCATATTAACGATCAATGGGATATGTCTAGAGAAATTAAATGTAAGATTGAAATGGCCAGAGACGCCTTTTTGACATATAGTAAAACACTAACTAGTCACGACATAAGCCTAACAACAAAAATACGTTTCATAAAATGTTATGTATGGTCCGTACTACAATATTCGGCGGAAACATGGACGATAAAGGTGTCAGATGAAAAAAGATTAAATTCGTTTGAAATGTGGATTTTCCGGCGAATATTAAAGATTCCATGGACTGACCGCGTTTCGAATGAAGAAGTGCTGAGGCGTATGAGTATCGGACGTGAAATAATAAAAAATATAAAAACACGGAAAATATCTTATTTGGGTCACATAATGCGAAATGGAAAATATAGAATACCCCAAACCATTTTACAGGCCAAAATTGAAGGAAGATGCCCGAGAGGAAGAAAGGAAATAACGTGGTTGAAAAACATTCAAGATTGGACAGGTCACCAAGACGAAAGTAGTCTTCTGAGGGCAGCCAAGAACAGACAACTCTCTATAATATAATGAGAATAAAAACAAAAAAAAAAAAAAAAAAAACAAAATTATTGCTATGTACTTTATAATTATTGTATGATCGCTTATATCCGAATACGGATTGGCAAATAAAGAAGAAGAAGAAGATTTTTTTAATAAAACTCTAACTAAACAATTTAAGATGTTTTGTTTTTGATAGTGATTTATTGAAAATTGATTTTAATGCTCGTTTAATGGGAGATATCCCAAGAAATTTAAGAGTGAATGCCATAGAAGCCGTAAAAGAAAAAGTTTAGAATATTAAGCAAAAAATATTTATTGAAAAACTAAGGGCCAAACTGTGTAAAAAGCAACGCAACGCCAAAAATGTCATTGAAAGCCAAAACAAAGTCAAAAAAAAAAAAAATTTATCATTTTGCTGTTGCTTTCTACTAACCTTAAATAATTTATAGTTCTGTTACTAAAAATTAAAAAAAACTTGCTCATATTCGTTCCATATGACTGGAAATCATACCACATAATTTCGTGAAACCAGTCTATAATTTACGATAGCCCCCAAGATCGGACCATAATTTACTATAGATCGGCACAACCGAATATAGCACTGTTGCTTGTTTTGATTAAATTTTAATATCCTGTGTTATTATTTCTAGTTTTATCGGGCTTCAAAAACAACCATTACATATTAAATTTTAAAATTTAGTTTTGTCATTATTTTGTTATTTTCACAAAATTCAGAACACGGGTGCTAAAATTTATTTCCACACGCAAAGAAAAAACATGGTTGTGGTAAACATATTCTAAGAGCAACATATTATGATAAGAATTATGATTGTAGTCACCATATTAAGATTATTATTGAATCATATTATGACTAAATATACTCGTAATATGTCATCATAATATTTTTCCCTTAATCATATTATTATTCTGTTAATCATACTAAGTTAAGAAGTAATCAAATTATTGTCATGTTAATCATAATAAGCTAAGAAATTAATCATATTATTGTCATGTTAATCATAATAAGCTAAGAAGTAATCATATTATCATCATGTTAATCATAATAAATTTAGAAGCAATCATATTATGATAAAGCACCTTTCATAGCTGTCATAAAAATACAAAATAAATTAAAATATTTTTGCATCGATTTTTTATTTTGTGGCTTGTAAATGTAAAATTTGTAAAAATTGTAAATTTTTCTTAACGTTAATCAAATAGCGGAGTTCAATATAAGGCTTGCAAAAGAGCAAATGAAAAATCTGTGGTTTTCATGGGCAACCGCGTGTGTCCATTTTTTCGATTTTAAGATGTTGATGAAATATCGTAGCACTTTTATAAAATATGTATAACGAAATCTCTGTGTTTTTTGTTGTTGGATTTTACAAGAAAACTATGATATTTTGCATTTGCACTATTACATCACTAATACTTGAATGAACTCCGCTAATATTTTAATTTTTTAATATCTTTAAACTTATTTTTTTTATGGAATTTTATCTTTTAATTGTTTAACCGCTCACAAATAAAAAAACGACACAACTGCTTCAAAATTATTTTACAAATGGCGCTAATATAATATGATTAGAGTAAAAATAGTTTGATTGCATCTTTAACATAATATGTATAGAAAGTTATCATGTTATGGCTATTAAATATCATGATATGGTTGTGAGAAATATAATATGTTTAGAAAGTTATCATAATTAAGTTGTTAGAAAAATAATTATTTTTCGGTCAACAATACTCAAATTCATAATTGCGATAAACATTGATATGTTTACAGTAACTATAATATTGTTGATATTAAATAAAAATAACAAATATTTGTGTACGACAACAATATATTGTTACATTAAACATAGTGTTGTTGCCGTAACCATGCCCAACCATGTTTTTTCTCTGCGTGCAGTTTTGAAACTTAAGCTTTATTAAACATTTCCTTTAAACCCTAAAAGCCTGAAATTATTGCATTAATCCATTCTAATTGTTCCTTTTAATATTTTTTTTTATTAAAATGCTAAAATATTTGCATATTTTTTTTTTTTTTTTGAAGGTTAAACCAGCAAAGAGTTCTGCTTGTCTGTCTATCTAGAAATGGAAAACTGTGCAAACATCATCATAACCTTGTGTCACAAGGTATGTAATCATCTGTGTAAAGAATTTCTTTTAAATTGTCATGATTTTCATATTTGCACAACCATTTTCTACTCTACAAACCAACCACCCAATACGATCTATTCTTTTTGTACTTTTTTTCAACTTACAAAAGTAAAACCAAATTATAAAGTAAAATCGCGCATAGTTCTTGTGCTGCTGACATGGCAAATGTCTATGATGTTACGACGTTTTTTACGTGCTGTTTTCTTCCACTTTCTTTCACGAAAGAGAAAAGTACATGTCAACATTGTCATATTCATCACCTCACACTGTGTTTCTTTCAATGATGCCTGCTACTGGAGCTGTTGCTGTTAACTATAAAGCGACTGTTGGTACGAGGACGAGTGATTGTGTGGCATGAAGCATTTAAAGTTATGAGGCTGTAAAGTGATGAAAAGTGTTTGTATTTTGGGTACATGAATGTTTACTTTGTTTCATGTGTGTGTGTGTGTGTGTTTTAGTTGCATGAATAAGTGTAAACGTGTGAGTTTGTGTGTTGCATGCAAATGTGTATTTCTGTGATCTGGTGTCGTTGTCATACTCGTTACCATGATTGAAAATCGAATTCATAAATCATAACTTTTATACAGAACAGAAGAATTGCGAAAAAAAAATCGCATAAAATAAAAATAACGAAAAAAATTTATGCAAAAAATAGAATGAAACAAATTGAAGTGTTTTATAAGACTGTAACGAAACTTGTATACCTTCTAATTTCGTTTAATTCTATTTATTAAAATATATCGTTTATAAAAGTTTCTATATATTTCATTATATTTTCATAATTTTAAAAGAAAACTACCCCTAATAACATCAATAGAGAACTTATCACTGATGTTGAGCTTTTTAAGAAAACTATTACTAATGAAGGCTCTCTATTGAATAATATCACTGAATCCTACATGATCCTAGCTTCTGTAAACTTTGTGTCAACACCAGGGTTTAAAAAACTGCAGACGAAACCAAAAACTGCCGAACAAAAAACGAAAATTTGTGTACAACTTTTCGGTTTTTGAGTTGGCTTGACATCGACTGACTACATTAAATAAATTAGAAGTAAAGGCATTAGTTTTTTTTTTGGCCAATGACAAATGAAGAAGAGGAAGTAATGGCAGTTTTTCTACTTTGACTGCAGTTTTTTAAACGCTGGTCAACACACTGAAAACGGAATTGGTACTCTTTACTAGAAAGTTTAAAATCGATAGTTTTAGGCATCGTAAGCCTGGGTGTAGTTCTCGATTGTGAACTATTTTGAGACCATAACTTACGGGAGAGGACCGATCGGGCTATTGTGGATTTATATATCTGCAGAAGAACTGTTAAGAAGAAATGGGGCTCAGTACTAAGGCCGATTAATTTTCAGTTGGTGATATTATTGTAGCCTGCCATGGTTTAGAATCTGTGCTGTAGACTGCTTGAAAGAGTTAATTGGTAAGTTGTATTAATGATTGGATCGCTTCGCTCTATACCGATGACGGCACTTTTACCATACTGAATTGGCTGGCAATTGAGCGTATAACTAAACAAAAAGCTCTGAGCTCGGCGGTTGTGCGAAATGTTGTCGGGTTATGGTCGACGCAAAGTTTTGTTCATATTTGCTTTTTACATTCCGACTAACCTTGAGGGGCTAATCTATTGCATTCCGGAACTCTTTTTCAGTGCATCATTTACAAATCATTCTGGCAATGAGCAATGGATGTCCGATTAGTCTTTGGAATTATTCGATTCTAAATTAGGCATTTAGGTAGGTGGATGTTTCTACATAGCGAAACTGGGTACAGAAGTTCCATTTATGTTGCTGGATTAGGGCAGCGTCGTGAAGGCGAAAAAAAGTATTATCGTATGTTCAAAGATATATGCATATTTACAGACAGCTAGGCTGTTATTGCAGCTTTTGAGTTAACTGACATTTTAAGTTAATGTTGGCGGGGATCCCAGAAGACAGTGGATGTCGGGGAAACCCCTTTGCGGATAATCTAGTCAAACAGGGTTGTATTTTGGACGAATTCTTCTTGGACAACCTAGTTGGTATTTTATTGGCTCGTTGCAGTACTTTTCTCAAATGTGTGTCGTTGAGGAAAGCACAATTGAAATGACAGGCTGAAATTACTTGATTTCAGGCCAAAATTATATTGCCTAGATAAGATGCAGGAAGACCGGCATACAGCACGAGTTTGGTAGGGATTAAATTAGAACAGTGAGATCAGTCATAAAGAATCACAGGCTAATGGGGACCCATGCAATCAGGCAATGTCTGGAATAGTTATAATGATTAGTGTAAGAGCTGTCTGAACGAGGAGGTGAGGATTATACCTGACTTTCTCAGCCAGTACCTGGTCTCAGGGATATATGGATAAGGTATTTTGGGTGACCAGAGTCTCCCTGTTTGGAAATTCCATCTGAAGTGGGACTAAGGTCAATCGTCCTTTACAGCAAGGAATCGAAATGGTGATGCTGTACTTGTGTTAGCTACTTATTGAACTTAACCTTATAATAGTTGACAGCTCTCTATAGCATTGCGTTTTATATAAAATACTTGTCATTGATGATAATAGATATGTGGATGCCATAAGCACCACGACCCAGAGGATCTTTTATGCAGCCTGCGTACCTCAACATGTGAGATTCAGGTTACGTATTAAGTATATTACCCTGCCTGGTGATAGATCATACATTTTAGTTTGACTCATCATTTGCCCGCCCAAAATTTCCGGAACAGCAGCAAAGAATATATTCTGACATTTCGCCACCATCCTCACAAAATCTGCATATCTTGGTTCGAATTTTACCTTTTATACAGTGATGTTATTTAAGACCACAGTGGCCCATAAATAGACGGCTGTAGGAAAAATCGCCCAAGAAAAAAAATGAAAAATCGCCCAAAAGAGGCTGTAGGAAAAATCGCCTAAAGAAATATGCTAAAAAAAAAAATGAAAAATCGCCCAAAAGAACATGAAAAATTACCCAAAAAGTTATATATGAAATTTTGCCCAAAAGAAACGAAAAAGGGCCCAAAATAAAAATGAAAAATTACCCAAAAAGAAAAAAAGAATTTGTTAAAAAAAAAAAAAAAATTTTAAAATTACCCAATTTGCAAAACAGTGTTTATTATTCATATAAATTTAGTAACATACAAATGTAAGTTTTAAGTAAAAAATTGCATTGTATCTTCAACAGCTGCGCGGCAGCTTTGTGCACTTTGTGCACTATTCAATAGTTAAATATTAATTAATCACTGCATAGTTATAATCAATTACTCAAAACAGAATATGGCTTTTTGCAAGGTGGCATGTCATAAAGTCCAGTGGCGTAATGTCCATGGACACTGTGACACTTTTGAAAATGTCATAACGTCCGTGGGTATTAAGACACTTTGCAAATGGACATTATGTCATTTTTAAAAATGTCATAAGGTCCATAATTACTAAAGATGTTTAATACAAAAAAAGATCTACATACACGCAGAGAAAAACCTGTTTTATTATGGTCACAACCAACAAAACTATTTTTAAAGAAACTTATTTTACCATAATATGGTTTAACAAATACCGGCAGCGCTTACTAAAGCGTCTCGGCATAGCCGGCCTTCGGCCAGGAGCAAGTATTTTCTACTCTATGGTATAACAAGAACCGGCTTCGCTAACTAAAGCTTCTCTGCATAGCCGGCCTTCGGCCGGGCGCAAGGATTTTCTCCACTATGATATAACAAAGACCGGCTTCGCTAACTAAAGCTTCTCTGCTCAGACGGCCTTTGGACGGGCGCAAGGATTTTTTGCTTTATGGTATAACAAGTACCGGTTTCGATAAGCAAAGCTTCTTGTTTCCGAACGAAGGCCGACTTCGCAGATAAGCTTTAGTTAGCGAAGCCAGTATTTGTTTTACCATAGAGGACAAAATCCTTGCGCCCGGCCGAAGGCCGGCTATGCAGGGAAGCTTTAGTTAGCGAAGCAGATTTTTGTTATACCATAGAGGAGAAAATCCTTGCCCCCGGCCAAAGGCCGGCTGTGCAGAGAAGCTTTAGTTAGCGAAGCCGGTACTTATTTTATCAAAGAGGAGAAAATCCTTGCGACCGGCCAACGGCCGGCTATGCTTTCGAGTTTGTTTACGGACACTATGACACTGGACGTTATGACATGCTACCTTTTTGCAATATGTCCCGTTTTTTTTATAAATAACATTTAGGAATTCGACGTAAAGTAATAATGAATGATTTAGACAATAAGTATGTCAGATTTTGACGAAATTTTAAAAATGTAAAATGGCCTGAAAAAATGTGCTATTTTTCATATAATATTTAAAATTTAAAATTTAAAAAACGAAAAATCACCCAATAATAACGAAAAATAGTCCAAAAATTTTGGGTCTCTTTTCATATGAATTCAGGCCCAATTTTGCATGGAATTTTTTTTTGGGCGATTTTTCATTTATTTTTTGGGCCATTTTGGGCGATATTTTCTACAGCCCCCAAAAGAACATGAAAAATAACCCAAAAAGTTAAATATGAAATTTTGCCCAAAATAAACGAAAGCAAAAACGAATTTTTTTCCCAAAAAAAAATGAAAAATTACCCAATTTGCAAAAAAGTGTTTTTTATTCATATAAATTTAGTTACATACAAATGTAAGTTTTATGTAAAAAATTTCATTGTATCTTCAACAGCTGCTCGGCAGTATGGACAGTTATGTCACTTTGTAGAGTGTCATAATGTCCACAACATGTTATGACATGCCACCTTTTCGCAACATGTCCCGTTATTTTTACAAATAACATTAAGGAATTCGACGTATAATGATAAGGAATGATTTAGACAAATAGTATGTAAGATTTGGACGAAATTTTAAAAATGAAAGATGGTCCGAAAAAATGGGCTATTTTACAATATTTTTGGGTGATTTTTCATAATGAAAGCCATGGGACGGAGTCACAAATCTTTTGGAATGTCTTAAACCAGAAAACAGGTGTGTGAAGGAATTCACTTCCGGAACATGTTTGTATCGTGCCATTAATGGGACAAAAAGGGACGCCGGGGAAAGGCTCAGAGCCAATAAATGGACCTATCTGCCAAGCATTCAGCCCATTCGATGCCCACATTGCCAGGCACCCAAAACAAATTCAAATCATTGTGCTTCCCCAGATTGTTCAGAGATATAAAACTGTTCATGACTAACTTGGACTTCACCTCTAAAAAAGATAGTGCTCTAAGAGCGGCCTGGCTGTAAGACATTTTAAATTATCTCAAGCCATTTGCTCTCCTCCTCCGACAATCCCTAGCGCCTAAAGATCGAAGGCTGGATGCCCATAGCCAAGCGCAGGGCCCATAACACCATTTATCTGTTTCGAACATTCGGTGAACCACCCCTAGTCCGCGCGACCCTGTCACTGATAATAGTTTTCCATAGAAAACTTATCAGATATAAAAGTTTTAAAACAATTATCGATTAAAAACGGTTGTTTTTAAAAGATATGATGATTCGAACAATTTGAAAATCCCTTTCTGAATTAACGTCTTAATTTTTGTCAAATAATTTATATGAAAAGGCCGAATAAGGTCAATTTATATATAATAAAGACAGGAAATTAGAGGAAATTAAATCAAACTTAAAAGATACTGCAGATTAATTAAGCGATTTAAAATCGTTTCGTTTTAAAAATCGGTTTCTATCACTTCTGATACTTTCAATTTTCCTTTTTGGGAAACGGTTACAAAATTCTAAGCCAAGTCAATATACCACCGCAGACGTATTATTGATGAGACTATTAAAAACATAAAATGTTTAAAATTATAGCTTAACATGTTTTCAGCGACGAGACACAATATTTTCTCTTAAATTTTTTTTCTTTCAGCTGTTATGGAAATTTTCTCGATACTTTTACTTGTTTTTAAAGTATTAGATGTGTCGCACTCGTACAACTTAAAATTATGAACTTGTCGCGTTTCTTTTGTTGTTTTTCTTGTCAAACAGCAAAAACAAAAGAAAAAAATTCTCTGTTTTTAGTGGCAGAAAAAAAACTGTAAAGTTGCACATCATGTTGAAAGTGCTGTTAACGATGATGCCATTGAGAATGTAGTGTATGCATGTTTGTTAAATTGGTGGATGCTACTAAAGCTGATGATGTTCCTGTCATAGAAAATGATTAGAAAAGAAATTTCGATTTTCAAGAAATATATAACTCTGCAAAAAACTAGCAAGAACAATATTTAAATCTTCTTAAAATTATTATAGAGCATATTGTACATTTTTTCTTAATTTGTTTTTTTTTTTTTTGCTTCAAGCCTTCTTCGCTAGTTGGTTTTCTATGTCTTCCTGTTCTTGGTTAAATTTAATGCACCAAACTATGCAGATTTTCATATTTATTCTTTTGAAATGTAAAAAGCTTAAAAGAAAAGAAATATAAAAAAAACAAATACAATGAGTGAGCATATAAGCGAGTAAGAGTGCGAGTGAGTGACTGACATTGGCACGTGTTGTCAGCAAATTATAATAACATCATTTGATTGTTTTGCAAGGGTAAGTTTAACAGTGGTGTCGGAAGTTTTAACTGATATTTTTTCTACATCCTTTGAAGTAGGAAAAGTTCAAGGCGATATTTAATGTTTTTCTATTAAAAAAATATCACAGATGATAATTTTTTTTTTTAAATTACCACAGATGATATTTTGTTTAACGAAACACTATTGCAAATATTTTCAATACGACTTTGAATTATTTTTTTTGATGATGTGTTTTTAAAAAAAGAAAAATTGGTAATAATGATATTTGTTATGAAAAAATTATCACGGTTAATATGTCTCTATAGAATAATTATCCCGAATAAATTTTTTCGAGAAAATTTATTACTGATGAGGTTTTTTTTATAGAAAAATTAATTTTTTTATTTCTACTGATGATATGATGATGATAAAGAGAAATTTTAACCATACATAGTTTATATTACGTATGATGTTTTCATAAAAAAACTATCACTGATATAATTTATCTATAGAAAATTATCACTGATGCTAATTTAACAATAGGAGATTATTACTGATGATTTCCATAGAAAATTTTTTAACAAAAATGATTTATACTGATGATATTTTTAAAGAAAAATTTTAACTATTGATGTTTTATATTAATTATGATTTTTTATAACAAAATCATCACTAGCAAAATATTTCTATAGAAAATTATTACTGATGATAATTTTATAATGTAAATTCTTACTTATTCTACGTTCTGTATTAATTTCATCATTGGTATATATCACTATAGAATAATTAACACTTATGAATATATTCCAGAAAAGTCATTATTGTTGATGTTTTGTTTTATTTTTTTACATATACTGGTGATATTTTCCTAAAAAATTATAATCACTGTTAATATTTTTGTATAGAACAGTTTTAAATGTTAATAGTTTTCTTGATGATGATGTTTCTTTGCTACAAAATTTATCCCTAATGATATTTTCATAAAAATATTATGACTGCTATAACTATTCTATACAAAATTATGACTGATGTTATTTTTTAAAAGTTAATTCTATCAATGATATTCTTTTTTAAATCAATTATAGCTGATTTTTATTTTCTATAGAAAAATTATCCCGAATGATGCTTTTCAATAAAAAAATTATCACTGACAATTTTTCTGTATAGAAAAATTTGAACGGATAATATTTTTCAATTAAACTATGACTAGTGATATGATCTATACAAAATAAGGATTGGTGATAATTAAAAAAAACAATATGATTGATGTTATTTTTTCTTAAAAAAATCATTTGTATAATTATTTATTATTATGTTTTTTTATAAACAAATTATCGCTGATAATGTTTTTTTGAAGCAAATTTATTTAAATATGTTTTTTTTAATTATCACAGATAAAATTTTTCTATAGAAAAATTATCACTAATGAATTTTTTGATATTATACAGGTGATATTTTCTTAAGAATAAAGTTATCACAGTTGATATATTTCTATAAAAATTTTTAATATTAATAGTTTTTTTGATGATGTTGATTCTTTTGTAGAAAAATATATTACTAATGATTTGTTCTTATAAAAATATTATCACTGATATAATTTTGCACTGATGAAATCTTTTAATAGATAAGTTCTACCAATGGTATTCTTTTTTAAATAAATTATAGCTGAAGTTATTCTAGAGAAATTTTATCACTGGCAATTTTTGTGTACAGAAAAATTAAACCTGATAATATTTGTCTATTGAACTATGTCTAGTGATATCTGTGCATGAAAATAAATTATTACTCGTGATCGTAAAAAATAAAATTATAGTTAATGTAATTTTTCCTAAAAAAATTATCAGGAACGGTATTTTTCTTTAAAAATATATCACAATTTGGAAAATTTGGCTCTTGCCGTTTTCTAGATATACAGAAATCTACAATGTTTTTGTACCCCTCATATTTTGAAGAAAGGTTGTGCATTTATAACACAGCCATGTGCACGGACTACATGTGATAAAAAAACATATTAACCATTACAACCGACCGAATTGCTCTTCTCATTAGGATCCAGAATATATATATACTATATAGGTTCTAGCATCAATATTGTAGAAATAACGAACGGAATGACAATGTTGTATATACCCTTTTACTTTCGATGAAGGGTAAACTTAAAACTGAATTTTAACATCCCACTGTATTTTTATGGCAAACAATTTTTTTATCATCAGAAAAATATTGCCTTACCAGCACTCTTGCGTATCCACGTTTTTATGCGTTTGTTTTTTATTAAAAAAAAAATAAAAAATACTTTGTTTTTAGTTCATTAGTATGTTTCGCTTATTTTTATTTCATTAAATGACGACCATGGGACACCTTCAAATATATCTCTGCAACCAATGAACCAAAAACAAATTTTCATACCATATTTCTGCAGCTGAATATTATTTTACAGCAGCTTTTAAGAAGCAAATAAATATGGTAACTGGTGTTTTTTTTTTCCAAAAGTGAATCTTTTTTTCTTAACATCCCTTTAATATTATCCCTGCAGTTATCCTTGGTGCTGTTTGTTGGTACGTATGTATCTTAATCAAATGTATACACTTCACTAAATATGTCTTCATATTTAGTTTGGAAATTGTTGGCATAGGAAGTTGTAAAAAAAGAGAGAAGGAGTGATAGAGAGAAAAAGTAAGAGGGAAAGAGAGCGACAGAAGGAAAGTATACAAAGTGTAAGGTTCAGTTTTTTTGTTTTATTATTGGAGCTGATACTGGAGCAGTTCCTTTAATACACTTGGGTTGCGTTATTTCAATATTTTTTCTTGTTGTTTTTACTTCACTTACTTGTCATTTGCTTGTTTGTTGCTGTTTTATTATTATTATTATTATGTTGTTGTTTTGTATGATTGTAGCAGTAGTAGTGGCAGTTTATCAGTGATTGCATTAGGTTAACAAGGAGTCTTACTGTGCAGGGGCATACAGCCACTGTGACATCTGCATGATTTTAAAGTCTTACTCCGTCCATTTATTCATTTGCCCCTGCATTCGTTCGTTAAACAAAACGTAAATGAAAATTTAATTTAAATGTTGCCTCTTTTATTTCCGTTTGTTTTTTTTTGTTTCTTCATTTACTTGTATTATTTTTTTGTTAAACATTTCTTTGTATTTTTGTATTTCATCTTGTGATTGCTATTCGTTTTGTAATAAAGCATTTCTATGTGATTTAATTTTCACTTTGAGTTATTAAAGATTGTAAAAAGCTTTCCTTTTTGTACTTGCAGCCCTTCCTTTTTCACTAACGTCATCATCGTCATCATCATCATCATTTTCCTCAGCAACTTGTGTCTGTTTTTTGAGGGCACAAAGTGAGGCACTTGAATTTTCAATATTTTATAAAGTGTCAGAAAAACAGATTGCAATTGGATTTATAAAAAAAATAATCAAAAGAAAAAAAAAAAAACAATTAGAAAACTAGTGATTTAAAATTTTATGGTAAAATTTAATTTAAAAAAAGAGTTTTAAGTGCAAAGAATAGATTATAAATTCCTTTATGCTTTTTAAGGGTTTCATTTAAATTAAACTGATTTTATGATTTGTTTTTGTTTTCTTCAATAAGTAGCGAATAATATTAAATTTATGATGTAAAGGATAGTGCAACCATAATGCACGATGTTAATTGTGAGTTACACCTTAACGTCAAGTTTTTTGCACAACTTAATTTGACATTTCTTGACATTTTAACCATGGTGAGGTTCACAATTGAGCAGCGCGTTAAGATTGTTGAAGCCTTTTACGAAAATGGACGTTTAAATCAAAATGCATTTCGTTCAATTCGTGTTTTTGTTGGCACTTAATTCTACCAAATGTGTTTATAATTCTGTAGGAATTGTGAAAACACCTGTGGATACTTGCCCAGTTCATTCAATGCTGGCGGCGTCATCGGGCCGTACTTCTTAGAAAATGAGGTCGGCCAAGTAGAAGATGTAAATGGTGTTCAAAATCGCGAAATGATAGCGGACTTCTTGAGGATATGGACTTGGACGATATTTGGTTCCAACAGGATGGGGTACTTGCCACATAGCCAACGAAAAAAATGGCTCTTTTGCGCCAGAAATTTGGTGTTTTACGTCGTGGCGATGTTAAATGGCAACCACAATCATGTGCTTTGATACTATTGGACTTCTTTTTTGGGGATATTTAAAAGAAAAAGTTTACGTCAATTAGCCTTAAGGATGAGATATTTTGGTACATTAGCTACATTGAACCTTAATTATGTCACGGAGTCATTGAAAATATGAACCATCGGACAGAGGTATGCCACCGAAGCCGTGACGAGGATTTGGCTATTTTGTTTCATAATACATATACAATATTAAGAAAATTCCCTGTACTCAATTGTTATTTGATAATTAGGGATGAGATTTTCATGCACTAAAAAATCCAAAATATGCGCCATAAAATATTCAGTAAAAACTCCAAAATATGCATTACAAAAAATGAAAAATATGCACTAAAAACTTGCCCATTTTCAATAAAAAAGCGTTTGTTTTTTTTTTAAATTTTATTCAAAACATAGAAAATTACATTTAAAACAAAAACAATTTCTAAAATTTGTTTTTGTTTTAAATATAATTTTCTATGCGAACGTTAACGTGTGACATCGTGGGCCTGGCTGTAATTAACTATACAATTTAAAGTTTTGCTTGCAAAATCAAATAAATACTTTTTTATATTATCAAAAGTAAGCATTTGTCGGTTAAAAAGCTTTGAAGGATGCCAATTAATTTGGAGAATATTAATTTTCTAATTCAGATCCCACATTTGACTCCAGATCCAGAAGAGTTGAAATTTGTTTTATTTTTTGAAATCATATATTTTTTGCAACACGTTTTGGAGTTTGTTTTAATTTGTCGGGCTTTTTCCTTCCACATTGTTAATTTTACTTTCTGCCATATCAATTAATTTTTTTAATTGACTATTAAGTGAACTAAGTCCCTCCAAATTAGTTATTGTTTCACCAATATATCCGAAGTTGGAATGCTAATTGACTTTTGATGTTATTTTAATTTAATATTTCTTTTACTTTTTTTTATTGCATAAGCATCGGTAGCAACAAGCTCTTCAATAACATTCTTAAATTGCTCAAAGTTTTTTTAATAGTATTCTCAAGCATCTAGCCAGGTTCCCCTTCTTGTAAATACTGGCTTCGGCGGGATACATTTCATTATCAATTCATTATCTCGTGAAGGAGGCTTAAAAAATGTTTTTTTCTTTTATGCATTGGCTTCTGTGTGTAACCCATGTGCCAAGCAAGTAACATGTAACAGTTTTGGATAAATTGGTTTAGGACAATTGGCAGCCTTAACCATGTAGGTGCTGCATCGGCTTCAAATTGAAGGATCTTTTGTTGAAATTTTGTATTTTAAGCAGAGCTCCAAAAAATTTATTAGTTTTTTTTGGAAGATTTTTTTTGTATACAATATGAACATTTTTGGAGAACTTTTTTATACCCTCCACCACAATTAGTTGTGAAGAGGGTATACTAAGTTTGTCATTCCGTGTGAAACTTTTTTAATATTCATCTTAGACCCCTTAAAGTATATATATTCTGAATCCTTCTAAGTCGATTTAGCCATGTCCGTCTGTCCGTCTATTGAAAACACGCTCACTTTCGAAAACCCAAAAGATATAAACAAACTTGTTCTCAAATTGCTTGTAGTTATCCTAAGCAGTATGGGATTAAAATCCAGCAAAATCAGTTCAGTAGGATCAGAGCTATGAATCAAAATCAGGAACCACCACCTAAAAAAAGTTGATAATTTTGTTACAAAAACTAACACAAATGGTGGAACAATGCACAGAATTATATAAGATTTTGCAAAAATTCATTTTATTCGACTGGAAATGACGCTGTTAAATTTCGTGAAGATCCATCCATAGGCCCCATATAAGCCCTACTCCCATTAAACAGAATAGTACGCTTAAAACCCTGATTACCAATGCTATAATAAAAAATTTTGGCTCGTCACAGTTTAATAGGACTAGAAATGACACTGTAAAGTTTCGTGAAGATTGGTCTATAATTTACCCTAGCACCCAGTCCAGTGTCATAGTGTCCATGGACACTGTGACACTTTTGAAAATGTCATAATGTTCGTGGGCATTAAGACACTTTGCAAATGGACATTAAGTCATAAGGTCCATAATTACTAAAGAAGTTTAATACAAAAAAAGATTTACATACACGCAGAGAAAAACAAAACAATTTTTAAAGAAACTTATTTAACCATAATATGGCTGTCGGTGACAATGATTTGGCTAAATTAAACATAATATGGTTAAAACTTGTTTAAAAGCGGTTTTGTTGTTTTTTCTCTGGATGCATATATTAAATATATAACGACAGCACTATTGGGCGCAAGGATTTTCGCCCCTATGGTGGAACAAATACCGGCTGCGGTAACTAAAGCGGCTCGGCATAGCCGACCTTCGGCCGTGAGCATTGATTTTCTCCTCTATGGTATAACAAAGACCGGCTTCCCTAACTAAAGCTTCTCTGCACAGACGGTCTTGGGCGGGCGCAAGGATTTTTTCCTTCACGGTATAACAAGTACCGGTTTCGCTAAATAAAGCTTCTAAAATATGCCTTGTTTCCGAACAAAGGCCGACTTCACAGAGAAACTTAAGTTAGCGAAGCCAGTATTTGTTATACCATAGAGGAGGAAATCTTTGAGACCGGCGGAAGGCCGGCTATACTGAGAAGTTTTAGTAAGCGAAGCCGGTGTTTGTTATACCATAGAGGAGAAAATCCTTGCGCTGTGCAGAGAAGCTTTAGTTAGCGAAGCCGTTACTTGTTTTATCAAAGAGGGGAAAATTCTTGCACCCGGCCAAAGGCCATCTAAGCTTTTGAGTTTGTTAGCATGTTGTGGACATTATGACCTCTACAAAGTGTCATTACGTCCACGGACTTTATGACACTGCTCTGATGGACATTATGACCCTTTAAAAATAATGTCATAAAGTCCATGAAGACTGTGTCACTTTTCGGAGTGTCATAGTGTCCACAGATACTATGACACTGGACGTTATGATATGCCACCGCCCCATAAAAAACCCTACTTCCGGAAAACAGTTTAATACGCATAAAACCGTAAAAAATAACGCTATCATAACAAAATTGGTACATCACATTTTTATAGGACTATAAATGACGCTGTGAAATTTCGTGAAGACCGGTCCATAATTTACCAAAGGCCCCATATAAACCCTACTTCCGGAAAACAGTTTAGTACGCCTAAAATCGTAAAAAATAATACAATCATAACAAAATTGGTACATCACATTTTTATAGGACTATAAATGACGCTGTAAAATTTTTTGAAGATCGGTCCATAATTTACTCTAGGCCCCATATAAACCCTACTTCCGGAAAACAGTTTAATATGCATAAAACCGTAAAAAAACACGCTATCATACTAAAATTTGGTACGTCACAGTTTTATATAACTTGAAATGACACTGTAAAATTTCGTGAAGATCGGTCCATAATTTACCCTAGGCCCCATTTAAACCCTACTTCCGGAAAACAGTTTAGTACGCCTAAAACCATAATTAATAATGATATCATAACATTTAAGTTCAGCTTAAACTGTTACTCCTAAAACATTCGAACTGTCGGTGGAGGGTATCAAAGATTCGGCACAACCGAATATAGCACTCTAACTTGTTTATTTTCATATTAAAAAAAAAATGATCACTTAAAAATGTTAAAATATGCATTTAAAACCAAAATATGCAAAAATATGAATTTTCACCAAAATATGCAACAATATGCAAAAACAAATCGATGTCATTTTTACACAAATTTAATGATTCGGAAAAATAATTGTTCGACATCGATCATAGACTATCGACAAAAAACATGCATTTGCATGGAAATCGCATCCCTATTGATAACTAATTTAGAAACCGCAAGCAAAACAACCGATAAATAACAGAAAATCAATTTAATCGAAAACTTTTAATAAAGTTGTTTACTTTTTTATTTTTTTTAATACTAAAGAAAACAGAAAAAAGACAATAATTTGCTCAAGTAGCTTTTACGAATGATTAGATAAAAGCAACAATCTGTCTTTGTCTAATTTCGATTGATCTATTGCTGGGAATTACAATAGACTTCCGAGTTTGATAACACTGACTACACTTTAACCCAACCAACCATATTAAGTATTTTCATTAAATTTCTTTTATAACATTAATTGTGCTGAGATTTTATAAAAGTTTTTTAAAATAAATAAAACCATTTCCTGAAAGCTTTACATTTGTTGGATAGAATGTATTTTTAAGTAATACCAGTAAAAGAAGGTGAAGGGCAATTAAATTGTGAAAGATTTCTGCTCAATGAAGATTGAACCCTCAAATTATAATCCACATGAAGTTCCGAATTATAATTTTTATATTAAGTATTGTCTAACATATTAATATAAGTATTATAGTATCTACATTATTTAAGTATTTGAATGAATTATAGTACTAACGTAAAATGGGCAGCACTAAATTTGGCATCACCACATTTAGTACTCGCTAAAAGTAAAACTAGAGGGAAATTTTCTCCCGATTGGAAAATTTCAAATCATCCATTTTTTTTTAACTTGGCGATACAATTTACTTGCCCTTTGTACGTTGCGCAATTAACAACTTTGTCTGATCCGCCAACTTTCACTCGCCTCCGTGCTTAGCCTAAAGTTAATTTACATAAACGTTAAATTTACATAAAACTTATACTTACTTCAAATTTATAACTACCACGTTACCTAAAGTTAACTTACATTAGCTACTAGTACTTACCTTAAAGTTATACTTACCTAGCGTTAAACCTAAAACAACTAAATGGATAATTTGCTTAATAACCGTGAATTATTAATTAAATACCTACTTACCTTAATCATTATTTCAACGGTGGACTTAGTAAGAGGTGAGCATTAGCCCAAGATCCAGCCCCTTTATCCAAATACGAAAACTAATCGCCTTTATTGTTGTTCACGTTGTTGTATTATAATTACTCGCAGAGTAATTATAATAATTGTATAGACTGGCTGTAAATGAAAATCATCCCCTATTTGTCAAATTTAACTTAAAGGTCCCACCAACGTTAATCTTAATAACAATTGCAAGAGTGCAAACCCAACAACAACTTAGGAACGGCACTAAACTCCCGAGATAAAAATACAATTTCTATTTTTTGAAATTCTTTTTGAGTCAAGTTCTTAAAAATTTTAATGAAATAAAGTTGTTCAAATTTGAAAGTTTTTAAAATTACAAATTTCGTATCTTTTAAAAATCTACACCATGCGTATGATTATTATTGAATTACTTGTTATCATTTATTTATGTACCACGCGTATGATTATTATTTAATTATTTGTTATTTTTTATTTATTTACAGAGTTTCTAAACATAAACAACTATTAATAAATGTAGTTATTTAAATGCTATCAGATTTTTTTTTTTTATTTATTTGATTAAATCTATGGATATGAATCCTTACAGACAGACTACTATATATTACAAAGTTTTATATAAAGGTATTATTAACGAAAAAATTTTGTTAAGACATATTAAGTATTAAGTATTTAAAAACACGATAATATTGCGTTTAATTACATTTATATTAATTGAAAAATCGATTAAGCTATACAATTCATTGAAATTTTTGCATATTCTCCTCAAAGGATCAGCATCAGCATAATTTGTTTGAACAACAGGAAGGTGCAGAGGTATTAGGTGTCGGGTAAAACATCGTGGAATATTAAAATTTATGTTACGAAGAAGGAAGTCGGAGAGGACATCGCCATTTATTTAATTAACTTGAAATGCCACATTTAGCATTGTCCTTCGACTTTTTAAAGTAGGTAGTTTAATTATTGATAGCCTCGCAGTATACGAAGGAAGATTCCCAGCATAACGACCAAATGAGCTCCTTAGGCAGAATAAGAGAAACTGCTTTTGAACAGATTCAATTCGGTCTATGTGCATGTTAACTTCAGGAACCCAGACAATAGACCCATACTCCAAAATTGGCCTTACAAGGGATGTGTATAGTTGTTTCGTTACATTAGGATCTGTAAACCCTTTAGACCATCGTTTTATATAAGCAAGCACACCACGAGCTTTACTAATCGTCATTGTAATATGTTTGCAGAAATCTAGCTTAGGATCAAGTAGAATACCAAGATCCAGAAATTCTCCAACTAACTCTAGATGATACCCGTCCAGGAAATAGTGTAGCATTGATGTGCAATTTCTAGAAAATTGCATGTGCTGGCATTTTTTTAAATTAAGCTCCATTTGGTTATATTAACACCATGCGTAAAAACTATTTAAATCCTGCTGCAAATACGCCCCATCTGAAGATAATTTGTAGCTGAGAAACATCTTAACATCATCAGCGTACATTAAAACATTACAATGCTTCATTACAAGCGGCAAGTCGTTTATGAAAATCGAAAACAGCAAAGGACCTAGGTGACTTCCTTGGGGGACACCGGAGCTAACAGAAATTTCTTTGGATGTGGTATTATCAAAAAGAACACACTGTATCCTGCAGGTTAGGTACGACCGTAACCAGCACAAAGCGTTGCTAGTAAGCCCTAATAAATTCAGCTTAGTGAGAAGTAGGCTATGGTTGATTTTATCAAAAGCTTTGCTGAAGTCAGTATAAAAAACGTCCATAAGTTGGACATCCTTAAAAGCTCGATTTGTTAGAGTTGTTAGTTGTAAAATATTTGTTACTGCAGAACAACCTTTCCAGAAACCATGCTGGTGTGGTCATATGATTGAGGATACACTGTGGCAGAGAGAGTCAGTTAAGCATTTTTCAAAAAGTTTGGGAATTGCACTGATTTAAATATCGGTATTATAAAGGATTTCCTCCAAAATTGGGGGAAATATCCGTATTTTAATGACACAATAAACATGATAGCCAAAGGAGTAGCCAAACCATGAGCACAAGTTTTTAAAACGCAAGCAGGGATGCCATCAGGTCCACTACACAATGACGATTTTATTGTTTTCAAAGATAAAAGAACCTGAGAAGTATCAATAGATGAAAATGATATTGCCTGATGTTCCATCAGACAAAACGGGTATTCAGTTGATGTATCGTACTGTTGCTTGGAATATGTTGTTGCAAAAAAATCGGCAAAATATTGCTTTTAATCAAATTAATATTAGACTCATTAATTAAATACTTCATAACTCTTGGATAGCCAGTAGAATTTCCTTTCGAATTTACAAAATTATAAAATGATTTTGGGTCACGTTTAAAGTTCCTTTTCATTTTCTCAAGGTTATTTATATATAGTCTCCTGTTCAGAAGATTATATTCTGCTCGAGATACACAGTATTTTCTATAATCATAAGCTGTTCGATATTGCTTATATTTTTTATAGCATTTGTTTTTAAAATTTTTTTAATCTTGATAGATAAGGAGAATTCTACGGTGGACCTGAATGTTTAATCACTAGAAGTTTCGGCACACACTCCTCAAAAAAATTAGGCATAGTAAGTAGTATAAAATGTATTAATGATAGAGTCAATTGAAGCTGGGGTACCATTAGGAATGGATAACAGTTGAAGACAATTAGTGTTGGTCAACAAATAGTTCAGGTCATCGTAATTTGTTTTTTTAAAACATAATTTCTTATCGTTTGTATCATCCCGATTACAAAAGGCATCAGACAAAATACTGTGACTAACTTCAAGAGTAGGGTGGTAGCGATCCTCTGGTCTAGTAACTGGTAATGTTCGAGTAACCAAATCTAGAGTGTTTCCATAATCATTACAAGTACCATTTTTTTTTTGGAAAAGACATAAATCAGATAAATTATTGAGAAACTTTTCAATAAAGGTAGTTTTACTTAAAATTTAATTAAGGTTAAATGATGTTATTAAAATTGCAGTTGCTAAACAATGCAAATGCTAAACAGTCATACGCCATAGTGCGTACAAATTAAATGGCCTATTCAACGATTTCGAACGAAGATTTTGTTTGCTAAAATTACATGTAAAACAAAAACCATATTTTTTAATTTGTTTTTGTTTTAAATGTAATTTAAGCGAACGAAGTCTTCGTTCGTATTTTTTTTTTTAATTTTTAATTCAAAAGCTTTTAGATATTAAATAGAAATTGTTTTATTAAACAAAATAATTTGCAAATGAGCAGTAAATAAAGTTACAGTTTTATTTCTATGGAAAACTTTACCATTATCTTCTTTTAATTATTAAATAATATTTAACATCATTACCATTTGTTATTTCAAAGAATTTTAAATGATTTTGCCATAAAATGCCCACAAAAAAAAAAAAAAATTTAATAAATGTAGATTTATATAACTGCCCTAAAGTATGCAAATAAATTAAGAAGAAAAAGTTGTAAAAACTTAAAAATAAAACTTTTCATAACCTTGAATTAATAAATAAACTAAAAATAAATTCAGAATTTTCATTTCTTACTTTATTAATTTAATAAATTTATCTTCATTTTAACTCAACTTATTTTACCTTTTCAGAGTAATTAAACATTTCTTTCTTTCAATTACTTTTCCCATTAATAATACTCTTATTTATATATTTTGCTTTATTAAGTAATTTATAAAACTTAAAAAAAAAATTGTTTGTAGGTCAGTAAAATTTATAGACATAAAAAAAAATAATAATAGCTTCAGGACTTTGGAAGTATATGCAGAGATTTAGAAATTAACTTTTATTAAAATTAATAAAATAAAAAGAAAACATATAAATTAAATTTGTTAATAACACTTAAAATGTTAGAATCATTATTATTCAGTAAAACACAAGCTAAGCAAGTCTACGAATACTGTGCAAAGACCACTTTCTGATATTGTCTATTGCAGAAGATATTTACTTTTCCTAAATGTCTTGTAGCTTTATTAAAAAGAAAATAGCTGGCGAAAATCTGGGGCTATAAAAAAAAACTGAATAAAAAGAAAAACATAAAAATTTCAATTATCTTATATGATTAATTAAGTTTGTTGTACATGTCAGCAGTGGGATAAGGATTTAGAGGAACAAAATAATAACTTATCAACAGGGAAACCATAAATATGCAATTGTATGTTTTTCCTTGTACGACCAATGAAAGCAGAAACAATTTATTTATCCGTTTTAGAGCTTTTTATGAATTTGGGCATCGATTTGTTAGTGCATATTTTTGCATATTTTACCGTACCGTTTGCATAATTTAGTTAAATGAGCCTTTTTGAAACACTTTTTAGGCTTATAGCGCATATTTCGCCTTTTTAAGGCATATTTTGATATATATTAAATTTTTTTAGATGCCTACAGAAGCTTTCGCAGCAAATAAAATATTTTTTTTTTAAAATCTGTTACTTCAATTTCGACGTCTACATTTAATTTTTACTCTAAAATTGAGACAAAGCAGGTTGTCATCAAGGATAAATGTTATGCAATTTGTATCTAGACCAATCTTTTAGTATTCCGATCGACTCAGAATCAGCTTTTAAAGTGATCTAACGATGTCCATCCGTCCGACTGGCTGCTTGTCTGTCCATGTTAGCCTTGTGCGCAAAGTAAAAGTTCCAATTTTGAAGATAATTTGATAAAATTGTGATAAGTATTAACGATTTACTTTATTTTATATCGACAAACTACTTTGTTCATTTGAAAATAACGGCTAGATGTTAATTTCATAATTAAGTAGATGCATAGTGCAGTATTTCAATAACGTACCTATGTTAGAGTATTGACGTAATTCAGTACAGAACCGAAGTATGTACTAAAGAAGAATATGAAAAATTGGAGAGTACGCAACTTTTTTTTTTGTTCTTAACACATTTTTTGCATAGGCTAGCGGTAAACCGTTCTTATATTGAAAAGCACATTTTAATAAAAGTTGTCTTTCTGACCACACTTAATCGGAATATTACTTAAAAATAAAACTGGTGTTAGTTAACAAATTTTTTTACAGTATATGTGCAAGTTTAAAATATTTGCTTTATAATATACAATTGTGCCTCTATTCACTAGGAATACTATAAATATTTTAATATCATCTAGGCTAAAAACGCTCCTACGCCCACAAGTAGGTTTATTCCTCAAGGCGTATAGAACCTGGTTTAATTGTATAACAACACCCGAATACCCTGTTGGACACGGTGAGTTAATAAACCAGTAAAGATAAGGCAATACATTTGTAAGACCCACAATCTCTACTACAACTGTAGGAAAATTTCTGCGCTTGTGCCATTTAAATATCTCGTTCGTGCCCCGGAGCAATTCACCATAACCTTACCAGGGGCCACGTTGCACAAAACAATTGAATCCTTATTAATTAAAAGGTTACTCAACAACTAAAAGCCTGAAAAGTTCTACTAAAACCTTAACCTGTACATGAAAATTTACCTCTATGCTTACAACTAATAGCTAATTTCAAAACCCTAATGCTGATCCAATTGAAAACGAAGTGTAGTGAAACTGGAAAAAACCCCTTTTAACACACTTGATTGTTAGAATCGCTAATAACCCTGCGGGAAATTTGTGTCAATTGGTCCCATAGACTGGTCCTGGGAGTTGTGAAAATAGAACAGGTACAAAAAGAAAGAACTCAAGACCAGTGAAAGGAGAACCAATCATGTAACTGGTTTATGGAGAACAAAAGGGTAGAAAAAGTAATGAATTACAGTACAGTCTTCACCGGTGGTGTGATAAATTTTTTTGGGACTTTCTAAAATTTGGCTCTTGAATTTAATTTTAGGACTTGTTTTATTGAAATAATACTGCATCGTGTTGAAATAATACTACATTTTAGTAACTGTCACTAACCACGTCCATTGAGAATAGATTTGTGACTGGTCATATGGTGTCAATTGACCCCCTCCAATGACAACCCCTTGTATAAGTGATAGGTCGTATTCATAGAAAGTGTTAAAACTAGAACCGGTCTCTACCACCAAAGATCTATCACAGGACTACTTTGATGTCAGTACGCTTCCCTCTAGGGAAATAATAGACTATTTTTTTTACTAAACACAACTAATAAACTAATCACATAAGAACCAACTTTACTAATGTATGTATATAAATTGAAAAATAAGAATTTAATTATTAAATAATGAACTTTTGAATCTAATATTTTTACTTTTTCTAAATTATACTAACTTACAACTATTTGCCTTTATTAATACATCTAATATACTCTTATTCTAATTAGTAAAAATCGCAAAGAAGAAAATATTTATACATACGTAGGATACAAATTTAATTACCACAATTCCTAAAAACATAATACTAACAAAACCATCGGCAAAAATTAGTTCTCACTGAACACCCTAATTACAACAATTAAAACAACTTCAGAATACGTATTATATCCACCAAATCATCTGGCCTGCTGACGTCGATGGATGCAAATACTACGTAAGTTTACAAAATTACAACTTTATTTTAATTTTTTTTATTATTTGAACACTTTATTTTAATTGTTGTTGTAGAGAAAGAATACATATTAATAACTGAAGTGTTGATAGTTATAAAAAAAAGAGAGAACAAAATGTATGAATGAAAATGAAATAATGAATTAAAATATGATCCACTAAACCTTCCAGTTAATAATATGTACTCTTTATTTACTCTTTCCAAAAATTTTTCCTTTTTGTTTTGATTACATTAAAAATATCACATACATAGTTGATCCACTTTATTTACAATTTTTTTTATTATATTTTTTTTGCATAATTAATCTACTTAGATACTTATGTACATACATTTGTCATTTAATGATATTTATTTTGTTAAATTTAAAGGGATGGAACCCTAGACAATAAATTGAAATCCCCACAATACCCGATCTTTTGTATATTTACTTTGTGTTTCGAAAATAATGTTTGCCAATAAAGTTAGTTATGCAATTTACTAGAATTTAAAATGCATTGGTAAAATCATTTAAAACGGTTGATGAAATTTATATAGTAGGTAGTAAAGCCCTGCACGAATGCATTTGAATGCCGTTTCAAATCATTCGTTTGTTTTTCAACTCGTGATTGTCGATTGCATTTTGCTAACGAATCAAACTCTGTATTGTGAAAAACACATAAAGCACGAAAAGAATATAAACACACAAATGCAAATGAATTTAAATTTGTGTGTTATAAACGATTAAATACGAAGTGTAAAGAGCACGAAATATACTTCACACAACAACGAAACAAACGAATAACACAAACTACACCAAATCATACGAATCGCACGAATCAAACGAATCAAGCGATTCAAACGAATCAGACCAAATCACACCAAACAACAGTAACAAAATAGGTGATTTGAATTATTGAATTTTTTTTATTATAAGGTATGACTAGTTAACTTGTATTGCGCAAAAAACAAATGATGATGCAAAATATTTTTATACAATGCTTAAGTTTTTATTTTAAATTATTTTATTCAAAAGTTACAAAAATATATTTTGAAATATTTTATTAAAAGTAAAAAAGAAATGAAAAGCTAAATTCAATTAATTGCAAAATTAAGATAAAAATAATATAATGAGCAAAATTCACCGTTTGATGCAATGCTGCATCTTTTTTCAGAAATCAAATTCCGTGCTACTGAAAAAACTCTCTCTGAAGCTGCACTACTTGCAGGCGTTGCTTATATTTTGCAACTCACTTTGTAGAGAAGTGGAAATTCATTTTGATGTAAGTTCCACCATTGCAAAATGTTGAAATCCTCATTAGTACTAACATTTAAGCTTTCATACATTAGCAATTCGTTGGATACTGCATCAAGTTGTGTAGTATTTTCCCTAATGGTATATCATAACATTTTACAAAATACCAAATGCGCACCTGAGTTTGCCTGCAAAAATGTATAAAGGGATTATAACAGGTCAAAGTTGCGTTAAATAGTTACCATTAATAGGTAAGGTTAACTCTTTGGGCTCGGTCATATAATTGTAGCATTAAAAGTATGCAATAAAAATTGTGCGAAACAATAAAGTTTCATTAATACATCAATGAAACACATCTTTCTACCCAAACATGTTACCTACTGTCACATTTGCTATTATGTATATAGGTTATTTACACATAAATTGTAGCAAAACAAGCCTTTTTTAACTTGTTTTTCTAAAATTTTTACTTACTTAAGAAAAGTGTTTTCTAAGAAGAAAAAAACCCCACCGACGCGATTGGTACAGAAACCAAAATATTTTTACAAGCACAAAATACCAACAAATTCTTGTGGCTATTTTTTTTCTTAATAATTTCTGTATTTAGGTACGTCTTTTTAACGAAGGAAAAAGGAACCCTTTTACAGGTATCAAATAATTTTTTTTTTGTCATCATAAAGTTTTTTTCTGTTAAGATGAAACAAAATAACATAGCATCCGCTAGACATGTACACTTGTCGAAGTCACATTGACGACTGAATTGATGATCATAAAAATATATGTTAGTAGTGGTACGCACAATTGGGCAAAGAAATGGAATTCCCTGTTATAGACTCACAATTGTTGTGTGTTATGTTTTCTTTCACATCGAATTATACATTGAGTTGAGATGTTTTTTTAAATCAAACTACTGCTTAACAACGAGTTGTTTGAAACGAGCTACTGTTTAAAATTGATCCGGTTTTTCATTGTGTATCATTCGAATTGATTTTAAAACAAGTTAGAGTGCTATATTCGGCTGTGCCGAATCTTTGATACCCTCCACCGATAGTTCGAATGTTTAAGAAGTAATATCTGTATGATGTCTATTTATTATTATTATCTTAAACTGTGGCGATTTGTTATTAATTATGGTTTTAGGCGACTTAACTGTTTTCCAGTAGTAGGGTTTCTATGGGGCCTAGGGTAAATTATGTACCGATTCTCACGAAATTTCACAGTATCATTTATAGTCCTATACAAATGTGACGAGTCAAAATTTGTTATGATTGCATTATTTTTTACGGTTTTAGGCGTACTAAACTGTTTTCCGGTAGTAGGGTTTATATGAGGCCTAATGCAAATTATGGACCGATCGTCACGAAATTTCACAGTGTTATTTCCAGTCCTAAAAAACTGTGACGTGACAAATTTTGTTATGCTAGCGTTATTTTTTACGGTTTTAGGCGTACTAAGCTGTTTTCCGGGAGTAGCGTTTATATGGGGCTTAGGGTAAATTATAAACGGATCTTCACGAAATTTAACAGCGTGATTTCTAGTTAAATAAAACAAATTTTCGCAAAATCGTATCTCATTCCGTGCCTTGTTCCACCATTTATGTTATTTTTTGTAACAAATTTATCAATTTTTTTAGGTGGTGGTTCCACATTTTGATTCATAGCTCTGGTCCTACTGAACCGATTTTGCTGGATTTGAAACCCAAACTGCTTAGGATAACTACAAGCAATATGGCACCAAGTTTGTTCATTTCTTTTGAGTTGTTCGAAAGTGAGCGTGTTTTCAACAGACGGACAGACGGACAGACGGACAGACAGACGGACATGGCTAAATCGACTTAAAATTACTCAAGGACCCATAATATATATACTTTATGGGGTCTGAGATGAATAATAAAAAAAGTTTCACACGGAATGACAAACTTAATATACCCTCTTCACAACTAATTGTGGTGGAGGGTATAAAAAGAACTCAGTATTTCGCACAACAATGAGTTGGTGTGGGGAAATGTGAAACAGAAACAAATGCATTCGTGCAGGGCTTTAGTAGGTAGTACAATAGGCTGATGGGAAACTATGATAGTCAGCATGGTAGGGAGGGAAACTGACCAAGGGGATAAATCTACACCATTCTATCCCCGCTTTAGCAGCAAAATTTAGAAACTAGTTCACCTCTGCTTTTGTACATCTGTCCTAATTTTTTTTATTTTTGTAAATACTGCACACATAAAAAATTTTAATTAAAGTAACGTTAGCCTTTATGTTATTATCGCCACCTACGCCCATTTTCCCTGAGCTAAGACCGAAGCATAGCTAGGTGTGCAGACGCGTGATAATAAAAAGGAATAAGTTGTTCGTTACAAAATATGGACGAAATCTAAGCAAATTGGGAGAATCGGTCTATAATTTCACATCAAAATTAGACTCTCTGTGTCCGCAAGCTATCTAATTATGATGGCAAGTATTTAAATTTAATTCGTCCCAAAAATATTTTACTGCAAATTAAATAATTTTCAAATCGGTTCACATTAGCTCAAACTCCCATCTTTAAATAGCTTTAAGTACCTTTTAAATGTTAACATTTGTTAACAATTTAGCGACCGTACCTAAAATCCCTTTAAAACCCATATGAATGTTAATATCTAGATAATATTCGGCGCAAACATCACTTATATGAATTCTAACCTAATACGGGCTTAAGCGATAATATTTTTAGGTTTTTTTTAAATTTTGATATTCAATTGTTGAATATTGTGTCTTCATATGAGAAATTTTTAATTTTTAGGGCATATTTTTGACATTTTTCAGGGCATATTTTCGGGTTTTACTGCATATTGAAAGCGCATGAAACTCATTTTTTAGAGCATTTTTCTGGTTTCCGTGCTTATCAATAACTAATGGTTGAATATGGTTAAATATTTTGAAAGAGATATGATCTTACCAATTGTGCAATTCCTTTAGGGCGATTCTATTCTAGACAACTTTTAACATCAATTTTCAAATCACACCATTTGACACTTTTTTGATGCCAATTTAAAGTAAAAAATCTATATTTTATAATAATATAATTTTTTTAGACGTAAGCTTAAATATAAAGTTGTTGTGCACTTCGAATCATTAAGATTCATAGATTTGGCGCGAACAGAAAATTCATTGCATGTTGCACCCGTCATGGCTTTAGGAGCAAATTTCTTATTATTGGATTATATTTCTCTACGATGTTTGATTTGATAATCATCATCTGATATCTCATCTTTCACAATAAAAAAGAATAATGCAATAAAAGTTTAAAAATTAACAGAGTTTTGTGTTTTTGTGGTATGATCTTATGAAAGTGGGCCGATTTGGTTGCACCCGTCATGCACTTTAAAGCTCGTTCGTGGCTATTTGATCGTTTCATATAAATTCTTGTAAATAGATAACAATAGTGTATAAAAAAATGTTACCCCTTCTAGAAATAACTTAATTGCAAATGTGTTTCTTTCTATTAGTAAATGACGTTTAAAGCGTCTAAAGGTTGCACCCGTCAGAATAGAATCGCCCTTTACACTTTCACTCAATAATCACAAAATTCTGTTAAATGATTTCTGGTATTAAAAACCTTAAACTAGACCAAATTTCTAAACAGAAGTGAAATTGGTTTCATCGTTTTATCGTTTAAGAAGGCCGCTTTATATTACTAAAACGATTTTGTTGAAGTTCAATACCAAACTGCTAAGGAGAACTAGAAACAAATTTGACAGCAAACTTGTTCTTTTCTGCTGGGGGGTTCGAATTTGAGTATGTTTTCACCAGACGGACAGACAGATGGACATGGCTTAATCGACTTAGAATTACTCAAGAACCCAGAAAATATAACTTTATGGGGTCGTAGATGAATATTAAAAAAGTGCCACACGGAATGACAAACTTATTGTAGCCACATTCAACACAATATACATCCAGAGAAAAAGAAACTTTTAAACATATTATGCTTAATTTAACCGTGCTATTGTCACCGACAACCATGATTAAATTAATCCTCCATCAAGAAGCCACAACCATATTATTTTATTGCCTCCGAACCAGAGATGTAAATGAATAATTCATTTTTGAATTAATTCGTGAATCAATCATGCACTGAATTAGCAAATTTTGAATTAATTCTTTGCACACAAAAAAATGAATTGAATGAAATGTGTTTTGTTTAAGCTTTGATATTGTTACAAGTGAGACTCTGAGTGTTTGATATTCTTATTCGCTTTAGGGTTTTATTTGTATAATATTTTTAGCTTTTCTAAAATCTTTGGAAAAGGTTTCCTGATGATCTGGCCTAAGCAACCAGTGAAATGCGCATAGAGGCTAGCTTTCCCTCAACAATAAATTTCAGTGTATTTATCAAATAAAAAAAATTGGGAATTTAGCACGTCATACAAAAATCTTTATAAAAAAATTCATTTAAATTAAGCAAAATGAATTGCAATTCATTTTACCAATTCATTTGAATTGAATTGACTTTGAAATAATTCAAATGAGTTAGAAAAAATTAATTGCAATTTATTTCCAATTCATTTGAATTGATTTTGAATTAATTCAAATGAGTTAATGCTCATGCTGATAGGATTTTTGCAGCTCCCTACTAATTCAAGTCATATTCTGCCGTTACGTGCTAATTACAGTACATCATTGGAATTTCTATTCTTATTATTTTCTATGCCTTTCGACGATTATCTCGTACTAGATGATATCCGAAATGAGTGTAATGCTATCTGGTATAATAAAATGAGTTTATTAACAAAACGGGAGTAATGCTTCTTCACATTTAATTATTTTTATTTATTTGATTTATTTAAGAATTTCTTGCTTATCCTAAACAACAAGATATAAATCTTATAGTTAAAGTGCAGGAATTATATAAGTTTAAAACATAAAGGGGTAATCACAATCAAACGATTAAGTTTGAAAAGAAAGAAAAAGAAAAAAACAAAATATCTTTAGTTTTTCTAAAATCTTTATGGATGAAGTTTCCTGATGATCTGGCCTAAGCAACCAGTGAAATGCGCATAGGAATAGCTTATCCCGTCAACAATAAATTTCAAGTGTTTTTGTCAAGAATAAAAACTGGGAATTAAGCACGAATAACAAAATCTTTTGGAAAAAAACAAAAAGAGTACATTATAACAAAATGGAAAGGAATTAAACATTTAATTTAAAGAAAGATTAAATTTTAAATTGTAAATTGACTGAGTGTAACATAAAGATTAAATTAAACTAAATAAATAAATAGCTTTGATGGCAAAAATTAATTGGTTTAGTTTTATGGGTTTTAGCTTACTAAATAATTGACTAATTGATTTCTAAAATTGTTCTCATTGTTGTTTGTTTGGACATGATTGGGCAGAAGTAGGGTTTTTTCCCGGGAATTCCCGTTTTCCCGGGATTTTTGTTGCGGGATCCCGGGAAATAAAAAGTTCTTCATAGCTTCAGAAAACAGCTATTTTTACTCTGAAATTTAGTTTTCTTTTCTCTAAAAATTAGCATCTGTGGATGGGTTGTCGATTTGATCAATTATAAGAAATGTGTACAAACGTAAATCAATGTCTCCTGCGGCAATAAATCTATTAAAAGCAGAATGGGCAGTGCAACAGTTGATAATTAATAAATTTAGTGAAGTGATGAATTGATAAAGAACATAAATTCAAAATAAGATGCAGGCAGTAAATTCTCATTGACCATGGACAAGTCTTAAAAATAGGATATACATAAACATATCGCTCCGTTATTGCAACATTGTCGTATCTACAAAAAAAAAAAAATCGAGCTTGGTAATATATCCGGGAAGTGCGGGGAAACCGAAATAAAAAAATAATGAAACTCGTGTTAGTTACTAAAACATACAATTTGAAAAACACATTGTTGTTATGTTTATTTTATCTTGAACTAGATCATCATAATACGGAATTTACTTATAATAGCCAAAGGTAATAATAATTCAAGTTCCGCTTTCAATCTTCAATTAGTTTTTGTAGTATTTAAGCATTTATTTTACTTACTTTGTAAACAAGTTCCCTCACGTTTGTTTATAAAAGTTTTTTTCATTAATAAAACCAAGTTTACTTTGTATTATTTGTATGGAGCGGGATCCCGGGATCCCGGGAAATTTAAAAATGTTTCCCGCTTTCCCGGGAATCGAAAAACTCCGGGAAAAAAAAAACTCTAGGCAGAAGGTTCCAAAGGCGGACAGAATGAATAAAAAATTGATATTTAGATATCAGGCTGCGGTGTCTAAAGGGAATTATCTTATTTCCCCTGTTAGACCTTGCAAAGGTTAATCTGTTGTACAGATATGGAGGATTCTTCGTATATATTATTTTATGTAGCATGTGCAATACCCTCATATCTAAAAGGTCATGCGATAAAGTTAGTTTGTGAACTGGGATATACAACCGTATTTTCCCAAACCAAAAACATATCTGATTATATTTTATATGTTTTCTGTAACAAATTTTTGCTACTACGAAAGTCGCAACTTAAGAACAACTCGCAACCATATAAAAGTCGTGGCATTAAGTAAGTTTTGGCGATTAGTATTTTAATTTTTAAAGGCGTAAAGTATTGGGTAAGCCAAAGTTCACAGACCAATCTAAATTATAATTGAATATAACAACAAGATTTTTTGCCGAGCGAACACATTCAATTTTTTCATTATTCAGCATAATGCCAATGTTTATATTAAAACGGATCGTTTTACGGTGAATGATAAGGCATTTGGATTTGTGGGGGTTTATTAGAAGTCTATTAGCGGTTGCCTATCTATAAACACTTTCTAAGTCCTTATTTAATTTATGTACTACTTACAGTAAGTAGTCTTTTTTCAAAATCAATTCAAATGAATTGGAAAGGAATTACAATTCATCTTTTCTAACTCATTTGAATTAATTCAAAGTCAATTCAAATCAAATAAATTGGAAATGAATTGCAATTCATTTTACCAATTTATTTGAATTAAAAATGAATTGCAATTCATTATGCTAAATTCAAATGAATTGACTCAAATTTTATTCAATTCATTTTTTGTGTAAAAGGAAATAATTAAAAATTTAGCTTATTCGTAATGAATTAAAATCAAAAATGAATGATTCATTTACATATCTGCTCCGAACATGTTATGGTTAAAAATAACTAAAATATGTTTAACACTTACAATAGCATGGTTGGTTTTCAACCATAGCATGCTGCTCTTGGAAAAGACGAAAATACTATTGTTAATTTTAAAACAAATTATTGTTATATTTAACCATATTATGTTAAGAAGCAACCATAATATGGTTGTGGCTTCTCGATGGAGGACTACTTTAACCATAATATTGTGGTCGGCGACAATAATATGGTTATACTAAACATAACATGTTTAAAACTTTCTTTAATAATAGTGTTGTAGGAGGTGACCATATTTAAACATGTTTTTCTCTGCGTGTAGTGGTGAAGGCTACAAAAATATACAAAAGTATTAATAATTCCAAAAAAACGCAATATTCCCCAAAAAGTTATTTAATTTTTTTTTTTACAGTAAAAGTTACTGATAATGTTTTGTGCCCTCTTTTCCATTTCACCCTGTTCATTTCTTAACGGTATGTTTTTATATGTTCGCTCATATTATTTAACAGTTTATGACTTAATGCCATTTATTTATTGTCAAATTATTCTGTGTATTTTAGCAAACACTGATAGATGGATAAGCTGATTTTTAGATAGCAGGCGGACCGAACCATCAACCAGTAACTTTGGGGTATATTTTTATCAGTACTTCCTATTTTTGCCACAAAAATTTCAATTATAATTATGTGAAAATCATAAAAAATATTTAAATTTTTTTCTATTTTTTACTACTTTTAAAATTAAAATATTTTCATTTATTTTAAAGACATTTTACTGTATTAAAGCATTGTGCATATATATTTTTTATGGATTGTTATTTACACCCAGCATCTCTAGGACTGTGTGTTCAGAGGGGGTAGGGGGGGGGGGGCTGGTTTTTAAGGCATTCAATGAGGCTGTTGCTCTCAAAATAGCAAAAAAAGAAAGAAATTAAGGGTGTTTTGTTAAACATTGTGGCAAATTGTTTATAAATGATGCGGAAGTAACTTTTGTTGAATATATTTTTTTATGATTTTCAATATATAAAATACTTTTTTTGTGGTGATATTTTACCCTGAATACAATAACAATATGTTTAGCAGGAAGAGAAAGCGAATGAGCAAAAAAAATTAAATTAAATGAAATAAATTGTTGTATCGTTTACAGTTTTTAAGGTTTAATTTTGTTTTTTTTGTACTTTGAGCGGGGGACTTGCTTAAATTATAGATTTATAAATGGTTTTTTAATTCATAAAGTGCGAGCTTGAGATGAACATTTTGGTAATGTTTTGAAAAAAATGTGTCGTTTGATGTTACACAAAATGCTGGAAAGTATTGGGTGAATAACGAAATTCGGCAATCACATATCCGAAAGATCTTGTGCAGAGGATTACGTGCCGATTTTTTTTAGAAGTTCTAGAAGGTGAACAAATAGAACTTATGAATTAATTCCCTCTTCTTGATCAAGTGCGATATGTTGTCAAAACGATGACAAAAATACGGAGCTAACGATGTCTAATACATTCAATAAATTTATATTGTATTAATGTTTCAATCCCCAAACCCTAAAAATTTCGCATTTTTAAGTTTAACACACAATTAATGATTTTTGTTAATGCTTTAATAGATTTACCTAGAAGATAAAAATCAGGGTTTAAAAAACTGCAGTCGAAACTAAAAACTGTCGAACAAAAAACGAAAATGTGTGTACAATTTTAGCCTTTTGTGTTGGTTTTGACAGCTACTGTTTACATTTAATTACTTAGAAGTAAAAGCAACAGTTTTTCTCGGCTAATGACAAATGATGAAATTGGGAGAAATGGCAGTTTTTCTATCTTGACTGCAGTTTTTTAAACGCTGATAAAAATTATTCAAAAACAGGTATTAAAAAGTCCACTTCCTTTTATGATATAAAAATGGTCACTCCATCTGTTATGGCTCTTAAATAAAAAGTTTCTGTTAAAACATCAGCTTTAACTTTTTTTCTTTTGCAAAAATTTAATAATAAAAAAATAAAATAAGAAAAAATAAAAGTTAAAAAAAAAATTAAGTGTATAGAACAATAAAAATTATGTTTCCTGTGTGATACATTAAAATTAAATATTAATTTTTACAACCTCATAAAAATCATGCAACAACCACAAAAACAAACCGTCAGACAAACTCAAATACAAATGTGAGAGTGCCAGTGTGTCTCTATACTCGACAAGGATAAACATAATCCTCAAGTTAGTAAAACTGTAGACAGGTGTATCACATGCACTCACTCATACATACACATACACACATACTAGCCAAACACACTTTAACTTACCCATGTTTATTGTCATTGTGTACAACAAGTATGCTGTAGTGGGGTGAGAGTGTATTTAAGAAAACGTTAGTGTGTATTTTTCGCTGTTACTACCTTTTTTTTTGCTTTGTGCAAAACTTATGGTGTTACAAGTCAAATAAGGATGCTTTATTTAATTCTTATACACTTGAACACATACAACGCACTTGAGATAAAAAAAAAACAGCAACAAAATAAAACTCACACAAACGAGTGTAAAACAGATAATACTCCAAGTTTTAATGGTGTTTTTTTTTTTAGAATGAGGTATCATTTTGTATTGTGCAAGTGTGTCTGTTTTACTTTAACACTGAATTATGTATATTTGTAATACACATACATACGCTGTACAGTATGTGTACATATGTAATATGTTGCCATATCTACCTACAATCATAAATATGTATGTATGCACGGATATTTGGATTTAAGGATAAAAGTTAAAGTTGCCACATTGTTTTTAGTTCAAAAAGTGCTTAACTATTAAGACCGTTTTTCACAAGTCTTAGGAATTTTGCTCTCACAAATCTAATGATTTTAAGACTTAAATTGCCGTTTACATTACAACGAAATCTAATCGATTTGATTTCTAATCTTCTTTAAAATCTAGAGAGTTTAGATTGTCCTTTTTTAACATTATCGAGATTTTGTTTGCATAACAAAAACAGCTGCTTGAAAGTTTTTTGTTAAGCAATATGTCCTAAATAAAGAATGTACTCAGTTTTAATGTCGAATTTTTATTATAGAGAAAATTACTTTATTGCTGAGCCAGATTTTTTTTTAAGAGAAAATATTCAGTTCATGGTTTATCCCAACAAACACGAAGGCAATTCTTTGATATGAAATTAATTTATTATTTGACATCAAACACAATCATCAAACCTTTTTTAATTGTTTGATGTTAGCACTTGAAGTCAAATGGATAATGATTCAAATATAAACATTTGACATACAATGTTCTATCAATTTGAAGTCAAATTGTTATGTTGGGCTGCAGTCCGTTGTTTTCATCACTTTATTGAATTATGAGACGTATGTATGTATATACGCACGTTATTTTAGATGACAGTTTTTTAAAAATGGATAAGTACCTTTTTAAAGGACCCGAAGTAACAGGGACTATAAGATATTCCATTGCAACTTTAAAAAAATTTTCTTAATTCTAAACCCAAAAAGGTAATCAATCTAGCGGACTTATCCTCTAATGGTCGCTTATTTTTTTGTCCTATGCTTGCAATTGCATTTGGATTTGCATTTTTTTTTACAACATTACAAAAATATTTGACATTTCAGTCCCTACATAAACATGTACAAATTTCGACTTTAATTAGCAGTAAAAAGCACTGCTAAGCAAGCCATACCACTTGTCATTCTTGTTGTTGTTGTAACAGATCGACCTGAAAAACAAGCATGTATAAAATTTACTTTTCTATTCTTCTCCTTCTTCTTCTTCACTCTGTCCTTCCAACTCAGCTAAATCAAGGCCCAGTAGCTGTGCTACCTTACGTGGGCGGGTCCATAAGGACACTGCTTCTAGCTGGGTTGGGCTTGCACTGCAGTTGAATAGGTGTCATACGTCGTGTGGGCCTATTCCATATGCAGGGCATAGGTCAGGGATGGTGCTATTTATTCTCGACCAGTACGAGTTAAGACGTGCGCACCATCCTGATCTTAATTGTGGCAATGTCACCCTTGTCCGTCGTGGTAAGTCCCGCTCTTTGTTTGCAACCGGTGGTGGACGACCCCCTAATATGATGTTGTCCCGGTGGCTGTTCATTGAACTCTCCACCGACTCCCTGTGAACTGCACTCAGAGCTGCCCTGTATGAGGTGTGGTCTGTCATAGAGTCCAGGTGTTGTTGGACTTCACTCTCATACCAGCGAAGATCTTTTCTGATATGTATCGGGGGGGGGGGGGGGGGGGGGGGTCTGATTCCATCAGACAGTGGTTCGGATGTCCCCTCCGATGACAGCCCAGAAGGAACTGCTTTGTCAGCATTATGTTTTGTTCCTGTTCATCATCTTCGCTTCATCATGCAGCTTTTCTTGTTGTTTGTATTCATTTTGAATTACAGCAGTGCAAATTAATAATAGCAAGTAAAAATTTTCGGCAAAAAACTGTGTGTGTATAACTGCTGTTAGATGTCTTCATATCTGTATTTTAAATACTAAAAATATCGATATTTATATTTTTCCTATCGATATTTTCGATATTTTTGATCGATAGTTTCCCAGCACTAGCACTAAAGCGAAAATAACTGTAAACACTAAAAAAGGCGATTAAAGTTAAATCTGTTAGACAGCTAAAGAAAAGTTACAGAGTACGTGAAGTTAATTCGCCTTTAAAAAAACCTTGATTTCTTTAAAAAAAAAAATAAAAATTAACAGCCAGGCCCACGAAGTCACACGTCAACGTTCGCATAGAAAATTACATTTAAAACAAAAATAAATTTCAGAAATTGTTTTTGTTAACGTGTGACATCGTGGGCCTGCCTGTAAATGTGAATAAAAGCTTAATTACAAAGTGAAAGAATGTGAATAAAGAAAAAAAAAAAAAAAAAAAATGGGAAAGTGAAGTAAATATAAGTTTGATGTACAATCGCGATGCTACGCCATGACAATCCTCATAACAAAAAGGAGCCAAGTATTTTGTCTTTCCAAGAATTAGAGGACGGAAAAAACTCCAATTCATCCTTAAGCTATGGTGCCGAATGTTTATCTCACAGTTTATTAAAATAAATAATGAATTGAAATTTTAAAAAAATTTAATATTGTTACGTTACTGCCTTTCAATAACGTTTTGGCTTATTTCCTTAATAATAAACGTTTCGAGTTCTTTATTGCACTTTAAATAAAACTAAATAATCACAACACTTTAAACACTGTTTATAATTTACACAACTTAATTTAGTACTTAGTTACTTTAACAACCGTAATTTATAGCTTTTATTCACAACCAACTATAATTTTCTCAGCGTGATACGTTATTGACAAAGTCTGAACTTAGAATGATCTCTTTATGCTAGCCGCCACAAGTATTTATACTCTAGCCCAGACGTGTAGATGATACTAGTAACGTCTAGATGGCTCTAGAAAGTTCGCTGCATAAAGGCTACTTACTCATGGCTGAATTAATTTAGTTATTAAGCACCATAAACTAAGGCATACTTTTAGGCGTTACCATAAATTGAGATTTTGGCCTCGCACAATAAGCAACGAACAGCTATGGTACAGATCTGAGATGGGTGATATTAACGTAGAAATTCGAAAGAGAAAATTTGGTTGGATAGGGAATACACTTCGAAAACCACCTGAAGAAATTGCCCACCATGCTCTTGTTTACAACCCCCCAAGGTAGTAGAAAAAGAGAACGGCCCAAAACCACCTGGCGACGATCAACCATACAGGAAATTAACTCCATATACTATAGTCTGGGAAGAACCTTCAACACAATCGAGGAGCTCAGAGATATAGGTGCACGTCGACAAAGATGGAGACAACTTATAGACGGCCTATGCCCAGTATAGAGGCAGCTCATGATCATATGACGACGAGCAAGGCAAATATATATATTTAAATGGAGATAACTTAATAACGAACATTCGAGTATTTACAGTGGGGTTGAATTACAATTATGCACAACAATTTTAACATTACATCTGTACATTGATTTTTACACTAGAAGTGTGCATAACTTATACAATAACAATTTTAAATAATAAAATAACTAACAAATACGTAATAACTAATCATTTCAAGTTAACACATAAATTAATCTAATTCTTAACCAATATTTACAACTTATTCTTAACTAAAGTTACTTTCGTAACAATATAATGGGACTATTACAAAAAAACTTTATTACATACATAACTGAAATTTAGCTCAAAGAATAAATTCGAAAAATAAAAAATGTTGCATATAAAAAAGTAACTTATGAAAAGAAATAATTCCCAGTTTCTATTTTATTTATAAATATAAAAATCCACATTTGGAAAACATATGAGAATAACGTTTAAAAGCAAGTTGAAAATAAATACATTTCTTAATTTGAAAATAATTTCACCCTTTTATTGAGATGCTATGATTTTCAAATCATAATTAAACGTTTGTCTTTTGAGAAAAGGTTTGATTTCAAATCACCTAAAAAATCCAAATCAAACCTTTTCGTATTAAAAATAATAATAAAAGGACGGAAATGCAATAACAACTAATCATGACAGCATTGTATTTTCCTCGAAATACGTAAGACTTGTGTGATAGAGTAAAGTACCCTCAAGTGATATATTTTTTTAAGAAGAAGAGTATACGTTTGTAAAAGTCTCTCACTTTTCGATTTTAGGTTGTAAGAAATAGGTCAATGTTCTTCCGCTTATTATATTATTGCTCCTAGGGGCTAATTCTGGTAGTCATGATCAAATATTTTTTCGATTCGAAAGCAATTTTATTTATAATTCGTTCAGTCGATACAGAACGAATCGAAATTAATTATTTCAGCGTTGTAAAAATTTAAATAAATCCTTTACAACACTGAAAAAATTAATTTCGATTCGTTCTGTATCGACTGAAAGAATTAGAAATAAAATTGCGTTCAAATCGAAAAAGTATTCGATCACGACTGCCAGAATCAGCCCCCTTAATTTTTCTTATAAAATAGGAGAATTGTGCTTCAAACTCAAATATGGCAACACTTTTCAAAAATTTATACAAATTTTGTACAAACATATGCTTTTAAACATTTACACATCCTTCGTGAACACACATACATCCATACAAACACATATCTATGGCCGATATTTAGTTATTTAATATGCATGACACGACAACAGATGATTTTGTTCTACCTTTGTCTCAATGTTAAAGATGAACAATAATAAAAAACGAAGAAAAAAAATAGGAAAAAACGAAACATTCTAAATGCTTTTGGCAGCAACATGCCCAATACCACATGGAACCATCAACGTCACTCATACAATCATTTACCTCATCTTTATTTTGCTTCAGAAAAAGAAGTGCAAACGAAAAAAAAAAAAAAATAAAACACAAGCTGTTGAAGAAGAAAGCCTAAAACACATACACACTCACACCAACAACTTTTATTACGAGTACAAATGTGTTGCTGGTGTAGTTAAATGTTGTTGTTTCTTTAACATTCAACATTCGGTAACCATTAATATGGCATAAAACACGTTTAACACATAATTCTTGGTAAAATTGACAATATTCTAAAATGTTAACGGAAACAGGAAACTCACAATATGTATATAACATACACTCACTATAACTTACACATACAAAAACCTACACACACACACACACACACACACACCCACTTTCAGTAACAGTAATAGGAGGTTTCTACTACTCGAGTTAACTTGTTTTTACAGTGTTCGTTTTTTGGTTTTTAACTTTTTTTGGTTTTTTTTTTTAATTTTTATTCTTGTTTCCATCTTTTGTGTGAACGCAGACCTAAAAACGTGTTTTATTTTTTGTAGAGAGATGTGGACAGAAAAAAGAGAAATATTTTCCTTTTCAATTTTAGTTTTGGTATGTCTGTGTAAAGTACTTTTGCAAAAATAACTACAATATGGCGCCCAACACGTAAAACGGAAGTTAAAACCTCCAACTGAGTGTTTTTTTTTTATTATAAATACTTTATGATTTTTTCGTTGCTTGTGTCTGCTGGCATATTCGCTCTAATAAATTGTTATGTGGCGAGTTTTATATTAAATATTTAACGATTTTTAGAAATCTTTAATATTTTTTTTTTTTTTGGAAATCATTAAAAATAATGATGAAAACACGTAAAATTGATTTTGTACCTTATTAATTCGATTTTATTGGCAAGATTGGGAAGAAAATAAAATTTTATGTTAATTGGGTTGGTTCAGGCGCTTCAATGATAAAGATTTGGATGGTTAAGTTTAAAAATTCCGTAGGCGTAAAAATAATGGCCGCAAATTATCTTTCAATGGTTACCTTTATTTAATTTTTTTTGGTTAATTAAGGCCAAAAGCTGGGAAGAAATTTTTTACGAGAATGGAACTTTCGAGAAAACTAAGCCCGAAATAGCAGGTTTAAAACGGCACCAATGAATAAAATCAACCCCGAAACAATATAAATTTGTTTAAACAAAATTCTTTATGTCTGCTAAAATCAAACGGGTGTTTTGTTTTATAAACTAATCAAAACCTAAAAATAGTTAATTGTCAGAAAAAAAAACGACAACATGGAAGAAGTTAAAAGAAGAAACGAAACACTACTTAAAACCTATCGTCGGCTAAATAGGCAAACCTAATAACTCCGTTTCAACAGATTTTGCAGGAGAGACAAACAACTTCTTATATTTCATATTTGCAGTTTGAGAGGAAAAACAAAAATATAGTTGCTTTTACACACTTCAAGACTCAAATTAAAGAAAAACTATATGCCATCAAAATTCCAATTTACTTTAAAAATGGATTTAGCAGGTTTGTATATTAAGCCGGCGATATATAAATAAGAATAGTATTTGTTCATGTCAAAAGAGGTCGTTTCTTTGGGCCCAAAAATGGCCAAAATAACAAATGTCATTAAATTTGGCAATAGGAATTGGCGCTTGAAACATTTTGGGATGATGGTGACCTGACTAAGTAGACATGATTTACATCAGTGATAACCAAGCCCCGAACTAACCAAGTCCCGAACGCACGCACACAAAGATATAATGTGCTTGTGTGCGGTCGCAGAGACTGATGATTGTCTGATCCCAATAAAAAATGGAGCTTCCAACGAAGCAGGTTTGTAAGGGAGAAACATAAGGGTTTCGCTTACCATTGCGCTTACGGAAGACATGAATTTTGTATGGCGAGTTCCCACTTTGCAGCAATACATTTATGATACATAAAGCGCATTATTCAGCGCACATAAACACTGTTGGATGTAACGATCATATTTACACACTGAATGTTTTGATACAGTTATTTTTGAGTATTCTCCCTTACAAACCTGCTTCGTAGTAAGGGAATGCCGTAGCACTTGAAATTTTATTTTTTTTTTATAAAAGTTGTTGAGAGTTCTTTCACTTACTTTACTGCATTTCTGTATGTCTTATTGCGTAGCGCATAATTGTGCGCTTATTTTTTTAAATGTACCTTTAGTGCTTCGCGAAATGGTAAAAATTTTTATTGGGATGTTTTAAACCGAACAAAGTTATCGTATACATGTGAATGGCCGACCGTGTCTGTGTGAAAAATACGATTATTGACTGCCTCGCGAGGCTATGCGGTGGCTATCACTGATTAACATTAACACCTGCCGTATCTCATAGCGGTCTGAAGCACTGTGTTGTAAATTTTCTTTTAATTAACAAATTTGCTAAAAATTTCATACATTATTTTAGTAGGAGACTTTAATAATGATCTTTTTAATTCATCAACGTCTGTGGAAATTCAGTCACTTTGCTCAAGGTACGGTTTTAAATGTTGGCACAATCCTATTCCCACTCATTATGACTCTTATCATTAATTAACTTCACTCATTGATTACTTTCTCGTTAGTCAAAACATGTCGGTTGGTACCTGAGCTCCATTTCAGCGACCCTTTATTTCTCACCATTCATTAATATGTGCTTGCTTTCGCATTCCTGCAGTTTATTTGGCTGATACTACATACTTCACCGACTATAAGCATGCTGACATAGCTTCTATTAAAGAACATTTACTTCATGTGGATTTTGCGCTGCTATACCGAGCTAGAGATACCAATGAGCAACTTGGTTACTAAAATTTCCTTTTTTATGAACTCTCAAGTCATGTCCCTTTAAGGAAAAAGTTAAATCTTATGAGATGCAAGGAATTCCGATTTTCTCATAAAATTAATTATTAAAGATCATTAAGAGATATCGCTTAAAAGGAATATTTCAACGAAAGAAATGATTTAAGGTGGGAAACTTATAAAAGACTTCGTAATCGTACTAAGGCAGAAATTAGGAAATTTAAAATATTTTATGGTTAACGGATTTTTAATTAGAGTAATACTAGGCAGATGTGGAAATGCGAATGGAATACGAAATGCCGGTGCATTAAATGGAAGCTATATCCATTCGGATATGGATTTTAACCGTGTAAATGAACATTTCATTAGTAGCCAGTGGAATGGGATTTTTATGATTTTTATGGGATAATTCTTATGACTTTAGCTTTTTCAATATAACTGAAATTGACTTAAAGAGCAATGCTCTATCTTAAATAAAATCAGCCTCAGTGGGAGCTGATGGCGTCCCCATACAATTTTTTATAAGTAGATATCTTTTATATTCTATCAATCCTAATTTGACTACTTCTAAATATCCTTATGCTTGGAAAACATCAAGGATCATTCCAATTCCAAAAAATACTGCTAAATCGACATCATGAGACCAATAAGTATTTTGTCGGCTGTATCTAAGGTTGTTGAAAATTTAATTAAGGAGCAAATTACGAAATTGTTTGATGATAGGGAGTTACTAAATGAATGTCAATCTGGTTTTCGTCATGGCCGTAGTACTTGCTTTCTCTTGACGGAATTAACTGAGGAGATTAGGAACTATTGGAATGAGCGGAGGGTCAGTGTTTTTACGTCTGTTGATCTGTCTAAAGCAGTCATAACCACTCCATAGACTCGCGAGCAGTCAATAATTGTATTTTTCACACAGACACGGTCGGTAATTCACATGTATACAACAACTTTGTTCGGGCCACTCCATAGTCTCGCGAGGCAGTCAATAATCTTATTTTTTACACATACACGGTCGGCAATTCATATGTATACAACAACTTTGTTTGTTGCTTGGTTATCACTGGTCTAAAGCATTTGATCAAGTGTAGCATTCTTTGCTTGTTAACAAGCTTGGAAGTAGATATGGGGTTTCAAGATGCTGGCTAATCTGGTCATATTTATGTGATCGAATGCAATTTGTATCTGTCAATGGCTTATCACTTAAAATCTGTAAGATCTGGCGTTCCGTAGGGTTCTGTGATTGGTACTATTTTATTTACATTGTTTTTGAATGATTTAGTTGAATCGCTTGTTTACAGTTACTCTAAACCTTTTGCATTTGCAGACGACATACAAGTTTTATGGTCAGGAGAAAGCCAATTTTCGGACGCTTTACAGGCTTCTATTAATTATGATTTGTCTAACCTGGAGGACTGGATGGTTGCAAACTGTCTACAAATTAATCTGAATAAAACCAAGGCTCTTGTGTTTAGACCGAATATAACTGATTTGTTTGACTTTGACTTAAAGTTATCTAGTTCTACTGTTGACATTGTTAGTAGGTTGCGGTTCCTGGGTGTTATAATTGATGATAGGTCGTAGTTTATAATACTGAATTTTGAAATCATATTTAACCATATGGTCATCTTTAACCATAATATGGTTAAAATTAACAAATATTTGCCCGAAATAAACCAAACTAACCATATTTTGGTGAATATTAACCATAATATGGCTAGCATTTTCCAGAATTTAGACAAAAGTAACCGAATTATGGCCAGAACTTATAACAATATTATCAATGTTAACCACTTTAAGGTTATTAAATTCAACCTTTTTTTCAATTTGCTTAACTGTCAAGTTTAAATATAATTTCGTTTCTTATACCTGTTACGTGTTATGTTCCACTTTTATAAGCAATTCCCTTTAATTAATTTTCCAGCATGTGAATACCTTCATTAGCAACCTTTCTGTTTTACTGGTTCAATTTGGTTCACACATATTTAATTGTAAAATAAATTATCTTACTAATTTAACTGGAATCGATTAAAATACCAAGCCCGAAAACAGCTTTTAAGTCCAAACCTGCCTTATAAATGCTGGCTCTGCCTCAACTTAACAATAACTTTCAAGATAGCTAATATGACATGGCAAAATGTTGTGCTGAAGGGTCACTACTTATGACCATTGGCCACAAATGACTTCCTTAAAGACAAAAAAAATCTTAAGCTCGTAACATAATTTTTTTCCGGCAGGCCAAAAATTGCCAATGTGTTCCATATAGTTCGAAAATTTGTCTCTAAGCACAGTGGTATAGGGTATTATACAAACCATACTTTCTTACTTGTTTGCTTGAATGTATTGCAGATGAAACTGAAATCACCAAAAATGCAACTCCCTATAAAACTCCTCCCATATTGTATTTGATTTACGGAATTCACGAAAAAAAACCTTAATTTATTTGAATGTGTCAATACTTGTGCATATAGAAAGTATAGAAAAACTAACATATGAATGTTTATTGAAATTGTTGAAAAAGTGTGTAAAAAAAAAATATTAAAAATCAAGTTGGTATTTTGTTATAGATATTGTATATTGAAAGTGCACTTGTCATCAATATGACGTTACATATACAAGTATATATGAACATATATGGATATATAAAAAATATAATAGAAAAAGTACTAAAATCTAAAAACTCATGCATGTTCAAGTACATACTTACATAAATTTAAAAAAAAAAACATACACGCAAACATTCAGACACAATTCATATACAAATAGCTAGAAATATTGTTTAAAAATGAGGAGGTGTTAAAAGAAATGATTATAATTGCAAAATAGTTTCTTTAAAAAAAGGTTTAAAGAAAATTTATTACAATTAGACAAAAAAAATTTTCATAAATAAGCTAAAAATTGCTTATCTTCTTTATTTATCTTTCTTTCAAATAACACTTTTTATTAGTTGACCCTTTGACATGTCAACACTGAAATAGATGTGAGAGAAAAAAAGAAAACTAATATATATTTTACTAAACAAGTGTTTTTGCCATAATACTATTACTATCACCGATGATAGTTTATTTTTCCCACATTTAGCACTTGCATTTGAAGAGTGTTATTTTAAGTTGGCGCAAACATAAAAAACAACACTGAAAAAAACGAATGTTGTATGAAATATCAAAAAATTTAATTGTTCAATTTAGTTGTTTCATAATTTCTATGATTCTTTTATAAAAAGTAAAAGACAAGTGTTTTTTTTCAGTGTACGTACACTGAACCAAATCTCTAAGGAACTATCAAGTTTTGTTAGATTTTTAACGAGAAAAAGTAGAATCAAACAAAATATTTCGTTATCGTTAAAAAAACACCAAGAAAAAAACTGCACTAGCCAACAAGGTTTTTGGACTGGAGCAACCAGATATCTTTCCTAGGGTTATTTGGTGGGCTGAATTTGAATCTGTAATTGGGTTTTCTCTATCACGTCAGGTTTTCGAAAACAAAATCACTAATTTATTTAAAAATCAATGAATTTTCAAAACGGCATTATTTGAACGTCGCACAGTGGCGCCATTTGAGTTTTTTCGTTGCAAAAATCATATCTTTTGAACCGAATAAGATAATTGAACAGTTTAAACAGCATATGATAGATAACTGTTCAGCCTATGAAATGAGCGTTTGGAAAGGGTGCTACGCTCTGTAGGGGCCTAATTATGGGTTATCAAAGTTAAAATTAGTAGAAAAATCAATTTTATGGTAACTAAAAAAAATTATTTTTACATTTTTAGATTGTTTTTATTTTTTTTCTTTAGGTTTTTATGTTTTAAATTATTACCCAACAAATTAAAAAAAAAATTATTTTTTTTTAAATTTATTTTTTCAATTTTCTGTAAAATATTCATCACAGTTCGTAAGAGAAGGTATATCTAAAAGACTAACCATTTCTAAACTATAATTATTTTCTAACTCTATTCGTGACTTCACATGCCGCAGGGAAGATATAAGTGGATCGGAAGATGCTGCCAACATGTTGAAGAGGTCCTCATTTTGCCTTACCCTTGATGCTTTGAATGTGTTCTGCAATCTATATTTTTTATAAAATTTGTTAAGAGACTCCTGTGCTTCTTCAGAAAGCTCTCCAATTGGCAAAGACTGGTACTCAATTATATCTTTGCCATGCGCCAATATTTTATGGACGGTCGGGGTCAACTTCTTCTGTGGATACATTTCTGCTAAAAGAGATGCAGTTTTCGACGCATATTCTCCATATTTTGTAGAATTGACATTTTCTTTGCAGTTTAAAACATCCAAGATCGTTCCCAATCTTTTCACGATTTGATTGTCAATTCCAGTGATTCTAGTTACTGCCTCATCATTTTCAAAAAATCTCCTAGAAGTGTTTCCATCGTTTGAGTTACCGTATCCGTGCTTGGGACAGTCTACTTTTAGTCCAACTTGTTTAAAAAAAGCATCCTGTATTTGCTTCTTTCTGATCTTTTCCTTATCCTTTATTGATGTATTTTCATCGAAGTTTTCCTCCTCTTGTGGTAGGGTATACGCCAGTTTTAGCAAGAATTCCATACACCTTATCCTTGCGTGCAATGGTGACATTCCATATTCGTAATTCTCCTCATTTGTAGAATCGTTTAAATTACCAAAGTTCTTCTGACTCTTTTTGCAAATCGGGCATGACCATGTCTTTTTAACCTTTTTTACCTCTAGAAGCCAAACGGGCACGTACGGGCAGATAAAATTTTTGAATTATGTAAAGAAATAATCAAAGAACAGATTTTGCAAATATGGCAAATATAGAAAAATATAGATTTTAGTTATTTTCCGTCAAAGTTGAAAAATAGTGAAAAAACGGATAGTTTTTAAATAGTGATTTACCAGGAGAAACACAAAGCAAACAGTTCATTTTTTTTTTATCATTACACATTTAATAAATGCATCAATCAATACAAACAAAAAATAAGGCGATTCGTTACCTATTTTTCGTGATATTACACCTGAAATCGCAACAAATTTACTAAAAATTGTGTGTTTTTTTGAAAACCGAAAGTCGGTCAACTTTGACGGCTATATCTTCTAAACTAAAAATGTGATATTATTAAGAGTGGCAGATTTGAAATCGTTGAAAAGTTTCCTATAACATGAGTTTATTCAAAACTTCGTCGGTGCTCATGAAAATTTTGATTTTTGCAACCTCGTTTGCTCTACGGGCGCTACTGTGCGTCGTTTGTATTTTGTTGGTTCGGTTTCACGTATTATGGCCATTTTTCAGGATTGAAATTAAAACTAGTGCTGGGAAACTATCGATAGTCTTAAACTATCGAAAATATCGATAGGAAAAATATCAATATCGATATTATTATTTTTAAAATACAGCTATGAAGACATGTTACAGCAGCTATACACACACAGGTTTTTTTCCGCAAGTTTTTACATGCTATTATTAATTCGCGCAGAATTACAGCCAATGAATACAAACAACAAGAATGGCAGGTGGTATAGATTGCTTACCTGTGATTTTTTACTACTAACTTAAGGCCTTTATGCCGAAATTTTTATATGTTTACATAGGGACTGAAATGTCAGATAGTTTTATGATGTTGTAAAAAAATCAAATAAAAATGCAATTGCAATTGCGAGCATAGGATAAAACAATGAACGACCATTAGAGGAAAAGTCCGCTAGATTGATAACCTTTTGGGTTGATAATCAAATCCAATTTAGAACATTATCTAAAACTGCAATAAAATATCTTATAGTCCCTGTTACTTTGGTTCCTTCAGAAAGGTGCTTATCAGCATCACAATTTTTTTTAAATGTCATATAAAATAACGTGCGTACAAAGGATACGTCTCATACGTTTAATTAAGTGGTAAAAACAATGAACTTACTTTAGCCTGATAAAAAACTAGTTAAAGTTTTCCTACTTGAGTACAAACATTCAGTCTGAACTTCGATCTGAACTATCGATAAATATCGATAGTACCCCAGCACTAATTAAAACACATTTATGTTTAAAATCGTTTTACATATTGAACATTTAAATAACACTTAATTCACCGATGAATCCCTGCGGGAAATTTGTGTCAATTGGTCCAGCGGACTGGTCCTGGGAATTGTAAAAATAGAACTGGTACAAAAAGAAAGAACTCATGACCAGTGAAAGGAGAACCAATCATGTAACTGGTTTATGGAGAACAAAAAGGTAGAAAAAGTAATGAATTACATACAGCCTTCACCGGTGGTGTGATACATTTATTTGGGACTTTCTAAAATTTGGCTCTTGAATTTAATTCTAGGACTTGTTTTATTGTAATAATACTACATGGTAATGAAATAATACTACATTTTAGTAACTGTCACTTAACACGTCCATTGAGAATAGATTTGTGACTGGTTAAATGGTGTCAATTGACCCCCTCCAATGACAACCCCATGTTAAAGTGATAGGTCTTATTCATAGAAAGTGTTTAAACTAGAACCGGTCTCTACCAACAAAGACCTATGACAGGACTACTTTGGTGTCAGTTTGCTTCCCTCTAGGGATATGACTACAATACAACAGACAAATCAGTAACATTCACCTGTTTTTGAAACCACCTTGCAAATAAATAAAAGTTTTTATGATATTTTTTTTTGTATTTAGTAGTGCTACCATCTTAATTAAATAATACTTTTCAAATAAAACTCAAAAATCAATCTCTATTTAAATACGATTTAAGTTTATATGAAAATTAACTTAATATAGATTTAAATACTAACCAGCAAATTGGGCATTAGAGTCCAGCAATAGTCTCCCAGCATACTTTTGTCTTAAAATTCTTGATAAATTCTTTCAAATTTCATTAAATCTTGGTGAGCACAAGTGTTGCCAATTTAGCCATTTAGTGGCTAGATTTAGCCATTTTTCACCCTCTTTAGCCATTAAAAAATGAATTTAGCCATTAGCCATTTTTCAACTTGTTTAGCCATAAAATTGTTTTGCCGTTTTTCTTTTAAAAGAATAATTTTTATTTTATTATAAAAATTTATAAAAGTAAAATAAACATTTTGAACAATTAAAACGCCTTAAATTTTAATCACAACTTTTACAAATGTTGAAAATCGCTATAATCTATGACGCTGAAACATCTTTCAAAATAAAGGAACAGTATTCCACTATTAAATTTATAAAATGGATCAACACAAACATCGCTGTTTCTTTCTGGTTGCAAGTATTTTAATAAAGGGATGCAGGCGGTAACAATTGTTTTAGAAATTTCAGAATGGACTATAAAGTTGCTCTCACTTCCATGGTCTAATGCTGAAGTAGAGAGGGTGTTTAGCCAAGTAAACATCGTTAAAAGTAGTTTGAGAAATAGGTTACATTAAGCAACCGTTAATTCGATTTTATCAATTAGTTTAATATTTTTACCATAACAATACAATATTTATACCACCACCACAATATTGGGGAGAGGACTATGCGTTTGTGTTGATGTCTGTAGCACCTTAAAATATTAGTCCTTAGCCCACCTTTACGTATACCGATTGACTTGGAATCACTTTTTGAGTCGAATTAACGATGTTTGTCCGGCTGGCTGGCTGTCCTTGTGCGCAAAGTATAGGTCGCAATTTAGAGATTATTTGATAAAATTTGGTACAAAGGTTCTAATGTGGTGTATGGCATCATAAAGTCGGGTTTAACCGACTATACTTTCTAACTTGTTTTTTATTGTAGATCTGGACTCAAAAGGTTGGGTAAATGTTGTCGTGATAATGATTTACCTTCAAATTATTTAAAACTTATGATTATTTTAAACTAATGAGTGATTCCTATGAGATGAACAATAACGACATCGAATTTTTCGATGATTTAATTCTTTAATATTAATTTATTTTAATATTAATTTTCGTTTATTCTTATTTAAAAAATTAATCTTAACTCACAATTTCATCGTAAACAACTTTAAATAATTTAATTGTTTTTTGTTATTGAATTTTAATATGTTTTTATAAAAAAAGCTTTTAGCCATTTTTTAGCCCATTTTTAGCCATTTTTTTTAGCAGTTTTTTCCGTAAATTTAGCCATTTTTGGTCACCAAGTTTTGGCAACACTGGTGAGCATGCTCCCCTTGTTCGCGCTCACTGCACCAGGTTTTTTTTTTTTTTTTTTAAAGAAAATCTAAATGCGAATGAAGAATATGCAAAACATTGTCGGTGTCCACGGTTTGTCCAAGTTTCTGACTGCAAAACCAAAGTAATGTAAATACGCACATTTTAATGATTCTGATATTGTATATCATTTTTTCTAACCAAATATACACCACAAACAAAGCAAAAATAACTTGAATCAGTAACAGACGCTCTCCCTGACATGCTTAAACGCTACTACTATGAAGATTTCGAACGAATGTGGGCTTCTGTCAAATAAATAATTGTGAAATTGTAGTGTCAGTATTGACTGTTTTACAGTATTGCCAGCATGCAATAAAAAATTAACAAGACGTGACAGCCCAATTTTGATGACAGTTAAAAAACATGCTTCGTTTCTGCAGTCAATTTTTTTCGAAATTTGTAAACCAGTGTTATGGTTCAATATTGTGACGGACAACTCAGTTAGTCAGTGTGATTGCAGAAAATGCAAAAATATAATGGTCCTATTGATTATACCATTTGTTGCCACAATTATAATATGGTTGAAGAATCAGAAATTTGTGTCTGTTTGGGTGCCTCGGTAGGCTAGCTGGTAGTGAGCATGTTTATGAGTGCGGGGATTGCGGGTTCGATTCCTGCCAGAGACTCTGGTCTCCTACATACAAGCTAAGAGTTTCGTGGGATTAGCTTAGTGATTTCGCTGACCATAATATTGTTGAAGTAATCATTGTGTGTATGAGTAATTCCTGTTTATCAGTAATCCCTGACCCGCAAACCCACGAGCAATAAGTTTGGTAATTATTGTTGTGGCAACTATCAAATTCTATTGCTAACACAAGATATAAACATGTGCCCTGCGTAAATATTTGTTTAAATCAGTGTTCGAATATAAACACTATATACCAGGGTTTAAAAAACTGCAGTCGAAACCAAAAACTGTCGACCAAAAAACGAATATTTGTCTACAATTTTTCGGTTTTTGATTTGGTTTGACAGCGACTATTTAGATTTAATGAATTAGAAGTAAAAGCGTTTGCGTAGAAAGTCTTAAAAAAAAAGTTTTTCTCTTTGTGATCTTCGAACACAAAAATAATACTGTATTTATCCAACTCAACGAAAAAACATTTTATTGCGTTCTGTTTGTTTTTTAAACCGCAAATTTCGTTGTGTTCTGGTCAGTACATTAATGTTTTTTCATTTAAGTTGTGCTTAGCGACCTTTTGGCTGGTAAAGAAACCAAATACTTTTTGTTAAATTAAATACATTTACGACAAAAATACTTAAAGCGAGCAAATAAAATTGTACACAAACAAAACATGTAAACAATACTCACACAAGCTATGTGGTCGTTGCTAAATTTCATGTTTGCTCATTCCTTCACCAATATAAAAACACTATAGAACATCGAAATATAATATATGTATGTGTACACAACCACTACAATTGTTCTGTTTAATAATGAAGAACAGAACACTATATAACGTTCGTTACCTTGTTGAACATATGTAGGTCTAAATGGTATTAATCGTTGTGTGTTAATACACGAACACTACAAATAGATCCCGTTTCTGAGGGTGAGAGCCGCACGCAAAATAATGTACTGTTTATTTCCTTACACTGGATAGAATGAATACATGTTCAGCAGTGAATGTTATACTACATTTTTGAGCAATTATCTTTTAATACAAGTCAAATTCAATTGCCTTTTAATTTAGAGTTGTTTTTTTAACGGTACAAAAAGAAAACACATACAAAAATCAAAAAAAAAAAGCTTAACAATGTATTTTTAAAAAACTACAAATAAATAAAACTATTATAACTTGCTTTTACAGAACGCACACGTTAAATATTTTAAATTTTAGCGCTCTTTTTTAACGCAATCAATTTCTTCTGCATATTTTAATTTTTTTAATTTTAATGTTTGCCCACTCAAGATATTAGCTTAAACAATGGCGGTTATACGCAGTTTTTCTGCCGGCGCACTAAAAGTGAGGATTAATTCAAAAGCTGTACTTTATCCTTGACAGTCACTCTTGGTTTTGGGTGAAAGTAAATAAAATTCTACGCCCGAGTTTTGTTGTTTGTTGTGGATCGATAACCAAGATGCTTATAGCTATTTAGGAAACTTTGACTTCTGCCGTTCAGAATAACAGATGGTCATCGTTAAATCAACTACGCTATTCATGTAAGAATTTGCTTTATGTAAAAATGCAAAAATAGTCAAGACATTTCACTTGGTGATGGGTATAAGACAACAACAGCATGGGATTTCTGGACCAATCTGGCCAAGTCAAAGAATATGGATACGTTACATAGTGTAGGATCAATATTGTAGAAATTACAAACGGAATGTAAATTTTATACCTTCGGTGAAGGGCATGCAAATATTTTCGATTAAATTTTTTAAAGCCATTTTGTTTATTAACCCTAGGAACTGCATTCATTTTTAAGCGCTAAGAGGTGCAACTAGGTCTGCCCAGACCTACATTGGAATTGTATGAAAATAATGGCTCTTACGTGCCACAGCGCGATGTTACCACGTAACGTACCGGTAAGGAATAACGTGCTGAAAACATCTCGTTTTGGCGTTTACATTTGCCAGTACTGGCAAGACTGTAGCAATACATGCAAACCTTTTCACTAATACATGTACACTTTTCCAACTGTCTTGTCTACTGTCTAGCAAATTTTGCAGCCAGTAAAATTGACACTAGCTAACAGTAATCTAAAGTTTTGTTAGCAAAAGAGAAAAAAATCAAAATGTTAAAAAAAAAATTAAACATATTTTGCTTTGATTGTTTATATTTTAGTTAAGTTTTATATTTGTTCACAAAATAAAGTTATTTTAAGCCGTTTTTAAATTTGTTTAGTTTATACAAAATACGTTTAGCTGGACTTGCTCTGCAACATTCACGTTTGACATATTTTAAAAAGTGAACTATCTTTACTACTGTCTGGACGCCTGCGTCACGAAGACAGTTAGCTGTGTTGTTGGCAACTAATATGTATTTTCTTACTGTCTTGCCAGTACTGTCAAATGTAAACGCTGTGTAACATCTCCTTCGATATGCAGGCTTTATCTTTGCGCGTAGTTCCAATATATGCGAAATGTTTTTTCATAAAAACAGTGGCCAAATCAAAAACAGGTTTGTGCAGTCCTGCTTGATATGTATGAACCATTTCATTTGTAATGGCGAATAAAACAGAACACAAACATCTAATCCGCTTGATTCTGTGCTCATTGTGTTCGCCATAGCCGAGGAAGTCATGAACGGAATCGTCTCTAGCACTTAAAACAAATCAGTTTTACACAATTTTATAGAAAAAAGGTCCACACAGACCTGGTTGAAACTCCTTCTACCCAATGTGCTCGTGTGGTCTAGCAGTTAGGAATATGTGACCTTGTTACACTATCTAACATTAACATAATATAACAACTTTGTTAATTTGACGAAATTATTATGTTAGTTAAACGGCTGAACGTTGAAGTATTAAAGAAATGAGTTTAATTAAGGTTGTGCTAAAGAGTCATATTAAAAAGTTCAGGATTTTCTCTTATTTGAAATTTAGTAAAACTAATTTAATTAATTAATTAAAATGGTATTGTCATTCAATAGCAAAAATAACCTAAAAAATAATTTTTTTATCATTTTGTCAACTTGACGAAACAAAACATTTTTTAAGTACGAAAATAATTTTGTCACATAAACAAATAATTCTGGGACCACACTAAAAAAGTTTTCTTTCAGAAAGACTGAGTTAATGGGTGAGAGAGGAAAAAGGAAAAGCAAATTCTCTTCCCCTCTCACCAATAAACTCAGACTTTCTGAAAGAAAACTTTCATAGTGTGAACCCAGACTTAATATAATAGTTTTGTTAATTTATTAAATTTTGCTAATTTATTCAAATTTGTTTTTTTTTTTTGCTTTAAACAATTCTTTCGCCAACTTTTCTCTATACTTTTTTTTCGGTGTATGCGTATTTTGTTCATATTAACAAGTGTATGCGAAGCTTCGTCCTCCTATGTTTGATTTTTGTTATTCATTTTTCAATGGGAAATCTATGGCAATTGAGGTCATGTTTGCACAACTGTTATTGAATAATTTTAAACATGTTTTTTTCATTCTCGTTTTTTTTTAAATATTTTTAAATTAAAAAAAAAACCGCTTTTTGTGTTGATGTTTTTTTATATATATTTTCAGTAAGAGTGGTTTTTTCTGCTATTTTTGTTAAAAAAAGAACTAAACTAAAATAAAAATTAGTTGTCAGGTTTTACAAAACATATTTTCTCTCACAACAGCCACGTAACATTTTTAACACCTAAATTCAATGAAACATGAAAAGCAGCAGCAGAAATAAAACAAAAAAACCAATATTTTGTTAAACATTTTTTAAACTGCTTCTTGGAACACTTCTATGAAGTGATAGATAATGTTATATCGAATGTAATTGACATGACCCCCGTATGGAGGGGATATCGGGTGTTGGTTGTAATCAAAAAAAGTGTATTGATTCAACAAACTTTTTTGTAATTTTTAAAGGCTTGTCTTTGAAAGCTTTTTTTTATATTTAAATATTTTCTCTATTAAATATTTATTTAAGGTCAGCCAAGGTCATGTACAAAATCTTAAGTAAAGAAAATGTTATCATTAAATAAAATTATATCACAGGAAGAACACTCTTTATACGGCCTTAGCAAATAATAACATTCAGTATCAGTAACAGTGTTGTCAACTGCAGGAAAATATTCACTCAGTGCACAGTTTTGATTACAGCTGAGAGAAGTTTTGTTTGCTCTTTTTCTTGCGTACTTGATGCCTTGATATTCAGGACCTTCGAATGTGCAGTTGATGTGACTCTTGCTATATTAAGTTAACACTAAGATGCGCTAACGCAGGTTTTACAATATTGTCGAAGTCTGCTAAGTAGATGTTGTGCATAAAGCGGACTCAGACAAAAAAGACAATTTTTTTTCTATTTACAATATGGTGATCTCTGCAGTACAGTGTATAAACAGAGATATAATTTTAAATATCTGAATATAGTTCCAGACGTAAAATTGTAATGAGTGCTTAATATTTATTTATTTTTTGTCTACACAGAAAAAATTATTGCCGAATTATTTTCAAACAAACGCTTGTTTGAAAATTTTTTTGATTTCTACAAATTTTTTTTACTGATTCAATTAAAATTTTTGTTTGATTTTTTTTAAACCAACAAAAATGTGGACAACTCTTCAAAAATTTAATAAACGCGCTATTGGTTTAAAGTTTTCATAATTTTCTATGATATATTTAACGCTCTTTAATGTTGTCGTCTTTTTGCATTTTTTTATTGATTGTAAGCATCAAAAAAACAAAATCCCGTATTCAATTTTTTCAAACAGTTTGTTTAAATACATCAAATACAAAAATAGAATGATGGCGGAAAACATATCGAGTCGGTCTGCCGACTCATTAGCAAAGGAAAGGATAAAGCAAAAGGGTGTGATGAAGAAAAACACTGTGAGTATAAATATGACTTCGTTCAAAAATTATTCCAACAAAAAAATATGTCTCAAAGCCAGCCGGCCGCTCTGCTCTGCTTCATCTTCGCCAACAGTGCTTGCTTGTGTGCGCGTCATTGCTTGTGCCAAAACTTTTTTGTTTGATTCAGCAAAATTATTTGTTTAAAATTTATATGAATTTCAGTAAACTTTTTGTTTGATTCTATAAAATTATTTGTTTGAAAAAATAGGCGTTTTTTTTTCAATAAACAAAATGCAAATAAATTGTTTGAATATGCGAATTTGTTTATAGGACCGATTTAAGACAAAAAATTGTTTGATTCTACAAATTTTTTGTTTGAATTGGAAAAATAATTTTTTCTGTGTATGGATTAATCCTTATAGACATTTTAGAATAAACGATACATTCAGCATTGTTCTACGACTTTTAAAAGTAGGGAGCTTTATCAGAGCCAGTCGAGATGTGTATGAGGGCAAGGTTAGTGGGTTAAAGTGTAATCCGCGAAGGCAGAAGAGCAGAAATTGTTTCTGTACAGATTCAATTAAATTTGAATAAGTTTGGTAAATGGGGTCCCATATAAAATCGATCCATATTCAAGAATCGGCCTTACAAGTGCTATTTTTAAGGTTTTTGTAATATATGGATCATGGAACTCTCTTGCCCAGCGTTTTATGTATCCAAGTGTTCCTCTAGCTGTATTTATCATAAACGTAATATGCGATAATCGTGCAAGGATTCGTGTCCCTCCCATATATCCTTAAATTACAAATGCTCCAAGAGCGATTAGCATAATGAATTTTTGTACATGCACATTATAGATTAAAATTTTGTAAGTTCTCTTTTTATCCGTACAAGGATTCGTATCCTTCCCATAAATCCTTTAATTAAAAACGGTCAAAGAGAGCTTATCTTATTGAGTTTAATAAATGCACCACTGCTATTCCACAAGAGATTACATTGTTGTAAATTTGATTTATATCCGTACAAGGACTCGTATCCTTCACATATATCCTTAAGTTAAAACTGCTCAAAGAGCGCTTAGCTAACTGAATTTTTATACATGCACACCTGATAGTCGATAAAAGAATTAAGGATTCCAAATTTGCTTTATAATCGTGCAAGGATTCGTGTCTTTCCTATATACCCAGTAAAAACTTCGCCTACAAAATAATATGTTGAGTAATCAGAAAAACATAAGAGCACTACTTACAATTCTACTGAAAGAACCAATGAATTTTACAAGGGATGTCCCAAAATGAACGCATTAAAAAGTAAGTCATTATTTTTTTACCTGCATACATCCAGAAAAAAGTAGTTATGGAAGTTGTTATAGATGTAGTTATAGAAGAAAGCTACAAAATAATAAGTTAAAGAAGCTATTCATTTTGAAAAAGTAGGCGAAGTTTTTACTGGGTATCTGTATATTTAAAATGCTAAGTGACTCTACGCGTACTAAATTTTTATGCATGCAACACTGGTAATCGATTAAAGATTAAAATGTTGTAAGTTTTCTTTTTATCCGTACAAGGATTCGTGTCCTTCCAATATTTCCTTTAATTAAAAAGGGTCAAAGGGTGCTTATCTTATTGAGTTCTTATAAATGCACCACTGCTTATCCACAAGAGATTAAAATGTTGTAAATTTGATTTATATCCGTACAAGGATTCGTATCCTTCACATATATCCTTAAGTTAAAACTGCTCAAAGGCGCTTAGCTAACTGAATTTTTCTACATGCATCACTGATAATCGATAATAACACTGTGCTCGAAATTGACACTTTTTTTTTAGACAAGCCGGGCACATGGCGTTTTAGCATAATTCGGGTGCGATGAATCTTATGTTGCCCACCGTTTTTTTTTAGGTTAGCTCTTGTTTTCGAGATATACCGTTATTTTGAAAATGGAGGAGGTTGCACAACATATATTCGCCTAAATCAAAAACGGCTTAGCTTATTGATTGTTTCTTAAAAATTTATAAAAAATTCACAAAAGTCGACAAATTTTAATTAATTTAAGAATTTCATAAAACACAATATTTGTATGGGAGGCCCCCTAAGAAGTGGTCCCTAGGGGCAAGCCCTGGGCATTTATGGGACTTTTTCTTCAATAAAGTGCGGTTGGTCATACATTCGACCCATCTCGGGGCATCCTAGGCGCTGCAGGGGCCAAATTTACCTAACTACAGTTTTGAACACGGTTATATACTAAATGACAAAATTTTTTTCCAATTCTATGCAAAAATACATTTTCCTCTAAAATGTCCTTTAAAAAACGAAAATAAGGATTAAACCATAAAAATTCCTTTAACTGGCGAATTCTCTTAGCATGTAGACTCGAAATTTGTTTTCCAAAACAATTTTCCGTAAAACATTTGAAAGTATTGAACACAGTTGGAGAGTCCTTATTTTTACTTTAAGGCATTGATTAAAAAATCAAGTATTTTTATTTGAGTAGTCATTGCAAGAAATACTTAAAAAAAAATTAAGCCAGTCGTAGGTGAACAACTGTTTTTTTTTATACGTAAGGCAATGCTTTTTTGCGGAAATCTGCGCAAATCAAAGGTTGCTGACTGTCTTACGAAATAATTTTATAATTTCTTTTAAATTTATTTCCTTAAAACTGTCATTAACATATAACAAGCACATGCCACAAAACAGCACTATTATTCCAGTAATATATTGTGATTTACACTGCATTTTTCAATGCATGCAGAACGGAGACATTCCAGCCAACTATTTTTAGTAAAAAAAAGTAATTTTTGAGAATACAAATTTTTTAATTAACAAGATTTTTTTTGTCGTGCTTAATTCCCAATTTTTTTCTTGATAAGAACACTAAAATTTTGTGTTGATGGGATAAGCTATTCCTATGCGCATTTTACTGGTTGCTTAGGCCAGATCGTCAGGAAACTTCATCCAAAGATTTAAGAACAACTAAAGATATTAAACAAATAAAACTGTAAAGCGAATAAGAGTTATAAACACTCAAAAGTTCTACCCGTAATAATATCAAAGCTTAAACAATAAACAGTGAGTTCACAATTCATCATCAATATGCTTAAACTTATATTCCGATGTCTTAGTTTAAGTATTTTTGTCCATTTTTAATATTTTGAAGAAATTAAAATTTGTTTGTTATTTTTTTCTTAATCAACGGTTATCTTAATCATCTCAAATATAATGTGAACGGCTTTGATCAACATTTTGCTTATAAGCCCAAGTGTAAGCATAGCATTAGAGTCATACCTTGTCTCCGTAAGAAGGCAAACTCAAGGTTGCATGATAATGGTGATTTTTTTGATGCTAAAATTTCATCTAGTTAAAGATCTGTAAATTAGTTCTGTAAGAGAAAACAATAAAGCTGAATTTTATTCTCTTTTTGGTATTAAATCCACATCCAAGTCAGTCTGTGATTGTTGGGTATCTCCTTAGTCTGCTTTCACACGTTTCATCTTTTGATGCTCAACTCTTACTCTTTGATTCGCTGTTAATAAAATTGTTGTTGTTTTGAACTGAAAAAAGTTGAAACCGTTTGCTGCGTGTGATTATATTGGGATCTTTAAAAGAGAATTGAAAAGAAGTTGAGGATCAAAAGATGAAACGTGTAAATTTAGACTTTAGAGATAGCAAAACGTTACAAATTAGTGTTAATCTTGTTATAAATATTTAAATCTTCCGAGAAACACAATTGCAGATCCAATATCTTGGGTGCAACATTTGCCACAAGCTGATTAAACTAGGATATTTTCATTAGGGAAATTGTTAAGGAGATGTCTGAATAGGCTAATGTATTTTAAGGTTGCATGCTTGAAGGTTTGTTTTCCCTTCAAGTGGCTTAAGTAGAAGTTATAAAAGCAGAAATTAAAAAAAATGTGATCTTTGAAAGATTTGGTCTTATAAATCAAATATCCGAGCTTTTGGTTAGTTAAACGTTCATAAGCAAGTTGATATTTATGTAGTAGAATAATATTTTTCGAATATCACAAAGAGCACTAGTTAAACGTTCTCAAGTAAGCTAGTGTGTTATAATTGCGTACCTGTAAAAGATTTATGGCAGCTTATAGCTGCTAACTATATCGAAGCCAGGCAGATCCCTTGTACTTTGTATATTAAAAAGATCGATCTGTAACTTCGGCCCACTTAGCTAACCAGCCATTCATACAAACTATTTTATAAGTTTATAATAACTTCATCTTTTTGTGTCTAATCGGTTAAAGGAAACACCAGTAAAAGTGCTAAAGTACTTCGGTTGTGCCGAATCTTATTCCTTATGTGTTGTACGCCACCGTTCTAAAGTCCTTATTCTAAGAGCATTTTTGTTTAGATGCTAGTTAAATTAATCTCATAAATCGAGAATATTTTAGATCAATTTTATAGATGTTGCTTGTTTTTAAGGACAATATCATTCCAAAACTTTTAAATCTCAGGGACGCTTGTACGGAAGTCAGGTGAAGTAATGTACACAGAAAAAGTAAAAATTGATTTCAATTAAAACATTTGTGATATTAATTGAAAAATTAAATAAATTTGCACCAGTAAACTTAATTAATAATATCAATTAAACTTTAAGTTCACTTGATTAAACGTATTAGTTAGTTGATGAAATTTTTAATTGAAACTGATTTTATTTTTGATTAATGCTTTAATTGATGACCAATTTTGGAGAATTTTTTGTGTGCAATAATTCAGGCCATTTTCAAAATTTAATTCTCTTCATATTTATGAAATATCTGCACCAAATTTGGTCCATGATATGGGCCTTAATGTGCCTAAACCATTATTTTAGGAAGAAAAAAAAAATAGTGTCTTTAACTCGGTCATGTGTTAGCCGATTTTGTTTTATTTGGACTTTCCAAATTACACGATTTATAAAAGATTAATTTGATTCATTTTGAAAAAACTAAAGTTCATGGACTATAAGCGGGCTTCAAAAAAACAAGGTTTATGAGCAAAAATTAAAGATTAAGGGGCAAAACTTAAAGGCGGTCATGGGTTTTTGCTCATATCTCTTCTATTTAAGGACCGATCGGTCTGAATTTCAATGGAAATCTTTTCTGGACTTTATGCGATATAAGGGTGCAACAACTTAGCTGCCATATATCTGGGGATATGGAAAACCTATTTAAATACACACACGGACGGATGCATAAGGACCAAAAACCAAATACTCTTTATAGTTTCTAAAAAAAAATATTGTAGAACTTAAAAGCTTGTATACCCTTTCCACTTGTTGCGAAGGGTGTAAGACTTTCATCTTAACAACAGCTTATTTTTTTAAACTTTTTTTCTCTCTAAAATCGTTTCAGATGCTCCCAAAAATATTTTATTTTAAAATTTCTCTACAATAAAATATTATACTAAAAATTAATTATCAAATATTCTAAATTCTTATTTCGTTATTTAATTAAATTTCCTCAAATTGCACATTTGTTTCACATGTTCCTTCACATTACAAATTTAACGAAGTCAGAAACATTTGAACCAAACTAGCAAATTATCCAAAAGACCTTTACAAGGTCAATTCATAATAAAACAAATAGTTCTAAACCTTTTAGATAAATCGTCTAAAGAAAATGTAATAACATTTACTTTCAATACAACAATTATTATTATTACCAACATCCATATTTTCTTAATGTGCCACAAAATGTTAAATGCGATTAAAATAAAAAAAATTAAAATAAAAGAGAAAAACTGTGTGTAATTACAATTTTATTGCTTATCTTAACTGCTTTTAACAGTGTGTGTGTGTGTGTGTGTGTGTATGTGTGCATGTTGAGTATGTGTAAGTAATTGTGTGTGTAAGCATTTTAGTTTGCTTTGCCACCATATGTGGCACATTATGTAGACACCTTTTGCTTTTAGCCCTTTTACAGCAAATACAAACACTTATACACTCAAATGATTACAAACTATTATAAAACATGCATGTATGAATGTATGTGTTGGTGTGTGTGTGTGTGTGTGTGCGTTTTTAGTTTGGTGCAACAACTTTGTCTTTAGTTATTAGAAATAGTCATACTAAGTATGAGTAAGCAAGAATGGGAGTAAGTGTTGACTGGGGTTTGCAACCAACTACTTAAAACTGAACATTGTATTTATATAGAGCAGAATGCTAGAAGAAGAAGTAGAAAAAAAAAACACAAACTTTTGAGAGTAAAATTTTTGCAATTAAGTTTTTATTTCCAGATAGAAGGATTTTTTTTCTTCTTTTCTATGCTTTTATAATTTCTGCGCTATTAGTAAGAAAAAGAACTATAACTGTAAAAATGGTTATGGACGGACAAATGCATAATTGAACACTACTAATTGCAGCGTAATTATTGCAGTAAAACAAAGTTGAAAACAGTGGGTTAGTGTGTGTAAAGTATAAGTATGAATGTGTTGGTTGAGGGCGTTTGCTTTAACAAGTCTATTTGTATTTGAGTGTCTTTAATCACGTCGGTTTTTAAGAAAGTAGCTTTTTTCTCTAGAACTATGTCTTCATATTTACAGGAATTATATTTTTTTTAAAGTTAAGTATAAAGCAGCTTAAAACTTAAATATTTATTTATTTTGTTCATGCGATTCTATAGTATTTTAGTTTTTAAAAGGCATGCAGCATTTATTGCATGTAATATTTCTGCGTTTTACACGATGACCTGAAGTTGGATGATTCACTTTTGTCTCAGGAGCATCTTTGCTACTTAATAATTTCAGAGTCTGTAAAAGCCACAAATTTATTCTGAAATCAAAACTCTTATACGTTAAACGTGAATTCTATAACAACAACTAAAGTTTTACCTTTAATACTTTCATCTTATAACAAAAAAATCGTTTATACTTTTTATTCTATAAACAATAAATATATAAATATATCCTGCTTAGCATCTTATAAGATTCATGTAAAAGTTCTTTGGGCCGAAAATTTTATAGATAAATTCACCGTTATGAGATTTGTTCGCCTTTAAGTAATTTTAGCAAGATGACCACTTTTAATCTTAATACAAACATAATAAGATGCTTTATGCACAGAAAAAATTCTCCAAAATTTTGCACCAATCAAAAAAAAAAAAATAATAAATAAGTTTTAATCAAAAATTTAATCAAGTGAATTAAACGTTTAATATTGTGAATAAAACGTTTAACTGATGCTATTAATTTGTTTACTGCTTCAAATTTTATTTAATATTAGAAATTTTTTATTTGAAATCAATTTTTATTTTTTTCTGTGTGGACACAACGACTCTATTCTGGAAAGGCGTGATTGCACACCTCATAATCTAAATAAGGGCTGTGTTAAATTATTTTTATGGACCGATTATGATTATTTGCAATAGGCATAATTCCTGTGACAATTAGAACCAGCCAGCTGGACGGCCGAACGGACATCGTTTTAATGACGCAGAAAGTGGTTCTTAGGCGATTATTATACTAAAAGGTGGGCCTAGATCCAATGTTTTAAGGTGATATAAACAACATGAAAAATGAAATACGTGCTTAACATTGGTAGGTCTGTATAATACAATTTTGAAACTTTTCAATTTATATTTAAGACTACCTTAAAAGATTTTGTTTGTCGTGCTTAATTCCCAATTTGTATTCTTGATAAAAACACTGAAATTTATTGTTAAAGGGATAAGCTATTCCTATGCGCATTTCACTGGTTGCTTAGGCAAGATCGTCAGGAAACACCATCCAAAGATGTTAGAAAAACTAAAGATATTAAACAAACAAAACTGTTAAGCAAATAAGAATAATAAGCCACAGTTTTACTTGTTACAATATCAAAAATTAAACAAAAACAACAACAATAAACAGTGAGCTTATGTTTTCTTACATTCCCCACTACAAATGGTTGGAATTCTTCCAACATTAATTGTAGTTGCAAGTAGGTTGAGAAAAAACAAAATGTAAACAAAAACAACTTGCTTTATTATTGTTCTCGCAAAAAATAATAAAGCATGTTGCCAGTTAGTTTTTTTTATGCCGTGCACTTGCCAGTTTATTATCAAAGTAATTTTGGTGGGAATACACAATTTTAATTTAAAAGATTTTGTTTGTCGTGCTTAATTCCCAATCCATCATATTCTAAAGCTTATCATCAAATTATTGTAAAATCTACAGTGTTATAACTTGTACTCAAGATTTCTGTACTACACTTACGTTTATTATCTTATACTAGAAGACTACCAGCCTAGTTTAGACTTAGTCTCGATATCTTTATACTTGTTTCATAAGCTCCCAATGATCTCAATTGGGAACATGCACAAATAACTAAATAAATAAAATTATATTTTTCGAAAATAGCTAACAATCTTTAAAATAAAAGTTAGGCGCTAATGGGGTAAGACTGAGTTGTTATACTTAAGACTAAAGTGTGATACTTAATACAAAATCCTTTTATATTTAAAACTAAAGTCTAATACTTAAGACTAGAGCCTTGAACTAAGGACCTTAGTATATTACTTTAGACTTTAGTGTTATTTTTATAACTAAAGGCTAAAGTCTTATACTTATGACTGAAGTCATATACTTAAGTCTAAGTTCTTAAACTTAAATACTAAAAACTTGTACTTAAGACAAAAGTCTTATACTTACGACTAAAGTTTTACCCTCATTCATAAAAAATATTTTTGATTTATAAAACAAATATCCTATGAAAAATATTTTTTATAATACTATTATATCCTTTTGAGTTTTTGATTAGATTTGACTTAATTTGTTTATTCTTTCTTTTGGTATCAATAATTTTAATCTAGCACAACTGCTTCTATTCGTAATCATTTGCTCTCTAGAAAATAAATCAATTAAACAAAGAAATTAAATTATTTTTTTATCCAAATTTTGGTATTTTTTATTAGGCAAAGTTCATAAAATCCAAAGGCTCAAACCCAGTCTTTGGATTTTATGAAAAATAATTTAATGAAAATTAAATTTGAAGAACTTTAGCCTAATTAAAAATACCAAAATTTGGACTGAAACCATAAACAGTTCTACAAAAATAACCACAATACTTATTATTGAAATTAAATTATTTTAATATATTTTGTGCCACGACCACTTCTCCAATTCCGCCCAGATTTTGTCGGTTGTTGTATACTGAAAAGAAATATTTGTGTATTAAATTTAGAAGCTTTCCGACCAATTGTGGGTATAAAAAAAATACATAGCGTCATGTTAATGGTATTGTGAGTTTTATTATCTGTACATGGGAAGCAAAGCTGAATGCTACCGGACGCGTCATAGGTTGCGATTAATGGTACGTCCCGTAGATATGCGAGGTTCCTGCTTTTTAGCAGTCGCGGACAGTCAGCGGCTAAAAGTGGAGAGTCTTCGAGGCTTTTTTTCGAGTTCGTACTAAATGCCAAGTTGCCAGTGATTCTTGCAGAGACGTGGCGGGTCATTAGCGCCTATAAAGAAAACAATCATACAGAGCTAATTATCCTTAATGCATGCTAACACCGGGGCAATTCGGGAAGTGTAGTCGTTGTTTTTCAACGTTTAGCAAACGGGCCCGACACCAAGATTTAAATTTAAATTAGGGGAAGAGTAACGAAACCTCGCGAGGCCATATGCTTCTTATGGAAGTGAAAGGAGCAAATATATACATTTTTAAACTTTAGCTCTTGCCTCCATAAAAATATATATTGTCTTTTTATGTGAGGTATCCGCCCACTTAAAATTAAAAAAAAATATATGAAATATAAACTGTAAAAGTTTCCAAAAATCGTATCAGCGGTTACGGAGATTGCAGACATAATTACACTACCACTTTATAATATTAGTTAAGATTAAAGTGTCATTCCTAAGACTTTAGTTTAATGCTTTATATTTAAAAGTAATATTACTGTATTTCTTATAATGGGTGATTTTTTAGCTATTATCTTTTTGGCAACACTGGTTTAAACAGCTGACGCACGTTTTGTGTTTTGTTTCACTGTCAAACATCTTCAGTTTGGTCTGCAATTTAACCAAGAATCGTCTTACAAACGGACAACGCTTGCAAATTATTGAATTGTATTATTAAAATGCGTGCTCTGTTAAAAAAGTTCATCAACTTTTTTATCGAAAAATTGTGTTTAGCGACGAACCTCATTTTTGGCTCAATGGGTACGTTAATAAGTGGAGTGAAGATCAGCCAGAAAGAAGCATTGCAAGAGCTACCAATACATCCAGAAAAATTCACTGTTTGGTGCGGTTTATGGGCTAGTGGCATCATTGGACCGTACTTCTTCAGAGATGTTGCGAATCGTAACGTAACTGTGAATGGTGAGCACTACCGTGAGATGATACCCAACTTTTTTTTGCTCAAAATGCAAGAGCTTGACTTGCATGACATGTGGTTTCAACAAGACGGTGCCACATGCCACACAGTACGCTTAACAATGGACTTACTGAGAGGCGAGTTCGGTGAACATTTTATTTCACGTACGGGACTGGTCAATTAGCCGCCTAGATCGTGCGATTTAACGCCTTTAGACTATTTTTTGTGGGGCTATGTTAAAGCTCATGTCTAAACACACATGCCCGCTTCAATTGACGCATTGGAAGACAACATTGAAGCATTTATTCATGAGATACCGGCCGAAATGTTGGAAAGAGTATGCCAAAATTGGACTAAGCGGATGGACCATTTGAGGCGCAGTCACGGTCAACATTTGCATGAAATAATCTTCAAACATTCAATAATATGGACCGTACTATCGATTCAAATAAAGATTTCATGCATTTTTCTGAATTTTATGTGTTTTTTTTAAACTTTCCTATAGCTCTTCAAATATCACCCGATACTATAAATTTTTATTATTACATTACTATTTAGTTGTGGCTTTAACAATTAACTACAAAATTAAATCTTTATTACTTTCATTTCCTTAATATAAACACAACAATATAAACAATTAACTACAAGCATATAATTAAATTTTTCATTTTAATTCTTTCTAATAAAATTATAAACAATATCCTTTTTCATGCATACAACATAAACAACAATCTGTTAAATACTTTTATACCATTTTAAAATTTAATTATATTCCTTATTTTTGCCTCCAGTACAATGCAGTATTTTAAATCTATGTAGCTGCCAAAATGTCAATCTAAAAGTCTTCCTATTTATTGCAAACATTTAAATGAAAAAAATACTTGAATTAATAAAATTTGTTATGCAGTAGAAGGACTTTTGGCACCGAAGCCCCACCTTTTAAATAAAGTATTAAATTAAACACAAATATTTGATTATTTTTAATCTGAACAAATATTTGCTTATTCGGAAACTTTCTTACAAACCACATGCATGTATTCACTAAATTTTAATTAAATATTAAGCTTATTGTTCTCTACCATAAATTAATGTACTTGTAAATTTTGTAAATACATTTATATAAAATCTCTATATTTATTGAAATAATGTACACTAAATCGGTTTATTGGTGAGTTTGAGTGAGAGAGTGTCTTTAATTTATTTTGTTTAGGAAGTTTTCTCAAAATTTATATATTGATGTGTATGTGTGTGTGTATTCCCAGCGGGAGGCCTTCCAGAAGGCCTTTGTACCCCTTCTTTTGGATAAACAAGGCCTTCTCGCTCCATACCATACTCATATCTTTTTTACACGCGTTGTCATTGCGGAGAAGGACTTCCGCTCTCCTTACTTCCGCAGAGCTTTTTAAAGGCCTTCAAATAAATGGCTCTTAGAAGGCTTTCCAGAGAATGACTTTCAAAAGGCCTTAGCAAAATGGTTATCTTGAAGGGTTTTTAAGAAAGGTATGTTAAAAGGCCATTCAATTAATGGCTCTTAAAAGGCCTTTCAGACCATCCTTCTACAAATGCATTAAAGGTCATATTGAAGGGCTTTCAGTCTAAAACATTAAGGGATATTTCTTTACAAATGAAATTAGAAGACTGAATAGGCATCATGTACATATCAGATCTCCAATATAGAAAACGAACACTTAACTTTTTATATATGTATACCTATTTTACAAACGTATGTTTATATATTTTATTAAACTTATTGTAGTTTAATAATACATGTGATACCTATTTTTAATTGAAATAATCAAATATGCTAAATATTGTAAAATAGATTGTAAATAAAAGTATGTATATTAGGGATAAAACCATTTGCATTTTTTTGCAAATATCAAAAAGGACCTATCATAGTGAGATAGTGCATAAAAAAATATGAAGAAATGTGCCTTCCTTTTTTCGCGAGCGTTCAAAAAGGTTCGGCACCGATCGCAATGAAGTTTTAGCTTATAATTTTTTTCAGTTTTACAGAAAATCCATAATTCTAACGTCGAAAGCCATGCTGGTCTTTGCATTTCGTGTTTTTTTTTATGAAATGGCGATTCCTTGCATTCCGAAAAAAGCGGTACAAGGGAAGGATACCCACCATTAAAAAAAAGAATAAATGTTTGGTGTTTTAGAAATTGCATTCGGTGCCGAAGGTTTTTGGACCGAAATGACCCCTGATATCGATTTTTAATATCAGTATAACATTGCCCATACCGTAATGATAGGTTCTTATTTTGGTTATACCCCTAATGTATATAATAAAAAAAAGCTTTAAAGCACAAGATAGGTCTTCCTTAATGAACAAAACTCAACTAAAATGATTTACATTATTGTTTTTATATTGTATTTTAATATGCACCTATTTGTTACTTTGTTTTTATAAAGGGATCTGAATTCTTTCGCTTTGGCGAAAAAAACAAAACAAAAAATTTTACTCTTTCTCTTTTCAACTTCAACTAAAATGATTTACAACATATGTTACTTTGTTTTTGTAAAAGGATCTGAATTCTATTGCTTTTGCTTGTGCAAAAAAAAAAAAACAAAAAATGTTACTCCTTCTTTTCTCGCTTCTCATAGAAGCGAGTGTGGAAGGTGTATCTTATATTTTATACCAAAGAGCCGAGGCCTTCTATGAGGCATTCTTTGGCAGTTACGTAAGAATAGTAATTAAATCAAACAATTTTTTAAGCAGGCCTTTAAAAAGGCCTGAAGTAAGAAGGTCTTCTGAGTTTTCCCGCTGGGTTTGTGCTTGGATTTACAAAAGCTACATATTGAAAATTTTAACATTCTGGCATCCATTTTACTAAACAAAACATATTGTAATAGAAATTTGAAAGTTAATGTTTTGTAAATGTAAATTAATGTATGTATACTGTTAGTTAGAAATTTAAAATGAAAAGATTTGATTAGATAAGTTATGCTATGCACTATTAAAAGCTTATGCTTTCATTATTATTTTATGTATTTATGTATATATTAATATGGTGTTCCATAAGTAAATTTAGGAGTATTTTTTTCATTATTTATATGGGGTATTCCATAAGAAACTGTGTGAAGAAAAATTCTATAATAAAAATAAGCGATAAATGTAACTATTTAATTTGAAAAGTTATTGTTTTGTCCATGTTATTTTAGGTGTATTTTTTCATTATTTATAAGGGGTATTCCATAAGAAAATGTATGAAGAAGAATTCTATAAAAAAAAGCATTTCTAGCTAGCCATCTTTGTAAATATAGAAAGATTTATATTGATTTATATTATATTCTATAAAAAATTTCGATTAGTAGAATTTTAAAAGTTGTTTTGTTTATTTAAATAAATATCCCTAGGGGAAAGGGAACTATCACCAAAGATATCACGGTTATAGTTCTAACACCTTATATGAATGGGACTTGTCACTTTAACATGGCGATATCCTAGAAGGATGGCGATATCCTAGAAGGGAGTCAACATATTTTTAACACTTTGTAACAAGTCACTGAAATAGAATAAATGGACACATTGAATTTCGGTTAATATAATGCCTGTCCCATATACTGTCCCGACCGGACCATGTTAATATGACAGATTCACATAAAATAATAGAATCAGATATAATCAGCAACTTCCCACACAAAATCCAGTCGCACGACTTAATTTCATTCCTCTGGAGTAACTGCACGTTAAACAGATTATAACCAGCTAAATGATATGTATTGTTTTCATCTATCACAATTCACATTTTGTTATGATTTTGTATTCATTGGTTACGGGATAAGTCTTTTAAGAACAACTTTCCTGTAGGGATACACTTTAGATTATGGGGAATTTCATAAACAAAATAAAAAAGACATGATATGGATTAGTTAAACTGAAAAGATTTTTAGCTAGATGCAAACAATTTTAAATGGTGGCACATAAGTAACGTTATGATCGCCAGACAAAGAGCCGTAGTTGGACGAGCTGTGGCTCCACCTTGTTTGAACCACAGTTCTGAATTGTTCCATATGTCGGGTCTTAAAGAATTTTTAGTTTTTGCCCGGTATTGAGTGGCATTCACATTAACCACTTTGTCGTTATTTTCGAAATCAATATGGTTCAATTTTCTTTTCTAAAGTTATTCCACACCATACTCTGCATCTAAGTGAGTGCATTATATGTTCAAGAAGTATTTTGGGATTTGACGTGACCATTGAGGTAAAAATGGGCCTAATCGCTCATTATTCGATATGATATTTGCATCTGTATAGTCGAATGCTGACTTTCAAAATAAAATTCCATTATAAATTTCCCAAGTTTTTCAAAGTTAATTGTGAAAAAGAATAAAAAATGTATTCACTGATTAACGTTCATTATGCGCAACCCAGTACTTTTTTTTTATAGGAATTTCGAAAATTGCTTTGTGGATATACATTAATTAATTAATAGTTTTCATTTATTTAAAAAAAATTAATGAAAAACGGAAGAGGTCAGACAATATTGACAAAGAAGAATATTGGGCCATGTCACAGAGTACAATTCCGTTCGGAATGATTCCGTTCGGAATTGAAGAAAACATATTTGTTTGCTGATGGAAAGTGTATTTTGATAGTTTTATGGCCTTTCAGATACAGACAACTCGCATACCGTTCATGAAAACAAAAATGGTTTCATTCCGAAACATTTTTTCGTAATTTTCTGAAGCACCAAAATACGGAATGAATTCCGTTTCCGAACGGAATTGTACTCTGTGACATGGCTGATAGTTTCTTTTTATAAATGTAAATTAGTTATAAGTTTTATTTTAAGTAGATAGTGTATTCCATATAAAAAGAAAATTTATGTACAGTTATTATGTTTTATAAATAAACATGTTAAAAAAAGTAGAACCTGGGAATTTTATTTATAATATAAATTTTTATACTTATTCGAATGTGTATTCTAACAAACAAAAATTCTGATTGTGCAGAGAAAATATTCCTGGAAAATATTGAAGGAATAAAGACAGAATTAGTCTTTACTTTCTGTTCTGTTACGAATCAGCTGATTTGTTTTTTGTTATTAAAAACCTGTTAAATTGTTTAGTTTTTCTTTTGTTATAATCAAAAACATGTTAAGTAATTGTAAGTGAAAGCAAAATAAATAATAACAAATACATATTTATGTCAAAATAAACTGTTTTTTGATTTTAAGAATTCATAAGATTTAATTTCTTCAAATTTATGTGCATTAAAGTTATTTAAATAAAACAATGGACGGTGCAAAACTAATTAATTTGTTATAAATGGCTGGTTAGTTGCTACAGAAAAAGTAACTACTGCAATTTCGTAACAGGAGGGCACGAAACAGAACAGAAACAGAAAGCAAAGACTTATTCTGCCTTAAGACTATTAAAGTATGAGAGCTTTATATATTGTAATTCGACTTTGAATACACATTCGAATTAATATGACAAGTTATATAAAAAAGGGTTTTTTAAAGAAGTAATTAATTTAAATTGTTGAATATTTTATGTAGAGTATTTAAAAAAACAATATTTTTTTCTTTAGTCTATTTCATCAATATAATTTAAATATCAATTCATATTTAAATATAGTTTTCCATATACAGTAGAATCCCGATAATTCGTAATCGCAAGGGACCGGCCATTTCTTACGAATTATAGGGGTTTTCGATTTAGCGGGGTTTCGATTTAACGGGGTTAAAATAAAATAAATACGAATAAACGGGGTTTTTCAATTTATTTACTAAAACGATAAAAAAACATAAAAAACAATTGCTTAAACTAAGGAATATAAAAATTATGCATGTAACAAACTGATCTTAGGAAAATAAATCCACACACAAGCAAAAACCCAAGCAAAAATGGTAAGCAAAAAATCATTCTTTCCATGATTTTGTTTTTTTTTTATTACGAATTATAAGTGGTAGTTAGCAAACAATTACGATTTATAAGAGGTAAAGAAGATTTTATTTGAAACAAAAATTACGAATTATCGAGGGGACCAAAATGTATTGGAATTTTACGAATTAACGAGATTTTTTCAAGGGACCGACAGTTTATTACGAATTATCGGGAATTACGATTTATCGGGGTACGAATTATCGGGATTTGACTGTAATTTTATTATTATTTGACATGAAAAACGAATGTTTAACATAAATTGACATTTAAATAGAATTGGTGAAATAGGCCCTTAAACAATAATTAAGCTACAAATTAAAAGCTTTATCAAAGTTTTTCTTGGGATTGAAAAAATGAATTTCCAAGGTTTCGTTTAAATGCTCTTAATTCCCATTTCATACTATTGATAAACTGAAATTTATTGTTGCTGGGATCAGCGATTCCTATGCGCATTTCACTGGTTGCTTAGGCCAGATTTTAGCTTTATTTAAAAATACTCTTGAGTTATAAAAATGTTTGAAAATACCTAAAATTTAAGTCTCTCGTTTGGTAAATTACGTATCGGGCATTTACTTCCGCCCGTTTTGAAAATGTACTGCTACTTCCTGTAACGCGTTCTATAAATTACAATAATGTGGCATCTTAGTTGTTCAAGGAAAAAGAAAGATATTTTTGAAATTTTTCATATTTAGTTAGGCTTGAGTTTAATTTTCATTACATTATTTTACTGAAGGAAGGAATCTTGCAATATGAAATTATTTAAAATTTATTGAAAATTGTTTATATTTGGCTGAGCTGGGGATCAAACTCGGGTTGAGTTTACGTTTTGAGAATAACCACATTTTCACCTTCAGAATTCTTTGCAGTTTTACCCTCTGCACCACTGCGGTGCCTGCCAGCCAATAGCTGAACATCAACCAACATTTAACCAGTGATATTAATTTCTTAAATATTTAGTTAACCAAAACTGTTAAAACGGCTTCACTGAATAATAGTAATTTTAAGGTTATGACGCTATTGAAGTAAATGAACGATGTATGTTGTATTCCATACAATATCTTTATTTTTGAAACAAAGCGTCAATAAAAAAATGGAAGATTTCCTTGAAAACGTCTTAGTGTTAACAAATTTCTAAATGCAATTTGGAAGTTAAAATATAGTTAATGTTGTTTTATAACCTTTATGAATTTAAAATTCTCAAAATTATAACAACGAGTTTATTTTGAACACTATATTTAAATACAATAAATTTTACAGTAAACCAAATTTTTATATCGAGTGATTTTTTAAGAGCGGCCAATTGACCAGTCCCGAACGTGAAATAAAGTGAACTTGCCTCTCAATAAGTCCATTGTTAAGCGTGCTGTTTGGCATGTGGCACCGTCTTGTTGAAACCTTGTTTGGGCAAAAAAAAAGTTGGATATCATCTCACGGTAGCGCTCACCATTCACAGTTACGTTTCGCATCATCTTTGAAGAAGTACGGCCCAATGATGCCACCAGCCCATAAGCCGCACCAAACTGTGACTTTTTCTGGATGCATTGGTAGCTCTTGCAATGCTTCTGGCTGATCTTCACTCTAAAATCGACAATTTTGCTTATTAGCGTACCCATTGAGCCCGATTAAACTGACCATAAAATGGAAGAAGCGCGTGATGAACTTTTTTAGTAGAGCACGCATTTTGATAATAAAATTCAATAATTTGCAAGCGTTGTTCGTTTGTAAGACGATTCATGGTTAAACTGTTTAAACCAGTGTTGCCAAACAGATAATAGCTAAAAATTCACCCATTATTAGTTATTTTTATATTTAACATGTACTTACTTAATAAGTACTATTTATTTTCCCATATCTGTCTTTGACTAATTTACGTCATTAGCTATAGATGTATGCCCCCAAAAAAATTTAAACTGTGTTTATTTATTTCAACCCCAATGCAACATCTTAATAAACCTGCTTCATTAAGAAATTGTTTTTTCAGCATTTTGATCTCATGCACTCATAATACAAATAAAGAACTTTTGAAGAACTTTATTCAGTTTTCTTACCTTCTTCACAACATATTTAATGTTTGATTTTCCTTTTTACAGCCATTCTACCATAAAGTTTGTCTTAATTATGAGCTTTTGCCGCAATATTTACACTAGAGTTTAACAGACACTGTTTTCTGAATTTTGCTCATCTTCACTATTATCTTGTATTAGTGAAGCTTTAACTGCATCTGCATTAAAAACTGAAACCAAAAAAGAAAAATTGCAAAATGTGTGTCTGTATGTATGAGTTAGATTGTCTTATTAATAAAACAGTTTAAAGGCAAACATATAAAAGGTGAAGCATAAGTGAATTTTATTTGGCAGCAACAGGGAAACCAGAAACATGTTCTAAAAGAATCTATTATGCGCATTTAATATAAAGTAAAAACTTAAAAATACGCCCTAAAAATTGTTAAAAATATGTACCAAAAAGACAAAAATGGCTTATTTGAAAACAAAATATTTTAAAATTTTTATTAAATTTAAATTTTGAATTTAAAAAAACAAGCCAAACGTTATAATCGGTACAGCGCATACACCATAACATTTACAGAAGAATTTTTGAGATTGTAGTCTATTTGGAAATAAGGGGAAGAAAAACAAGTACTAAAAAGAAAATTAGAAAACTAAATTTCTTTCCTTTACTTTTACGTTTTTTTTTTTTTAAAATTTTGTAATTCCCTATGCTTATCCCCGCGAAGCTTGACGCTTGTCTGCAGGAAAGAAACCAGAGTCTCTGGCGGGAATCGAACCCGCAACCCCGGGGTTGATAGACTAGCTCACTACTAGCTAGCCTACCGGGGCACTCATGTCCTGCGTGTGTTTATTTTTTTTCTTTAATATTGAACCTAGAAACAAAAAACTATATGCGCAGAGCAGAGAACGGCTTTGTGCAATTGTAAAAAAATCGCATTAAATGAACAGCAACAAAAACACTCACTTGCGGTCATACAATCAAACTTGCGCAACCGCAAATATTCGCTGCTGGTTTGCAGTCATTCAAATAATGCACATCGTGCTTTTTTATTTATACAGTCGTTAGCTTCGTTTGGTTTGAACGTTTGTGAGAGAAATTGAAAAAGAAATTGCCCCCTACCTCCCCATGTGGTCTTATTTTTGAAAAACTGTATAGCTTATGTGTCCATATAGATATGGATCTATCTATGTTTTAAATTTCAATAATATCGATTTGAGAGGCAGAAATTGCCCATATTTCCCCTCGTGGTCCGATTTTTTTTAAAAATTTATACATTTTGTGTCCATATCGATATGGTTCTATCTATGTTTTAAATTTCATTAAAATCGGTTTGATAGTTTCTGAGAGGAAGAAATTTCCCCCTATCTTCCCTCGTGGTCCTACGATTTTTAATAGGCTTGGTCCTTGTGCCAATAAGAGCCTATGACCCAAATTTTATCAAATTATCTCCGAAATTGCGACCTGTACTTTGCGCACAAGGTTACATGGACAGCCAGCCTGCCTGCCAGCCAGCCAACCTGCCAGCCAGCCGGACGGACATCGTTAGTTCGACTCTGAGTAGATCGGTATACTTTAATTTTAAGGCGTTACACACATCAGCACAAATGCATAATACCCTCTCCACTATTGTGGTGTGGGTATAAAAATACAAACAAAAAAGCCAGAAATGAAGCAATTATTACTCTTGTATTCATTCAGCATTAACTTGTAGTACAAGAAAAAAAAATTTAAATGAACCTAAACGCACATATGTAGGTACATACATACATACAAACAATTTCCATAGAAACAGACTTTTTTTCATCTTAAAAAGTACAGTAGTTCTGTACAATGTATTCTTGTTATTGTTGTTTTTATTGTTGTTAATTTTAACAAAGCGTCTCATCGAGTGGTTTATTTTTGTTATTGTTGTTAATGTAAACAAAGCGTCTCATCGAGTGGACAATGACTACTTGAATGCAAAAGTATTATAATTTGTTCGTATTGAATTTACACAGATGTGTTATATTGAGTGCGCAACAAAACTGCAAATAAAGCACTTTCAATAATAAACGAACAAATGCAAAAATCAAATGTGTACGAAAGGATGTAAAAATTACCAACGTTGAACTTTGTTTTGCAAGCAAAGAGTGAATGTAAATTTTAGCGTATGAATAAATCAAGAAAAATTGTGATTTTGCAGTTCTCTGGTGCAGAGTAAGAAATATTAAGATTAAAAACATTGGTACTTTTTTGTTGTTTAAGTGGTAGTTTTTGTATGTCTGTTACTATTGGACCTAAAAAAATTAAAGTATACATGCATGGTCCTGAGTGAATTACAATATGTAAGGGGGAACTTTTTGGTACTTTTTCATTTTACAACTGGTACTTTTTTTTTAATTTTCGCTAATATTGGACCTAGAAACATACATTTAAACATGTAAAGTCCTGAGTATGTAAGAATCTGTAAGAGTGATCTTTAAAGTCATTTTTGGTTTTTTTTAATTGGTACCTTTAGATTTTTTTTAATATTATTGAACTAAAAGAGTTAAATATAACATTCAGGAACTTGAGTGGAAGATAAGGGGGGGGGGGGGGGGTTCCTTAAAAACCATGTGAGATAAGGCCATGATGGCTTAATTGCTCAATTGAATGGGAGATAAAGCTATAATGGCCTTATTTCCCAATCATTGAAAGGTAAGTTCATATTTAAAATTTTGCGAAATGAGAGATAAAGCCATATTTTTTCAGAATATTGTTATGCATGGTGTAAACATTCTGTAAAAGGGAAAATCCTTAGTTATCATTGAAAAACATTTTTTTATTCTTGTGACGCACGCAGGAAATCTTTATTCAGCGAAGCCACCTGCCGCGTCCTACTGGAGGAAAAACTTTAGTATGCGAACCCAGATTTTAAAACTTAACTTTAGTGTCTCCAAAACTGAAATGAGAAATAAGGCCATTTCCTAATATTGCTAATGTGAGCTAAGGCCATGATGGTTTTATCTCCCATTCAAATGAAAAAAAAAAAAAAAATACAAAAGGCTTTGTCCCCCCTATTGAATGAGAGATAAAGCCATCATGGCCTTATATCACATGTAATTAAAGCACCCCCCCCCCCCCTCCCCCCGGAGATAACATGTGAACCGAAGGTTGGAGCCTCGCCAAATCGATACACTTTGACGGAAAAAAACAAACGCTCAATATATGTACATTTATTTACTTATGCAAATATTTTCTTCATATTTGCATAAAAAATTATGGTCGAATTTCGAACACTGGACAAACACTTGTAATAATAATAATGTGTTAACCAATAATAATGGTTTGGTTTTAAATTAACAATACCATTGACCTCTTTTTTAAAGAGCAACATGTTATGGTTGAAATACAATCATTGCAATTTTTACATTAGTTTTAAATACACAATCAAATATCATTTCCAAAACTTTGATATACATATGATTTTAATAAGCATGAGTTCGATATCAAAATAAATTTTTTTAGTATGCTCTTTCAACTTTGTATTACATACAGTGTTGCCATTGGATTTTTCGAAAAAATACCTACACATGCCAACAAAAATCCGATTTTTCCCTACACGTTGAAAAAATTTCCCCTACAAAAATCGCTACGCATTATTTCTATTAAAATAGAACACAAAATATTAGTTTAAAAAAACATTTTATGAATATTAAAGCTTTGACAAAATATATGTTCAAAACTTAACAAAAAATTAATACGTATGTACTTTTAATTAAATTCAATTAAATCTTTCAACACTGAATGATATATTTGAAAAAACATATACATACATACGTTTTAGTGTCGCTAACTTTTATGCGACAATCAACTACTCTGGAAATATATTTTTATGCGATTTTAGGGAAATTAAAACTTTTCAACCTTTTTCGACATAAAAATATCATTAATAAAGCGATATGACGAAAAATCCCTACATTTTGGAGATTATAAAAAATCTGTCCGATTTTCCCTACGCTGCTCTTTTAGTATCGAAAATACCAACATGTAGGGATTTTTCCCTACTTCTGGCAACACTGATTACATATAACATGCAAATAAACAAATTCAGCAAGTCTTTAAATATTTCAATTGTAAAATGGATTTATTTATATCAAAAACAATATTTAAATTTAGATTTAAAACTGCAAACAATACTTTATATGATTTTGTAAACATTACAATTAATAATACATGTATAAATAAATTAATAATAAACTACAAATATTAAATAGTCAGTGTTTGGATTGTTTTGATTGCAACACAAAGGTAAAGATTTGAAATAAATTTTGTATTCAAATACATACTCAAAATAACATCTGCTTACAAATTTACGTGTATGCATTTGTAACTTAATATGTATATTTGTTTGTATATTTGATTTTACATGTGGCTACAAGAAATAAATATCAGCCAATGTAAATTCACCCATTCAAGTTACAATCGATTTTTGGCCGAAATTTATAAAATGAAGCAAATGTTCATGGAGTGTATTAGAATAAGCTCATATATACAAATAAATACACAATTAAGATCCGAAATGATGATGCTGTCCAAAACAGACATGCATGTCTATATCCGGTAAGAAGATTTGCAATTTAATTCATTTTGTTTGAATTGTGTGTAATTGTCAATTGAAAATTCCAAAAAGGGCCATTAACTTGAAAGCAATCTATAACACACACACACACACATACATTAATATTAAACTATTTAGCTATGCATTTAGTTACACCAAGTATTTAAAAGATACATTTTACATCGATATAGTAAAGGGTGGTCCAACTAAAACGCACGATGTTAATTGTAAATAAAACAAAAAGTTTTTAGAAAATTATCCTAATATTTACACCCACACCACAAAAGTGGAGAGGGTATTATGCATTTGTGCTGATGTGTGTAACACCTTAAAATATGGGTCCTGGACCCACCTTAAAGTATACCGAAATTGATGTCCGTCCGGCTGGCTGGCAGTTCATGTTACCTTGTGTGCAAAGTACAGGTCGCAATTTTGGAAATAACTTGATAAAATTTGGCTTATAGGTTCTTATTGGCACAAGGACCAAGCCTATTGAAAATGGGGAATCGCGGGAAGATAGGGGCAATTTCTGCCTCTCAGCAACTATTTAACTCGTTTTAATGAAATTTAAACATAGATAGATCCATATTTATAGATAGATCCGTATTTATATGAGATATGCTTTTTTTTAAAAATAGGACCATAAGGGGAGTTAGGGGGCAATTTCTACTTCTCACAAACTATCAAACCGATTTTAATGAAAGTTAAAACATAGATAGATCCACATTCAAATGGCCACATAAGCTCAGCAGCTTTTAAAAAATAGGACCACAAGGCGAGGTAGGGGGCAGATCCATATCTTAAATTTCTGGCCACAAGAAGTCCGTTATCATCTCGCGATAGCGAACACCATTCACGGTAACTGCTTGGCCGACCTCATTTTCGAAGTACTTCGGGTGACGCCGCCAGCCTATAAACCGCACCTAACAGTCACTCTGCTGTGGATGCACCGGCTTTTCAACAATCAATCGTGGATTCTCATTTGCCCAAATAGGGCAATAAAATGCATTAAACGTCCATTTTCGCTTCAACATTCTTAACGTGCTGCTGTGTGCTTATCCATTGTTGAATTTGTCAAACTCTAAAACAAAGAAATGTCAGATTAAGTTGGGCAAAAAGGTGTGACTCACAATTAACATCGTGCATTGTGCTACGTTCCTCATGGCCAAATCTCCTATATCCTTTATTAAAAGGAAAAATATTTCAGAATTTATCTTTATATCGGATATATAAATTATGAAGCAATCTTTATTAAAACTGACGTCACAGTATTAAAATTCGTTGCGAATTACGGTGCATTAAAGTCGCCAAAGGGGTTGTATAGACAACGTAAATACCGTTGAACAATCGGTGGAATGGCGTTCACCTCTTTAGCCCACCTTGACCGACTTTGAAAAGATGTTTGATAAATTACAACACCAGGCCATATGGAATGCGTTTGAAGGTAAGGGAGTGCCGTCCAAAATCATAAACTAAATCAAGGCGATGTATCGTGGAGGAAGTTGTCGCATCAAATACAGCCAAAACTTTAGTGGTAGGAATTCGTTAATGACGGGTGTTAGACAAGGATGCGTACTCTCACCTTCACTGCTCTTCAACATCGTATAAGACAACATACTAAGAAACGCGACTCCAAGCAACACTGGCATAACATGGGGACTTCACGAAACATTATATGACTTAGATTTTGTTGATGACATTTGACTTTTCGCTCATAGAAGTTCCCATATGTTATCTAAATTGAAGGAACTGCGTAATGTCGCGACCGAGTGCGGGCATCAATACGGCAACGAACAGGCCTTTTACTTTGTACGGCACAGAAATAGAATCCTGCTCTTACCTCGGGAGCATTATTTCTTGCAATGGTGGTTTAAGTGAAGACATAAAAGCAAGTCTAAATAAGGCTAAGCTGGCTACGGTGTTTTCTCCTCGGTTTGGCAATCTACCTCTATATCCAAAGACACTAAAGTAAAAATCTTTAATGCCAACGTAAAGCCTGTGCTTCTCTACGCATGTGACACGTGGAATCTATCCAATCGCGAATTTCAGATAATGCAGACGTTTGTAAATAATTCCCTGCGTAGAATTCTCCGAATATTCTGGCCTTATTCTGTCACAAATAGTGATTTGGGGGTAATAACTCATCAGACACTGGATTCATGCGAAAATAAAGCGGCGCAAATGGTTCTGGCTGGGACAAACCCTACGGAAATCGCCAACTGATATTACAAGCCAAGATGTAGAATGGACACTTTAAAGAAGCCGAAGAAGGGGACGCCCATCAAAAACCTGTACCATAACAGCATTATTTGTTATGGCTTTAGGCGTACTCAAGTGTTTTCTGAGATCTAGATTTATATGGAGCCAATTGTAAATTATTGCTCGATCTTCACCATATTTAGAAGTATTCTTTCTAGTCATATAAAATGAATTTGTGCAACATTTAATGAGAATCGGTGTTTTTCCCCTTCAATTTATGTAAGTGTTTTTCTTTTTTTTACCAAAAGTATAAATTCAACATTTTTTATTTTTTCGAATTTATTCTATGAGCTAAATTTCAGTTATGTATTTTATAAAGCTTTTTTGTAATAGTTCTATTCCTTAAATTTTTCAGAAATGACTTAATACACTACCAGACTCTTATATTGTATTTTCTTGTTACATTTTACCTAAGGAAAAGCAATGAGGTATATTTTATGTACAGAAAAATTTACAATTATTAGACACCAGCAGAATGTAATGCATTTTCTGGCCCGCTACGGCCTTCGTCAGCATTCTTTGTGTCTCACTGGATAGTGATACTTTATAAATGGAATGTATTTAACTCAACTATTTTAACAAATAGAAACTGGGAATTATTTCCTTCCTTTTCTGTACATAAAATATACCTCATTGCTTTCCAAAGGAAAGCTTAGGTAAAATGTAACAAGAAAATACAATATAATAGTCTGGTAGTGTATTAAGTCATTCCTGAAAAATTGAAGGAATAGAACTATTACAAAAAAGCTTTATAAAATTCGAAAAAATAAAAAATGTTGAATGTAATATAAAGTAACCTTCGGAAGGAAATAATTCCCAGTTTCCAAAAGTATACATTTTTAGTCAGGGACCGTAACAGTTATTCCTTTTTTTCATAAAAGGCAGATAAAAACAGAAATTTTTGATTGTTATTTTACACTTAGTCTGTGTTCATACGGCTCATGCCTTATTGACAAGATTGCTACTTTATAGGCGAGCGGGACGAGGGGAAAAGAAACGAGTACACAGATGCATGTACTGTCTTTACGTTTTGCTTTCTTATTCGTTATTTAATTTTGTTTTTGTTTTCAATATCAAATAAAACAAAATAAAAAACATGCCGTCAACATTACATGATTCATTTGAACGCCAAATAATGTTCAAAGAAGAAAAAGGAAGAATCTTGTCAATAAGATATGAGCCGTATGAACTCAGACTTACTGAACTTGTTGATTTTAAAATAGAATAATCAGTGGTGTTCTGCAAATCGATAACGCAAGAATTTTAAATATTTCTCTATTAAACCGAATTTTATAACAAAGATTATAAAAACTGCATTAAAAGTGTGTTAAAAACAACTTCCAAATTCTTGCGTTTTCGATTGCCAGAACACCCCTGAATAACTGTTATTTTTGTTAAAAAAAATCAAAAATAACTGTTGTTTTTGTTCAAAAAATAATTTTATATTTAATTTTGAATTTAATTTTAATCGAAAAAAAATCTAAATTTTAATGTTTTATCAGAGACAAGTTCATAAGGATCAATATGGTATACTTGAATCAGTTTTTCGACATTTACTTCTTTATGCTTTTTTTTGTTTTAAAATTCCAATATAACTGTTATTTTCGGTCCCTGTTTTTAGGTCCATATATGTATATCTCTTTTCCTTCTGAACAGATTGTACTGGATTGCCAAACCAAACTGATTAGAAAAATTTTCAACATCGATTAAATCGCTTATAATTCAGTAAATACATGCGTTAATGGAAAAAACCAGTTTAATCTGTGATCACTCACATTTTTTTTACACCAGAACCGTAACCAAATTATATTGTGGGTTACACCACTTCTGCGCTGATAGCCTCATTTCATACTAAAATTCCAAAATTACTTATAACTTCGTTAGTATTGAGTTTTTTGAAAAAATAAAGATAATCGTTCATATTTTTAACAAAAATCGATTTTTCATTATTCTTTTAGAAATAGAGGTGTTATTTTTATAGGAATTCCAATGAAACACTAATTGAAATAAAAAATTTAACAAGAAAAACAACAAATTAAAACTCTAAGAAAATCAATTTAAAAAGAAAATATCCTTCAAAAAAAAAGAAAACTAGAGAAAATTTGTTTGCCATTTTGTTATCAGGAAATAAATTAACCCAATTGTTTTTTGTTTCTGTAATGCAAAAAAAAAAGCTTTTTGCACACAGAAGATGAAGACCGAACATTTCTTTGTTTTATAAAATTTAAATTTTAATTCAACTGTCAAATGTCAATACAAAATGGAGATTTTTTTCTTGTTGGAGAATAAAAGATTTATAACCGCTCACTTCATTTTGTATTTTTGACAAATCTTTATTTATTATTTGTAACTGTTGCAAAGCAAATACATATGTGTGCGTGTTTGGTTGTCTTCAAGAGAGAGACAGAAAGGGAGAAAGAGAAAGTTAGTAACAAAAAGAAGTGAAACAGGTAACTGCAGGTGTTTTTATGTATTTGTCCTTAACATTTTTAATTTGTTTCCACATATTTATACACACATACTTATGTCCTTGCATACATTTTGTTCTTTTATTTAAGACAATTTTATTGAAACTTTTTAATCAAAATTTTTTTATTGTTATTGTTCCATTTTACTTCTCTTTTTCTCTTACTTTTTGTCTTATTTACCGAATACTTCAGAGGTTCATTTAAACTGGAGGAGAAGACAAATAGAATTGGAAGTGAAAGAAAAAGAAAAAAAAATAAAGAAGTATAAACAAAATTTTGATTTATTGCTATTTGGGGAATACAACTGAGCAAAACGTTTCTTGTTTATTTACTTTAGTAACAAATACTTCTTTTCACTTCTCGTTTTTCACTTTTAAAGTAACATTTTGTTAAAACTTCATTTGAAAAAGTTTGTTTTCTCTCTTTTTTTTTAAGAATTTTTGGAAAGTTTTAATAAGGACTTAACAAAACGAATTGATTTTAATTGTATTTAAGTTTATATTTGTTTTGTTTAAAAGCTATGGAAAAAGAAGTTGTCTTTGAAAATGGAAATTGAGATTTGTTTGTATGTAAATAAGTAGTTCAGTTTGTAATTAATAATACTGGTATTAAAGATCTTTTTATTGCTTTTTTAATTTAACATAATATTGATGTTTTCTAAATTCGTTTGTATAGGGGGATTTTGTAAAAGCTATAGGAAAGTTTAAAAAAAGCACATAAAATTCAGAAAAATAAATGAAATCTTTATTTGAATCGATAGTACGGTCCATATAATTTAATGTTTGAAGATTATTTCATGCAAATGTTGACCGTGACTGCGCCTCAAATGGTCCATCCGCTTAGTCCAATTTTGGCATACTCTTTCCAAAATTTCGGTCGGCATCATATAAATAAATGCTTCAATGTTGTCTTCCAATGCGTCAATTGAAGCGGGCATGTGTGTATAGACATGAGCTTTAACATAGCCCAACAAAAAATAGTCTAAAGGCGTTAAATCGCACGATCTAGGCGGCCAATTGACCGGTCCCGAACGTGAAATAAAAAGTTCACTGAACTCGCCTCTCAATAAGTCCATTGTTAAGCGTGCTGTGTGGCATGTGGCATGTGGTAGCTTTTGCAATGCTTCTGGCTGATCAAGGCCTATCCAATAGGTCTGCTTACTACTACAACAATACAACAATACAAGAAACAACAAGCATTTTGTTTGTGTAAAATTCCTCGCCGTTGTCAAAATCTTACTACTACATAGGCAAAACAAAATGAAAAATGTGTTTGTGTGCATGTATGTGTGGCAAAAAACCAAAAAAGTAAACAAAAATATACACGTATAAGGAAAATGTAAACAACTCTTGATATCGTTGAGGAAAAAACCAAATAAACATCTGGCTTCTTAAGCAGACCTATTGGATAGACCTTGTGGCTGATCTTCACTCCAAAATCAACAATTCTGCTTATTTACGTATCCATTGAGCCAAAAATGAGCTTCGTCGCTGAACACAAGAAGCGCGCGATATACTTTCTTAACAAAGCATGCATTTTGATAATAAAATTCAATCATTTGCAAGCGTTGTTCGTTTGTAAGACGATTCATGGTTAAATTACAGACCAAACTGAAGATGTTTGACAGTGAAACAAAACACGAAACGTGCGTCAGCTGTTTAAACCAGTGTTGCCAAAAAGATAATAGCTAAAAAATCACCCGATATATATTAGCAATACATTCTTAAAATACAGTATAAAAACAAAATGAAAAATGTTCAGTGCCAGGATGAATCAGATGATGACCTTACAACAGAAGAGACTCTCGGTAGAAACACAACCAATCTTTAAACAGAATTAACCGAAACAATTAGAAGTATTAAAAATTTTGAATTCAAAACAGGACTCTAATGCCATAATGGAAGATTTTTGATGTTTGGAGAAATCCAGGAAAAGGACTGAGAACAAAGATATTCTGTATTATTTGTTGCTTTCGATTTCTCCAACATCTACGATCAGTTAAAGAATTTTGTTCAAGTCGAGTTTTATCAGAACTAAAGAAAATAATCGCTTAAGTCCTTAAAAGTCAAATCAGATAATTTTTCTAAACGATTATTTTATAAGATCTCCTTAAACAATTGAAACAACTAATTAAATGATCTTACAGTTTATTTTTCAATGAGTACATAATAAGAATTAATAAAAAAAAATATGTATTACATATTTATGGAATTTTTTTTGGTTTGCTAGTTTTAGTACAAGAATTCTTATGTTTGTTATGCTTTTGTTTTTATTATTATTAATAGACTCCAAATAATAAATAATTTATGCATTTTTATTTATTGAAATTACTAAATTTATAAAAATAAACTTTATTAATCGGTTAACCGATCAATAACAAAATTAGACAATTAAACAAAAACCTTGGTTAATTAATCGAGTGATTAACCGATTAAATGAATATTTATTTGCTGATTTCTTTGTCAATGCAAAAAAGTAACAATATAGAACATTAAAATATAATGCTTGTCTACAGTATCACTGCAATTGTTCTGTTTTTAAACGTAGAACAGAACACTATGTAATGTTCGGCTCTTTCATTAAAATATTTACGAACGGTATTAAGGGTTGTTTTCGTCTACACAAACACTAAAAGAATAGATATCGTTCCTGAGTGTGTGAGCCGAACGCTAAATAATGTTCTGTTTCTTTTCGAACACTCTTTTGTACCACTTATTAAGGGCTACCCACACCCTCATAATGTGCTACATTTTTCACTATTACATATGAACAAAAATTATTGTAATTTAACTAATTATACCTACTCCACAAAAGAGGTGCTGATGTGTTTAACAAACTTAAAATATTTGTCCTAAACGAACCTTTTAACATACGGATCGACTCAAAATTACCTTCCCAAACGACCTACCGTAGTCCGTCCGTCCGGCTAACTATCGATATTAATTGTTTGAGCAAAGTAGAGGTCGCAACTTTTGAGATATTTTGATGAAATTTGGTAAATATGTTCTAATTGGCACAAGGGCCAAACCTGAATAAAATGGTAGGTATCGTTTCATAATTTCATAGAGTCTTTGTAACCATAAACCATCTTACTATATTGGTATTTAGAATAAAATTTTTCTTGTCAAATTTAATTGGAATCGGTCCGTATTTTACCATAACTCCCATACAAACATTACTCCAAAAAATAGCTTATTATATTTTGATTGCTTTATAACTGTTAATATTGACATGAAAATTGACGTTAATAACTGTTACGATAGCTTCTATGTCATGACAAAATGTTGTGCCGGTTGGTCCATAATTCAATATAAAAAAATTTACATCCAAAAATCACCTCGAGGCAAAGGAATTTCATATAGATGAAGATATCTTAATAATATGCAGCACAAAGAACGTCTACATGAATCATTACCTAATTGCATAGTTTTGTGCTGGCTGCTCCAGTACCATGTCCATGATTTCCAAAAAGGATATACTCTCGAAAATTTGTTTTTAAATACTTTGTTGTATGGTTTCATATGATCAGACTTGACTGACTTTCATGGTGTTAAAGTAATACGCTGCATTAAGTGGGATAAGAAAGGTCCCATATTTTATATGTTACTAAAATTCGGCCAGGCCATCACAAAGGATCTGTACGAACCACAATTAATTCGTTTAGGGTAACGTTGACCGATAAAGCTTAAAATTTGCGACCAGACATGAAGCCGAAATGCTTAATCATGCCACAACCAGGTCAAATGTACTAGACCGGTGAAAAACTATTTTGTAAGCTAGAAACGAAATATTTTTCACACGTATGCATTAGGCATATTTAAGGGCCCCTATTAGTATAAGCCAATCCCACCGTTTTCTTAAAAGCAGTGTTTTGTGCATTCCTGCACAATGGTGCCAATTCAAACTAACCATAGTCCGAAATTGAAATTGAAATTTCATGCATTTATTATTGAAAAATATGCGCATAAAACAAGCTTTAAAAATTCAAAATATGCTTTTAAAGTTAATAAAATATACATTTACTTTTATATCTTTTCCTGTAGTTCAACACATAGAGAAAAAAATGTTTAAATATGGTCACCTAAACAAAACTATTTTTAAAGGAAAATTTAAACATATTTTGTTTAATTTAACCATATTATTGTCACCGACAACCATATTATGGTTAAATTAGTCCTCCATTAAGAACCCACAACCATCTTATGGTTGCCTATAAACATGTTATGGTTAAATATAACAATAATATGTTTTCAAATTAACAATTGTATTTTACTCTTTTATAAGAGCAACATGCTGTGGTTGAAAACTTACCATGCTATTATAAGTGTTCAACATATTTTAGTCATTTTTTACCATAACATGTTTGGAGGCAACCATAATATGTATGTGGATTCTTGATGGAGTACTAATTTAACCATAATATGGTTGTCGGTGACAATAATATGGTTAAATTAATCTAAATATGTTTAAATTTTTCCTTTAAAAATAGTTTTGTTGGAGGTGACCATATTTAAACATGTTTTTTCTTTGGGTGTAGTTGGGCCGTAACAGTGCACTTGCTGTATTTGTTTTCTTTTTTATTTTGAAATACATTTTGAAACAAATTTATTAATTTATTTTTAAGTTCTTAAAAAATAAGAAAAAATCTATTGAATAAAATAGACTTCTGGTGGCCTAAATTATTATAAATTGGCAGCTTTCTCTTCCTTAGGAGACAGAAAGCTAGAAATCTTTGCCAATGATAATTATAATCGCTCGTCAGAGAAATTATAATTATTGGGGTTTAAAAGAAAAATAAGAAAACAGGGGATTAGTTTTCTTGTCTATAGGGTATTTAAGTGGTGGGCGCTTTCCTTTTAACTATGCTGTTTCTCACATTAAATGAGAACTAAATTAATTATTATTGTGGTTATTTTGTTGAACTATTAATGGTTTTTAATCCAAATTTTTAATATTTTTAATTAGGCTTAAGTTCATGAAATTTAATTTTTCATTAAATTATTTTTATGAAGAAAGGAATTTTACAACATGAAAATTAATTAAAAGTGTTATTGATAATCTTTCATTCTTGACGTGGCTGGGGCTCGAACCCCGGCCGGCAGGTTACCATGACATGTTTCGATTGCAACCACTCAATCTCCTCAGATGGATTTGCCGTCTTACACTCGCAGCCATCGACGACTGCTGACGTCAATAGTCAAACATCAATCCTTAAACCAAATTGTATTTTAACATTTGGTAGATCGAAATTTGCTTTCCTAAATGATTATCCATTTCAATTGATTTCACATGCTTTTTCCTTACTTCTGTTTTTTCGTACTTTTGTCAAGAATTTTTCTTGAAGTCCAAGTCGAAGTAAATTTCGTTCTGGCCATCTCTTGTTCTTCCCTGTCTTGTATTGTCTGAATAAAATCCTCACCGTCGGTTATAAATTTCAGCATTGGGAATTCATGCTTGGTAACAGGTAGGGCATGTTTTTTACCCAGAGATAACACCCATTGAACTTCTTCCGGAACGTCTATATTAGTTTTATTTACAAACCAATTTTCGTTGATTTTGATTTCCAGTTTATCCTTTTGTAATTCCCTTAATTTTTTAAATTTCTTTTTATGTCTATCTTTAATTTTCTCGTTTGTCGCTTTAGCCAAAACATCTTCGCTATACCACAGTTCTTCAGCTTCTTCATCCGTTAATTGTTTTATTATTTCACTTTTAATTATGTCTTTCATTTCATCATTTCGTTTCAGTAGTTCATGTTTTTGTCGTAATAGTAAGTTAAGAATTTTGTTATGGAAGTTTTGTAAATATGTGGAAAGCTTTTGTTGGATTGTTGATTTTACACATAAATTGCTATCAAAAATATTATATATGTTCTTTGTACTGTTTTTTATAAAATTTGGTATAATACCTGCATTCCTACATCTTATTAAAAAAGTAATTGTTGATTTTATTTTAAGCGATTTGTCTCTTTTTGTTTTATATCTATTTATGTTAATTTTGATACGTTTGTTGTTTCTAAATTTGTTGTATAACATTTTGGTTTATGTAATTTACGGCGTGCTCTCCGTTATTATAAATCTTATATTTTGTTTAATTCGACCTTTAAAATGTATAAATAAAAGAACTTTTTTTCCTTTGAGCTCGAGGTCCTGGTTTTTATTATTAATTATTTAAATTTAAAAATATTTTATTTTGCCAATATTTCGTTTTTCATTGAAAAACATCTTCTGGGCTAGGTATAATCTAGAAATCACAAGTAACAAAAAAGGAATACATAAATGTATAAGTACAAAATTTTTTTTTTTTAAACATATTTTTATAAAACACGTATGTATACACAAAGAACAACAAAAAATTATTTGGGTTCACCTGCATCCCCAATTGTGGCGGATATTGTTATGGAGAAACTACTTGACACCTCTATTGGAAAATTAAAATTCAAACCGAAGTTTCTGTCGAAATATGTAGATGATCTTTTTGGAATAGTGAGGGAGAGTGCAATAGAAGAAATTATGACGAGTTTGAACGATTTTCACCCTAGTATTAAGTTCACTATGGAGGAGGAGTGCAATAAAAAGTTACCATATCTGGACACTATTGTGATAAGGAGAAATGGTATACTCAAAATTGACTGGTATCAAAAACCAACTGCCTCTAGCCGAATTATTAATTTCTACTCCAAACACCCTAAAAGAATAATCATCAACACGGCAAACAATTTAATAAGAAGGGTGTTAACCATAAGCGACATAGAGTTCCACAAAAACAACTATAAGAAGATCAGAAAAATACTTAGCGACAACAATTTTCCGACAAATCTAATTAATAAATTACTTTTCGAATATGACAAATACAAAACAAAGAATCTGGTTGATGAACAACAACCAAAAATATATAAATCCCTAATATTTGTCCCAATATTATCTGAGAGATTTGAAAAATCTAAATTATTTAATAATGAAACGTACGCAATGGCCCATAAATCGAGTAACACATTGGCAAAACTTTACAGTAAAATCAAAGATAAAATACATAAATTAGATAAATCTAACGTAATTTATAAAATACCATGCAATGGAAACGAATTTGGAATATGTGACAAGGTTTATATAGGTACCACAAAAAACAAACTAAAAACTAGAATTTCAGCACACAAATCAGATTTAAAACTACGAAATAAAATTCCAACACAAAAAACCGCACTGTTAACCCACTGTGCACAAACAAAGCACTCTCCTGATTTTGACAATGTACAAGTATTACAGAGTGAAAATAACTACAAAAGACGTTTCACATTGGAAATGTTACATATAATTAAAACAACAACAAGGATGAATTTTAAAGCCGATGTTGATGAGAATTCTGCGAGAGTATACAGACATCTAGTTAACAAACGAACATAGTGCAATATTTATTTATTTATTTATTTTAAGCTCAGTTCACAATTTGACGATGTTGACAAACATTATAAAAATTAATTTGTTCTGATTTTTGTACGTCAATAATTTTTTCAATGTAAGAAAATAATTTTTTGTTGTTCTTTGTGTATACATACGTGTTTTATAAAAATATGTTTAAAAAAAAAAAATTTTGTACTTATACATTTATGTATTCCTTTTTTGTTACTTGTGATTTCTAGATTATACCTAGCCCAGAAGATGTTTTTCAATGAAAAACGAAATATTGGCAAAATAAAATATTTTTAAATTTAAATAATTAATAATAAAAACCAGGACCTCGAGCTCAAAGGAAAAAAAGTTCTTTTATTTATACATTTTAAAGGCCGAATTAAACAAAATATAAGATTTATTCTTAAATTAAATTAAATTTTAAAATTTCCCTAATTCAGTAAAAATTAAAATTTGCCCAAGACTAAATGAAGTTCTTAAATTTCTTAAATTAAAGAAAAGTTTAATTTGCTCCAAACGGTTAAAAAGTTAATTTTTTCCCTAATTAAATTAAAATTTTTAATTGCACAAAATTTAAGAATATTTTTTGTTATTTTTCCAAAGATAAAATTTTTAATATAATAGTTAATTCCCCCAAATTAAATAAAAAAAAAATTTTAATTTCTCCTATACAACACATAAAATTTATTTTCCCAAGTCAAATTTAAAATGTATCGGTTAAATACATTTGAAATTAGTTTTCAATTGCGCTTTAATCGGGATAATATTTGTTCAGTTCATACGTTACAGAAATGAGAGTTTGGTAAAGTTTATAACATTGAAAGAATAAATACAAACATACACTTTTATACCCACTTTTCTGTTTTTGTTGCTTGTTTTAACTAATCTATAGTTACCCTACCGCCTAAATTATACGGAAAAGTGGATTTTGTTTGTTTTCTTGTCAATTACCCCACTGAGATTATTGTGACAAGACCATATACCTGAAATTGCCATGTATACTAATATTTGCATTTATTAGAGCACATATAACCTTCTAATTAACATTCAGTCTCATTTTTAAGCGTCTGAAATTCAAAAATAGCTTAGGATCTGACTCATAAATGAAAATAGCGCCAGAAGCTAGTAATCAATCCGTTATAAAACCTGTAAACAAATAAATTAAACTAGATACCATATCTAGTGCTATTACCCCATATAGCCCCTTAACTCCTATAGTGACAGTAAAATACGTGGAATAAACGCAAGTTAAACTAGATGCCCATATCTAGTGCTATTACCCCATATAGCCCCTAACTCACTATAGTAGCAGTAAATTGCGTGGAATAAACGCAAGTTAAACTAGATGCCCATATCTAGTGCTATACCCCATATAGCCCCTAACTCACTATAGTAGCAGTAAAGTGCGTGGAATAAGCACAAAATTATAAACTGGTACTATAATTAAACCTGTTAATTGTTCTGTACCTACTCATTTTTCTCCGTCGTCAAACACGCTGCTCGACTTGTTTCTTGTTTGTAATAAATCCAAAGTTCTGTTATATGATCAGCTATCTGTTCCTTATTTCTCGAAGCAGGATCTTATTTTTACCACATATGACTTCAGCCTAAACCACTTTGATCAAAAATTTACGTATCGTGACTTCAAACATGTTAATTATCAAGCTCTGCATGGACATTTTTCAAATATTACCTGGAACTCTATTTACCACATGGCATCTGTAAATGAACAAATATCATTTTTCGAAGATAAAATTACCTATTTGTACGATTTATTTATACCGCCAAAAACAAAAATCATAAATCAAGGCACTCGACCATGGTTCTGCCCAGCAATAAGCAACCGGATAAAGCAAAGAGATTTATCTTACTCACGATGGAAACGTTTTAAAATCCCACAGCTATAAAACGACTACCGAAGACTTAGAGCTGAAGAAACTCGAGAAATAAGAAAAGCTAAAATTCGATTTTATGCTGAAAGTTCCAAAATGCTGCAACTAGCAAAAAGACATGGCAAACAATTCGTGATATCGGAATTGGCAAAAAATATATTAACATTCAACACAACTTAAATGCCGACGAACATAACAACATATTTTCTACCATACCATCTGCTGATGATAACATTTTAACAAACAATTATACCTCACCACCATTGAAAATGTCAATATTAGTAGTGAATTTAAATTTCGCTGTGTTAATAGTGAAGAAGTAGTATCATGCTTCATGGCGTATCATAATTCCATTGGCTATGACAATATAGATCCCCGTTTCATAAAAATCCTACTACCAAGGTTATTACCGTTTCTTTTACATATTTTCAACACTATTTTTACAACTTGCGTCTACCCCAGCAACTGGAAACAGGCTAAAATAATTCCGGTTCCTAAATCTAACTCCGAATTCAGGCCAATAGCGATACTCCCATATATTTCTAAAGTAATGGAAAAACTGACAGATTAATGAGCATATACAAAGTTTCAGTCTATTAACACCAATTCAATCTGGATTCCGATCGAAGCATAGTTGTGTTACTGCTTTAATTAACCTGTGTGAAGATATTCGTATGGACATTGATGTGGGAAAGTTAAATATTCTTGTACTACTGGATCACTCAAAAGCTTTCGACACTGTTGACCACTCCATGTTGAGTATTAAACTACAAAAATTGTTTCGATTTTCCTCAACATCTAACAGATTACTCAAATCGTATTTATCAAATAGACGCCAATCGGTATTCTTAAATAATGGATATTCATCTTCCATCCCAGTTTCTAAAGGAGTTCCACAAGGATCAATTTTGGGGCCACTATTGTTCTCAATGTATATAAATGACTTACCACAATGTCTTAAATATACAAAGGTTAACATGTATGCAGATGATGTGCAAATATACATTGATAGTACGGTACAGCTTACTGAAGAAAATGTGAACAACGTCTACAACTGGGCCACAGCCAACAAACTTTTAATTAATCCTCATAAGTCAAAATGCCTTATTATACACAAAAAAACAGCTCGGGTAAACTCGAACTTTGATATTTTGCTAAAAAACCAGGAGGTTGAATCTGTATCATCTGCAAAAAATCTTGGTGTCATTTTTAACAACAACTTGGATTGGTCAAGCCACATCAGAAAAGCCGCTGCAAATACATACCTAAGGTTACGAGAATTATGGCCTTCACAATTTTTTACACATCTTGATACTAGAATTTTGATAGCAAAAACATATTTATTACCTCAATTAGTATATAGTAGTGAAATTTTCACTAGCTGTGACTCTGCAAGTAATAACATACTACACAAAACATATAATAACATTATAAGATATGTATACGGTTTACGCAGATATGATCACATATCGTCATTTTCAAACAAACTTTACAAAATATCTTTTAAAAATTTTATGGATATGAAAATACTTGTCATGGTGCACAAAATCATATATACAAAGAAACCATCTGCAAGATCCAATAGAGGCAACAAACTTATTTCATTTAGTCATCGTAGCCTTGTCTCTGAGTACCAATTTTTCGTATATTCTATCCGTCTTTGGAACTCACTTCCTAATTCTCTCCAAGCAAACAACAACGCTAGAGATTTTAAAAAAGTTTTACTTGCACATTTTACTTAAAAACCATTAATTTTAATTATTCCCAATAATATAGTATAATAGTAAACATTGTTATTTATAATTTTTAATTATTGTATAAATTGGTTTTCAATAATGCATTATCTACATAATTCGCATACTATAATTATAAGATTTAAATCTTTTTGTATGCGATGTACAAATAAATAAATAAATAAAATAACCCATATAGCCCCAAGATGAGCCTACCATGTACTCAGGAAGTACTTTTTCATTTGATTGTGATCATTTAATTCAGCTATGTGACCGGGTTGATGGAACCCCACCGGAAAAGTACACGGAGTCCCTCCTAAGACTCTGGTTCAAGGAATTAGATAATAGATGGAGCGATTTGAAAAAGTCATATAGGGACGTTATGCTGGTCCCAGATAGGGAGAAATATCCCTACCTTGGGGAGGCTGCTATGGTGAAATTTACGGCACATAGGGAGATATTTATTCAATATAGTTCACATTTCCTCGATTTTATTAAATCATATGCATGTATGCCCGTTCAAACTTTGCCTCTCAAGAAAATTGTACGCTATCCCCTAGCTGCACAACCCGTTGCTCAAAAATATGATTTGCGTTTAACAAAGAGTGATATTGCAACCCATTCTGGAACCACAGCATTAATCGTTAAAGAGGAAATCTCGTTAACTCAGGATGAGCCCCCTACCAGTAATAAATCCCACACAACCACTGAAGAATCAAGTAGTATTCTCGAGAAAACAATCCCAATATCTCAAGAACAGAAAAAGTCGGAAAGTTTAACGCATTTATGCAAATTAGAGGATGAAATTAACCATTTAAGTATTTGCTCCATATCTCAACAAGTTAAGGATCAAAACTACGTTATAAATCGCCGAGATAATCAAGACCAAAACTCATCAATTAATAGTGAAGCCGCTATAGAACAAACCTTAACCTTAAATGTTGAGGAATTTATTAATTATCACGAGATAAGCTGTGCTGAAATACAAGGAAATAACGCGAATGGAAAATTAATATCATTAGCACAGAAAGCAGTTCGGTATAAAACTTTACCCTTAAAATTGCGTTTAAATAAAACATTCCAGCACCCTAATGCCGTAAATATAATGGTAAACTTAAACTTACTCCCAATTCCACATTACTTTGGCGGGGGAGAACTACCCCCATGGGTAGTATTTGACAGGGGAAAGGTTTCCTTTATAAAGTCGACTGCAAAGGTTTCTCGACTACTCGGTGCTACCAGATTATAAATTACACTATTACGGCAGCGTGCACTTATAAAAAAAAGAGAAAAATTACTCATACCGATTTGTTTACACTTATACATTTTTTTATACCCATACCAATTTTATACTTATAAAATGTTCACCGAACTCGCCTCTCAATAAGTCCATTGTTAAGCGTGCTGTGTGGCATGTGGCACCGTCTTGTTGAAACCACATGTCATGCAAGTCAAGCTCTTGCATTTTGGGCAAAAAAAAAGTTGGATATCATCTCACGTTGTTGAGTAGCAGAGGCCCAATTGCTGCGAACGGCGACGAATCGATAATTGATGGTCATCGTTAACACTGGCCGATACAGCTGCGATATTTTCTTCACTTCGCACACTACGTAAGCGTGTTGTTGGTTTAATGTCCAACAATGTAAATTTGGTGCGAAATTTAGTCATTATAGCCCGAATAGCCGCTTCAGTGGGTCGGTTAAACTGACCATAAAATGAAAGAAGCGCGCGATGAACTTTCTTAACAGAGCACGCATTTTGATAATAAAATTCAATAATTTGCAAGCGTTGTTCGTTTGTAAGACGATTCATGGTTATAGACCAAACTGAAGATGTTTGACAGTGACAAAACACGAAACGTGCGTCAGCTGTTTAAACCAGTGTTGCCAAAAAGATAATAGCTAAAAAATCACTCGATAGTTGTAATTTTGATGGAAATAAGAAGGCGGTGGATTGAAAATTATTTATAAATATAATAAAACTAACATTTATTTTCGCAGTTACTATTATTTCGGCATCACAACATTAGTATTTAAACTTAGCCTAATTTTAAAGATTATCCGAATATGATTTCGATTGTGTCCTCTGTCGCGCAGTACTTCTGTGTTGGTCAAACGATTAAGACGTTTCTTTCAATATTGACCTTCGCAATACTGTTGCTGGCCTGCCTTCCTATCTTATGGATTTGTTTAAGGTTTCCATTTAAAAGCAGCGCGCAATTTGAACTCTTGATTTACCTTGCAAAGTGTGTGTTCTTACCAGCGGTTTTTTCCTTATTGTTAGACACCAATACGTACCTGCGCCATAATGTCCCATAGTTTCGCATTTCTTAGTTTCGGCCACCAAATTTTATTTTAGTGAAGCAACTATTAACGAATGGCTGCAGCTTTTACAACAATTCTTTTTATACCCTCCACCACAATTAGTTGTAAAGAGGGTATATTAAGTTTGTCATTCCGTGTGAAACTTTTTTATTATTCATCTCAGACCCCATAAAGTATATATGTATATTCTGGGTCCTTGAGTAATTCTAAGTCGATTTAGCCATGTCCGTCTGTCTGTCCGTCTGTCCGTCTGTTGAAAACACGCTCACTTTCGAACAACTCAAAAGACATGAACAAACTTGGTGCCAAATTGGTTGTAGTTATCCTAAGCAGTTTGAAATCCAGCAAAATCGGTTCAGTAGGACCAGAGCTAAGAATCAAAATGTGAAACCACCATCTAAAAAAACTGATAATTTTGTTACAAAAAAATAACATAAATGCTGGAACAAGGCACGGAATGAGATAAGATTTTGGAATAATTTGTTTTATTTGACTGGAAATCACGCTGTTAAATTTCGTGAAGATCCGTCTATAATTTACCCTAAGCCCCATATAAACCCTACTCCCGGAAAACAGTTTAGTACACCAAAAACCATAATTAATAACAAATCGACACAGTTTAAGATAATAATAACATCATACAAATATTAGTTCTTAAACATTCGAACTGTCGGTGGAGAGTATCAAAGATTCGGCACAGCCGAATATAGCACTCTAACTTGTTTTTTTAAATATTGTTACACTTTGCAATAATACAAATACCTACCTGGCTTTTCGTAGACGGTTTTCAATATCTTCCATAGCTCCACCATTTGAATTTATTCGACTGCCAAGGTATTTGAATTCCTCCACATTTTTAATATCCACGTTATTGATTGCGTTATTGCTTGTGTCTTTTGTGAGTTCACCTTTTGTCCAATTTAAAAACTTGTCTAATATTTTCGATATAAGATACTGGGAAATTAAATATATAACTGATTAGCATATCAATGATTTAAATTAAGCTTCCGAAATTACATTATTATACCTCTTGTTAATTTTGTTTACTTTTTTTTTGATAAAAGGAAAAAAATCGATAATTTGGAAAATTGCTTCTTTTCCAAACTATTTCACATTTTTTTTCTCTGTAAGACCAAAATTCTAATTTCCTTTAAAAAAAGTATATACCTCTTCCCATTCGTTAATTACACCAGTAATAAGACAATGTGTTCATTATTATTTTATTGGTATTTAACTTTTTACAAATACAATAGAAGAGAAACGAAATTAATGTTGAATTTTAATGTCTGCTGCAGTTTGTTAATTAAACCCATAATTATAGAACAGTTGTGTCTGTTTTTATGGCAATTGGAGAATTTAAGCAGCCTGAACAATCAAGTCACAGTCGCTTACTTTGCAAAAAGTCTGCATGAAATGAAGCATTAAATGTAAGTGGTAAGATTTAATGATTACTTTTGCGGTAATTGCTGATTTGGAAACTAGGATTACATACATACATATTACTAAGGGTTTGTATTAGGGTTGAAATTTCACTTAAATTGCCGAGAAAGGCATTTTAAGAATTTTTTTTAAAGGCTGGATATTACGAAACATTTTCCCCAAAGTTAGTTAGCTATGAACTTCTCCCATCTTTCTGCCAACATATTGAATTGGCGCCGAAAGAGCTACTCATTTTGAAAGTGATTTATGAGGAGACTGTTCTTTACAGATCGAAGAAAATTGTAAAAGGACGAGTCAACTTTTGGACTATTTAGCGGTTGAGGCAACTTGAGAACCACTTCCGAACATGTGGCCAAGCGTTGTCCACTTTTTTTATACGATTTAATGGCGTTGCTACCAGTTGGCCCGATTCAAAATGGAAACCTTTCGGTCCCAATAATTACCGAACAATAATTTGGTGTTGATTTGGCTTTTTAGAAGGGCTTAAAAACGATTTCTTGCCCTTCAGGTTTTCCTAATTGTTTATCTTAAGTTATGATTTTGTGCAAAAATTACTTCTTTTTATCGTGCCCAAGCAGCATATTGGACGGTTTTTATTGCGGTAGCTAATTTCCTTAAATTGTCAGAAGTTCTGCTGTTTTAAAAAGCAAATGAGTATGCGGCTTGGTTCTGGATGATTTTGCAGGTTCTGTTTCATAATCTTCCAACTTTTTTTAACTGAGTAGTTTAGAATTTTCTGGATTGATTTTCTCATTTCCTTATTCAATTAAGGTTTCCTATTTCAATCAAATATTAAAAGAAATGAAAGCTTAAAAGTCAATCTATGTATTCAACAAGATTTAGCGGCGAAAATACTAATTTTATTACAACAGAAAACATAAACGTTTTTTTTTTTGAATTTTACTGTCTGAATAGATTTCAAATCACTAATATATTCCTTTAAATAAATTCTAGTTAGGCTCATTTAATTGCTAAAAACGATTAATAATTTCCAAGAATCACTTAAGTCTTATAAAATTTTTCGCGTTATCCTTTACAAAAAATTCCCTGTAATTTTCTTTAAATAGCCTGGAAATATGAAACCCTAATACTACTTTATGGATAGAAATAGTCACACTTAACTAGAGTCTAAAAGCAAAAAAGTACCTGAGTAAATGGGGTGGCTGGCAATAAGAAGAAAAACTGCAACTGAAATTACTCAAGTATTAGTTAGCAATCATTTATCATAATTGCTATAAGAATGTACGTATGTTTGTTTAAACGTTCTTAAATAAGGTAGTTGACTGAAGTGTGTTAAAAGTATTTTAGTTTTAATTTTTCCTGGAATTAGAAATATATTGGGCCTAAAATTTAAAATTTGCAAGAGAAGACACAGAGATTTAGCAAAGTGTTTTATTTAGAGCAGTTTAAAATGCAAAAATAAGTAGAATTAATAATCTTTAATACTCTCCTCCTACAAGGGATCATAGTAAAAATACCAAAGAAAGGAGCACTAAACGATTGCAATAATTGGAGAGGAATCATGATTCTATGCAGCTGCCTAAAAATCTTTTGCAAAATCATACTTAATCGTATTGAAAAAAAATTGACGATACGCTCCGGCGCCAGCAAGCCGGATTTCGCAGCCGCAAATCATGTATTGACCATATTGCTACCTTAAGAATAATCATGGAACAAATAAACGAGATGCAGGAATCGATCTACCTTGTTTTTGTTGATTTCCAAAAGTCTTTCGACCTAATTAATCACCAAAGCATATGGGCAGCGATGGGCAGAAAAGGCGTTCCTGACAAGATCTGTAATCTTATCAAGTCACAGTATAAGCGTTTTGAATGTAGCGTAAAACATGGCAACAAACTATCATCTGTTAAGTCTGGAGTGAGGCCAGGATGCGTCCTGTCACCATTACTGTTCCTCATAGTCATTGACGACATCTTAATCGGGGCAATTGACAACAACCCTTATCGTGGTGTATTGTGGCACCAACGCATGGAACACATGAACGATCTAGTATATGCTGATGACGGTGTCTTAATATCTAAACGACAATCTGATGTTCAAAGTAAAATAAACGACATCGATACTATATCTAATAAATATGGCCTTAAGATCAATGCTGACAAAACCAAAACGCTATATATAAACACTTTACACACAGAACCACTTACTCTGTACGGCCAGGACATCGAATCAGTCACAGACTTCACCTACCTAGGCAGCCAAATTACACCAGACGGAGGTACTAGTGTTGATATACCACACAGAATTAAGAAGGCGAAAGCTGCTTTTGCTGGCCTATATAAGATCTGGCGAAGTAATCAAATCAGCACCAAAACAAAAATTCGCCTCTTCAAAAGCAATGTCCTCTCTGTGCTGCTTTATGGATGCGAAACTTGGCTCACGTCTGTTGAAATTAATAACAAGTTGCAAACCTTTGTCAACAGATCTCTGCGTCATATTCTCCACATATGGTGGCCACACAACTGGGTATCAAATGAGGAGCTATACCGCAGAACCAAAATAAACCCAATTGCTGTTGAAATTCGGTAAAGGAAATGGAGATGGATAGGACACGTGCTACGTAAACCAGCCAATGACATATGTAGAGAGGCCTTTGATTGGAATCCTCAAGGAACGCGAAGAAGAGACAGACCACGAGGTAGCTGGAGACGAAGTCTTGAAGAAGAGATAAATCTTCATCCGGGAAATTTATCATGGAATAGAGTAAAACACTTAAGTTCAAATAGAAATGATTGGAATAATTTTGTATTGGCACTATGCGCCCACGATTTGGCGTAAAAGCAACAAATTATTATTACTATACTCTCCTCCAGGAACCAACTAATTAAATCTTACATCACATTTTCACATAGTCACCTCTTACAAAAATATTTTAAATGAAAAAATTTTAAACATACATATCTGTGGAATTTTGACAAAACATCTTAAGTCAAATTTAAAAAGTTGAAAAAAGAAATGTTGTAAATCACAATTTTCATTCAAAAACCATTTTTGTTCACGTTTTTAAAATTTTGAATTATAAACGAAATTTTTCTTTAATTTTGGTTTATTTTATTTTTTAATAAAAATGATTTTTTCATCGCGTTTTTTTTTAAACTTTTTTGCTTTCTTATCTCGACTTAAGATGTTTTATCAAAATGCCACAGATTATGGTTACTTAAACCATATAATTGAGGTTGCACAACATATAATTGTTTACCAAAATTCCGTAATAAAATTTCCTCAGTCGTATTAGAAAAATTATTTTTTTTGACTATTGACGTCAGCAGTCGTCGATGGCTGCGAGTGTTAAACGGCAAGCCCTCTGAGGAGATTGAGTGGTTGCAATCGAAACATGTAAGGGTAACCTGTCCGTAAAAACGCATGGGTTCGAGCCCAGCTACAGTCAAGAATGAAAAATTATCAAAAATTTTAATTAATTTCATGTTGTAAAATTCCTTTCTTTATAAAAATAATTTAATGAAAATGAAATTTGATGAACTTTAGCCTAATTAAAAGCATTAAAAAAATTTGGATTAAAAACCATAAATAGTTCAACAAAATAACCACAATACTGATTACACTACGTGACAATTTTTTGACCAAATGAATTTGACACCTAATCTTTATGTAAAATTTTCCGCAGAATCCGAATATGAAGTCAGAATTGTCAAAAGTAGAACAGTTTTTGAGATATTCCAAAATAACCGTTATTTGTGTTTTTAAAAAAGATGCTGTGACTGAAATGCAAAAAAATTCTGACTTCATATTCGGATTCAGCGGAAAATTTTACATAAAGATAATCTGTCAGATTCATTTGGTCACGACTTTGTTGAAATTTTGTCACGTAGTGTTATTAGCAACATTTTGAAATTTTTGAAAGTTGAACAACGGCGTTTCCAACTAAACAAGCCTTAAATGGTTATAATATACAAAATATGAAAAATTTTAATTAATTTAAGAATTTCATAAAACGCAATATTTGTATGGGAGCCCCCCTAAGAAGTGGTGACAAAGGGCGAGTATGTCCCTAGAAAATGTTAAGGACAATAAATTTATTTGGGCCGGTCATAAATGTTATGTTATATTTTTCTTCAATACATTTCTAGTAAGGAATTAAGATAGAGGGTAGGACTGTTAGATATGATTGATTGAAATGAAACATAAAGTGCGGATGCTCGTTAATTTGACCCATCTAGGGGCATCCTAAGCAATGCAGGGGCCAAATTTAAGAATTTAATTAAGCCGCAATATTTGTAAGGGGGTCCCCTTTAAGGGGTGGAGATAAAGAGCAAGCATGTTTTAAGAAAATGTTAGGGACAAAAAACTAATTAAGGTCGGTCATACATTTTATCCCCCTAAGGCCGACCCTTGGCAGTTATCGGGATTTTTTCATAAAGAAACCACAGCTAATTTGTGGTTACCTCCTTACATGTTATAGTCAAAAATAGCAATAATTTGTTTACCACGAATAATGGTAAAGTTCATGATGCTCTTCGAAAAGAGGAAAATCTTATTGTTAACTTAAATGATACAATTATAAGTGATAAACAAATAATTTTCATTATTACTCATAACACCCTCGGAGGAAACAGTATCTTGCCAGTTTCTTGAACAGTGGGTCGAAATGCTCGAAAAGTGGCCATGTTTAAACCAGCACTTTTGTTGTAAGTTCTAACTATTTTAACGCGTTGTTAGGCGATGCAAAAGAAAAAAAATTACACTTCAGATGCAGATATTTAACAGCTGACAGCCTTGCCAGATTGGCCGTATTTGAACAACTAAATGGAAAAACCCTGTATTAATTCAAAAAATTTATTCAACAGTTTGTTTAAAAAATTGGCAAACCTTAACGAGAAATCATATGAATGATTGCAATCTTTTACAGCTCTGATGTATATTAAGGTATTTCTGAGAGCGGACTTTTGGATGAGGCCAATTGTAAATTATGAACCAAGGCGAATTCATAACAGGTGGTCTTATAAACCCAAGTGATAACTTTTTTGAGCTTTATCATTGTTGAATGTCAACATTTTTTATTATTTTTGTTAACATTTAAATTGAAATATTTCAGCAGGCATCAAGGTGAATTCATCCCAGGTAATGTCGGTACTACAACAAGTACAACTCGTACAAAAACCACAAGCAATTGGTTTTTGTAAAATCATTGTACAATATCAAAAACAGAAATAAAAAAAAACAGAAACAAAGATAGTAAAACAAAATAAACAAAATTTTGACATCCAACAGTGATTTTAGCTAATATCAGCAGGGCTTTTAATACCACCTGTAATAAATTCGCCTTGGCAGGCATGGAAAAAAAATTTCAACATAATAAATATATGTAACAAGGCGAATTCATGTAAACGGTGGTGTCGATACTACAACAATTAACAACACCAAAAACACAACAATGTATTTTGTTGCTGCTTTCGTTGGCCGATAAGTCAAAAACACAAGTAACTTTTGACATTCCTCTCTCTAATTAAAAAAAAAAGTAGCAAAGCTGTGTTTTCAACGCCACCTGAAAGTTAATTCGCCTTGATATGTAAATAAAAAAAATTGAAAAAAGTTTCAATAAGAAAATAAATTAAAAAAATAGTTACTAAAAAAACTAAAAATGCATTAATGGCATCCATAAATCTTTGAATTAATTCTGCACACAGTTCCAAAGCTTTTTGGGCAAATGGTTGTTTTGTAACCCACATCAATTTCTCGGCGGTAAAGGATCTACATATGCATAAGCTTTTGACAATTTTTTGGCCTTCTTTAAGGGACTAGGAACTATTAAAACTGCCAATTCCCATACCATATCCTCGGAGCCATGTTTATCACACTGATGACCCATACGAGTCGTAGCTTTCGGTGTAAGCGGTCTAGGGATTTCGGTTTGCTCTCGGCTATGACTTTAATGGTAATGCATAACACTTTTCAAATCAGATAAACGGTTGAAGGCATCCATGGCATCTTCAACATGTTTTGTGTCTATGGAAAACACCATCAAGTTTTCCCAAATTTTCCAGTTGGTGTAATTGCATTTCAATGACTCTGCTTAAACTTAATAGGCTTTTTGCTTATCACACAATTTACTGAGGGCCTTGGCTTAGTGTTTTCAAGAGTGAAGTCCTTTCTGCAAACATTTTTACAATGTTTGCGCATTTGCAGCATGTATTTTATTTATTAACTATTAATTTTATTAATGAATGAATTCGCCTTGATTACCCTTAATATTTTATGTTTTCGCCTGACTTCATTTGTTTTTGACAGTGTACAATGATTTTACAAAAACAAATTGCTTGTGGTTTTTGTAGAGTTGTACTTGTTGTAGTACCGAGATTACCTGTAATGAATTCGCCTTGTTATGAACCAATCAGCACAAAATTTGGTAGAATGGTCTTTATTTAATAACAATAAATTTCATTACAATCCGGCATGTTCTAGAAATCGAGCAGTAGTGAATTTAAAATTGAGCAAATTTTAAAATCGAACTTGTAATGAAAGTTCATAAAAATATTCCATTGTTTTTACTTTATTCTTTGAGTATCTATTATTTTTACGCCAGCAACACTTAAAGCTAAGAAAAACTACGGTCATTTAGTAAATAATTGAATTTAATTTCGATTTCTAGAACATGCTAAAATGACTTTATTTGTTATCAACAGTTTCAACAAGTGATAAACAGTTAAGGAAGGTTGGTACGCTTTTGAGTTTAAAGCTCTTTCTCCTCTTAAATTCAATTATTTTCAATTCCATACTGATTGAGGGAACTAGGAACAATTTTACGTGAACATTTTTCTTTTCTATTAATCGTTGAGAAGTGCGCATTTCTCAGGACTAATTTGTATAAACTTTATTAAGTCTTAGGTGACTACTTCTTGGTGTTACACACATAATAACAAACTTTGTATAGAGTGAACGCGGCACTACTCGAAGTAGCTAAAAGTTAAACATTTCGAGTATTCACAATAATTTCTAAACTAAGAAGTGGATTATTATGAAGTATTTTTTTTTTAATTCTCAGAAAGTAACATTTAATTAATAAAATATTTGATCTTCTAAGTTAAATGCCTTTTCCTTTCACTAAAACTTTGTTTAATAAATTATACTAATAGTACAGTGTTATTTCAAAAACATACATTATTTACTATTTAATGCCATTAAGTAAATATTAACATTATTTCCTAGGAAAAGATTTTTGAAATATTCCCTTTCAATTTAAACTTTATTTTACTTATTAAAATATTCCGCAATCAGCGACATCATTCCCGTTTGACAAATAAGTCATTTAATTATTAATTATTTAATTATTCCTCTTCGAAAGTAAAACAAAACTTTTCATTAAATTTAATAATTACTTATTAAATGGTTGATTGAATAAAATTAATTGTGTTTTTCTTTAAAGAAGAAAAAAAAAATATAAAAAAATTAAAAGGGTAGTTTTGTTTGTATATCACTTCAACTTGCGTTGAGAAATTTTTTCATCTAGTTGAAATTAAATTTGTTCATAAAAGGAAATCTATGTATAACGTATTTTTTTTAAGAGATAACACTGCGCAATATAATAAAACTTTTTTTTTGTGACAAGCCGGGCACATGGCGATTTAGCATAATTCGGGTACGCTGAATCCAGTGTGGCTCTCGGCTTTTTTTATATTGGCTCTGGTTTTCGAGATATACCGTTATTTCGAAAATGGAGGAGGTTGCACAACATATATTCGCGTAACTCAAAAACGGTTTTGTTTATTGAAATAACTAAAAAAACAGAAATTCCGCAATAAAATTTCCTTTCTCCTATGAACAGTCGTTTTTGAAACATAATTAAAAAAAAAAAAAATTTTTTATTTTTTTTGCCAAAATTTCGAAGTTTGTGTTTTTTAAAAATTAAAAAATGCAGCTAGGCTTCTAATTTTTTTGTATGGGAGCGGCCCTAAGGGGTGGAGATACATTGCAAGTATGTTTAAAGAAAATGTTAGGAGCAAAAAACTAATGGAGGTCGGTCATACATTTTATCCCCCTAGCGGCGATTCCTTGGCAGTTATCGGGCTTTTTTTTTCAAGATATTTCTAATCTGTATTGGCTATTTTGTATGGAAGCCCCCCTTAAGGAATGGAGATAGCGGGTAGGTATGTTAGAAAAAAATGATTAAGATGAAAAATAAAGTGGGATTGGTCATAAATTTGCCCCATGTAGGAGCACTGCAGCAGCCAAATTTAAGAATTTCAACCATACATACATATATGGCGGTTTAATAAAATTCTAAAATTGGCCCCTGCAGCGCCTAGAATGCCCCTAGATGGGTCAAATGTATGACCAACCCCACTTTATTTTGCATCTCAATCACTTATTTCTAACATACCTACCCTCTATCTCCATTATTTAAGGGGGCTCCCATACAAAATGTTCAATGAAGACTAAAAATATATTTAAAAAAGTCCCATAAATACCCAGGAGTCGCCCCTAGTAAGATAACATGTATGACCGACCTCAATTAGTTTTGTCTTATCACCACTTCTTAGGGGGGATCCTATACAAATATTGTGTTTTATGAATGTTGGTTTCAGATTTTAATCATTTATAGATTGTTTTGTTGGCAGATTCGTTTTTTATATGTATGTCTGCAAAAAATTAGAAGCCTAACTGCATTTTTTATGAATTTTTAATAAACAAAAATTTCGAAATTTTGGCAAAAAATAAAATTTTTTTTCAAAAAAAAAAAATTTTGTTTCAAAGCCGACTGCTCACATTAGAAAAAAAATTTTTACTTTTCTTAAAGGAAATTTTATTGCGGAATTTCGGTTTTTTTTTAGTAATGTCAATAAACTAAACCGTTTTTGAGTTACGCGAATATATGTTGTGCAACCTCCTCCATTTTCGAAATAACGGTATATCTCGAAAACCAGAGCCAATCTAAAAAAACCGAGAGCACCACTGGATACATCATACCCGAATTATGTTAAATCGCCATGTGCCCGGCTTGTCTGTTTTTTCCACTTGCATAGTGTAATTAGTAAAGGGTGGTCCAACCAACACGCACGATGTTAACGACTTCGTGAGAAAAAAGTCCTTTATATAGTCGCCAATGACAACTCTAACCACATTGTTACCCATATGATCATTTCGCTCACATTGTCATGTACGACTTAAGTGCCCTTTGTTCGAAAAAGGCGGCGACGATTTGCATGGGCTGTCGCCAACATGACGTCAGGGATTTACTATGGGTCTTGTACGCGTCGTCGACGTTGTCTTAAATACATGGCCTATACACTTTTGCTGGGCTTAAAATATTGGTTAACTAATGTGAACTTTAAATTTTTTTTTGCAAAAGGGGGTTACTCGTTACGGCTTTTAGCGTTCTAAAATCTTTACCTAGAGTGGGCTTTGGACCAAAAAAGCCAAATTTCACCACAAATTTGTTATTCGTTACGGGTTAAGGTGTACTTAGAAGTTTTGCGAGAGTCAGCTTTATATGAAGCTTATTGTAAGTTATGGACCGCAGTCATTTAAAAAAAAATTATTTTTGTTTTTATAACAGATATCTGTAATTTTTAGGGAGGTTGTTTCTACAAAACTGATTTTGCTGGGTTTTAATTTCAAACAGCTTAGAAGAATTCAAAACAATTTGAGACTCAAATTGTTGTTTTCTGTCGAGACTTGCGGAAGTAATTGTATTTTAAACAGACGGACCGTCATAGACTTAGATTAGACCACTAGTGTTGAATGAGTGTATAATCAGTTAAAAAAAAAACTTTTTATATGTAAGTCCGTCAAAATCCTACCTTTAACTAACGGCAAGTTGTAATAATGGCCCTAAAACGTACATATATGTGTATATATAAATGCATGTAAAGCCTAATGCCACTGACAACCATATACATATGTATGTATATTATACATATATGTTCATATATAGCAATTCGTTCTTCCTTTCCTTTCTTTTTTGTTGACCCAAATAAAGAGATATTGGCATTTTTCCCATTTTTTTCTCTTTAAATCGCTTTTCATTGTTCATTACAAACACCCATTATTATTATTTGCTTTGCTGCTGATACCGCCTTCATAATTACGGGGGGAGAAAAAAGAAAAGAGAAGAAACAATTTCTTTCAACTTTTAAATGGACTACAAAAATAAACTGAAAGGAAGCAAAAATAGACTGACTACTCAAATACATACATACATAATGTAAATAAGCACAGGACTGCTCATCAACTACGTGGGCATCAGTTTTAATCGTTCTTTTATTGATAAAAAAAAAGAAAAAAATTAAGAAAAAAACCATTAAAATATGAGTTGGAAAAACAAGAGGTAAAAAAGATAACAATGGAGGAGAAAAAATACAAAAATTGCAAAAATATTTTAAACAGTTAAGGAAATAAGATTCGAGGCATTTAACTAAAAAAACATTAAAAATTTAAATAATTCGATTAAAAAACAGCTTTTTGAAGAAACTTAATTTCAATAAAATTATAAAAATTTTTAACTGCAACTATGCGAAAACGTATCAGAATAATTTTCAGAGATTTTATCAATTACAGTGAACTCGCTATAACGTGAACTAATTTTTACCATAGCGATTCACGTTTTCGAGTTTGTTCACGTTATCGAATGCCAAAATTTAAAAAAATAGCGCCCCTATTTTAAAATAAATAGATTAACAAGTATTTTAAAAAACGTATTTTATTCATTTTTAATAACAAAAAATATATGTTTGTGCAATAATTCAGTTAACTTTGCATATAATAAATAAAAAAATGAATTTCTTATGAATATCATAAAAGAAATACACATAAAATTAACAAAAACGAATAGAAACATTTTTTTGTTTAAGGAATGCTTTTAAGGGATAAAAAATTTCACAGGAAAAAATCGGTCATCTTTTTTTAAAAGATTTTCTGTTTGATCATCTTTAACAAAGCTTTTTCTTTAAGCACTTTTCTCCAATGATGAAAAGTATGTTTTATCTGGTAGGTGCTTCCAATACAAGCTGATTTACACATAAAGAGAGTTCCTTCATTTTTGATCTAAACTTTTCTTTAAACGGGTCAACAAGTTGTAGCTTAAGTGTTGGCGAATTTCTAAAGCATTTGCTTTTAGCATCAGTCCTCTGACCGGTAATTTTATATTTCGCACATTTGTAAAGAGCTTTTTCCATCTTCGGAAGCTCGGAAGAACGTTATGGTTTTCTTTACACGATTTGTAATTTCCTATTTTTTCTTCTTAATGGAGCAAACTGTTGACTTAGCAACACCATATTTTCTAGCCAAGCCACTGCCACTATAACCTTTTTGCAATAATTTAAGAATTTTTACTTTATCTTTCAAAGATAACATTTTCAGTTAACGAATAACGTATCGATATTAAAAACAGCTAACATGTCAGCGTATACATACATGGATACAATTAACATAAACCAATAAGTGTAACTCAATTCGGGGATTTCCCAATTAAAAAAATAAACTTTTTAAAAAGTAAACAAAAATAAAAAAATGTGTACACGTTTTAGAGCTTCCAGATTTTGTTCACGTTTTAGAATAGTCTGTGTGAAAATAAATTTGTTCACGTTTCTGAGACGTTCACTCTTTTGAGTGTTCACGTTTTCGCGAGTTCACTGTATATATTGTTTTTTGATATTTCTGTTATGAACGCAAATACCTACACTGTTAGAAAATGAGTCATAATGCTGATGTGTTTTGACATTAGTACTATGACAAGTGTCTTCGTTTTTGACCCCATGACACTTTTCGTCATTGCGAGGCAGCCTTAACATCACTTGGCCGAATTGTCATCAGGTGAAAGTATGTCATGAATGGGATGACACATCGGCGTCACATCAATGGCGAATCGGAGTCAGGTTAATTTAAAATGCCATTAGTGCGATGACTCAGAAGTATCGGAGAAAGGACTCATAAACCTAAATTTAATAACAAACTGTCATTTAATTAAGTCATTGGGAGTGAATATGTCTAAGTGACAAACTATTTTTATTAAGTTAACTGTAACACATGTTTGTTTCACTTTTCTTGTTTGTTTTTCGTAATCATTCTACTTTGAAAATTTGCTGTATTTAATTAAATAATTTAAACAAATAGAATATGGGAATATTTGCTTCTTATTTTACTTTTTAAACATAAAAATAATGAAAACTTATACACAAAATGTGGCCTTGAATTGATGTCACTGCAGTCATAGCATAGATGACTCGCATATAATATGACAAAATATTATGATCACGTTCGTCATTGGATTGATGTCACTTTTTGCCTCATTAATGCCATTTGTAGTAACATTGACGTCACAATTCTGATAATTTCAATGAGTGTAAAAGCCACTTTAATTTCCTCTAGTCCCCTTAACAAATCTCCCCAACTGTTGGGAAAATCTTCGTGTTGCCAGTAATTTAAACCTTTTAATGAAACCTCTCCTATATTGCCACAATAAGAACATTAAACGAGAGCCAAAGTGGAAAGAAAAACGAATGGAAATAATAAATTAAAATTTTTTGATATGATGTTTTGAATCATTTAAAAAACCAAAGAAATTAAAAAATAAACATATTACAGGGATATCCATTTAGTGGTAATCTGGTATGGCTGTCAGCTGTTTAATATCTGTCATCCGAAGGGTCGTTTATTTAGTGAAAAGTGTGCTATTTAGAAATATGGATCATGTTGCAACCGAACGACATGTAAAAATAGTTAAAACTCACTACAAAAAAGTAGTGGCCACTTTTCGGGCATAATAGGATGATTATGGTTATAATAATCAATCTACTATGGAAGGAATTTACAAGAAAATAAGTTAACTTTGAAAATACTGTAAGCGTTATTGATGAAGTCTGGTCTGTGGATCTTCGCAATGTATGCACTGCCAAAAACATCGCTTTAGTAAGTGAAAGTGTGACAGAAATTCTAATTTGTCAATTCCACGGAGGTTTCAGCAATAGGTCGCTGTCTAATAACCGAAGTTCATCGAAATCATAGCCTTGTGTGTGTTTTATTTAGTTTTGCTTACGAAACCGAAATATGGTTAACCCGTTAACAATTTTATAAGGTTTCTACCAAAAAAATCCATATTTAAAATTCGTTTGATTTTATTTGTTTTTCAATTTAAATTTTTTCAATTTATTAAATAAAATTATTTCTTTTATTCGCAAAATCAAATAAATTTTTGTAAACGTTAATCACAAGTTTGTGTGTAGACAACAACCTGACATTGTATTTATTTATGCATGTATATATCCACATGTATGTGTGCAGGTACAGTACAACTTAATTAAACGGAAACTGATTTAATTGCATATTTAATGACTAACAATGAAGTTGAAAGTTAAAGCCTGTATATAAGTATTTAATTGTATTCGAGAATGTGCGTAAATGTCTTTCAGTTTTAAGAACAATAATGTACATTTTATTTCCTTTTTGTGTGGATTTGTATAAATGTGAATGTGTTTCTGAAAAAGTTAAAGTATCTACTTTAGATCTTTTTTTTTTCTTTTAAGGAAAACAATGTTTATGTAAATAATTGTTAACAATTGCTGATAATGTCAACAGCTGTTATTTATGTAACTATACAAATACATTGATATAAATATTCATTTATCTGTGACTTTACAGTTGTTGACAAAAGATTAGCTCCATTCGAACTTTTTTTTATCAAAGTTATTGCCTGCATTAAGAAAAATAGTTGAATATAATTTCACATAAATCGCTTCTTTGTTTTTACTCTAAGTTATAATAATATTTAGGGCAACCGGAAACATACAATATAAAAAGTGTGAACCACAGTATTAACATGATTTACATGAAGACATTTTTCAGATTGTACCCTATTTGAACCCCATGGGCAGTCAAGGACCAAACTGAACAAAATTATGTCATGAGATGAAAATTTATAAAAGAGTTATCTATGACGCCCTATGTTCTTCGTGAACAATTTATTTAAGTATTTTTATGTTATATCGCTGTATCTATATTGTATTTAAATAAATAAAGGACATATATATATATATCTATGCCATATCATCGCCCAAAAATTTTCCATACAAATTTGGGTGATTTTGCAAAGGACATATCATAATCGGCTATGCAGAGAAGCTTTTTTTAGGCGAAGCTGGTGTTTGTTATATTATAGATGAGCTTTCGTAAGCACAGCCGGTGTTTGTTATACCATAGAAAATCCTTTAGTTGAGAAATTTGGATTCGGGATTTGAAGCTTCGAGCATATGAACCCAATCAAAATATTTATGTGGTTTAAAACTGCTTTGTAAGAAATACTTACAAAAATTGGGGGATTTTTCATTTTATCTTAAGTCTTTTTTCTCCATTTTTAGATGTAATTTTATATTTATTTTTTGGGGGGCTATTTTTAACATATTGCTGTATGTAATTTAGCTTTCGGGGATTTTGCTGGCAGCCAAATCTAGATAACACTACTATCAGGCATATTCTGAAAGTAATTTGAAATCACAAGAAAGTTTTTCTGGACAAAAATCTTATTTCATTATTGTGATTTTAAACCAATCAGGGCCGCTGATTTAAAATTACTTAAGCTTTTGTATTACTTAAACAAAGTTAAAACTTTTGTGGTTTTAAGAACAACCTTAAACCACAATTGTGACTTTTTAAAACACAAGTGATTTGAAATCTTGGTATTTTCAGAAAAAAACCTGTACACTGATAGAAAAATACGCTGATTTATTTTGAGATCAGTACTATGACAAGTGTCTTCATTTTTGACCGCGTCACACTTTTCATCATGGTAATGTCAACCTTAACATCACTTGGCCAAAGTGTCATCAGAGTCAAAATGAAATTATAACATCAATGGGATGACACATCGGCATCACAGAAATGACGAACATGTCCTCAGTGAGATGACGTAGTAACATCGGAAAAAGGACACATTAGCATCAATTTAATTACAGTTTGTCATTAAGTCAAATTCATTGTAATTGACTTAAGTCAAAGTGAGAGAATATTATTGTTTACTTGCCTACCCGTTTCATATGTTTGTTTCTCGTTTGTTGAACTACGACCTTTGTGTACAGCAGAACTCTCAATAATAAGACACCAGCACCATGCCCAATATGGTTTTCGTAATTATTCTACTTAAAAAATTTGATGTATTTAACTTAATAAATTAAAAAAAAAATATATAGGAATTTTTGCTTTTTATAATACATTAAGGGTCTTCATGATGTTGCTTAAAATTACCATTTGTGCAAATGGGTAAACTTGCGAGACTCGTTTCATGAAGATCCTTTTTAAGTTTTGTGTAATTTTAAACAATTAATGTCATTTCAAACAGAAACGTCAATAAAAAATATATTAAAAAAAAAATAATCAAAAATATAATAAACAAGTTAGAGTGCTATATTCGGCTGGGCCGAATCTTTGATACCCTCCACCGACACTTCGAATGTTTTAAGAGTAAATCTGTATGATGTCTATTTATTATTATAATCTTTGTAAAAACAGACATCTGCATTAAAATTTGTAGCGGTTTAGACCTATATAAAATTATTGATCGACAATCAGAATCAATTTTAAAAAGTTTGAGTAGAATATCAGTTTAAGATGAACTTAAATGATTTTCAAGAGAACAAATTATATAAAAGCCATGGTAAGCTATGAACCAATCATCCCAAATTCTGCAGAACGATTTCTGGTATTAAAAAACATAAATTTCAATACAGCGGTGCAATTAGTTTAAGCGTTTGCAGTAAATTTCAAAAGGCTGCTAAAATGGAATATAAGGAAAATTATGGACCGTATATCGCAAAATTGCATAACATTTTTTCTGGCCATATGAAGCTAAACTGGAAGAAAGTTTACCGCGTATTTAATTATTTTACCAGAGTGGGCTTTATATGAGGCCTATGGTAAGCTATGCACCGATCTTCACCAAATTTCACAGTGTCATTTCTAGTTCTATAAAACTGTGATGTATCAAATTTTGTTATGATAGCGTTATTTTTTACGTTTTTAGGCGTACTAAGCTGTTTTCCGGGAGTAAGGTTTATATGGGGCCTATGGTAAATTATGGACCGATCTTCACGAAATATCACAGTCTTATTTTTAGTTCCAAAAAATTTTGATGTACCAAATTTTGTTACGATAGCATTATTTTTTACGGATTTAGGCGTACTAAACTGTTTCTCTGGAAGTAGGTTTTATATGGGGCCTATGGTAAATTATGGACCGATGTTCACGAAACTTAACAGTTTCATTTCTAGTCCTATTTTACTGTGACGTGCCAAAATTTGTTATGATAGCATTGTTAGTTAGGGTTTTAGGCTTACTATACTCTTTTCCGGGAGTAGGGCTTATATGGGGCCTAGAGTTAATCATGGACGGATCTTCAAGATATTTTACAGCGTGATTTCCAGTTAAATAAAACGAACTGTTGCGAAATTTTATATCATTCTGTGCATTTTTCCACCATTTATGTTAGTTTTTGTAACAAAATTATAAATTTTTTTTAAGTGGTAGTTCCACATTTTGATTCATAGCTCAGATCCTATTGAACCGATTTTGCTGGATTTCAATCCCAAACTGCTTAGGATAACTACAAGCAATTTGACACCAAGTTTGTTTATTTCTTTTGAGTTTTTCGAAAGTGAGCGTGTTTTCAACAGACGGACAGACGGACAGACAGACGGACATGGCTAAATCGACTTAAAATTACTCAAGGACCCAGAATATATATACTTTATAGGGTCTGAGATGAATAATAAAAAAGTTTCACACGGAATGACAAACTTAATATACCCTCTTCACAACTAATTGTGGTGGAGGGTATAAAAACTTGGAATTTGTAAATTATAAATGAAATTTGTTTTTAAACATGCATAAAGAAAGCCAAAAGACTGATATGCTTATATTATTACAAGAATTTATTGTTTATGATTTATTTACACTTGAAGTTTTCATTGAAAACGGCGGTAAGCATTAAAAAAATTTGTCTGTATAAATGCACAATTGAACTGCGTAAGTTTACGAGTCAAAATTGTTGGGCAAATTTATGCAGTTTGTGTAAATGAATTCTCATACAATTTTTGACAGTTCATTTACGAGGGCGTAAGAATGCACAGCTTACGAGACTTATAAACGATATCATGAGGACCCTTATTGTAATCATGAAAATAATGTTAATAATATACAAAAATGTGGCATCGAATTGATGACACGTAAAAAATGGCAAAATCGTACGAAGACGTTAGTCATTGGATTGATGTTACTTTTTGCATCATTGATGTCATTTGTAGCAACATTGATGTCACAATTCTGATGTTAGGGCATCATCAATATGCAGATGCATTTTTCTATTAGTGTATATGAGTTCTTTTTTGTCTTAAAGTGATTTTAGGGACGGCCGCTTACATTTTTAATTAACAGTAACATTTAAAAAGAAGTGTGCCTTGCTTTTTCCGGGAGTGATATTTGTGTGCTATGGTCAAATATGAAACGTTTACAGTGAGATTTAGCGTGCAATACGATAATCTTGAATCAAACTAAAACTAAATACGAGCATACAAACTTCTTTGTTTGGGGTATGTGAAATTATAAACCGATTCGCAGTATGTATTTAAACCAATATGCAGAAGGACGGACATCTTTAAACTGTTCCAGAAAGTATTTCTGAGACAATCGTTATACCAAAAGACCCATCTGAATTACACACATCAGAAGAAACTCATGTAATCCTAGGTATTTCTTAAAGTTTCGTTAATCAATGCTTTTAAGGACGATAAGGTGATTATCTCAGGATTATACTAAAAATTCAAGTCCCGATTCCCGAGATGTTGGAGTTAGTAAAAACGTCTAATTTTTTTAATATTAAATCATACTGACAATGACTATAATTTTTAATTGGTCGCAAGTGAGAAAATGTTACATGCAATGCATTTTGTACCACAGAGAACTACACAGAAAAAATTATTTTTCCAATTCAAACAAAAAATTTGTAGAATCAAGCAATTTTTTGTCTGAAATCGGTCCTATAAACAAATTTGCATATTCAAACAATTATTTGCATTTTGTTTATTGAAAAAAAAAATACTGATTTTTTCAAACAAATAATTTAACTGAATCAAACAAAAAGTTTACTGAAATTCATATACTAAATTTCAAAATAAAAAAAAAAAAAGTTTTTGCACAAGCAATGACGCGCACAGAAGTAAGCACTGTATGAGAAGATGACGGCAGAGCAGAGCCGCCGGCTGGCTTTGAGACACATTTTTTTTGTTGGAATAATTTTTGAACGAAGTCTTATTTATACACACACGATGACAACGCGATTCGCGTGATTGACACATGCGAACGATTTCGCGATTCGCCAGAGGATCGCATTAAGCTTCCACGCGATGCGTCGCAGCGATGTTAGACAACCTGCCGGCGATTCGCGGGCGACGATTCGGCGATGGAAATTGTTTTCAGGGATAGATTGTATTGCCAAAATATTTTTGTGACAGAAATTGGCCCTAAGGGCTTGTTGTCACTTCTGAAAATAAATAAATAAAAAATAAATAAATAAATAATTTAATTTTAATGGCGGTAGCAAATCGCGGGTAAAGCTAGTGCCAGATAAAAGTGATATAAAAGTCATTCCATGCATTATAAGCTTTGATCGAGTGTTACCAGAAATTGATTATGTAGGCAATCGAAGTAAGAATTTTTCAACTAGGTTTTTGGCAGCACTGATTCAAACTCTAAAATTTGTCGTCGACTGTTCATTAAAAAAGACACACACACATTTACACATTAAGTCACAAATAATCTTGTTACATATTCATAGAGTATCGTTGCTACCATTAAATATTGAATTGTATTTATTTTGTTGGTTTGTTTTTTTCATTTATTGTGATATTAGTCTTCATCTTAAGTTATCCCTCTACTCGTTCATTCAAAATTCAAATGTTAAATATTTTATTAAACAGGTTTTATGTTCTGTGTAACGCGTTGTCACAAATACGGAATAAAAGTAAAAAAAGGAGAAGAAGAATAAAAAGCTAGATGTAGTATCAGCAAGGCAAGTTTTTATATGCACAATAAATAATAAAAAAAAAATGTAAGTATGCAAATTATTTTACTCGTTTATTTATACTCATACCACAAAGCATAGTGGAGAGGGTATTAAGCGACCAAACTTAAAGATTACCGTTCGACTAACGATGTTCGTCCATCCGGCTGGTTGTACATCCAAACCTTGTGCGCAAAGTACAGGTCGCAATTTTGAAGATAATTTGATGAAATTTGGAACATAGAAACTGATTGATGATACAAGGTTTATTGAAAAGGGTGAGAACCGGTCCTTAATTTTTCATAGTCCCCATACAAGCTTCTGTGGAGTCACCAAAAAGTAGTTCTAACTCCGACTCCGAATCCAACTGCTGAAAATTTTCAAGTCAGACCACGACTCCAACTCCAACGCTTACTTTTACATTGATGCTTTTTTTTTAATGCAGTACCTTTTAAATGGTCATATAAAGCTAGAATATTATTCTGTAAAAATTTCAAATCGTGGGTAGTTCGACTCCTACTCCAGTACAAAAACCTCAACTCCAACTTTTCAACTCCGACTCCCAGGCCTGGTGCCTATTAACTATCTAAATATGTATGTTGGTTTTTAGATTAATTTTGTTCCAAACTTATTTGATTGCAATCTTAATCCTCTTATCAAATGTTATTGTAATCGGTCCACATTTGACCATAGCCCCCATACAAATACTATGTGGCATTGGCATAACAATTGGCGACAATAACTTTTACGATACTTTTTATGTCATCACAAAATTTTGTGGTATACCGTATCATATGGTCGAGCTTGACATTCTATAATTTCTAACTTGTTTTCTTTTTAGTAAACCGCTGTTTGAGAAAATGATTTTTTCGATTTTTAATAGAACATTTAGAAACATTTGTTTAATTTGGTGTTCTCCAAAACCTCTTAAACTGCATATTTTTTTTAACGAAAGGCTTAAAAAACTTTCCCTACTTTTTAGTATTCTTTTACAAGTGTTCATTTGGTGTAAAAGAAAGAGCGAGTAATTGTGTCTGTTAATGTTTATTCGTATTGTACAATTTTCAAAAGCTAGTATAATATATTAAGTACCTTGGCAACTTTTGCAAAATGTGTTGTCATCACTACTACAACAGATGAATTTTTATTTGTGTTTATATTTTAATGTGATATTTAAAGTGAGAACTCAAGACAAAATACTGTGGTTTTTTGGGGAATTTCGCTGAGCACTTTAAGCCGTCACTGGTAAATTGGCAAATGCATGAATTTAAATTACTGTGATCACCATAAGGAATCTAAATTGTAACCCCCGTATTTATAAACGATTATTAAATTTAATAAACGTTTATTAAGGAGAATTTTCATACAAAATTAGTTTTGTAAACCTTTATTAAATTAAAAATTTTTTTTTTAAATACAGAGGTAGATATTTATTAGAAAGGGTCACTGAAGGAAATCTGGATGCAAGTGTCTCCAAGTCACTAGTTTTGTCGACTTTTTTGGCGACATTGTCAACGAAGTGTCTACACTGTACTGCGTTTGCCAATATATTTGGCTAATACGAACAATTTTTTGTCAATAACAACTGAGAAGTATAATTCCTATAAAAGTTGAAGAAATAATAAAAAAAAGATTGTAATGAATTCATATTCGCACCAAAAGTGTAGACTAGATTTACTAAAATGTATTAGTGATTCTCGGTTTCCAATGTCTACATATCGCACACCCAGTTAATTTTCGAGTTTATATGCTAAAACTATGCATAGCAAATATCAGAGTATTTTGTTGTTGTTAACTTTTACACTGATATTTTTTTTATAGAAAATCAAGTGTATTGACCCTAGTTTAAGCACATAAGCTGGAAAATTAAATTTTGAGTTAAGTCGCTTTAGAGCTGGGTGTGCAATATGTTTCCAAAAGAACTACCTGGTCAATAATACCAACGTCAGTAGTAGATTTTACTGACACGCACATGTTAAAGGCCTAAAGTAAATAACATTGCCTGAGGTAAAATAAGTCACTAGTACTGGTGACTGTGTAACATTTCCTGCAGGTGAATTTTTAGTTTCTGCTAATGTCTTAGACCCACTATTTAGTATACTGATTGATTTAGAATCACAACATAAATCGATTTTCTTTTATTTTTTTACAATTGGTACACACTTGAACACAGCTCCTATACAAAACACTCCTCAAGAGAGCTCCCCTCCATTTAAATCTTGGTATTGATATCAAATTTAGCTACTGCTACTATGTCATGGCAAAATTTTATACTGGTATGTCCAAAATTTACCATACTTCCCATATAAACCCCCTCTTCAAGATCGCTGGAAAACGAAAAAAACAGATAAAGATGTTAATATTTAGAAAATATTCCGCACTAACAACTCTTTTATAAATCTTAACGTCCTAACATAATTCTGTTTTGTGGTTCCATAACTGACCATGTGTCCCAAATTGGGTACACTTACGAAAATTTTTGTTTCTAAAGAGTGGTGCAGGGTATCAAATGTTCGGGCTTAATCGACAATACTTTCTTACTTTCTTGACCGACTATACTTTCTTTAAGTTTAAGCTGTGAAGTTTTGAACTTTTTGGAGAGAAGGGAAAAGAGAATGCTATTTCTTCTCCTCTCTTCTCAATACTCAAAACTTGACAGCATTAACTTGAAGAGTGTAAACCAGCACTTTATTCTGTTTATTTTTTTTTAACATTCAATGCATGAAATTCAAGATTCGGAACGATTTTTACATAAAAATGTATTACATGCTGTACATATTCTTTAAATATTTTGTAGCGACTTAACAGTGTTGGGTAATTTTGACTTTTGTTCACTAAGTACGTAACTTTTCTGGTAAAGACATGACGAAAAAGCCTAGGAATTCAAAATTTTATAAATAAATACTATTCAATTAAAAAAATTATTGTATATAAATTTAAAAAAAAATTAATTTACTAGTTTTGAATATAAAAACTGTTTGGGCAGTTTTGATCCATGAATATGGGATAATGGTTAAGGCCAATAAGGTGGCTTTTCAATCAGTAAAATATGTTTTACCTATTTCTATTAGAACTGCTGGGTTTATTAGTATTTTAGTTTTACTCTTCATTTATGTTGTTAGTGTAAAAGCAAATTGCGATGAATACTTAAACATGTTTTTTGGGTTATTCCTTTTCATTTGCTACTTAATTTGTCTCAACACATTTGGAATTTTAAGATGTTACCAAAGGTTTTCTCTCGGATATTAACGTAAATATAAACAGCCACCAGAAAGTGACAGTTGATAAAGTTTTTATTTTTGTTGTCATTTCTTTCAGGCAGTTTTTTAAACCTAAAAAAACTCAGTGCCATAAAAGTTTTGTATTTATTGCATAAGTTTTTTTTATATACTTAGGAAATGTGCCAATTTATGACACATGACAATTGTTTAAGAAAAATATAATGCGCGGTGTAATTCCACCTAACCGACCTTTCTTTAAAATTTTCTATTTCTACAGACAATATACTGAAGATTCAATGCAAAATATTTTTTTTGTTGTGAAAGTTTTGCTGTATCATAACACAGTACAACATTTTTCAGGTGATAGATTCGGGACTCAATTCTGAGGATTGGTTATGAAAGAAGACCCAAAAAAGAAGAACTTTTGCATCCTTAGTTTGGTCATGATAGCTCAATAAATAACTTAAAAATTAAATTGAAGTTAGTAAGTATCGTATAGGGGAATTTGTCACGTTTTAGGCTCTTTTTTTTGTCCTTTTTTTAGTCCGAATAAGCTAAAACAAATTTAAAAAAATTTAAAATTACAATTCCTTTCGCAACATAAGCAACAGTTTCGCAGTTATAAATAAATGTATGAAGAAAAAAAAATATTTTTTGCCCAAAAAATTAAAATTTTTTATTTTTAATTAATAAAAAATCCAAAAAGGAAAAAAAAGAGTCAAGTCCCATTACTTTCACGTAAATTCAAATAACCTATAAACCAAATGACACATAAGTCATAAAAATCGATAAACGCGTTTCGCTTTTATTCACAATTAAGTAAAGGCATGAATTTCAAAAATTTGCCTTCAAACTTGAAACTGAACCATCGATGAATAAACTCCAGTCGCCAGCGATATAATCCATTCCCAATTTTTTCACTAAACCTGGAATATCATGGGAGTAGGTGAACGTATATGCTTCGTCAACGGTATAAAATTTCTGAAAACCAGCTTGGCGTTGTCGGTATGATGTTGCGCTGACATTTTGCTGTGTCAGTTTTCTGCTTTTCAAAAATGATGTCAACATTTCGGAGTTTTGTTGCGATAGTCGCATCTTAGCCCCAATGTAATCCATTTCGATTTGTGTTAGCAGTTGTGGTCCATTATTGTCAATATCGGGTGTCCAATCAGCATCATTCAAATTGGTCGGATTGGTGAAAATGGTTTCGGCTTGCAGGGACACAGTATCCATACTCGGAGGCTTAGGTGTATCGGTACCAGCAGCGCGTTCAACTGGAAGTGTGGCAGTGAAAGCAGCAATGTATTCTTTTGTTTTCAATTTTTTTCTGTTTAGTACAGCACGAGAATTAATGCATGCGTAGCACCTGGATTCATCATGTCCAGCTACGTCTTCCACCCAAATTATTGGCTACATAAAAGAAAACTGTCCACCTTTCCCATGTATCCACATTATAAGTGTATTATAACAATTTTTGCACACTGCTTCATCAAAATAATGACAATACGCTGTTTAGAATTCCTCAGTAATCAATTTTTTTTCGATCCAATTGGCCTTTTTTTTTGGGGACGATATGACGACAAACGTAACAAAAATTATCCAATTGTGGGCACTTGTTATTTTCCATATTTGAAAAATATATTATATGTTTTGTTATTATTCACTTTTTAAAACCGGGGAAAAGTTCACTTGTAATTCTCGCGTTTGTCGACTCTTGTTAAATGACAAAAATCGATCAAAGCGCACCTATAAAGACTACAAATATTTCAATATTTTACTGGCAGGTACTTATGAAATATGTTTTCGAAACGTTCCAAAACATGAGCACTCATAAATGTGGGTGCAATTTCTGTAAAAAATCGTACAGGTAACTAACGGAAAAACCCAAATAATTAAAAAATTGCACTTTCCTTTTTTCCTTTAAATTGTCCACTCACATTTATTAACGCTTATTACTTTGCTACCGCAATCATAAAAATCAAATAACCTTTTTTTTATTACTTTTTTAATTCTGGGAATCATAAAAAAAGTCATCAATGTTTTTTCCAAAGAATTTTGTGGATATCTCGAGCAAATTTTTGAAATTCATGCCTTTACTTAATTGTGAATAAAAGCGAAACGCGTTCATCGATTTTTATGATTTATGTGTCATTTTGTTGATAGGTTATGCGAATTTACGTGAAAGTAATGGGACTTGACACTTTTTTTACCTTTTTGGATTTTTTATGAATTAAAAATAAAAAATAAAGTTTTTTGGACAAAAAATATTTTTTTTCTTCATACATTTATTATAACTGCGAAACTGATATGTAGCGAAACGTTGTATGAAAAAATTAAAGGAATTGTAATTCTTAATTGTCTTAAATTTGTTTCAGCTTATTCGGACTAGTGGCTCTCGAGTTATGACAAAAAAGAGCCTAAAACGTGACAAATTCCCCTATACGATACTTACTAACTTCAAATTAATTTTTAAGTTATTTATTGAGCTATCATGACTAAACTAATGATGCAGAAGTTCTTCTTTTTGGGTCTACTTTCATAACCAATTATCAGAATTGAGTTCCGAAATCATGTGTTGTACTGTGTAATACAATTACTACTAAACTTATTATGATTAACATGACAACGATATGATTACATATTAACCTTTTTTGGTTAACATGACAATAATATGATTAGTTTTTAACTTATTATCATTAATATAATAAGAATATGATTAAGGGAAAAATAGTATGATGTAATATAACGAATATATTTGGTCATAATATGATTCAGTAATAATCGTAAAAGGGAGACTACCATCATGAATCTTATCATAATATCCCAATAAAAAATGAAGCTTCCCACTTTGAAGCAATACATTTTTGACACATAAAGTGCATTATTCAGCGCATATAAAAATTGTTGTATGTAACGATCAGCCTTACACACTGAATGTTTTGATTACAGCTTCGTAGTAAGGGAATGCCGTAGCACTTGAAATGTTATTTTTTTTATAAAAGTTGTTGAAAGTTCTTTTACTTACTTAACTGCATTTCTGTTGTTGAAAGTTCTTTCACTTACTTAACTCAATTTCTGTATGTCTTACTGCGTAGCGCATGATTGTGCGCTTATTTTTTTAAATGTACCATTAGTACTTCGCCATATAATACAATTTTTTATTGGGATGTTGCTCTTACCACAAACATTTTTTTTCTTTGCGCGTACTTATAGAGGATGCACTTGGTATTGTAGCCTCGGGTGCTGTAATATCTCAGGAATGCCTGGATTTTAAACTTGACAGTTTATAATCGAGCATAGTCCAATATAGTACCACGGAACTAGAAGATTTTCGTATTTTAAAATAGCTTAAGCGACATAATTTTCAATTTTTTTTTATTTTTTTAATAAATAAATTTATTGGCAACACTTGTATCATCTCTTAAAATGTCATTGTCACATTAGGTACCGTAACGATTTTATAGCAAAAACCATTTTAGCTTAAGCGCCAACCATCACACAAAAGTTTATGTAATATAATACAAAAAACCTTCTACTGTAAAATTGTGATTTTGTCGCTTAAGTTTTTTTTGCGGTAAGGGCTCGGTTTTCTGGCTGGTTCATTGTAGGGCCCGTCTGTAAATCACTTGGTAGCGATGATTTAAATCGTAGGAAAGTTAATACAATTGATGGTGGGATTAATGAATATTATATATATTAAAGATTAAAGACTCGGTCTATGTATGCTATTTTTTTTTTAATTTCCTAAGCTAATCCCGCGAAGCTCTATGCTTGTCTGCAGGAAAGAAACCAGAGTCTCTGGCGGGAATCGAACACGCAACCCGGCGCTGATAAACTAGCTTAATAATCCAGACAGCGATGACAGAATTTCCACCAGGCGTTAAATGAACACCTTACGGCAGTTTTGGAACACATTGTGAAATGGGTTATTTCATTTTTGTTTAACCATACCACCTTTTTCATTCTTCACCCCACTGTGTCTCTTTAACATTTTTTTCCTTTTACCAAAATTATACCTTCTTTAATAGTTCATCATAATTTTCGCGTTTTTTTTAACCGTTCAGATCATTTATTTTGTACTGGATTTTGATTTATTTTTTATAGATTTTATAGCAAAAACCATTTTAGCTTAAGCGCCAACCATCACACAAAAGTTTATGTAATATAATACAAAAAAACCTTCTACTGTAAAATTGTGATTCGGTTTTCTGGCTGGTTCATTGTAGGGCCCGTCTGTAAATCACTTGGTAGCGATGATTTAAATCGTAGGAAAGTTAATACAATTGATGGTGGGATTAAAGAATATTATATATATTAAAGATTAAAGACTCGGTCTATGTATGCTATTTTTTTTTTTAATTTCCTAAGCTAATCCCGCGAAGCTCTATGCTTGTCTGCAGGAAAGAAACCAAAATCTCTGGCGGGAATCGAACACGCAACCCCGGCGCTGATAAACTAGCTTGCTACCAGCTAGCCTACCGGGGCACTCAATTCAATTCAATAAACCTAGATACTCATCGCTTGTAAGAGCCATCCTTGACTGCAAGATAATAGCGTTAGAACATAATCCAGACAGCGATGACAGAATTTCCACCAGGCGTTAAATGAACACCTTACGGCAGTTTTGGAACACATTGTTAAATGGGTTATTTCATTTTTGTTTAACCATACCACCTTTTTCATTCTTCACCCCACTGTGTCTCTTTAACATTTTTTTCCTTTACCAAAATTATACCTTCTTTAATAGTTCATCATAATTTTCGCGTTTTTTTTAACCGTTCAGATCATTTATTTTGTACTGGATTTTGATTTATTTTTTATAGATTTTGTAGGTTAAAACTTTTGTTCGGCAGAATTTTCAGTTGCAATTTTATGCTGATGTTTATTGAGGTTTGTGTTTTTTTTCGTTTCGAAACATAAAAATCTGCTTTTGATGCCTTAAGTCATTAATTATATGGCTGAGTATTTTTTAATACTCGTACACTTTTTTGTTTGTTTCATAAAAGCTGACAATTAAACTGTTACTTTGTAAAGGGAAACTTTCATTTTATTTTTTCTCATTAAAGAAGTTGCAATTTTTTTTCTAGATTTTTTTTTTTTTATTAATAAAGATTATCATTTTTATTTTGGGTTATTTTGTGGCAAACAAATAAGGAAATTTCAATTTGAGTTTTTTGTTTGCTTAATTAAGTATGACATTTAAATTGTTTTAGGGCTATTAAGAAAAGTATTTATTAAGGGCCTTAGGCTGGGATTTCATTAAATTTTGCAAAAGTATATAAAATCTATTAAATTACACTTAACGATTATTATGCAGTGTTTTAATGCATGGATGTATATTAAGGTAAGTGTTAAGAAATATTTATATATTCGCTATCTACCCTTTGTTTTTCCAGTAGCAGGATTTTAATGAGGGAATAAAAAAAGAGATAAAACTTTTTCTTCTCTTCTGATGATGATATTTTTTTTCATAAAAACATTTAAATGGGAGCTAAGCAATTTATGTTGTTTCTCCATACCATTAATTATATCATCACTGTGGCTGAATCTAGATCGATTCCCACAGAGATTTCGGTTTTTTTTTAAATTTTTTTAATAATATCAAAGTAATTTTTGTGGGAATAAAAAATTTTAATTTAAAAGATTTTGTTTGTCGTGCTTAATTCCCAATTTTTATTCTTGATAAAAACAATTTTAACAAGTTAGAGTGCTATATTCGGCTGTGCCGAATCTTTGATACCCTCCACCGACAGTTCGAATGTTTAAGGAGTAATATCTGTATGATGTCTATTTATCATAATTATCTTAAACTGTGAAGATTTGTTATTAATTATGGTTTTAGGCGACTAAACTGTTTTCCGGTAGTAGGGTTTATATGGGGCCTAAGGTAAATTATGGACCGATCGTCACGAAATTTAACAGCGTGATTTCCAGTCAAATAAAACAAATTTTTGCGAAATCTTATCTGATTCCGTGCCTTGTTCCACCATTTATGTTGTTTTTTGTAACAAAATTATCAATTTTTTTAGGTGGTGGTTCCACATTTTGACTCATAGCTCTGGTCCTACTGAACCGATTTCGCTGGATTTCAATCCCAAACTGCTTAGGATAACTACAAGCAATTTGGCATAAAGTTTGTTTATTTCTTTTGAGTTGTTCGAAAGTGAGCGTGTTTTCAACAGACGGACAGACAAACGGACATGGCTAAATCGACTTAAGGTATGTTCAGACCTAACAAAGATTTGACGAAAAAATCCAAAAAAAGCGTGACCAATAAATTGATCAAACTTTAGTTTTATTTTTGACAAGTTCTATTGGCTTACTAATCTTTATTTGTAAGAAGAGAATTGTTTAGTGTAATTTAGAAACTCTTTAATGGATTTTAATCAAGCCTAACGTTTAGCAAAAGCAAAAATTTCTTTAATAAAGCTAGGGGTTACGTGTAGGACGTCAAATATTTAATAGGTGTGAACGTAGCTTTAGAATTACTCAAGGATCCAGAATATATATACTTTATGGGGTCTGAGATGAATAATAAAAAAGTTTCACACGGAATGACAAACTTAATATACCCTCTTCACAACTAATTGTTGTGGAGGGTATAATTAAGAATTTTTTCTATTACCTCTAGGTGGAAAAGATTAATGAGAGGAGGTTGGTCTCTTGGATTATGGCACTAACAAATTACTCAATTTCCAACCAGAATTTGATTTTTTGATTTTATTTCTAATTCAATCTTTTATAAATCTTCTTCTAGCTTCTTGGGGGTGAGGGTTGAGTTCAATTAGATGGCCAAGCTTTGGTTTCTTATGCACTTCGAGATGGGACCCAGTAAAGATTTAAGTATTTAATTTAATGTAAGGTGTCTTTACATATGTAGGTACATAAGTGTGGTATGTATGTATGTTTAATGGTTAACAGTAAAATATTATCGCAAAGGTTAACAAACAAGTGTATGCACTGAGGTACGAATAGCAAGTGATCATTTTATTTTAATTCAATTTATGTGAAACTTCGGTTATGAGTATAAACGAAGTTTGGCTAAAATTGACATTTGCTATTTGTAGCGAGTACTACTTATCAGGGATGGAAAATTCAAAGTTATTAGATTGCTAATATAAGTGTTATACAATTCAATTCAGTAATTAAAAAATGCGGTTTTAATATACAATTCAGTAATAATAAGATTAAATAACAGAAGTTCAAAATAATTAATAAAATTCAAATTAATTAAATTTTAAGAAATATATAAAAATTAAAAAATTTCATTTAAAAATACAAATGTGTACAATGTAAATTGTACATGCTCCGGCCTCGAGCTAAAAAAAACAGATGTGGTTATTCATCCATGCACAGAACCTGTGATCGCCCTGGTGTTTGGTGCTGTGGGCGTTAGTGCAGTGGCTGCGATTCGACCTGTGTCTATAAAATTGTAATAAAAAATAAGAGATAACACTGAGATTAGTAACGGTATAAATTTATATGGAAAATGGAAAAGTGTGAATCTTGTGTGATCTGACTGAAAATTTAAAGGTTGATTAGAGGGGCCGGAGGCCAGCGTATATGAGGTTAAATTACACGATTTAAAAAAAAATAAAAATTGGTATGGGCATGAAAAAATGTATAAGTGTAAAATTGGTATGGGTATGAAAAAATGTATAAGTGTAAACAAATCGGTATGAGTAATTTTTCCCTTTTTTTTTAAGTGCACGCTGCCGTAATAGTGAAATTTATAATCTGGTAGCACCGAGTAGTCGAGAATCCTTTGCAGTCGACTTAATAAAGGAAACCTTTCCCCTGTCAAATACTACCCATGGGGGTAGTTCTTCCCCGCTAAAGTAATGTGGAATTGGGAGTACGTTTAAGTTTACCATTATATTTACGGCATTAGGGTTCTGGAAAGTTTTATTTAAACGCAATTTTAAGGTTAAAGTTTTATACCGAACTGCTTTCTGTGCTAATGATATTAATTTTCCATTCGCGTTATTTCCTTGTATTTCAGCACAGCTTATCTCGTGATAATTAATAAATTCCTCAACATTTGAGGTTGAGGTTGGTTCTATAGCGGCCTCACTTTTAATTGATGAGTTTTGCTCTTGATTATCTCTCTCTTAACTTGTTGAGATATGGAGCAAATACTTAAATGGTTAATTTCATCCTCTAATTTGCATAAATGCGTTAAACTTTCCGACTTTTTCTGTTCTTGAGATATTGGGATAGTTTTCTCGAGAATACTACTTGATTATTCAGGGGTTGTGTGGGATTTATTACTGGTAGGGGGTCTTAGGAGGGACTCCGTGTACTTTTCCGGTGGGGTTCCATCAACCCGGTCACATAACTGAATTAAATGATCACAATCAAATGAAAAAAGTACTTCCTGAGTACATGGTAGGCTCATCTTGGGGCTATATGGGTTATAGTACCAGTTTATAATTTTGTGCTTATTCCACGCACTTTACTGCTACTATAGTGAGTTAGGGGCTATATGGGGTATAGCACTAGATATGGGCATCTAGTTTAACTTGCGTTTATTCTACGCAATTTACTGCTACTATAGTGAGTTAGGGGCTATATGGGGTAATAGCACTAGATATGGGCATCTAGTTTAACTTGCGTTTATTCCACGCATTTTACTGTCACTATAGGAGTTAAGGGGCTATATGGGGTAATAGCACTAGATATGGTATCTAGTTTAATTTATTTGTTTACAGGTTTTATAACGGATTGATTACTAGCTTCTGGCGCTATTTTCATTTATGAGTCAGATCCTAAGTTACGAGCTATTTTTGAATTTCAGACGCTTAAAAATGAGACTGAATGTTAATTAGGGGGTTATATGTGCTCTAATAAATGCAAATATTAGTATACATGGCAATTTCAGGTATATGGTCTTGTCACAATAATCTCAGTGGGGTAATTGACAAGAAAACAAACAAAATCCACTTTTCCGTATAATTAAGGGGGTAGGGTAACTATAGATTAGTTAAAACAAGCAACAAAAACAGAAAAGTGGGTATAAAAGTGTATGTTTGTATTTATTCTTTCAATGTTATAAACTTTACCAAACTCTCATTTCTGTAACGTATGAACTGAACAAATATTATCCCGATTAAAGCGCAATTGAAAACTAATTTCAAATGTATTTAACCGATACATTTTAAATTTAACTTGGGAAAATAAATTTTATGTGTTGTATAGGAGAAATTAAAAATTTTTTTTTTATATAATTTGGGGGAATTAACTTTAAATTAAATTAAATTAAAAATTTTATCTTTGGAAAAATAATAAAAAATATTCTTAAAATTTGTGCAATTCAAAATTTTAATTTAATTAAGGAAAATATTAACTTTTTAACCGTTTGGAGCAAATTAAACTTTTCTTTAATTTAAGAAATTTAAGAACTTCATTTAGTCTTGGGCAAATTTTAATTTTTACTGAATTAGGGAAATTTTAAAATTTAATTTAATTTAAGAATATTAAATTTTTATTTTAATTGGGAAATCCAATTTTGTCTTCAATTTATGAGAATTGAAAAATTTACTGCATTCGAAACAAAAAAAAAAAAAATTTATTTAAATAATTTGGTGAATTTCTTCCAATTTTATTTAATTTAGGATACTAAATTTTTATTTAATTTGTATTAATGAATAATTGGAGGCTAATGAAAATTTTAAGTCTTATTCCATTGAGAAATACTTCAATTTAAACACTTCAAGTGAACAGACGACCCGCGCATACCTCAACCCACCCCAATGTTAACTTAGTGTAAAATAAATTTAATTAAATGAAAGATTATCAATAACAATTTTAATTAATTTTCATGTTGTAAAATTCCTTTCTTCATAAAAATAATTTAATGAAAAATTAAATTTCACGAACTTAAGCCTAATTAAAAATATTAAAAATTTGGATTAAAAACCATTAATAGTTCAACAAAATAACCACAATACTAATTAATTTAATTAAATAAAAAAACCCTCAACTTCTTCTCATTTAATGTGAGAAACAGTATAGTTAAAAGGTAAGCGCCCACCACTTAAATACCCTATAGACAAGAAAACTAATCCCCTGTTTTCTTATTTTTCTTTTAAACCCCAATAATTATAATTTCTCTGACGAGCGATTATAATTATCATTGGCAAAGATTTCTAGCTTTCTGTCTTCTAAGGAAGAGAAAGCTGCCAAATTATAATAGTTTTGGCCACCAGAAGTCTATTTTATTCAATAGGGTTTTTCTTATATTTCAAGAACTTAAAAATAAACTAATAAATTTGTTTCAAAATGTATTTCAAAATAAAAAAGAAAACAAATACAGCAAGTGCACTGTTACGGCTAGGGTTTTTTCCCGGGATTTCCCGTCCCGGGAATTCCCGAGAATTTCAGTAATTATATTTCCCGCTTTCCCGGGATTTTTCATGCGGGATCCCGGGAAATAAAAAATTCCTCATAGTTTAAGAAAACAGCTATTTATACTTTGAAATTTAGTTTTCTATTCTCTTAAAATAAGCATCTGTGGATGGGTTGTCGACTAGATTAATTACAAGAAGTGAGTACATACGTAAATCAATGTCTCCTGATGCAATAAATCTACTTAAAGCAGAATAGGCAGTGCAACAGTTGATAATTAATAAATTTAGTGAAGTGAAAAGTTAATAAAGAACATTAATTCAAAATAAGATGCAGGTAGTAAAGCTTAATTGTCCATGGACAAGTCTTTATTGCAACATAGTCATATCTACAAAAACAAATGAACTTGGCAAAATGCGATTAAAGTTTTCAAAATGTACCGATTTAAAGATATATTTTGCTAAACTTCGGTTCAGTTTGAGATAAAATACGAGAAGGCATGAAGGAACACTTTGCTTAAATAACTTAAAATTTTGGATTTTTTGAGATATGACTATGTTGCAATGAAGGAGCGATATGTTTATTAGGTGATAAACACAAATTTTTTTCAATTTGTGTTGGTTTATATACCCTTGAAGTGCGGGGAAACCGAAATAAAAAAAATTTGGAAGCTCGTGTAAGATACTACAACATACAATTTGAAAAACACATTGTCCTAAAGATTTCAGATAGACCTAATGAAATGAAAAAGTTTGTAAGAGGTTGATGCTATTTTTTGCATGAACCTTGACATATATTTGACTGATATAGACGTTGTTTATAAAAAAAAAATGCTTCTTATTGTGAATCAAAAGCCTTCTACAACGGTGCACTTTTAACTAGTGCACCAACCTCGGTAAAAAAATGAACGAAATTTTTCGGAAACATGGTAATTAGTAAATAAAATAATCAATATACTTTTTGACGTCTTACTAAGCGCTTTGAGTGTGTCAGAAAGTTATTTCCTAAGCCGTTAAAAAATGTTAATATATTTATTTAAAATATTTTATCTATTTTATGAATTAACTTTTTGATCTCATATCTTGAGTACCTCAATTTGTGTTTGTTTTTATTATTGTTTTATGAATTAAATTGTTATGTTTATCTTAATTTTGTATCTTGTATCTAGAGCATAATAATAATAATACGGAATTTACATATAAAACCGTAAGGTAATAATAATTCAAGTTCCTATTTTGATCTTCATTAATTTTGTAGTATTTAAGGATTTCTTTTATTTAATTTACTGCGTATTATTTATATGGAGCGGGATCCCGGGATCCCGGGAAATTCAAAAAAATTTCCCGCTTTCCCGGGAATCGAAAAACTCCGGGAAAAAAAAACTCTAGTTACGGCCCAACTACACCCAAAGAAAAAACATGTTTAAATATGGTCACCTCCAACAAAACTATTTTTAAAGGAAAAATTTAAACATATTTAGATTAAGTTAACCATATTATTGTCACCGACAACCATATTATGGTTAAATTAGTACTCCTTCAAGAATCCACATACATATTATGGTTGCCTCTAAACATGTTATGGTAAAAAATGACTAAAATATGTTGAACACTTATAATAGCATGGTAAGTTTTCAACCACAGCATGTTGCTCTTATAAAAGAGGAAAATACAATTGTTAATTTGAAAACATATTATTGTTATATTTAACCATAACATGTTTATAAGCAACCATAAGATGGTTGTGGGTTCTTAATGGAGGACTAATTTAACCATAATATGGTTGTCGGTGACAATAATATGGTTAAATTAAACAAAATATGTTTAAATTTTCCTTTAAAAATAGCTTTGTTGGAGGTGACCATACATATTTAAACATTTTTTTCTCTATGTGTTGAACTACAGGAAAAGATATAAAAGTAAATGTATATTTTATTAACTTTAAAAGCATATTTTGAATATTTTTCAATAAAAAATGCATGAAATTTCAATTTCAATTTCGGACTATGGTTAGTTTGAATTGGCACCATTGTGCAGGAATGCACAAAACACTGCTTTTAAGAAAACGGTGGGATTGGCTTATACTAAAAGGGGCCCTTAAATATGCCTAATGCATACGTGTGAAAAATTTTTCGTTTCTAGCTTACAAAATAGTTTTTCACCGGTCTTGTACATTTGACCTGGTTGTGGCATGATTAAGCATTTCGGCTTCATGTTTGGTCGCAAATTTTAAGCTTTTTCGGTCAACGTTACCCTAAACGAATTAATTGTGGTTCGTACAGATCCTTTGTGATGGCCTGGCCCAATTTTAGTAACATATACAATATGGGACCTTTCTTATCCCACTTAATGCAGCGTATTACTTTAACACCATGAAAGTCAGTCAAGTCTGATCATATGAAACCATACAACAAAGTATTTAAAACCATGGACATGGTATTGGATCAGCCAGAACAAAACTATGCAATTAGGTAAAGATTCATGTAGACGTTCTTTGTGCTGCATATTATTAAGATATCTTCATCTATATAAAATTCCTTTGCCTCGAGGTGATTTTTGGATGTAAGTTTTTTTATATTGAATTTTGGACCAACCAGCACAACATTTTGTCATGACATAGAAGCTATCGTAACAGTTATTAACGTCAATTTTCATGTCAATTTTAACAGTTATAAAGAAATTAAAATATAATAAGCTATTTTTTGGAGTAATGTTTGTATGGAAGTTATGGTAAAATATGGACCGATTCCAATTAAATTTGACAAGAAAAAATTTTATTCTAAATACCAATATAGTAAGATGGTTTATGGTTTGGCGCTTGTGCCAATTGGAACATATTTACCAAATTTCATCAAAATATCTCAAAAGTTGCGACCTCTACTTTGCTCAAACAATTAATATCGATAGTTAGCCGGACGGACGGACTACGGTAGGTCGTTTGGAAGGTAATTTTGAGTCGATCCGTATGTTAAAAGGTTCGTTTAGGACAAATATTTTAAGTGTGTTAAAAACATCAGCACCTCTTTTGTGGAGTAGGTATAATTAGATAAATTACAATAATTGTTGTTCATATGTAATAGTGAAAAATGTAGCACATTATGAGGGTGTGGGTAAGCCTTAATAAGTGGTACAAAAGAGTGTTGGAAAAGAAATAGAACATTATTTAGCGTTCGGCTCACACACTCAGGAACGATATCTATTCTTATAGTGTTTGTGTAGACGAAAACAACCCCTAATACCGTTCGTAAATATTTTAATGAAAGAGCCGAACATTACATAGTGTTCTGTTCTACGTTTAAAAACAGAACCATTGTAGTGATACTGTAGACAAATATTATATATTAATGTTCTATATTGTTAGTTTTTTGCATTGATAAAGAAATCAGCAAATAAAAAGAGGATTGGGTAGGGTATTCATTTAATCGGGCTTTTGCTTTAATCGGTTAATCGCTCGATTAATTAACCGAGGTCTTGGTTAAATTGTCTAATTTTGTAATTGATCGGTTAACCGATTAATAAAGTTTATTTTTATAAATTTAGTAATTTCAATAAATAAAAATGCATAAATAATTTTTTATTTGGAGCATAACAAACATACGAGTTCTTGAACTAAAACGAGCAAACAAAAAATATTTCCACAAATATGTAATACATATTTTTTTTTTATTAATTCATATTATGTATTCATTGAAAAATAAACTGTAAGATCATTTAATTAGTTGTTTCAATTGTTTAAGGAGATGTTATAAAGTAATCGTTTAGAAAAATTATCTGATTTGACTTTTAAGGACTTAAGCGATTATTTTCTTTAGTTTTGATAAAACTCGACTTGAAAAAAATTCTTTAACTGATCGTAGATGTTGGAGAAATCGAAAGCAACAAATAATACAGAATATCTTTGTTCTCAGTTCTTTTCCTGGATTTCTCCAAACATCAAAAATCTTCCATTATGGCATTAGAGTCCTGTTTTGAATTCAAAATTTTTTAATACTTCTAATTGTTTCGGTTAATTCTGTTTAAAGATTGGTTGTGTTTCTACCGAGAGTCTCTTCTGTTGTAAGGTCATCATCTGATTTATCCTGGCACTGAACATTTTTCATTTTGTTTTTGTACTGTATTTTAAGAATTGCTAAGATATATATCGGGTGATTTTTTAGCTATTATCTTTTTGGCAAAACTGGTTTAAACAGCTGACGCACGTTTCGTGTTTTGTTTCACTGTCAAACATCTTCAGTTTGGTCTATAATTTAACCATGAATCGTCTTACAAACGAACAACGCTTGCAAATGATTGAATTTTATTATCAAAATGCGTGCTCTGTTAAGAAAGTTCATCGCGCGCTTCTTGTGTTCAGCGACGAAGCTCATTTTTGGCTCAATGGGTACGTTAATAAGCAGAATTGTCGATTTTGGAGTGAAGATTAGCCAGAAGCATTGCAAGAGCTACCAATGCATCCAGAAAAAGTCACAGTTTGGTGCGGTTTATGGGCTGGTGGCATCGTTGGAGCGTACTTCATCAAAGAAGATGCGAATCGTAACGTAACTGTGAATGGTGTGCAAGAGCTTGACTTGCATGACATGTGGTTTCAACAAGATGGTGCCACATGCCACACCGCACGCTTAACAATGCACTTATTGAGAGGCGAGTTCGGTGAACATTTTATTTCACGTTCGGGACCGGTCAATTGGCCACCTAGATCGTGCGATTTAACGCCTTTAGACTATTTTTTGTGGGGCTATGTTAAAGCTCATGTCTATACACACATGCCCGCTTTAATTGACGCATGGGAAGACAATATTGAAGCATTTATTTTTAAGATGCCGACCGAAATTTTGGAAAGAGTTTGCCAAAATTGGACTAAGCGGATGGACCATTTGAGGCGCAGTCACGGTCAACATTTGCATGAAATAATCTTCAAACATTAAATAATATGGACCGTAATATCAATTCAAATAAAGATTTCATGAATTTTATGTGTTTTTTTTAAAACTTTCCTATAGCTCTTAAAAAATCACCCAATATTTGTATGAAAAAATATTTTCTAAACACATTCGTTTTGTATATGAGATGAAACAAATCATTAAAACACAAAAAATATGTTATAATACTACAAAAAATAAATCATTTTGTTACATCGGTTCATCGACTGAAATTAACCGTGGTAATCGTTAATCGAAAAAAGACAATTTTAAATAAACCGATCAGTTAATCGGGTAGTAATTAATCGGTTAACCATTAATCGGAAACGAATACTATAGTATTGTGTATGTGTTTTGTTTGTGTAAATTTATTTTGCTGGCTTTTTGTTTCTTCTTTCCTATGCGTATTTTGTTTTTGTAAAAAATTTCTAGTTTTTTTTTACCAGCCAAAAAGGACGAACATTAATGAGCTGAACCGAGCACAAGGAAGTTTGTGGTTTAAACAAAAACCGAACGGAATTAATTGTGCTCATCTTTGGTTGAGTTGGATAGAAACAGTATTATTTTTGTGTTTGAAAGATGACAAAGAGGGAAACGTTATTTTTTTTAATGTTTTACTACACAAACACTATGAAAAGTATTATTGTTTAGAAATTTTTCAAAAAACGATGAAGTCGTATGGGATGTCAAACTTTTTTTCATAATACTTGTCATTTTCGGGACAAATTGCATTTCCACTATCACACTTTGTCATATTACTTGAGCTTTTAACATGCATTAATACAAAGTATAATAGAGTAATCAAGCGTTAAGGAGCGATATTAAAGGGTTTTTTTTTCGCTTTCGTCATAGACTGTATCGAAGATCCGAAACAAAGCCTACAAATTGGTTTTAAAAAAACTTCAAACATTCTCTGTATTATGCAAAAAAGAGCAACAGTTCACATTAGTTAACCAATACACTAACCCCCGTATTTATAAACGATTATTAACTTTAACAATCGCTTATTTGGGAAATTTTCATAGGAAAGTTTTTTTGTAAACCTTAATTAAATTTAAATTATTTTATGAATAGAGGCATAAATCTATACCCTTTTGCTGGGCTTAAAGTATTGCTATATTGTTAATTTAAACTAATCTGAACCTTAACTTTTATTTTGCATATGACAGTCAATGTTTAAAAAAATTCTGTTTTCTACTTGTTGTATAGAAGTTAATGTGTTGCTCTTAATAAATTTAAAAACGTAAACTCTGCTATAATTTAAATATTTTTATAGTATTTATTATTAAAAAAACTTCGGTTTTTTTTGGCAAAATTGAAACAACACAAATTTAAAGTTTTTTTTTCTTTTTTTTTTATTTTTATAAAAGGGAAACAACGCCAGATAAATAAGTATGCAAAAGTTTTTACTCTGAGTTTTGATAGCATATGTGGAGGGAGTGGTGAGCAAACATTCACACACCTGTAAAGTTTTACTATTGAGAGCAAAAGTGTTTTTTCAAATGTGTGTATGTGTGTGTATGCTTATCTGTTTCCGTGTATGTTTGTGTTTGAAGTTAAACCTTTTGAAAAAACAACATTTAAACTATTGAGCATACTCGTATGTATGAGTAGAATGATTGCAAGTGTGTATTTGTGTATCAGTAACAGTGTGTATTTCAGAGCTTCAGATGTATTTAGGTATTTTGATACGGTAAGTGATATTGTTTTTCTTTTTATTTTTATTGCTGCTGTTGTTTTTTTTTTTGTTAAATTTCTGAGTTTGAATTTCAGTTTGTTTTTTTAACATTCAAATATATCTAATTTAAATAAACTAAAGTTTTTTTTATAAATAAAAAATAAATAAAAACGAGCACAAACTCTTAAGCTTAAAAGTACAAAATGTAAATTTTGTTTTAATATGTAAAAAAAAAACAAAGTTGCAAATAAAACAAGATGCACATATTTAATGTAAAACAAAAAGGGAAAAATAAAACTAACATGGAAATGTTGTTAATTCAATGTGAAGTTTTTTTTTCTTTTTGGTAAAAGTAGAAAAAATTAACATTGTTTTAAATTTGTTTAGATATGTATGTTAAGTATTTGATGTGGTTCTAAGGGAAAAAGTTAATATTCGATTACCTCTTACTTTAAAGGTCTTATTTTTTATATATTAAAAATTAAACTAATAAACAATTCTACTAGTGTTTTCTAGAAATTTTCAAAACGAACTTCCGTTAACAAATTCACTTAGAATAACGAATTTTATCAATAAAAAATATTTAAGGTAAATTATCTTGTTACTTGAAAATATTGTTACGAAAGTTAAATTATCTAAGAATTATTTATAGTTATAAGTTATCTTGTAAGTTATAGTTTTATGTTACTTAAAATTGTCATGTATAATTTTCAACACAACTGTCATTTTAAAAAAAGTTCCTATATAAATTTCCCAGTAATTTCTATTCTGAATATTTCTTTTCTATGTTCACCACCATACTTGCGTTGCAGTGCTGCCATAATGTCATCATAATTATTTCTGCAACTTACTGGTACACTTTCTAGAATTTCAGCCGCAGTTCCTTTTAAAGCCAGAATCAGCTCTATGGCTTTTTCTTCATTGTTCCAAGCATTTTTATTGGCAACTGTGTCAAACTGGAACTTAAACACATTCAATGGTGAGCTGCCGTCAAAACTTGGAGCTCTTATTGTATTCGAGACTTCTGGAAAAACTCGCACCACTCCCTCTTGGAACTGAAGACTATTTACTCTTTCTTCCAGATGATGAAGTTTTCCATCAAAAACCGTGACTTGTGTTTTCACATTAGTGACTTGAGTTTTTACATCAGTGACTTGTGTTTTTACATCAGACAATTCTATTTCCATATCGTCTACTCTTTCGTTTATAACAGTAGAAATCTCTTGAAGCTTCTCAAGTTTTTCATTAGTAGCCTGAAGTTTCTCGTTTGTCACTTTAGAATTTTCTTGAATTTCGGCTAAGATGGTGCTTGCATTTTCTACGATAGCTTTTGAATTTTCTTCCATTTTTCTAGAGGTTACAGCCGAATTTTCTTTTACCATTTCCTCCATTTTTCTAGAATTTTCTTCCATTTTTCTAGAAGTTTCTGCCGACATTTTTTCCATTTTCTCCATCATAGCAGCAAACATTGTACCAAGATCCATGTTGCTTGTTACTGCATGGGTAGCAACTTCTATTTCTTCTTTTTCTTTAAATTCATAAGTTGCGATGTTAATATTGCGTCGCTTAAATTCATCGATTAATCTTTTCTGCAGCTCAGCTTTATTTCCAGCAGTAGGCAGATCCAACTTGCCCAACTCTTTCTTCAGCTGTTCAACTTTTAGCTCATCGAATTTCATTGTTGTTTGTATAGTTTTTTTTTTTTATTATTTTATTTTTTTTTTATTGCAATTGCACTTCTGACACCAATTGTTACGTTTTTCCTTTAATAAACGCGTTTGAGTTCTTTTAATTGCAAATCCGAATAAAAACACACACTTATTCAACTTAACAAACTTTATTGAAATTAATTATTTTGTTCACAATTGTAAGTTACGAACCGAACCGTTTTTCAAAACAGACTAAACTAATTTTACATGAGTCACCCCTTTTTATATTTCATAATTATTTCTAGATTTTTCCTGAACCTTCCCGTTAAAACTATTTATTATGTTCTTTAACCATTTCTAGAAATTACTGGGAAATTTATATAGGAACTATTTTTAAAATGACAGTTGTGTTGAAAATTATACATGAAAATTTTAAGTAACATAAAACTATAACTTACAAGATAACTTATAACTATAAATAATTCTTAGATAATTTAACTTTCGTAACAATATGCTATTCCGGTGGCCAGTAGATGTGGAAATACCTTACTTGTTCATCTGACATATGACCTATTATCATAAATATATCTTAACCACTAGGTAAAAGATAAAGTGTTTAAATATACAGGTAGCAGTTTGAATGTATAATCCTACAAAAATATAAACCCGCTTTAGTAGCCAGAGTTATCTAACCTCCGCTGATTTAGAAAGCCAGCAGCATCTGTTGAATAGCAACAGCACCTAGTGAAACCCGTAACATGGTTCCTTTCCCCTCAACAACAAGAAAACTCAGCCTTCCATGTGGAGTGCTCCCTTTCTGTGGTTTTCGGTACTAACCACAGTCACCACGTGATCCCCAACTCACATTCTAAAGGAAAAGCACTTCGCACGAAAGAGCATCATCCTGCGAAAAACACTTTTCATGGGAATAGCCAAAGCTTACGTACACCCAGCAACTACCAATGGCACTTCGATACCTCAAGATTTTTTTTGCTTTTTATTTCAGATTCTGTACTGGTCCATAACCACTCCCTCGACCTTAATCTCTACTAACTAACTACTAAATCTTCATTTTACCATCAATACCAACGCAAATGCCCATTAAGACCATTTAATAAAATCTCAAGTAGGAAAACACCTCTTCCTGAGAAAGGAATCCATCGGGGGTCACAGCTAAAAGTCAGTCCTGTTCCTCGTCATCCTGCGGCTACTCACCCACATGGCAACATATGGATAGGAGTTCTGGTGAGCCTTCGTTCTAAAGTAATCAGGAAGACTTTAAGGGCCCTATGTTTTGAAATCTTTGTAGGATCCCAGGTATGACTACACCTGATTATTTCACGGAGGATGCAACACCAAAAGGGGAAATATTGTATTTAATTGTTTTTATTTTTAAGATGATTTTTACTGACCCAGCAAGTGGCTAGTACACCAATGTGGTTATTTTTTAGACTATGTACCGTTTATATTTTATTGTGGTCGGCTACGATGAGTGGAGGACATGGTGTCTACTGAGTTTAAACATGGAACAGATTAGGACAGTGATCTCTGCAATGACTGATCAATGACCACTTGGAACTCATACAGAAGCAAAAAAACCCATTTGATTTAGAATTCAATGACTACTGTGTGTTTTGCCATGTCGAGGAGGAACATGAAGCTGTGTTTTATTATGTCCGGGAACAAGGGACATTGTCTGTTTAAATGATCTACTTAAGATAGATTTATGGTTGCTTCTTCTTTTTATTAGGAAGAGGTGTTAATTGAATTCTGCAGTGACGCCTTTTAAGTAACTGTTCTTGGTTCTTGGTATCATTGATGAAAGTCCAAGGAACCTAATCTAACCTTGTATATAAAATATAATTTTTGTTGCAACAGATCAACTCCTGTTGCCATTATTATTAGGACTATATAAACAATTTTATATACCAAATAAGTAAAAGTGCAATATTCGCTGGGGCGAATCTTTGATACCCTCCACCGAGAGTGGAATTTTAAATAAGAAATATAAATTATGAATTAACAACGAATCATAATAACGTTTTATGAATTAATTATACCCACACCACAATAGTGGAGAGGGTATTATGCATTTGTGCTGATGTGTGTAACGCCTTAAAATAGTGGTCCTAGACCCACCTTAAAGTATACCGATCTACTCAGAATCACTTTCTGAGTCGAACTTACGATGTCCGTCCGGCTGGTTGGCTGGCTGTCCATGTAACTTTGTGCGCAAAGTACAGGTCGCAATTTTGGAGATAATTTGATAAAATTTGGGTCATAGGTTCTTATTGGCACAAGGCACAATCGTAGGACCACGAGGGAAGATAGGGGGAAATTTCTTCCTCTCAGAAACTATCAAAGCGATTTTAATGAAATTTAATACATAGATAAAGCCATATCTAAAGGGACACATTAGCTATACAGTTTTTAAAAAATAGGACCACATGGGGAGGGAGGGGGCAATATCTGCCTCTCACAAACTTTCAAACCGATTTTCATGAAGTTTATAAACATAGATAAATCCATATTTACATGGACAGATAAGCATGATGTGTTTTTAAATACTGTGGTATAGGGTATCATATGGTTGGGCTTGACAGACTATACTTTCTTACTTGTTTTTTTTTTTAGTTTGAGCCAAGGGGACGCCCAATGGGATGCACTCTACTAATGCAATGCTGTTGGTATTAGGAGAAGGAAAGACGGAGTAGTGTTTGTGGACATTTAATTTGAATTTTTTCAAATTGTAATCGCATGGGAAGACTTTTGCCGGAAGTCGATTCTTCATACGGCTAGTTCGACTCAGAAACGAATTTTCTCTGTAATGATTTTTGCGATACATTATACATTCGAAAGCGAACGGAATTGATCTGCTGGAATGGAAAGTTCTACGGATATGCACCCGCGTTCTAGGGATGAGTTCGGCCGTCTCAGTTGAACACTTACCGTGGTAATATCGAAATGAAGCAAAACACAAATTCCGACGATACTCCAATGAGTAAATAGAGACACCCTTGCGCCCGATCAAGAAGCTTCAAGATAGATCTTGAAGCACCTGCCCAGATATGGGAGTTGTTTGCCATTTTCGGTCGGATCACACAATTAGGTGTTGTGGCTTGTAGTCTGGTTTCTAGCAAACTATTGCAGACAAACGTTTACTGCAGTAGCATTAATCGTTATGTTTTAAGGCGTGCTAAAGTGTTTTTTGAAAGTGGGCTTTTTATTGGGGCGTATTTTAAATTATGGAGCGATCTTTATGATTTGGGCAAAATTTAAAAACAACCGCTACATTGTGCGACTAATTAAGGTTAGTTTGTTTCACACAAACCTGCTTAAGGAGAACTAGAAACAATTTGACGGCAAAATTGTTCGTTTCTGTTGAGTCGTTTGAAAGTAAATGTGTTTTTAATAGACGGACAGACAAATTTACAGGGCTAAATCCACTTTGAATTACTCAAGGACCTAGTAACAATTTTATGAATGAATATTAAAAAAGTTTCACATGGAATGATAAACGTAGTATACCTTTTTTATATAGTAATAAAATAAAGTATAGTAAATATTTATGTAAATTATTTAAACATTTTAATTTAAAGATTATATTAAAGCTTTATTTGATAACAATAAAACAAAATACTTCTAAAATTCCACCTTTTCTTTAAAGTGCTGTTTTGGTTCGAAACAAATATTCCAAAACACCTCCTTCAAATAAAACTCCGCATAATTTTAGCTCTAGGCAACGCTCAGTAACGGTTTCTTTTTAACAATTTTATTAAATATTTTATTTGGCTATCAACTGCTGCTACTCAAGCCCAAATACTATAAATTTGCTTAAATTATTATGCATGTGCTTCCGTGCTCCAACCAAAGTAAGCAAGCAGCACGACCACTTATTTCACTGGTCAACAACCCAGTGTATGTGCATCCGCTTAAACTTTGCTACGATACCAAATTGTTTTGAGAAATCATTTTTTGTACATTCACATGAAAATGCTTGAGTTTTTCGTGTAAAAATATGTGCTGGAATATTGTTTTTTGTTTTTGTTTTTTTGTTTTTTTTTTTTTTTTAGCTCCTGACCAACAAGAATTTAGTAATAAAATATGCGAAGTTCTCTACGGGAATACAAACCAGAGATCACTTGACTATAAACGAGATTAAAAATTCAATTACAAAAGTTGGAACCGAATTGTACATGATTTTTTTTTGTATTTTGCTTTTATTTTTTTTTAAATTTTTTGTATTTTTGAGTTTTATTTTTTTTTTTTAAGGAAAACAGCAAGAACAACGAAATTGGAATGGAGTGAATCACAAAAAAGGAAGGAATAAAAAATATTGTCATATGTGAAGGACATGTTTTGTAGATAGAGGTATACTAAATTAAAGTATTTGTTAAGGGAAAAAGTAAATAGAGGAACAGTTTGATGAGAAACGGAGGTCGTTGTAAGAATATTTTTTTCGCCTCGCCATGGATTTGCAGGGACACATTTAAATTGAAATATAAAAAATTTTTTGTCAAGTTTAAAATGTTTGCATAATATTTTCCCAAAATTGCAAAGAAAGCTTTAAAAAACTTTATTTGAATCCTGTTGACTTTTGTATTAAAAAAACTGTTTATGTACTTGAAAGTTTCTGAAATCGGAATTAACAAAGTCCGTGTCCATATTATGAAACATTTGCTGCACAAACTTTCTTAAATTCTCTTTTGAAACTGCATTCGTGTCCATACAATGAAACTTTTGTTTTGCAACATTTTTTTTTAGTTGCCTTCTCTCTTTCTTCTTCTTCTTCTCAACAAAAAACTTACAAAAACTGCTTGTACATGGAAAAAAGTTCACGTTTCGAGTTGTCTTTTCCCTTTCATTATCAAACTCAAATGTTTCATAGCAAATGTTTCATAATATGGACGAGGACTTAAAAATAGAAACTATTTAGGTTTTTATAGTTCAATTTGCAAATAAAAACATAACTCGAATTGGATTAACGTGAGTGGCTGTCGTCTAGACCTAACCTTACGAATCTTTTAAAAATGGGTGATATGCAAAGTGTCTACTAACCGACCCCTTGTGTGAGCGTCACTAACACAAACAGGTACTGATTATGCATTCTCCTCTTGTTTAGGAGCTAAAGCTAACTTTCAGCTGCGGTTCTTTTTATACGGTCGGTGGAGTTAGATTCATCTGTATCTTGTGGAGTTAGTGTCATCACTCTTGATGTTCGTTGGACCAACATGTTTTTCAAGTTTCGAAAGAAGCATTCAAGTATCTTGGTTTCTTAAAACGGTGCAATAACTACTTCACTCCGTCTGATCTTCTCACTATTTATACCGCCTATATTCGGTCGAAAATGGAATACAACTGATTGATTGGATTAAAATCAAGCATAATCGGTTCAGTAGGAAAAAGTTATAAGCAACCTAAAAAATTTAAGATTTTTTGATACAAACTGCGGCGGTTGATATTAAATTTTGCACAAATCGTAAAGATCGTTCCATAATTTAAAATACGCCCAATAAAACGCCCACTCTCAAAAAACACTTTAGCACGCATTAAAACATAACGATTAATGCTATTGCAGTTAACTTTGGTCTGCAATAATTTGCAAGAAACTAGACTAGAAACCACACCACCTAATTGTGGGATCCGACCGAAAATGGAATACAACTCCCATATCTGGGCAGGTGCTTCAAGGTATATCTTGAAGCTTTTGGATCGGGAGCATCTTTGGAATGTGGGTTGTGCGTCATTGTTCAATCGATATTACCACGGTAAGTGTTCAGCTCAGATGGCCGAACTCACTCCTGAGACGCGGGTGTATGTCCGTAGGACTCGTCTTTCCAGCAGGTCACATCCGTTCATTGTCGACTGTCCAATGTATCGCACAACGCATTACAATTTCTCAGTCGAACTAGCCGTATGTGGAGTCGACTCTCGGCAGAAGTCTTTCCAGGCGGCTACAATTTGGCAAAATTCAAACTAAATGTACACAAAGACTCCTCCCTCATTCCTTCTCCACCTTACCTATTTTCCTAATAATAGCACAATTCATTGCATAAGTGGGGGCATCCCCTGAGTTATGCCTCAAAGTAAACAAAAGCTGGGAATCTACACATGTCTTCCATATTCCATAATTTTAAGAGAATATTTCGATGGTTCTTGGAAAATTATTTAAAGCATTTTTCCAATCTTTAATTGAAACTACATTAAAAATTTTTGAACAAGATTATAAAATTTCTACAATAAACAAGTAGATTTTGAAAAAAAAAATTACTTACATCTCAAGGTGAATTCATGTAAACGGTGGTGGCGATACTACAATAAGTACAACATCAACAACACAACAATGTATTTTATTTGTTGTTTTCGTTAGTCGATATGTCAAAAACACAAGCAATTTTTGACATTCCTCTCTCTAAGTAAGAAAAAAAGTAGCTTTCAGCGCCACCTGAATGATGATTTCGCCTTGAATTATATAAAGTAGTTTTTGACGTTTGTTTCAGAATTTTCTATTTCAAAGCAATACGAAATATCTGTTTTAACCAACATATTCCCAGCCACTGGCTGACATACATAAATATTTTAACACAAATACATACTATTAAATATAAAAATAATGCAAAAAAAAGTAACTAAAAGTAGTTAAAAAAGTTAATAAAAACAAAACAAAAACAAAAAAAAAAAAAAAAAAAAAAAAATTAGCAAGAACTACCGAAAAGCAGGAACTAAAAGTTTAAGGTAAAAACACATACAAAACTTTTCTCAAAAGCAGTGCACAAAAAAAGGTATGAAAACAGCAGAGGGACAAAGAGAACGTTTAAAACAACATAAAACAGCAGTATCAAAAACACCAACTAAAGCAATAAAAAACAAGGACAAAATCATGCTAAGAAGCATACAACGATATACTGGACACTTACTGGACGCAATAAAACCTGCAAAGAGACAACAACATTGGCAATCGTCACAGTCAAGCAAAAGGCTGCCAGGATTTCAGGCAGGCAGGCAGACTGCAAGTAAAAGTAAACGAAACTAAACTAAAAAAAAAAAAACAAACCAACCAACCGGCCATCCAGTTAGCCAACATTTAAAACCTACAAACACACAAAAACATTTACATTTATATATGTATGTGTACATCATGTACATACACACAACTTACACTAACGGAAGCTGACAACAATTTATGTTTCATGCAACGGATACAATTTACAGCCACCCTCCGGGCAAAAGCCGTTGACGCAATGCTAACAACACCTGCAATGCGGGCCAGCTAAAGGATGTAAATGAGTATGATATTTTTATTCGTACTCGTACTCAAATGCTAAGTACTCGAGTACTTGAACCAAAAATTAAAGAGCTAAAAGAAGATAAAAACCTAAACAAAAAAAAAAAAAAACATTTCTACACTCAAAAATTTTAAAATTGTTAGTATGTGGGGCAGTTTTATATTGACATGGTGAAGAAGTTGATTTGTTCTTAAGCTGATTGTTAGATTGCCTAGATAACAATCAAACCACGTGAAAAAATTTGTGAAATAATTTTATTCCCTAATCAATTTGTCTTATGTATACCCCCACTAAAAAAAGGGTAATATTGTCATTTCTTGTGGTGTTTAGAAATATCTGTCAGGTATTCTGTTATGTTATTTTATGCTGTTTAATTTAACGCAATATTGATTCAAAAGGAATGACAAAAAAAAAATAAACCAGTAGCCGTATGGAAAAACTAGGCAACTCCACTTTTTTCGAAAATTGATGTGACGACAAAAATAGAAAATGTGTGTAATTTCTTATCAGAATAATACCAATTTGTATGTTGGAACTAGTTAACTCCAGGCATTTAATGAAAAAACAAGGTAACTCCATAGTTCTTTTCTGAAGTTTTTGATTTACGAATACGAGTGTTATTGCGGTTCTTGCGATGTAGTTATATGCCTTGCAATAAATTCTGGTAATCAGTTTCAGAAGTTGTGACATTAATAAAAGTATTAGCCAAAGCCACACCTCGTTCTGCCACATCATTTACTATCTATTTTTAAAAAATCGATTGGAATATTGCAAGCTTAAAAAAAAGTTAGACTGGCTTTTGAAATGAATTGTTGAATTTCTTTATTTCTAAAGTTTTCTTCTGTATCTTTCTTCATAATCGCTGCATGGAGTATCTGCAAGTTTTTTTTTAAGTGCTAAGTTTTGGTGTCGAAACGTTCATCAAAAAACGCTGGGGCAGCCAATTTCGGAGTAAAGTACCACTGATGACCTAGAAAAGTTAAAGCGAGGCTTTTGCAACTGCTTTATTAATAATTTTATAACTATCCAATTCCTTTAATAGGCTCAGATCATTGAGAGGAGCGTATCGAGGGCACTGGCAGAAGTACCAATATTTGATATTTATTCTTAAAATAAATGAACTAAATTCAAGCAAGGTATCAACTGTTAATTTGTCTATATAAGAATGCAACTGGTTTCGGAAAATGCATATTTTCAAAGAATAGATTATTTTTCATTATCCAGCGACCCCGATTGATAGCTCCTGGAGCATACATAAAATAGAAAGTGAAAATGACAGCGTGTAACGGTTTAGATCAATAAATGTCAGAAGTTAATGACAGTTAAAACGTAACTGTAAAAATTAATGGAAATATACAATAATTATAACGAAAAAAGTATCACCATTTTAAAGGTACAAACTATAAAAATAGTGTAACTCGGAAACTGTAGGACAAAATTCCATTTTTGTTTTCCTTATTTGTTTAGAACTTATCGGTATTCAGAATCGCGTCACTAGTTTTTATACCTTTCATATAAATTTGAAAAGTAATAAACCGTTTTTTACAGAATTTGTTAAAAAATTACAAAAGAACTTAATATGTGGAATCGTAATGGACAAAAATATTGCCGGAACTTAAAGTTTTTGCATATGAAATAAAGTTTGGGAAATTTTCTTTAGAAATATTCGGTCAAAAAATTAAATGAACGTGGTTATTGACAAAGTTATGAGTCAAGTTTGAAAAAAGGCCGAAAACCAGATTTTTAACAAAGACTTGATTTACGCGACCTCTAAACCTCTTCCTAAAAATCTAAAAAAAAAAATTCAAAAATACTGGAACCTATAAGCTTTCAAATTATGCTTGAGCCTCTGACAAAAAAATTTTTGGGACACCCTAATGTATATGTATATGATCTATCAAATCAATTTCGGTCGCCGAATAACTGAATGTGGTTTCGACAACAATAATTTCGTTACTATAAAACGCCAAAACGTTTTTAATGCCATAAATAGAGTTTTGTAGTGATTTACCTTGAGTCCAAAATAAATTCCCCTCTTATTCCCAACTTTTTAGGAAGTCAAATTTATTCAAATTAGTTCTTTCATTAGGTTGGTATATTAATGTGGTAGAAACAGAGATCTCCTGGATTAAAAGAAGGATCAATTACTTTATAGAGCAAGAGATTGATCTTCTCTTTGATATAACATACTTAAAAACGAAATATTTAAGAAGGCGACCTCTACGCTCGCAAAAATTGTGCTGTAAGTATAAAAACTAAATGTAGGGATCAATAAATACTATTGGCGCTCTCGTAACTAGCGGACTCCAGCAAAACAAATCTGCTGCCTGAAAACATCGGCATATTTCTTGTGTAGCACAGCGTTAAATACCATAAATCGTAATAAATTCCCTAAAATATCTCCTCAAAAACGAAACTCACCTTATACTACAAGAACTTTTTCAAAAAAGGATTTACTAATGTTTTACATACACACATGTACATCTTGTTCTTGTTGATGTTATTGTTGGTGCTGTTACATTTCGTATAAGGCAAAAAAAGTATGTTTGTATGCAGATATAGATAAAATTCTTGTTGTAGTTGTTTTTAAAATTTTCCATTTACAACCACCCAGCATTAGATTCACAAAAAATGTCACATGTTTTTTTTTAATGTTGTTTTCCAAATACACAGAAAATTTTTTCCTAAAAAGTTTTACTGATTTGTTCCTGTTGAAAAAAAAGAAACATCAAACTAGCATGTATTTTATGTTTTAAAAATGTACAAAGCTACGAAATTTGCCTTTAAAAAAAGGTACTCAAAAAGAAAGAAAGCAAAAAACAAAATAAGTACAAAAAGTGAAAAAAGGAATTTTCGGACAACAAGCTCATGATTTACAGCTAGAATTTGAGTTGGGCAATAAGATCTTTTTATGCGATTTTCAATTACAAAATAAAAGTATGTTTGTGAGTGTTAGTAAAATTTTGGGAGATTTAAACAAACCATTTTCAAGCAATTTTTGTACTTTATTCTTTTTCTGAAGATTGATTTAAAGGTTTTCTTACTGTATTTGTTTAACTTTCTATAACATTGTTTGGATAGTAGGCAGGGTAATTATTAAAAATATTTTACAGCGATTAATTTAATAAAATACTTTTCAAACACAAGTCATTTTGCTTAACTCTGCTATATTAAAACTTTGATCCTCTTCATAAAGATTCAGGATCTTCTAATTATTTGTGAACAAATCTTTATACAATCTGGCATCACAATTTGTAGTCATATAAATTCAATGTGGATCAGCTCTCAGGCAAGTGTGGGTTCCCAGAGAACCAAACTGCAGATGACCTAGCCAACCATGGCTTTCTCTTGGATGACATGTTCGGCAATGTTCTAATATGCATTTCAATTGCTAGCTGAAAGACTCTTACTAGACGTGAGTCGTACAGAAGGGCTGAGGAGAAATGCAGAATGAGCATACCTGCTTAATGGCCAGGACTTTTTGGCCTGGCTACGATGCGGTGTGAAGGCGCGTGCTTCATGGTTTCGGTGGGGACCAGATAAGGACAGCCATATCGGTCATGACGGGACTGGATGATAGGGACTCATGCGGGGAGAATGCGTCTTGATTATAATGACTACTGTAGAAATGCTCCGGTCTCGGGATATTAGGTTTAGGCTTTTTGGCTGTCTGTTGTCACTGGATAGCTATATTACAAAGGCATCACTATAAGGAGCCAAGTAAGCCGTCCTTGTGTCGGCTTCCCATTGAGCCTTATCTAGCCTAACCTAACTCTCAAACAATATTTAAGTGTTTCCGAGAGGGAAACCGTGAGGTTTTAAGTCTTATAAAACGAAAATGGACACAATTTGGTTACAAAGTGATAGTTGGGATGGGTATTTTTTTGAGATCTGTAAAAAATTATAGACTGACTATCATGAAAGTTTGTAGTTAAATCTTCGTTTTTTTTCGCGTTAATGCTTAAAATCACATTGAGAAATTTTATTAAGCCACTATTGCCTGGCTATTCTACACTCGTTGTTCTTAGGACATCTTTGTCGAATTCTTTCTTTGCATAAGAGCTGTGGTATACTCACGCCATTCAGGCCCCACAAACCCAAACTTGACCAAACATTTTAAAATCTTGAGATTTGTATTATTGGGTTATTTTCTTTGTCAAAATGGGGTCTAATAACTTAAATTCTTTATTGTGTTTTAGAAAATTTTTTAAATTTTACTTATAAGAAGTTAAGTTAATTCGATTTGATAGGACATTTTGTATTTTTTGATTCAGAAGACAATTCTTGAGTTGATCTCTTTAAACTTAAGGTGGAATGGTTAACACCGACTCTATGATACCCTTGACTTCAGTTTTAAATACAAATTTTCAAGAGTGTAAAATATTTAATACCAACTAACAATCATGGATCTACCAAAACAAAATTATATTATGAGGCTAAGTTTCATATAAAAGGTCTTTGTGACGAATATTATGCATCTACAGATATGAGATTGATTATCTTTCAGTGATTTTAGGGATTATATAACAGCTGTTATACTTGTTATATAGAAGTAATTTTATATCAATGCCAACATTTGTTATTACCCTGCAGGTGTCAATTGTCATCAAAGCACTTATCCCACGCCCAGTAAATACAATATTATAATAAAAACTTACGAATTGTTATAAGTGAAAGCAAAATATATAATTTAACTGGTGCTAATGTGTTGAAGTGGATCTATAAAATTAGCATGGTTCACTCGGGACAATATCTGCAACATTATTTTACCGAAACTAAATGTGTCCATTTATGTTATTTCAGTGATCTGTTACAAAGTGTTAAAAAGTTGCCCCTGTCCTCCTAGGACATCGCCATGTAAAAGCGACAAGTTCCCTTCATAAAAATTGTTAGATCTAGAAAGTAATAACATAAAAAGCTATTTGCGGGAGTTTTATTTCTATGGAAGCTTAAATATATACCGGTTCCAACTAAATTTGGCAAGATGATTTAAGTTGCAATCAAATTTATATCGAGCTTTCTTAGAGATAGCAATATACGCGTTGTTATTGATGGGGAGCCGCAAGGCTCCGTTTTTTCTCTTACTCTATTTCTTTTTTTCCTAAATGACCTCCTATGTTAAACTTCCAACCCTATCTTCTCGTTTGCAGATGCCAGCAACCTTTGCCATTCGTGTTCATTTGTTTATATACCAATCGTATCGAATGTTGGTGCTATGAGGCAGAACATGAATTATATGTGTTCAGTATTGAACATGTTTATTATTAAAAGATAATATTTATTCGTTCTAAGAATAAAAGACAATAAAGGTCATTAGAATAAGAGATAATTTAGTGCAGATGGAATTTCCCATAAAAAGAAATTTCAATTAGTTCTAAGAATAAAAGATAAAAAAGGTCATTAGAGTAAGAGATAATATAGTTTCAATATGTATGTAATTCTGTGTAATTGATTATTTAGACAAACACTAACACAGATAACGAAACCTTTTGTTTTTATCACTAAAATACGCATGTGCCTAAACATGATCATAAAACACTTAACGAGTAATAAATTAAGGGTCGCTAGTGTGTGCATGTGTACAATCGTAGCTTATCAGTTCTAGTTAGGTTTAAGGTTTTCAATGTTAGTACTTAAGAATAATTTTGTAAATAAAATTTAGTATCCTACAAGTACTCAAGCGGGTGTTTATGCTCGTATGTTTTATTAATTTAACATTTGGTCCTTCGAGAGAAAAAAAAAAACCAGTGTGGAAAATAAAATTTAAAGAATAATAAATTTAACAAAGCGTTAGATATTATTGAAAAATAAAAATTTTAAAAAAGTATACAAAAAAGTTATAGAGCGTCAATCTCGGCTTAAACAGGGATTGTGAGTTAAAAAAAAAAGCGTCAATCTCGGCTAAAACAGGGATTGTGTTGTGAATAATTATCTAAATACACAGATATTATTTCTATAAACATTAATAATATAAAGCATATTAGCAATGGCTAATAAAGCAAAATTATTTGAACGCCAAAAAGAGTTGGGCGACGAGCTAGTTACAATTCGGACAAAACTAAGCTTGAAAACAATTCGCGCCATAAGAATTCCTGAGGTGTCTAAACGTATTGACCAGATTCGAGCTGAATTTGAGGCAAATAATACAGCACTTTTGACAACAGGTAGAACGTCTGAAGATTACTTTGAACAAAAGTATTTTGAATCAATAGAGGATGTAATAGCAGAAAATATTGAATTAATTCAACAAGCCATGAATGAAGAAGAGCTAGATAAACATCAGGAAATTGTTCACCAGCAAAATAAGCAGGGAATAAAAGCCAGTACTTCATCATCAGGAAGCCAATGGACGCAATCAATAGCCGGTAAAAAAGAAAACAAGGACATTACCAATGTCCAAGGAAAAGCCGAAGAAGTGCTGGAAGAATTTATCGAAAAGGTAGAATGGATGCGCGAAAGGATATCAGAACTACATACAATAGTATCTGATGCATCCAACGAGCTACTGGACATAAAGACGCAGCAAATAAAAAAACGATTTTTAGCATTGGAAGACGTTTATAAAAAACTATGCGAGTTTAATAGCACTAAAGAAGTGCGTATCCTCAAGGAAGATATTGAGGACGAGTATTACATGGCTCTTGCATTACAAGCAAAAAACTTAAAAAATCCTTCAAGGGAACAGGCCAATGAGCCAAGAATTGATGCAAGTGGCATTTCAAACTTAGGTAAAATAGAAATACCTGAGTTTCATGGAGACATAAATGATTGGGCTCCATTTCATGATATGTTTAAGAGCCTTGTGCATGACTGCAATTATCTCTCTAATGTGGAGAAAATGTATCGATTGGTGACAGCACTAAAAGGTGAAGCTAAAAAACTAGTTCAACACCTGAAAGTGACGGATATAAACTATGTGGCGGCTTTTGAAATTCTCAAACAAAGATACGAGAATCGAAGGCTGTTGTTTACCAACCAAGTCGACAAACTACTAGATCAACCAATGGTCAACAGCGAGTCATCCGCAAGTGTAAAGCAGTTATTGGATACAACAAACAGTTGCATTTATGCGCTTAAGGGAATGGATGTGAAGATAACGGATGCTGAACCGTTTATTGCTCGTATTGTAATCAGAAAACTAGACAATGATGGTCTCCGGTATTATGAATAAAATGTTAAGAAAACAAAAGAAATTCAAAGTCTTGATGACGTTTTGAAATTTTTGGAGCAACAAGTTCAAGCCTTGGAAGCAGTTACGAAGCGCCAAGGATATAAGTACCAGAAAAAAGTGGGTGACAATACAAAAGTTTCCAACACACTTTACACGGCACAACAAGCGTGCCTTTACTGCAACATGAATGGCCATTTAACGAGTGTATGCAGAAAGTTTCTAACATTACCAATGGCTGACCGCAGAAGAATCGCTTATAAAAATAAATTATGCTTCACATGCATTAACCACAAATTTGATAGGAAATGTTCTAATAAAACTAAATGCGGTATTTGCGGAAAAGGACACCATAAGCTGCTACATAAAGATGAGGAAAAAAACGAGGAACCAAAATCTAGTACATCAAAATCAATGATGATAAAAAAACCAAACACAACTACAACAACACTGCTAGCGACCTCACAGGTAAAAGTTCGTGCAGCAAGTGGAGAATTAATTATGCTAAGAGCACTAATTGATCAGGGATCACAAATTACAGCACTTTCAGAAGAAGCTTCACAAATATTAGGACTTCCCAGAATTAAGTGCAAAACTAACATACAAGGACTTGGAAGTACAATAGTGGCCACATCAAAGGCAATGGTGAAACTATTAATTCAACCACGCTTCTATAGTGACCAAGTTATAAGTACAGATGCGGTAGTTCTACCTTCAATTTCAGGACCACAACCTGATAAATCATTTAAAATTGATCTCAGTCAGTGGGACAACTACGTTCTAGCTGATCCAATGTACAATAAGTCAGATAGAGTTGATATCCTGATTGGAGCTGACGTATTTGGCGATATTCTAGAAGAAGGAGTTTGCAAAAAGAATGGCTTAGTGGCTCAATCTACAAAATTGGGTTGGATTTTAACAGGAGTCTATACTAATAACAGCAATAATAACAAATTTTTGTCAGCCGTAACCAATCTGGAGAGGTTTTGGGAGCTTGAAGAGCTTCCAAATGCTGAAGAAAATTCTGAAGATAAACACTGCCTAGAAATATTCGAAAAAACTACAATGATTAACCAAAATGGCAAAATTGTAGTAAAATTGCCAATTAGAGATGACATCAATTTGGGCCAATCCAGAAAACAAGCGTTAGCCAGGTTTCTATCATTAGAAAGAAGACTAGATCGCAACATAAAGCTAAAAGAGGACTACGTCAAATTTATGCAAGAATACTTAGAGCTGGGTCACATGACAGAGGTAAATAAGAGCCATAGTGGAAAGTACTACCTACCGCATCAACCGGTAATACGAGAAAACAGTCTAACAACAAAATTACGTGTAGTATTCGATGCGTCCGCTAAAACATCAAACGGCAATAGCTTAAACGATACAATGTTTACGGGCCCGAAACTTCAAAAGGATATCTTTGACATCGTCATAAAGTGGAGGTTGTGGAGATATGTAGTGACAGCGGATGTGGAAAAGATGTACCGTCAAGTTAAGATTGTAGAAGAAGATCAATCTTATCAACATGTCTTATGGAGAGAAAACAAAAATGATCCCATAAAGGAATACAAATTAAATACTGTTACGTATGGCACAGCGTCTGCACCATTTCTTGCTGTAAGATCACTGTTCTACATAGCTGATAGCTGTAAGGAAGAGGATATACTTGTTCACAACATAATAAAAGAAGACTTTTACATGGACGATTTGATGACTGGAGCAGATACAATTCAACAATGCAAAAGTATTCAGCGTAAAATTGAATATCAGCTAAAGAAATTCGGGTTTAATTTAAGGAAGTGGTTATCAAACGATAAACAAGTGATCGAAGATGTTAAAAGCATTCAGAAAAATGCGATCATTGAAATTGAGGATGACGAATCAGTGAAGACACTGGGCCTTCAATGGGATCCAGTAAAGGATGAATTTATGTTCAATATTAATTTTATTCAAAAAGATAAAATAACAAAAAGGCAAGCACTTTCAGATGTTGCCAGAATCTTTGATCCATTAGGCTGGTTGTCACCAGTTACATTGGTAGCAAAACTTTTTATACAAAAATTGTGGTTACAACAATCAACATGGGATGAAGTGTTGTCTAGTGAGCTAAAAGAAGAATGGGACGAATTTACGAAAAACATAATGAGTCTTCAACAAATTATTATCCCAAGATGGATTAAATCGGAAAACGGTATGGAATTAGAGATCCACGGGTTCGCCGATGCTTCTGAAAAAGCGTATGCAGCAGTAGTATATATAAAGGTCAAGTCGTTTGTGACATTACTGACAGCTAAAAGTAAGGTTAATCCGATTAAGAATAGAAAAACTCTTCCAAAACTGGAGCTTAGCGCAGCACATCTTTTAGCGAGGCTATTGCGTAAAGTAGCAGACATTTTTAAACGACAACATACGATGTATGCTTGGAGCGATTCAACAATTACGTTAGCTTGGATCAACAATAATAAGAACAAAGACAAATTTGTTAGAAATAGAGTAGCCGAAATTATTAACGATGTTCCGAAAGCGAAGTGGAATCACGTAAACACTAAAGACAATCCAGCAGATGTTGCTTCCAGAGGTATCAATGCCGAAAAATTTATATCTCATTCATTATGTGGACTGGTCCAAAGTGGTTACAAAAAACTCCCGACTTATGGCCGAAATACGAAGAAACGAAATCTACGACTACTTTGATGACTGTAACAGCACCAGAAGGCCGTAATGCTCTTAAGGAATTGGTAAACAAATGCTCCAATTTAAGTAAATTACGAAAAATTGTTGCTTATGTACTTCGATTTATAAATAAATTAAAAAAGAAGCAGAATTATCCGCAATACCTAACAGTTCCAGAACTTGAAATAGCAGATAAAATTATAGTTATTAATTATCAACAAGATGAATTTCATGAAGAGATTTTGATGCTAAAAAAGGAACTTCCAGTAAATAACAAAAGCAAAATAGCGGGTCTTTTTCCATTTATAGACAAAGACGGAATTCTTCGAGTCGGTGGGAGGCTATGTAATTCAAAGTTAAAATACAATCACAAACACCCAATCATTTTGAAAAAATCTAAGCTTTCATCATTAATTATACGTCAAGCCCATAGTTTAACACTACACGGTGGAAATAGGCTTACGGAATGAACAGTTAAACGCAAATACTGGATACTTGGAATAAAATCAGCTATTAAGCAATGTGTTAGAAATTGTACAACATGTGTTCGTTATCAACAAAAGGATGCGAAACAATTAATGGGAAATTTACCGGAGTATAGAGTAAATGTATCCCAACCTTTTTTCATACTGGAGTGGACTATGCCGGTCCAATACATTTAAAGTGTTCCAGAGGTAGAGGTCAAAAGTCCTACAAGGGTTATATTGCAGTTTTTATTTGCATGGCAACCAAAGCCATTCACTTAGAAGTTGTAAGTGATTTGACAGCAGATGCATTCCTCGCAGCCTTAAGAATATTTTTTTCAAGAAGAGGAATAAGCTCGAAATTGTATTCCGATAACGGAACCAATTTTGTAGGAGCCAATAAAAAACTAAATGCCGATTATAAGGCAGCAATTGAAAAAAATAAAACACTGATTCCTATCCTTGCTGAACAAAAAATTGAATGGCATTTTATTCCCCCGGCAGCCCCTCACTTTGGAGGGATTTGGGAATCCGGAGTCAAATCAATGAAATATCATCTCAACAGAATACTAGGCGAAACTAAATTGACGTTTGAAGAAATGAGTACCTTGCTGGCACAAATAGAGGCAGTTTTAAACTCTAGGCCATTAGTTGAATTAGGCGCCAATGACGTTGATGGGGTAGAAGTATTAACACCAGGACACTTTCTCATTGGGAGACCGCTGCTGGAAGCAGGAGAACACATTGAAGATTCTGCTGTAACATCATTAAATAAATGGAAACTTATTCAGCGGCTCAAAAAGGACTTTTGGAATCGCTGGAAAGATATTCATCTTTTGTGACACTTCAACAACGAAATAAATGAAGGCATCCCACGTTGAATTAAAAAGAATTCAATTCCATACTGTATCAGGACACGCATCTTTGATATTAATTATAATTGGTATTCTAATTTTGTTTTGTATGTATATTAAATATCAGTGTTGCCGCAGTAATAATACTGTAGTAAAATTAGATTTCTCGGCTCCAGCTCCTCTGGAGGCCCGGCAGAATGTTCAGAATTGAACATGTTTATTATTAAAAGATAATATTTATTAGTTCTAAGAATAAAAGACAATAAAGGTCATTAGAATAAGAGATAATTTAGTGCAGATGGAATTTCCCATAAAAAGAAATTTCCATTAGTTCTAAGAATAAAAGATAAAAAAGGTCATTAGAGTAAGAGATAATTTAGTTTCCATATGTATGTAATTCTGTGTAATTGATTATTTAGACAAACACTAACACAGATAACGAAACCTTTTGTTTTTATCACTAAAATACGCATGTGCCTAAACATGATCATAAAACACTTAACGAGTAATAAATTAAGGGTCGCTAGTGTGTGCATGTGTACAATCGTAGCTTATCAGTTCTAGTTAGGTTTAAGGTTTTCAATGTTAGTACTTAAGAATAATTTTGTAAATAAAATTTAGTATCCTACAAGTACTCAAGCGGGTGTTTATGCTCGTATGTTTTATTAATTTAACAATATGCTTGGCCAAGACCTCAGCATAATCTTGGAATGGGGTCGTGTAAATAGGGTCGATTTAAATGCCTGAAAGACCAAATGTTGCGCGACGATGGGTGGTATAATTATTGAAGAATCAGAATCTGTTGATGTTCTCGGCATGAAGATACAAACAATAAGATGCCTGCTGGACAAAACATGTATTCAAAGTATCGAAAGAAGCATTCAAGTGCCTTGGTTTTTTAAAACGGTGTAAGATATAATTCACTCCATCGGACCTCTATACTTTTTATACCACCAATATCCGACCGCGGATGGAAAACAACTCTCAAATGAGGGCCGGTGCTTCAAAGTCTATTTTGGAGCTTCTGTTTTATCGTTACTACAATGGGATGTGTTCTGACGAAATTAGGGACCGGGTTCCCAAATCCCAAACGTTTGTTCATAATACACGTTTTTTCTCAAGAGCCCATCCTTTTGTGATCGATTGGCCGGTAAATTGTACAACGCATTACAGGGAAAATTCGTTTTTTGGCCGGACTGTTCGTATGTGGAGTTGAAGTGTTCCTCTGATTTTCAACATGAAATTCACAAGCACTACTCACTCTTTCCTCTTTCTCATAACCTATTTTCCTAGTTCCAACACAATGCAATCCCTCTTTTCCGGAAGGAAGTTTGTATGGGAAATATGTGAAATCATGGCTCACCTTTGTCAAAATAATTGGTTCTTTTCACTATTTTAACACAGATAGTAATTTTTTATCAAATTATCTCCTAACTTTCGTCCTGTTTTTTATACACAAGATTAACATGGATAGACAACTAGACTACCAGCAAGCCGGATGGACGGATGGACATCGTCAGATTAATTAAAGATTTAATTTAAAAGGTGGGTCCAGGACAATTATTTTTGTGTATAACAAACATCAGCACAAACGAATAATACCCACTCCCTCCTACAATGGTGAACAGATACTTAATATTTAATTTAAAAAAATATCAATCATACGCATCGTAAACACTTGTCCTATAAAATTTTTCATTTTATTTATTTTCAACTTGTTATAAATAGGACAAAAAAAAAAAAACAATAACACAAAACTAAGAAAAATATTATTATAAATTATATTCTATAATTCCATTACACTTTTCAAACAAATAAAAACCAAAGAAAAAACCTTAAACTCCTAAGCACTACAATAAAATGATGAGGACATTAGTGACAGCCGTTGCTGGAAATTCAACTTGAGATAATTTCGTTTTTATTCGCATAAGACTGATGAAGAGGATTTTGTGTAAGTATTTCGAAAATCAACAAACCAGCAAAATAGAAATCAAAATAAGTTGAAGGGGAAAATAATATTAAAAAAATTGCAAACAAGATACGAAGAACGAAATACATAGATAAACCGAAACCAAAACTGGAAACATTTAGCTAACAACGTTGATATCTGTTGGATAATGGCTATTTACAATGACAACATCTATAAATGGATGGACACGGATGTTGGAGTATGAATGCTTATAGTTTTGTACAAACAGAACAACGTATGAATCCTTGAAAAAATACAAAAACAAACAAATGCATATACATACATTTACACATTCATACATACTTAAGGCACTATGCTTATATTAAGCATACATTCGTACATACATATAAAAATATGTGTGTATGTGTTTGTCTTATAACCATGTTATTGTTACCAAATAGCTTAAACGTTATTTTTTTTATTGCTTACATTATTGTTGTTGCTTTAATATTTGTTTATTAGGGTTCTCAAATTGCGGTCCTTAACTACACTTCTCGATCTTAAGTTAAATTTAAGAGAATCCCAGAAACAATAGAAACTTATAAAAATTTATTAACAGAACTCTTTGAGTATTGGCTATTTAGAAGTTAAAAAAGAGAACGTTTGTAAAGGAGAATATTAAAAATGTGGGCTTTGATTAGCGTTTAAAAAACTGCAGTCAATGTAGAAAAACTGCCATTTCTTCCACTTCTTTATTTGTCATTGGCCAAAAAAAAGAAACTGTTGCTCGTTGTCAAACCAACTAAAAAAGCGAAAAGTTGTACAAAAATGTTCGTTTTTTGTTCGACAGTTTTTGGTTTCGACAGCAGTTTTTTAAACCATGGCTTTGAGTCAATGAAGATCATTGTCATTGAAAACATGATTTTTTTAACATTTAAATATTAATCATACGAAGAGTATTCCCAACAATTAAGAAAATGAATGTTAAGCCGAATTACACTTGAAATTGTAAAAAATAACGATACACAAAAACATGGCTTTAACATTTTAAAATAATTTCCGGCACATATCCGTCCAGTTTTTGGCCACATTTTCGAGCATTGCAATTGTTGCTGGCAAACACAAAAAATAATCGAGAGGTGTCAAATTGCACGACCTTCAAGGCGAATGTGAAAACAGATTTACATGGGCACCTGACATTTGGCCTAATCTCATGGTTTTTCTTAACTCACAAGCAATGCCTTTACCATTCGTTCTCATGTGTACATGGATACTTAACACACAAGTAGCGCTTTTGAGTGTATAATCCTAAAAAATGAAGCGGAGCTCTCTTACCTCAACTGCTATTTGAAATCTAGCAGATTGTGTTGAATATCAAATGCACCTAGAAAAAACACTTCCTCGGGGCAAACTTTGCCACAAGTCCTGAAATCACAAAATTAGTATGATTTTCAGAACTTTTCCTCCCCGCAGTGTTGGGTTTAAACCACAGCCATCAAATGATCCCCAAAAGTGTATTTTCGTCAAAAATGCCGACTTTTGTTAAACACTTTGGTGAGTACCTCGTAGGGTAGTCAATTAGTCGACCTTTGATTAGCGTTTAAACCGATTAACTTTGATATTTTTACAAGTAGAACTGTTGCTATAAGTCTTATACGTTTAACAGTTTTATTTGGTTTAATATCTTTAGTTTTTCTAAAATCTTTATGGATGAAGTTTCCTGATGATCTGGCCTAAGCAACCAGTGAAATGCGCATAGGAATAGCTTATCCCATCAACAATAAATTTCAAGTGTTTTTATCAAGAATAAAAACTGAGAATTAAGCACGAATAACAAAATCTTTTGAAATTACAATAATATTTATTTAGAGTGAGAAAATATATCGCTGTAAAAAAGTAAAAAGATTAAGCTTGTACAAAATTTGATTTCTATTGAATTATTTGTTATGATTTTCAAAAATTTAGAAAATATTATAATAAAATTTTTTTAGAATTGGTTGAATAAACAATCATAATTGGGGATAGTTATGTTTGTAAGATTTCACTGTCCTTGTTCTTGGAGTATCGATCAGTATTGTTACTTTGAGTTCTATTAGTTTCGTTAATCGGTTGTTGGTCCAGCTTAGAAGATGATTGGTCTCCTGTAGCAGGTCTTAAGATAAGGAGGCTGCCATCTGTCGTCGCCTAGAGACAACGCCCTCCATATATTTCGGTGTACTGTTGGGGAGCATTGCTAATCTTAAATTCCTACCTTATTTCCCAGTAGGTGACGGGTGCCTGGGGAAGAGACTGATCAGGGGCTTCTTGTATGTATTGTTTGGAGGGAGGTTGAAGCCACTAAAATTCTAAAAACTCGAAAACCATGATGAACGTTTTTTTTTCGTTTTCGACAATTAGACAAACAGACAGACAGACATACAATGCTACATCGTTTTTGTACTTTATAAGGACTAAGAAAATGTTATTAATTAAAATAATTATTTATTGAATCTTCATATATTTGGGGGATTCACAAGATGTCATAAAGTCATAAGTCTTAAAATAATGACATGAAAAAATACAACTGTTGTGAACAACCCCTCATAATTTAGTGTGCTATTTATAAAAAATAAATATTTACCTAACAACAAAGTATTTGTTAATTCTTATCCATGAATAAATAAATTAAATTAGATCTTACTTGACTATTTTCCATATTTAAGACGCAGGTCACAAATAAATTTTATATTGTTTGTTTACCAAACATCAAAGTCTTAAGCCGCAGGTTAAATTCGGATATTAGCGGGATAAAACTTTACCATCAACGGCGACTGCTACAAAAACTAATGCGGAGCGGCTCAGCGCAGGTCTATTCTGATTAATTACGGCCACACAATAAACATAGCAAGCAAAGTTCTATTTATTTAAGACACTTTTTGTTAACAAAGCAACAACAAAATTTTTAAACCATTGTAAAATTTTAGAACATTATGACAATATAACACGATAGCACACCTTATGAATACCCCAATTATATATAAATTATCAAATCTTATTCTGTTACTTTAGTTTATGACCTGCCAGAGCCGGTTTAAAATGTTTCCCTTCTAATCATATGACTCCTGCAGTATCTCTTCACTTAAGCGATTGTGGCTTTTAGATTCGGATGCAAATCGAGCCTTTTTAAATAATTTACTTAATAATTCGTTATCATAGTGCCACCTAATGACACATTGATATCCTTTTGAATATTTGAGTTTTGAACATACCAGGGAGCAACTGTGATTATTCAAAATAACTTTTAACTGATATAAAAAACATTTAAAAAGCGCTTTTATAAGGTAATTTTTTTAATAGGCTAATAAAGTAAAAAAAAAGAAAATGGAAACCCCTGTTCTAAAACAAACAGATACATGTCCGTCAGTTCTTCTGTTTGTAAAACTACAAGAAGCAAAATAAAAAGACATATAAGCCAAAGTCGATATTATAGAAGAAGAAGAACAAGGAAAAGATATAAAAACATACAGTTTGCAACATCGATTTGTTGTTGCGGCAAGTGACCAAGCAAACAACCAACTAAACGAACACTGAGTTAGACGAACACACACATACAAATACAAACAAAGAAACTAAATGCGATTTGACCACAGTATCTAAAATCCACTTATGTAGAAAAACCGCACCCAAAAGCTTTTTAAAGAGATGTTTATTGTAAGAACAAATGCTTGCAGTTTATTGTATACTTTGTTGCTGTGTTTGTTGTTGTCATTGTTTTTGTTGCTAATATTATTGTTGCCGATGTTGCTGTTGCTAATGTTGCTTTTACTAATGCAGCTGTAGTTGTTGCTATTGCTGCTACTGTTGTTTTTCATTTGCCACATTTGTGGTAGAAACTATTATTAGTGTTTGTGAATTTTGATAGAAAGTTGATGTGTATTTTGCAACTTGAATTGCGGTTTTCTGACGTCGCTGTCTAGAAGATATTATTAATCTGCGGTTTTGTTATTTAAATCTATTAGAAAACATTTTGTGTGAATTATGTAAGCAAATACTAGAGGTTTTTATTAAATGCTTTTGAAAGCGGGTTAATCGAATTGTCAATGCTTAAAAAACTTACAATTTTTCAAAAATTAATTATTTTTAAAATATTCAAAAAAAAAAAAAATTAAACATTTTTGAAATTTATGAAAAAACTTACTTTTAATTTGATTGAATCAACCAAGCTTTTCCATACTATTACTCTGTTCACATGGACAGGAATATTCGCCCTCAAATTCATGTTTCGTGCCCAAAACGTGATTGAAACGACATGTTATGCCATACAAAATTTTAAGAGCAAACCATGTCGTTTCATTTGAAACAAGCTGCCAAACAGGAAAAATTTACTATCATCTCAAATTTTGCTAATAATTTATCGCTAATTTACCTGAACAAGACCTTAAAAGACGTTAAAATTCATGATAAATAAACTACAGCAATAATTGTAAAATGATCCCAGCTAGCATTTGGGTGATTATTTTTTGTAAAAATCGCCAAAATGATTCTTTTCAGATTAGTTTTGATGATTAAAAACTGATTAATCACCTGAGTGATTAAAAACGGATTCATATATGATTCATTTATATGTTTAAATAATGATTTTAAAGACTTTGAATTTTTGTTTTTGCCAAATAAAAATATATAAATATAGAAACTGTCATGTCAGCCAAACAAATAAAAAGCTTGGCTAAAAAAGAAGACCAAAAATTATTGACAATTTATAAACTCAAATGTTAGTGCAAATTGTTTCTTATTTTCTATGCGAAAAATCAATTACTTTTGTTTGGTTCAAAAGCCATAATGATGCTGATTTTTCGGAGAAAAATTAAAAAAAGACATGACAATTTAAAAATGATATGAAAAACATGCATACATACATACATCCCAGCGGTAACTAGAATGAGTAAAGAGGCCTAATAGAAGGCCTTATTTAGCAGTCACAATCAGTCGGAAGCCCTTCTCGCCGCATTCCATACTTTTTTATTTTTTACACAGGTTGTCATTGGGCGCAAGGCCTTCCACACTTCCTTTAAAAACAACTTCGATCCCTTCCCAAAGAAGGGAGTAAGGAAGGTCACTAAAAATAAAAAGTAAATAAAACTGAACTGAGTAGCGAATGTGTACTGAATATCTCAGAAGGTCTTTTAAAACGAAGTTTATACCTTCTAGAAGGCATACTTCTGAAGGCAGGATATCATGCGAAGCGAATCTTTTAGAAAGGAGTATAGAGGCCTTCAAAAAGGCCTGCCCTTGCGGTCCTTTCAATATTTACCACTGGGATACATATAATCAAAAACTATATAATTTACGATTTAAAAATGAGTCAAAAACGATTCAATAATGATAAGAAAAACTAACATTAAAATGATCAAAAAGGATTAGAAAACTGTATTCATCGGTAGGGTACCATTTTCTCACAATGAGAGTATCATTTATGATTGAAAAATGAGCTCATATACGGGTACTTTGCCCTTGAAGCTGATTCCTAAAGGATTGGATTATGATACAAAATGCTAGCTGGGATTATATTAATAAATGTAATTTTTTTTTTATCTATGCATATAAAAATCAATCCATACATACTCAAATCAATCCGAAGCGGTATTATTAGAACGTTGAGTACGGATTTTCTTGAATCATGTACAGAAATATTGATTCAAGTACGGATTTTCAATCGCAAAATACTTAAATTATCCATATTCAATCCTGATTTTGTACCTAAAATAATTCGAAAATGAGACTGATTTTAGTTAAACTAAGATTGAATCAATCTCAAAATGCGCTTGATTCAAGTATTATAAATTTGAATTTGTCCCGAATTAGAAAGAAAAAATTATTGATTGATTTACTTACTCGTATTACACCTTACACAATGATAAAACACCAACATCATGCCCGATATGGTTTAAACTTTAGAAATCTTATGTACATATTTAACCAAAACTAAAAACTAAATGAGAAGTAAGAGTACAAATCTACTTTTTAACCCTTCGTGGTACACATGAGTCTGGCCAGACATTTTTTCAATGTGCATAGAACATCAAAACATGCAAAAGCCGGAGGGAGGGTTAAACAAAACGAAAAATTTTATCTTTTTTTTTACTTGATTTAAGAATCTTATACTTATTTCAAGAAATTCGGGGATTGATTTTCGAAAGTAATCTCATTTAGGATTGTTTTGAGTACGTTTCAGTGGTATTCGTACTTGAATTTTTGAGTACGACTCGTACTCAAAGTAATCATAAAAAACTTGGTTTATCTCGAATGTTTTTCTTTCTGTGATATTTCAAATAAAATAACGCTAACAATAAAAAATAGAAACCAAGAAACTAAATATAAGAATGTACAAAAAAAAAAAAAAATTTTAAAATAAAACAGGAAGGAATCGTATAAGCATGTTTGGCAATCTAATTCTATTCAGAGAGCAAAACAAGTTGTTCATATCTTTGAATGACCATAACATAAAGTGTTTTTGTGCACTTCACCACAGGTGGTGAATATGTATAATATTAATCTTATAAGCTATAAAACATATCGTCGCCTAAATCGCAAAAGGCCCTATCTAACATTTTGATAATTTTAAAGGAGAAGAAATAAACTATTTAATACAGTGTTCGAAAATAAGCACTAAATATCGTCTTTTAATGTTCGGTTCGGTAGATTTGTGCAAAACACAAACGCTAATAGTGTTTGTGTAGAAAATCATTAAAATAATAACGTTTCCCTGTTAGTCATCTTTCGAGCACAAAAATATTACTGTTTTTATCAAACTCAACAAAAGATGTGAACATTTAATTCTGTTTGGTTTTTTTTTTGGAAAATCCGATTCGGCTCGTTAATGTTCGTCCCTTTTGGCTGGTAAAAAAAACATTTTTACAAAAACAAAATACAAACACGAAAAAAAAACATTATAGAACATTAAAATATAATGTTTGTCTACAGTATCACTACAATTGTTCTGTTTTTTAACGAAGAACGTAACATTATATAATGTTCGGTTCTTTCTTGAAAATAGCTACGAACGGTATTAAGGGTTGTGTATGTCTACACAATCCCTAAAAAAATAGATATCGTTCCTGGGTGTGTGAGCCGAACGTTAAATAATGAACTGTTTTTTTCGAACACTGATTTAATATAATAAATTGATTAATAGCATTAAACTGTTTGTAATTAATTTTTCTTCTGTTTTGCTAGTAAAACCTACCAGTTATTTTAAAAATTACTTATGTTGCATATCATACAAACTGTTAGTTAGGCCTTTTAGCACTAATTTTGCTTGATGGACAGAACATATATTCAAGGTGTCGAAAGAAGTATTCAAGTGCCTCGGTTTTTAAGACGGTGTAGGATATACTTCACTCCATCTGATCTCTTTACTATTTATACAACCTTTATCCGACCGCGTATGGAATACAACTCTCATGTGTGGGTCGTTGCTTCAAAGTCTACACGCAGAGAAAAAATATGGTTGGGTATGGTTACGGCAACAACACTATGTTTAATGTAACAACATATTGTTGTCGTACACAAATAATTGTTATTTTTATTAAATATCAACAATATTATAGTTACTGTAAACATATCAATGTTTATCGCAGTTATAAATTTGAGTATTGTTAACCGAAAAGTAATTATTTTTCTAACAATTAAATTATGATAACTTTCATACATATTATATTACTCACAACCATATCATGATATTTAATAGCCATAACATGATAACTTCTATACATTAATCATATTATGTTTAAGATGCAATCAAACTATTTTTACTCTAATAATATTGAAACCTTTGCGCGAAATTATCGTTTGTAACAGAAACCAAATTTTACAGGAGAGCCATTTTATACTTTTCTCTGCTATCACTTGCAATATAAATATGAAAATATACATTCAATTTTTGAAGCAACGAAGTTGAATTCGCCTACAATATTTTGTCAGGCGACGTCTCTTTGAATGTAGAACAAGACTGTATCAAAAACTCAATTTAAAAAAAATTGGCAAACACGATAATTTCGCGCAAATGGGTCGATATTATGTTAGCGCCATTTGTAAAATAGTTTTGAATAAGTTGTGTCGTTTATTTTATATGTGAGCGGTTAAACTATTTAAAGATAAATTCCCATAAAAAAAAATAAGTTGAAAGAAATAAAAAAATTAAAATATTAGCGGAGTTCATTCGGTATTAGTGATGTGATAGCAAAATATCGTAGTTTTTTTGTAAAATCCACGACAAAACACACAAAGATTTCGGTGTATTTTAAGAAGTGCTACGATATTTGGCTCCGTGCAATAACTCCCAGGTGCAATAAGTCCCAGTGCAATAACTCCCAATGAATTAAATCCCAAAATAAATGAAATAAGTCGCAAACTGAAAAAAAGAAATAAATCCCAAAAAAAAAAAAAAAAAAAATGAAATAATTTCCAAGTCTTAAATGAAACAAACCCCAACTTTTGGGAGTTATTTCATAATGAAATAACTCCTAAAGACATTAAGGAAATAACTTCCAAAAACAGTCCACCGAAAAGAAATGAAATAAGAAATGAAAAAAAAATGAAACAACTTCCAAACAAATTTATTATATACTAGCTGACCCGGTCTACGTTGCTGGCCCTAAGTAAACATTAGTTTTGTATTACCACACGATTTAAATTGAGCATTTAACGAAATTTATGGCCTTTAAAATAAAAATCCATGGAATACCTATCATAAATTTTTTTTAAAAAATAACTTACATGTGGTGTGGATATGGGCTCAATCAAAAAAGAATAAGTTGGACCATGGCGATTAAAGAAAAAATCGTCCAAATCGGTCAAGCCTTTCTCAAATCATGCTCTTAATAGAAAAAGTGGGCGTAAAAGTAGGCGTGGTAATTTTTTCTTTCGATGAAAACGTAAAATAAATTAATACGAACAGTTAAAAGAAAAATTAGTCAAATCGATGGAGCAGTTTTTTGTTAAACCATGGCGATCATTTTGAAGAAAAAATCGTCCAAATCGGTCAAGTCGTTCTCCAGTTATGCGCTTAATAGAAAAAGTGGGCGTAAAAGTAGGCGTGGTAAATTTTTCTATCGATGAAAACTTAAAATGGATTAATACGAACATTTGAAAGATAAATTTGTCAAATCAAAATCGTCCAAATCGGTCAAGTCGTTCTCCAGTTATGCGCTTAATAGAAAAAGTGGCCGTAAAAGTAGGCGTGGTAAATTTTTCTATCGATGAAAACTTAAAATGGATTAATACGAACATTTGAAAGATAAATTAGTCAAATCGATGGAGCAGTTTTTTGATTTTAGGTAAATCGAAAAAAGTGGGCGTAAAAGTGGGCGGGGCAAAATTTTCTTTCCGTAAAACCCTAAGGTGGACCATGGCGATCATTCTAAAGAAAAAATCGTCCAAATCGGTCAAGCCGTTCTCAATTTATGCGCTTAATAGAAAAAGTGGGCGTGGTAAATTTTTCTATCGATGAAAACTTAAAATGGATTAATACGAAGATTTGATTTTAGGTAAATCGAAAAAAGTGGGCATAAAAGTGGGCGGGGCAAAAGTATCCTATGTCCGTCTCCTGGCTCTAAGCTACCTCCCTACCAATTTTCAGCCAAATCTGTTCTGCCGTTCTTGAGTTATAAGTGGTGTAACTAACACGACTTTCTTTTATATATATAGATGTATTCGTTTTACTTGAATATTAACATATTAAGTTACCAAAAAACTAACATTGAGTCCTCGACATTTTGACAACAAATGGGGCATTTTATTATATCCTGACCTCCCGCAATGGCAACTGCCTGCAGTTTAAGCACGCCGGGTACAAGGATTACCTCCTCTATGGTATAACAAACATCGGCTTCGCTAACTAAAGCAAACACCGGCTTCGCTCACTAAAGCTTCTCTGCATAGCCGGCCTTCGGCCGTGCGCAAGGATTTTACACTCTATGGTATAACAAACACCGGCCTCGCTAACTAAAGTTTTTCTGCATAGCCGGCCTTCGGCCGGGCGCAAGGATTTTATACTCTATGGTATAACAAACACTGGCTTCGCTAACTAAAGCGTTTCTGCATAGCCGGCCTTTGGCCGGGCGTAAGGATTTTATACTCTATGTATAACAAACACCTGCTTCGCTAACTAAAGCTTCTCTGCATAGCCGGCCTTGGGCCGGGCGCAAGGATTTTCTCCTCTATGGTATAACAAACACCGGCTTAGCTAACTAAAGCTTCACTGCAAAGCCGGTAACCATAAGACACTGCAATTGCAACTAGCAAAATTTTCTTCTTTGATAAATTTAAGTCATTGTATTCAAATAGTTTGAAATATCTCGTTATAAAGACCGTTTAAAATTTTAAACAATTTTAAGAAATTGCAAATAATTGAAAATGAAATAACTCCCACAGCAAATGAAATAACACCGAAAAGCAAAATAAAATGAAATAACTTCCACGTTAATTTTTTCGGGGACTTATTTCATTTGGATTTCATTTCATTATGAAATAACTCCCAGGCAAAAAATGAAATAAAACCGAGAGGGCTGGGAGCTATTTCATAATGAAATTACTCCCACATTTGTATGAAACATTTTTGGGTCTAATTTCATTTTTTTCTTGGGACTTATTGCACCTGGGAGTTATTGCACGTAGCCCGCTATTTCTGTAGTTTTAATGGGCAACCGCGTATGTCTTAAAACAAATTTGTCAGGAAAGCCGAGAAACCATTCTAGATCAAACTAGGGCTAGATACTGCACTTTTTAAACTTTGTCATTACGTAAAAAATCGGAATTGATCCATCTTTTTTGTAAAGAGCGTTTTAAATTAGGCAATATGCCATCAACATCTCAAAATCGGAAAAATGGACATACGCGGCTGCCCATGAAAACCACAGATTTTGCATTTGCTCTTTTGGAAGTCTTATATTGAACTCCGCTATTTGATAAACATTAAGAAAAATTGTAATAAGCCACAAAAAAAAAAAAAATGCAAAAAAATTGTAATTTATTTTGTATTTTTATGACAGCTACGAAAGGTGCTGTATCATAATATGATTGCTTCTAAATATATTATGATTAACATGACAAAAATATGATTAATTTCGTGGCTTATTATGATTAACATGACAATAATTTGATTACTTCTTAACTAAGTATGATTAACAAAATAATAATATGATTAAGGGAAAAGTATTATGATGTAATAGTACGAGTCTATTTAGTCATAATATGATTCAATAATAATCTTAATATGGTGACTACAATCATGAATCTTATCATAATATGTTGCTCTTAGAATATGTTTACCACAACCATGTTTTTTCTTTGCGTGTATTTTGGAGCTTCTCGACCGCGTGCAGGAGAGGGCGAACGTTCTCATTGGTGACAGTAGGGTATCCAATTCTTGAGCACCGTCGCAATGTGGGCTGTATTTGCCTGTTTTATCGTTACTACAATGGGATGTTTTCTGACACGTTTTTCCTCAAGAGCCCATCCTTATGTGGATGATTGGAAGGTGAATTGTACAACGCATTACAGAGAGAATTTGTTTTTTCCCGGACTGTTCGTTTGTGGAATAACCTTCCTGCAGAAGTCTTCCCTCTCACTTACAACATGATTAAGTTCAAATCGAATGTTCACAAACACTACTCCCTCTATCCTTCTTCCCACAACCTATTCCCAGCTCCAACACAATGCAATAAATAAGTCCTAACAGAAAAAAAGATTCCAAAGTTTTTTGTTTATGAAAAAGTCGATTTTTAATTTCTTGTTAGCTAGATCCTTTGGCGTTTTAGGTGACGATAATTATCTTAGGTCCTCATAAGTAGCGAACTTGATTAAACGATGAACGTCTTTTCGTCTGTCTGTTGAAATAGTTTTTCCGAAATCGGTTTTCAATTATTATGTTATTTATGCTCTTTTATTTATTCAGCTTGATCGGTGCGAAAATAGATAAAATGAAAAAAATCGGTTTATAAATGATCTAGCTATATCAAATCACTAGGTGCTAGGAGGACCCAATTTGGCACACATATATTTCAAATATGTATAGGAGGAATTCAGCTTTATTACGGTTGTCGTAAGCGACTTAATCGTTTTTGTGGTGGATTAAATAATACTAGTTCTGTGTTACTTTAATCTATTAGTTTCAGTAGAATTGTAAGTAGTATTTTGGCTTTATTCTGATAATTCAAAACATTGTTTTGTAGGCGAAGTTTTTGCTGGGTATGTGTAGTGAAAAAGTGGTTTGTATTTTTATTAAAAATAAAAAAAAATTAGAAAAATCATTGCGCAATAATTTAAATATTAAACAAGTTAGAGTGCTATATTCGGCTGTGCCGAATCTTTGATACCCTCCAGCGACACTTCGAATGTTTTAGGAGTAATATCTGTATGATGTCTATTTATTATTATAAACTTTGTAAAAACAGACATCTGCATTAAAATTTGTTGCGGTTTAGACCTATATAAAATTATTGATCGACAATCAGAATCAATTTTAAAAAGTTTGAGTAGAATATCAGTTTAAGATGAACTTAAATGATTTTCAAGAGAACAAGTTATATAAAAGCCATGGTAAGCTATGAACCAATCATCCCAAATTCAGCAAAACGATTTCTGGTATTAAAAAAAAAAATTTCAATACAGCGGTGCAATTAGTTTAAGCGTTTGCAGAAGGCTGCTAAAGTGGAAGCTAAGGAAAATTATGGACCGTATATCACAAAATTGCATAACATTTTTTCTGGCCATATGAAGCTAAACTGGAAGAAAGTTTACCGCGTATTTAATTATTTTACCAGAGTGGGCTTTATATGAGGCCTATGGTAAGCTATGCACCGATCTTCACCAAATTTCACAGTGTCATTTCTAGTTCTATAAAACTGTGATGTATCAAATATTGTTATGATAGCGTTATTTCTTACGTTTTTAGGCGTACTAAGCTGTTTTCCGGGAGTAAGGTTTATATGGGGCCTAGGGTAAATTACGAACTGATCTTCACGAAATTTCACAGTCTTATTTCTAGCCCTGTAAAACTTGTTATGATAGCATTATTTTTTACGTATTTAGGTTTTCTAAGCTGTTTTCCGGGAGTAAGGTTTATATGGGGCCTATGGTAAATGATGGACCGTTCTTCACAAAATTTTAAAATCTTATTTCTCGTTCAATAAAACTGTGATGTACCAAATTTTGTTATGGTAGCATTCTTTTTTACGTTTTTAGGCGTACTAAGCTGTTTTCCGGGAGTAAGGTTTATATGGGGCCTATGGTAAATTATGGACCGATCTTCACGAAAATTCACAGTCTAATTTTTAGTTCTAAAAAATTTTGATGTACCAAATTTTGTTATGATAGCATTCTTTTTTACGGATTTAGGCGTACTAAACTGTTTTCTGGAAGTAGGTTTTATATGGGGCCTATGGTAAATTATGGACCGATCTTCACAAAATTTAAAATTTCATTTCTTGTCCTATTTAACTGTGACGTGCCAAAATTTGTTATGATAGCATTGTTAATTAGGGTTTTAGGCTTACTATACCGTTTTCCGGGAGTAGGGCTTATATGGGGCCTAGGGTAAATCATGGACAGCGTGATTTCCAGTTGAATAAAACGAACTGTTGCGAAATCTTGTATGATTCTGTGCATTTTTGCACCATTTATGTTAGTTTTTGTAACAAAATTATCAATTTTTTTTAGGTGGTGGTTCCACATTTTGATTCATAGCTCAGATCCTATTGAACCGATTTTGCTGGATTTCAATCATAGACTGCTTAGGATAACTACAAGCAATTTAACACCAAGTTTGTTTATTTCATTTGAGTTTTTCGAAAGTGAGCGTGTTTTCAACAGACGGACAGACGGACAGACGGACAGACAGACGGACATGGCTAAATCGACTTAAAATTACTCAAGGACCCAGAATATATATGCTTTATAGGGTCTGAGATGAATAATAAAAAAGTTTCACACGGAATGACAAACTTAATATACCCTCTTCACAACTAATTGTGGTGGAGGGTATAAAAAGTGAATCGCTCTTGATCACAAAGAGGTTATAAATTGTTTATATATGTTCTATTTTTAAAAATTCTTTTAATATTGAATTAGAAAATTGTTTTGTTTCTACTGAAAATTTTTAATTTTGAATTCATACGTCTTTATGATCAAGTGCGATATATTTATTAAATAAGGCAGGCGTATCAAAGTGGAAATAGAAATGGAGCACGCCACCACTACGTTAGAGATCTTTAAATATGATCTAATGAAATCGACATCGAAAAAACTTTTTAGATATTATTTTCCTTTTTTGGTATTTTTTATACGCCCTAACAAAATATCGTCGCAGGAATTAAAGAACGCTGTAACTGACAAAACATTAAATGTCCACCAAAGCCAAAAAACCTGTATGAAAGAACGTAGAAAAAAATTCATATCACAAAAACTATACAACTTAGGAACATGATTTTAAAAACTTATTTTTATTTTTTCTCGCTTTATATATGGGCATTTCCTGGGGTCACGAACATACGTTCTTACGCTTTTGATGTACAAATAATATAGAAAACAAAACTTTTCCTAGCATTATTTTTTGCGATTCGATGGTATTTGGGTAGCTCTATGTTTAGTGCAAAATATGGATTTCATTGAGTTTAAGTTTTCATAATAATACCCAGTAAAAAATGTGCTCCAAAAGGAGCAGGTTTTTCGTATGAATTCATACCTCATATCGCTTCAAACCTGCTGATGGGATGCCTGATTTTTGCATGGGGTGTTCCCTGCTTGGAGGACTTTTTTCTGCTGACAATAAGCGCTTCTTTTAACATGCAAACAAAGCTCTCCTAAAGTGCTTTCTTAAGGGCTAACTATACTCATTAATGTTTTGCTTTTACTTGTTTAAATGTCTTTTTCAATCATTTTCGTAAGCCATAATATATTTTAATTTTTTTCGCTTTAAAACCTTCTTCGTTGTTAGCACTAAAATATCAGCTTTTTTGTATGTTTTATTCTTTATCATTTACTGCTTTATAAGAGCTCGCTAAGTGAAGCGCTTGATTAAGCGCTTTTTCTCTGTAGTGCTTCAAAAAACCCAAATTTTTTTTACTGGGTAGCTATAAACATGTGGTCACGAACGTACGCAAAATAGAAGTCAACTTTGGCTGACAGTAGTGAAATCTAAAAATCTGAAAACGGAACGGAATATGCAAAAGTGATTAATATATTTTAAAAGTGTTTTAGTGTAGGTCTCCTTCCAGTATTTACAAAATAAAATATCTCTCTTAGTTTTTGTTTAATTGGCTTATGTAACTAAGAGAGATATTTTATTTTGTACGATTTTTCTTTATGTGTTTTTATTATTATCACCATGCATTTTACCATAAATGTCTTCAAATTTCCTTAAGCTGTTATGATACTTGCTATTTTTTGTATTTTTTCTATATTGGAGAACAGTGCAAATATATTTGCAAAGGAAAACTAACTAAGTGTAAAGAGTATGATTATATCATAAAAAAATCTTGAAATGTCAAACAAATATACATGTGTTATCGATAAATAATCTAAGACTGTCAAAAAAAATATAAAATTTTTTAACTTAAAATTGACATTTCCAGATTAATTGTTAGCACTGTTGCCAATTTTTTTTAGTTTTTGATTGAAAGAAACGGGCTTAAACTTTTTTTTTTTGCGATTTTTAGCTTTTATGACGGTTTTTTATGGGGAAAAAACGTGGGCAGTATTGTTTGTTTTGTTTACATTTTATGAAATTGTATTTCTTGTTCTTTCTCGCATTTGTTGTTTCATTCAGTCAATCCTAAAAAAATCCAATACAAAAAATAGCAAGTATCATAACACTTTTAACAAAAAAACTTAATGCTCCTTTTACAATTGATTGTAATGGAGAGATTGTGAAGAAAGAGTGCAAACACAACATATTTTTTGCATGTAAAATGGGTATAAAAAAATTTCTTTAGAAGTAGAAAATATAAAATTTTCCAGCTTCCAGCGCAATTTCCTCATGTTAAACAGCTGAGATATGCTATGAAACCATTCTTTTATAAAATCAAAGACTTTTTTTTATAATAATAAACAATAAAATACGATGATTATCAACATTTTATTTTTTCTTCCTGGTAGACCATTCTGGGGAAATGACCATATTGGCTTAAAGCAAATGATTTTTGTTTTTGCGTAAGTGAATTTTTTTTCATCATACAAATATTGGATCGGGACTAGAGTTTTTTTTCCCGGATTTTTTCGATTCCCGGGAAAGCGGGAAACATTTTTAAATTTCCCGGGATCCCGGGATCCCGCTCCATACAAATAATACAAAGTAAACTTGGTTTTATTAATGAAAAAAACTTTTATAAACAAACGTGAGGGAACTTGTTTACAAAGTAAGTAAAATAAATGCTTAAATACTACAAAAATTAATTGAAGATTGAAAGCGGAACTTGAATTATTATTACCTTTAGCTATTATAAGTAAATTCCGTATTATGATGATCTAGTTCAAGATAAAATAAACATAACAATTGAGGTACTCAAGATATGAGATCAAAAAGTAAAATCATAAAATATATAAAATATTTTAATAAATATATTAAAATTTTTTAACGGCGTAGGAAATTACTTTCTGACACACTCAAAGCGTTTAGTGAGTCGCCAAAGAGTATATTTCTGATTTTGTTTACTGATTACCATGTTTCCGAAAAATTTCGTTTACTTTTTTACCGAGGTTGGACAAATAATTAAAAGTGCACCGTTGTTGCATGCTTCTAATGTCAAGGTTGATGCAAAAAATAGCATCATCCGGACTACTTCTTACGAACTATTTCTTTTCATTAGGTCCATCTGTAATCTTTAGGACAATGTGTTTTTCAAATTGTATGTTTTAGTAACTTACACGAGTTTCATTATTTTTTTATTTCGGTTTCCCCGCACTTCCCGGATATATTACCAAGCTCGATTTTTTTTTTTTGTAGATACGATGTTACAATAACGGAGCGATATGTTTATGTATAGCCTATTTTTAAGACTTGTCCATGGTCAATGAGAATTTACTGCCTGCATCTTATTTTGAATTTATGTTCTTTATCAATTCATCACTTCACTAAATTTATTAATTATCAACTGTTGCACTGCCCATTCTGCTTTTAATAGATTTATTGCCGCAGGAGACATTGATTTACGTTTGTACACATTTCTTATAATTGATCAAATCGACAACCCATCCACAGATGCTAATTTTTAGAGAAAAGAAAACTAAATTTCAGAGTAAAAATAGCTGTTTTCTGAAACTATGAAGAACTTTTTATTTCCCGGGATCCCGCAACAAAAATCCCGGGAAAACGGGAAATATAATAAGTGAAAGACGGGAAATCCCGGGAAAAAACCCTAATCGGGACCAATCGACGCAGTATTTTTTTCTGATAAAAATGATGCAAAAAAACGTATTTCCGATTTTTTGTTAGTTACAGCGGTCTTTTTCCTGGATATGTCCTACAGCTTTTCTTAAGAAATATTTATATTATTTTTCATTATCTTTTTTGTCATTGGATATTCAGTTTGCTTTTTTTTTTTAAGAAAACTATTTTCTTAGCACATCAAATCCCATCATCAATATAGCTCTAGTGAAAAAGCTTACACTGATGATGTTTTGGCCCATAAAAAAGGATTATTCTTATCAATTATTTAAACTAAAATAATATTAAAAACATTTGTAATCTTTTACAAACATCAAACGAATTTCCACACGACACACAATACAGTGTTTTACATTTTTTTTTAACAAGAGGTTCGTGTTTTTTTATTTCTTTCATTATCTTTGCTGTTATTTCTATTCTTGGTATTGGGAGAAAAAAAGAGGAATCGAATCGCGGCAACAAGTTTTCAATACTATTACAATAATTTCTTTTTAAGGATTTAACATTTTTGAACACATATGTGTGCATATACATTAGACTGGTCGCAATTTTTTTTTTTAAATTTAATTGTTTGCGCTGCTTAAAGTAAATTTTATTGCGGAATTTCGGTTTTTTTTTAGTTTTTCAGTAAGCTAAAGCGTTTTTGAGTTGCGCGAACATATGTAAATCTATCTATACAATATATAATTTCTTAGTATGTCAGGATGTTTGCATGTATGTTCTATTCTTTCCGCCACTTTCTGAAGCCATCTGATGTCATAGGAAGCTGAAATTTGGCACACTTGAAGTACTTTCTCTGCGGAAGATCGTAACGGAGCCATATTTTTGATTTTCGGCTTTTCAACTAGTATAACTATAAAGATTTGATAGAAAATATGTTTTTTTTATAATATGGGGAACTTTGGGCCCCACCCGGCACGGCTAGGCACCGTCGGATTGACCTGAAAAATTAGATCATGATTTCTTGCACTAAACCTCATATTTTAAGCAGCGCAAACTATTAAATTAAAAAAAAAAAAAATCCCATACAAGATGCGACCAGTCTAATACACATACATACGTTTTTGTTGAGTTTTTACTGTTCTTTTTGCGAGATTATGTGTGAACTGGTGGATGACAGAAAGAGTTTACAGTGGATTGATTGTTTAAAATGAAAGCTACAAAATTCTCGAATGCTTGAAATTTTCTTTTCGATTCGCTGCATTTATGGTACCTACGAATGCCGGACACTGCTTTCAGCTTACAAAGAGTAAATAAGAGTAAGGGCTTATACCCTACAACATTAAAGATGTTCGTATTGCGCTGAAATTTTGCAAAAATATTGGTTTTTGCTTAACTTTTAGTATATTAAAGCCCGTTTTCACAACTAAATGTTACAAAATTTTAGTTTGATAGGTTAATGACTGTCCATTGCTTTCAAATATTCTTCACTTCTGAAAATTATACTTTTAATACTCACAAGTCATGTAGAGCGTTATATGATGAAAGTTGACCGACTCTATCATCACACTTGTTTTATATTCGCATAAAGCTTATTTTTCCATTGCAGTCTTTTAGTTTGTCTGTATCGCAAGGATTTTCCATTAATATCTGTGTAGCTTGTAATGAAATGCTTTTCATTTTGTTTTTGCACAAGTTCTGTGACGAAAAAAATACAAAGTTTTTCTCAATATTTTTAATAATAAATAAACGGGCTTAACTTTAATACTTTTGCAACGATTATGTATGAGTATCTCTATGTGTTGCTACAAACATACATGTACATAAAAGTGTTAACAGAGAAGAACAAACATGCTATAAAAGGGCCTTTTAGTTGGCCTTTGTTTCTTTAAAGTCATAAATATACAATACGTGCGTGAAATCTACACTTCTGTACGGATGCGAATCATGGAATGCAGCAATTAAAGATGTCAAAGTAATCCAAAAAAACTGCAAACAAAGTAGAAAAGATGATATTGCTATCGCTTCATCATTTGTATTGGCCAACAAAAACTGCTGCTTTTACTTCTGATTCATTAGTGCAAACAGTCGCTATCAAACCAACTCAAAAAGCGAAGAGTTGTACACAAATTTTGGTTTTTTTTTGACAATTTTTGGTTTCGACTGCAGTTTTTTAAACTCTGGCCTACGACACATCCTGAACATATTCTGACCAGCCGCAATCTCCAACCAATCCCTATGGGAGAGACCAAAGCAAACATCAGTCAAAACGTTAATTCTTTGAAGGAAATGGAGATGGATTTGGCACACCCAATGAAAACCGGAGGGCGATAAAAAAAAATCAAATATGGAATGAAAACCACAGGTAAGCGGATGAAATAGAAGAGAACCTCATACCTGTAGAACACAAATAGAGAAGCAGCACACACGATTAGTTGGGTTCAGCACACACGATAAGTTGGGTTCAGCTGAACTCATAAGAAACTGATAAATATCAATGAAAAATGCTGTTATGACTCTATGATCGTCGATGAATCGAGGATAATAATGTCATTAAAAATTAGTGTTTATTTATTTATAAATTATGGGCATGGTATTTTTAATAAGGTAACTTAAATACCCCAGCAGAATATTGTTGACGAGCCGTATATTTTGTCACAATTTTGCACAATTATGTTTATTTACTAATAAGAGTATTTATTGTTGCTAGCAAAACACATATTTCTGACAATCGATCAGGTTTTTCTACCAACAAAATATTGTTTTAGCCTTCTTGTAGAACTGCGGTTCCCTTGTTAATTGTTCCATAGTAACGGCATTTCTAAAAGGACTTACTTGTCAAGTCAATTCCACTTTTAGATCTTTACAATCTTTCAAAAGCCCCTTTACATAATTTTTTAAAAATAACTTCCTTTAACAAGGTTTAAAAACTGCTCGGGTGATCTTGCAAAGATTTTGACAATCAAGATAAGAAAATCACTTAAAGGCCTTATTTAAGAACGTGAAATTAAATGGGAAATTGTGAACAATTTTTTAAGTTTTGCAATAGTAAGGGCCTCAAGTTTTTTTACTTTTAGAAGTTTCGTTTATGACTGTGCCTGCTCTTATGTATCTACCATATTGAGATATACATATTTTATCATTACAAGTTTTGTTGTTTTTTTTTCTATTTCTATTTTGTTTGTTATTTCTTATAATTTTTTTTAGCTAAAGTTGTTAACAAGAGTGGCTCCATTCTGGTAATCAATGTTGATATTGACTTTTTATATTAAAAAAAATATAAATAGAAGAAAATGAAAATAAATAAATGTAAGAAAGTTGTATTAATTCTGAAATAATAAAGATGAAAATGAATAAAGTCGATTAAGAAATATTTTCTATAATAATAAACGGGATTTGAAAAGATGTTAGCTTTGAAATATATTGACCTGTTAGATTTTCTCTTCTTAAGGAAATATTTTAGTTTTTATAAAATAAATGATTTTATTACTGGAGAGAAACAGTTGAAATTATTGGTCATTTAAAATTCAATAGTAGTAGTTTTTCAGTGTAAAGCCTAGTACTCTGTTTAACTTTGTGAAAAATGTTGAGCAACTTTTATTATTTCACACGAAAATTTTGACATGTATCAATGTTACTTATCTTGCGAGTTTGTACCATTTGACGTTTTTATTCCTGTAAAGTATGCGACATTGTTTTGCATATGTAAACAAACCCCACATGTATATTACTAAAAATTTATTTTTTTAACAAACAATTTAAAAAAAAAGAAAGTTAATATGGATAAAAAACTGTTACCGGTTGTGTTATTTTAATTTTTTATTTCTTATTAAATAATCAGTTCATATTGTTTTGCTTTTGCTTAAAATTCCACGTGAAATAAGTGCAGCTTAAGGCCAGTTTACACGGTAATATAATGTATTACGACATGTCGAAAGATTATGTAGAATGAGAAAAATCTTATCATGTAAAAGCAAAATGTATTGAGTAAGAGAGAATACGGATACAAAATCTGACAAGCGGTCGGTAAATGGTTTTTTTCTAAACCATTTTAGAAACTTATGTATTCTCATCACACCAGAGGTGTATTTTAACGGAGTACATTAAAGGTGATAGCATTTTTATACAATTACAAAAACAACTTAATTCAACTCAGGAAATTTTCATGTTGTTTTTGTAAATATTTAAAACTGCAACCATCTGCTTTTTTGTTATTATTTTTGATTTTACTTATACCAACCGTGTAAACATGAATTATACTTACAAAAGATTTTTATTTTTTTCTTTTAAACACGGAGAGAATTTCGTAATATTTTGATTCTACAAAGTCGTAATACATTGTATTACCGTGTAAACTAGCCTTTACATTATTTTGCAATTGTAAAAATATGTTGCCAGAAACATATCGGAACTTTTTCACAAAATGAACAGAGTACAACTTTATCAACATTATTTCATAGATATTCCACACAAGTTTTTTTTCATATGCGTTTTGACATCATTTCACGTGAAATGTTGAACACAGTACCAGGCTTAAGTTGAGATTAAAAATTAAAAAAAAAATACTATTTGAATTCCCAATATTTTTTTAGTTGCTTTAAATGTCGATAGTTTTTAGCTGCTGAGAATGTCAAACTGTGTTGGTGTTTCTGTTTAATAAGATTTGGCAAGAAATTATGATTTGTTTAAGAATATTGCAGCGGTTTCAAATTGTGGAAATTTACCTAAAAAAAAAATTGTTCGTGAAGTTCATAGGCCACTTCGTCCATTAAACGAAGATAATTTCGAGCACAATGCCAAAGTCAATAAGCAAAATTGCCGTAATTGAAGCGAAAACAACCCTCAAGCTGTTAACGAATCACTTTTACATCTGCTTGTTGCGGCTTACACGCTCTTTCGAAATGAGCAAGAAGCTGCGGTTGAATTTTTGTTTCCCAAAATGAATTAGCTAGACATCAATGCCATTTGTTCCAACAAGACGCCACAACTTATTGTTCCAACAAGACGCCAAAGCTTGCCATACAGCACGCTTAACAATTGATTTAGAGCAAAAGTTAATTTATTTTCAGAAGTGGTCATATTCACTGGCCCCTCCATTAAAGTGATTTTTCGTCTCTGGATTTCATTTTATGGTGCTATGTTAAGTCATTGGTTTATGCCGACAAAGCAGCAACTCATGAAGCATTGGAATCCAATATTCAAGCCACCATTGATGCCATATGGCCAGATTTATTAGAAAAAGTAGTCAAAAATTAGACTGATATAGCTACACACAGAAAAAAATCAAGTTAAAAACGGCGAAAACAAGGTTGATTTAAATTTTTTCGGTGGTGATTTTGCTTCATACGGGTTTCATGTTAATTCATCCTGATTTTACAATAACTGCGAACAACATTTTTTTCTTTTGATATAACTATAATTCATGTTAATTTAACATTGCAGTAAAGTTAGAGCAAAATGTAATTTATATGGAAATAACAATCGGAATCACGTTGAATGAAAGTTATTTCCAGTTGAAACAACGTGAATTTCATGTAGAATCAAATGGGTTTGAGTGTATTTTAACAGTGTGAAGAAGCTTCAGACAACATTTGCATTTATGTAAGAATAATTCAAAACCCAGTAACACATGTTTCACTTATTTTGTATTCTCCTTTGTTAACAGAAGCATTAGCAGAATCGCCCGATATGGTCATCATTCTACTTTGAAAACTTGATGTACTATTTAAATAAACAATTTTAATTAAAAGAATACGGGAATTGTCTTCTTTTTATAACATATTTTAAAAGTGAAAATAAAAAATGTACATAATTAAGTAGGTATGCATGTTAATTTAACAAGATAAACTTTTGATTGTAATACAAAACAGGTTTTATGGGTTCAATATTGAATCCAGATTTATTTATATTTTAAAATTTTTTTTTTTTTTATTTTTTTAACAGTGAATAATATTAAATAAACGTAATTTAAGGTTATTTTGATATTTTTTATTAAAAATTAATATGAAATAATGATAAATTTAAGTAAAGGGCATAATTTTTCTGAAATTTAACATGATTCTCAATCAACATTTTTCCATGTTAATTTTACATTGGTATTTTTTTCTGTGTGTACATAAATGATCCTCTGGGTAGTGCTGCTTATGGAGTTCTACATATCTATCTATCTGGACTGATAGAATGGACCGTGTAACTCGTAGACGCGGCGGATATATGCCGGAAATCAATATATAAAAAAATGTCATTAAATTATTTATCAGATTATATTAAAAAAAATTCTTTGTAACAATACTTCTGTTTTGTATTTTAAGTTCTGATGCAGTTAAAAAAACACTCTATACAACCGTAGCTGCCGTAAGTAATTGTAAGATAACCCTAACTTTTGTTAATATTAGAAAATTTTAAGCTATATTCCGTTTGTTTTAATTGAAAAAAAAAAAAAAAAAAAAAATTGAAACATTAGCTCAAAAAATCTCTAAAAATAAAACCGCTATTCTTACTCCATTTGACTATAAGCGCATATTTTAACTTATTTTACATATTAACTAAAACAAGAGCTGCAAGCGTTTTTAAAATATACATACAAAATTCAGTTTTTAAAAAATCAAAAATAGGAAACTATTTGAACATTTAATTGTCGAAGCTTGTCTTGGTATTGTTCAGGATGTCATGTATCCGAATTTGCTACAATTATTAAAAAATATGTAACAAAGTGCAACACGAAAAAAAAATAACCATATACGGATCAGAGATCAGCAATGAGTAGTGAAAAAGTGAGTAGAGCTAAATCATGACTCATAAATTCTTGTACTTAATTCAAACTCATATTCACTCAAAACTTTCATTTTATTCATCATACTCATACTAAGCAACATTTGTTGTGTTTGATTTAGAATCTACTCAACTCAATGTGTATAGGCGAAGGAAAATGCGAGGCTGCCAGATTTGTCCCCGAAATAGCAAAGTGACGATTTGGCAATTACAGTTTACTTAAGTTACATGTATGAAGTGGACGATTTTTCGGCAAACTTATCTGGCAGCGCTGATTATTAACTTGTGTGTTTTCTCTGTTGTGTTAAAACGGTAAATGGATGAGCTTAATGATTTGAATCATTGTGAGTATTGTAAGTATTTTCTTGAAATTATAAATCAAGATGGGTATGCGTATAATGTCGACGTCGCCCTCATAAATATTTCTCTTGTGAGTATGAGTGAATCAGAGTAGTTAAGTTGAAATGATTGCTACGCACTTATACTTACAATTGCATGAGTCAGTATGAGTAGCGAAAAAACGATTCATTGCTAATCTCTGATACGGACACCACTACGTGATAAAAGACAAAAAAAAAAAAACCCGTGTCTCCCAATTTTGACCAAAGTCATGCACTTTTTTTTATGGGCCACTAAAGATTTGGGGTCTCGGTGGCATTTTTGCAAAAAAGTGATAATTTTCTCAGGCTCATTTCTGGCAAACCGTTCGGAATTTTGATTTACCCTCTGAGACAAAGTTGTAGCTCTTGTCATAATTTTTGGATAATTTTCATTCCTAGGAAGTTCATATGTTCTAAAAAGTTATTTATTGAGATCTTGGGTACATTTTTGTGGTGGATTATTTCCTTGAATTTTGAACGGTTTGCTACCTATGGACCTGAACAGGGGATAAAAGGTAAAAAAATCGAATTATTTGAAGTTTTTTGCGATTTTTATCTTGAAGATGAACTTTTTTGATTTTATATGTTCTTTATGGCAAGATCTACAACTTTGTTTCTGATGGTAAATCAAAATTCCGAACGGTTTGCAAGATATGAGCCTAAGAAAATTATCATTTTTTGCAAAAATTACACCGAGGCCTAACATTTTTGGGGAACCATAAAAAAGTGCATGATTTTGGGCAAAACAATTTTTTTTTTTTGGTCTTTTATCACGTAGTGGTGTTTCTATATGGTTATTTTTCCATGGCTTAAAAAATTACACACAGTGTTATTAGCGACGTGACGTTGGGTGACACATTAACTGAAAGATATAGAACAAACTCTGTTTCAGTGCTTAAAAAAATGGATCTATTACCAGAATTCCAAGCGTAAACTTTTATATTTGCATTATGAGCTTCTAAAACGGGACAATTACTGTCAACTTAATAATAGAAAGTATCCAAAAAATTATTCATAATAATACGAAATAAAACTAAAAACTTTTGTAAATTACTAACAAATTTGTCTTTTGAAAAATCGTCTAATTTATTGACACAAATCGTCTAATCGCAAGTGGACCATTTTTGGATCCCAAAGTCGTCAAAATGTGAATAAATCGCCAAATCTGGCTGCCCCTTTTTGCTCATAAAATTGCATATAAGTTAAAATCAAATTTTAAAAATGTAATAAAGGTAGGCCACAAAAAGACGAGCCAACAGAACATTTTCTCTTTCATTGTCCGGCATTCGGGGACCCATAACTCAAACTTATTGGTCAGAGAATGCTAAGAGACAAATCGAGTCTCTCTGAGACCGATTTACTTGGGATCTATCCCTTCACTGAAACGTACGGTTGGCTAGGGATAAAAGACCTGGAAGAAATTAACACACGGTAAAACAACGGGAAACTAATTACTGTCCACAATGAGTCTTTACTCAATGAGAAGCCCAACTTTTCGATCAAATATTCAAGAAAAAAATGCTGAAGTAAAATTGGACTCAAACAATATCCCTTAATTAAATTTTTAATTGAGGTCTATTTAAAATCTTAATAAGCCCAAAAAGGTGGCGGAATGCACCGATTGCTATTATTAAATTTTGCACAAGCTCTTTTTAAATGACTAAAAATTTTACTTCTAAATTCTCTCAGGATCTACAATTAACCTCAGGCCCTTTATAAATCCCACTCTTGAAAAGCACTTTAAATACGTCTTTAATGCGCGGAATGATATAGGATTTTGCAAAATTTGTTTGATTTTTTTATATTTAAAATTATGTGCTTATGAACCGATCCTTACAAAATTTAATGGATTCTGTGTTTTCGAAGATTTAATGTAAGGCACGTTGTTTCACATTTGGTTTTTTATCTCGTTTCCTACTAAGCCGATTGTGGTGAAGTTCAATTCAGAGATCCTTAGGAGAAGTGGAAAAAATTTTACACCAATATTGTTCTTTTCTTTTGAGTTTTTTGAAAAAGAGAGTGTTTTGAACAGACGGCCATGGCTAAATAGACTAAGAATTGCTCAAGGACCCAGCATATACATTCAAATTGGAAACAAATCTAGCTTACCAACGCAGCTCCAAATAAAAAAGGACATAAAGGAAAAGAATATTTAAAAATAAGAAGAACAAATTAAATGGAAAAATTCTAGAAAATGCATAGTTTCCGAGTAATGGACTTCTGAAGTTTTCATATGAATTTGCGATTTTCCACTACATTTGTAAACGTATGTATTTGGCCAATATTGGTGACTTTTGAAAGCAGTTTTTACACTACATACATGCAATCTACTTCTTTTTCAATTAAATTTTATATATAATTTGCTTTTGAATTGTTTTTTTTTCATAAAATTTCACAAATTTAAACAATCACAACTTTTTGTAAATGAGAAAAAAATTAAAAATGAAAATTTATTGACAAGTTGGATTTTACAGCTCACGAACAGATCTTCTAAAGAGTTTACCTTGTTGAATTCGCCTTGGCCCATATGTACGTACATCAACGTTTTTTTTATATACAAATGTTTTGACTTGTCAAAGATAGCCAACCAACTGTCTTAAATGCTGATGTAAACGGTATAGTTTATGAAAGTAGCTTACGATTATAAACTAGTTTGAAAATTACAAGTGTAAATGCACCATACATTCCTTAAATTTACCATATACTGCCTTTCAGAAAGCACTTTATAATGCCTAAAACGCTACCAAATTATGTAAATGTTTTTTTTTAATACAAAAATCACTCTGCTGAATTTTTAAATGATCAGTCCAAAATTTTGCACGCCTATTACCGTAAAAAAAATAAAACAACTATGAGGTTAGATTTTATAAAAATGGGTTTATAACACTAGGCAACACATAAAATGCAAACTCCTTTTCGTGTAGAATTTCTCCAAGAACTCTTCGCAACTAACAAACCCTTTTTAGGTTTTTGCCTCATGTAGATTTTGGCTAAAACTTGATTTTTTTTTTTCGAAAAATGTGCTATTTTCCTAGGAAACCAATTGAAATTTTGTTATCTGTCTTCGGCATAATTGCTGCTTAAGACTAGAAGAAAAAAAGGTGTGTAACGAACTAACGCGAAAAAACTGCATGTAGTGCCTCAAAATCTCTAAAATGTTGAAAAATTTTAACTTTTTATATCTTTTTTAACCGCTTTTGGCTCACAGGTGAAGTACTATTTAGAAAACATGATCCTTATAATATCACTAAAAATTACTCAAAACATTATAATGCTTTTTTTTACTCTCCAGCTGTATAAACATCGATTTTTTATGAGTTTTTTTTATTGAATCTTCTTGTCGAAAATTACAATACGCATTCAAAACTTAATCCTTATTCTTATATGTAGTTGTTAGAAATTACCATGTAACCGCTAAATAATTGCATTCAATTAAGTGTCAAACAAACCTGCTAGGCTCAAAGTGTCGTTTTTTAGCCTCCGGTGACCTTCGAACTTTATTAGATCCCGAGCGAGGTAGTTGGGATGGATCATTAGTTTATCTGTGTATTTAACTGAATACTTTATAATTTCTTCTTGGATGGTAGCGATATTATGATCTGTGTGGATAATGTAATTACGTGTATACCATTGGGCGCCGCAATTTGCCGTTATATCCTAGACTGTCTTCTTTGGATGTTTGATGTGCATGCAGTACCCAATAATTTGATGCCATATGCCCATATTGGTTTTATGATAGATTTGTATAAGATAACTTTGTTGTGTAAGGGCAAGTTTGAGTTTCGACCGAGTTTTTTTGCCTCTTGCTGCATATTTCCCGAATTTCCTATGTAAAATACAACTGGAAAATGTAAAAAAGCATACTCCAGTATTGTAATGTTCTGAGAAATTATTATTAGGAATATTTTTTCTAAAGATAACTTTACGGAATTTTTCACGGTTTGGCAGCTATAGGCCGAAAATTGTGAAAAAGATATACAAAATGAAAATTGTTCGACACTTTAGCAATTTTGAGGTACTCGATTCCGTTTTTTCGATTAAGTTTTCTAAACGCTTTTTTCTCTTATGGTGTTTTCTTTTCTGACAATATGTTACCATTCATGCCGGTTTTTGTTCTATTCTTAAAATATATGCAAAAGTGTGAGAAGTTGTCGTTTTCCTTTCTTAATATGTTGCAAAAATAAATGTCAAATTTGTTCCATTTCTTACCCCCAGTTATAATTGAGTGTGAAATAATACCCTTTTTTTGCATCTGTGTTAAGTACTTTTTTATGCAAGCAAGTAGTTTTCTTTTATTTGTGTTTGCGTACAATTTTTGTTATAATTTTATTTTTGGTTAAATTGTGACTGATATTAAAAATTTTTGTTTTCCGTTTGTTTTATTTTTATTTAATAATTATTTTTTTTGGCGTAAAATTTTTTACAACATATGCTAGAAACACAACTGGGACGAATGACGAATTATTCGCAACGAATGTTCGCAACAATAGATCGCAGAACACCAAAAATTCTAAAGTAATCCATTTCGAATGGATTCGGATTCTAGAACACATCCGATTAATAGTTTTTTATAAATTAAAAAAAAATTTAGGTTCACGCACTTATTGTGTCTCATTTGACGAATTAACGCAACGAATTGTTGCCGACGAATTCGTCGTACTGTGCGAAGTTCGTTGTTCGTCCCAGTTGTGTTTATACCAATAATTGAAAATCAGCGTGGTTAACGCTAATTGGTATTCAAAGAAAATGTTATTTTAAAAATCGCTACAACCATGGTGAATATCACTCATTAGTACAAACTTTGAATTCAATATTTAACACGCTAAATACACATTAGTGTTAAGTGTAAAACGTAGCTATTATTTTGTTCCACTGTAATTTAGAAAAATGTATCACTTTGTAAGGATGCTTGTAACCTGATAAATATATTACACAATTATAATGCATTATAATTTTTAGAAAAGAAAACACCATTAGTCTATAGCAGAAATAACGCCGAAGAGAGAAAAACAAAGTTTTAATTGGTTTCCGAGACATAGACGTGAAAATTAAGTTTTGGCCAAAATATCCCTGAGCGCATTTAATTCGACCGGCACCTTAAAGGTGTTATGATACTTGCTATTTTTTGTATTGGATTTTTTTAAGGTTTGACTGAATGAAACAACAAACTCGAAAAAGAACAAGAAATACAATTTGACAAACAAACCCTTTTTTCTGATTGACATTTCTCATGTTTTTTTTTCTTTGACATAAACAAAAAAAAACAAGTTAGAGTGCTATATTCGGCTGTGCCGAATCTTTGATACCCTCCACCGACAGTTCGAATGTTTAAGGAGTAATATCTGTATGATGTTATTATAATCTTAAACTGTGACGATTTGTTATTAATTATGGTTTAAGGCAACCAAACTGTTTTCCGGTAGAAGGGTTTATATGGGGCCTAGGGTAAATTATGGACCGATCATCACGAAATTTCACAGCGTCATTTCTAGTCCTTTAAAACTGTGACGTACCAATTTCTGTTATGATAGCATTATTAATTATGGTTTTAGGTGTACTGAACTGTTTTCCGGGAGTAGGGTTTCTATGGGGCCTAGGGTAAATTATGTACCGATCTTCACGAAATTTCACAGTATCATTTATAGTCCTATAAAACTGTGACGAGCCAAAATTTGTTATGATTGCATTATTTTTTACGGTTTTAGGCGTACTAAACTGTTTTCCGGTAGTAGGGTTTCTATGGGGCCTAGGGTAAATTATGTACCGATCTTCACGAAATTTCACAGTATCATTTATAGTCCTATAAAACTGTGACGAGCCAAAATTTGTTATGATTGCATTATTTTTTACGGTTTTAGGCGTACTAAACTGTTTTCCGGGAGTAGGGTTTATATGGGGCCCAGGGTAAATTATGGACCGATCTTCACGAAATTACACAGTTTTATTTCTTGTCCTATAAAACTTTGATGTACCAAATTTTGTTATGATAGCATTATTTTTTACGGATTTAGGCGTACTAAACTGTTTTCCGGGAGTAAGGTTTATATGGGGCCCAGGGTAAGTTATGGACCGATCTTCACGAAATAACACAATTTTATTTCTTGTCCAATAAAACTTTGATGTACCAAATTTTGTTATGATAGCATTATTTTTTACGTTTTTAGGCGTACTAAGTTGTTTTCCGGAAGTAGGTTTTATATGGGGCCTATGGTAAATTATGGACCGATCTTCACGAAACTTAACAGTTTCATTTCTAGTCCTATGTAACTGTGACTTACCAAAATTTGTAATGATAACATTGTTAGTTAGGGTTTTAGGCTTAATATACTGTTTTCCGGGAGTAGGGCTTATATGGGGCCTAGGGTAAATTATTGACGGATCTTCACGAAATTTCACAGCGTGCTTTCCAGTTGAATAAAACAAATTTTTGCGAAATCTTATATCATTCTGTGCATTTTTCCACCATTTATGTTAGTTTTTGTAACAAAATTATCAGTTTTTTTTAGGTGGTGCTTCCACATTTTGATTCATAGCTCAGATCCTATTGAACCGATTTTGCTGAATTTCAATCCCAAACTGCTTAGGATAACTACAAGCAATTTGACACCAAGCTTGTTGATTTCTTTTGAGTTTTTCGAAAGTGAGCGTGTTTTCAACAGACGGACAGACGGACAGACGGACAGACAGACGGACATGGCTAAATCGACTTAAAATTACTCAAGGACCCAGAATATATATACTTTATAGGGTCTGAGATGAATAGTAAAAAAGTTTCACACGGAATGACAAACTGAATATACCCTCTTCACAACTAATTGTGCTGGAGGGTATAAAAAAATGGTAAAAGCTTGGGCAGATGAAACTATGGGATTTCAAATCATAAATTTTCAATTTAAGAAAATACCCCGATGTAATTCGTAATTTGTTACATTATTTGCATTAAATTTTATTGTTTATAATAAAAAATGGTTTGTGATTCCAAAATAAAATGTAAACAAAACAAACAATACTGCCCACAAAAACCCGTCAAAAAAAGCTAAAAATCGCAAAAGAAAAGTTAAAACCCTCTACTTTCGATCAAAAATTAAAAAAATTGGCAACAGTGCAACAATTAATCTGGAAATGTAAATTTTAAGTTAAAAATTTTTGTATTTTTTTTGACAGTCTTAGATTATTTATCGATAACACATGTATATTTGTTTGACATTTCAAGATTTTTTATGATATAATCATACTCTTTACACTTAGTCAGTTTTCCTATGCAAATATATTTGCACTGTTCTCCAATATAGAAAAAAATACAAAAAATAGCAAGTATCATAACAGCTTAACTAGCAACACTCAAATATTGTTTTGTTGGTTTCGAAAAGAACTTCGTGAAATTTCACATAAGAAAGAGTTTGCACTCGATGACTTTTAAAATTTTGCACAGTTTAATTTATAGAGAAAGCCCGCATCTTTAATATTTTTATTCTCGGTTGAAGGCATCGAAGTTTCGACGCAGTTGAGTTGACTTAAGAACTTTAACTAATTTTCACTTCAGCCATAAAGACAATTTTTTTTTTTCATTAAATTAAAAAAGTAACAGCTTCCCTTAAATCATTTGCCATAAAATTATTTTATGTCTTATACTTACTTGCTTCATAATCAAAACTTACTACTCTAAATCTTATCAAATTTTCATTTAGTACCACAAAATTCTTCATGCACATTGTAAATATTAAGAGATTATTGAATTTATAATGAGACATACGAAAACTAATCAAAAGTGCAACAATGATAACAAACAATTTTAATGTTGAACCAAATAGAATTCATATTAAATGCTAAAAACACATAGTTATCAATTACGAAACACACACAATTTTGCCAGCACTTCTTCAACTACAGGGAGTCTATAAGTGAATTGTTTTAAAGAAAGAGAGGCAAAAAATAATATTTACAATTATGAGGTAAATACCTTAAATTTCAAATGTCTCTATAAATACTTAAGGCTTAAATGTCTGTATTTGCAACATTTTATTGTAGATAAATTCAAAGAAATAACAAAAAAAAAAAAAAAAAAAAACACAAGTCAAGAGTTTTCAAAATGCCTTACGACTTATGAGATGTGGGTTTGACTGTCTATGAGAGCGTTTGAATGAGTGTGTGAGAGTATGCGAGTTTGTAAGAGTGTGTGAGTGTATGTGTAGATTAAAGTCGAGAGAAAATTATGTATTTGCTAGTTTTAATTAGTGCCAAAAGTCATTCATTTTAAAATCCTCAAAATGATTCGAAATGTTAGAACTAAAAACCCCTTAATGCATGATGCCAAATGGCAATCATTGTTAAGACTTCTTTACATACATAAAAGACGTACGACTATTAGGGAGAAACTCATTAGTTTGGATAAATTTTAAAGGGCTTTATTGCAAAAGCCATTATATTAGTATAGAGCTCATTTTTTAAGAAGTTTTAAAGGTATTTTTTTTAACTAAAAAAACTATACAAAATCATTTACAGCCCTAATATTTACAAATTTTCCACAGTATGTATTTGTACATCCATTATTTAAGGTTTATCTTTTTCAAAATTGTAGTTATTCGTATTGTCTTTGTGTAAGTCCATAATATAAGTCTCTTAGTTTTTTTTTTATTTTTGCTTTAAATTCAATATTTCAATGCATTATAATACTCTAAATCTAAATGCAAATCTTTGCCAGACTTGTACGAAAAATTTATAGATAAATGTACAATACATACATTCACACATACAGGATAGATAGAAATCTAAACGATTGTGTGTATGTTTAAGTATGTGTTATTATGTCTGTGTATGACATTTTGAGTGTGTGTTGGTTGAGGTTGCAACTTTAGTCTACTAATTTTACCATTATCATTTACCAACCATGCAACCGAGAACCTAACTTACTTTTTTTTTTCTTTGGGAAAAATCTTTTTGTGATTTTAGCATCACAAATTTTAATAAACTTTAATGTTGTTTAAATATTAAAACAATGAATGATTTTGAGAAATATTTGCCAAAACTGAACTTTTCTATTTAATTAAGAGAAAATAAAAACCAAAAAGAAAATACAATTTTCATGTTCTGTGACTAATACGGAAAATAAGGAAAATTTAACCATAAGCAGCTATAAGGTTTAATAATTAAATGGCATTTGCTTAGACTTACACAGTTTGTTAATATGTTGTCATTTGCAGAAAAATTTTCAAAGATTTGGTGTTTTTTATTTAAATTGGTGCCCAAGTTAGGGTTAAGAAAATTTGGCAAAAAATTGTTATATGTTATTTTGCTCTTTATAAAAATTGCTACTAATAGAATTCTGTGACATTTCAACAAAATATCTTAAGTCGAGAAATGATAGCAAAAAAGTTTTTGAAAATAAAATAAATTAAAATTTAAGAAAAATTTCGTTTATAATAAAAATTTTAAAAACGTAAACAAAAATGGTTTTTGAATAAAAATTCGTATGAGAACAAATTTTTGTATGTGCTGTTAACACAACACAAGTGACTAAACGTGTAGTAAAATTTATATGGAAAACACTCAAAAACCTGAGAGCTTTTCATATAAATTTTACTACACGTTCAGTCATTTGTGTTGTGAAAACAGCACATTAATCTTTTTAAATTTGACTTAAAATTTTTTCTCAATATGTCACAGAATTCTTTTTTTTTAATTACGGCATTTCTGTTAAAACTTGTTGTAATACTTGTATTTGGTGGCGTATGAGTAACGTTATGATCACCAAATAAAGACGTAGTAGGACGAGTTGTGTGAGCTTTGACTCCATCATGTTTGAACCACAATTCTGGATTGTTCTCTACCTCGGGTCTTTAAAAATTTTCAATTATTGCCCGGTTTTGAATGCTATTCACATTAACCTCGTTGTTTTCGAAAAATATGATCCAATAATCTTGTCTGAAATTATTTCACACCATACTGTTCATCTAAGTAGGTGCAATTGATGTTCAAAAATTGTTCTTGGATTTTTGGTGTCCCATAATTTTATTGGCGTTTCCATTGATGTGTTAATGGGCATCACCATTGGCTTAGATTTTTGTTTCTGAATAATTTGATACTGACTTTCAAAATAAAATTGAATAACTTTGGTTATTTGTTCTTTCAAAGCTAATTCTGAAAAAATCATAACGTGAAGACCCAACAAATATTCTTCGAAAAAAAATCAAAAAAAAAAAAAAAAAAAAAAAACAAGTGTTTTTATCAATAATAAAAACTGGGAATTAAGCACGAATAACAAAATCTTTTGAAATTAAAATTTTGTATTCCCAAAAATTGAAATTACTTTTTGATAATAATCAGGCAAGTGCACGGCCTAAAAAAAACACTTAATTGACAACATCTTTTGTAAGTTGTTGTTGTTTTTATTTTGTTTTTCTTAACCTACTTACAACTACAATTAATGTTGAAAGAATTTCAACTAATTGTAGTGGGGAATGTAAGATGAAATAAACCCACTGTTGTTTATTGTTGATGTGTTTTGTTCAAGCTTTGATATTGTTACAAGTAGAACTGTTGCTATAAGTCTTATACGTTTAACAGTTTTATTTGGTTTAATATCTTTAGTTTTTCTAAAATCTTTATGGATGAAGTTTCCTGATGATCTGGCCTAAGCAACCAGTGAAATGCGCATAGGAATAGCTTATCCCATCAACAATAAATTCCAAGTGTTTTTATCAATAATAAAAACAGGGAATTAAGCACGAATAACAAAATCTTTTAAAAAATACCAGTTAATTGATGACATTCTTCAAAAGAAAATAATTTTGATTAGTATTGTGCTTATTTTGTTGAACTTTTTATGGTTTTAATCCAAAAATTTTCAATATTTTTAATAAGGCTTAAGTTCAATTTTTCAATTTTCATTAAATTATTTTTATGAAGAAAGGAATTTTACAACATGAAAATTAATTAAAATTGTTATTGATAATCTTTCATTCTTGACCGTGGCCGGGGCTCGAACCCTGGCCGGCAGGTTACCATGACATGTTTCGATTGCAACCACTCGATCTCCTCAGATGGATTTGCCGTCTTACAATCGCAGCCATCGACGACTGCTGTCGTCAACAGTCAAACATCAATCCTTAAACCAGAATGTATTTTAACCTTTGGTAGATCGAAATTTGCTTTTCTGAATGATTATCGATTTTTAATTGATTTTACATGTTTTTTCCGTACTTTTTGTCAAGAATTCTTCTTGAAGCCCAAAGTACACTTTTTTGTTTTCATTTTTGTCTTTCTTTTTCCTGTTGACCTTTTTCAGCACAACTTTAACAATTTTAATTAATTTTCATATTGTAAAACTCCTCTCTTCATAAAAATAATTTAATGAAAATTAAATTTGATGAATAAAAAATAATAGAAAATCATTTTTTAATAAAACCAGTGGTTGCGTGTAGGACGTCAAATATATAATTGGTGTGAACATAGCTTTAATTATACGCCACTCTGCACAGAAGAAAGTTTTAATAGGAAATTTTGCATTTGAATGTAAATATTGCTTAAATTTTGTTATTTATGGCAAACTGAACAGACATTTGCTGTTTTAAGAAAATTTTAATTTTTTGGGATTTTTTTTTGCAAATTTCTGAATTATGTAAATAATCTTCTTATAAGCCTGCGAAATTATAAATTAAAAAAAAAAAAAAATGCCCCAAACTATACCCAGTAAATCATTAAAAAGGCATTTAAGCAAGTAGAAGCAAAACATTAATGAATATGTTTATTTAGTAAGCCCTTAAAAACCCTTTAGGAGTGTTTTGTATGCATGTTAAAAGAAGCACTTATTGTCAGCAGAAAATAGTTCACCAAACCGGGAGCACCCCATACAAAAATCAGGCATCCCATCAGCAGGTTCGAAGCGATTTGAGGTATGAATTCATACAAAAAACCTGCTCCTTTTGGAGCAAATTTTGTACTGGGTAATTATTTTTAGTTATTGTCATAAAAGTAACGGGAAACGATATTGATACGATTCAGAGCACGTCACATTTACGAGATTACGGAAAATTCGTATTTGTTTCGTTGCAAACTTCTTAATGCGCTGTCCTGCATAAAAGGCTGGTTCGATTAAATAAATGAATGAAATAATTTTTATCTTGTTTGAAAGCCTACTCAATCAAACGTTGAATTTTGGCCTGAAAAATAAGTATACATCGAAAAACACAAATGTACCGTTGTTTATAAATTGCCTTAAGCCGTTAATTTTTTTTTTTAAGGTCCTACCAGTTATTTGGGCAATTGACAATGTTGAATAGAATAAAAAACCGTTAGTTAGGTTATTTAGCGGCTTGTTTTTTGTTAATAAAATCGGTAATTTTGGTCGAAAGATTCCAAAATGTGGACCTTTCTGTCTACGAAAAAGGCCCTAACTGTTATTAGTAAACGCCTTTTGCGTTTCAGGTAAAGATATGAAAATTGGCGCAAATGTGCTTTTAATAGAAAACTTTTCGCATTTTTTATAGGAAATTTCTGGTAAATTTTCTTTTTATAAATATTTGCAAATTTATTATACCCACACCACAATAGTCGATAGGGTATTATGCATTTGTGCTGATGTGTGTAACCGATCGACTCAGAATCAGTTTCTGAGTCGAACTAACGATGTCCGTTCGGCTGGCAGGCGGGCTGTCCATGTAACTTTGTGCGCAAAGTACAGGTCGCAATTTTGGAGATAATTTGATAAAATTTGGGACATAGAAATCGTAGGACCACGAGGGAAGATAGGGGAAAATTTCTTCTTCTAATAAACTATCAAACCGATTTTAATGAAATTTTAAACATAGATATATCCATATCTATATAGTTACATAAGCTATACAGTTTTTCAAAAATAGGACCTCAAGGGGAGGTAGGGGGCAATTTCTGGCTCTCACAAACTTGCAAACCAATTTTAATGAAGTTTAAAAACCATATTTATATGGACACATAAGCATGAGGTGATTTTAAATACTGTGGTGTAGGGTATCATATTTCATATTATTTATATGAAATTGTGTGGCAACATCCTGTTTGAACCACATAGAAATCGTCCAGGTCCATATCCTCGCGATAGCGAACACCATTTACGGTATCTACTTGGCCAATCTAGTTTTCGAAAAAGTACGGCCCGATGACGCAGAATGAACTTGACAAGCATGCACAGGCGTTTTCACATTTGCTACATTAACAACATCCCTAGAGGGAAGCGAACTGACACCAAAGTAGTCCCGTGATAGGTATTTGGTGGTAGAGACCGGTTCTAGTTTAAACACTTTCTATGAATAAGACCTATAATTTTTACATGGGGTTGTCATTGGAGGGGGTCAATTGACATCATTTGACCAGTCACAAATCTATTCTCAATGGACGTGTTTAGTGACAGTTACTAAAATGTACACTCACAATATTCTGTACGTTAAATAAACTGAAATTGTAATATAAAATAAATGAAAATTCAATTAAAAACCGGTCTACTCATTTTTCATTTATTTTTAACAAAAATATCATATAATTTTTACTGTCAAAAATTCAACACCATATTCCGTAAAATCAAATAAATATTCAGTTATTTTGTAAAATTTTACTGTCAAAAATTCAACACCATATTCAGTAAAAACGGTTAAATATTCAGTTATTTTTTAAAATTTTACTGTCAAAAAATTTACTCCATATTCAGTAAAAACAATTAAATATTCAGTTATTTTATTAAATTCAGTAATTTTCGTTTACTACACAAATGAGCCGAATTTCTAAAAAATACCAGACAGACACCTGTCCGCTTGTTTTTCTAATAAGCGAGAGAGGGAGAATATTATTATTTACTTACCCTGGTACACACGTTTGTTTAACATTTGTTGTACTGACCACGTTATTTACAGAAGAACTCTCAATTATAAGACACTAGTAACATGACCGATATGGCTTCGCAATTATTAAGCTTTTAAAATTTGATGTATTTAACTAAATTATATTAACAAATAGAAAATGGGAATTGCTTACACAAAACAAGCAGGGGCATTCCACCGTCACGTGCAGACAAACTCAACTATTTTTTAGCACTTATTTTACATACAACTTCTAATTGGTAAATCGGATTTCTTTTTTATACCCTCCACCACAATAAGTTGTGAAGAGGGTATATTAAGTTTGTCATTCCGTGTGAAACTTTTTTATTATTCATCTCAGACCCTATAAAGTATATATATTCTGGGTCCTTGAGTAATTTTAAGTCGATTTAGCCATGCCCGTCTGTCTGTCCGTCTGTCTGTCTGTTGAAAACACGCTCACTTTCGAAAAACTCAAAAGAAATAAACAAACTTGGTGTCAAATTGCTTGTAGTTATCCTAAGCAGTTTGGGATTGAAATCCAGCAAAATCGGTTCAATAGGATCTGAGCTATGAATCAAAATGTGGAACCACCACCTAAAAAAAAATTGATAATTTTGTTACAAAAACTAACATAAATGGTGAAAAAATGCACAGAATGATATAAGATTTCGCAACAATTCGTTTTATTTAACTGGAAATCACGCTGCAAAATATCTTGAAGATCCGTCCATGATTTACCCTAGGCCCCATATAGTAAGCCCTACTCCCGGAAAAGAGTATAGTAAGCCTAAAACCCTAACTAACAATGCTATCATAACAAATTTTGGCACGTCACAGTTAAATAGGACTAGAAATGAAACTGTTAAGTTTCGTGAAGATCGGTCTATAATTTACCATAGGCCCCATATAAAACCTACTTCCAGAAAACAGTTTAGTACGCTTAAATCCGTAAAAAATAATGCTATCATAACAAAATTTGGTGCATCAAAATTTTTTGGAACTAAAAATAAGACTGTGAAATTTCGTGAAGATCGGTCCATAATTTACCATAGGCCCCATACAAACCTTACTCCCGGAAAACAGCTTAGTACGCCTAAAAACGTAAAAAACAATGCTATCATAACAAAATTTGGTACATCACAGTTCTATTGAACGAGAAATAAGACTTTAAAATTTTGTGAAGAACGGTCCATCATTTACCATAGGCCCCATATAAACCTTACTCCCGGAAAACAGCTTAGTAAACCTAAATACGTTAAAAATAATGCTATCATACCAAAATTCGGAACATATAAGTTTTACAGGACTAGAAATAAGACTGTGAAATTTCGTGAAGATCAGTTCATAATTTACCCTAGGCCCCATATAAACCTTACTCCCGGAAAACAGCTTAGTACGCCTAAAAACGTAAAAAATAACGCTATCATAACAAAATTTGATACATCACAGTTTTATAGAACTAGAAATGACACTGTGAAATTTGGTGAAGATTGGTGCATAGCTTACCATAGGCCTCATATAAAGCCCACTCTGGTAAAATAATTAAATACGCGGTAGACTTTATTCCAGTTTAGCTTCATATGGCCACAAAAAATGTTATGCAATTTTGTGATATACGGTCCATAATTTTCCTTAGCTTCCACTTTAGCAGCCTTCTGCAAACGCTTAAGCTAATTGCACCGCTGTATTGAATTTTTTTTTTTTAATACCAGAAATCGTTTTGCTGAATTTGGGATGATTGGTTCATAGCTTACCATGGCTTTTATATAACTTGTTCTCTTGAAAATCATTTAAGTTCATCTTAAACTGATATTCTACTCAAACTTTTTAAAATTGATTCTGATTGTCGATCAATAATTTTATATAGGTCTAAACCGCAACAAATTTTAATGCAGATGTCTGTTTTTACAAAGTTTATAATAATAAATAGACATCATACAAATATTACTCCTAAAACATTCGAAGTGTCGGTGGAGGGTATCAAAGATTCGGCACAGCCGAATATAGCACTCTAACTTGTTTTTTCTTCTATTTATTAAACTGCATGCTAGTCTTCAATCCTACATATAACTTGTTTTGAATAATACATAAAATATTAAAGAAAAGCGTGAACGAACTTCGTCACGTGTGCGACAGCTTGAGTCAACCAACATTTAAAATTGTAATAGTTAAATCCAAATTTCAGCGATTCGATTACATATAGAAAAAAGATGTCTAAGAAAGAAATTACAACTAACAACTATGCTTACTTATGATGGTAGTACATTTTTAATAAAACAAATATTTATAAGAAAAAATTTATTTTTTTATTTTGTCACGTACAGACAAATGGTGTCTCGTATGCGACACAGTTGAAATTATTTTTATAAAATATAGTAAATTACAGTTTTGACTGCAGATAAGCTATGTTTTTTGCACTCCACGCTATTTTGATTGGCTTTGATGAAATGAAAGTTTGAAATTCTTGCTATGGCTTTGGTGTTATTCCATGGTGATTCAGATTCAATTTTTTTCTATGAGTTCAGAGGATGGCACATAAATTACCCGGGTTTTTGAAACTAATTGAGAAGCCAAATCAGCAAAGTCTTTGGCTGACTGGATGACAATATGTTCGTTTTGGCTCATCGCTTTCTCTCTTACCAATCTCTTGATATTTCCACCGATTCCATCTATTACACCTTTTCCATGAGATGTAGCAAAATATTTTCAAAAAAGGGCTTTTAAATCCGATGCCGGGCCATCGCTCCAAATTATTTCCGCTGAAGCTAAATCTTCATTTCTCTTTTTCGCTTACGAAGCTCACATATTCTCTTCGATTCATTAGGGCCAAAGTTTGGATCATCTTTCTTACGCTTTTCGCAAAGTTTCCGCATACGGTCAGCACTAGTGGAAGGTTGTTGATCAGTCATATTTGGATGAGTCACAATTGCAGTGCAGTAAATAATAAATACAGTTTGTAAATAGCAGTAAAATTGAAAGATTTCAGATATTTTAATTCTTGGCGTCACGTACATACACTTTTTTTATCACGAAAGAAAAACTATTTGTGAATTGTTTAATTGCAAATTTTTTATGTCAGATTTAAGGCCACCAAAAGTGGTCTGTTAGCAACAAAAATCAATTTGTACAGTTGACCTGTCTTACAGTTATTATTATAAAAAGGAATTACGCGTCACGTGTGCGACACAGAAATTTACCTTTGCATTGTTAGTAATTCCCGGTGAACAATGCACTTTACAACAAAAAATATTATGCAGTTTAATACCGCTCATCACTCACTTGGACGCAGAAAAGAAATTAAGTTCATATGTGAAAAACAGTAGTGGAAGCGACCTCGCAAAAATGGTGTAAAATTAAATAAAAAAGCGATATTCTTGATACTCTCAAGAAAATAACGGTATTTAAGAAAAAAGGGATCTACTCGGCATAATGTATGTTAATTATTTGAGATGAGAACTTAATCTATCTATGTAGATGCAAAAATATGAAAAAAGTTTATGTTTGTAAAATTGTTCAGATTTCCCTCTTTTTATGGAATGCTCCAGCAATTCATTTTTTATAGATAAGTAAAAATTAATTTTTGGTAGTAAAATTATAAAAAAATAACTGAATATTTAATTGTTTTTACTGAATATGGTGTTGAATTTTTGACAGTAAAATTTTATAAAATAACTGCATATTTATTTGTTTTTACGGAATATGTAGTTAATTTTTTGACAATTAATTTAAATAAGATAACTGAACATGTATTTGTTTTTACGGAATTCGCGGTTGAATTTTTGACAGTAAAAGTTAAATGAACTTTTCGTTGCTTTAAATTACATTTTTATTTAATTTAACATAAAGAAGAATTTAACTCAATCAACGGTCAATATTTACTGCAACTGAAAATCCGTATTAATATGCAGTTAGTTTTTTTAATAACTGTTAGAATCAGTTAAAACTAAATTTGCTTAGAATTTTAAATGTTTATTTATTCAAAAATGACTGAACGGAAGATTTCTTAAATAAACTACAGTCCGTTACTGTAATAATATTGTGAGTGTAGTATTATTTCAATACGATGTAGTTTTATTTCAATAAAACAAGTCCTAGATTTAAATTCAAGAGCCAAATTTTAGAAAGTCTCAAAAAAATGTATCACACCAGCGGTGAAGACTGTACTGTAATTCATTACTTATTCTACCTTTTGGTTCTTCATAAAGTAGTTACACTATTGGTTCTCCTTTCACTGGTCATGAGTTCTTTCTTTTTGTACCTGTTCTATTTTCACAACTCCCAGGACCAGTCTGTGGGACCAATTGACACAAATTTCCCGCAGGGATATTATACATGGGACACTGATTTAAAGTTGTTGCGTTTAAATTACATAAAAATTCAAGTTTAGATCAACTAAACCAGCGTTTAAACCATCAGTGATCTTTAAGCCATTAAAATCAAAGCCGAAAAACCATTCTAGATCAAACTATGGGCTAGTTATTGAACTTTTTTTGCTTTGTTATTACGTTAAAAAATCGGATAAAAATGAAGAAATGTAGCATCAACATCTCAAAACCGAAAAAATCGAACCACGTGGTTACCCATTAAAACCACAAAAATTTGCAAGACCAAATTAACTTTTTTTGTTCAATTTGTTCGCTGTTTTAAAAATTTTTTATATTTTCCAAAACATTTAACGGGTTATTAAAAAATTTACTAATTCACATACAAACGAGTAAATTTGAAAATATGTTAATACTTTTAGAAAGTACGGCATCTATGAGGGTATTCATCTATCTGTCTGTCTGTCTGTCTGTCTGTCTGTCTGTCTGTCTGTCTGTCTGCCTGTCCGTCTATTTTTCTATCTTTCGTGGTTATACACAAAGTATATTTGCTCTTTCATATCTGTTTCCATTTTGGCCCGTTTATTCTTCATTTTCTTTTCACAAATAACACAAAGATAAACTTTACATTTTATCGAATGAAGTGTTTCTGAAGTGTATTCTTCCATGAATTTTCTAGATTTTCTTTTATGTTTCTTTATACATTTGGAACCATTTCTAGAAAAAAGGACTTCTTGGAAACGAGTTTATTTCGTTAGTCACTATTATTAGATTAAATATGTGTGTAAGTATGTGTGTGTGTATGTGTTGGTAAAAATATACTTTTAAGATTGTAGATAAAGATTATTTGTTTGAGAAATATATTTGTATGTATGCTATTTGTATGTTTTATATGCAGAGCATATGAATTCATTAGTGTTTTATTTAATTGAATAATTCAATTTTAAAGATTTAAAGCATTGGTTGCATATTTTTTTCTTAAGCAGAAAACCAAATTGCAAAAAAAAACTTTAAAATCAGCATACAAAAATTTGTAAAAACTTTTCTTGAATGTTTAACATCCGCAAATATATTTATTAACTGCCTGGCCAACAATGTCGACAAGAATGTTCTTTCGTATATTTACATTGAAAGCAATAATAAAAAGCTTAAATTTGTTTTTATTTCCAACTAGCGAACCCCTGCACACTTCGTAGTGCAAAAAAGAAACTAAGAAATCAATTCGAATTCAATCAAATCATTAATCACTGATTTGTTTTTATTGTAATGCTCTCTGGAACACAACATTTCTTGTGTTTCCATTTTCGGTGTAAATATACAAAACCGATGGTTTTCCGTCGCGCGAACAGGCTACATATAACTGTCCATGTAAGAAAACTGGATACTCTAAATTCTCTCCACAAATTCCTAATGATTGGCCTTGCGCCTTATTAATAGTAGCCGCAAACCCAAGCCGAACAGGAAACTGAAGTCGTTTGAATTCAAATGGCATATCAGACGGAATCATTGGGATGCGTGGATTGAATAAATATTCGCCTTGGATAATTCGCAACATCTTCTACATTGGTAACAGTATCCACACACTTGTACGAAACCAATTCGGCATGAATCTTTGATTGTATAGCCATATTTAATTCACTAACATCCGCTAAAATTGCTCTGTCACTCAACCGTTCAATCAATTCCTCTTTTGACTGCAAAAAAATTACAAAAATCATTTGGCAATGTTATCAATCCAGTGTCATTAACAGGCATTGCACCATTCCCAATTTTCAGCAATTGCTTAGAGAACTTATCAGCTGATGGATCATTCTGCAACTGAACACTAGCTTTAGTAGTGAGTTTCAATTTTTTTACAAATCTTCATGAGCATGAAGACTTTAAGCAAGCGTTAATTTCATCGGCAGCTGTCGATCTAGGAATGACGGGCAATATTTGCCTAAAATCGCCTGACAATAAAATCAAGGCACGACCAAACAACTCTGAATTACCTCGAAGGTCTTTAATTGTTCTTTCCAATGCTTCAATAGATTTCTTATTCGCCATAGTTTATTCATCCCAAATATTGATACCGCAACGTTTCAATAATTTTGCCGTTCCAGATGTTTTTGAAACGTTACATGTGGGAGATTCATCAACTTGGTAATTCAATGGCAATTTTTAAGCAGAATGTGCTGTGTAACCACCATCTAACAAAGTGGCTGCAATGCCAGAAGACGACTTTCAGTTTCTCAAAATGTTAACTTAAATTTGCAAAATTTTCATGCACGAAAAAAATGCATGTTTCGAAATGAAAGCAGTGTTCACTTAAAAGGCTATAACTCCTGAAGATGTGATTTATAATACCTAAGTAGCTAAATTAAAGTAATGGTTTGACTAAAATCGAATTGTAATGAACTTAAAACTAATTAAATTTCAGTTTTTCTCATGAACCAATACACATTTAAGACCGTTGATACATAAAAACCCTGATATTGATGTCACCTTCCACGTGAACGTTGCAGAAACAAAATCGGTTCACGCATTACAGAGCACATCAATTACTAACACAATGCAACTTATTTTTATATATATAGATAAGTAAATATGCCAAATAAGCAGCTAATTAAATTTTTAACTTATCAACAAATAGAAAAAAAACTTGTTTCATGAATACTGACTGCCGTATTAATAAAAAATTAAAATGGATTTTAAATGCATTTTAAGAAAAATTTTTATGAAAATTTTGCCTTAAAAGACATTTCAAACTTATATTATTTTTTTTTATGAATACGGCAGTAACTATATAATCCTTTTATAATTTCTTGTTTAATTTTCAAACCATAGTACTAATAATACCGTTCAATGTTAAACTGATAAAATCTTAATTTTTACAATGCAGTAAAAATATGTTTAAAATCTGTCTATGAATGAATCTGCTTCTCTCGCAACGTGAACGTATGTGCACTAAAGTGCAAGAGTCTGATTGGTTTGCTTTATTGACTGCATCAATCACCGCATTTCAATTGAAATTATTATGCCCAGAGAATAAAGACTCAGATTTTTTTTATGCACTTGGTCATTCACAAATACCAGGTTAATGTGAATGGCATTGATGGCGTAAAATGAAACAGTAAAGAATACACCATGGGCATCAGTACTGAATAAGGACACTTTGCTTTTCGTACTAAAATGCTTTCAATACTCTCCTAATTTGGAAATATTTTTGTCTGAATGATTTCGTTTTGTTAGTAAGAGTAAATGTGAAGTTATTTCTCAGAACTATTCAGGTATGCACGCAAATGTGTGTAAATTTTTTTTTATCAATTAATATCCTGTGATATTAACAGGCATGTGTAAGAATTTTTTATGAGGAAACATTAAGGTTCTGTAAAGTAAACTATATTGTTAGAGAAGAGGGAATAAAAAAAAGGATAAGTTACAGTGAATATAAAAAAAAAAAAAAAAAAACAAAAATATTGCATTTGATCTTAAAGAGGGTATTAACTAGAGTTGTCAATTATTCGCCTTTCAACTTTGTTCGAATAATTCAAATAATTGTTTTTGTTCGTTCGATCAAACGATTAAATCTAAAAAATTAATCGATTAATCGATGAGAATAACGAATAAATAAAATTATTTTTACAAAAAAATTACAAATTTTAAATAAGATACATCCTTCCATTCATCTACAACTATCGAAAATCTTCCATATTCTTTATTTTTTTCTCAAATCCGCTATTATTTATTCTTTTTTTGATGCACACAACTTTTCATCTTAACTCCATATGGTTGTATCACTTAAAGGAATCGTAAAACCCTTAATATTTAAATATTCGGCTACTAATTTAGATTTGCAGACCTTCCATCTTCAGCCTACAATTTCTTTTATAGAACAACTGCTGTCTCTCTTTTATGTATTTTTTCATTGGAACAAGTTCGGCATTTTTTGATTTCGTTGGATTATCTTCCATTCCATTGTGTTTAATGGTAATATTGTGAATCTTACACAAATGGTAAAGATATATAAAATTTAAAAAAATATATATAATACAATAACAACATTTTATACTATCATGATATGATTTATATAAATCAATTCTTTATTTTTTAGCTTTTTGATTATTTCTTAGTTTTTCACCCGAAAGTGAAAGACATTCTCTCTTGAAATTTTTTTAACGTTTGATTAAAAAAGAAAACAGCTGTCATAATTGTTTTTCAAAAATAAGTTTAATAAGAACATGAAATACATTTTTGAAAAACTATGAGTACTCAACACGGTTTTGCTTAGTCTAAGTTCATACGGCTCATGTTTTATTGACAAGATTCTTTCTTTTTCTTCTTTGAACATGAATTGGCGTTCAAATGATTCATGTCATGTTGACGACATGTTTTTTATTTTGTTTTATTTGATATTGAAAACAAAAACAAAAATAAAAAACGAATAAGAAAGCGAAACGTAAAGACAGTACATGCATCTTTGTACTCGTTTCTTTTCCCCTTTCCCTCTCGCCTATAAAGTAGCAATCTTGTCAATAAGCATGAGCCATATGAACACAGACTTACTAAACATTTAGATTAATTACAATCAGGGCTATGACTACAATATTTTTTACCTTCTATAAATTCTTTGCTTTAATTAATGGCCTGTTCGTCGATTTCGAACGAAGACTTCGTTCGCTTAACTTACATTTAAAGCAAAAATAAATTATTAAATATTGTTTTTGTTTTACAGTCTTTACAGGTCATTAATTAAAAAAAAAAATTGTTCGATTAATTGACATTTATTAATCGATTTATTCGTTATTCGAAAATCGCCATTTTAAAATTATTCGAACAAGAGTTGGTTTTTGTTTGATCGATTAATTGAATTATTCTAAATCGGCTGACAACTCTAGTATTAACACAAAATAGAAAAATTTTCTGTGAAGTTAAATAATTTTTAATTCAAAATTAAAGTAATGTAAAAACTAATTTTTAAAGTAGTTGTTTTATTACCAAAAAGTTGGCAAAATAGCACGATATTTTTGCAGCAAGTAGTGAACAAATTAATCATTTTTGTTAATACCTTCTTTACGAACAAGTGCGTTATGTATCTTAAACATAATATTTTATATCTGACATAAGAATTCATAGTCATTTAAAACTGTGCCTACTTTAATGACAATATTCCGTAATTTTTTGTTGCGGTTTTAGGCGAGACGCTTTATGTGGAACATGGTGAATTCTGCACTGATGACAAAAAAGTTTGGCAGTGTGATCTATAGTCCTATACATTTTAGTTTACAAGATTTTTTTTAACAAGGTTTCGTTTAAATGTGCTAAATTCCTATTTCATACTATTGATAAACAGACATAAAAGGAAAAGTTAGAAGGAATAGCTTACCTATGCGCATTTCACTGGTTGCTTAGGCCACATCGTCATGAAAATTCATCCAAAGATTTAAAAAAACTAAAGATATTACACAAATAAAACTGTTAAGCAAATGAGAATTATTAGCACCAGTTTTACTTGTAATAATAGCAAAGCTTAAACACAAACAAAAACAATAACCAGTTTATCCTTTCTTACAGTCCCGACCACAATTGTTTGATTTTTTGTCAACACTAAGTGGGTAAAGAAAAAACGAAAATAAAAACAATTACTTTATTTTTTACCCAAAATAGAATTGTATCACCGTATGGTTACTTAGCGACGCTAGCCATGCAAATAAATTGGTTAAATTATAAAAAATATGTCAGTACCCATTGCACAGAAAGTATTCCGCTTAGTACACTGTAGAATGTAGAAATCTCTATTTTTAATTTTGATAGTTATCTGAAACTAGCTGTTCAACATTCCAAGATAACCCTCAAAAAAAAAAAAAAAAAATCAAAATATGTAATAATATATATTCTACAGATGTCGAGCGTTTCCTGAATGAAAAAAGTACAGTTCGAAAGAGTGGCAAGTGCACAGATCCCCTTAACTTAAGAATTTAATAAAAGTGTGCACAAAAAGACTAAGAAAGTTACTGCAGACTCAGAAAACGAGTTCCCTGGAATAATATCTAAAGGAACTTGATGCAGCTCCACAATCAGACTACTCAGTATGGCGTGCAGCTAGAAATCCAACAGAACAATTGTATCTAAGCCGCCATTAAGAAAGTTGAATGGTTGTTGGGCAAGAAATAATGTTGAAAAAGGAAATCTCTTTGCTAATCATTAGAAAAACGTGTTTAACCCAAACATATCTCAGGATATTGCAGTCGAGTTACAGCTTGTTAATCTGAGAGCAGCTATTCCACTAAGATTTTAGGCGGCATGAAATAACCCCCCAAAATGTAACCCAAAAAAAAAATTAAACAACCCCCCAAAGCGTGGGGCCTTACTTCATATGCAATAAAGCTCCAATTTTTAAAATGAAATTAGCCCCCAACGAAATAAAATAACGCCCCAAACATAAATGAAATAATTCCCTAATTTTTGGGGGCTTATTTCATATGAAATAAAACTCAATTTCTGAAATGAACAGTTTTGCTTTAAAGAATCACGCGATAGCTATCATGGCATGATATATCATACACAAGCTTCGCCAACTAAGGCTTTTCTGCATAGCGCAATGACTTTTTCCTCTATGGTATAACAAACACCGGCTTTGCTAACTAAAGCTCTCTGCATAGTGCCAGGATTTTCTCCTCTATATTAAAAAAAATACCGACTCTACCCGGCTACGCAGAAAAGCTTTAGTAAGCGAAGCCGGTGTTTGGTATACCATATCGCAGAAAACTGTTGCGCGGGGCCGAAGGCCGGTTATGCAGGGAAGCTTTATTTATCGAAGCCGGTGTTCTGTATACCAAAGTGGATAAATCCTTGCGCCAAAAAACGTTTTCATAATAAATTTGAAAATGAAATAATCCCCCAAAAAATATATTGGGACTTTATTTCATAATGATTTTTTGGGGGATAAATTCATATGAAATACCACCCCAATTAAAAAAATGAAATGACCCACCAAAATCGTTTTTGTTGTTCTCTGTAAAAACTTTTAGGGGGTTATATTTTGGGGGGGGGGGGGTTATTTCATGCCGACAAGGTTTTAGTTAAGATATATAGAAACGGCTATTTGTGACTTAAACACCAAGGAGGATCAGTAACAAAATTATTTTGTAGCTAGCTCGCATAGCATTGAAAATTCTTCTTTTTATTTTTAATGCTATTTTACGCATTTTTTTTACTAGTATTAGGATAAGATGGGATAATATATGAAGATTCAATAAATAAATAACGAAAAGAAAAAAATATATGAAGATATATATGTAGATTCAAAAAATAGAAAAATGAAAAAACAGCAATATTTTTGTTTAAGCTTTGATATTGTTACAAGTAAACTGGGGTTTATAATTCTTATTCGCTTAACAGTTTTATTTGGTTAAATATCTTAAGTTTTTCTAAAATCGTTGGAATACAAAATTTTAATTTAAAAAGATTTTGTTATTCGTGCTTAATTCCTAATTGTTATTCTTGATAAAAACAATGAAATTTATTGTTCATGGGATAAGCTATTCTTTTGCGCATTTAACTGGTTGCTTAGGCCAGATCGTCAGGAAACTTCATCCATAAAGATTTTAGAAAAACTAAAGATAATAAACCAAATAAAACTGTTAAACGTATAAGAATTATAAGTAACAGTTCTACTTGTAACAATATCAAAGTTTAAACAAAAAAACATCAACAATAAACAGTGAGTTTATCTCTTCTACTCTTCATTCTCCACTACAATTGATTGGAATTCTTCCAACATTAATTGTAGTTGTAAGTAGGTTAAGAAAAAACAAAATGAAAGCAAAACCAACTTGCAAAAGCATGTTTGCCAGTTTTAGTGTTTTTAAGCCGTGCACTTGCTTGTTTATTATCAAAGAAATTTTTGGGAATGAAAACTTTTAATTTAAAAAGATTTTGTTATTCGTGCTTAAATCCCAATTTTTATTCTTGTTAAACACTGAAATTTATTATAATCTTTATGGATGAAGTTTCCTGACGATCTGTGTTTTTATCAAGAATAAAAATTGGGAATTAAGCACGAATAACAAAATCTTTTAAATTGTTAACTAATCTTTATAAAAACCGACGTCAGCACTAAAATTGGTTGCGGTTTAAAGCGATATTTAATTATTGATCGACAATCAGAAAGTTTTATGCTTTTTTTGAATATCACGATTCGTAACAGTTTAAGCCGAACTTAAATGATTTTCAGGATGGGGATTTCTATTGAAGTCATGGTAAGTTATGAGCCAATCATCCCAAAATTCTGCAGGGTGATTTCTGTTATTAAAAAACATAAATTTCAATACAGCAATGAAATTAGATTAAGCGTTTAGAGTGAATTTCAGCAAACTGCTCAATATGGGATCTTAGTTAAATAATGGTAAATAACCCGTATATCACAAAATTGCATGACGTTTTTTCTGGCCATAGGAAGTAATTTGGAATTTTACCGCAATATTTATTCTGCTACGGTTTAAGGTAAATACGCTTTAACTTTTTCCCAGTGTGGGCTTTCTATATGGCCTATGGCTAATTATAGACCGATCATTACGAACGAAATTTGTTTGTGTGATTTCTAGTCTTTTAAAACTGTGAATTATTAAATTTAATTATGATATTATTATGATATCATTATTTATTACGGTGTTAGCCGTTCTAAACTGTTTTCCGGGAATAGACCATACATGGGGTCTATAGAGAATTATGGACCGATCTTCACGAAATTAAATACTATGATTTCGAGTTGCATAAAACGAATTTGTGTGAAATCTTACATCATTTCATGCATTAACACACCATTTATATTAGTTTTTGTAACATGATTAAGGTGGTTTCACATATTGTTTTATAGCTCTGATCCTACTGAACCGATTAAGCTGGATTTCAATCCCAAACTGCTTAGGATAACCATAAGCAATTTAATACCAAGTTTGTTCATTTCTTTTGAGTTTTTCGAAAGTGAGCGTGTTTTCAACAGATGGACATGGCTAAATTGAATTAGAATTACTCGAGGAGCCGGAATATATGTACAGAATGACAAAGTAAGTCATTCACTACTAGTGATGGTTAAGGGTATAAAAAGTATTTTCGAATTTTAAGTTAATACACCCTTTATGATCAAATGCGATATTTATGTTTTGCCTTTACAACCTAAAATAATTAAAAATTCTCTTATTTTTCATTTCACTATGTAGGGCGGCTTAATATAATTATAAAAAACAAACAATAACTATCGCTGCTTTCAGCTCCTACATGACTGCAATGTGCACAGTTAACTTAAACTTTTCAACTATGCAAACAAGATAATGTCACAGTTGAAGGACATTTCTATAATATTAACGCAAGCTCCTTCATGTCTGCTTGCAAAAGAGTTAAAACTCAGGAAAAATAAAAATGGAACTGGAAAAAAATTTACATCAATATGTAAAAAAAAATGCAAAAATCAGAATGACACATTAATTGATAAGTTGCCTCATTGAATTTGAAATATTGAAATTGTATGTTTGCGAATAGTGACATACTTGCATAAGAGTTTGCTCTATTGAGTTCTCATACTTGTGATACAATAATAATTTTCCAATTTAAAATGTATGTAAATGCTTGAAAAATGCAAAAAAACATAAATTTGTTTAAGCTAGAGAAACAAAACACAAAAAGAAAATGTTCATTAAAAAAATATTGTAATTAAATTTTTCTTATAATCGATTTTTTTTTGCATATTTTCCATTTCAAAATCTGATAAGCATTAAGCAATTTTTCATAAATTCAACTGCGGTATTTTTGATTTATAATTCTAGAAACAACCACTAGCATTTGTTCACGTTCAGGTTCGAAGGTCATTTATTAAATCTACAAAAATAATTTATTAATTCTTTTTACTTCAAACAAATTTTATATTTTTTCTTATTTTTAGGTAGTATTTACCCTGCGGGAAATTTGTGTCTATTGATCTTAATGTACCTATCCCGTGACCAGTGAACACAATATTGTAATAAAAAGGAACGAATTGTGATAGGTGAAAACACGACACATCACCTAACTGGTGATAATGTGTTTAAAAAGTATCTACTCCATAGGAAAGGTAATTGACACAAAACTAGTCATGTGACTGGATTTTGTGCGGGTAGTGGCTGATTCTATCTGCTTCTATTACTTTATATGAAGGGGACCATTCAGTGACCTGTCACGAAGTGTCAAAAAGGCGCAAATTAACCCCCTCCTAGGACATCGCCATGTTAAGGTGACAAGTCCCCTTCATATAAAGTGTTAGAACTAGAACCGGTGCATACCACTTTAGAACTGTCACGTGACAAGTTTGGTGTTAGTTCCTTTTCCTCTAGGGCTAGTCATGTGACTGTATTTTGTGCGGGTAGTGGCTGATTCTGTCTGCTTCTATTACTTTATATTAAGGGGACCATTCAGTGACCTGTCACGAAGTGTTAAAAAGGCGCAAATTAACCCCCTCCTAGGACATCGCCATGATTAAGTGACAAGTCCCCTTCATATAAAGTGTTAGAACTAGAACCGGTCCCTACCACTTCAGAACTGTCACGTGACAAGTTTGGTGTTAGTTCCTTTTCCTCTAAGGTACTAATAGAATGACTGATCCATAAATATTGATTTACCTTTTTCTGCAAACAAAAAAAAAAAAAAAATTATAAAAATTGATTTATTTTCATACTTTTGATTTTCATTATTTATGTCTGCATTCTCTGAAATACATCCAATATGCAATTAACCCTACTCACACATTCAGAAGTTTATACAGCTACTCACAACATTAGTGGGACACATTGCAAAAGTCTTATGTTGGCATGTTTGATACTAAAAACGAAATCTTAAGATTAATGTAAGAATGTTTAGTTAATATGCAGGCTTTTTTGTGGTTTCAAAAGGATGGTGCCAGTTGCCGCACAACAAGAGAAGCAATGGATCTTTTGAAAGAAAAGTTGGAAAATCGTGCTATTTTCCGTAGAAGAGGAGTGCATTGGCCACTTAGATCGTGCGATTTGACACCTTTAGACTAGTTTTTGTGGGGTTTTTTTAAAATCCCAAGTGTACAACAATAATCCCACAACAGTTCAATAGATTTCTGATTTAAATTCAAAATAGCACACTGAATTATGAAAGGTTCTTCAGAACAGTCGTATTTTTTCATGTTATTATTATAATAAGACATATGACTTTATGACAACTTGTGAATTCCCTAATCGTTTTGTTCAATTGAAAATTCCTAGAATTGGATTTTGTATAAATAAGAAATGCATTTGTTAAAATAATTATTTGATATTGATGAGGATGAGTTGTTTTTCTTATTGTGTGTTCCCAATAATGGTTATTATGAAATGAGTTTTTTTATAATCCATTCCAAAAAGTGCATACAAATAACTGTAAAAATATATCATATGGGCATTTCCATGAGAATCTCAACCACGACTCAAAAAATTAAAACGATTGAAACTTTTTTTCAAATATGGTAGAAAGGAAAAAACACCCAAACTTCACTATGCCGAGGTACTTATAGCTTATTACAATTTTTAAAAAGCAAAAAATAATAGTTTTAACTCACTTTCCCATTGATTAATTTTTAGTAACTGCAATTGACAATTTTTAATATTCTGCCAATTAAATACATATACTGGCAACCCTGGAATTATGATTTGGATGCTATTCTAATGTCACGTACGTGGTGGGAAAACATCATTTACATGACCGTGTTAGGTCATCTGCTGGTTTACGTAGTGTGTGACCTAGCCAGTTCCACTTACGTCTTAGTATTTCGGTGCGAAGAGGAGCTTGTTTTGTGACTGTCAATAGGTCGAGGTTGGATATCACATTTGGCAAAAATATTTTCAAAATGTTCCTCAGACATTTATTGGTAAAAACTTGAATTGAAGTTATGTCGCGCGCAGCAGCATTCCAAGTTTTACATCCATACAATAGGGTTGACTTTACACTGGAGTTGAATAAGCGGATTTTCGTTGTAGTTGATATATGAGAAGCCTTCCATACAGGACGCAGGAGGCCAAAGTACCGCCGGCCACAGTTGATACGGTTTACTATATCCTCACTTGATCCTCCATTGTTGCTGATAATACTGCCGAGAAAGCAGAAGCTGTTAATATCCTGAAGCACGGTGCTATTCATCTCAAGGTGCTGCTTGTTGTCGGTGTTCACACGCATGGATTAAGTCTTGGATATGTTTATTTTCAGTCCTGCTTTCGCTGTCGCCGCTTCTAGCAGCTTTAGCTTTCGAGACATGTCGCTGTACGTGTGTGCCAGGATACTGATGTCATCAGCGTAATCTAAATCACCTAGCCGCTTGTGTAGGCTCCATTGAATTCCAGAGGAGTTTTCTGTTGCAGTCTTCATCACCACATCAAGAACGATGTTGAAAAGTAGAGGTGACATAACGCAACCCTGCCGCACCCTGGTGTTTACATTTATTTTATTGCCAAGATTGTCTTTATGGAGTACTCTACATGTAAACCCATTGTATAGAACTTCTAATAAGCGAGACAAGTTTCGGTGTGGTGCCTTTGCATTCTAATGCATTCCATATGGTGTGATGGGCGAGCTTATCAAATGCTTTATGGAAGTCTATGAGAACTAGATATTAGGGGGATCTACACTCCACAGACTGTTCAACGATTACTCTTAGGGTATTCACTTGGTCCACACAGGATTTTCGTGGTCGAAAGCCAGCTTGTCGGAGAGCTGGTTCCAAGGCACTTAGTCGGCCTGTGATGATATGCGCTGCCACCTTATTTACCATACTCAGAAGATTAATTCCTCTCCAGATGTTTAATTCCGACAAATTTTCCTTTTTTGGTACTTTCACAATGATTCCCTCCTTAAGCTCATCATGCAGGCACTCCGTTTAATCCGGATTAATCGCGCACTGACATTGGGATCTGCTTTTAACATTTCTGGCGCGATGTTGTCGGTTCCCGGGGCTTTGTTAAGCTTTAAGGCCTTGATAGCTTTGCTTACTTCCATCAGTGATGGTCTTTCAGTGGCTATATCAGGCCTTACCGGATGTCCTGCACAGTTGCATATATTTACGTTGGGTTGACTTGGTGTCTTAAGGTGTTCCGTGTAGTGGTTTGTCCAAATCTCCAGTTGTTGTGTTTTTGCACCACTAGTTCCTTATAAATGTTGGAAAAGGAAAAATATGGGGTTTAATGTGAAAAAAGAAGAAAACCCTCCCACAATTCGCAGATCTTCGCATTTTTTTACATCCACCACAAACTCACTTCCCTTTTATGTCACGTACGAAATGCACTTATTTTGCTCGATATTTTGGACAACAAGTTACCGAATTTATTAATTTTTTTTTAATTTATAGTACCTTCTAAATGAAAAATAATGATGAAAAAAATTTTCTAGTTAATACTATTTTTGCAAAATTTCTATCTCTCTGAAGGCGTACAAATGTCACGAACGATGACATGGAAATGCCCATATGACTGTAATAATTTATCTTTAATTATCTTAAATTGCTAAAAAAAATCCGATGCAAAATAATTGTACTGCCAGTTTTTGAAAATAAAAAGTTTCTGTAGTATATAGTATGGCAACTTTGATGACTATGAGATGTCCCACTTAAAGTGTGAGTAGCTGTACCTATACAAAATTCGCTTGTAGATGTAAATTCTGCAACGTAGCTGGCATAAACTTTTTGCGTACATACTTTTTTGCATAAAAAACTTAAATGAAATCGAATTTTTAATTGCTTCAATGGTAAATATGTTTTATTATTTATAATGATTTCTTCGTAATGCAAACAAAACAATGAGAAAAAAACAACTGAAAATAAAAACAAGTTAGAGTGCTATATTCGGCTGTGCCGAATCTTTGATACCCTCCACCGACAGTTCGAATGTTTAAGGAGTAATATCTGTATGATGTTATTATTATCTTAAACTGTGACGATTTGTTATTAATTATGGATTTAGGCGTACTAAACTGTTTTCCGGGAGTAGGGTTTATATGGGGCCCAGGGTAAATTATGGACCGATCTTCACGAAATTACACAGTTTTATTTCTTGTCCTATAAAACTTTGATGTACAAAATTTTGTTATGATAGCATTATTTTTTACGGATTTAGGCGTACTAAACTGTTTTCCGGGAGTAAGGTTTATATGGGGCCCAGGGTAAGTTATGGACCGATCTTCACGAAATAACACAATTTTATTTCTTGTCTAATAAAATTCTGATGTACCAAATTTTGAGTTTTTCGAAAGTGAGCGTGTTTTCAACAGACGGACAGACGGACAGACAGACGGACATGGCTAAATCGACTTAAAATTACTCAAGGACCCAGAATATATATACTTTATATTGTCTGAGATGAATAGTAAAAAAGTTTCACACGGAATGACAAACTGAATATACCCTCTTCACAACTAATTGTGGTGGAGGGTATAATAAAAAAAATGCCCGACCATTTGATGCCCTACAGCAAAGTGTTTTGCAAAAAAATGTTCGCGAGACACAATAAGAGACTTCAATGAAATTAAAGAAGAAACTATATAAAATTATAAATTAGTGAACATATAAAGATACTAGTTTATTTAATATCGGGTGATTTTTTAGCTTTTATATTTTTGGCAACACTGATTTAAACAGCTGTCGCACGTTTCGTGTTTTGTTTCACATCTTCAGTTTGGTCTATAATTTAACCATGAATCGTCTTACAAACGAACAACGCTTGCAAATTATTGAATTTTATTATCAAAATGCGTGCTCTGTTAAGAAACTTCATCGCGCGCTTCTTTCATTTTATGGTCAGTTTAATCGACCCACTGAAGCGGCTATTCGGGCTATTATGACTAAATTTCACACCAAATTTACATTGTTGGACATTAAACCACCAACACGCTTACGTAGAGTGCGAAGTGAAGAAAATATGGCAGCTGTATCGGCTAGTGTTAATAATGACCATCAATTATCGATTCGTCGCCGTTCGCAGAAATTGGGCCTCTGTTACTCATCAACGTGAGATAATATCCAACTTTTTTTTTGCCCAAAATGCAAGAGCTTGACTTGCATGATATGTGGTTTCAACACGACGGTGCCACATGTCACACAACGCGCTTAACAATGGACTTGTTGAGAGGCGAGATCGTGCGATTTAACGCCTTTTGACTATTTTTTGTGGGGTTATGTTAAAGATCATGTCTATACACACATGCTCGCTTCAATTGTCGCATTGGAAGACAACATTGAAGCATTTATTCATGAGATACCGGCCGAAATGTTGGAAAGACAATGCCAAAATTGGACCAAGCGGATGGACCGTTTGAGACGCAGTCACGGTCAACATTTGCATGAAATAATCCCCAAACATTAAACTATATGGACCGTACTATCGATTCAAATAAAGATTTCATGCATTTTTCTGAATTTTATGGGTTTTTTTTTAAACTTTCCTATAGCTACTGAAAAATCACCCATGAGATTATAAAGCAGACTAAACATAATGCTTACCGTCTACATTATTAAAAATCTAGTCTAGAAAATGAAATGAAGAGTTAGTCTAAAATTTTAGAAAACAAGGGGTCAATATACAGGTAAAATTACCTTGCAAATGATAAGATAAAAATTTTGTTTATATCCGATATACGGATAAAACTAATGAGGGGCCTTTCGTCCACTTTGAGATAAAATCCTTTGGTATATTAAAAAAGACATATCTGCCATTAAATTACCAATAAATTAAATATTACCAATTCATTAATAAGCTCTAGACAAAAGTTAATAATAAATAGAAAATTTTTTTATTTGCGTTGTTAAACGAATGTTTGAAATAATAACAAAAGTTATTTATTGAAAAATTTCTGAAAATTATCAGCTTGATGAAATCACAATTTAAAGTAAAAATAAATATAAATTTTTTACTTTGTAAAATTCAAATATTATTAAGTTTATTAATTCAGGGAACTATAAATAAAATGTTTTTTACCTTAAAATTTTTTTGCCTTAAAATCAATTATCTAGATTTATGAATTTTTTACTAACAATTTACATTTTACAGAATTTTTGTTTTTGATTTGTTACCATTTAAATCAATTTATGGAATATTTTTTGTTATTCTTGTTGTTGTGGTTGTTGTTTTAGAAACGGAAATACTTTCATTATTGTCTTATGATTTGCTAAAGTATTACTTAATATGCGCTTTATACTTTCCTTCGTGTATCCGGTTGCTATTTATCATACGAATTGAAGTGCATACAATCAAACACACTCAGCTTTAATATTACTTTAACTTGTGCATGTATATTGCAGCCAGTTGTAGTGCCACTTAATGTTGATTGCAACAACTGGAACTGTGTTTAGTGTGCTACAACTTACTAAAACTTAAACTAAGCAAATGCTAGCAAAAGCCGTTGGTAGAGCAATTTTAGCAATGCAATAAGGTTTTGAATTTTATTTGTCTCCCCCTTTTTTTTGTTCTACCATAACGTTTATTTGTAGTTGTTTGTTGCTGTTGTTGTTCAAGCAATTCATTTAAGTCCATATCGAATGCAATAAACAATTGTATAAAATTTCCATAATGCAAACAAACAAACAAACACACACACACAGATACACATCTACCATCAGACGGACTTAGTATTTGTTGGTAAGATACTTGTATACTGATTCAAATGTATACACACAAATACTCATGTAAATACCAATACACACATAGTGATATTTACAAACAATTGTATATCCCTTTTAGTACAGTGCTAAAAAATCATTTTTCATTTGTTTTCATTTCCGTTTTTATGAAACATTCTCTGATTTCTTCATTGTTTCCGTTTCGCATTTGCTTGAATTGTTAAATATTGTTTTTTTTTACCTTATTTTGAGTTTTTTTTTTTTTATGCTTGTTTTTTTTTAGATTAAGCTAGATATCAACAACAGTAACAACAACACCAGTAAGAAACTTAACTTAAATGGCAACAATAGCTACAACAATACTATTACTGTATCATTCATGGGAGAAATGAAAAAAACAAATATTTTGTTAGTGTTTCTTTATTGAAGCTTTTCTTAAAGCCAGTTATTTCTTTTTATACAGATTTGTTAGAAGCTTTATTCTTTGTTTTTGTAGAAATTATGTAAAGGTAATATTTGCTAGAGAGCCGACTAGAGCATTGTTAAAACTTTAGATGAAGGTTACGTTCCTTGGGCAGCCATCAAGAGACAGATTACTTGGGTCCTTAAGTAATCCCTATGTGATACCAAGCGTCAATGCCCATCCTACAGAGCAGTTACTCAATGGGTGTCACTGAAGAGTTCAACCAGTTGGTCTTCTCCATGAAGAAAAAAATTAGTTTAGTGCTATCTTCGATAGATCATCCAAAATGGCAAACACCAGTTTTCCCAAGCACTTTTTCCAATGTTCCGATTTTCAGCACATTGACTCTGTTTCGTCTTTCTTCTCGTCATGACAACTGCTGCAGTGGGAATTAAATTCCAGAACGAGTATCCAAAGGTAACTTAAACTACTATTCTATTCTGGTCCCTGTTGAACCTAAGTAGGGAGTCAGTTCTCTTTTCATTAAAGACAGGCCACAATGCCCTAGATACGGAGCATTTTGATTCACGAATCTACCCCAAATGCGCAAGTCTGTAAGTCTCACGCTTGAGAAATGACTTATAGAGAGCAATTGAAAAGTCAACCAATTGATTTATGATTGTGCCATCCAGAGGAATACCCGTTTGCAAGCTAATTTGCTATGTGGTTACCCGGATACTTTGCATGGCCAGTTACCCGCATTAGCGCCATCTTTCAATGCTTCGCAATTTTATTTAAGGACATCTGGCATTCTGCAGTAAACTAAGATTTTTTATGGACACCTGCTAAGGAAGCAATGACAGCATTGCTATCAGTTAGTAAGCGTATATCCTTCGATATGCAAAGACACCTAAGCCAGTAAGTGACCCGCCTTATGACCGTCTGCAGGACACTACACTCCGCTACCGCTATGAAGAAACTCTCGCCAAGTCTTCTGCCCTTCTCATGTCATGTGTCATGTGTGCTGCGTATTTCGCACCTTAGTAGTACACCCCGTCAGGGACAAGCGCGTGGTTGAGTATCCTGGCGTGCCAATTATATTTGTGAGAGAATGACTAGACTAAAGCCAGAGATATTAGAACAGGTTTAAAAACTATACCAAAGACTACGCAAGATCTAAGATACAATACTAGGTTCTAAATCAGAAACTCAAACAGCGAATGAACAGGATGGCCCAAAAGTAGCAAATGTTCTAAAACTTTATAGCTTAAATACTATTTTTGTAGAGTTGTAAAGAAAACTTGAAAAATTGAAATTGGGTGGGCACAATAATGAAGTTTTATTAAAAAAATAGTCGATCATATACCCGTTTTTTAATGTAAAAACTGGTAGCAATAATAAATCGTCTGATTGCATGCTACCCACATCACGTAAATTCTGTGATGTTACTTAAGTTGTTGCTCCAAATTTTATTTCACATTCAAAAAAGATTAGAAAAAGGTAATATAACTTTCTGAAAAATTATACAAAATAATGGAAACTTTGCGCATGGGTACTTTTGAACATGGAAATCTTAAAGTTAGTATTTAGGCTGAAGTCAACTAAAGCACATTTTTTTTTTACCACAGATATTTTTCAAAGAGATCATACATATTAGATTAACCATCAGCGTTTAAAAAACTGCAGTCAAAGTGGGAAAACCACCTTTCTTTCACTTCTTTATTTGTTACCGCCAAAAAAAAAAAAACCGTTGCTTTTACTTCTGATTCATTAAATGTTAAAGCGAAAAGTTGTACACAAATTTTCGTGTTTGGTTCGACGGTTTTTGGTTTCGACTGCAGCTTTTTAAGCCCTAAAAATCATACATAGAAATAATCAGCCATGTCACAGAGTACAATTCCGTTCGGAGACGGAATTCATTCCGTATTTTGGTGCTTCAGAAAATGCCGAAAAAATGTTTCGGAATGAAACCATTTTTGTTTTCATGAACGGTATGGAAGTTGTCTGTATCTGAAAGGCCATAAAACTATCAAAATACACTTTCTATCAACAAACAAATATGTTTTCTTCAATTCCGAACGGAATTGTACTCTGTGACATGGCCCAATATAACAGATTCCACTGATATTTCTTTACATTTTTCTATGTAAAATTCCCACATTTTTTTCAAAGTCATAGCACACTTTAAGTAGGGGGTGCTTTAAACCATGGGAGGTAAGGCCATGATGGCTTTATTGCTCAATAGAATGGGAGATAAAGCCGTAATGTTCTTATTGCCCAATCATTGAGAGGTAAGGTCATATGTAAAATTTTGCGAAGTGAGAGATATAGCCATATTTTTTTTCCCAAATGAGAGGCAAAGCCATATTTTTCCAAAATATTGTTACGCATGGTGTCAACATTCTGTAAAATAGAAAATCTTTAGTTATCATTGAAAAACATTTTTTTATTCTTGTGACGCACGCAGGAAAATTTTATTCAGCGAAGCCACCTGCCGCGTCCTACTGGAGGAAAAAACCTCTAAGCGCGGCCGCAGGCCTCCAAGTAGAAAAACTTTAGTATGCGAAGCCAGATTTCAATACTTAACTTTAGTAAAAGGGAAAATCATTACCTCTTAATTATAAAAATATGAAAACTATTAATCAATGTAAAATGGAAAAGTTCTTTAAAACTGAAATGAGAGATGAAGCCATTTCCTAATATTACTAATGTGTCCTAAGGCCATGATGGCTTTGCCTCCCATTCGAATGGAAAAAAAAGGCTTTATCTCTCTTTTGAATGGGAGATAAAGCCATCATGGTCTTGCCTCCCATGGTATAAAAGCAGCCCCCACCCCCCCCCCCCCCCTTTGAGTATTCTCGGTAAGATTAAAGCTTACAGAAATAAAACAAAGTTCTTAATGCTAAATAGGACCTTAAATAAATAAATTAGCTTAATCTCTGAGTTAAAGTCTATCTTAGCGAGAACTTCCATTTAAAGATGGCACATTAAACTGCGTGTTCGCGAAAATTTAATTACAACGTAGTTGGAACTATTTTAAACTGAAACTAAAGACTGCATTTTGACCCGAAATTTTCGTTGGACCTTTTGTTCTAAGGGCTCGATTAGACTAAAAACTGGATTGGAGACTTACTGGACAAGAGATTACACTAGAACCTAGTCAACAAACTGGACGAGTTCTTTGACTAGATAGTAGATGAATGGTATTATGTGTATAAATAATATTGTTACGTTACAAAGCAAAACAGCAATTTATCGATTCGGAAAATTTGCCTTATTTTTTGAAGAACTTACGTTTTAAGACTCTGATTTAATAGTTCTTCTTCCTGTATGATAAAGGTCGTTTACTTAAGAATATTTTTTTTTATTCCTTCGCTACTTTACTGTATTCTTTTGTTGTTTCACAAAGTTCTCTTAGTTGCTTATTGTCAATGTTGTTTTTGTTTTTCTCAACTTTTACTATGGGGTTTGCAGTGGCAGTTTTGACGTTTGACAAAATGTTAAGTGACAGGTGCAACAATAGCATAAGTAAAGAGCCAATGCCTGAAAGTCATCTAGAAAATGAATCAAAAAAGCTTTTATATAAAAAAAAAAAATGTTTAAAAGGTAGAATTTGAACAGTAAAATAAGAAAAAAACTCTAAAAGAGTTAAAGTACACAAAGTCAAACAAACACATGCCCACACATTTATGTTATAGAGAAAATAAGTTATTTTTTTGTAGTTGTTGTTACTTATTCAAATGGAAGTTTAAGTTAAAATTGGCAAGTGACAGTTGCATCAAAAGTATTTAAAATAGTTTTGTGACAGTGTAGTAGCGTAAGGTATACTGGTAATTTTAAATTGAAAAAGGTAAAAAAATTAAATTCTTTGGTAAAACGTAATACTTGAAGCAAAAGACAAATAACTCGACTCTCATCAATAAGTCAATATAATACAAAGAGTAATGTAAAGTGTTCATGGAAAAAAAGATAATTTTAGCCCAGAAGTAACAACTTTAGATATCACTTAGGGGGTAATTTTGTTGTTCACTTCACCTTGCGTTGAGAAAATTTTCATATAAAATTTTTTGAATTTTCAAAATTTCAAAAAATTTTATATGAAATTTTTCTCAACGCAAGGTGAAGTGAACAACAAAATTACCCCCTTAGAAATTCCAAACAAAAGGTTTTTGTTTTTTTTTTTGGAATTGTATGGCATATCAAACTGTTTGCCATAAATTTTGGATTTTTTATACACACACACACACACACATGTTGTTTGTTGTTTTAAATTACAGGAATGTTTATACCCTGAAGGAAACCTGGGTGCAAGTGTCTCCAAGTCACCAGTTTTGGCAACTGTTTTAGTGACATCGTAAACGCAGTGTCTACACTACACTAGACATGCCACTATATTTGCCTTTAATACAAATCATGCATCAATAACAAAAGAGAAGTATAATAATAATAGTAAAAGCAATATCATAACAAGTTAGAGTGCTATATTCGGCTGTGCCGAATCTTTGATACCCTCCACCGACAATTCGAATGTTTTAGAAGTGACATCTGTATGATGTCTATTTATTATTATAATCTTTGTAAAAACAGACATCTGCATTAAAATTTGTTGCGGTTTAAACCTACATTAAATTATTGACCGACAATCAGAAAGTTTAATTTTTTTTTTATTTTATTAAATACTTTAATAAATTCTTCAAGCTTAAGGTCACTTATTTATAAAATTAATTAAAATATTTTTATTTTCAATATTTCGATAAAAAAAAGGTCGAAGAAATAGGACTATAATTTTTTTTTTTTAGCAATTTTTACTAGCTTGAGTAAAATATCATGATTCGTAACTGTTTGTGCCGAAACTAAATGATTTTCAGGAGGGCAGTTTATATTGAAGCCACGGTAAGCAATGAGCCAATCATCCCAAAATTCTGCAGAGTGATTTCTGGTATTAAAAACCATACATTTCAATACAGCGGTGCAATAAGTTTTACCGTTTGCAGTGAATATCAGAAGGCTTCTAATATGGGATTTAAGGTAAATTATGGACCGTATATCACAAAATTACATAACATTTTTTGTTGGCCATATGAAGCTAAGCTAGAAGAAAGTTTACCGCAATATGTATCTATATCTGCTACGGTTTTAGGCGTATTCACCCTAGGCCCCATGCTTAGGGTGAATTATGAACCGATCTTCACGAAATTTCACAGTGTCATTTATAGTCCTATAAAACTGTGATGTACCAATTTCTATTATGATAGCATTGTTAATTACGTTTTTTTGGCGTAATAAACGGGTTTCCCTCAGTAGGATTTATATGGGGCCTATGGTAAATTACCGAGTAAAAAATGTGCTCCAAAAGGAGCAGGTTTTATATATGAATTCATACTTCAAATCGCTTCAAACCTGCTGATGGGATGCCTGATTTTTGTATGTGGTGTTCCCGGTTTGGAGGACGTTTTTCTCTTAACATACAAACAAAGCACTCCTAAAGTGCCTTTTTAATGGCTAACTATATTAACATATTCATTAATGTTTTACCTTTTCTTGTTTAAATGCATTTTTCAATCATTTTCGCAAATCATAATATATTTTTTTTTTCGCTTTAAAACCTAAAATATCAGCTTTTTTGTATATTTTTTTCTTTATCATTTACTGCTGTATAAGAGCTCTCTTACTGAAGCGCTCGATTATGCTCTTTTTCTCTTAAGTGCTTCAAAACACCCAAATTTTTTTACTGGGTATGGACCGTTCTTCACAAAGTTTCACAGTGTCATGTCTCGTTCTATAAAACTGTGATGTACCAAATTATAGCATTATTTTCTACGGTTTTAGACGTACTAAACTGTTTTTCGGAGGGTTTCTATGGGGCCTAGGGTAAATTATAAACCGATCTTCACGAAATTTTTCAGCGTGATTTCCAGTCGAACAAAACGAATTTTTGCAAAATCGTATACCATTCTGTGCATTATTCCACCATTTATGTTAGTTTTTGTAACAAAATTATCAATTTTTTTTTGGGTGGTGGTTCCACATTGTGATTCTTAGCTGTGATCTTACTGAATTTTGCTGGATTTCAATCTCAAGCTGTTAAGGATTACGACAAGAAATTTGATACCAAGCTTGTTTATTTCTTTTGAGTTGTTCGAAAGTGAGCGTGTTTTCAACAGACGGACAGACAGATGGACATGGCTAAATCGACTTAGAATTACTCAAGGATACTTTATGGGGTCTGAGATGAATAATAAAAAAGTTTCACACGGAATGACAAACTAAGTATACCCTCTTCACAACTAGTTGTGGTAGAGGGTATAAAAATATGGTTATGAATTCGTATTCTTACCGCTTTCGTTCCAAAAGTGGTTCCAATGTCTACATATGATCCCAAAGAAACTACCTGGTCAATAGTACCAACGTCAGTAGTAGATTTTCAATGACACGCACATGTTAAATGTCTATAGTAAATAACATTTTCTGGAGTATAACAAGTCACTAATACTGGTGACGATGTCAATAGTGAATCAGAACAGATTCACTAGTGACATTTCCTGCAGGGTATCAACTAAAAATGTATGTGTGTCTGTGTGTCGATGTATATTTCTATATTTTCTTGTGTGGTCTGATAACAATACATTTCTCTTACAATTTCATTTTATTACAGGTGTCACTTGTATTTCTGTTTTTTTTTTTATACACATAATAAAAGAAAATACAAGGAACTATACAAGAACTGAAAGCGTTTTTTTTTTCTTGAACCTTCACAAATTGTTTAAATCATAGACATTCTCTTCTCTTCTAATAAAATTTCTATTGGTTATTTGTGATTCTATGCGTCTAGAAGTTGTAATAAATCTATTGTCAAATAGTTTAAAAAACTTTCAATTTGATTTTGACCTCATGTAGGAGGAATGGTAGTTATTTTAAAACTTATTATCATGAAAATTCTCTTAAAGGCAATTGAACCCAAATTATTATTGGCATTGTCTTGTTTTTCTAACAAAATAATTTTATAAATATCTATGGAATTATATCTTTGAGTGTGTGTAATGATTGTGTTGGACTTTTTTAATTGAATTTTAGAAAATTAAAAATGTGTTTTTTGTCTTGTTTGCTTTTGGCAATAGAGTTTAAATGGGTAAAAAAAAGTTAAAGAAAATTTATGCAGCAATTTTCAAGTTTTCAAATTAGTTTTTCCACTGCAAGTCTAGTTCAGACGGATTTGCAAAATCATCTTTCTCCGAAAATGTTGACAATATTTTGTTTTTTTTTATACAAAAATCTTATTAATGTTAATTTCTTACGCTCTTATTTTTGCAAGAAAATTTTTAAATTTTTTGTTAATTTTATATTGAATTCAAATTAAATACTTTGTTTTTTAAATATTATTAGACTTTTAATAATAATTTAAATTTTTATTCTTGATAAAAATACTGAAATTTATTGTTGATGGATGGGATAAGCTATTCCTATGCGCATTTCACTAGTTACTTAGGGCAGATCGTCAGGATACTTCATCCAAAAATAATCTCTTACACTGCTATTTTGTATAATAAAAATATTTCTCTGCTTGAATTTTGTTAATTTTTACTTAAATTCAAATTCAATATTCGTATCTGTGTCGATATCGGGGATATTTAATTTCGAGATTGGTATCGTATCGGTAAAAAGGCGTATCGTTTTATGTTGGTTGTGGAAATTACATTCCATTTATTTTTTTTGAGTTTAAGGAAATTTTACATTGTAAAACAAAAATTGAGTTTATTGACCACGAGATAAAATGTCTTTCTGAAACAAATTTTAGATGTAAACTGCTAATAAAATAATAGTTTTAAAATTCTTAACCTTTCTTAAACGAAAGGAGATAAATTACACTAAAATGACTTTTCTTGGAGCAAAGAATAGAAATGAAATCGTTTTCATTTTGCTTACATTTGTGGTCTTGCGCGCTTCCTAAATTTGTGAAAAAATAACCAATTAATTTAATTATCTTTTAAATGAGTTACATAATATATTTTGTTTCAACTTTCATACTTCTAATAAATTTTTAACAATTATAAAAAATAGAAAGAAAATTTAAGCATATTTTAAAATAATGTTAAGCATTTTCTGGCCTTGTCTAATGCAATATTTTGCTTTTAAAAATTTTAAGATCCTGACCCTATTTCTCAAAACCACAAGTTACAAATCTACAAGTAAAATATATTTGAAAAAAAAAACTAAAATTGTTTAATTGTAATGTATTATAATTAAAGATTAGTAACTTGTAGTTTTGAGAAACAGGGCCCTGGTCACACTGATAAGTAAATGACTTAAGCTGAAGTATCTATACAATATCTCACCGTGTAAAATAATTGACTTTATTTGAAGGTTTAATTTACTTAAGTGAACACTTGGGCTTCAAAAAGTTACATACATTATTTTAAATTGTAAGAATACAAATTTAAACATTTTCAGAACAGAAGGTGCGCAGTTAAAAATTTAAAGTTCAGTCATCGGAATGTCATAATAATGTTTAATGAATTTAGTGGTGTGACGGTTTTCTTTCCCAACATTTTGCTATCGACGCAAACTCCAGACTTTTTTTAGTAAAATTTAAAATATGTGTGACGCTAAATATTCGTACACGCAAAGAAAAAACATGGTTGTGGGAAACATATTCTAAGAGCAACATATTATGATAAGATTTATCATTGTAGTCACCATATTTAGATTATTATTGAATCATAGTATGACTAAATACACTCGTAATATTACAACATATTATTTTTTCCTTAATCATATTTTTATTCTGTAAATCATAATAAGTTAAGAAGTAATCGAATTATTGTCATGTTAATCATAATAAGCTAAGAAGTAATCATATTATCATCATGGTAATCATAAAAAATTTAGAAGCAATCATATTATGATACAGCCCCTTTCATAACTGTCATAAAAATACAAAATAAATTTAAATTTTTTTGCATCGATTTCTTTTGTGGCTTTTTACAATTTTTTTAATGTAAATCAAATAGCGGAATTCAATATAAGGTTTGCAAAAGAGCAAATGCAAAATCTGTGGTTTTCATGGACAACCACGTATGCCCATTTTAAGATGTTGATGCCATATTGCCTACTATTACACGCTCTTTACATGTTTCATAAAATTTTTGAAAAAAGATGCATCAATTCCGATTTTTTAACGTAATGACAAAGTTTAAAATAAGTTTAAAGAAATTTAAAAATTAAAATATTAGCGGAGTTCATTTGGTATTAGTGATGTAATAGTGGAAATGCAAAATATTGTAGTTCTTTTGTAAAATCAAACAACAAAACACACAGAGATTTCGTTATATTTTATTAAAGTGTTACGATATTTCTGTGGTTTTCATGGGCAACGGCGTATGTCTTAAAACAAATTGTTCAGGAAAGCCGAAACACCATTCAAGATCAAACTATGGGCTAGGTATACCTAGGTTATTACATCACTAATACCAAATGAACTCCGCTAATATTTTAATTTTGTTAATTTCTTTAAACTTATTTTTTTTATTGGAATTAATCATTAAATAGTTTAACCGCTCACATATAAAACAAACGACACAACTGATTCAAAATTATTTTACAAATGGCGCTTACATAATATTATTAGAGTAAAAATGGTTTGATTGCATCTTTAACATAATATGATAAATTTATAGAAAGTTATCATGGTATGGCTATTAAATATCATGATATGGTTGTGAATAATATAATATGTTTAGAAAGTTATCGTAATTAAGTTGTTAGAAAAATAATTATTTTTCGGTCAACAATACTCAAATTCATAATTGCGATAAACATTGATATGTTTACAGTAACTATAATATTGTTGATGTTAAATTAAAATAACAATTATTTGTGTACGACAACAATATATTGTTACATTAAAAATAGTGTTGTTGCCGTAACCATGCCCAACCATATTTTTTCTCTGCGTGTATTCTGCGACTATTGACGGATGTATTTGTATTCGTGAATATTAAAAATTGATATACACGCAGAGAAAAAATATGGTTGGGCATGGTTACGGCAACAACACTATGTTCAATGTAACAATATATTGTTGTCGAACAAAAATAATTGTCACTTTTATTTAATATCAACAATATTATAGTTACTGTAAACATATCAATGTTTATCGTAATTATAAATTTGAGTATTGTTGACCGAAAAATAATTTTTCTAACAACTTAATTATGATAACTTTCTAAACATATTATATTTCTCACAACCATATCATGATATTTAATAGCCATAACATGATAACTTTCTATACATTTATCATATTATGTTAAAGATGCAATCAAACCATTTTTACTCTAATAATATTATGTTAGCGCCATTTGTTAAATAATTTTGAAGCAGTTGAGTCGTTTTTTTTATTTGTGAGCGGTTAATTAATTAAAAGATAAAATTCCATTAAAATAAGTTTAAAGATATTAAAAAATTAAAATATTAGCGGAGTTCATTCAAGTATTAGTGTTTTAATAGTGCAAATGCAAAATATCATTGTTTTTTTTTGCAAAATCCAACAACAAAACACACAGAGATTTCGTTATATTGTATAAAAGTGCTACGATATTTCTGTGGTTTGCGTGGACAACCGCGTATGTCTTAAAACAAATTTTTCAGGCAAGCCGAAAAACCATTCTAGATCAAACTATGGGCTAGGTATTGCACTTTTTAAACTTTATCATTACGTTAAAAAATCGGAATTGATCCATCTTTTTTTAAAAAAAGGTAAAGAGCGTTCAGAATTAGGCACTATGGCATCAACATCTTAAAATCGAAAAAATGGACTTACGCGGTTGCCCATGAAAACCACAGATTTTTCATTTGCTCTTTTGCAAGCCACATATTGAACTCCGCTATTTTATTAACATTAAGAAAAATTGTAAAAAGCCACAAAATAAAAAATCGGTGCAAAAATATTTTAATTTATTTTGTATTTTTATGACAGGTATGAAAGGTGCTGTATCATAATATGATTGCTTCTAAATTTATTATGATTAACATGATGATAATATGATTACTTCTTAGCTTATTATGATTAACATGACAATAATATGATTAATTTCTTAGCTTATTATGATTAACATGACAATAATTTGATTACTTCTTAACTTAGTATGATTAACAGAATAATAATATGATTAAGGGAAAAATATTATGATGTAATAGTACGAGTATATTTAGTCACAATATGATTCAATAATAATCTTAATATGGTGACTACAATCATAATTCTTATCATAATATGTTGATCCTAGAACATGTTTACCACAACCATGTTTTTTCTTTGCGTGTTCGTAGGCATCACTCATGCTTACTATATATTAGGGAATGGTAAATCGGCTTTTAAAATCGATATTTTTTTTATTAAATCCATAAAAAATGTACGTGCACTTTTTTATATTTTGTTTATGCATTTGGTCGAGTTTGTAGTAAAAAAGTAAATTGTAGTTCTAATTATTTACCTATTAGTACCCATGGCTTACTTCCGACTTTAATATAGGTCCTTTTGGTCTTCACAAATCAAAGTCATTAATGGACACCAAACAAAACAGTCCAAAACGTATCGTACCGAACCAAAAACTAAAAGTGAGCTTTGTGAGTCAACGAAATATTAAAGAAACACAACAGGCTAATCTTACCTTGACATTCCTGTAGAATTATGCTAACATTTAAGCAGGCCTGTGTGTAAGCGATATTTAAATCTATTAATTAGCAGAGTGGAAAACCAGAAAGTAATTTATTCCTTTAAATACTAAATTGCAAGGGAATAAAGGCTCAGTTAGCCGGGAGTAACAGTAACAGTAACCTTACCGTAAAAAAGTAAGACCAATCTATTTCTTACAGATTGAGACGTAACATCTTACTGCTAACTGTAATCGTTCTAATTGCTTTACATACAACAAAATGAATCAGCTGATTTTCAACGTTACTGTTACTCCCGGCTAACTGAGCCTTAACTCTGTATCCTGCCGACATCAATGACATGGAATCGTTTGTTTTCTAAAGCTAATAGTGACTCAGCAAATAAACAGTCCTCACCGAACAAGAAGTATTGTCATAATCCTTTGAAACACTATCCATACATTGACTAATTTCCAATATTTTAAAATGTTTTTAATTTATTATAAAAAATAATTCTAAAATTAAGAATTTTTTATATATGTATGTAATATCCCAGTAAACAATTTTGGGTTTTTGAAGCACTTACGAGAAAAAGCGCATAATCGAGCGCTTCAATAAGAGTAAAAGATAAAGAAAAAACAGTAAAAGTTAAAAAACAAAATAAACAAAAACGCTAAGCAAATAAAAATATATTTTGGCTTACGAAAACGATTGAATAAGGCATTTAAGCAAGTAAAGCAAAGCATTAATGAACATGTTAATATAGTTAGCCCTTAAAAAAGCATTTTAGGAGTGCTTTGTTTGCAAGTTGAAAGAAGCGCTTTTTTTTTTAATTCCCTATGCTAATTCCCGCGAAGCTTGACGCTTGTCTGCAGGAAAGAAACCAGAGTCTCTGGCGGGAATCAAACCCGCAACCCCGGGGCTGATGGACAAGCTCACTACTAGCTAGCCTACCGGAGCAGAAAATAGTCCTCCAAGCCGAGTACACCCCATACAAAAATCAATCATGAATTATTAAAACTTATTCAGATTTAGTAGTTATTATTAATAGCAACTTGTTAAAATTAATTTTCTTTTAAGAACATTTTTTTAGTATTATTGAAGCATTTAAAAGCTCATCAGAGATTCTATTTCTAATCCTTGTTGAAAAGTATATTGCCTGCTACCGAAAACGTGCTATGGCTTTCTGCAGACGTTGGTTTTGGTAAGAAGCGCATCATACAAAGGTTATAAATTTGTTGGACTGTGACCCGTGACATCATAGATGTCATATTCTTTTTTTAAGATATTTTCAGGCTTTTGTATTTTCTTAACATTTATTTTTTTTAGAATTTGTTGATGGTACATCATCTGGTGTTGGTGATGGTGTATCGTGTACATTTTCATTTTCTTCTTCAAGAAGCTTTTTATACATTTCGTCAGCAATTAAAAAGGCCGTTGATTTATTGGTGTAGGAAAAATAGTTCGATTTGTAGGTTGTTCTTAGTAAGTTTAATAAAGAATATATTTTTATTGCTCGTTTTTGATTTAAACGAATATAACAAAAGAAAATTTCAAAAAAATTAATTTAAATTCCCGAAAATTCCCGGAAAAAATATTTCGGGATTAATTAAAAAAAAAGTCCCGGGATTCCCGAGGATTCTTTCCCGCGTAGAAACTCTTTTGTTAAAAGAATATTAAAAATATAATTTTAATTTAATTAACATTTTAGTTGTTTTGATATATATTTTTATTTAAAACTAGCTAGCTAGGTCGGTAGCTGATTACTAATGATTGATGGAGCCGTTTTCTGATTTTAAGTCAATCGAAAAAAGTGGGTGTAAAAGTGGGCGGGGCATATTTTCTTTCCGTAAAAACCTAAGTTGGACCATGGCGATCGTTTTAAAGAGAAAAATCGTCCAATTCGGTGAAATAAATAGAAAAAGTGGGCGTTAAAGTAGGCGTGGCACATTTTTCTTTCGATGAAAACTTAAAATGGATTAATACTAGAATTGTCAACCGATTAAGAATAATTCAAATAATCGATCAAACAAAACCAAACTCTTGTTCGAATAATTTTAAAACGTCGATTTTCGAATAACGAATAAATCGATTAATTATTGTCGATTAATCGAACAATTTTTTTTTATTAAAAAATAAATTAAATAAAAGCATAGAATTCGATTTATTCTCATACAAAATGTAGGAAAGTGAAAAAATATTGTTGCTATAGCCCTGGTTGTAATTAATCTCAATGTTTAGTAAGCAAAAACCGTTTTGAGTACTCATTGTATTTCAAAAATGTATTTTATGTTCATATTAAACAAATCTTAACAAACAATTGAGTTGCAAAACTCGTTCGTTACAAAATTAAAAATACGAGATAACAGTTATTTTGGCCCTTTATGAGAAGAAATATACTAATGGCATCAATGCATGTCCTCTTCCATGATTTTAGCACGGACATGCATTGATACAATCAGAATATTTAAAGTTTTGCAACTCACCTTCTCAGTTGTATCCACTGTTTTATTTTTAAATCAAACGTTAAAAAATTTTAAAGAAAGGGGATTTTTCAATTTCGGGTGAAAAATATAGAAATAAACAAAAAGCTGAAAAATAAAGAATGGATTAATATAAATCATATCTTGAAATTAGAAAATTTTGTTATTTTATTATATTTTTTTTAAATTATCCATACCATTTTCGTAAGTGTCACAGTATTACCATTGAAAACGATGTTGTGGAAGATAATCCAACGACATCAAGAAATGCCGAACAATAGAAAAATACATTAACAGAGACAGCGGCTGCTCTTTAGAAGAAATTGTAGACAGAAGTTTGGCTGAAGATGGTAGGTCTGCCAACGCCTTCCGAAAATCCAGAGTAATATTGGATTATTAAGGAATTAACGGGTTTACGATGCCTTTAAGTAATACAACGATATGGAGTTAAGATGAAAAATTTTATGCATCAAAAAGAGACGAAGTCATAGCGGTTAGAATGGAAGATTTTCCATAGTAATTTTTTTGTAAAAATGATTTTTTTATTCGTTATTCTGATCGATTAATCGAATATTTTTTTAGATTTAATCGTTTCATCGATCGAACAAAAACAATTATTTGAATTATTCGATCAAAGTTGAAAGGCGAATAATTGACAACTTTAATTAATACGAACATTTGAAAAAAAAAATTAGATTCAACAATTTTTATTTTTCGAATTTATAAAGTCATTTCTGAAAAATTGAAGGAATAGGACTATTACAAAAAAGGTTTATAAAATACATAACTGAAATTTAGCTCATAGAATAAATTCGAAAAATAAAAAATGTTGAATATAATATAAAAAGTAACCTTCGGAAGGAAATAATTCCCAGTTTCTATTTGTTAAAAACAAATTAGCCAAATCGAGTGAGCCGTTTTCTGATTTTGTTAAACGAAAAAAGGGGGGTAAAAGTGGGCGGGGAAAAACTTCCGTACACACCTAAGTTGTACCATGGCGATTATTTTAAAGAAATAATAGTCCAAATCGGTCAAGTCGTTCTCAAGTTATGCGATCAGCAACAGACAAAATTTCATTTTTATTATATAGATATTAATTTAATAACAAAAAATCTTAATTGATTTGTTCGTTTAAAATAAAATAATTTTAAATAATAGAATTTTTGTTGGGAATTGTGAAAACCTGAGCGGTATTTAATAAAATCCATTACCACATTGTTAAAAACGCCAAAGTTTCTTAATAACTTTTTTTTATTAAAAATGACATTTATTGAAAAAAAAAACATATATTAAAAATTTAAAAACATTAAGCGGCTCATACAATTGCCATATTATTGTATATGATATTCGCCATATTATTTCCATTTTGTTCTATATTATGCAATAAGTCGCACAATAGTTTCATTCATTCAATAAAAAGGTGAAGATAACCTAAAGGAATAACATGAACAGCATTGTACAATGCGGCCAATACATTTCACTTTGTTTTCGGTGTGCAATCAAAATCAAAAGTCTTTTGATTGTTGTCAATATAATGTGCCACCTTCGAATATCACATGCATATTGGCGATATAATTGTACAATACATAAAATTGAACGATTTTATTGCAAGTGTATGAGCCGCTTAACAATTTTTAGAAATCTATATAATCATTTTGGTAAAAGGTTCAAAATCAACCAATTGTTTGCATGATTCTCTGAATTAGGAAGGAATTTGTTGATTAGAGACAATTTTAATTTTTTTCTGTGTACTGTTTATTAATGTTTATCAAGTGTGGCGTATATTTGATAATAGATTAAAATATTAATCATACGCTAAAATTTCGCCAATACAACCACTGAAAAGTATGCTATAGAAAAGTAACTTATGCAAACATTTTGTTTTAGCTGAAGGTGGCGTATAATTAACATTAATCATTTTATTAAGTATGTACATTGTACAATGTACTACATACAAATAATTATGTACATCAGTGTTGCCAGTGAAATTTCGAGAAAGATACATTTTAGTTGCAAAAAGATACACTTTTTCCCAAAAAGATACATTTTGAAAAAAATTTGAAAATCTATTTATAACGTTTAACATTTATTAACATACTCTTTTATTTCATATTAAATGAATATTGTAAAGAAAATGATCAGATATGCTTTAGGTTTCGACTCGAATTGAAAATGAAAAATTTTTTTAATCCGCATAATTCATAGATTGGTGTTCTCAAATCCACATGTTTTTGTGTATTCGAAGTTTTTGTTCGAAAAAACTTAAGTTGAACTAAAGATCGCTGATTTGCTAACCGCAGCATGATAGCAAAGTCTTCTATTTATTAAAAATCGTGAAAGCTGTTAAGAATCACAGGAAAAAACGCTTCTATCGCGAATACAGCTAAAATTCGCGAAAAATTGCAAACTTTTAAACAAATACTAAATTAATTTAAAATCGCTAAATGGGTTAAAAAAACAAAATGTCGGAAATTAACAAAGAAAAAAAAAGTTCAAAAAAAGTGAAATTTCGCGAAAATTTTTAATATTTCGCCATAAAATTATTTTAAGTCCCTAAACAATAAGGAATGACAAAAATTCGTTGAAAATTACTAAATTATTATTATTATTATAATTATTATTATTATTATATTTATTATTAATCGTTTAAGCTGTAAATAATTAGAAAACTTACAGGAACAAATCGCGTTTATCGCGAAACATTGCAAAATTTAAAACAAACTCAAAAACTAGTTTAAGATCGCTTAATCGATTGAAAAACAACTTGTCGGAAATAACATAAAAAGTGTCAAAAGAAATATGCTATAATTATACAAAAATCTGGGTAGTGTTTTAACGACAGATGGTGGTGCCTATGTAGATATATGCAATCGAATAAGGAAAGCACAAAGGGCATATGGATCTCTTAGAAATATATGGATGTCAGAAACAATAGCTCTGCAAACAAAAATTAAAATATTTAACGCATGTGTCAAATCAGTATTACTCTACGGGTCGGAGATATGGCTGACGACTGTTGCCATAATTAGTAAGCTGCAATCTTTTATTAATAGATGCCTACGGTCCATTCTAAAAATATGGTGGCCACGTACGATCTCCTATCAAAGATTATGGACTATTACTCATCAAAAGTATACACAATGAGATCATCAAAAGAAAATACGGTTGGCTTGGGCATATTCTAAGAAAGGACTTAAACGAAATATCACACTCTGCTCTTCAATGGAACCCACAAGGTCACCGATCCAGAGGGAGACCAAGAAATACGTGGCGTAGGATAATTAATTCTGAAACTGACAAATCAATAGACCAGTAAAGATATATAGCAAGAAATATAACTGAATGGAAATCCTTTGTAAATAGACTAACTTTATAATTTATTAAATAAAATATGAACATGTCATAATAAAATAAAAAATACAAAAATCAATGAAAAAGTAGATTTTAAATTTTGGGTTAGTTAGGGCCTTTTGCGATTTAGGTAACGAAAATACCCGGATACCATGGGGGGTGTGCTGGAAATCGCAAACGCAAAACGCAAGAACTTGGAGGCTGTTTATAATACACTTTTTATCAAATTTTTATAATTTTTGTTATAAAATTCAGTTTAATAGAGAAATGTTTGTATAATAATTGTCATAAAATTGTTTTACTACAGAAATCTTACTAAAAAACGACTTTTAAAATTCTTGCGTTTTGCGTTTGCGATTTCCAGCACACCCCTGCATATAAATTCATTTTTATAATTATTTAAGTCATAAATATTAGGTATGTTTTTGCTTAGGCGATTATATTAAAAAGTTCATATCAATTTCCTGAAAATAAAAAAGATGTTCATATTTCTTCAGAACAACTTTGCACTACTAGCTATCATCGATTTAGGTGGATCGTATGTTTAAACATCCTTTATGTTTTATTTCTTCATTATTAAAGCTGCTATTGTATTAGTATTGAGTCGGCAACGATGATCAGTCTTCTATTATTTTATTTCTGTAAGTTTTGCGAACAGATTCAAAAGATACGAAAAATTTCAGGATTATACATGGTACTTGAAATCATCAAAAAATACGAAAAATTTATCTTTCGTATCCTAATGGCAACACTGATATACATACAAAAAAAAAAAAAAAGATTACGAATGCAAATTAACATTAATTCTTTATTAATAAAGAATAAACTATGTAGTAGAGAATACCGTTGAATAAATTAACATAACCACTTCTTACAACAAATTGAGAAGAATATATCTGGCAGTACCTCCTAATGGCAAACTCCGAAGAAGCAGAATGTTAAATGAAAATTATAACAAAATATAAATTTCGAAAATTACTTACACGTTTTTCAAATTTTCAAGAGGGTGTGTCAAACTTATGTGAAAAAGAGAGATTTTCGCTTTTTTTTTAATTAATACTTTAAGTCCAAATTCTAAAAAGAGGATGTTTTTCGTAACGCCTTTTAAATATTGATTACTTCGCTCAAAAACTGAACGCGGAAATTATTAATTCAATCTGAGGGCTTTCATAAAAAAAGAAACAATTGTTTGGATGAGCCGAGAAACATACATAAATCCATACCAGAGAACGGCTTTGTGTGATTGCAAGAAATTCGTATTTATGAACACCATCAAATACACTCATTTGAGTTCATGCAATCAAACTTTCTCAGCCACACACTATCGCTACTGTTTTTAAATTCATTTAAGTAATACACAACGTATTGGCTTTGCCATTCATACCATGTTTTACTTCGTTCGTCAATGATTGGGTAAAAATCATATGCAAAGAAGAAAAAAAACATGCAATCATTGCTCTGATGCCTATTCAGCAGTGGCTATGTAGTACGTATTAGTTTTTTCGTATGATGGATTCGGAAGAAACAAAAAAAAAGATAAATTTATTTGAAACGCAAACACACATAGTACAAATACAAAGACAATATACAACCAGCCTTACCGTTGTTACTACTACAAGTTATTATAAAATGTATGTATTAGCATAACCGCTTTTTTTCGGTCGAAATATTGTTTTTGCCCACAAATCTGTGAATAGATTTGGATTCAGCACGCTAAAGTCAATTAAAGCCACATACAAAAAATATTTCGCCCGACTAATGTGTTTTCTGTTATGTTTTTTACCATTATAAAATATATATAAATTTAAATAAATTGAAAGAAATAAGTGGAAAACGCATAATCTGTTGAACTCATTCCAGTTTTAAAACTGGTTTTTCTTAAATCTCCTTTTTGTTGCCACTTATTTTATAAATATACCCTTTTTTGGTATTTTTTAAAAATATACAAAGGTAACGCTATATACAAACACAAAAACTAAAAAAATAAAGCAAAGTCATATACTACTTCGTTGTCTCATCGAGTGGACAATGACTACTTGAATGCAAAATACTGCGTGCATTTTGCTTTTGAGCAATTGTGTTATGGCGTGCGAATCAATGAATGCAAACAAAGCACGTTCAATCATAAGACTTACACATGCACAAATAAAATTAACTTTGCTTTACAGGCATAGAATTGATGCCGCGTATGTCTTAAAATAAAATTTTTCAGGAGAGCCGAAAAAACCATTCTAGATCAAACTATGGGTTAGATATTGCACCTTTTGAACATTGTAATTGAGTTAAAACATCGGAATGGGTCTATCTGTTTTAATTTTTTTTTTAAAAATGTAAAGAGCGCTTAAAATTAAGCAATAAAGCATCAACATTTCAAAATCGAAAAAATAGACATACGCGGTTGCCCATGAAAACCACAGATTTAAGCGTATGAGTAAATCAAAAAAATAATGATTTTTGCAGTTCTCTGGTATGGACATATCGTACTTGTTCAACAATACTGTATTAACTCAAAATTTAAAAATGTTTAGTAAAAGCAAAACAATTTTTAATTTAACATTGAAGGAAGGCGTATGAAAACGAAGTTTTAAGCCAAACATTTCATTACCAATTGATTTCTTTCTCCTACTCTATTTCTTATCTTCTAAATGATCTCCTTTGTCAAACTTTCAATCCTATCTACTCTTTTGTAGATGCCAGCAACCTTTGTCACTCGTACTGATTCGAATGCAGACCAAGCGTATCCGATGTCGGTGCTACGAGGCAGAATATAAATGATACGCTTGGCCGAGACCTTGACATAATCTCGGAATTGGGTCATGCGAATAGGGTCGATTTGAATGCCCGAAAACCCCAATGTTGCGTGCTGACGCTTAAACGTGCGACAAATCAAGGTGCCCCATCTGCATATATGGGTGTTATAATTATTGAGGAATCAGAATCTCTTGATATTCTTGGCATGGCGATACAATGTGATGTCCGATGGACAGAACATATATTCAAGGTGTCGAAACAAGCATTCAAGTGCCTCGGTTTTCTAAGACGGTGTAAGATATACTTCACTACAACTGATCTCCTTACTATTTATACCACCTATATCCGACCGCGTATAGAATATAACTCTCATGTGTGGGCCGGTGCTTCAAAGTCTATTTTGGAGCTTCTCGACCGCGTGCAGCAGAGGGCGAAGGTTCTCATTGGTGACAGTAGGGTATCCAATTATATTGACTACCTTGACCACCGTCGCAATGTGGGTTCTATTTGCCTGTTTTATCGTTACTACAATGGGATTTGTTCCGAAGAAATTAGGGATCTGGTTCCCGAAACCCGTACGTTTCTTCGTAACACACGTTTCTCCTAAAGAGCCCATCCTTACACAAAACGCATTACAGATAGAATTCGTTTTATTCCCGGACAGTTCGTATGTGGAATAACCTTCCTGCAGAAGTCTTCCCTCTCACTTACAACATGATTAAGTTCAAATCGAATGTTCACAAACACTACTCCCTCTTTCCTCCTTCCCATAACCTATTTTCCTAGTTCCAACACAATACAATGCATTAGAAGGAGTAATCCCCTGAGTGCTGGTCCTAACAGAAAAAAAAATAAGTTGACAAAATAGCGCGGTATTTTAACAGTATTTTTCAGAGTATTTTAAAATTAGTAAATAAACCTTTCAATTAGTGTTTAAAAAACAGCATTCAAAGTAGAAAAACTGCTATTTCTTCAACTTTTTCGTTTGCCATTAGAAAAAAAACCTGTTGCTTTTACTTTGGTTCATTATATGTAAGCAGCGGTCAAAACCAGCTGCCAAACCAACTCAAAAATCGGAAAGTTGTACACAAATTTTCGTTTTTGGTTCGACAGTTTGAAGTTTCGATTGCATTTTTTTAAAACCTGCTTTCAGAAATATCACTATACTGTTTATTTTCTAGATTGGCGAATGTTTCATATGAATTTGAACCATTTGTTATGATTATGAATACATTTTACTATTAAGAATTAAATTTAATTTAAAACAAACAATTTAAAATAATATCGTTTTGTTATGGAGCTCCTCACATTAAATAAATTAATGTTCTGTTATCAATCTTCATTAATTTTCACAGCAGCCTTATAGCACGAATTATGTTCTTTGTATCCTTAACACCCTCCATTCTCCATTACGTTCTCTTGACAATTTGTTATTTTTCTTCATTTCATTTTTTTTAAATTTCTTTTATCTAGGCATGAAAATTATGCAAAAATATACCCTAAACGTAGTTAAGGTGTAATTAATACTTTTAGAAATTTTGAAAACAAAAAAATACTTAAATAAAAGATAAAGCCATAAACTCTTAGAAAACATAAATTTGCAAGAAAATGAAATTATTGAAGAATAGAAGACAAAAAAAAAAAAAGGAAAATTTGTCTTAATTAATAAAGATTTTTACAAAAAGAAATAAAAACGAATGGCTTAAGAAAATTATAACCTGCAGCTATGGAAACTTAATGCTAGTGTTTAATTTAAATCCTTAAACTCCCAGCAATTAAGCTTTTAAGAAAAAAGGTTAGAAAAGGGGGAAAAACTTCTATTAACAATTTCAATCTTCCGTCAAACCCATTAGGAATTCTTTGTTATAATGCCAAGCAACCCAAAGTGACCAACGTTTAACGACGATGCATTTGATGTATTTGCAAAGCAATATAAAGTTTGAACCAGAAATTCGAAACAAAAATGCTTGTTTATAATTTTTAACATAAATTGCACTTTGTAATATTTTCTATATTCCATTCTAGAAATTGTATAAATAATACACACTACACTTAGTTTCTTTAAATAGTTTCTTTTTTAGTTTTACGTATTAACGTTCGCTGCACAGTGGACTACACTAAATGCAAGGGTTACATGTAGAACTTATTCAGATTAAAAGAAACATAATTTAAATAATTTGTATATGCCATGTTAAAACAAACAGCGCAGAAACCATAAATATTGCGAAAACCTGGATTTTGCATAATTCAGGTTAAAATATCTCAGAGAAGTAAGAAGGGTTAAACCTTAATCGACTTTCAGACGATATTTCAGGTTTTAAAAAAGAGATGAATTCGTGCAGTTTAACTTTTCCTATACAGCGAAAATTAGGGTTTTTTTTACTTTAATCTAAGGTATCTTTAAAAGCTGTTGTGTTGAAGAAATTCTAAGTACAGGTTCGGATTCTAGTCCCAGGTTTTCAAAAATTCCAAATTTTGCAGGCATGTGTAAATATTTTCAAAACATATTGTTAAAACCAGGGACCGAAAATAACAGTTATATTGGAATTTTAAAACAAAAAAAGCATATAGAATTAAATGTCGAAAACCTGATTCAAGTATACCATATTGTTCCTCATGCACTTGTCAATGAAAAAATATATTGATTTTTATAATTTTGATTTTTATATTTTAGATCAAACTTAGCAGTTATTTTTTGATTTTTATTTTGTTGAACAAAAATAACTGTTATTTTTTTGATTTTTACTTTTTCGATCAAAAATAACAGATATTTTTTTATTTTTATTTTTTCGAGCAAAAATATTGACAAAAATTTGAACAAAAATTACTTGCTCAAAAAATAACAGTTATCATCTGACTTTTATGAAAAAAAGGCATAACTGTTACGGTCCCTGGTTAAAACTTTAATTCAAAAGTTATAAAAATGAATGAAAATGCCATTTACAATTTTCATACCAATTTCTGCTTAAGTAAAAATTTACTCTAGAATTTTTAACAAAATTAACTTTTTTTTTTTTTTTTTTTTTTAAATGAAAAATGTATAAAATACTTGGGGCAAAAGTAGGACATAAAACCACCAAAATCCTTTTCTAGTTACGAATGAAGCTTACAAGCTTGAAAACAATAAGAAAAGATAATAAGTTTTCTATTTGACACCACTGTGCCTTGTTTAAAAAAAGGATAGATATCAAACATCTCTATAATAAAAGTCCAAGCAATTAAGCTCTTTATGTCGTTTGCTCAATTTAACTTGTGACTTTAGCGTGCATAAAATTCTTGTTTACTAGTAAGATTTTTATGTTTGTAAGTAAATATTCTTTACGGAAAGATTCTTCTGGGTTTTATATTTTTTTAACATTGTTTTTTTTAAACTTATTTTATGCAGTCGAACTTCGCTATAATGAATCAGTCTCTTTGATGTACATTTTTTTTAAACACATCATTGATAACGAAGCAATTGGTACAAAATTTATATACTTTCTCTTTTGTACTCTTCTAGATATTTAGACATTTATGTTTGGGAAGTTCCACGCTCACTTTTCTAGTTCAGCTAAATTTTTTACATCTGTTTTTTATTGATAACCAAACCATTTGTTCTTAATTTGAAAAGTTTAATCGTTATCTTTCTCCAAATATATTATATATATATACATTATTGTGTTTCTGTTTAGGAGGTGCCACGCCCATTATTATGTTTCTGTTTAGGAGGTGCCACGCCCATTTGAGAGTTAACAAATTTGTATAACCTTTCACAATAGTGGAGTGGGTATTCTGCGTTTTTGCTGATATTTGAAACACCTTAAAATATTGGTCCTTGACCCTTTAAGTTTGCCGATCAATCAACCTAACAATGTCCGTCCGTCTGGCAGCTGTCCATGTAAACTTTGTTGGCAAAGAATAGATCGCAATTCTTAATATAACTTAATGAAATTTGGAGCAAAGCTTTTAATTGACAATTGGAAATGTCAAGAACCGGTCCATATTTACACATAGCCCCATAAAAGCTTCTTCCCGGAATAGAGTCTTTGTGACAATAAACCATCATATCGCTTCTTTGTTCAAACATAGTCATGTCTCAAAAAATCTAAAATTTTAAGTTACTTAAGCAAAATTGTTCCTTCATACCTTCTTTATATGTTTTAAGTTATGCCCATGTTGCAATAAAGAAGCGATATTATGTTGGTTTTAAGATTTTATTTGGTCCTAACTTATTTAATTGCAATCAAAATACAAATTTTATTAGAATTTCTTATTCAGTCATATCTTCCATATAAATTGTGGTCCATCAAGCCAGTAGGATCAGTTCTCCAACTGATGCCGGTCCACGACCTGGTGGTGTAGCCAAGTCATCTGCTCTAGCCACATTCCAAGCCAACCCTCGATATTTTCTTGAAGTATAAAAATGAGCAGTTCAAAATATTTCTTCTCTAATTATGTGCTAAAAATATGAAGTTTTACAGAGTTAAATGGTATAAAGTAGTTGACATTCAGTGTTCAACATTTTTTGTATTTCATTATTGGTGACAAAATCTATATGGGACCCGAAATTCACTTCATTATCTACAAATTATCTATATTTAATAAAAAATATAAAAGATAAAGAGTACACGCAGAGAAAAAATATGGTTGGGCATGGTTACGGCAACAACACTATGTTTAATGTAACAATATATTGTTGTCGTACACAAATAATTGTTATTTTAATTTAACATCAACAATATTATAGTTACTGTAACCATATCAATGTTTATCGCAATTATGAATTTGAGTATTGTTGACCGAAAAATAATTATTTTTCTAACAACTTAATTATGATAACTTTCTAAACATGTTATATTTCTCACAACCATATCATGATATTTAATAGCCATAACATGATAACTTTCTATACATTTATCATATTATGTTAAAGATGCAATCAAACTATTTTTACTCTAATCATATTATGTTAGCGCCATTTGTAAAATAGTTTTGAAGCAGTTGTGTCGTTTTTTTATTTGTGAGCGGTTAAACAATTAAAAGATAAAATTCCATAAAAAAAATAAGTTTAAAGAAATTAAAAATTTAAAATATTAGCGGAGTTCATTCAAGTATTAGTGATGTAATAGTGCAAATGCAAAATATCATAGTTTTTTTGTAAAATCCAACAACAAAACACACAGAGATTTCGTTATATTTTATAAAAGTGCTACGATATTTCTGTGGTTTTCATGGGCAACCGCGTATGTCTTAAAACTAATATTTCAGGAAAGCCGAAAACCCATTCTAGATCAAATTATGGACTAGGTATTGCACTTTTTAAACTTTGTCATAACGTTAAAAAATCGGAATTGATCCATCTTTTTCCAAAAAATTTAGAGAGCGTTCAAAATTAGGCAATATGGCATCAACATCTTAAAATCGAAAAAATGGACACACGCGGTTGCCCATGAAAACCAAAAATTCTGCGACTTTTTGCGATCGCTGAACAAACTTATAAATTTTGTGATAAAACTCACGTATTTTTTGTGAATATTTACAATAAATTGCAATGCATATTTACAGTAAAAGGTTTTGTATACTTTAGGCTTTTACTTTTACTTTTTACCAAAGGATCAGATCAAAATTTCAACATTCTACGAGCACTCCTTATATTTTTTGCCAAACATTGTATGGACAAATCCCTCTGTGCGACGTGAGGTAACACGGTTATTGAATTTCTGGTGCAAAATAGCTATTGGGTCGTTGGCTGTGTGGCACCATCGTTTTGGAACCACATATCGTCCAGGTCAATAACCTGATTTTCTGACCACAAAAACTCCGTTATCATCACTCGGTAGCGAACATTATTCACGGTAACTACTTGGTTGACCTTATTTTCGAATGGGTATGGCCTGATGACGCCGCCAACCAATAAACCGCACCAAACAGTCACTCGTTGTGAATGCATCGGCGTTTTAACAATCACTCGTGGATTTTCATTTGCTCAAATGCAGCAATTCATATTTTTAACGAATCTGCTAAGGTTAAAGTGCCTCGTCGCTGAAGATGAATTCTTTGTAAAAGCACCATTCGCTTCTGTTTTTTCGACCAACAATTCGGCGTATTGACGTTGCTTAAAATGGTCAGTAGGCTTCAGCCCTTGAGTCAATTTAACCTTGTAAGCGTGTAAGTGATGTTCAGTTGTTGGGAACGATTACGACTCGAGCTTGACGGCTCTTCTACCACACTATCGCGAACAACAGCAATGTTTGCACAGAACAAATTGGGCTAGCATACACGAGTGTTTTCACGTTTCCTAAACATTTGCTGAACTTTGTGCACAATTCTTCCGATTGTGGATACATTTGGTCGATTATGCTGACCGAAAAAATCAAGTAGTTTTCGAAATGCATTTTGATTTAAACGCTCATTTGCGTAAAAGGCTTCAACAATCTTAACGCGTTGCTCAATTGTGCGCCTTTTCATGGTAGAATTTGTCAAACACTGAAACAAAGATGTCAAATTAATTTGGGCAAAAAACTTGACGTTAAGATGTGACTCACAATAAACGTCGTGCGTTATGGTCGAAACACCCTTTAGATGACACTGTAACGACTGTTTATATCTTTAAAAAGGCATGCTCGAAGCCATTTTCGTTTAGAGCTTAATAACTAGCCTATAACATTTTTTAGAATTACCTACCGCCTTGTTTTTTAAATATTTAAAAAAGCACTGGATAGAATCTGTTTAACTTTATTTTTCTTTGATAAACCTTTTGTAGATTCTTATAACACTTTTTTCAAGAGAAATGCTAATTCTGTGCACAAGGTTTGTTAACATATACAGGCGGCTGCTATCGGCATAACTTTTCAACTTTTTTTTTTTTTTTTGTTATTATGGGTAACAATTTTCGTCTTAGAAGATTGAATAGAAAAGATAGAGACCAAATTCTTACTCTATAATTGTTTTGTAAGTTCATAAGGCCTAACCAGAATGTGCATAAACAAACTTAAGCTACTGTCAAAAATAAAACAAATGCATTTAAAATAACAAAAACAAAATAAAAACATTGATTCCGTACGGAATGAGCGATTATTTTCGCACCTTGCTTAACCCTTTGACGACGAAGAATTTTCCGCTGACAATTTTCAAAATTGTATTGCGGATTCTTCTTCGAAATGGCAACATTTCACGACTAAAGTGTTGTCAAAATTTTAAAATTGTTACTCCTTCTGCGAGAAAAATCATGGGTCATATGTGTCCCATTCGTCGTCAAAGATCAAAATTTAGAGACAAATGCATTAAACATTTATAAGAATTTTGTCGTTACAAAAAGTAAACATGACAACGCATGCACTAACGTTTCAGTTGCTAATCATTTGTGTGTATGTAGAACTATGTTTTGACAACTTTTTCAATAGTCCAATGTTATTATATAAGCTTATAAAGAAGGGAATACGAGCCTGTGGCACTTTACGGAAAATCGGGCACAAATGCCAACATTTGATGTTGATAAATCTTTTAAACGTGGAGACTTCCAAAGCTTTGTGTCAAAAGGCATTTCAATTGTGAAATGGATGGATAATCGTGCAGTGCATATGGGGTCCAATTTCATAAATCCAACGGACACCGTAAATGTCAAAAGACGTCAGGCTGGATCTGCAAACAAAATTAGTGTAGCATGTCCGAAAATGATTTCGTTTTATAACGCAGGAATGGGAGGCGTTGATGTTATGGACCAGAAAAAGGTATATCGTTATGTAACTTCTAAGTAACTTTTTATTAAGAAAGATTTATTTATTTTCAGTCCTATTATGAACATGATCGTAAATCGAAAATCAGATTTTATCTTCGTCTGTTTTTTGATTTAATGGATTTGGGTGTGCAAAACTCATACATAGTGTATGACAAGATATCCACAAATAATACAAAACCGTTTTCAATAAAACATCTGGAATTTCGCACGCAGTTAGCTACACAGTTAATAGACGGCTTTTGAAGCCGAAAAGTTGGTATAACCTCGACACCACGAGAATCCGTTAAACGGCCAAAATTGGGGGCGGTATCAAATTTAGCTGGACATTACCAAGCAAGAATGAAAGGAGGAGTCAGGAAGCATGCAATAAACCAATGTGCTTTACTGGAAACAGAAATTGTTTTGAAATTTACCATAACTAAATTCGATTTTGATTTAGTTTATCTGAAATATTTATAGGATCTCATAATTTAAAATTAATATTTGGAGTTTTGTGTTTATGTTTTTACTGAATTGTTTATGCTTTCTTTGTTTTTTAATGGTAACATACTAAATAAAATTAAAAAAAAAATCGCCTTTTTTCACCTTTGACGACGAGTGGGACACATATGTCCCATCATATTTTCAGAACTATCGAGAAAACTATAGAACCAATTTCAAATGCATTAAATAATAAATTTACATAACGCATTGGTGCATATAATACTAAAATTTTATCGAACAGTATCCATTAGAGCCCGAGATATCAGCAAACTAAAATGGCAAAAAAAAAATAAAATTTTTGACTTTGAGAAACTTCTAAGCCCAGTTGATACAACAAACCCTTACCGTTGGCACGAATACTAAAGAAAGGATGCGTTTTTCATCGAAAAACGCAAATTAGATCAAAATCCATTGGAAAATGTAGCTGTAATGACGCAAAACGTCGTCAAAGGGTTAAGCAAATGACAGTTTTATAAAACTAAACATAAAGTTTCCTTAATCTCAATTTGGTTTGCCACATATGATTTACATGTATTTACTCAGTAGCTTAAGCCACGTTATTCACATTCTGGTTGGGCCTATATGTACGGATTTTTTTATTTAACGTTGAGAGAGATAACTTTTATTCCAATAACTCATTATTTAAAAGAGACATGTGTATGGTTCAAATTTATATTTGAAAAAATAAAAGTTTTAACAAAGTTATTTTCGGGAATACAAAGTTTATTATTAATAAAATTTCCGTATGACGTGCTTAACTCCCAATTTTTCATATTTGATAAATACACTAAGATTTATTGTTGAGGGAAAGCTAGCCTCTATGCGCATTTCACTAGTTGCTGAGGCCGGCTCATCAGGAAACCTTTTCCAAAGATTTTAGAAAAGCTAAAAATATTAAACAAATATAACCCTAAAGCGAATAAGAATTATAAACACTCTAAGTCTTACTTGTAACAATATCAAAGCTTAAACAAAACACCAACAATAAACAGTGAGTTTATTTTTTCTTACATCCCCCTTCAATAGGTTGGGTTCTTTACTACTCGAAATGTTTAACTGTTTTCAAAACTATTTCAAACTAATCAAAATGTGCTTAGATTGATACGAAAAACTTCTATTGAAATAAATTTACAATAGAGAATGCTTCATTGTACAGAAGTTCAATATAGTGAAGTTCGACTGTACTATATTTTTGCCATTCACGCGCTAGATAATTTAAATACTTTATGGTATGCTGGGAATAAAACTAAGATGAACATTTTAGAAAAGATGAAGTAAGCGGTGGGTGTACTCTACCAGTAGTAGAAAGTGTTACAATAAGAAACAAAAACTTTTAAGTTCCCTAGAGGAGTTAAGTAAAGAAGTAGTAGGTTTTTCTTTTGTTGTACAATGGATTAAGTACATTGCTGCTGTTGTGCTACAACTTCCACTCAGTCACCACTGTTACGGCGAAAAGACAATAGAGATTAAGGAGCATATAATAACAGGAAATAATTTTGTTATAAAAAAGTTGCACTTACCTTAAGCAAGATGAACAAAATATAGAAAATTTTTTTATGGAAAATGTAATGAAAAATATTTTACAACAAGTAAGTAAACATACAATTTTAGTGGGGGTAAAAAATTATGGAAAATTAAGGAATTATTAAAAAATACCAGCTATGAAAATAAAAAAAAGAATGATATTAAATTTTATTGTAAAGATGAGAAGCTAATCTGGAGGAAACATAAATGTTAACAAGTTTAAAAAGTCCGGCATGTCTTTGAGACATCATCTGATGAAAGCAACTGACTTTCTCAGCAAACAATTAACTTTGTGATGAAAACAAGTAACCGTCCAATACAAAATCATGCTTTAAACGTAGCAGTTTTCTAAGGGAGAAATTAAAAATTTTCACTTATTATCTCATTTACGGAAAGCATGAATTTTATATGGCGAATTTCTGTTAAAAAAAATAATTGACTTTTTAATAAAAACAAATTACTTTAATAAAAAAAGTCATTTCGCTTTTTAAGAATGACGTTTTGTTACTAAAAGCTGATTTTTTTTTTTGGTGAAAAACACTTTCTCGTGAAAGTTTTGCTTTAAAGCGGCCATACACTTCAAATATATGTAGTTGTTTAATTTTTCGTATTCCACAATTATATCGCCAATGTGTATGTGATATTAGAAGGTGCCACAATATATTTGAAAAAAATCAAAAGACTTTTTATTGTTATTGCACAACGAAAAGAACTGCTTTATTATGTGAAAAATGTTGGCAGCATTGTGCAATGTTGTTTTCCTTCTATATTTTTTTTTAATGAAAGTTGCGGCATATTTTAACTGATTAAGGCTAGTACTATGGGGTCGTTGTATGGTGGACTGCATTGGATACTCCCACGAAGGCGCTGTTTACGATATTGAACTGGCTCCCGGTGGACATAACGGCCAAACAGTTGGCTCTTTGCTCGGCGACACGGCTACACGCGGCGAACAGCTGGTCGACCCGTGACTATGGACACGCCAGGATAATCAGAGGTACGATTGTCCCTGACGGAGTGGATTACTGCACCCCGGTGCCGTTCTTTGGTGCGGGGTTCGTGACACAAGTGGCGCACGGCAACGTGCTGTCGGATACTTTCCGAGAACCAACCCTAGGGGTTTATACTGATGGTTCGAGGAAAGGTGAGAGGGTTGGCGGAGTTTTCTTCAAAGAGGAACTGGATGTGAAGGTTTCCTTTCGTCTGCCGAATGGATGTAGTGTCCTGCAGGCGGAAATCTCGGCTATAAGGCGGGCGGCAAACTGGCTGTGGTATCATCGCATATCGGGAGATATACGTATTTTTACTGACAGCAAGGCTGCCCTTGCTTCCTTAGCGGGTGTCTACACGACATCTAGGTTAACTGTAGAATGTCGGATGTCTCTGGATGAGATTGCGAAACATTCAAGGGTAACGCTTATATGGATACCGGGTCACTCGGAGTGTCCGGGTAATCTTGTGGCAGATGGGCTGGCCAGACAAGGTGGTCGCATGGATGACGTATTCATCGATCAATTTGTTGGTCTTCCAATGGCTCACTGTAAACTACTTATCAGGCGCGAGTCGTATAGAGTTGCGCAGATGCGGTGGACCTGTGAGTCCACCTGCTTTATATCCAGGCTCCTTTGGCCTGGATATGATGAACGGAGAACTAGCTCTCTACTTGGTTTCAACAGGAACCAGATTAGGACGGTGATATCGGTTTTGACTGGACACTGGCCGGTGGGGACTATTGCTGCAAGAATGAGTCTGGAATTTAACTACTACTGTAGGAGTTGTCAGAACGAGGTGGAAGAGGAGACTGTGCTTCACTTCATTTGTCATTGCCCTGGATTGCGAGGCATTAGGGAAGAATACCTTGGGGAACCGGTGTTTTCCTGCTTGGGGGATCTGTCCATGATGGAACTAAAGTCGCTCCTTCTCTTCACCAGGAAGACGAAGTGGTTGGAACTTGCAGTGACGCCATCTGAGTAACTGCTCTAAGGGATAGGCATTGGCGCGGGGTATCACAAAGGGACCATTGAAGGACCCAAGTGAGCTGTCTTTTGATGGCTGCCCATGGAACCTAACCTAACCTAAGGCTAGATAACACTATTATAATTTGTATTAATACATGTCAAAAACTCAAGTAATATGATAAAGTGTGATAGTGTAAATGAAATGTGTCACGAAAATGACAAGTATTATGAAAAAAGTTTGACGTCCCATATGACTTAATCGTTTTTTGAAAAATTTCTAAACAATAATACTTTTCATTAGATCAGGGTTGTATTTTATTTCATGAGTGAGTGTTTATACTTTGTGTGATGGTGTGAACACAAACTGTCATGGTAAATAAGATTTTTTGACAGTCGCAGCAAAACTCATTAGATTTGTATCTCACAAGTATTATGGAATACGTAAGACTTGTGAGATAGTGTAAGCTGGCTTTAAAATTGTGTCACATATTGCATAACAAAGGGAGAAATGGAAATAATATGGCGAATAAAATATACAATAATATTGGAAAATAGGTGGAGCGCTTCAGTAATAGTTGTAGTTTTTTGCTTAACTTTTTTTTTTTTTTTTTTTTTCATTATTTATTTATTGAATCTTCATATATTAAATATGAACTAACAATAATTAATCAAATCTTAACCTAATATTATTTTTTGTCCTGCCAGTGCCAGACAAAAATTTTGTTCATCGCGGGTTCTGTTCACTTTTATAGGTGTTTATCGCTCATCTAATTGGACAAGTGCCGCAGTGTCTCTTCTTCTTAAGCGAGTGTGGCCGCTATCATTTAAAATATTTCGTGCTAGTGGGTTCGGGTGCAATTCGAGCCTTTTTAAGTATTTTACTGCATATTTCGTAATCATAGTTTTAACTAATGGAACATTGAGATCCTTGTGAATATTTGAGTTTTTAACATACCAAGGGGCAGCTGTGATTATTCGAAGTAGTTTATTTTGGCGCCTTTGAATTTTTTCGATATTAGAGGCCGAGGCAGTGCCCCATAACTGAATACCATAGCACCAGATTGGCCTTAAGATGGAGTTGTAAAGAAGAAGTTTGCAGTCGAGACTAAGGACAGAGTTTCTTCCAATAAGCCAATGAATTTGGATGGCTTTTAGTTTCATTTGAGTTAATTTTGCCTCTATATGGCTTTTCCACGTTAAACGGCGATCTAGATGAATACCGAGGTATTTTACATGCGAATTTTGAGGTATTATTTGATTATTGATTTTAATAGGGGGGCATGATTCCCGACGCAAGGTGAATGTTATATGTACGCATTTTTGCTCATTGACCTCTATCCTCCATTGCTTTAACCATAGTTCGAGTTGAAATATATGATCCTGTAGGTATCGAGATGCTTCTTGACGGTTTTCGTGCACGCTCAAAAAAGCTGTATCATCAGCAAATGTTGAAGTTTGTGTGTAGTTGTTTGTTGGCATATCCGAGGTATATATTAAGTATAAAAGTGGGCCCAGGATGCTTCCCTGAGGGACTCCAGCGTCAATTTGCTGAGGAGAGCTTAAATAATCACCTTCTTTAATAATAAACTTTCGACCGACTAAGTAGCTTTCTAACAGCTTGTGTGTGTTTACTGGTAAGTTTAGCTTCAATTTATGTAATAAGCCTTCATGCCAGACTTTATCGAAAGCTTGAGAAACATCGATGAAGAGAGCGGAACAATATTTTTTTTCTTCAAAGGCTTTTCTTATTGCGTTTACTATACGATGGGTTTGCTCAATTGTGCTGTGTTCTCTTCTAAAGCCGAATTGGTGGTTAGGAATACATCTATTATCATTTAAAATTGGGGTTAATTTTGACGCTAACAGCTTCTCAAACAGCTTTGATATATTAGAAAGTAAGCTTATAGGCCTATATGACTCAACTTTTGTGTGATCCTTTCCAGGTTTAGGTATCATGGTGACTAAGGAGACCTTCCACTTTTGAGGATAGTATTCAAGGCGTAAAATAGCATTAAAAATTAAAAGAATAATTTTCTTTGCTATGCTGGGTAGCTCCAAAAGCATTTTGTTGCTGATCTTGTCAAAACCAGGAGCCTTTTTGGGGTTTAAATCACAAATAACCTTTTCGATTTCTCTTATCTCAAATCTTAGCGGAACAGCTGCTCTAGCAGCAACAGGTGGTAACTCGACCGCAATATAGTGAGATATATTTGGGGTAAATACGTTTTTTAAATGATTGACAAACAGATTTCCTTTTTCAACATCATTTCTTGCCCAACTTCCATTCAAGTTTCTTAATGGTGGTTTAGAGACAACTGGCCTTTTGAGATTTCTAGCTGCACGCCATAATGAGTAGTCTGATTGTGGGGTTGCATCAAGTTCTTTAAGATATTTTTCCAGAGAAGCCGTTTTCTTAGTTCTTAAGTTGAGGGGATCTGTGCAATTGCCACTCTCTTCGAGCCCTCCTTTTTTCAGACAAAAGATGCTCGACATCTGTGGAATATATTTTAATAGTTTTTGTTTTTTTGGGGGCAATATTGGAATGTTGAACAGCTAGTTTCAGAAAACTGTCAAAATTGTCAATAGAGCGATCTACATAATCCGGTGTACTGAGCGGAATATTTTCTGTGCAATGGGTACTGAGATATTTTTTATATTTCAACCAATTAATTTGCGTAGCTGTCGTCGGAGGTACAATTCTATTGGGGTTCATTATAGTAACAATTGTAGGTGTGTGGTCGGAAGATAAATCTAGGGAGGCTTCAACTTGAATCGTTTCTATGGGAATGTTTTTAACCACGCCGAAATCTATGACATCTGGAATTTTTTGAAGATCAGTGGGCCAATATGTTGGTTGTCCGCTCGCTACTACATTTAAATCCATTTTAGAAATTATGTTAAATAAAACACGACCCTTTGGTGTTATAAGTCGCGACCCCCAGAGGGTATGTTTAGCGTTATAATCGCCAGCGGCTAGGAAACACGGTCCTAATGATTTAAAATATTTACAATATTGGTCCTCCGATATTGAAAATCTAGGCGGGGAGTATAACGATGAAATTATTAGGTTTCTATTTAATTCCTCAACGCAAATGTTCGTTGCCTGGAGATAATCTTCACGATGATCACACATTAGGTAGTGTTTGACTCGGGCCTTTATTAAAATGGCAGAACCTCCACAAGCTCTATCTCGAGGGTCCTTGGTATCATATAGTATATAACCATTTATTTTAAACGTACTTCTTGAGGTCAAATGAGTTTCAGAAATCATCATGACATCAATTTGTTTATTTTTAAGAAAGTATTCTAATTCATTTTTATGTTGGCGGATGCCGTTTGCGTTCCAAAAACAAATTTTTAAACAGTTCATGGTTTGTTAAGTACAGCTTGCAATAACATCGATTGCATTCTAAGCATTTCCTGCATCATATTACCCATTGTGTTCGTAAAATTATTTACTGTTTGCACTAATGTTTCCATGGTTTTTTCTAAACGACTTAAATTAGAAAATTGAGTTTCATCATTACTTGGCGAGGCACCTTGCATTGGCTCATGGTTTGATTTTAGGACGTTAGCGTAAGAGGTTCTGTTATTACTAGGCTGGGGGGCTTGAATTGCATTTGTGTTAACCTGATTTGTTACCTGCATTTGAGGGGGATTAGTTTTCGGTCCGACCGACTGCTTGACGATAGTATATACAGGGCATCCTCTATAATTGGCAGTGTGATTACCGCCACAGTTGCTACATTTTTTTACGTTGGGGTCGGTTTTAGACTTGTCGCAAAGAACTGTTCCATGTAATTCACCACATACTACGCAAACAGGGGGTAAGTAGCAGTATGCCTTAGTATGGCCAAATTCCTGGCAGTTTAGACATTGAACAGTGAAAAATAACTTTTAGTCCTCTTTTTATATATATTGCAAAACGTTTGAGTGTTATGGTTAAAGGAAAAAGGCGAAAGGAAAAGTGCTTTTTGTTTTATGTACATGCAGTTTTTGTGAGTTTGTTTTTGAGAGAGGGGGAAGAAAGCACTCAAAATATAAATAAAAAGTACCTTTTTCGAGTGACATTTTCGAGCAAATGTCACTTATTAACAACAAGTGTGGCCTTTTTTTAAAAAAGGTGGTTTTTTTTTCTAGAAAAGATGGGTTTTCCATAAAAAAAAATGGTGACTTAGTGAAGGTCAATTTTATAAAAAAACATAAACGAGTTCTATATTCGAAGGGCCATGGTGAAGAAAGTAATTCTTTAGATTTAAATAAATAAATTAATTAATTCAACATTTATTATTTTTTTCGAATTTATTCTATGAGCTTAATTTCAGTTATGTATTTTATAAAGCTTTTTTGTAAATGTACTATTCCTTAAGTTTTTAGAAATTACTTTAAACACTACCAGACTATTGTATCTTCTTGTTACATTTTGCCTTAGCTATCCTTTGTATAGCAATGAAGTATATTGTGTAAACAGAAAAATTTACAATTATTAGATGCGTTTTCTGGCCCGCTACGGCCTTCGTCAGCATTCTTTGTGTCACATTGGATAGTGATACTTTATAAATTGAATGTATTTTACTCACCAATTTAATCAAATATAATCTGGATTTATTTCTTTTCATAAGTTACTTTGGGTGCGTTCGTTAATGCATCACTGCGCTGCATCAGTGATTTCAAGTGGTAATATATTTATCAGTGAAATAAATGTGGACCAAAAAATTGTGAAATACTCCACAAAAATAAAAGTCACAAAATAATAAAAGTTAAAATTATTCTTTTATCGCCATTAAAAAAAGTTTGCTTTTCTGATGCAGCGCAGTGATGCATTTACGAACGTACCCTTTATTATATGCAACATTTTATATTTTTTTTCGAATTGATTCTATGACCTAAATTTCAGTTATGTGTTTTTTAAAGCTTTTTTGTAATACACCAATACCCCGGTTTGCGTAGCTTCGGCTTGCGACGTTTTCGAAGTTGCGTCTTTTTAAAATTTCTGTGATTTCGAAGTGGCGTCGTGTTTATTTCACTTTGCGTCGCATGGCTTCGAAGTTGCGTCGTTTTTGTTTCACTTTGCGTCGCATGGCTTCGAAGTTGCGTCGTTTTTGTTTCACTTTGCGTCGCTTGGCTTCGAAGTTGCGTCGCTAGTGCTTCGATTTGCGTCGTTAATATAAAAATGTTTGTACAAAGCTTAAACAGAAAAAGGGGATTTCCCGTTGAAGTCTAAAGCAAATATGTATGTGAAGGATGTCTGCTGATTGCAACTGGTTTCAAATTACATTTGCTGAAGTAAAGTTAAATTTAAATATTTTGCACCAACGAGTCCAAAAAAGCAAATAAGACAAGAACAAAAACAGGGCATTTTGAAGCGTTCTAAATCAGGGGATAGGGCTGTTGATATTGAAAAGACCCTTGAACTAGCCCCTTCTACAATAAAATCCATTTGCTGTTCCAGTGATGCTGATAAAGTTAAGAAATTTGTTGAAACAAGATCATCATTACAACATGGAGCCAATCGCTTCTATTCGGATTGAAGATCAAAATCAGCGATGAATGCCCTTAAAACAAAAGATTATTCTAAAGAAAGCTTTAACTTTATTTGGAGATCTAAAATAAAATTATCCGTTATAAAGTCTATCAAATCAAAGTTTATGTGTTCAGCTCAAATAATGAATCTCGGCACCAATTAAACAAAAATCAATACAAATGTATAGAAAATCATGCTTCGGTTTGCGTCGTTTCGGATTGAGTCGTGTTTTTTCAGTCCCAATTAGCGACACAAACCGTGGCATTGGTGTAGTCCTATTTTTTAATTTTTAGGAATGACTTTTTACACTACCAGACCATTATCTTGCATTTAACCTTTGGAAGAAATAGTGTCTATGTGTGAGAGCATAGACGCAGTTCTGTGTGAACACATATTCTCAATAAGGTGTAAGATCAATATTGTAGTAATTAAAAACGAAATGACAACATTCATATACCTTTTTCTCCTGTGGTGAAAAGTATATAGCAGTGAAGGGCACACACATACTATCACATTTATGCTTGTGTTGACGAAATAACAACAAAGCAACAGCCGAACGTACATTGTCACAGACACACAAAGAAGTTTATAGTGTACATGTGTCGGCGTCGCACAAGCAGTATTTTGCACGCGTACATAGGATTTGCAAATGTGCCCGTCACAGGTGTATAGATTAACTTTGTAGTAAAAAGTTGATTTCTCTCGTGGATTGGTAACATCTAAAAAATATGCAGCTTTTATTAATTTATTTTTTTATTTATTTAATTAATTGTGTAATAAAAAAGCCTTCATTGGATAAATATATATAACAAGTGATATTCAAAAGTTGTTTACATTTTTCACAGCAACCCAATTAATTCATCTTATAATTAAGTATATCTTTATAACAAAACTTACTAGTAAAAAGGTAAATTAAAAGGAAGACAAGAATTAAACATTCTAAAAAGAAATGACTTTTTTCTTTTTCTAGAGAAAACTTTTCAAGAGAAAAATGGATTTTTTCACAAAAAATTTGACTTTTCTATTAAACCCATGACTTTCTTGAGAAGAGATTATTGTTTCAGAGAAAAGGTGAGTTGCTACAGTATTGGCGATGTATACGTAATTATGCTAAAATGAGACAAACAATTTTTTATGTACAATTTTGGATCATAAAATTTTTGTGTAATTTCGCCTCAACATATTTCATATCTGTACAAGTTTCTTTTTTTTTTATTAAATTAAACGTTTTTATTTCATTAAAAAGACAGTTCACTCCATTAATGTGTATCCAAAAGTTAGTAAATTAATTTTATGTTTTGACAATTTGGATGTCAACTGTGTTGGTGAGCCACTGTTTTCTAACTTTAAAACTGTTGCCACTTTCCTTCTTATTCTGCCATCTTGGCGAAAAATTTCTAGTGAATTAAAATTAACAAAAACTAGCATGAACAATAATAAGGGTCTTCATGATATCGCTTAAAATTGCCATTTGTGCAAATGGGTAAACTTGCGAGACTCGTTTCATGAAGATCCTTTTTAATTTTTGTGTAATTTTAAGAATTAATGTCATTTCAAACTGAAACGTCAATAAAAAAATAAATTAAAAAAAAAACAATAACACATTTAAAACAAAATAACGGAACTAACTTAATTACGGAACAACCACCAAAAGTTTTTTACAGTGTACCATATGTTCCACACCTTATTGATAATGCGAACATAAGAAACACAATAAAGACAAAAAACACTTGTTTTGCTTATAAACCAAATAGAACGATCAACACAATTTTTACAAGAACAAAAACACCCATCGACAAACAACAAATAAGTAACGTTGTATACGAAATACAATGTAAAGGTAATAATGACGAACCATGCGACCTCATATACATTGGTACAACAAAACGAAGTTTACAGACGAGAATGGGAGAACACAAAGCAGACATAACAAAAAACAAAGAAACAACAGCACTAGCACAACATATGTTACACCATGGTCATACTGCTGATTTGGAAAACGTCAAAATATTGGATAGAGAGAATGTTGAAAAAAGAGATATACGATTGAAAGTTTACGAATCCAACAGAAAATAAATAAGACGATGAATCTGAAAGAAGACACAGACAACATCAACATTAATAACAGGGTTGTTTTAAATTGATAAACAAATTTAAAAAAGTTTTTCACTGTGATACTAGAAAGAGATGTGGTTGAAAATTATTTTTGTTAATTGTTTTTTGTTTTTACAAATAAAATATTTAAAAATGTAATATAATCAAAAAAATTTGTAAGTTATATACATGGTTTAAAAAAATACTGTATTATAATGTACGTTTTACACATATTTAAATAGACACCCCCTGAAGAAGTAGAAAAATACTCTACGAAACGTTGGGAAAAACTGTAATAAAATTGATGTTTTATTTACATTGAAGCTCCAGGCCTAACAAGCTTAAAAATAGGTAAATTACTTAAAATTTTAAAACTGGCCAACTAAAATCATAACATAAAAAAAAAAAATTGTCAAAAATATAATAAAAAAGTTGAAATTTGTGAATAAAAAATGAAATTTGTTTTTAAACAAGCATAAAGAAAGCCAAAAGACTTATATGCTTATATTATTGCAAGAATTTATTGTTTGTGATTTATTAACACTTGAAATTTTCATTGAAAACGGCAGTAAGCGTTAAAAAAATTTGTCTGTATAAATGCACAATTAAACAGCGCAAGTTTACGAGTCAAAATTGTTGGGCAAATTTAAGCAGTTTGTGTAAATGAATTCTCATACAATTTTTGACAGTTCATTTACGAGGGCGTAAGAATGCACAGTTTGCACAGATTACGAGACTTATAAACGATATCATGAGGACGATTAATGTATTGTCTGATACCATATTAAATTTTTGTGAAAAGGAACACAAAATTACGTTTTAATTACGTGCATACTGGACGATTTTGTTAGGCCAGCTTATATTGCAGGTGCCTTAATGTTTTTGGTAAGGGAGAAATTTGGCAACCGCATTGTTTGACGTGCATGCAATTTTAACTGGGCTCCACATTTCAGTTTTCTTTGAGGATATCTAAAAGAAAAAATCTATGTTTAAAAGCCAAGAACCATGACAATATGACCATGATTTTATTCCGAAATTATGGTTTTTAGCATTGCCACTCAAAAGAAAAATCAATCCATCCGCACTCAAATCAATTCGAAGTGGTTTTAATAGTATGGTGAATACGGATTTTCTTGAATCAAGTACAGAAAGATTGATTCAAGTACGGATTTTCAATCGCGAACTACTTAAATGATCCATGTTCAATCCCGATTTTGTACTTGAAATAATCCGATAATGAGACTGATTTAAGTAAAACTAAGATGGAACTAATCTCAAAATGCGCTTGATTCAAGTATTATAAATATGATTCAATCCCGAATTCGAACCTGAAATAAAACAAAGGTGAAATAAGAAGGGGAATTTTATTATCACTGATTTACTTACACGTTTTACACCTTACAGAGTTTCCATTATAAAACACCAGCATTATTCCCGATATGGTTTTTACTTTAAAAAATATAAACTGAATGAGAATTCTTGCTTTCAATTTAAATTTTTAAACATGTTGTTGTTTCTATACACACACAACAAGCAAATAGTTTTTTAACTATTTGTTTGGTGTTGTTTTAGTGTCTAAAACAAAATACGATAAGTTATATGAGACGAAAACGCTCTCTTTGTAAATGTACTCTCAGAGTGGCACTACCAACAAAAAATTTTATGGTTTTCTGCTTGGTTTAAGAACTTTCCGGAATTGATTTTTAAAAGTTATCCTGTTAAGGATTGTTTTTGAGTTTTTGTTTACGACTCGTACTCACAGTACACTCAAAAATAAAATAAACGAAAATTCAATTAAAAACCGGTCTACTCATTTTTCATTTATTTTTAACAAAAATATCATATAATTTTTACTGTCAAAAGTTCAACACCATATTCCGTAAAATCAAATAAATATAAAGTTATTTTGTAAAATTTTACTGTCAAAAATTCAACACCATATTCAGTAAAACAATTAAATATTCAGTTATTTTTTAAAATTTTACTGTCAAAAAATTGACCCCATATTCAGTAAAAACAATTAAATATTCAGTTATTTTATAAAATTCAGTAATTTTCGTTTACTACACAAAATAGCCGAATTTCTAAAAAATACCAGACAGACACCTGTCCGCTTGTTTTTCTTATAAGCGAGAGAGGGAGAATGTTATTATTTACTTACCCTGTTACACACGTTTGTTTTACTTTTGTTGTACTGACCACGTTGTTTACAGAAGAACTCTCAATTATAAGACACCAGCAGCATGACCGATATGGCTTCGCAATTATTTTACTTTTAAAATGGATGTATTTAACTAAATTATTTTAACAAATAGAAAATGGGAATTGCTTACAAAAAACAAGCAATTCATTTTTTATAGATAAGAAAAATTAATTTTTGGTAGTTAAATTATATAAAATAACTGAATATTTAATTGTTTTTACTGAATATGGTGTTGAATTTTTGACAGTAAAATTTTATAAAATAACTGCATATTTATTTGTTTTTACGGAATATGTAGTTAATTTTTTGACAATTAATTTATATAAGATAACTGAATATAAATTTTTTTATACGGAATTCGCGGTTGAATTTTTGACAGTAAAAACTAAATGAACTTTTCGTTGCTTTAAATTACATTTTATTTAATTTAACATAAAGAAGAATTTAACTCAATCAACGGACAATATTAACTGCAACTGAAAATCCGTATTAATATACACTTAGTTTTTTGAATAACTGTTAGAATCAGTTAAAAATAAATTTGCTTAGAATTTTAAATGTTTATTTATTTAAAAATGACTGAACGGAATATTTCTTAAATAAACTACAGTCCGTTACTGTAATAATATTGTGAGTGTTAGTATAAAAAGCTACAGAGAGTTTTTCTATCTGTGTAGAGAAATTCGACTTCTCAATTAAAATATTTACTTTTCAGTGAAAAATACATCCCTTCAAAGTCAAGCATTGAAACAAGCAAACGGCATTTAAAAAAAGATCAGAATGGCCCAATAATTAAATATGATCTCCTAAAAAAGTGTTTTAAATCTTCTAAGTCCACTTGATACGATGTTGGTTTTAATGGTTAAGTTTTAGACCTGAGCAATAGACTGGAGGAGAGATGATTGGCAAAAATACTTTTTTAAATTAAAAAAGGCATTCGTGTCTGTTAAAATTGTCCCTTTAGATACGTTCAGATAAAAAGGAGATTTTGCCAAGAGCTATTGAGGTTAAGGGAACTAACAAAAATGTATGAGTTTTATAAATTTTCATATTAATTCGAATCATTCATTTTTAAATTAATTCGTGAATCATTCATGCACTGAATTAGAAAATTTTGAATTAATTCTTTTCGCACAAAAAAATGAATTGAATGAAATTTGAGTCAATTCATTTGAATTGGGAAAATGATTTGCAATTCATTTTTAATTTAAATAAATTGGTAAAATGATTTGCTATTCATTTCCGATTCATTTGAATTGAATTGACTTTGAATTAATTCAAATGAGTTAGAAAAAATGAATTGCAATTCGTTTCCAATTCATTTGAAGTGATTTTGAACAAATTCAAATGAGTTAATGCTTATGCTGATAGGATTTTCGCAGCTCCCTACTGTTTTAAGTCACATTCTGCCGTTACCTGCTTATTGCAGTACATCATTGGAATTTCTATTCTTATTATTTTCTATGCCTTTCGACGATTATCTCGTACTAGATGATATCCGAAATGAGTGTAATGCTGTCTGATATTATAAAATGAATTGGATAAAAAAACGGGAGTTATGTGCTGTTTTCACAACACAAGTGACTGAACGTGTAGTAAAATTTATATGAAAAGCACTCAGTTTTTTGAGTGTTTTCCATATAAATTTTACTACACGTTTAGTCACTTGTGTTGTGTAAACAGCACATAATGCTTCTTCACATTTACTTACAGTAGTCTTTTTTTCAAAATCAAGTCAAATGAATTGGAAATGAATTGCAATTCATTTTTTCTAACTTATTTGAATTAATTCAAATTCAATTAATTCAAATGAATTGGAAATTAATTGCAATTCATTTTACCAATTGATTTGAATTAAAAATGAATAACAATTCATGTTGCTAAATTCAAATGAATTAACTCAAATTTCATTCAATTCATTTTTTGTGTGAAAAGAATTATTTCAAAATTTAGCTAATTCGTAATGAATTAAAATCAAAAATGAAAGATTCATTTACATCTCAGGTCAAATTACAATTTTTTTAAAAGCTTTTATACTTTAATAGTCTTATTCCTTCAATAGTTACCAGGAATACTTTCTATGCACTATCAGTATTTTCTTATATACATAAATTATTAAATAGTATATAAATATTAAAAACAAAATTGAATACCTTTAAAAATATTAAAAAATTTCACAAGACTTTGCCCAAAAAAAGGATTTAAGGTTTAAAAATACTCATTGCTGTCTTCCTATTAAAAAAAGGTCTATTTACTTTTTCTATTATACTTTATTTATTTAAGACATTGAAGCCCATGGTTTGAGGCCACCCATCGTGTTATTATTCCTTTTTGGTTGGTTCTTTTTGTTGTCGTAGTTTGTTTATTTGCTCGTCATTGTTGGGTTGAACTCCTTTGTCCTAACGCTGAATTTCCTTTAACTTTAGATATTACAAGGTGAAAATGTCTATAAAACCTCATATTTTTACATAATAAATGAACAGGAACATTAAATTCCTTTCCTTCAATATTGAAACCTAAATAAACGAAAAAAATAAGAACAAAACTTGGGACAGTCCATTACTAAAACATGAAAACAGGTCTTAACAAAATATAAAAATTATAAAATTTGTATTTTGGTCGAAAAAAAAATGTTTAAATGCCACATTTTCCAACAACAACTACAACCGAAAGCAACAGGAATAAAAATAAACACAAAAAAATTAAGAAACAAACAACTTTTTTATGCAGGACAATGTTACCAAAAAAAAAAACACATAATTTTTTTTTCTTAAAAAGAAAATGATAAATAACGGAACTTAACCAAACATCCACTTCACTTTCTCCGCCACCATTCTGCTATTGAGGGCGTTATTTTAAAATGAAAAACGACTTAACTCTTTTTTTACAAAAAATTGTCCCTGGCGACTGATATTTTTCTTGTTGTTAGTTATTTTTATACCCACACAAAATAATGGAGAAGGTATTATGCGTTTATGCTGATGTGTGTAACACATAAAAATATTGGTTCTAGCTGGACGCACTTTTTTGTATACCGAGTATCGACTTTCACTTTCTAAGTCGATCTTACGATGTCCATCCATCCGTCTGGGTGGTTGTATTTGTATTTCTGAAATATGATTTTCTAACACAACAAGTAGGGTATTCATTCGGTTAACCGTTAACCGATTACCCGTTGTTACAAAATTAAAATTTTTTGTAGTATTAAACCATATTTTTTGTGTTTTAAATAATGGGTGCGTTCCAAAATGTCGGTTGCATATCAACTCGCTTTTTTAAAAACATTCTACAGTGCAAGCATGAACAATTTTACAACGTTATCCGTACCAAAAAATTCACCAAAAAATTGTGTCTAGAATTATTTTTTTATAAAATATATTTCCTTCTATAAATACATTTTTAAAATACAACACAAAAACAGAAAAGAAAAATTAAGGAATCGGGAAATGAACGTTTTTTGCAGAATGTTCGGTGCAGAGCTTTGCCAGGATAAGTTAGATGATGACCTGACAACATAAGAAACTTATGATAGTAACGCAACAACGGAATTAAACCAAACAATAAGAAGTGTTAAGAATTTTAAAAAATAAAACATCCAAAATTAATCCGGAAAAAAAGACTGAGAATTAGATATTCTAAGTTATGGGTTGCTTTCGATTTCTCTAACATCTACGATAAGAAAAAGACATTTTTCCAAGTCAAAATTTTCAAAACTAAAGAAAGGAGTCGCTTAAATCCAATATATTTTAACCAAATTATTTATCTAAAAGATTATTTTATAAGATCTTCTTAAACTATTTAAATTACAAATAAAATTATCTCACGGTTTATTGTTTAATAAATACTTAATCGGCCTTGTTCTGGAAAACGAAATCACGTAAAATTTAAATCGAACAAGTTTTTAATTCTATCCTGTGTTTAAAATTGATAAAAATATTTCTTTTTCATTACCTCATACTTTGAGGACCACATATCTTTACCAAAACTACTTTGGAAATCAGGTAAAGAATTAAACTTAAAATCTCCATCGATTTCAATTTCACGTGATTTCGATTTACAGAACGTGGCCACATATTCGGCCACATTAATTAAAAAATATGTATTACAGAGCTAATTATTTTTTTTTTTTGCTTGGTCTAGGTCACGTCTTGTGATGTTATTGTTTTTTTTACTACTAAACTGCAGATAATAAATAATTTTTAATTTTTATTCATTGAAATTACCAAAAATACTTTATTAATCGGTTAACCGATCAATAAAAAAATTTACCGATTATTAACCGATTAAAAAAATCCTCTGTTAATTAATCGAGCGATTAACCGATTAAAGCCCGGTTAAATGAATACCCTAACAACAAGACATAAATTACAGTATTAGAATCTGAAAAGTTAACCATACATTGATTAAATTTAATTTAAATAATTCTGTGGCCGTATGGAAAAATTAGTTAACTCCACTTTTTGTGAAAATTGAGATAACACCAAAAATAGAAAGCGTTTTTTATTTGCTTTCACTCTGTCAGATCGAAATTTTGATATTGTATCTCATTTAAAAGTTATTTGAAAAACAAAAATCAGATAAAAAACTAGATAACTCCATGCATTTTTTGAAAAAACAAGTTAACTCCAAAATGTCTTAAAAAACAGAGAAATAAGAAGTTTAAAACGACGTTGTTTCGAAAACTAAGAGAAAAAGAGCGAAAAAGAACAAATTCGGGTCACAAGCTCTTTGGGTCAAAATGTTGAACCTAAATATTGGAACTCCCGATAATATAAAGAATGCATTCTTTATATACATATTATATCAATTCTGAAGTTCTTGATTTATAGAATACGACTGCAAAACACCCGAAATCTTTTGAGTAATAGTATTTAAACCACATGGATCTAACGTACCATATGTGGCACAGTAACTTTAAGAAAGGTTTCAACTTACCCATTAATATTTTTTTTTTCTGTTGCAAAGATAATATTAAGGTGTTTTTACGTACAAAAATAATAAAAACTTTTTTTCCAGTTTTTTTTCTTGGAATAAATCTGGAAGGCAAGCTAATTTTATTAAAAAATGGAGTTACATAGTTGTTATATACGGCCATAGATTTCTTTAAATAAAAACAAATTAACTGCCCGATCCACGATATCGACAAGAACATTTCTTTTGTATATTTATATTGAAAACAAAAAAATTTTAGTTTTTTATTATTGTTTTCAATATAAATATGCGAAAGAAATGTTCTTGTCGACATTGTTGGCCTCGCAGTAAATTTCTTTATTTTTAAACTAAACTAAGAACATATTCATATTTAATATTATAAAATTATTTTTTCTGGAACCTTAACGATCTTCTCAATGTTAAATGTTCATCAACCGGAGACACATTAAAACTTGTATTGAGCTTTTTCCGGCTTGATTTGATTTTGTTTTTTTTTAAGCATTTATTTCGAAATTTTCGAGGTCTTCATCCGATTGCTCGATGAAGTTTTGCTTCCTTTTATTTTGTTCCGTGCTGCCTTCTGGAATAATTTCCTCCAACTTAGTCTGCATTTGCATGAGGTGAAGGTCTGGACCAACGTTGATGTTAGTCGGATTGTAATTTGTTGGTAGGTTTTCATAAAAAGATCAAATCTTTCTTCTTTTCTTTCGTGATTGGAAGAGGGCTGTGATTGCACTGCACAAGGTAGTCACCTAATTTTGAAACCGTGTTTTGTCTCATGTCCAAATAAATAAAACGTTCCTCTTCAGAAAGTGTGTTTTTATACATAACAATGCCTTGTTTCTCTTTAGTGTACCGCAGCCACTTTACATTGCTGATTTGATAGGGTGTATTATCATTAGATCGTTTCGGTATGACCAAAGTGCTTTTAAATAGTTCGTCGTAGCTGTAAATTGATGATTGGTTTAAAACAATAACTTGAAAAGGATTTGACTTTTTTGCCTCTCTGACTAGTTGGTACCAATCTTCCGGACAATGAATTTCTTTGGACGTTACGAAGTTTATTATAAACATTTAACGGAACACCTTTTGTTTAAAATTTTAATATTTATTGAAATAAAATAAACCACAAACTCAATAGCTGTTTTCAATTTCAACCTATGTTAAGCCGAGTATAACGTTAATCCACGTCCTAAAAACTGGCCAATTAATTTCATAAAATCAAGAAGGGTAAACTTTTTAATTAAGTATTTGCATAAAAACAGACAAAAACTCGGCTTATTTTTTGATATATAAGCATAAAAAAAAAATAATTTTTGGAAAAACTGGATAACTCCATCTTTTCGTAAAAAAAACGGGTTAATTAACGTCCTGAGCCAAATAGTTAATGTTTTTTATCACAAATCATTACTTAAGTTGCCTTAATTCCGTAAAATATTAATATAATTTGAGAAAAAAAAGTTTTTGCGAAAAAACTAGATAACTCAACTTTTCGAAAAAACAAGATAACTGACACTGATTTTCGGTTTTAATGTCCAAAAATTAGTTTAATGGAACCAGAAATCTTTAACGTTATTTAAAATTATGTTTTGTTAAGTGTGCATGCATAATAACATAAATTCATATGAAATAATTAGCGAACTATGTTTAAAACTTAAAATGTGTTTTTCTCGTGTTTTAAAAAAATGGAGTTATCTAGTTTTTCCATACGGCCACAGAATTATAAAATAATGAAACAAATAAAGATTTAAAGATTATTTCATGCCAATGTTGACCGTGACTGCGCCTCAAATGGTCCATCCGCTTAGTCCAATTTTGGCATACTCTTTCCAATATTTCGGCCGGTATCTCATGAACAAATGCTTTAATGTCGTCTTCCAATGCGTCAATTGAAGCGGGCATGTGTGTATAGACATGAGCTTTAACATAGCCCCACAAAAAATAGTGCAAAGGCGTTAAATCGCACGATCTAGGCGGCCAATTGACCGGTCCCGAACGTGAAATAAAATGTTCACCGAACTCGCCTCTCAATAAGTCCATTGTTAAGCGTGCTGTGTGGCATGTGACACCGTCTTGTTGAAACCACATGTAATGCAAGTCAACCTCTTGCATTTTGGGCAAAAAAAAGTTGGATATTATCTCACGGTAGCGCTCACCATTCACAGTTACGCTACGATTCGCATCATCTTTGAAGAAGTACGGTCCAATGATGCCACCAGCCCATAAACCGCACCAAACTGTGACTTTCTGGATGCATTGGTAGCTATTGCCATGCTTCTGGCTGATCTTCACTCCAAAATCGACAATTCTGCTTATTAACGTGGGCTTCAGTAGGTCGACTAAACTGAACATAAAATGGAAGAAGCGCGCGATGAACTTTCTTAACAGAGCACGCATTTTGATAATAAAATTCAATAATTTGTAAGCGTTGTTCGTTTGTAAATTATAGACCAAACTGAAGATGTTTGACAGTATAACAAAACACGAAACGTGCGTCAGCTGTTTAACCCAGTGTTGCCAAAAAGATAATAGCTAAAAAATCACCCGATAGAAAGATGTTCTTTAAGTTATTTTCCGAACCTCACTGCGTTGCTAGTAGTCTGCAAATTATCAGGGAGTTCATTCCGGAGACGGATGCTAAGAATAAAGAACTGACATTTAGAAGCGTGGCTACGATATCTAAATTGAATTAACAATTTACCTCTTGGCGATCTTGCAAATCGCAAGCGATCAAAGATATACTTTGGTTCCTTTGTCATAACAACTTAGAAAGAAATATTAAATTTTTTAATACTAGGAAGCTATCAAATGTAATATTGAATATACGAATGGAGAATAGTGACACATGATCAAATTTTCTCAGTCCGAAAACGTATCTTAAAAGTTGTTTTAAGTTTCCTCGTATCCTCTGAGCTGCAACCAGCAAATATTTCGGATGAATAGAAAAGAGTTGGTAGTAAATATGTTTTCGCAAGTAATAATCTAACTTTCGGCAGAGTAGCATGCCGTAGGTTATACCAAAGACTTGTGTAATGTAATCCCAAGAAAATATTCACCTCATCCTCTATCCCCAATATGTTCTTGCTTATGACTAAGCATTTAAATTACCGTGGTTGGCTGTCCACGTTAATTTGTGCTTAAAATACAATTCGCAATATTGAAGATGTTTAAATGATTAGAGGTACATACATTTCAATAGTCATAAGAAAAAATGGTGAGAACCGTTCAATCATTTCACAGGGCCCCGATAATAACTTATTTCCGGAATAGTAATTATCTCAGTATTTAGCTTAAACTTAGTTCAAAATTATCTTATTGCAACATTAATCGTTCCAAAGTTTTTTTAAAATCGGTCAATATTTGGGCATAGTTCCCACTCCCGAAAATGGCTATAGGTTCTAAGCCTCCTTATTAATGTTTGTATTGCTATAAAATTTGGCGACAATAACTTTTATAATAGCTACTATGTTATTTTGTACTAGCAAGCATAGAGATAGGGACCATTAAGGTAAATGGAACAGTAAAAACCAACTACACAAAACAAGAGGTAGGGACGACCTACGTGCGTTTTCAAGGTTGACCAACAAGGTTGAGATGTGTCGCTTTCAAATGAGACCAATGCCAACAGGCTCAGTGATGGTACACCAAATATACAAGTATTTAAATCTTTAAAATGGCAAAACCCTTAGGTCCCTTTCTATTTTTCGCGTCACATAAAAAGTCTTCTACAAAATCGCTTTAAATTATTTAAATGATATTCTTATGTGAATTTTAACCTCAACACATGATATTGTTTTGCCGGTTCCATGGTCGGCCTTCCTTCCAAAATAAGAAAAACTCTCAAGTATTTGGCTTTATAAACTGTTTTCTAGGCTATAAAATTGTCGGATTTGATCGACTACACTTTATTACTTGTTTTTTTTTTTAAATATAATTCCTTGCCAGTGGTTTTTAAAATTTTTCTTTAGTTGTTTTTGGGAATAAATTATTAAAATTAAAACCTGCGTTAACATGATTTTTTTAAATTATTTTAAGGTAAGAAAAACGCGGCTAACAAAGATACAAATGTTTTGTATATTTTATGAAAAAATTTATGTTTTGATGAAAAGATGAAAAGAGTTTAAAGAATTAAATTAACTTTAAATAAGGCAAACAATTTTATATGTATTCCACCGTACTGTTCGCGGTAAAACAACATGAACGGGGGAAGTACGTCAAAAATATAATCAAGCAAACCTAATTGAATAAAAACCGTTCAACTGCTTACGAGTCCATCCTAATTTAGTTCCTGTAGCTTTAAGAAAAGTTTTTAAATTAAACAGTGGCGCAGAAGTTATTTTATATGGATAGAAAATATCCCTAAACAAATTTGCCTTTTATAAAATAAACTGTTAACCAATTTCCATACTCTTCCAAACTTATTCATTTTAATCGGTATTTGTTTCTGCTTTTTAAAACCGTTATGTCTAAATTTTTAAAGAATCACCCCTATCGCGAATGTTATGGGAATATGATATATGGGATCAAACCTTAAATCCCATCCCCAACAAATCGGTATCGCAAATATTTTGGGAGTAATAATTACTATTGTGAATTATTTGTTGTATTTTATAAACAAACGTCTCTATTGTGAATAACTTGTCAGTGCTTGTATCGTGAAAGAAAAATATACAAAATAAAATACTAATAAAAATATAATAAAATAAATAATGAATAGTGTTTATCTTCATTTTCTTAATTAAAACTCCTTCAATAAAAGAAAAAATTAATTTAATTGAGTCCTACCTTAGAATACAAATTAAAATTTACATATTCCCTTCTCGTTCACATTAACACTTGTTGGGAATTTATTTAGTAAGAATACTCGCGGGAGAAAGCATTACCGATGCCAAATTTTTTAAGTTTGGGAATTCATTCCCAAAAAATTTGCCATGGTAATCATTCACAATACAAAATAAAAAAATATGGGAATATTTTCATGGGAGTAGTTGTTTGCGATAGGGGTGAATATGTTTCGTATGTATTCTTAGCGTTAATAAACAATAATTAACAATTTCACTAATAATATATTTTTAGACTAAACATAGTTTTTCTACACCACATTTTTTAGAGGAATTTCATTCAGCCAGTCATATCCCAGTAAAAAATGTGCTCCAAAAGGAGCAGGTTTTGTGTATGAATTCATACCACAAATCGCTTCAAACCTGCTGATGGGCTGCCTGATTTTTGTATGGGGTGTTCCCGGTTTGGAGGACTTTTTTCTGCTGACAATAAGCGCTTCTTTTAACGGTGGCATGTCATAACGTCCAGTGTCATTATGACACTTTCAAAAGTGTCATAACGTCCATCAGAGAAATGTCTTAACTTATAATGAAAAATATTAAAATGTGTAAAATTTGTTTTGAAATATCAAAATAAGTAAGTATAATGCCAAAAATTCTTACAAGCAAGAATGTTAACAAATTTGGGATCATAGCCGGCTTTTGGCTGGGCGCAAGGATTTTCTTCTCTATGGTGTAACAAATACCGGCTTCGCTAACTAAAGCTTCTCTGCACAGCCGGCCTTCGGCCGGGCGCAAGGATTGCCTCCCCTATGGTATAACAAACACCGGCTTCGCTAAGTAAAGCTTCTAAAATCTGCCTTGTTCCGAACGAAAGCCGACTATGCAGAGAAGCTTTAGTAAGCGAAGCCGGTGTTTGTTATACCATAGAGGAGAAAATCCTTGCGCCCGGCCGAAGGCCGGCTGTGCAGAGAAGCTTTAGTTAGCGAAACCGGTGTTTGTTACACCATAGAGAAGGAAATCCTTGCGCCCGACCAAAAGCCGGCTGTGCAGAGAAGCTTTAGTTATCGAAGCCGGGATTTGTTATACCATAGAGGAGAAAATCCTTGCGCCCCAAAGTGTTTTCGATATATATTTAATATATACACCCAGAGAAAAAGCAGCAAAACCATTTTTAAAATTTTTTTTACCATATTATGTTTCATTTAACCAAATCATTCTCACCGACAACCATATAATGGTTAAATTGGTTTCTTTAAAAATAGCTTTGTTGGTTGGGACCATAATGAAACATGTTTTTCTCTGCGTGTATGCAGATCATTTTTTTGTGTTTAACTTCTTTAGTAATTATGGACCTAATGACAATTTTGAAAGTGTCATAATGCCCATTTGCAAAGTGTCATAGTATCCATGGACGTTATGACACTTTTGAAAGTGTCATAATGTCCATGGACACTATGACACTTTTTGGAGTGTCATAACGTCCATGGACACTATGACACTGGACGTTATGACATGCCACCTCTTTTAACATACAAACAAAGCATTCCTAAAGTGCTTTTTAGGGGCTTACTATATTAACATATTCATTAATGTATTGCTTTTACTTTTGTTTAAATGCCTTTTTCCAATCATTTTCGAATATTTTTATTTTTTTCGGTTTGCAACCTTCTTCGTTGTCAGCACTAAAATAGCAGCTTTTTTGTATATTTTATTCTATATCATTTACTGCTTTATAAAAGCTCTTTTATTGAAGCGCTCAATTATGCGCTTTTTCTCTAAAGTGCTTCAAAAAACCCAAGTTTTTTTACTGGGATGTCTAAATTGCCCAAAAATTAAAATCGTTACTATTCAGTTTTTACAGGAAAGAATTAAAATATTCAAATCAAAACAAAAAACAGCAGAAACAAAAATACAACAAAGTTGATTCAGACAGAAGTAAATCCCTGCAAATAATAGGACTAGTCCAAACACGCGTGTAAAATGTAGCCCACAAGGGACTAGGAATAGTTCAAATGTAACCCAAACGTATGGAAAAATATGGTCTATTTAACATTACGATGTCCTAGGGCAGGAACATATAACCCAGCTTTGGATAACAAAACAGTAGTCTTAAAACAACTCCATGTTATACTGAAGAGGATTAGTTTTGAAGTCGTTTAAAAACGAAAACATGTCGTTAAAAACGAATACTGTCGTCTCACTACAAACCCTTTTTAACAATGGCATGGCCCGTGCAAGCATAACATTGTACCAATCTAGGGAATAGTCCATTTGATCAAAATGGATCAGGTAGTTCAACATTTTAACACCTGTTCGCAAGCGCGAACGTTGGCTGCTATTCAACATATAAAATTAGTTTTGGCTGCGTGTTCAAAGATATTGAGTAGACTGTTGAAGTTCTGTGTCTTTAGTTTTTCGTCTCCTTGTTGTGTTTTTAGTGTCTTAAAAGTTGGGAATCGTATTTTGAATAAAATATGACGCGTAAAATTTTGACCGTTGAAGAAATAGTTGGTATCATTGTGGAAGAAGATGATGGTGTGGACACCGTTTGTATGCTTCCGCCAGATATTTAGTATCGATGACTTAGGAATAGAAAGACGAAAATGAAATTCGCCAAAATTATATCGTATGTTTATCTAAATTTTATTATTTCCAATACAAGCTTACATGTATGCTTGCATGTATGTCTTACCTCGTTTTTAAATTATCAAACTGTTTTACAAGATGTTGTTGGAACGTTTAAAATATATATTTGAAATCAAGAGGAGCCTTTGCAGGATATAGACATTACTGATCAAACATTAACATCTGTAGAAGTCATGCGAAAAACAAAACGTGTCAAAATAACGAAGAGTTCCATACGGACATGAAAGATCCTTAGTGGACACAGCGGACTGATAGATCAGGAAAAATTTTGATTATTTTACAACCAAATTCAGATGAGCTTGATCAAAGTTCCGAAATTAAAGGATTGTGATCGCTGCGGTTTCTTTTGCCAGAAAACTGTTCGATATTATCATAAAAAGATCAAATAACTATGCACAAAAAATGATAGACATTACCTTGAAAGATTGAGTGACTCTGACTTCCAATTCGATTAAACAAACAATATCAATCAATGAACGCTGTCAAAAGATGGCAAAAAAGGAGAAAAAAAATTCAGCAGCCGAAAATATTTTTTTATGGCCAGTTCATTCAAATTTATAGTATAAATATCCGATCTTAAAAGTGGTATTGCGCATTTTTTATATTAATTTCAAGCTCTTCTATGGTCAACGCAAAGAGGCTAAATTTCTTTGTTTCAATAGACAAAAAAAAAAAAAAAAAAAAAAAAAAAACAAAAGAAAAAGAAAAACCTATGCCACAAAAAAACTTTCGTGATACAGCAAAATAACTTTTGCTATGATCTAAACGATTGAAAAATTCTCCAGAATTTTTACCTTTTAACTGACGGATAGCCGAGATTGGAAATACATTCCTACTGAAAAGGAAGATGGAAAAACTAGAGGTCATATGGCCTTATCTCATGGTGGATCTGGACTTTCCCACAAGTGATAAAAATTAGCCTTTTAGTGGGATTAACTACAACTACCACGTGATGGCCGAGATATAACCTGTCAGCCAACAGGCGAAACTTTCTCAAAGATAATCTCCCTTAAAGACAGAAATCATTTTCCGCAAAAAGCATACACTCATAAAATTATTACAGTAACTGATTGTGAGTTATTAAATTCGTTTTTCGTACTGGTTAATTTGAATAAAAATATAGTTGTTTTACGAATAATTTTATTTTTTAACATTTATGTTTGTTATTAAAAAAACAAACTACCAAAAAATAATGTTTTCCGTATTTTTTTTTGTTAATTTTCAAATGAATTTTCAAATGAATTTTCAAATGAATTTTTCAAATGAATTTTCAAATGAATTTAAAGTTGTTTAAAATGAATTTTCGTTTGAATTTAACTACATAATATTTTGAGTGTACTAATGGAGACCTCAATCAATAGTCAGTCCGGTGCCGTGTCACCTGGGGCTACTAACTCATGTTATACCAGATAGGATTTCTGGTCAGCCGTGATCGCAAGAATAAGAAAATCTCTTGAGATCTGTTAATTTTTGGTTTGCCAAATCCCAGGTATTGACAAAAATTCATAAGGATATGTTACTTTTATTTCAAAAAATTTAAACTAAAAAAAGTTTTAAGGACTTAACCAAAAACAAAAAAAATTGTATATCCTTGAAATAAAAGTGAGATATGCTGACACATGCAATAATATCAACCTACTTGACTTAAAGAGATTTTTTGTGTAGGTTAACAATCCATAAAGTTTCTTAAGTTTTAAAGTACCGAAGAACTGACCGAATAAACCGGAAAACGGTGTTAATTGTTAAGATAATATGAGGCTATTAGCGCAGGTTACGGTTGTGCTGAAAGATATGTTCTTTGCACTGTTCTTTACAGTGCAATAGTCGAGTAAGCCAACTGTTTGTATCAAAAACAGATGGCGGTAGAAACATAATTGTTGTACGGGCCGTTACAATCAAGAACTAAAGTGCAAGAGTACTGTTAATTCCTCATTACCTCATAATAAGTAGTCTGGGGCTCAACCACTTCTGCGCTGATAGCCTCATATATGTCACTATATCTTTAAAACTAGAGCTTTTAGGGAAAAACTAATGAAACCATCTCCATCAGCAGATGAAAATATTTAAGGAAATGCAGCTTTTGTTTAAGTAGCTTTTAAAAAGCTCCATTTTGTTGTGCAGTGAAATAAAGGCATACATAAAATGTTATAAACTAACTAAATTATTTTGGTTATTCTACGCGGTATCGTTTTTAAACCCGAGGCTCTCTTCTTTTGGACGCTATGGCGGACCCCCTGATATGTCTATATACCCGAAATGCAAAACTTAATTGCCATTAATTGTTATTCCAATCAGACTAACTAACCGTTTACCAAATACCGTATTATTTTAATATTTTCCAAAATGTCTCACTGTGCGCTCTATTAAGCAAAATGTTTTTAACTTTTTGTAATATGCCCGTTCTTTTCCTAATGTCGTTCAGAAGTGACAAAGAAGATAACAATTTTAAGATCAATACACGTTTTCAAAGTATTTTGTTAGTGAAAAAGGTGTATTATTTTCTCTCTCCTTTCAATTGTGGAAATGGAGTTTATAAAATATTGTCTTAAGATTTTCTATTTTTTTTTGGGAAATTGTGCTATAAATTTGCTATTTATAGTAAATTTTGATAAAATCCTTTTATGTATTGAAAATATTGAAAAAATTTTACTATTGCGAAAGTTTACATAGGAATAGGTATAAAGCAGTTTTTATAGACATTTTGTTGAAACTTTTATATTTTATATTTTGTTATAATTATGGAAATCTAAAAGTTGTTTTTTTTTTTAAATTTTAATGAATTTAATTGCTATATTTTTCATATCGTGTCACTGTAAATTTATTTTACTAAAACAACTACCTTTTAAATAAATAAAAAAAAAAAAATTGGAAAAACAAGAAGAATAAAAAACAACAAGTTTAATTGAATTCTTTCTTTAATGTAAATACACATAAACACGCCCTTTTGTCAAAAAAAAAAAAAAAAAAAAAATCCAAGGAAAAAAAGGCTGTACTCTTCTACTCAACAACTTCTATTGAAATTGTTTCCTCTGCTTGAATTACATTTTTTTTGTTTCTTTTTTTCCGTTCGTTGTTAAATTAACAGCATCAATAGATTTCCACAGAAATTTAACTTAAATCTTTTTCTTAACAATTTTTTGTTGTGTTACTTGGTTAAAAAACAAGGGAAACAAATATTTAAGGAAATCCTTAATTTCTAAAGGTTTTTGTCCATTTTACACAACCTTTTTTTTTGTATTTTTTTTCCTTTAAGTCTAAAGTGGTGGTTTCATTGTTAGAGGTCTCGACGTAGTTGACCACAGATTATTGCGCACAAAAAATCTTTTTATCATCTATTAAGGTGAATGAATATTTCTAAATGAGGGAATATGCACTTTTCGGACTTCCTTAAAATAGTATATTCTAAAAATTTTCTATACGTTAACTGTGAAATGATCTCTCATACAGCGCTTACTTTCTGAGTCAGTTAGAAATTCTAACATTAATGATCAGTAAAATCTGGGAAATCATCATAAATATTTCAGTTGAACAGCGTTTCCAAATTATGCAAATAATTTTATGTGTTAATCAGTAATCGATGTTTTACAGCAATACTATTTTCATTTTTGTTTATAAACAAAAGTTCCACACATGGTGTAGCGCTCACCATTCACAGTTACGTTACGATTCGCATCATTTTTGAAGAAGTACGGTCCAATGATGCCGCCAGCCCATAGACCGCACCAAACTGTAACTTTTTCTGGATGCATTGGTAGCTCTTGCAATGCTTCTGGCTGATCTTCACGCCAAAATCGACATTTCTGCTTATTAACGTACCTATTGAGCCAAAAATGAGCTGACCAAAAATGGAAGAAGCGCGCGATGAAGTTTCTTAACAGAGCACGCATTTTGATAATACAATTCAATAATTTGCAAGCGTTGTTCGTTTGTAAGACGATTCATGATCAAATTATAGACCAAACTGAAGATGTTTGACAGTGAAACAAAACACGAAACGTGCGTCAGCTGTTTAAACCAGTGTTGCCAAAAAGATAATAGCTAAAAAATCACGCATTAGTTTTCCTATATAAAAATTGTTATTTTAGTAAAAAAGGATTTAAATTTGTTGAAGTTTATTATCACCCTGCGGGAATTTTGTGTCAATTGGTCCAACAGACTGGTCCTGGGATTTATGAAAATGGAACAAGTACAAAAAGAAAGGACTCATGACCAGTGAAAGAATAACCAATCCCTTAACTGGTTTATGAAGAACAAAAGGGTAGAAAAAGTAAGGAATTACAGTACAGTCTTCACCGGTGCTGTGACACATTTTTTGGTACTTTCTAAAATTTGGTTCTTGAATTTAATACAAGGATTTGTTTTATTGAAATAGTGCTACATTCTATTAAAATTCTGATACATTTTAGTAACTGACACCAAGCACGTTCATTTAGAATAGATATGTGACTGGTCAAATGGTGTCAATTGACCCCCTCCAATGACAACCCCATGTAAAAGTGATAGGTCTTATTCATATAAAGTGTTAAAACTAGAACCGGTCTCTACCACCAAAGACCTATCACGGGACTATATTTGTGTCAGTTCGCTTCCCTCTAGGGCATTTACAAAACTTTGGACAATATTATTTCGTTTTAAAATTAAAAATTTTAAATACTTCAAAAACAGTACAATAAAAAACAAATTTACTCCGTTCTTAACGCGTTAAAAAAAGTGTTCAGTTTTAAAACACTAAGAAAAGTAAAGTGGCTACTACTTTGTTTGATTTCTTTTTGCTTTTAGGACGGCTTCTAGTCTCTTAGGTATTGATTTCTCCCATTTTAAAGTTCAGTAAACATTTTTGGCCACTGTTTCTGCAGAATTTTCTTCAGAGAGTGCATGCTGCTAATGATTTTTTAATTTGTCTGTCCAAATGCTCCCAGATGTTTAGTTGAGCTGATATCGAGCGACGAACTATTGGGCTGATTCAGCTGCTTATGGAAGTTTTACAAAATCCAACCCTTTCTATCACGTCTCACTATAGATGCTGTTTATGTTCCGTCGATTTCTTATTTCTACCTTTTATCACGTAGTTTTTTGTCGAACTTGCTTTCGTCAAATTTTTGAGCAATTTATTTTTTACAGATGACAGCAAGCTTGAAATCTGATCAAATTTGGAAAAGTAGAAATATAACATTTTATAACTAACATAGCACTTTTTATATTGGAAAACAAGCTGTACACTTTATTTTGACGCTAATTAAATCTTACATTTTTTGATTAACAATTAAAAATTTTTTTAAAGGAAACTATAATTTTGTATTAATTTATGAATACAGTTATGTAAGTTTATGTCGCAATTAAAATTTTTTGTTTAACTTGGACAAACTTAAGTTTTCATATATCCAATGAAAATTTTTAACGTAATTACGAAATCCAATGAACATTTTTTTCATTTTTCGAATTTATTCTATGAGCTAAATTTCAGTTATGTATTTTATAAAGCTTTTTTGTAATAGTTCTATTCCTACAATTTTTCAGAAATGACTTTATACACTACCAGACTATTATATTGTATTTTCTATTTACATTTTACCTTAGCCTTCCGTTGGAAGGCTATTTTAGCGAAAATACTTCATTATAACTTTGAAATTCTATTAAGACAATGAAAATTTTCATTTACCCAAGGAAATTTTTTTTTTTATAAAAATGATTCATTAAATATATGAAGCATTTTTCTTTCAGTGCACATATGAGATAAGTGCCTTAAATCGTGAATAAAATTAAAATTTTTCTACCGATTTTTATGATGGGTTTTGATCAAAATCTGACAAATCGTTATCAAGCCTTATTTATTTTTCCCCGAAAGTCTAGCCCATAAGAAAACTACACCCAGAGGAAAAACATGTTTAAATATGGTCACCTCCAGCCAAACTATTTTAAAAAAAACATTTTAAACATATTTTGTTTAATATAAGCATATTATTGTCAGTGATAACCATATTATGGCTAAATAAGGCCTCCATCAAGAAGCCCCAACCATATTATTGTTGTCTCCAAACATGCTATGATCAATAATAACTAAAATTTGTTAAACACTTACAATAGCATGGTTGGTTTTCAACCATAGTATGTTGCTCTTGGAAAAGGGGAAAATACTATTGTAAATTTCAAAACAAATTATTATTATATTTAACCAAAACATTTTTATAGACAACCATAATATGATTGTGGGTTCTTGATGGAGGACTAAATTAACCATAATATGGTTGTCGCTGACAATTATATGGTTATATTAACCATAATATGTTTAAAATTTTCTTTTAAAATAGTTTGGTTGGAGGTGACCATATTTAAACATGTTTTTTCTATACGTGTAGACGGTATAGAAAAAAACTGAAAACGTATTTGAATTAAGCGCCTTCAAACCTTAATATTGCATATATTTTGATTTACAACGATTTTTTTGCGGGCCAGTGTTATTTTTATTATAAATAGTTAGTTTTCGAAAAATATTCTTTAAATAGTTATTTTCGACAAATTTTATATGAAAAGTAAATATTCGAAAAATAAAAAAGTATGTACGTTTTCAATAAACTGCTACAAAAAGTAAATTTTCGAAAAATTTCCTATTAAAAGTATATTTTGAAAAAATTTCCTAAAAAAAATATATGTTCGAACAATTTTCCATAAAAAGTCAATTTTCGAAATATTTCCTATAAAAAGTAAATATTCGAAAAATTTCCTATAACAAGTAAATATTCTAAAAATTTCTTTTTAAAGTTATGTTTTGGAAAAATATACTATAAAAAGAAAATGTTGGAAAAATTTTCCATAAAAAGTAAATTTTCAAAATATTTCCTATAAAAAGTAAATATTCGAAAACTCTCCCATACAAATGTTTGATAATTTTTTCATAATTTGCTATTTGTAAATAGTAAATTTTCGAAAAATTTGCTATAAATATTAAAGTTTCGAAAAAATTTCCTATTAAAAGTATACAGCCATGTCACAGTGTACAATTTTCGTTCGGAACCGAAGAAAACATATTTGTTTATTGATAGAAAGTGTATTTTGATAGTTTTTTGGCCTGTCAGATACAGAAAACTCCCATTAAATTCATGAAAACAAAAAAATGCTTTTATTCCGAAAATTTTTTTCGTCATTTTTAGAAGCACCAAAATACGGAATGAATTCCGTTTCCGAACGAAATTGTGTTCTGTGACATGGCTGATATTTCCAAAAATTTCCAATAAAAAGTATAATTTTGAATATTTCCTATAAAATCAAATTTTAGATTTATTTCCGATTTAAATAGAAATGTTTCAATTAATAGTAAATTTTCGAAAAGTTTCCTTATATAGTAAATTTTCAAAATAATTTCAAATCAATAGTAAAAAATTCGAACATTTTTCTTTAAATTGTAAAAAGTTTGAAAATGTTTCTTTAAATTGTAAAAATTCGAAAAATTTCCTATAAAATACTAAGAACGCCACATGCCTACATAAGATAATTGGGACGGCGGTGCGCAAAATGACCCCAGGAAATATGGCCCCAAAAGTAAAATGAAAAACGGCCCCAAAATTTTACATGAGACACAACAACACGCAATTTTGGCGCAATTTTTGGCTGTAGGAAATATCGCCCAAAGAAAAATGGCAAAAAAAAAAAAAAATTAAAAATCACCCAAAAAAATTCTATGTAAAATTGGGCCTTAATTCATATGAAAAGTGACCCAAAATTTTTGGGCTTTTTTTCGTTATTATTGGGTGATTTTTCGTTTTTTTCGAAAAATCAGCCAAAAATATTATATGAAAAATAGCCCATTTTTTCGGACCATCTTTATTAAATATAATTGTAATTTATTTAAAAATAAGTTTGTTGTTTTTTCTCTGGGAGTTTATATTAAATATATAACGAAAACACTTTTGGGCGCAAGGATTTTCTCCTCAAGGATATAATATATACCGGCTGCGCTAACTAAAGCTTCTCTGCAAAGCCGGCCTTCGGCCGCGCGCATGGATTTTCTCCTCTATGGTATAACAAACACCGGCTTCGCTAACTAAAGCTTCTCTGTATAGCCAGCCTTCGGCCGGGCGCAAGGATTTTCTCCTCTATGGTATAACAAACACCGGCTTCGCTAACTAAAGCTTCTCTGTATAGCCGGCCTTCGGCCGGGCGCAAGGATTTCCCCTCTATGGTATAACAAACACCGGCTTCGCTAACTAAAGCTTCTCTGCGTATATGGCCTTCGTTCGAAAACAAGGCAGATTTAAGAAGCTTTACTTAGCGAAACCGGTACTTGTTCTACCATAGAGGAGAAAATCCTTGCGCCCGGCCGAAGGCCGGCTATACAGAGAAGCTTTAGTTAGCGAAGCCGGTGTTTGCTATACCATAGAGGAGAAAATCCTTGCGCCCGGCCGAAGGCCGGCTATGCAGAGAAGCTTAGCAAAGTTTGCGCAGCCGGTATTACTGTCCTTACTGCCGAGCAGCTGTTGAAGATAGAATGCAATTTTTTACATAAAACTTACACTTGTATGGAACTAAATTTATATGAATAATAACCACTTTTTTGCAAAGTGGGTAATTTTTAATTTTTTTTGCGGAAAAAATCGTTTTTGCTTTTTGGGTAATTTTTCATTTTTTTTGAGCCCTTTTTCGTTTTTGTTGGGCAAAATTTCATATATAACTTTTTGGGTCATTTTTCATGTTCTTTTGGGCGATTCTTCATTTGGGCGATTTTTCATTTTTTTTTTGGGCCATTTTTCTTTGGGCGATATTTCCTACAGCCGCAATTTTTTTTTTTTTTTTTTTTGGGGTTATTTTTCATTTTTTCGTTAGGGTGTTTTTGCATTTCAAGTGGAATGAAAAATGACCCCAATAACAAGGAATGAAAAATGGACCCAAATCAAATCACAATTTTTACTTTGGGGCTATTTTTCGTCTAGTAATAAAAAATGCAAATTTTAAGAAATGAAAAATCACCCCAAACATTTTTACACAAATTTTATAAAATTCTATGTAAAAGTTTTTAGGGATAACATAAAAATCCAGAATTCTTATACCAAAGTAGAGAAAATCCTTGCTGGTTATGCAGATATGCTTAAGTTAGCGAAGCCGGTGTTTGTTACACCATAGAGGAAAAAATCATTGAGCCCGGCCCAAGGCCGGCTATTAAGAGAAGCTTTACTGAGCAAAGCCAGAGTTCGTTATACCATAGAAAAGAAAATCCTTGCGCCCGGCCGAAGGCCGGCTATGAAGTGAAGCTTTAGTGAACGAAGCCAGTGTTCGTTATACCAAAGAGAAGAAAATTCTTTCACCCGGCCGAAGGCCGGCTATATAGAGAAGCTTTAGTTAGCGAAGCCAGTATTCGTTATACCATAGAAGAGAAAATCCTTGCGCCAGGCCGCAGGCCGTCTATAACGTGAAACTTTAGTAAGCAAACCCAGTTTTCGTTATACCATAGAGAAAAAAATTATTACGCATGGCCGAAAGCCCAACCATGCTATCAATCGTACGATTTTTAAAACCAAAACTGTATAATTATCCGGATTTTGAAATCGGGTTTCTAAATTTGTGATTTTTAGTTTCGGGCATAAGAACTGCACCAAAAATGTTTAATGTAACTTTCTTTGTGTTCTTTTATGGGGTTAAAATTCATTATAAATTTTGGAGTGATTTTCCATAATGAAGAATAACCCCAAATTTAGGGTCATATTTCATTTTATTTTTAGGGTAATTTTTCATTAAAAAAATGGGACCATATTGCATTATGAAAAAAGCCCCAAATTTGGGGTCAATTTTCATTTATTTTTTTGGGGCCATATTTCCTGGGGCCATATTTCGCAGCGCCAATTGGGACCTCCTGAACACGAAAAACGCTGTAATTTTTTTTCCTATGTACCGTTTTTAGATAACGGTACTTTTGTGTTTTTCGGTGTGTGGTCCCACTCAAACCCTTGTGGAGCCCAACCGAAAAGTCCGATCGAAACAAGTGGCACATTTTTGGTAATTAAATATACTATTTGGTTAAGATATAAAACATTCCAGATATTTAATATAACGTAGTAAAAAAACGAAATAAAAATGAAAAATTTAAAAAAAAAAAAACTTAAAAATAGGCAATTTTTTAACTTTGAGGTGCCATAACTCAGCCATTTCTTATCAGATAGAAATTTTCAGCATATCGATGGAAAATGCAAATGCTCCACAAGGGTTTGAGTGGTACCATACACCGAAAAACACAAAAGTACGGTTATCTAAAAAACGGTACTTAGGAAAAAAAATTACAGCGTTTTTCGTTTTCGGAGGTCCCAATTAACTTATCTAGGCATGTGGCGTTCTTGGTACTTTTCCAAATTAAAAATTTGTAAAGCAGTGTTATTAAAGTTTTGAAAAAATTTCCTATTAAAAGTGTATTTTCGAAAAATTTCCAATAAAAAGTATATTTTAGAAAATTTACTATTAAAGTAAATTTTGAAAATATATCCGATTTAAACAGACATTTTTCGAAAATGTGTCTATAAAAAGTTAATTTTCGAAATAATTTCCCATAAATAGTTAAAAATTCGAAACTTTTTCTTTAAATAGTAAATTTTCAAAAAAATTTTCTATGAACACAACTCCGTAAATTCCCTAAAATTTTTCAAAAATCTTAAGATTTAGCCAAATTTTCAAATTTATATAGAAAACTTTTGCAAAAACATTCTATAAATAGAGTTTTACGTATAGCCTCTTAACCTCTTCAGACCATGGGTACACATATGTGCACCTTAAAATATTACAAGTTTTAAAGACTAGCGACATCGTGCGACCAATAGAAACAGTTTAATTGCTTGCTTTAAGCTACTGCGCTTCAAAAAAATATCAAAAGATGGCAGGGTTTAGAAGTTTTAGCCAATATTTTAACATCTGAATTTAACTGTTTGAAAAAACCATACTGTTGGGATATTTTTCCTCAATAACTAATCGCTTAGACCTGAAGTACACATATGTGCACCTCTTTTTCTACCAGTTTAAATAAAAAAAATTAAAAAAATAATAAAAACCGATATTTAAATTACACCTCATAAGATAAAACAAATAGTTAATAAGCCCTTTACTTAATCGGTTCCGTTCTAATCTTAAGAAATTAAGAATTTACGTTGAAATTTTTCATATTTTAAGACCTGAGGTACACCTGAGATAGATAATAAAATGTCTGTTTAAATATTAATCATACGCACCTTAACAAAAATCCACAACTGGGAAATAAAAATTACTTGAGATTTTCTTTTTAAAAATGATAATAAAATTTTGCGCTAAAGTTTTTTAACTTCCGTATCGAAACGAAATTTTCTCTTATTAAACACTCCTTTATTTATTTGCTTATTTGTTGTGGTCGGTTATCATATTTTAACAACAACAACAGCATTGACTAAAAGAGGCATAAATGTTAACAAAAACTTAAAAAAAACAGACAAAAAACTTAAAAATAATAAACAATTCAATGGTTTTTTGCTAAAGTTCTCATACATGGACAGCTTGTTTATGTTAAACTGTTCAGCATGCTGCGTGACAAATTGATTGCTTTTGTGAAAAATTGATTGGCAGCGATTTACGATAAATGCACTCACACAGACATACAATTTAATAGAGTCATGCAAGTACTACGAGAGCATTAAGGAGGCTTTAGAGAGTGCTGTTCATGTTCTCAACCAAGATGATTGGTTGTGTTGTCAGATTTTCATAAAGTGTAGCCCCACTAATGTCAAATCATATAGGGAAATATGTTGTCCGCAATTACAAACACACACAATTTTTGCAAATAAAAAAGAAAATTCCTTGTGTAGTTTATAAAAATTATGGTTTCAAAGTCTGGCCATAAGTTTTTTTTAAATAGTTTGTTTTTTTTTGTTATTTCTCATTGTTGTGTAGACATAGTTGTTTCTTAGTAAAAAAAAGATAAATCTTTTTATATTGTCTTGCACAATGGGAAATCAGACAAGATGAGTGAATGGTGAATGAATGTGGAGATCGCTGCTAAAAGAACTTTCTGTATAAATTTAGTATATTTATGCTTTAAATCTTTAATTCTTTTAGAGAAAATCGATCTTTTTATTAAGTCAACTATAAGCCTGCAGAACTCATTACTTTTCATTACGAAAAAGTTTGCTATTATTTGGGTTTTAAGTAGGGTATTCATTCGGTTAACCGATTAATTACTACCCGATTTACTGATCGGTTAATTTCAAATTGGCTTTTTTCGATTAACGATTAAACCGGTTAATTTCAGTCGATTAACCGATTATCCGAAGTAACAAAATTTTCAATATTTTGTAGTATTATAACATATTTTTTTTTGTTTTTAATTATTTGTTTCGTCTCATATACAAAAATTGTTTCGAAAATATTTTTTCATACAAACAAAGAAGGTATTCAGTGACCTTCATTTTAATCCATTTTCCGCCGACCGATGACAAAAATTACATTGTTTTTCAATGTTTTTTATCAATTCAATTTTTTAATTTTATCGATCAACAGGAATGTGGCAAAAAAATGGGTTAAAGATATGATTGCCAACACCTTTTTTTTGTTTCACGTACTTTTTATATGTTTGTGTTTAGTTATTTGTTTCTTATCATATCTTCTAATATCAGTCTTTTAACAAAATTAACCGAAACAATTAGAAGTGTTACACATTTTTAAAAATTCTAATGGCATAATGGAATCCTGGAAAAGTACTGAGAAATTAGATATTCATCTACGATAAGTGCAATAATTTATTTCCAAGTCAACTTTTGTCAAAACTAAAGAAAAGAATCGCTTTAATCCTAAACATTTAAACAAAATTACTTTTCTAAAAGATTATTTTATAAATTGTCCTTTGACTATTGAAATAACTAATAAAATTATCTCAGTTTATTTTGGATGTATATGTAAATATTGTGTGGATTCACAAGGTAGTCATAAAGTCGTATGTCTTAAAATAATAACAGGAAATATATATCGTCGGCTTAGTATACAAACCGGCTAAATCCACTTTTTATGTAAATTGAGATTTTTAAGTGTGTCTTGAAGTGTGTAAAACTGACTGTAATTTTAATTTTCTATCAAGCTTCAAATAGGAAAAATAAAAAGTTTTTTTTTCTCTCCTGTTAAATGTACTGAAAGTGAGTTAGCAGCTGCCATATTCTGTAATTCGCTTAGCTAAAGCTAAATCTCGATCGCTAAAATTCCTTAAAGAAAGCCAAATTTAAAATTTTTAGTGATGACACTAAAAGCTAAAATTGCAACAAATTAAATTTGTATTGCATTGCCAAATTTAGCAATGCATGCTATTAAATTACGTTTGTAGCCAAAAATTGCTAAATCAACTTTATAGATTTTTAGCGATAGAGATTTAGCTTTAGCGAATTACGGAATACGGCTGCAGGTTTGCATATTAAGCCAACGATATGACTTTTGTAAGCTACCGCTTATAATTTAGATTTCAACTATACAGTTATGACGAATCAATGAGCACAGCATTACAATTTTTATTTTGTTTGAAACACAACAATATTTATTTTAAACCATTTTAAATATGTTTTAGGATGTTATGACAATATCACTTGATACCACACCTTGTGCATTAATTGAAAAATGCATATTACATATTTATGTAGTTCAAGAATTGTTATGTTTGGTATGTTATTGCTTTTTTCTACTTATAAACTCCAAATAATAAGCAATTAATGCATTTTTATATATTGAAATTACTTAATTTACAAAAAAACTTTATTAATCGGTTAACCGATCAAAAACAAAATTAACCGATTATTAACCGATTAAACTAAAACCTCGGTTAATTAATCGAGCGATTAACCGATTTAAGCAAAAGGTCGATTAAATAAAGGTCGATGAATGAGTTTTAAGACAATGAAACTACTGCGTTTAAAATGAAGTGAATAAAACTTTTTCCAGAATCGGTCCACAGTAACACTTAAGGGCTGAATTAATAAAAAAAAAACGATTTAAAACATACTGGAAATACAAATAGGTAAAATAAAAAAAATGCACAATTAAATTTTATGAGGATGAGACAATCGAAACGATTATTGTCAATGATATTAAAAAAGGCACAAATAAGTTTAATGTGACAAGCAAAAAATTATAAAGAACGTTGTCTATGCAAATAGTTTAATCTAGGCCAATTTTTATCTGTTGAAGATTCAAGTATAAAAACATAGAAAGTGAATATAAGGAGCAGTTATCAGTATGGACATAATTGTCTGACTTTGACCCTTTCCAAAGAGACTCATCCGCTACACTATAACAGGTAGGATCAGTTCTGCCGTCGTTCTCGTGTTTGCCTTAAGTAGTTCTAAAGAAATACTGTCGCAGCCTGGGCTTTTGTTGCTCTTCAGCGATTTAATGGCAAGTATAATCTCAGACATTACTGGAGGAGTAATGCTGATATTTAAAAGAGTATTCTGATCACGTTCGGTTTGATTCAGCTGCAGCTTGAGCTTATTGTGCTATGGAATTCGTAAATGCATGTTTGACGTAGTCGTAACCATTAGGTTACTTAGCCGCCTTCTCACATTCACTAGTTTTGAACGGGTGCTTAATAGCCATTTCTCAGGAAATACCTGGCATAAAGCCAGTGGTCAAGAGCTGCATAAATATTCCAACAAAGGAATCATTCCTGGCCACTCGCAAGGGAGAAGCAATCAATTATTGTTCATCTTTACTTGCAAACAACGAACATTTGTGACACAATAGTTCTTTTCATTACACACAAGAAATTGAAGTGCAAAATTTTAAATTGTTAACAATTTATTAATTCTTATTTTCTGATTAATTGAATTCTAATCTAAGTTTCTTACTTGTCTTGAACTTAAACATTTATTTCACTTTAAAATAATTTCTATTTTTTTTTCTATTTTCTAGATATATCCTGTTATGCAGCTGTTGACGTAAGATATACAAATCGAAAAGTGGCCATATTGGTGGCCGAGCTTTTGTTAAGGATGTCATAAAATTTCATATCGATGCAATAATTAATTTCTGAGATATACCGGTTTTAGTACACAAAAAATACCCGGGTATGATTCTGTAGACTTAAGGTTTAAATTTCCTAAAGAGTGGGTGTCTGTTACAGGACATTTTCTGTGAATGCATTTAATCAATAAACAGTGAAAAGAGGAAAAAATCTCGATTAAAATAAGGCAGTTAACTTATTTTAATCGAGATTTTTTCCTTTGGAGGTATTTAAAAAAGAGTGTATATGAAAAATTCAAAGAACATAACCGAGCTTAAAAAAATTACGCAAAGAAATTCGAACGATAACTCTGGAAATCTTAAATAAAAATCATGAAAAACGTCCTGCAATTAACGCGCTATAATTTTTGTCATATTTATTTTCAATAAAGTTTTCTTAAAAGAGATTTAATTGACTTTTAAATATAAAAAAAAATAACTATTCAAAGCCCTTCTTTTTTTTAGGCAAATCTGTAACATGATTTTCTCTTTCCGTTTTTTCTGAACTGATCTACGTTCCCATTTACATTTTACGATTTTTGTCGTTGCGAATACACTGGTCTACAAATTTGGAACAAAAAATTGACTGCAGAAACGAAGCATGCGCTGAATTCGAATTTTGGGCTATCACCTCTTGTTCATTTCTAATAGCATGCTGGCAATACTGTTGAACATTCAATACTGACACTAAAATTTGACAATTATTAATTTGACAGAAGCCCACATTCATTCTAAATCTTCCAATAGTAGCGTTTAAGCATTTCAGGGAGATCGTGTGTAACTGATTTAACCTATTTTTCCTATGTGTATGGTGAATATTTGGTTGGGAAAAAAGGATATGCAATATTAGAATCATTAAAATATGCATATTTACATTACTTTGGTTTTGCACTCAGAAACTTGGACAAACCGTTGACACCGACAATTTTTTGCAAATTCTTCATTCGCATTTAGATTTTTTTCAAAAAAAACAAAACTAGGTGCAGTGAGCGAGAACAAGGGGAGCGTGCTCACCAAGATTTAATGAAAATTTAAAGAACTTATCAAAAAGTTCAAGACAAAAGCATGCTGGGAGACTATTGCTAGACTTAAATACGTGAAACCGAATCAGCAAAATAAAAACCACGTTCAAATAACGCCATTCACTTTTGAAAATTCATTGATTTTTAAATAAATTGGTGATTTTGTATGTAAAAAAAAACGAACAAAAATATTTGTTTGTATCTCGAAAACCTGACGTGAAACAGTTACCATAGGAAAGATATTTGGTTGCTCCCGTCTAAAACCTTGTTGGCTGGTGTTATTGGCGTTTCTTCTTTGAAGTCGGTCTTATTTTCGGTTCGGTTTTTGTCGTTACAACTCTTTTTGTGCCACCGAACTTTTATACATTTTCGTCAAGTAAGAGAACAATTAGAGAATAAATGAGCGAACAAAACGAGTCGAAGAGTACACTCGCTTGTGTACCCCTTTTAATTCCTCTCTCCGCTCTCGACGATATAAGGTAAGTAAGGTAAGTATCGCAACGACAAAAATCATATAATGTAAATGGACTCAGCGGTCAGCAATTCTTTTTAATTTCGTTTAACACACTTTTTTATTTAAATAAATGAAACTACATTGTGAATAACTCTTCATTTAAATAAATAAATATAACTTTTCGGTATGAGTCACATGTCCCGTGATATTTTTCCGTAACATATTTCACTATGAAATTATTTACAGTAACAAATGATTTCCAGATGGAATTATTATTGTGTTATTTTTAAATTATGCCTTTGTTGTTATTTTGCATGTTGTTGTGACATTGTTATTATTTCTGTTGTTAATTTTGCATTTGCAGCTGCTGGTGCTGCCGTTGCTGTTTGGTTAGTAGTTATGTAAAGAATACACTTTGACACAATTTTACAACATGATGCCATCATCATATTGATAATTATGTCCTTTTTTAATGAAAAAGAGTGTGAGTGGGTCCAAAAAAAAAAAAAAAAAGTTACATCAAGAGAAAAAGAAAAAAAAAAAAAATAACACAACGTCAATTTAATGTGGCTGAATTTTTACACACAAATTCATTCGCAAAGTCGCACACACACACGCATGTTTTGTAGACCAGACCAGATGTTGATGGGACTTTATATCATTTGGTTATATTCTTTTTGTTGCAATATCATATTTTGCTGTTGTTATTTATGCATTGTAGTTGTGTTGCTGTTTTTTTTTTTGTTATTGTTGCTACTGCTGATGTTATTGTTTGCCTACCGTGGCACCGTCTATGTTTATTTTTTGTGGCTCATGTGGTTGAGGTTTTGTTCGTTGTTGTTGCTGTTGTGTGTTTTTGTAAAACTTATAATTTTTTTTTTCATTTTACATTCATTTAACGCATAAACTTTGGCTTCTTCTTTCAGTGAAAAAGAATTTAAACGGAAACTATGTGAACAATTTTCTTTTGTTTTTATTTTAAAAATTACACTGAAATCGAAGGAAATCAAAGATTTTTAATAAAATTTACACATATTTTTAATATTTTATTAAAATGACTAAGGCTGGGTTTTTGAAATGTGGTTTAAGTTTAAACTTAGTTTAACGTAGTCTGAAGCTCGGATTTTTCCAGCGAAATGTGATTTTTTTTTTATATTTATCATTAGAGACCATTTTAAGCAAAACTAAGCTGTTGCGTCAAAATTTTTTATACAAACTTGGTAATGGTGGCACAAGTCTGTTTTCAGATTAACTAAACCTAGTTTAACTGAGATCTCAAATACCCAGCCTAACAGTTTTTCAATTAAAAATTTTTTTTGATTGTAATAAAAATTTGTTAGATCGATAAAAATTTTGTGGAGCCAACTAAAATTTGATTTAAGTCAACTAAGATTTATTTGAAAATGTCAGGTAACGCATCATAATTAAATTATTGCATAGAATTTAAATTTTATATTTGCTAATTTAAGAAAACATTGTTAATGATTTTACACAAAACAAGCTTATAGCCCGTTTACACTGCATTTAGAGCAAAATATAGTTGTTTGTGTTGACTAGTTTTCCAATACAAAACAAAATCTGCTTTAGGTCTAGATTTTGGTGAAATCTAATGAAAATCTAAAAAACAAATGTCTTAACTCCCAAGAAAAACGTTGATAACTTATATGCATGTGGCAGTGTAAATAAATCTGAACTGGCAAAATAAAATAAAGTAATTTGTTTTAATTTTTGTTTTTTCTTTGCTCAATTAAAACTACATTTAGACTTGACAAAAAACCAACCAATTGTATTCTGGACTGTAAGAAAAGATAAACTGTTTATTGTTGTTGTTTTTGTTTAAGCTTTAATATTGTTAAAAGTTAAACTTTGTATAATATCTTTAGTTTTCCCTAAATCTTTGGATGAAGTTTCCTGATGATCTGGCCTAAACAACCTGTGAAATTCGCATCCCATTAGCAATAAATTTCAGTGTTTCAATAGTATGAAATGGGAAGAATATAGTACATTAAAACAAAACCTTGTAAATGTATTTAGGTTTACAAGACAAAGTCAATATAGAAGTTAAGGCTAATTTAAAAATATTAAAAAGGTCAATTATTTCAAATTAAGTTCGTGATTTTTATGGCCCACATTATTGACCATTTAAACGCGTTTGTTATTAACAAAACTGCTGCATATGGAGTGAGACAAAACCACAACAGACCTTGCAGACTCTACTATGCTAAGAAAAGTGCATCGATTGGTGTGGCTTACATGCTGGTGGCATCAACGGACATTAATTCTGCAAAACTGAAGTTTCACTTTGCGGATTTAAGATTATAGAATGCGCATCGCCAAAAACTGCCGCTGTATCCATAAGCCCGAAATTATTTCCAAATGTAAATGTTAATGCCATATTTTTGTAATACAACAGGGCCCATACCAAGTGATCTAGGGAACAGTTTGCTTTTGTGAAGGGTGGTGAAGAGTTTATCAGATTCGACTAAGCCGAATGAAGCACTTTTGCTTAAGAGTTCTTAGTATTTCAGATTTATCTATTTATTTCAAATTCTCAACAAAACATACATTTAAAAACTTAAAATCCCAAATCCTATTACAAGCGTTTAAAAGCAAATCGATGATACCCTTAAATGCAAATAAATATTCCCATTCATTGTACCTTCCCATTATCGAAAATTAAACGAAAAAAAAAAAAAAAAAAAAAAAAACTGCCTTCTATGGTAGATTTATAGTACGAGTATAAATTGTAGTTTATAACTTTGTAGTATTTATCTTTGTGGGTTTATTTGTATTTTTTATAGATTGAAATTGACATTGTCGCAGAGTGTCATAAATAATTGCTTGCCAGCATACATGATGTCCATATTCGGATAACAATGGCCTTTTGATCAGTGTCTATGAAAGCATCAGAGATTTAATTTTTTTCCATTATGGCGGCTATACAATGGTTTTTTGCAGTTTTTATTTTTCTTTTATTATTATTTATTCATACAAAATGTTTAAATTTATTTTAAAAATGTATTAAATATGAAAACAAGTTGGTTGCTTTTAATGCAGCTGTATTAACCACAATTAAATGTAGGTTTATTCGTTTAAGGCTTGCAGTTTCACGCTTTTTTTAAAGCAAGATTTTTTTTTTGTAATAATTGTGAATTAAATAATTTCGAAAAAAAAATTTCACGGATAATTTCCTTATATTTTCATTTAGACTACAAGGATTTAAACTGAAGGTAGTTCCTCATAATATCACTTTTGGGCAATTCACAAAGTGTTCTATTGTGTCTTATTGGTTGTATGTGCTACATTCTTATTAATGTGACATTTTTAATTCGGGATATAAAGTTTCGGGAAAAAGAACAGATGGCATGGACTTCAGGTTGCCGCTACGTTGCCTTTTCGGGTAAGAAGAAATTTAATTTGGAAGTTTAAGACGTCTAGAGCTTCTACTTCTACGATCATCGCAAGGAGTAACACCAGTAGTTGGATCAGATTTATAAATGGTTGGGTGGTGTAAAGATTGGACCTACAGTTTTTGTCATATGTGATTTTGCAAAATTGAGGCGCGTTTCCTTGTGTGCCGGAGGTTTATTTCTGTAATTTTGCTATTTTGAAGCTTGGAGCATTTTTTAGCAACCTTTAAAAAGTAGATAAATTGTCTTCAATGCGAACATTTCAGTCGGTAGAGTTTGATGCTTCATTTAGAATTGCGCTTTTACTAGTTTGCGAAATAACCATATAATCAGGCATGTTCTGAAAATAACTTTTTCGTAAAGTGATTTGAAATCACTAAAATGGTGTTGTGCTCACAAAAATTTTTGATATCTTGTGATTTTAAATCGGTTAGCTTTCACCATACAACTTTCATCCCTTAAACGTTCGAATTTCGAAAAAGTACCACATATGCATTTATATTTTTTAGATTAGTTTCAAATGTTATGTAATTTTTATTAAAGCGGCCGAATTTTGTAAAAGTACCAGACAATTATTTACTTTTTTTTATTTATTGCACAAAAATAAATATTAAATTACAAAAAGTACCAGTTTATAAAAAAGTACCAGTTAGAGAACGAAAAAGTACCAAAAAAAGAGGAATTCTCCTTCATTCAGGACCTTGCAGTTTGATTTTATCTTTCTGGGTCCAATTCTAACGGTAAATCAAAAAGTACCTGTTAATGAATAAAAAAGTACCAAAAAGTTCACTCAGGACATTGCATGTTGAATTTTATTATTCTAGGTTCAATATTAACAGAAATTCAAAGAGTACCAGTTAGAGAGAAAAAAGTACCAAAAAGCCCTCTTACAGGTTCTCATTCACTCAGGACCTTGCATGTTCAATTTTATGTTTCTAGGTTCAATACTAACGGAAATTCAAAAAGTACCAAAAACTTCATTCTTATTCACTAAGGGCATTGCATCTTGAATTGTATGTTTCTTAGTCCAATAATAACGGATATTCAAAAAGGACCAGTTTAAGAACTAAAAAGTACCAATAAGCCCTTTCAAAGATTCTCATTCATTTAGGAACTTGCAGGTTTAATTTTATGTTCATAAGACCAATATTAGCGAAAATTTAAAAAAAGTACCAGTTAAAAAACGAAAAAGTACCATAAGATCCCTCTAACAGATTGTCATTCACTCAAGACCTTGCATGATTTATTTCATGTTTCTAGGTCCAATACGAACGGAAATTCAAAAAGTACCAGCTAATGAACAAAAAAGTACCAAAAAGTTCCCTCTTATAGATTCTCATCCATTCAGGACAATTCATCTTGAATTTTATGTTTCTAGGTCCAATATTAACAATAATTAACAATTTTTAACAAATAAATTTATTTTTTATTTTTAATGTTTAATTTAATTGAAGAAATTAGTCATATGCTACACGACTTTAAGACTTCTTTGCTCTGGCAACCACAGACAAAAAGTAAATCACGAAAAATGTAAACAAAACTAAAACAGAGTCTGCAAAAAATACAGCGGCTTCCTAAATTTGTAAAATTAAAGGTTCTCCCGTGTAAACTAACTAATTTTAATGCAAAAACAAATAAAGGACAGATCATTTAATGTGTATGTGATAAGTTTATTATAGATTTAAAAAAAAAAAAAAAAAAATGCTTAAAAAACTTCAAGTGATTTGAAATCGTCATGCTGTAAGCTAACCGGTTTAAAATCACGAGATTTCAAAAATTTTTGTGGGCAGAGCACCTTTTTAGTGATTTCAAATCACTTTACGAAAAAGTGATTTTCAGAACATGCCTGTATGAATATATGTATATTTTCAATAAATGATAATAACGGTTAAAACTTGTTGATGATAATGTAAGACTAACAAAAGTTAAGGCTCAGTTAGCTGGGAGTAACAGTAACTTTTCAAATTAACTGCTCAATTTTGTTGTATGTAAAGCAGTTAGTACGATTATAGTTAGCATTAAGATGCTACGCCTCAATCTGTAAGAAATAGATTGGTCTTACTTTTTTACGGTAAGGTTAAGTTACTGTTATTCCCGGCTAACTGAGCCTTTAGTCTAGTTGGATTGAAAATAAGAAAAACACGATAATAGTATGTAAAGCAAAATATTTGATAACACTGTGCTAGAAGTTGGCATTTTTTTTGGAGACAAGCGGGCCACCTCGCGTACGCTGAATCCAGCGGTGCTAACCTTTTTTTAGGTTAGCTCTTGTTTTCCAGATATCCCGTGCTTCAAAAATGGAGCAGGTTGCGCAACATATATTCGTGTTTATTGAAATTCCGCAGCTTCCCGCTATCTCTATTCCTTAAGAGAGCTCCCATACAAAATGTGCAATACAGCCTAGAAATATATTGAAAAAAAGTCGAATAACTGTCCAGGAGTCACCCCTAGGGGAATATAATGTATGACTGACCTCAATTAGTTTTTTGGCCTTATCATTTTCTAAAAAAATTCTTGCGCTTTATCTCCGCCCTGTATCTATTGTGAACAAAATCAAAAGTTATAAGAAGATTTTAATCATTTATAGCTTGTTTTGTTGGCAACTTTGTTTTTTATATTATTGGAGAAAATTAGAAGTAAAGCTGCATGTTCCAATAATATTAAATGAATTTAAAAAAAAACAAAAATTTCGAAAATTTCCTAAAAAAAATAATAATGTTTCTAAAACGACTGCGTATAGTAGAAAAAAGTTTTACTTTACCTACGGTAATTTTATTGCGGAATTTTTCTGTGTTTTCAATAAACTGAAACGTTTTAAAGTTACGCGATTATATGTTGTACAACCTCCTCTATTTTGAAATAATGGTAAATCTCGAAAACGAGGGCTAACCTAAAAAAAACGGCAAGCACCAGTGGGTTCTGCATATCCGAATTATGTCAAAACGCCAGGTCGCCGGCTTGTCTGTTTTTTCAACCAGCACAGTGTAATAAGTACATTAAAGAAAGCGCAATAAAGTTAATTAATATAAAGTTAAATTATAAAATAGGAACGTAGTATATTTAGAGTGTTTATGATTACATGTAACTCTTGGATGGTTGTTACGGTTCCCCATTTGGGAGCTATCATCATTATGCGTGACAAAGTGATTTTAACTATGTCCTTCCATTTGTGCGTATATTGAAATGGCGGTTTCAAAGACCGCAAGTAAGTTTTTTTTTGTGGTAGAAATATTTTTAGTATCATTTTGTCCCACGTATAAAAACTTTTTCACTATGTATTACAACTTTGCTTTAAACTAAAGTAATCCGTTCAGTCAACGGGTGGGTAAAAGTTTAGTTGAAATAATAAAAAACTTGTTAAACGTTCGACAAAATCCTACCTTTAACTTAAGGGCTAGTTGTGATAATGGCCCTTTTTTTTAATCTATAAATGATGATAATATAATCATATCACTTATAGTATAGCAAAGTTAGCTATTCAAATTCGGCCAGATTGATCCAGAAAACAACGGCTGCCTTTAATGTTTATCCATGAATTTCTCTTTTTAACTGAACTTTTTTTTTCGATTTCACCTAGCAAAATACTGATAGTGAACATGAATAAAATGGATTTATAAATGAGGGAGATAGAGACAAATAATAACAGTTTTCTTTCCAAAATAAAAAAGCGCCAAAGCCATATAAGATAGGAGGAAAATATTTAGCACAGATGGTTATTCCTTAAATACAAATAGAGTAAAATATTGAAAATAAGCCAATTCGGTCCATTATATATATCACCTGGCCTCAAAAAAAGCTAGGTTGAAAAAACTGAGCTCAAATATTCTCTTATCATCTATAAATATAAAATTCTCGTGTCACGAGCTCCTCCAAAAGGCCTTGACCGATTTTTATGAAATTTTGTTTGTAAAAAAGGGTAAAAGCTGCCCCTCCCTTTATCTTTTTAACTAATCAACAGGTTTTCTTAAAATTTGGCAAGCAGACACTGTAACATCCGAAAGGAAATAGGGCGTAAAATAGGGCAAGAGGGGTAAAAGCTCCGCCTCCCTAAATATGCTTTACTAATCAATCGGTTTTTTTAAATTTGCATGACTACACTAGTGCTGGGAAACTATCGAAAATATCGATAGGAAAAATATCAATATCGATATTATTATTATTATTATTATTATTTAAAATAAAGCTATGAAGACATGTTATAGCAGCACAGTTTTTGCCGCAACTTTTTACTTGCTATTATAATGAATACAAACAACAAGAATGGCAAGTAGTATGGATTGCTTAGCTGTGCTTTTTTACTACTAACTTAAGGCCTTTAAGCCGAAATTTTTATATGTTTACATAGGGACTGAAATGTCAGATAGTTTTATGATATAAAAAAAATCAAATAAAAATTCAATTGCAATTGCGAGCATGGGATAAAACAATGAACGACCATTAGAGGAAAAGTCCGCTAGATTGATTACCTTTTGGGTTGAGAATCAAATCCAATTAAACCATTATCTAAAGTTGCAATAAAATATCTTATAATCCCTGTTACTTTGATTCCTTCAGAAAAGTGCTTTTCAGCTTCACAATTTTTAAAAAATGTCATCTAAAATAACGTGCGTACATACATACGTCTCTTATGTTCAATAAAGTGATAAAAACAACGAACTGTAGCCTGATAAAAAAATAGTTAAAGTTTTCCTACTTAAGTACAAACATTCAGTCGATAGTAATATCGATATATCGATTGTGAAATCTGAACTATGATAAATATCGATAGTAGAAAATATGGATAGTATCCCAGCACTAGTTGGGCAAATACTGTAAAATAGAGCAAGAGGGGTAAAGACACTGTAACAGCTGAAAAAAGACATGGAATAGGGCGTGAAATAGGGCAAGAGGCGTAAAAGCTACCCCTCCCGATATCTTCTTAACTAATCAAGCGGTTTTCTTAAAATTTAGAATGCAGACACTGTAGCACCTGAAAGAAATAAGTTATATGGCAAAACAACGTTTGCTGGGCCAGCTAGCATATATATGTATACAAATTTTTTGTTTGTTTTTAAACTCATTCCATCCGACCTATTATTTCACCTAGCACTCATACAAATATTCGGCTGGAATAGGGATCTTGTTATTATAGCTGTCTTGCCATGCCATACTTTTTTTTAATACTACCGTGAAGGGTGTAGAAGATTTGGCACCCTCGCGTACATAATTTTTACTTGTTTTGCGTGAAATCTAAAATTATAAATAAAAGTAAATTCTTATAAGATAAATGGTTTATTTATTAAAAAAAGCATTTAAGTATATTTCATTCCTGAAAATGGGGTTTAATAACAAGGACTCATATTGCAAGGAATTTTTACTTCAGTCAAACCTGTTTTGTGCGTGTTGTTTATTTATTTTTTTTTGTATGAAAAATCACTTCAACTCGAATAAATCGAGTTTGTCACAAATAAACTTTTATAAAATACAACAATAAGATATTTCGATATGTTTATATTTAAATATTCGTATCATTTAAAGTCAATTTCCTTGAATTATTTTTACTTGAATAATTTTTTTGTAAATGTTTATATCGCTATAACAAATCAGTCGAATTAAAATGTTTACCACCCCTATATTTTGATTGGAGATGCACACGGTAGATAATAGATCCCATATAAGGCCCTTTTTTAAAATTATTCTATCATAAATCTTTGGAAATAGCGTTTAATAATAAAATCATATTTAAAAGCTTAAGTAGGTCTAAGAAAGCTTTTATAAAATTTGCGTTAAGGATATTAAATTTTTTAGCCAAAATAAAGCAATAAACCTTAGATTTCTATTAAAAATTAATTCATATTATATTTCAGTGTTCTTTACTGGAAATATTCCTTTCAGTTGTTAAATAAAGTATTATTTTCAACGTTAAATATTTCTCCTTTTAACAAGTTACTCTCTTTAATAAACTAAAATTTCTAATAAATTTAATCACTCCTCCTTCAAAATAATTTGCAAAACCCCTTGTATTTAACAAAAACAATTTAATGTAGGAATGTTAATTCCTGAAATTAATAAATTTAAGCAACAAAAATTAAATTTTCCGCTGTTAAAACTACAAGTAATTGCAACTTTTTATAGTTATTAATGTTCAAAGAAACATACAAAATTGTCTACAACAAACAGGATATTAAAGACATTACGAGAGAAGACAACAATGTTGACAACGCCAAAAAAAAAAAAAAACATAGCCAAAACGACAGAGTTAACAATGGCAGCAAAAGAAGCAGCAACTGTAAAAAAAATTTCTTAGCAAACAGAAGGACAATAAGACACTCATTCACTTGCACTCACAGCAACATACAATCACATACTTTTATTCAAACACACACAAAGTTAAAATCATATAGATAAATGTCACTTACAGTGTGGTTTGAAATCTAATTACATTTCTTCTACATTTTTTTTTTGGTAAATTTTATTTTTTATTTATTTGTTTTTTGGTTATTTTTTTTCTCAATTCTTATTTTGGCATCAGATGTAGCTAATGTTTGCCAAGAGAAGTAGCTAATATGTATGTATGTGTATGTGTGTGTCTGTGTGTGTGTGTGTGTGTGTGTGTGTGTGTGTGTGTGTGTGAGTATGTACCCGGCAAATAATAGGACCAGTCCAAACACGCGTGTAAAGAGTAGTCCACAAGGGATCAGGACTAGTCCAAAAGTAGCCCAAACGTATGGAAAAAACCCGGTCTATTTAACATTACGATGTCCTAGGAGAGGACCATATAACCCACCTTTGGACAACTAAGGAGTAGTTTTAAAACTTCTCCATGGTATACTCAAGAGGATTAGTTTTGAAGTCGTTAAAAAACGAAAGCATGTCGATAAAAAACGAAGACATGTCGTCTTAGTATAAACACTTTTTAACAATGACATGGTCCATGCTTGCATTACATCGGACCGGTCCATGGAGTAGCCCATTTTTATCAAAATGGATCAGGTGGTCCAATTTTATTTGCAGGGTCATACTGTATTAGTACTCAGCGGCAAAAAGAAGGAGTACGGAGGCCTTCTAGAAGGCCTTTGTACTCCTTCTTTTGGATGTATAAGGCCTGCTCGCTCCATTCTATACTCACATCTTTTTTACACACGTTGACATTGCGAAGTATGCCTGGCGCTCTCGCTTTTTTAGCAGTTACATAAGAATGGAAACGTGATCAAAAAAAAAAAATAATTATTTTGCTTTTGCTTGTGCAAAAGAAAACAATACGAAAACTATTACTCCTTCTCTACTCCTTTCTCATAGAAGCTAGTGTGGAAGGTGTATCTTATCTTTTATACCAAAGATTCGAGGCCTTCCATGAGTACGGTGACCATTCGTCCTTTTTTTAAGAGGACAGTCCTTGTTTTGATACGATGTCCTTTATATTTTTTTTAAATGACAGTAGATCGTCCTTTTTAAAGTGAATTGTCCTTTGTTAGGTTATGACTTCTTCTTTAAGCTCAAAAACTATAAGTTTTATTTTTCCTAAACCCCAAAATTTCAACATTAAAACAGAAAAACACGCTGGTTAACATTATTGTCAGCGTTAGAGCGAATTCTAAAACTGTGTGTGTGCTGGATTGTCGTTACTTTTGACACATATTTATATTCCATAAATATATATGTCGTCTAGAGTCTCAACATATTTCAACAAAATTCAATGAATTGCACGCAAATTAAATGTGTTTTTACCATTACGTCGTTCGTAAATTATTGTGTTCTATAAGGGTTTATTTTACATATATTATAGAACACAATAATTTCCGAACGACGATTAGTTGTTAACTTTTGGTATACTAAGTAGGCAGGTAGTATTCTGTATTGACGATTTAAACCAATCGGCTGCAGTATTTACAAAAATTTAACATTTTAATTGGCTGAGAATTGGAGAAAACACGATACATCAGTGGATCAAATATAGAAGAAACATTTTACCTAATTAAAAAAAAAAAAAAATTGGAGATACAAATATGATGAAGCTTTAGTGCGCCAACCAAAAGTTTACTTTCAATTGCTAATAATTTTTGTATTATCGAAAAGTCCCAATTAAAAAAGTTTACCTTAGAATGACTTTTAATAACAAAGTGTAAATTTTAAATGGACTGTGCAGAATTTAAATTAGTTTTATATAAAAACAGTCATTTTTTAAAAAAAGTACTTCTTTAGAAATACAGTAGACGCTCGGTTATATGTATACCCAGTTATATGAACATCCAGAATAGTGAACAACAAAATTTTTACACAGGAGGTTCTAAAGAGTGAACATAACCTATCCCTTTTATGTGAACAACTTGCAACCGTTGATTTTTTTGTAACTATTTGTTGAAAAGGGTGTTTTTTTTAGAGTATCACAACTTTGAGTTGGCATCACTGCTTTATTTAAGCACCGATTTAACAGCTGATAGTTGCTTTGAAATTTCATTATGAATTGACATATGGCTTATTTTGAATCGAGCAACGCACGAATTGTTGAAATTTTAATCAAAATTATTCGGCGAATGGGCTGAAGCACAAATTGATATTGATTTTGAATTTCTTCTCGAAATTTTATTTTCCGATGAAGTCCATTTCTGGTTGAATGGGTACGTAAATAATTGAAAATTGGCGCCTTCTACACGCCAGCCGTGGCGGCCACATAGCGGAAATCATATTAAAATTTTATAACATTTTCTTTCCAATAAAGCCCGTTTAGTGTCATTAACAATATATTTACTTGTTTTATTATGATTTAAACTTGTGTCACTCTATAAAAAACACCGTTATTGCTTGGAGTGAAAATAATATATCTGATAATGATGTTTGGCATTACGAAAATGCAGGAACAAGGTATTACAGAAATCCCTTAAAGCAAACAAATATAACCGACTTCTTTCATGTACATTTATTATAAGCAAACTAATTTAAAATAAAAACTTAATATAGATTATGTATTTACACATATTTAAAATGATTTGAAATACTTATTTTATATTGCCTCGATTATATGAACTTTTCCATTTAGTGAACAGGCCCTGTCTGAATTAGTTCATATAAACGAGCGTCTACTGTATATCAGTTATTTTTTATTATTAAATTTTTGTTTGTTTTAAAGGCTTTTAAATATTTTTTTTTATATCAAATTCGAGGTATATTTTATTGATTTTTTCATAGCCAATAAAATAAGTATATGTTTTAATAGTAGGTTTTACTTTCTGATATCATATTTTTTGAATTATCTTATTACCTATCCAATAACCCTGATACTATTTATCATTTTTACTAAATTTTGAAATGTCCTTTTTTTCGTTTGAAAAATATGGTCACCGTATCTATGAGGATAGATAGATAGATATGGATAGTAATTGAATCAAAAAATATTTTAAGCATGCCTTTAAAAAGGCCTGAAGTAAGAAGGCCTTTTGAGTTCTCCCGCTGGGTAAGTAGCAATTTAATATCCTTGCTGTAACACACACACACACATTTATGTACTTTCTGTATGCGTGTGTTTGGGTTTTAATATTTTCGTAAAAACAAATTAAGTAACTAAATAAATTATAATTGGAAAAAGTCAAAAATTAAAAGAACAAAACAATTTTGATTTTTATTGAAATTCTTTTCATAGTTAGATGTTTTTAATTTGTAAGAAAAATTTAAACAATTAAAGAAGTTTAGTTTGGCAAGCCCAACGCATAACCCATAACCAACACAGCTGACTAGTCTCTGTGGGTTATTTTTGTCAAATCTAGATCTATCGTTATACAAGTGAGCATATTTTTGGATTTGCAAGTTAGACGTGTGGTTTGCGTTAATGCATTTCCTTACCTTTGGTTCAACTTTAGAGTGATTGCATTTCGAAGTTTTATGAGCGTCACCACAAACCACACATACTTGAGGTAGCTTGCAATATGATTTTGCATCCCTGATAACTGGTGCATTAAGTGGGACCCTTGCGTTTCAATGGCTCCTAAACTGTTATCCTGAAGTTGTAAATAGGATGAACCTAATTTTTTGATTTTCATAGCGATGAATCAAATGCCATCTCGATACGGTGCGTTGGTTGAGGAACATTGTTACTTTTCAAAATATTATGAACAGATCTCACCCTATACCCCTTTAGCTCTAAGGCAGATCTTCTTTCCTCTGTGGAAACAGAACTATATATACCTTTTATGACGATAGTCAAACGCTTAGCACTTTTTAGTTGAAAAGAATAGTAACTTTTTTTTTGCTGCATCGAGGTGTTTTGAGATGAAACGAAATTTGATTTTTAATGTTAAAATTTTTGTTCAAAATAGTTTTGTTGGAGGTGACCATATTGAAAAATGGGTTTCCCCCGCGTGTATGAATAAGATAACTTTGTTCGGATGGATCTTTTATGACAGTCCATGGGTCCCAATTAGGGCACACTCTAAAAAATTATTCTGAAAATACTGATCGTCTATACTTTCTTACTTGTTGTGCATAGAAAAAAATTTTGCACCAGTAAAAGCATCAAAAAATAATCAAAAATCAAATATGTTTTAATTAAAAATTTAATCAAGTGAATTCAACGTTTAATCAACAGAATTAAACGTTTAATCAAATGTATCAAAGGTTTAATTGACAATATTAATTTGCACCAGTTAAAAAATTAATAATATCAATTAAACGTTTCATTAACATGATGAAGTGTTTAATTCACTTGATTAAATTTTTAATTAAAACCGATTTTATTTTTGATTAATTCTTTTACTGATGCAAAATTTTTTTCTGTGTATGTATTTTTTACTTATTAGTGTTGCGTAAAAGGTTATAAAGCATTTGTGCTGACCTTAAAATTCCGTCAAGTATACCGATCGTCTCAAAATCACTTTGTACAAGTGTCTGAGAAAACATGGTATTCAAATTTGAGCGAGTCTTAATATTTCAAATTTGAGTTTGTGCCTCAAATTTTCCTATTAGATAAACCAAAATTTTGCATGTGTGTTTATTTATTATTTATTTGATCATTGTTTTTAATCAATCTTTGGAAATTTATAATTTTTTTTAAATTGTTTTTGAGGGACATTTTTCGTCTAAGCTTTTAACGATACACGTTAAGAATATTTTAATGGTGCTTTCTTTTCTACAAAAAATGTGACATTTTATTTAAAAAAAAATGCATTTTGATGTATGTTTCTTAAAAATTTTGCTCCCGTAAAGGGTGGCTTTCTTTATTCTAAAAAACTCACCCTTTTCGGGAGTAAAATTTTTAAGAAAAATACACCAAATTGCATTTTTTTAAATAAAATGTTACATCTTTTTGTAGAAAAGAAAACACCATAAGTTTAAAACAAATTGACCTTTTATTGATTGTGTAGGTATTTTGATAACAAAAAACCCTGGCATCCTTTTTCCATCCTTTTTAGGTTAATGTTTTGAATGTCGAATCTCTAAATTGTAAAAGACGTTACCAAGTTTAAAAAGTTTAATGTTCTTTGAAATTTAAAATAATTTTTTAAACCTACTTTTGTGCTGGATTTCTCCCCAATTCCATTTAAACATTAGGAAATAATGTCTGCAAAAGATACTTTTGTAATAATTGTAAAGGAAATTACTTTTTATATATTTTCCTACAAATTATATGTTTGGCCCCAAAATTATAAATTTTTTCTTTTATTTTCCAGCCCGGCCTGTAACATATGTAGAAAATTACTTTTGTGGTTTTTCTTATTATCTTTTTTATTTGGCAGAGTGTGAATGTGTTGGTTTTTTCTTAATTTTGATGCTGGGTTAACAAATATTTTTATTGAAAATAAATGATTTCGCATAAAAAGTAATAAAATTGTGTGTGCTTTCTTAAAATTGTTTTCATTTTTTTTTTTATCTAAAAACGTTTATTACATGTAAGAAAGGAAAAACAAAAGAAAATAGACGAATTCAAATCTCATTTAAGATGATATTAAAGTCCATTTTATCAAAAGATGCTGAGAAAAAGAAGTTTCGAAGAAATAACCAACTAATGAAATGTTAAAGCAATAGTGTGTTGGAAGTCATATTGATGGCAAAAGTGCATTAAGTGAAAAGTAACCAAAAAATACTTTGGACAGAAGAAAGTAGATGGCAAAAGATAAACTTTAACTTGAACCAAAAGGAAAAAAAACAACTCATCATCAGCTAGAAAACAGCATCAAAAACTGTTTAAATATGCATGACATAGACAGTCTTTGTAGTACAGGATAAACGAGGGTAGGAAAAAGAAGGTTTACGATAGGAATCGAGACTAACGAACTTTTTATTTTTCTTCCAACGATAAAGCGGGAAGGTTTCCCCCACAGTGACAGGTCCCCGACTAGGTTAGGTCTATTGTACCCACTCCCCTTAGTTGGCCAAGAGACCCTCTGCTTCCCATAGGGACCCAACCAGGGCCTTTGCCGGTATATCACCGATTCGGGACGCACACATTATACCATGCCCCAAGTCCCCGTCTAGACACAGTCTGCATGCCTGATCCTCAGTCAGGCCCATCCGATAAAGGTGGTATTTGATCGTGTGGTGACCCGTCAGATAGGCCACCAGCAGTCGCAGATCCCGTCTGCCGAGACCATTCGTCCTCATTACTTTCCCGGGAGAGATAAATTTCCTTGCCTGACGCATTCCCGGAAGCGATACCCAGTATCCCCTATGTTTGCGCAGAGCCCAGTCTCCCATGAGGGACTGGACCCCTGCCCAACTTAGTCCACAGAAGGGCTCGGGACCTATCATCCGGGCGTTAGAACCAGCCTTTGCCAGCTCATTAGCCATTTTATTACCCGGGATCCCTGAGTGCCCGGCACCCAGCAGAGCGAACTTAAAGAAGAGTCTTATACAAAAAGTGTTTAATAAATAGTTTCATATTATAAAAAAAGAAATTAAATTCAAACATTTTTTGTAAAAATTGCATTGAAGTATTCCAGCAAAAACTTTCGCCACAAAATAAAATATCTCTTCAAATTTTTTAAAAACCTTTAACAGAATGAACAATTTGCTAAAAACAAAATATGCCTTCTTGGCATCTAAAAAATTAAGTCATTAAAAAAAACACACCCTCGTCGTTTTCATATTAAAACACTGATTATTTTCGTCCTTCTTTTCTACACTTAATGCTAGTAAAAAATAATCGTTATAGCAGTGTAGTTATAGTAACTACCAAAATGGTGATGATGCGTTATAAAACCAACTCATCAAAAACAATTTTAATCAACAAACTGTCATCAAAGGATAGTGGAATTTTTTCAACTCTCTTTTCTTTTTCATTTAATTTCTAATGCTCGTTTGAGTTCAAATGGCTTAAGATCCAAGTAAAGAAACAAAAACATACAAATATTTTATTTTTTTTTAATATTCCAAGGGCAGTGACACATTTACTGTTACTTTGCCACAAAATCGTCAGACTCAAAGGAATAAGGTCTGCTTTTGTCAACATTTAATCTACAAAAGGAATGAATGTTGGTACTAATCTGGAAAAAAGGAATGTGTGTATCATTTCTTTGTATTTTAAATTGTTCGTAGAGTTGATTTCAATCTGATTTTATTATTTAAAAAAAAATATAATTTTCTATAAAAGAAAATAACATAAGACTATTTTTGATTGAAAATAGTTTGTAAGGGGTGGTCCAACCATCATGTACAATATTAATTGTGAGTCACACCTTAACGTCAAGCATTTCTGGCCAACTTAATTTGACATTTCTTTGTGTTAGTGTTTGACAAATTCAACTATGGAGAGGTACACAATTGAGCAGAGCGCGCTAAGATTGTTGAAGGCTTTCACGAAATTGGGCGTTCAAATCAAAATGCATTTCGTGCACAACGTGATTTTTTGGTCAGCATCAGGGTTGATAAAGTTGGTACAATTGTACTTTTTTTGTACAATTCAAAACTAAAAAGTACGCTGGTACCCCCGTGACTCATTTGGTACTATTTCCAAATTTTTCAAACCTACATATTTATAATTGTTATAAAATGGCAACTCGTATTTACTGTCCAATGTATATAAGCGGAGTTTAGTGTTTGGTGCAAATAGTCTTGCGAAAATGCAAAATGTCGTAGCTTTTTTATGAAATCTTAGGATAACTCAATTTGTTGTTGTTGGATTTACCAACACAGCTATGATATTTTGCATTTGCTTTTTTGCAAGACCATTTGTACCAAAAACTGAACTCCGCTATTGTGAATAGATTTTTGCACTTATTCATAGAACGATTGCTTATGCCACATTCAAATTAAGTATCAGCGGCAGCATATAAGCGTGCATTTTTTGATGATATTGACAAGTTTTTAATGTTCTACATGGTAGAATAGACGACTTCCTCTCAATTCAAGATTATTTTGGAACGAATTGTCACGTCAAGGAGTAATCAACAGAATTTTGGACCAGTGGGAGCCCACTCCATTATTATTTTAATCCGAGTTATTCTGAAGGATATTTTACAAGCGCTAAACTAAACTTTATTATATTCGGACTTTCTTCTGCTTTCCTGTTTCTGCAGTACATATTGAAAATTGTAGACCCAATTGGAAATGCAATCCGCTTTAAAATGTTATTTGCGTTTAAAATTCGAGATTGCATTTTGAGAAATATTCTTCAATTTTCCACAAAAAGACGATAAATTCTAAAAAGTGTATGAAAACGCTGTCAGGCGACAATTAAAAATATATGGATTTCTTGACCCTCAAAACCGAATGATACTGGTCTGGCTAGACCAATAACAAGTTGTTGGCCTATATTCTTTAATATTTTGGAAAACTAACTTTTTTGAAAAATCCGGGGCTTAAACTTCATTTTTAACCTATAGTTTCTTTGGCAAAGTTTCTAGGAATGACTTATAGAACAAGAATCGCGATGTGCTTTTGACGCGAAAAAATTTTACCCACCCTTTTGATATGTATAATTGATGATCATGTATTTTTTGCTATCTATACTTTACATGTACAAATGAATTTTAAGTACTTAGGTTTTTGTTGAATTAAATTTTTGTTTCAAAAATAAAATAAAAAACATTAAAAAAAATGATTTAGTACTATTGGGGCCGAAAAAGGACGATTTTAAGAGTTCGTTGGTACGATATTGGTTTTCTCATTTGTCATCCCTGGTCAGCATATTCGGCCAAATGTCTTTAAATTCGGGAGAATTCGGAGGGTATAAAAATGAGAAAAAAAATTATTGAATTAAACCATTAATAGCATAATAATTTAACATGTTACAAATCTGTTAAAAGTAAGAAACATGATATGATCATGATGGTTTGACCACGAGCAACGCGGAGATTTAAAAGCTAGTAAGAAATACAAATAAAAATGTGTATGAACGCTTACATATAACAACCTTCATTTTAGGGGCGATTACGGATGACAAGACAGCTGAACTTGAGTTGCCAGAAGCGAAATAATTTTATATTTTAACATGTCCGGCATTGCCTGATTTCGCTGCTGGCAACTCAACTTCAGTTCAGTTGCCATCAGTAATCGACCCATTAGTTTTCATTCCAATTTCAATCTCCTTTTCTTTTGAGTCTACAATTAAATCAATTTGTTTTAGTGTTAAAATGAGCTGTTTAGAATTTTTAAAATCGTATCTTAATTTCGGTTAAAAAAAAACTTTTCTAAAGAAAAAAATTTACCGCACCTAAACAGGCAAAAGTAAACCGTAAAATCTTTACTTTTCAACTCATTTGGGTTTTTCATTGTGTGCATTTTCTAACATTTTCAGTTCTATTGTTATGCTCGTACCTTTATTTTTAGTAATAAAAATAAATTTTAATGTACTTTTACACACTCAAACTACAACTTCTACTTATTTTACCTACTTTAAATTTTATTAACAGTGCAATATGAAAACGGCTTTAATGTTTCCTAAAACAATTACAAACGGAAATGTACAATAAAAAAGAAGAAATGTAAGGAATATTTAAATATTTTTTGTTTCAAAAATGTTACTTCTATTATTTAAATGACTGTTAGTGTAAGGTTTTGATTCAAGATTTCATTTTGTTTGTTTTTTTTTTGGCTATAAAAAGTCGTTTACAATTTCTATAATAGAGATTTTTATGCAATCAAGATTTTTTCTTTTTACGTACAAAAATGCAATTCCGAGAGAACAGTTGTTTTTAGTAAATGAAGAAAATTAAATTAAGAAAAACAAGTAAATGTGCTAAATTCGGCTGTGCCGAATCTGTGATACCCTCCACCGGCAGTTCGGATATTCCAGGAGTGGGCTTTATTTGATATCTATTTATTATTAATTAATCTTTATAAAAACTGACGTCAGCGTTATTATCAGCGATTATCAGCCCAAAATTATGTAGAATTTCTGGAATTAAAAACATAAATAAGAACACAGTTCAATACTGCAGTGAAATAAGTTTAGGTGCATACAGTGAAGTCAGAAAGAAGGCTGCTTGGTATGGGATCTAAAGTAAATTACTGTATATGAACTGTATATCATAAAATTGCATGTCATTTTTTCTGCCCATATGAATCTAAGTTGGAAACAATTTTAACACAATGACCATATTAACATTATGCAATTAACGCCGCAACTTTTTGTTTGTTAGCAAGAGGTGTAGGGAAGAAAACGGGGTTGAAAAAGTTGATAAAATGCTTTAAAAAAATGTAAATGTAAATTGTGAAAAGAGTTTCGTAGAAACTACTTTAAAAGAAAATAGAAAAAAACTCGGCGTTAATTGCATAGATGTAAATGAGGTCAATATCTATATCTGCTACGGTTTAAGGCGTATTTAATAAATTTCCCGAGGTAGAGGGTAAATTATGCAACGATCTTCACGTAATTTTATAGTGTGATTTCCAGTCCTGTAAAATTGTGACGTACCAAATTTTATTATGATAGCATTGTTTATTATGGGGCCTTAGGAATACCGTGATTTTCAGTCAAATTAAACGAATTTGTGCAAAAATGTGTTGTTCCGTGCGGAATCATTTTTTTATTTTATTTATTTATTTAATGCGGATATCACATACAACAAGATATAAACCTTTTAAATTACAGTATGTGATCTTATAGCGATACAATCAATTCGTAATGGTGGTTACAATATTTTCAAAAAACAAATAATATACATATTCATAAAACATAAAACATATGAAAACAAAAAAATAGTTTTAATTATTAGGCATAAGAATATATTTAAAAATTAAAAATTAATCCATACCCAATAAGCATTTTGGCTGGAATTCAAGTGGAGTTACATTTGAAATCCAGTCACAATTTCCAATTTCCAGTGTTGAATTACAGTTGAAACACAGTTGAATTCAATAGCGAATCCAGCAAAATTAACCATTGAATTACAGTCGAACAAAACAGTACCTTTACAGTGTAATTCCAGCCTTGAATAACAGTGTGATTCAAGTTGAACCAAACCTGTTTTTACAATTGAATTCAAGCATGGAATTGCAGTGGAATTCAAGTCGAACCGAACCTGTTTTTACCGTTGAATTCAAGCATGGAATTTCAGAGTTATTCAAGCAATGTTACAACAGTATTTAAATAGTGTTTTACCAGGATAGGAAAAAATTCGACTCGCATGCACAATTCGAGTCAACTCGCTCGTTTTAAAATTTTTTTCGACTCGTAAGAATTTTGTGCTCGACTCGTAAGCATAAATTTTATTATAAAATCATCATCACCGCCGCCAATGATTTTGCAACAACTCTGTACCATATATAACATATGCTTCAAACAAATTTGTTGTTGTTTTTTAACAACCTTCAAACAGACTGGAAAGAGGATGGATTTCAAATGTAATTCAAGCTTGGATTCACACTGGATTTCCAACATTGGAATTCACAAAAACTTTTTGCTTATTGGGTTCAAACAGACTGGAAAGAGGATGGATTTCAAATGTAATTTAAGCTTGGATTCACACTGGATTTCCAACATTGGAATTCACAAAAAATTTTTGCTTATTGGGTAATAAGAATACCAAATACATACATAAAATCAAAAAGAATCAATAAGTAAGATTGTTGAAAATTCGAGACCAAATTATTTTTAAACAATTCGTTTTTAATAGTAAAGCGTTGTCTGTTATTTGTAAGTGAGTTCCACAGACATATGGTATTAATAAAAAATTGCCAAGTAGAGATTAAGGTTCGATATCGGAGTTGTATAATTCCTCTGCTGGATCGTGCAAATTGAAGGCGTTCAAATAAGTAAGTTGGCTCCTTGGTGTTTATTACCTTGTGGAGTAGAATTAATGATCTTATCCTAAGTAGGTCCACAAGGTTAACTCCGTACAAAGACTTAGAGTACTCAGAAGTTCCATCGTATCTTTTTAAACGGTATACGTAACGAAGGATCGCATTATACGCTACTAATAATCTCCTCTTACTTTCAGAATCACAATAAGCAAAAATTTCACAACCGTATAGTAACTGCGGCATAATAAAAGTTTTTGCGAGAAGCACACGAATGTTTAAAGGTGTAAGATGTTGTGAAGGATATAATGTTCTAAGCATAATACATATTTTTCCAGATACAGAATTAATCTGATTGTTCCAAGTGAGCGATTTATTAAAAATAATTCCAAGATTCTTAGCTGATTCTACAAATGCAATATTTTGGTCACCTAATGTCACTGGAATATCTATAGGGATGGTTTGATTTCTTTGAGTTATAACTAAACATTTTGATTTTTTAGGATTTAAATAAAGTCCATTTGAAGATGCCCATAAAAATATTTTATTGAGATTCTCATTTAGCTTGTCAGTGCATTCACGAATTAATCCTTTCTCACAGCAAATGTAAATTTGGACATCATCTGCATATATATGTATATTGCTGTGTGAAAGTTGACTGGGTAAATCATTAATGTATAATGTGAACAACAATGGGCCAAGAATAGAACCCTGCGGCACTCCTTTAGACACATGTAGGGCAGTGGAAATTGTATTACCCAAAGAAACAGATTGGAAACGATTAGTAAGATATGAGGCTAGTAACGACACGGCAGTTGAAGTAAAGTAAAATTTGTTGTAGAGTTTATTGCAAAGAATTCCATGATTAACAGAATCGAATGCTTTAGAGTGATCCAAGAGCACCAAAAACGTTACAAAACCATTATCAAGATTGTGTCTGATATCCTTGGACACATTTACGAGCGCTGTGACACAGCTATGCTTAGGACGAAAGCCAGATTGATTTTTATCAATGAGATGATTATCAGTTAGGTAGTTATTCATTTGCCTATATACCAGACGTTCAAATACTTTAGATAAGTATGGCAGTATTGAAATAGGGCGAAATTCAGTACCAGTTTTCTGAACAGGAATGATCTTAGCATATTTCCAACATATTGGAAATTGACTTGTGGTAAAAATGGTGTTAAAAATGTGGGTGATGTAAGCTAATAACCGAGGTAGCAGAAGTTTTAGAAATTTTGGGTGAATCTGGTCAAACCCGACTGCATTGGACTTCACGGATAAGCAACTTGATAATACCCAGTAAAAAATGGAGCTTCCAACGAAGCAGGTTTGTAAGGGAGAAACATAAACGTTTCGCTTACCATTCCGCCTACGGAAGACATGAATTTTATATGGCGAGTTCCCACTTTAAAGCAATACATTTTTGACATATAAAGCGCATTATGCAGCGCATATAAAAATTGTTGGATGAAACGATAAGCCTTACACACTGAAAGTAACAATACAGTTGTTTTTTAGTATTCTCCCTTACAAACCTGCTTCGTAGTAAGGGAATGCCGTAGCACTTGAAAGGGTTTTTTTTCTATAAAAGTTGTTGAGAGTTCTTTCACTTACTTAACTGCATTTTTGTATGTCTTATTGCGTAGCGCATAATTGTGCGCTTACTTTTTTAAATGTACCATTAGTGTTTCGCAAAATGATAAAATTTTTTATTGGGTACATCTATAGGAAGGACAGATGAAAATTCAAATTGATGCAATGGTGGATGTTGGCGGGACTCATTTGTTTGATTACCCAATAACAATTTTTATCATTTTGCGAAGCACTAAAGGTACATTTCAAAAAATTAGCGCACAAATATGCGCTACGTAATAAGACATACAGAAATGCAGTAAAGTAAGTGAAAGAACTCTCAACAACTTTTATTAAAAAAAAAAATAACATTTCAAGTGCTACGGCGTCCCCTTACCACGAAGCAGGTTTGTAAGGGAGAATACTTAAAACTAACTGTATCAAAACATTTTGTGTGTAAAGCTGGTCGTTACATCCAACAATTTTTATGTGCGCTGAATAATGCGCTTTATGTGTCAAAAATGTATTGCTTCAAAGTGGGAACTCGCCATATAAAATTCATGTCTTCGGTAAGCGCAATGGTAAGCGAAACTTTTATGTTTCTCCCTTACAAACCTTCTTCGTTGGAAGCTTAATTTTTTATTGGGTAGTAGTTGAATTTTGATTCACTAATACAGTTGAGGGAATATTGATAAATAATGCGTTTAATTCGTTGACATCAACATTGCAAATAGTAGGTTTTTTATTTCCGATTCCAATTTCCTTAATCGTTTGCCATTTCTTTTTCGAGTCAGCCGCCGTTCTAAATCGGGTAGCGTAATAGTTTGATTTTGCTTCTCTTATGCTTTTATTAACATTTCGACGAGCTATACGGTATTTTTCATGTAGTTCAGGTGTTCTAAATCTTTTCCAACGTGAATATAGCACATCCCGATTATTAATTTGGCTTTTGATGGAAGAATTAAACAAATACTGTTTAGTTTTTTCACCGCGGTAAATTCGCAAGGGAACACTAATATCGAAGAGGCGGTGTATATGACTATTAAAAAATTGTAACTGTTCTTCAGCAGATACCATATTGTATATTAAATTCCAGTTAGTGGTGTTAAATTGTTCCTCCAATAAATTAAAGTCAATGTTCCGAAAATTACGAAAACTAATGGGACTTTCTGTTTTCATCAATTCAATATCATAAGACATAAAAATTAGGTCATGTTTTGAGAAACAAGGCGCAGTAAGTTGATCGAACAGTAATAAATTTGAAATATTGCCCAAAATAAAAATGTCTATAAGTGTGCTACTAGTGTTCGTGAAGTGTGTAGGGTGCTCAGTGTTTACTATTTGGAAGCCAATATCCATCAATTGACCCTGTAAGTTTGAATCCAGCACTAAATTGCAGTTAAAATCACCTGCAATAATCACATCATTGTATTGAGTAGCCATAATTTCCAAATCACGTAAAAAAAGGTTATAATGTGTTTCACGATTTGGTCGATAAATGCAACCCAACAATAGTTTTTTATCACCACCAATAATTTCAATAAACAAATATTCAATTGCCGCTTTATCTTCAGATCTTTTTAATTCCCTAAAATGTATATGGTTTTTGATGTAAATTGCAACCCAACCAGCATGGCCCTTTCTCTAATTTCTAAGTATTTTGTATCCATTTGCCATAACAAAACTATCTGGTTAAACTCTATCGAACCACGTTTCCGATATACACACTGTATCCACCTTAGATTCCTCAAATAAATAACGAAATTCATCGATATTAGGAAGAAAACTTTGGGCATTTATATGGCAAATATTAATACCATTATGTTGCTTAGCAAGAATTTGAATCAGATACCGCGTACTGACTGTAGAACCCAACCCAGAGCTATTTGTATACGACATAATTAATATATATAACAGAGGAGACAACGCTTTTACAACAAAGAAACACTAAATTTATATTTTGAGTTGATGAGATTATGGATGAAATTAGGAAAATAAGATATAAGGTTGAATATTTAACACGTTGAGTGCCATCATACAAAAAAAAAAATATATTACTAAAGTGCCAATTTATAAAACCAAGTTTAAATTAATGTTTTTGTGATAAAAAATTAATTTGTGAAAATCTTTTTTTGTATATGTGTGTTATTTGTACCGTTATACATGTGACAGCCGGCGGTACACGTGGCACACAGATAATATAATTTGATTCAGGTGCCGTGTATGCCGCCAATAGTCACACCATATATTGTTATTATTATCATTAGTTCCTTTTATATTTATTGAATACTAAGTTCCTTTTTTTATTATAAACTAAAAGTGAAATAATATGTTATTTTCTTATTTAATTCAATGGATTCTAATTTTTTGATCCTACATATATATTTTCCACCAAACACACTAGTTCCTATTTTTTATTGAATATGAAGTGCCTTTTTTATTATATATAAAGTGAATTAATTATTATTTTCTTATTTTATTCTTTGAATTATAATATTATTGAAGTGGGTTAGGTTAAAAAAAATTATAAATTTTTGATTCTGTATAACTCTTGTAATACAAAAGATACACAAAAAATTCTTGAAGTTAAAAAAAAAATGCATTTCTCTAGGTGCCATCACATAATATTTATTAGCTTTACTATAATGCCACAGAAAATATATTGTATTGAAAACTTAAGTAGCTGTGCATCGCCGGCGGTACACATGGCACTCTAGTAAAAGAAAAGTGTGCACCGCCGGCGGTGCACATGGCACTCAACGTGTTAATAAGGTATGTTTTAGTTTGATTATTTTTATGAGAAAAAATATAGTAAATACTTAAAATAAAGATGTATGACCCATAAACATAATAATTTTTGCATTGTAAAAGAGGATAAGCATATGACATCATTGGTTTCATCATTTATGTAAGTTTTTGTAACAAAATTATCAATTTTTTAATGTTGGTGTTTAACATTTTGATTCATAGCTCTGATCCTACTGAACCGATTTTGCTGGATTTTAATTCAAAACTGCTTAGGATAACGAGAATCAATTTGACATCAAGTTTGTTCTTTTCTTTTGAGCTTTTCGAAAGTGAGCATCATTACAATAAACGGACAGACAGACAGACAGACATGGCTTAATCGACTTAGGCCGAGGCCACGCAATGAGCGCCTAAGCAAAAAGCGGCTGAGCGGTGAGCGGCAAAGCGGCGAGTTTGAGCAGAAAGTGGGTTATTACTAAGCGTTATTTCTTAGCTGTTAGTTGTTAAAATGCCATTGTAAAGAATGGCTTGCTTTATGTTATTACGCGAAAATTGTGTTCATAAGAATTTAATGCGGTTTTTTAAGAAAAGAAAAAATTCGAGGCCTGTTTATTGATTTCGAGCAAAAACTTCGTTCGCTTAACTTACGTTTAAAACAAAAACAAATCTGTGGCCTTTTACAAATTTTCCTTCAAAAACATTTTTGTTTACGATTTTAAAATTTTGTATTATAAACGAAATTTTTCTTAAATTTCGGTTAATTTAATTATTTGATAAAAATGATTTTTTGCCGAGTTTTTTTTTAACTTTTTTTGTTAACTTATCTCGACTTAAGATGTTTTGTCAAAAAGCCACAGAAATTATGAAAAAATTATGTTGAAAATTTGTGTCTAAACTACTATTAAATAGGACTAAGCTTGGTGCCAATTTCACCCAAATCGGAGAACATCGATTTAAAAATTGGGTCACTTGACATGAAATCCCCCATATATATATCGAAATCGACGCCTGGTGTTCACCCTAGGAATGGGCAAAAAATATCGATATATCAAAATATCGATATTTTTAAAAGAAATAATCGATATATTTCGCCGATATTTAAAATACCGATATATCGATATTAAAATACGACTATCGAATTCGTTATTTTTTAAAGTACATCGTCAATAAAATCTCAAAATTTTAGCCGTTTTTAAAACAAAATGTTTTTTTTTAGGAATCGGCATCACCATATGTTTTTTTAAACTAATATGAAGATTATGGCGAATTCACTAGAAGGTGGGGTCAAGTCAAAATATGGTGTTTTTTTCGGTGTTCGACTTGTCAAAGTTTCTATATAAATCATCGTTATGGCAACAAATAAAACATTACAACAAAAATGGAAATTATATCACCGTTTACGTCAAAAAATACTTTAAACAAAATCAAAGCGAGCCGCTGAACGTGATGAAATAAATACATTTTTAGCAAATTTTTATTTAATTATGTTCAATATCTTATTTATTTTAATTTAATAAAATACAATAATCACAGCACAAAACGTGTACTTTTTGTACACTTAAGCAAAACTTTGAAACAAGACTAGACAAACAATGCAAGAGCAAAAAATCATCACCTGGCGTATGCTGCCACCTTTATTATTTCAACATGATACAAACTTGTTTTTTTTATGTAAGTCTGTGTTCATACGGCTCATGTCTTATTGGCATGATTGCTACTTTATAGGCGAGAGGGACAAGGGGAAACGAAACGAGTTCACAGATGCAAGTACTGTCTTTACGTTTTGCTTTCTTATTCATTGTTTAATTTTGTTTTTGTTTTTAATATTTTTGACAACTCGATCATAGAACCAGTGTTGTTGTAGAGTTGACCTTACATTCTCGTCAATTCGCCTTGTATGAAGATCTAAAATGATTGGCATTTATAAGAAGAAGAATTAAGAAAAAAGCGGGGTTTTCACATTGCAGATTTCTAATTAAAACAGTGAAGTCAAAACTTATATTAAATTTTAAACCTTAGGCTTATAAGTCTTTAACTTATGTACCAGTGATTTCTGAACGACTGGAAAACTCTAATGTTTATGCTATTAATAATTATAGGATGGCTCATAGGATAATTTAGTAAAATGAAAGATAGAACAGAGAAATTAGATAGATTTAATATTATTTATAAAATTCCCTGCAAGGGTAGGGATAATGAAATATGTAATAAGGTACTAGGTACTTCGAAAAATAAATAAGGTAATCTTAAGCTACGGTCACACTTATTAAATATTTGACCAAATAAGCGTAACCACTACTTTTGGAAATACAGGTATGATTTAACATGGTCTTAATATCACAAAATAAAACGTATTATACTACTAGACATAGCAAAAAACCGTTTTTTGTAAAAATGTGGTATTTTAATCAAAATAAATATTGAAATTAAATGAAATAATATTTAGTTTGCTTGTTGGTCCCGTTTTTCTCGTCAAATATTTGGCAAGTGTGACCGTAGCTTAAGGAAGAGTTCAAAGAGAAATATGTTATTCGGATACACGTATTTTTTTTTTTATTTTGATCATTATTCAGTTAAATTATTACGGAAAAAATTTCACGCTCGAAATGTCACGTATCGACCCAGATTTTGGCTTAAAAAAAAAGAACATACAGAAGATTTTGGAATCAAACCAAGACATTTTAATGTTACATTGCTACGTAAAATTCTGAAAGAAGTTTGACTAAAAAATTGTGCCAGGTTCCGCTGAAATACATGGCCAAAAAAACTACTTCTGTTTTTTTTTCACGTTCAAACCGCATCTTCTTTTGCCATTATCTTTGACCTAGAATCGCGCCCTCCATAAACTTTAGCATAGGTAACAGTGCTTTCTTAGTGCTTTAATTTAAGGGTTAAGAAAACGTAAAAATATTTTTTGCTAAAAATGTTATTGCATTTTTTATGCGTACGACTGTCACGTTCAACACTTTGGAATTACACATATGCGAAATCGTATCGGTGTCTGGTTTGTAGTTTAGACGTTAGTTTGTTGGTATGTTTACTATATGTAACATTACCAGTGTATATTTCTTAGCATAGTTAAGGCTCAGTTAGCCGGGAGTAACAGTAACGTTGCAAATCAGATGTTTTATTTTGTTGTATGTTAACCAATTAGAACGATTACAATTAGCAGTAAGATGTTACGTCTCAATCTGTAAGAAATATATGGGTCTTACTTTTTTACGGTTAGGTTACTGTTACTGTTACTCCCGGTTAACTGAGCCTTTACTCTCTCTTCTTGTAAGATGCTCACAATATCACAAAAAGGGCAATTTCTTGTTCAATTGGTTTTGTTACAGCTTTTTGATAAGATTTGTGTCCTGATGATCTTGTCTTGAGTGTTGATTTTGTAGTCCCCACATATACTTTTGGGCACATGTTGGACGCGTCCCCCTCACAGCTTATTTTGTAAATCAAGTTTGATTTGTTTCTTCTTTTCAAGTTTCGTCTTTGGTTAGCTGAATAATTGGTACACAGAGTTATTGGTCTTAAGCTCTATTTCGTACTTTTCTTTGTTGTATATGTCACAGTTCTTAAGCCTTTCGGAGAATCCTGGAACGTACGTTACTGATTTGTATATTTTATCTAATTTTTCTTCTTCTTTGCTACCGAGTGTTTTTTTTGATTTTGCATGTTTATTCAATTCATTTTTCTTTAGCGTGTCTGTTATTCTTTTAAATTATCTTTGTCTCCAAACATCCTAGTCGAATAATTGTTAACACTGCAACAAATTTTACAAGACGAGATTTAGAGATAAGTGATGGCTCTTTCCACAAAGATAATTTTGACTCTAAATTACAAGACAGACACCGATAAGATTTCGCATACATACATACAAATACACAACAATCAAACACCGACATAGAAAACAAAAATAAGACAAAGCCGATAGAACGAAATCAATGGGCCCCTGAAGATGACCACCGATGTATGGTCGAAATATCGGATGAAAAATAACAACCAAAATTAAATATACAAAAATATGTGTATTTTTTATTTAAAATTTGTATATGATTTTAAGCCAAACGAAAAACAACAACAAAATTACAAAATTTTTATAATTTTACCCAAACAAAATATATACACACACACTAGCTGTTTGTGCTGTGATTGTTGCTAAAATTTTATGTTGGTTCATTTCTTTATCAATGTAAAAAAATGAAAATAGTTTCGTCTGTATTAAGGGTTGTATTCGTCTACACAAACATTAAAAAAATAGATATTGTGACTGGGTGTATGAGCCGAATGCTAAATAATGTTTGTCCTGGCTATTTTCGAACACTGCTCATAATTACTTTCCGAGTCGATCTAACGATGTCCATCCGGCTGGCTGTTCTGTATAGAAAATATTGTGTTTATGATTATTTTATGTAAGAAATTTCTTATATAATACATATTAATATAGACAATTTTCTGTATATGACTTTTTTTATATACAAACCTTTTCTGTATAAAGTATTTTTTATAAAATAGTTTCTATTTATAAGTAAATTTTCTATATATTTTAGCCAGTGTAAGTCTGTTTTTAATAGTAAATTTTGAATATAAAACTTTTTTTTATAGAACTTTGTGTAGTTATTGCTAAGTAAAAAACTTTTTTCTATAGATAACTAGCTGGCCGCCCCGGCTTCGCTCGGTAGCTGATTACTAATGATCGATGGAGCCGTTTTCTGATTTTAGGTAAATCGAAAAAAGTGGGCGGGGCAATATTTTCTTTCCATAAAAACCTAACTTGGACCATGGCGATCGTTTTAAAGAAAAAATCGTCCAAATCTGTGAAATAAATCGATTAATACGAACATTTGAAACAATATTAGTCAAATCGATGGAGACGTTTTCTGATTTTAAGTGAGCGTAAAAGTGGGCAAGGCAAAATTTTCTATCCGTAAAAACCAAAGTTGGACCATGGCGATTATTTTAAAGAAAAAATCGTCCAAATCGGTCAAGCCGTTCTCAAGTTATGCGATCAGCAACAGACAACATTTCATTTTTATTATATAGAAGAATTATAAGCATTAAATTTGCCTACACTCATAAAATTATTACAGTAACTGATTGTAGGTTATTAAATTCGTTTTCGGTACTGTTAAAATTGAATAAAAATATAGTTATTTTACGAATAAATTTATTTTTCAACATTTATGTTTGTTATTAAAAAAACAAACTACCAAAAAATAATGTTTTCCGTATTTTTTTTTGTTAATTTGTTTGATTTTTATCGGTTAAAATATATTTTTTAAAAGTAAAAACTATTCAATTTTAACGAATATGATGTTCAATAAATAAAAAACTTAGCAATTACTGAAAAAATCATTTGTTTTAAATGAAATGTAAATGATCCGTTTTTTAAATGAATTTTAATTTGTTTCAAATGAATTTTCGTTTGAATTTAACTACATAATATTTTGAGTGTACCGCTTTTCTTTACACAAAAACAATTTATTGGGTGACTTTTACTTCACTTTTTTTGTCTGCCTAGAGCAATTTTTAAGCGAACAGCTTCTAATAAAATAATCGTATAGCGTAAAAATTTTCCATTGCCAAGTGTTGAGTTATATTTTCTATTTTTCAAGCGAGCGCTTGTAAAATTTCTGCAAACAACTGTAAGCAGTTCATAAAAAAACCTTAAAATATTCACAGACAAGGTTCTCGCAGATATAACACCCAGTCTTATACTATACATATGTAGTAGTATGGCAAGCAATAAGTCTTAGTACCAACTAGATTAACAGATAGACAGACAGACAGACAGACAGACAAACAGCCAACTGTGTCAGCCAGCCATTCATTGAGTCAGGCAGCTTTTCCACGCTAAAGAAGTGTGAAATTAAGTAATGAATGTGCTGCAAGCGACATATGAACATAAAAGTAACAAAAAGCACCATCATAGGAAAGAAAAAAACTAACAAAAATTTAGAGAGTGGAAAAAAGTTAAGAAAAGTATCAAAATTTATGTGTATGGAAAAAGTTATGGGAAAAAGTTTTTTTGCTGAAGTTTTTTAAACATTTGCTAACGCGAGATATGAAGTTCAGAGTAAGAAAAATAAATTTTTGATATTTGATTAAAAGACTATATTGATAAACATATGTAGATTATTATATGACTAAAACAACGATAGGCTGTTGTTGTAACGGTTGCCGAAGTCACACGAATTTTTAGGTTAATGCAATGCAATACACTACAAAGCTGCTCAAGAGCTTTATTTACTCTCATTCGAGAATCTACTATTATTATATTTTATATATTCAAAATGTGCCAGTAACATTTTGTGTATTTTATAAATTCTTGCGAATAAAAAGATAAATAAACAAATTAAAAAAAAAAACTATAAGTTTCTAATGAGAGATTTTATTTAGAATTTTAAAAAATAAAACAAATTTTATATACCTACATATGTTTGCATTAGAGCTTTCAATATCAGCAGTTTTAATATTAAAGCTAAATAAAAAAATTTCATTAACGCAGTTAACATGTAAACTACTAAAAATGGTTGTTGTTATTTACATATCGTTACATAAACTCCAAAATACCGTCCGAGACAAAAAATTAAAAATCGACTTTTGTATATCATACAGGTGCATATGTCAGAGAATTTGTACGAAAGTGAAAATTAACACACTTTTCAATTCGTAGCGTTTTGTGTTGCTTCTTCCACTTTCATATGTTTTCATAAATCCAAAAAAAAAAATTAAACCATTTTTTTCTGTTATTAAAAATGATATTCGTTTTAAACATATTCTTTGTGAACTTAAAAAAACAGAAATAATTGTGGGTACTTCGAAAATAAATTGAAAAACTTGTTCTAAACTAAATTTTATTCTTAAAAAATTGCTAAATATCGATACGCCCGACCGGCAGAGCTATGATAGAAAACAGTAAACAACAAGAACTACACGCAAAGAAAAAACATGGTTGTGTTAAAGATATTCTATGAGCAACATATTATAATAAGATTTTTAATTGTAGTCACCATATTACGATTATTATTGAATCATACTATGACCAAATGTATTCGTAATATTACATCATACTTTTTTCCCTGTATCATATTCTTATTATGTTAATCATAATAAGTGATGAAGTATACTTATACTTGTCATGTTAATCATAATAAGTTTAGATGTAATCATATTATGATAGAGCACTACTCGATTTAGGCCTGCTTCCTCCCTAGGCTCTCTTTAATATGCCGCCCTTTTTGATTATATAGGAGTGATTATCCAAAAAAAAAAGTTAAATACTAAAATTATTGTGTATTAATTTTAATTAATTTATATACATACATATTAGGGTAACTCCACGTCAAAACGACCAAGAGTGGGACACGACCCCTTCCGATTTTAATGAAATTTGGTGAGAAGGTTCCTTTTATCTTATAATGAACATATGGGCAAATCCTGCGTGACGAACGCTACATTCGCACGCGTTTTCTGATTGAAATATACACATTTTTTGGTCTTTCAAAAAAGATAGCTTCAACTAATATATAGTATTTACTGAAATTAATATGTACTTACGAATGGCATATATCATAATTTCTTTGAAAGCATTTGTTGCGAAATAATTGATCACAAAGTTTTGTGACGCACGCTACAAAAAGTGGAAGTAACTTCAAAGGTTGAAGTGCGTTTTCCTAATTTTTAGCGAATTTTGCCTGATAAGGTATACAAAATCTGATTCCTAAATGAAAGATGAGTAAAGGAGAATTCTAAACGCACTTATTTGCAGCCAAAAAATGTTGGGATTTTTTGACAAAAGCCGTGAACCCTTTGTGACGCACGCTACGTAACGCACGCTACAGTTTTTCCAGTAGTATTTTATTATTATATTTTATTTATTTTTACAAAACAAATTATATTTGTATGAATTGCATTTCTTAAACTAATTTGTTAACTAATGAATATCAACTTTTATTTTAACGAAATTTATAATTTGATAAGTTTGCTCTAAGTGCTATTTTAAGCACAAAAATCACCTAAAATAATGCTAAATTCACGTATTTTATTAAAAAATCAGCAGTGGGGTAGGATTTGGTAAAAATTATTGCATTGATGATCATTGAAATACATATATTTTAATATAAAAATGAAATTAAACATCTAGTCTTATATTCCGTTAAAAAAAAATTAATTTGAAAAATTTTTGGTTGGTGGACTGTTTCTGGGATTTGCCCATATATGAACGAAAAAAAATTTTTTTTTTTTTTTTTTCAAAATTTATGTCATATTCAAAATGTCATAATTTTGCCGAATTAGCCGAATGTGTTGAGCTTATTTCTTCAATATCTTGAAAACTACTTGACATACAAAGATGATTTAAATGTCATTTTAAAGAGAATACTTGGAGCTACAATTTTTTTTAAAAATGTAATATTAAATTTTAAAAACGGACTATGTCAAAAACTTATTTTTTTATTTGGCTGATTTTTTTTTATATAATACTTAAAACTGTTCTTTAAAAATCCTGAATCTTTAAAGGAGGTGTTTTTTTTTCTTTTTTAAGATATGATTTTTTTTCTATCGCAACCTTTAAAAAAATAATTTTAATATTGTAGTTTTGAGCAATAAGTACACTGTGCTAGTTGCAAAAAACAGACCAGCCGCGCACCTGGCATTTTACCCTAATTGGGGCACGCTGAATCCAGTGGTGCTTGCCGTTTTTTTAGTTTAGCTCTTGTTTTCAAGATATACCGTTATTTTTTGAGTTACGCGAATATATGCTGTTTTTCGAATTTTTGTATGGAAATGTACATACAAGTAATATATTATGTATGGGACCCGATCTATAATATTCATAATGATCGTATCGAGTCAGTGCAAAAACAATTTCTTATTTTCTGCTTAAGAAGTGAATATAGAGGATGCCTGGTATTACCTTCATATTCAACAAGATTAGCTGAAATAAATTTACCAACGTTAAAAAGCCGGCTAATGATGCTAAATATATCTTTTATGGTCAATCTTATAAATGGTAGTACACATTCCGAATTTTTATTGAGTAACGCAACTTTTAATATTCCTCAACGTTCACTTCGTTTTTTCAACCCTCTATATGTCAGGACATGCCGAACAAACTTTGCGATGTCAGATCCAATAAGAAAATTATGCAGCTGTTTCAATGAAATGTATAACTTTATCTACTATTCTCTGAACATTAATATCATAAAAACAATATCATATCATATTTAACTCAATAATGTTTATTCTAATCTTTCTTTCTTTTTTACCTTCTTTTTAACACATTTTTAGATAATGGACTGATTTTTTTAATTTTAATACGTGTTCGGAAATAAACTTCATATAGATAACGTTTTTTGGGAGAGTGGTAATTCTACGGAGTAAAAGCAAGACGCCAAGCCGCTAAGCTTTACAAAGTTACCGAGTTTTGAATCCGCATTATCACAAAATTTGCTATTTTATTGAAAAATATGACTTCATAATTGTAATTATCGCCCAAATATTTTACAGATTTTGTGTAACGTGTTCTATTGTATTTAAATTAATATTAATCATTATTAAAATTTTTTTATTTTTTGAAAAACCTAATACATTGTATATGTACATACATAAACATATGTTTTTTTAATGCACATATAATTTTCCCAATATTTTAGATATGTATGTATTACCAAAATAAAAAGTTAAGATATACATGTTTTTTAAGAATATTATTTTATTTCCTTTATTCAATCTGTGATCAGAATCGATAACCATCTAAATCGACTTACTAATTAAGAAGTATATTCAACAATTGAATTACTTAAGGTGTTATGATACTTGCTATTTTTTGTATTTTTCTATATTGGAGAACAGTGCAAATATATTTGCATAGGAAAACTGATTAAGTGTAAAGAGTATGATTATATCATAAAAAATCTTGAAATGTTAAACAAATATACATGTGTTATCGATAAAAAATCTAAGGCTGTCAAGAAAAATATAAAAACTTTTAACTTAAAATTGACATTTCCAGATTAAATGTTAACACTGTTGCTAATTTTTTTAGTTTTTGATCGAAAGTAGCGGTTTTTAACTTTTGTTTTGCGATTTTTAGCTTTTTTGACTGGTTTTTGTGGGGAAAAAACGTGGGCAATATTTTTTTGTTTTGTTTACATTTTATTTTGGAATCACAAACAATTTTTTTTTTAATACATTCAAAATTTAATGCAAATAATGCAAAATATTACGAATTACATTGTGGTATATTCTTTAATTGAAAATTTATGATTTGAAATCCCATATGAAGGTCACCTGCTTCATTTCATTTATCAAAAACAAAATCGTTTCATCTGTCCAAGCTTTTGCCATTTTTTTTTTGTTTTAGTCAAAGAAAAAAATATATAGAAATGTCAATCAGAAAAAAGGGTTTGTTTACATATTTTATTTCTTGTTCTTTCTCGCATTTGTTGTTTCATTCAGTCAATCCTAAAAAAATCCAATATAAAAAATAGCAAGTATCATAACACCTTTAATATGTATAATTTAATATAAATTTTGTATTCTTTTAAAGAAAAACTTGACCACATTAATTTTCGAATTTGAATTCCCCTTACTTTCTTTTGCCTTTAAATTTTGGTGCCCTTTAAATTATGCCGCCCAAGGCCCGGGCCTCACGGGTTAGAAACATAATTATTTTTCAGTCAACAATACTCAAATTTATAATTGCGATAAACTTTGATATGTTTACAGTAACTATAATATTGCTTAATTTAATAAAAATAACCTTGTTTTGTGTACGACAACAATATATTGTTACAATAAACATAGTGTAGTTGCCATAACCATATATATATATATATATGTTCCCATCGATCATATAAGGAGCATAGGGCCATAACCATGTCCAACCATATTTTTTCTCTCCGTGCATGGAAATGCTATTTTTGTTTATTTTCACATATTTTTCTTGTTGATTTTGTAAGCTACAAGAAATATTTAAAATTTGTAATTTAAACTGCTTTGCCAAATTTTCAATACACAACTCAAAATACGACAGGATTCTCTTGAATTTGAAATGTTTTTTGAACGTTTCTTTAATATAAGTGCTCTTAAATTATTAATTATTTTGAGAAGGTAAGAACGTTTTAAGTTTCACTTTCGTTTGAATGTGTATTCTGTGACACACCTGACAATTAATCAAAATACATCATACTCAATCAAAAAGTCGTTTTTGAATTTTCTGTCGCTTCGGCCTTTTGGATTTTAGGTAACCGTATATACATGATTCAGCAAATTTTAAATACAAAGAAAAAATACACACGTTTGATTTAATGATTGACTGCAATTAATTAACAAACATGACGCTTACAGGCGAGACACCTAATTATTTATATCTGTGCCAATATGGAAAAGTAGCTTAAGTCGAAAATTGTAGTTTGCAGATTTTTTCTGTTTATCTCAGTATTATCGTTTTTCTTTTTTTGCTTCAAGACTGTATATTATCGTATTAGTAACAACTTCAATAGAGGCTTACTGCCTGGCCCACAATGGCGAAAAGAAAATTTCTTTCTTAATTAACAAGATTTTGTTTGTCGTGCATAATTCACAATTTTTATTCTTGATAAAAAACTGAAATTTATTGGTGATGAGATAAGCTATTCTTATGCACATTTCACTGGGTGCTTAGGCCAGATCATCAGGAAACTTCATCCAAAGATTTTAGAAAAACTATAGATATTAAACAAATAAAACTGATAAGCTAATAAGAATTATAAGCAACAGTTTACTTGTAACAATAACAAAGCTTAAACAAAAACAACAACAACAAACAGTGAGTTTATCTCTTCTTACATTCCAAACTACAATTAATTGGAATTCTTCCAAGATAAATTGTAGTTGTAAGTAGTGCTGGGATACTATCGATATTTATCGATAGTTCAGATTTCACTATCGATATATCGATATTACTATCAACTGAATGTTTGTACATGTGCAGGATGTATATACGCACGTTATTTTAGATGGCAGTTTTTTTAAAAATTGACAAGAACCTTTCTGAAGGAACTGAAGTAACAGGGACTATAAGATATTCCATTGCAACTTTAAACAATTTTCTAAATTCTAAACCCAAAAAGGTAATCAATCTAGCGGACTTATCCTCTAATGATCGTTCATTGTTTTGTCCAATGCTTGCAATTGCATTTGGATTTGCTTTTTTTTTACAACATTACAAAAATATCAGTCCCTATGTGAACATATATAAATTTCCACATAAATGCCTATAATTAGCAGTATAAAGCACAGCTCAGCAATCCATACCACTTGCCATTCTTGTTGTTCGTATTAATTGCTACAATTCAGCGCGAATTAATAATAGCAAGTAAAAATTTGAGGCAAAAAACCGTGTGTGTATAGCTGCTGTTAGATGTCTTCATAGCTATATTTTAAATAATAATATCGATATTTTTATTTTTTCAATCGATATTTTCGATATTTTAAGACTATCGATAATACCGATAGTCTATCGATAGTTTCCTAGCACTAGTTGTAAGTAGGTTAAGAAAAACAAAATAAAAACAATAAACTGCAAGTTATTATCAAAGTAATTTATGGAAATTCAAATTTTTCAATTAACAAAATTTTGTTTGTCGTGCTTAATTCCCAATTTTTATACCCTCCACCACAATTAGTTGTGAAGAGGGTATATAAAGTTTGTCATTCTGTGTGAAACTTTTTTATTATTCATCTCATACCCTATAAAGTATATATATTCTGGGTCCTTGAGTAATTTGAAGTCGATTTAGCCATGTCCGTCTGTCTGTCCGTCTGTCCGTTTGTTGAAAACACGCTCACTTTCGAAAAACTCAAAAGAAATAAACAAACTTGGTGTAAAATTGCTTTTAGTTATCCTTAGCAGTTTGGGATTGAAATCCAGCAAAATCGGTTCAATAGGATCTGAGCTATGGATCAAAATGTGGAACCACCACCTAAAAAAAATTGATAATTTTGTTACAAAAACTAACATAAATGGTGGAAAAATGCACAGAATGATATAAAATTTCGCAACAGTTGGTTTTATTTAACTGGAAATCACGCTGTAAAATATCCGTCCATGATTTACCCTAGGCCCCATATAAGCCCTACTCCCGGAAAACAGTATAGTAAGCCTTTAACCCTAACTAACAATGCTATCATAACAAATTTTGGCACGTCACAGTTAAATAGGACTAGAAATGAAACTGTTAAGTTTCGTGAAGATCGGTCCATAATTTACCATAGGCCCCATATAAAACCTACTTCCAGAAAACAGTTTAGTACGCCTAAATCCGTAAAAAATAATGCTATCATAAAAAAATTTGGTACATCAAAATTTTTTGGAACTAAAAATAAGACTATGAAATTTCGTGAAGATCGGTCCATAATTTACCATAGGCCCCATATAAACCTTACTCCCGGAAAACAGCTTAGTACGCCTAAAAACGTAAAAATAACGCTATCATAACAAAATTTGATACATCACAGTTTTATAGAACTAGAAATGACACTGTGAAATTTGGTGAAGATCGGTGCATAGCTTACCATAGGCCTCATATAAAGCCCACTCTGGTAAAATAATTAAATACGCGGTAAACTTTCTTCCAGTTTAGCTTCATATGGCCAGAAAAAATGTTATGCAATTTTGTGATATACGGTCCATAATTTTCCTTATATTCCATTTTAGCAGCCTTTTGAAATTTACTGCAAACGCTTAAACTAATTGCACCGCTGTATTGAAATTTATGTTTTTTAATACCAGAAATCGTTCTGCCGAATTTGGGATGATTAGTTCAAAGCTTACCATGGCTTTTATATAATTTGTTCTCTTAAAAATCATTTAAGTTCATCTTAATCTGATATTCTACTCAAACTTTTTAAAATTGATTCTGATTGTCGATCAATAATTTTATATAGGTCTAAACCGCAACAAATTTTAATGCAGATGTCTGTTTTTACAAAGATTATAATAATAAATAGACATCATACAGATTTACCCCTAAAACATTCGAAGTGTCGCTGGAGGGTATCAAAGATTCGGCACAGCCGAATATAGCACTCTAACTTGTTATTCTTGAAATTTATTTTTGAAATATTTGCATTGAAACAAAAATAAAATTTATTTTTTAATTATTGTTTTCAATATAGATATACGAAAGAAATTGTATTTTCGACATAATGGGACAGTCAGTAATTGTTTAAAATGTTTTTTTTTTTGTATATATAAAAGATTTTACACCTTTGTTATTTATAATAACTTATTTAGTCTAAAATCAACTTAAGCTACTCTTCCATATACCCACAGATATGTAAGTATGTGTGTAAAAATTTTACAGAAATTAACGTTATATTAAGCAATTTTTTATGAAAAAAAAATTTTTTTGTAATAAGGCAAAGTTATTATAATAAACAAATAAGAAAGTGTTTTCGAACAAGATAGACCACCATATGATATCTTACAGCAGAGAATTTAGAGAAACATTTTCGAGTGTATACTGAATTTGGCAATCATGGACCCGCCAGAAGAAACAATGTTATGAGGTTAAAATTTATGTAAGAGTTCTTTGCACAAAATTAGTTTGATAAATAACTCTACATATATGATACTTTTTCGTCTTTAAGGGCTTTTTGGGAGTGGTCAATTCTGAACCCGCCAGCACAATATTTTGATATGACTAGAAGCTACCGTATAATTTATCTTCGCCAAATTTTATGAATATACCAAAATTTTGGTTTGTCACAGTTTAATATAACTAGAACTTACACTATCAGATCAATCCATAACTTACAATAGGCCCCATATAAAGCATACTCTCGGAAAAAGCTATAGAACGCGTAGAACCGTAAAGCTTTCAATCTGTGTTCTATTATAATAACATTTGGTCAGTCAAAAATGTATAAGGCTATAAATTACTTGTTCAAATTTTGTGAAGATAGGCCCATATTATACCATATGTCCCATATAAAGACCACTTCGGAAATACTCGTACTGTAGGTGGAGAGTATCAAAGATTCGCACAGATGGATATATAACTCTAAATTATTTTCTTTTAGGAATAAAATAACTAGGGAAGTTGGAAACCATAGTATGTAACGTAATTTGAGAGTCATATACCTTTAAAAAAGCAGCCTATATCTTGATTTATATAAAACTTTAAAAAATGTTGAGGTTTTAGCGGTTTATTTAAAAAATTCCCGCTAAATTAAATATTTAGCGGTTTCTAGCGGTTTTGACGTCCGATTTGGCGGGAAATGTTCAAAAAAAGTTGGCAACAGTGCTAAGCACTTACCTTTGGAACCAGAGAGAGAGAGAGAGAGAGAATATTTAACTATTTCTTTTCCTGTTACACCATGTTCAAATTTTGTTGAGATCCCCTTTGTACAGAATTATAAGAAACTCGATATGGTTTTCGTCACTTTTCTACATTGAAGAATTTGATGTATTTAACATAGCGTCTTCACCTGTAAATTTTTTGTCATACCAAACGTCAAAGTCTATATAAAAAAACTCGAAAATTTTTGTCAGCGTTTTTTTAATATGAAGTTTGACGTTTGGTATGACAAAAAAATGTCAGGTGAAGACGCTATGTAACTGAATAGTTTTAACAAAAAGAATACGGCAATTTTTTTTCTCTTTATATATTTTTAAACATATTTTTTTTTGTTACAACAAACAAGAATTGAATCGTTTTTTCCCACTTTTGCAGTGTTGTTGTTTCTTCAACAAACGGCGTCACGTTCATATAAAGCTGGGCAGCCGAAATTTCATCATCCACCATTATCAACATGATAAGTCCTTGTGATACTAATAATATATGCTCAAAATTTTTTAAACTATTTATCTCCAAAATTGTGACCAAAATAGACTTTGCACGGTTTAAATGGAGAGACAACCAGCCGGCATATCGGACGGAAAGACATACATTCTTAGATCGATTTAGAAAATTGGTTTAATATTTATTTATTATTAACAACAGCACTAAAACACCTAGTGTTGGTATAAAAATTCAAAATCGACTAATTTAATTTTGAAAATCACATTTTTTTAATAATGGCGTTAAAATGACGGTAGAAAGTCAATACTTACTACAAATTCGTCTAGCGAGATCAAACTCTTTTGAGATATTTTATCGGTGAATTATTTACCAAAGATCCAATATTAAGTTCACATTTTTTACTTATTTGCCCATAATTGACAATAGCTCGCATATAAATGCGATTTTCAAACCCATTTTTGTATATAAAAAGTCATATGGAGCACGTAACGAACCAAAATATACATATCGTCACCTAAAAGACGAAATAACCTATTTGCAGTTTTCAAAAGTTAACAGGAGAGGGAAAAAACGTTATAAAATTGGAACTATTAACGATATTGAAACGAAAATTACACATTTTGATAACAATGAAACCAGTAATATATATCGGTTGAGAAAATTTTGTTTTTCTAATCACAGCTTATGTTATGACACTTAGGTTTTTTGGAATTGTAAAAATCTGAAACCAAATAACCTATCTGCAGTACTAATTAGTATGAATAAATAAAAATTTCTTTATACACATGAATATTATATACATTAATAATTACAGTATTAGTTTCTTTTACTGGTTTAAGCAAAAACAAGTACTTAATGTATGTTTAAATTACATAATGCAACAAAATTAAACTTTTATCGTGATTTTTGATGATTTATTTTTCTCTTTTTTTGTGCGTAACGGTCCTTTAGGTACAAAAACTTTGTAATTTGTAATATTACATGTTCAAAATTTTGCACACATATGCGTTATGATATAGGGAATAAAAATCCATAAAAAACTAAATTTTGAAATTTTTGCAGATATGTTATTAGGTCTTTAAGATGACGATATGCTACAGTTATCAATAAAATCTTACATAGCCATAATTAGATTTCATGATGCGAAAAATATTTAATGCTAAAGCATGTTTAAAATGCATCTAGATATGGCCATAGCCTCACTTTAAAGTCAAGTTTCTATATTTACCAGCAATTTACTTATATACTACACATAATTACTATTGATTGGTTTATCTATTTATAAACTACTAGCATACACCCGCTACTTCGTTAGCGTCGCCTTTTTCTTCGTGGACATATTTTTATGCCAAAGCTTATTTTATTTTTTTATCTAGGCTTAAACTTGTTTAAATTCTAGCATTTAACCCGCTACTTTAGTAGAACCAAAAAGCTAAAGAAAAATGTCAAATTTCCCGTATTTAATTTTTTGGGTACTATATTTTCCCCCATTAAAGTATCAAAAATTTCAGTAGTATAGCGGTAGCCCATAATTTAGTATGAATATGTCAATGAATAGAGGAAAATATTTTGTAAAAAAAAGTTCCAAAAATAGTTACGTTTTCACCCCTTAAATGTTCGAATTTCGAAAAAGTACCATATTATTATACGTATTTTTTTGATTAGTTTCGAATGAGGTATTAACTTTGTTTATTGGTTCAAAACATGGCAAAAAAGTACTAAAATTCAGATTTTACCCGTTTACTCCCTACTAGGGCCGAATTTCAAAAAAGTCCGCTTATTTTTCTAAACCACAACGATAAGTATTACCTTTATTTTGCAACTCTTTTAGTTTTGGAGAAACATATGAGGTAACCGAAATTTCCTGGTTTTACCGCCTAAACATTCGAATTTCGAAAAATCTTAGTGGATCGATTTAGGGAGTGACCAATCGCTAGTCCAAATTTCAAGTTTCTAGGGTCAGCGGTTTGGGCTGGCGATGATGAATGAGTCAGTCACTCACGCAACTCTTTTATATATAAAGATTACCTTATATTTGCCACAAACCTTTATAATATTCACCCCTATTATGTAAGGCGTTGTCGACGTCGACATCAATTTTTAATTGTTGTCACATCAAGGCGACGACTACATCACTTCGACGTTAGTTTGGTATTTTATAAGAATGTTGTGTCGACGTCGACTAGTTATCGAAAATTTGACAAAAAAAAAATCCCATCTCCAATTATTTTTTTTTTTTTTTTTTGTTCTTCACTTACTTTTTAACGCTATTTATGCTATTTTCCGGCATGTTTTTTTAACCGATTTAGCTTTTTAAAATAAAGTGTAGAGTTTGTTTCCAATTTTGTATTTTTCGCGAGTTTTTGGCATGTTTTTGATAAAAGATATTTTTACTGTTTCTGATTCTTTATAGCTTTAATGTTTATTAATAAATATAAGACTTTTCTTTCATGCCGCTGTTAGCAAATTTTTGCGAATTTCCGTTAATTGAGCAATTTTCACCGAATTTTTGCCCTTAAACTGTAGGGACTTTAATCAATTTTATGGCTCTTTTTTTTATATATTAAAAATGTTCGAGAATTTTCGCAATTTTGGCTCTTTGAGGCGTTCGCGTTAAATTGGACATTTTCGCTATTTTAGGAAACCTTTCCGAACTTTCGGAATTTTCGCGTTAAATTTACTAATAAAATTTGTGCCCATAACTTCTTTTAAATTTGCATTTTTTTTATTTTAAGCGTTTTCAATAAATATGTTTACATTTCATTTTAAACTTCTTTAACTTTCATTTAAGTCGTCGCAAAATTTCCTGTCGACTAAAACGGGGATAATACTACTCGACGTCGACTTAAAAGCGCCTTACAAAATATCAATTGACTGTCAATAGTCATCGATAATTGTCAACAACGACTCAGAAAATACCATTACTGCTCAGGTGCCGTCGACTTGTGTCGACGTCGACTTTCATAATAGGGGTGATTGTAATCTGAATTAAAATTTTATTGGCTACGAAATATGTATGTACATTACAGCGTTTTCTAGCTGTCAAAAATTCTCATGCCCATACAATTTGTATGAAGCACCCCTTAATAGCGTGGCGTCAACGCTTAGCAATTTGAAAATCCTATTTTGACAGCGCGTTTAATAGTGAAGTTGGCCACAACTGTTAATAAATAATGGCAATTTAGCTGTTTATTGTCAATCTAGCGGTTTTTCTCTTCATTTTATTTCTATTATGTGGGTTGCATTTTATTCTGAGACACATGGGAAAGAATTAAAGATAAAACATTTTTTGAGACCTAATTTAAGCCATCTACGCAGGATTTTTTTTTTTTTATTCCCTATGCTAATCCATGTGAAGCTTGACGCTTGTCTGCAGGAAAGAAACTAGGGTCTCTGGCGGGAATCGAACCCGCAACCCCGGGGTTGATAGACTAGCTCACTACTAGCTAGCCTACCGGGATTTTGAAAATAAGAACAAATCGATAAATTTGTGAAACATCATACTATGCAACGTTAAACTTTTTTTTTAATTGTTAATACTCATTGCACCAAAATGCCGACTACTTAAAAATATATAAATATTGTAAAATAGACAGGACCAATCAGGTATGTGATGGAAATCGATTTTAAAAACGATACGATTTGAAACCGATAATATCGTTTTCAGTATCTTTTAAAATGGATTTTAAATGCATATTCCTTTTATTTTCAGTGTTTATTCTTTAAAATTTTATATTATATACGTTAACTGAAGTGTATTCTGAACGAAAATTTAAGACTTTAATTCAGAAATAGATTTTAAAATCGTTCGAAATTCATCACACCTTTTAAAAACGGTCGTTTTGAAATCGATCGATTTTCATCACATACCTGAATATTTATACTTAAACAAAAACACGATCTTTCGCTTTAAGGGTTAGATAGAAGTCATTTTTGTTAACAAACTTAAATGTAAAGTAACCTTAATTAAAATTATCTTATTACTAAAATCTATCTACCTGCATACCATGTCGTATGCATGTGTAGTAAATACATAAACTATTAATCGTTTCTTAATCTTAAGTGTGGAAAATTTTCTCCTAAATATGCTTATCGCTAATTGTAGGAAAACCCATGTGTGTTCTTTACCTAACAACACACCACAAACAATCTTCATGTACACGATCACATGTTATGCATCTACACGATCTAATACTTACTAACCTTAAAATATATGTACAGTGCTAAAGATAGAACAAAAGTATCGTTCTACTTAGTTTTAAATATTTTTAGACTTAAGTTAAACAAATATATTAAATGATATAAAAGCCATCATATGTATACTAAGACTATTTCTTCCACAATCGCCGTCAAAATGCAGCAACAAAGACTCAGGCAGTGGAAGAATACTTACAAAATGTCACAAAAGAAATTGTCGAAAGTAAATGAAAATAATGTTGAAAATTGACAGAAATGCATCGCAGGTAATGTGAAAAAACGGTTTAAGTTCATACTTCCTGTTTCTGGAATAACGTTTTAAATGCCATTACACTGAAAAAACAAATTAATTCATTCGTGTACTTAAATCAAGCAGAAGCAGTGTAAATTGTACGGTAATTTAAGTACGGATTATTCAAGTGCGAAATACTTAACTTTAATGCCGAATCCGTGCTAAAAATAATCCGAAAACAGGATTAACTTAATTAAAAGTGAAATAAAATTAATCTTCAACTGTGCTTAACTCAAGAATTTCTAAGACAGTTTAATCTAGATTCGTACTTGAAATAATCCGAAAGTGAGAATAGATTACAGTTTTTCTCTTCCCGGGAAAGCGGGATTTATTTTTCAATTTCCCGGAATCCCGGGAATTCCCGCTCAATACAAATCGAAGCAAAATATTATTTAATTTAATTTATTTGAACAAATAAAATTTCCTGAGATCAAATAAATAAGTTTTTTATTTCTGTGGCAAAAATAAAAAATTGCTTTAGATCTTCATGTTCAAAAATACATACGGGCAAAATTTCAATTATTTTGTTGGATTTTTAAGGAAGTTATAGCAAAATTACTTTTTGGTTATCTTTTTTTAATCTGCAATAACATTTGGAATAATAAAAACTTCCGATCTGTCTTTAATAATAAATTTTGTAATTATTATTTTTTACTCTTTTTATTTCGAAAGTTCAGAGCATTAAACACTAAACATTGCCTTAATTATCGAACTGAATTGATATCTCTTTAGCATTTGGCAAAAAGATCTCAAGTCAGAAACTGAAGCTTTTCGTTATGTTAAATTCAAAACTATTTATTTGGTGTATTTCATAGACTTTTTCCTTAGAGCAGGTGATACCGATTAGAAGCAGTTGTGTTTGTCATTTAAACCAAACGAGAGAGGGAGAGAAAAATTGAATTAAGGCCAATCAAAAACTCAAAATGCGTTTTTTTGACTTAAGACTTTTTGCCTAATGGCCATCTATTTCATGACGCAACTTATTTACATATCAGCAGTAAAGTTGCCATAATTAAATAAAAAAAATCAGCAGTAAAGTTGCCATAATTAAATAAAAAAATCTCGGGAATTCCCGCACAAATTTCCCGGGAGTCTTTTCCCGAAAAATTTGCGGTATCCCGGGGTTTTTGTCTCGGGAGATCCTGTATGAAAAACACTAGATTATAATGATTCTAACCTAATCACTTACCCCACAGAACCAGAGAGAATATTATTATGTTTAGTTAAATTAACATATTAATTTCACCTTTGTTGTATTGCGCTCTTTGTTGACAGAAAAATTCTCAATTATAAGACACCAGCGCATGCCTGATTTGATTTTGGTAATTTGATGAATTTAACTAAATTAATTGAAAATAAGAGTATGGGAATTATCGCATCTTATTTTACTTTTTAAACGTGAAAATAGTCTATATTTTTCTTCTTGTAATATTGTTGTTGGTTTTACAACAAACTTTTACAAATACACGCGTAAGCACGAATATTGGTTTTGGAAAGTTATCTAATTTTTGATTATTTTAAGTATCCAATGGTGCCTACCGTTTTTTAGGTTAGCTGTTGTTTTGATTGAGATGAAAAATAGAGTGGAGTTGGTCATACATTTGACCCATCTAGGGGCATCCTACGCGCTGCAGAGGCCAAATTTAAGAATTTCAACCATACACAAATTCTTAAATTTGGTCCCTGCCGCGCGTAGTATGCCCCTAGATGGGTCAACCCCATTTTATTTTTCATCTCAATCATTTATTTCTAACATACCTACGCGCTATCGCCATTCCTTAAGGGGGATCCCATACAAAATGTTCAATGCAGTCTAGAGATATATTGAAGAAAAAGTCCGATATATGCCCAGGAGTTGCCCCTAGTAAGATAAAATGTATCGGTCAGACCTCAATTAGTTTTTGGTTTTAAACATTTTCTCGAGACATAATTTCCCCTTATCACCACTTCTTAGGGGGGCTCCCATACAAATATTGCGCTTTATTAAAAGTTGTAAATAGATGTTAATCGTTTATGGCTTGTTTTGTTTGCAGCTTCGTTGTTTATATGTATGTACATATGTCTGCAAAAAATTAGAAGCTTAGCTGTATTTTCCAATATTTTATGGATTTTTAAAAAACAAAAATTTCGAAATTTTGATAAAAAAAATTATTTAAAACGACTGCTCCTTTTAAAAAAAAGTTTTATTTTTCTTAAAGGAAATTTTATTGCGGAGTTTCGTTTTATTTGTAATTTCAATCAACTAAACTGTTTTTGAGTTACACGAATATATTTTGTGCAACCTCGTTCATTTTCGATATAACGGTATATCTCGAAAACAAGAGCTGACTTAAAAAAACAAACGGTGGGTGCTATTGGATTCAGCGTACCCGAATTATGCTAAAACGCCATGTGCCCGGCTTGTTTAATTTTGCAACTAGCACAGTGGTATTATCCGTACTTAAATTTTCGAAAAAACTTAAATTTAGTATGAGTTTTTTCTTTCTGTGTATTCGTATTGACTTGCGTAGTGGAAAAACGTTTTAACGGACATTGTCATATGATGTATTGAATTTTTAAACTTGAAAAAGCTAAATTTATTTTTCACACAAAATGGTTTTAATTCAGTTTAAGGTTTAAAAAATTTTTTGATTTTTTGTTTGGGAAATAATAACGGGGGTTTTCCCTTAACTGATTTAACTTTTTTTGTCAGATCTACTCGATTTGAAGTTTATTTTATTCAGCATAAATTTTTTATGTGTAGCCTAAAATTTTCCATAAAAATTAAGCAAATTAAAACAAAATTCATAAAATTATTCTATTGCCATCTAATGTTGTCACTGTTTTGAACTCTAATATTATTTACAAAATCATTTTGTTGGTTAATGATCAATATAAATTATTCATCAATATCTTTGAAAACGTATCAAGCATATTTGTTCGAAAATCAAATATTTTTTTATATTCACACACACATCTTGTTGTTGTTGCCAAACCGCCTCTTTAGTTTATTTGCCCGTCAATGAAAAAAACTTCTTTCTTTTATTCTGTACGTTTATCAAGTATGTATGCATAATATACATTGTATATACATACATACATATATACATTGTTTATCAATTAAATACAAAAAAAAAAATAACAAAGTATACGGTGACGGTAAAAATTCTTGATACATACATAAATAAAAATTTTTATTAAAAAAAATTGACATGATGGCTTTTACGACGTCGTTTTTCTTCATTCCCTCTTGAAGCAACTTCCAAAAAACCTTTGCGTTCATACTATGATTTTTGGTTGCATTTCTTTTTTTTATACAGCAGGGCATTTGTTATCCGTAATTCCATTGATTAAATTTTTTTTTCCAAACGATTACCTTTATTATCCGGCATAAACTCTCTTAAGCGAAATTATAAACAAGTTATCCTTCAAATCAAAAATATTAAATAAACGAAGAAGGGGCATTTCCTCACGTACTGGAAGCACGTTCTGCCAAAATACATATACATATTTACATGAAATAAAAAAAACAAACAAAAAAATTATAGTCCAGAATGCTTCTGGTCCCGTCTGTTATGATAATCAAGGTCTCATTGTATTTTCTTCAACATGACACTTTAAAGTAAGAAAAAGAATAAAACGTAATAAGAAGTTTAAAGAAAAATATTAATAACGACGTGAAAAACATAAGCCGAGTCTTTTTGTTTACCCCTACCCCTTTCGCCACAAAACAAAAAGAGACGTCGATTAAGGCCCCGTGTGAATTGGCTGTTGGTGAAACATCCAGTTTGTAGTATTCTTAAGAGAGACAAATGGACAAAAATATTTTTAAACATTGTGAAGCAAATTTCTAAAACTGTTGGGAAATATTAAATCTAAAGCAGAATATTTCCGAGAGATAAAAACAGTTGTTTTCAAACTTCAACCCGATCCCTGCTTGAACTTTTTTAACAATCCGAAAAAATTATCATATTTTTTATTAATAACTTTTAATGTTCTACATAACTATACTAGGCCTTTTTTGATACTCGCAAAGAGTGTTAAAAAGTTATAGCCCTAATGTACATACTCCCTATATTGATTTCATTCAAATGCAATCCTAAAAATCAAGGTTATTCCAAAACAAAGTTTGGTCCTATCAAAGATATGTTGGCCTAGCCCTTTTAAATCAATTTGACCCAAACAAAACAAAAAAACTCTTATGTTTTTAATAATTCTCTTTATATACTATGTTAACAACAAGTTTTCTGTTTGGCCATAAATTCTCTTAAACTGTTATTATCATTATAATTATGAGCTCAAATATTTTAAATTTTATAAACATGTTTTAACCAGCGTTGCCAATTTATGTAAACATTTTATAGTATTTTTCTTTTTACGGAAAACTAAAACAAACAAAATTAAGCAGCAAATATACCAAAAATTTGTTAATGAGATACTTTAGATACTAAGATGTAGATACTTAGTGGGTAAAAGTTTTTAAAATAAATAATTGTGCTGGTGAAACGCTCTTGCCAAGTTAAAAAATTCTTACAAATTTTTTTTTTTGATAGTTCCATTTTCTAGTTTTTCTGTAGAAAAAATTTATAGTAATTTTTTTATTTTCCAACAAAAAGCTTTTGGTTTTTGGAAACTACGAAAAAAGCGGATACTAAAATACTTACATATCGCACTTGATCAACAATATGGTATCAACTCAAAATTTTTTTTTCACTTTTGGTTATTATATTTTTTTTATTTGTTTATTTTCTGCTGATTATAAAATATACAAAATGGAAATTATTTGACATTAAGTACCCAGTAAAAACTTCGCTTACTTTTTCAAAATGAATAGCTTCTTTAACTCATTATTTAGTAGCTTTCTTTTATAACTACATCCAAAGCTACTTCTATAACTTCTTTTTTCTGGATGTATTTAAGTAAAAATTTAATAAAAAATATTTAATAAAAAAATAAAAAAAGAAATTGTAAATTGTTGACAAAAATAATAAGTGATCATAGCAATTAACCGAAGGACAAGCAAAATTGAAAAAAAATAATAACAGGAAGTTCTCAGAAATTAAAAATTAAAGTCTTAAACGACCATAGAAAAATAAGAGTTCAAAATCACGTTCTGTACAATAATACAAAATCCTCTTACAAAACATGATTATCGAATAAAACTATTTTAATAATTATTTGCTTTTTACTTTGCGTTTAATTCCCTAAAATGAATATTTTATTTTTCAAAATAATTCAACTAAATAAAATGTTCAGTTTATTTTTCTTTGTAAGCTAATAAGACCTAATGATGTTGATGTAAATAAAACAATTTTATTACTTAGTATTGTGGTTATTTTGTTGAACTATTTATGGTTTTTAATCCAAATTTTTAATATTTTTAATTAGGCTTAAGTTCATGAAATTTAATTTTTATTAAATTATTTTTATGAAGAAAGAGTGGTTGCGATCGAAACATGTCATGGTAACCTGCCGGCCAGGGTTCGAGCCCGAGCCACGTCAAGAATGAAAGATTATCAATAACAATTTTGATTGATTTTCATGTTGTAAAATTCCTTTCTTCATAAAAATAATTTAATCAAAATTAAATTTCATGAACTTAAGCCTAATTAAAAATATTAACAATTTTATTACATTTCACCCGACGTTTCGCCACTTTTTTTATATTCCAACATTTTGTAAAAATGCCTTCTCTCGAAATCTCTCCAAAATTATTGTTAAAATCCGCAATTTGCGGACAAATCCCTGGCAAATCTGGCAACACTGGGTTTGACGTACACATTTGCTGACGGTTTACAAACATACATATACATATTTGTTCAAACAAAACAATGAAATTAAGTTTATGGCTTTGTTGTTGTCTTAAAAGACAGCTGATAATGTTAAATACAAACGTTGTTAACAGAGACGATCAATTTCATAATATAAACAAAAATTTTTTTTTAGCAATAATAAAAATGAGTAGACAAGTTTTATTATTGTTTAGTATTCAAGAGATACTTATGGGAAAAAGTACGGTGATTGAATTTCGTGTTTGAAAATAAATAAAAAAAAGAAAAAAAAACAGAAACGGAAAAAAAGAAAACATGCGTTTATGGAATGAACACAATAACTTCAGGCTATATTTAGGCCTTTTATTTACTTTGCTATGTGTTCATCATTCAGAGGCATATAAATTCTTGGGTGTGTTGCACTTCAGTGCCAAATCACATTTTATTGTGGGATCTTCCTTAATGAGGAGTCTGGTGGAAAAGGGACATGAGGTAACTGTAATAAGTCCATTTCCTTTGAAAAAACCCCTACAAAATTATCATGATGTACCGGTGCCGTCGGTATTACAAATAATGGAAAGTAAGTATTAGGCTTGCGTACATGCATGTAACTAAGGGGCTTATTTTGTAAATCCCTTTACCTTGCGTTGAACAATTTCTCATATCAAATTCTTAAACTTTTCAAAAATTTGTGTAAAAATAGTGAAGTGTTTTAGAAAATAACCCCCTAAATATTCGTAAAAATATTTGTGATTTTTTTGTTTGTTTAAATTATATCTATAAAAATTAATTTTAATTATTCTGTGTGTTTTTCATTATTTTTTTCTCATGTGCTAAGAGGAAACTAACGAACTGTTAGAAACGACAAAACGCAGTTTAGTGGAAAATATTGTGTCATTTCATAATATTGGCTTACAAGTTACTGAGGCTGTTCTTAATGAACCTAGTGTAATAGCTTTACTGGCCTCAAATCAGACATTTGATGCGGTCATCTGTGAAGTATTTTTATCGGAGGCTTTGTATGGAATTAGTGAACATTTTAAGGCACCACTTATAGGTTTAGGTACATTCGGTGCAATTGCATGGAATACTGATATGGTGAGTAGGTATTTATATTATAAATATTATCAATTATTTGCAAGTTTGGTTAGTTAATAGTCTTTAACCACTTTAAAAGTGTGATAAAGCAACAATACAGCTTAATAGCTTTTGGAAAATTTGATTAATTTGCTTATACATTTTTTTAAAAACTTTGGTAGCCAAATGAAATAAAATTTTGCTATTTATAGTTCATTTTGCGAAAAACCCAGGAAAAACTTTTGAATTTTGGTAGTATGTGGTAATTATTAATTTTATACGTTACCTGTTAAGTAGTTGTCATTACAATGGTTATTATTCTGAAAACTACTTATTAGTTGTGTTGTTCTCAGTACTGAATATTAACTTACTGGTAACGTACTCTATAACTACTTATCAGGTCTATTAACTAGTGATTTTTGACTTATCGTAGTTAAATAATAACTAGATATTTTTTGACTTCTATGTAGTAAGTGTATTGTAAGTACTGATTTCTGTGGACACCTCGACCAAAAAAAAAGTACAGTATTTTTCGTTTAGCTGCACATTCAAGTTTGCACGAAAATTCGTGCAGGTACGTAAAATATTCTAATACGCAGTATTCACTTAACAGCATAAATAATGCTTTTAAAAGAATTCACTTACCTGCATAAATGTGCACTTATGTAAAATTTTTTTCTTATTACAAAAATTGATTTAGTCATGCAATCATTATTTTCAACAAATTTTTTTTAATACAGTTTTAAATTTAATATTAACATATGTTTATAACACAATTTATTTAAAACACGTTAGAGTGCTATATTCGGATATATTCGCTCTATATGATATCTAGATATTATAAATTAAAAAAATCAATTTAATAAAAAAAAAAAAAAAAAACGGCGTTAGCATTTACATTGGTCGCGGCTTAGACCTATTTTAAATTATTGACTGGCAATCAGAAAGTTTAATACTTTTTTTAGAAATTGGAACCAGCTTGAGTAATATCATGACTAGTAACAACAGTTTTAACCGATTTAAAATTATTTTCAGGAGAGGAATTTGTATTGGACCCATGGTAAATTATGAACCAATCATCCCAAAATTCTGTAGAGTGATTGCAGGTGATAAAAAACATAGTGAAATTAGTTTTCGAGTTTACAGTAAATTTCAGGGAGCTACTTAGTATGGGATCTGAGATAAATTATGGACCGTATATCACAAAATTGCATGACATTTTTTCTGGCCATATGAAGCTAAGTTGGAAGAAATTTTACCGCAATGTCTATATCTGCAACGGGACCTTTGGTAAATTATGGACCAATCTTCACGAAATTTAACAGTAAAATTTCTAATCGAATAAAACGAATTTGTGCAAAATCTTATATTATTGCGTGCATTATGCCACCATTTATGTTAGTTTTTGTAATGAAATTACAATTACATTTTGATTCTCAGCTCTGATCCTACGAAACCGATCTTGCTGGCTTTCAATCCCATAATCAATTTAAAAAATTGTTTAAAAAGTACTTCAATTAAAATAATGTGATAAATGAATCAATTATTTTTTTGTTGAAAGAAAATTAAAAATATAATTTTGATTTAATTAACATTTTAGGTTTTTTTTTCGTTTAAAATAAAACAGTTTAAACTTGTAGATGAGTTGTTGGGAATTTTCAAAGCCTGAGCTATAATTAACTAGCTGACCCGACTGACGTTGTTCTGTCCAAATTAGGAAAAATGTTTGCGTTCGATTTTTAAAACCCGTTAAAAAGATACGAACATTTGAGAAAAAAATTAGTCAAATCGATGGAGCAAAATTTTCTTTCCGTAAAACCCTAAGTTGGACCATGGCGATGATTTTGAAGAACTCATTGGTGTTGCAATATGAAAATTGGATTTTACTACGCGCCTCCGCCTGCAGACCTTAAATCAACAATCAGACTTTACAGTGTCACCCGCCTGAATATTTAAGGATTCACTGAAAATTTCACCAAAATCGGCCTAACCGTTTTGGGGTCCATACGTTACATACATACATACACACATCCTTTTTTTTATATATAGATAGATAGATAGATAGATAGACTAAATCAATAACACATTGTTTGAAACGGCAAAGTTTTTTAATGTCTGTTACTTAATGTCAACATAAATATATTGGACCGATAAACGATTTTGGGTTTCTCAATATACCGATAAAAACAAAGTTTTCAGCTGGCAACGCCACTAAAAATCAGCTCATTGAATTTATCTGTACGGCAAATAAATGGAAAATAAATAATTGGCAGATGAGTGCCGGTTAGCTTTGCGATTAAAACGAAGCAAATGAGACATTGAGAAAACCAAATTTCTTTAATGTGCAGTTTTTCGTTGGGAAAAAAGATAATCGCCTAATGAAAAAATGGCCATTAATAATCTTTATGACTACGGGTGTAATAATTTTATAAAAGTCTGCTTTCTATAGGAAATTGCACAAAAATTTCCTATTAATATGGATATATCTTTTTTAATGCTGGGTACACACCAGAGATCAGCAATGAATCGTTTTTTCGCTACTCATACTGACTCATGCAATTGGAAGTATAAGTGCGTAGAAATCATTTCAACTTAACTACTCTGATTCACTCATACTCACAAGAGAAATATTTATGAGTGCGACGTCGACATTATACGCATACTCATAAATGACCTCAGCTTGATTTATAATTTCAAGAAAATACTTACAATACTCACAATGATTCAAATCATTTATCTCATCCATTTACCGTTTTACTACAACTGAGAAAACACACAACTTAATAATCAGCGCTGCCAGATAATATGCCGAAAAATCGTCCACTTCATACATGTAACTTAAGTAAACTGTTATTGCCAAATCGTCACTTTGCTATTTCGGGGACAAATCTGGCAGCCACGCATTTTGCTTCGCCTATACACATCGACTTGAGTAGATTCTAAATCAAACACAACAAATACTGCTAAAGGCTGTTTTACACTATCACACAAGTCTTAAGACTTTTGGTCTTACAAAATGAAATGATTTTTGGTCTGATTGTCAAAAAATCGAAGAGAAAGTTTTTTTCATTACATTTTGCTTCTACACTATCACACTTCAAATAAAAAGTAAAATCTTTGTGATTTATGAAATCCACTTTAGATTACAATATAAAGACGAAAAAACATTTTATTAAGCATTGGAACATTGTTAGCTGGCGTATTATTCACTAACTTGCACATTTAAACTTGCACCTTGGTCCTCAGATATATTTTTGCTTTATTTTCAATATTTCTTTAATATTTAATAATTTTTATTTTGATGTAGACGGCAAATTATTCAACAGCTGTTTTTTTATTTTCTTCTAGGGTGGAAAAGTTGATACAATCATATATTTTTATTTTTTTTTTCGTCTGTGTACTGTATTTAACGATTTTTTACAACAAATATTTGTGATTTATTTAAATTTTAAAAGAATTCACTTGAAATTTTATATTTTTTTTATCGTTTTGCAATTTTTTATTAGAAAAAATAATAGTGAATATTTGTGCACAAAATTTTAATTTTCCATCCCTGATTTTCTTCTTGTGCTTTTGTAAAAACACAATTCTGATAAAATGAAAAATATAATCGTTTAGAAAAATTTCAAAAAATAGAGAGACATTTCATTAAAAAATGTTTTTACACTATTATACATTATGAATTATTTGTAAGTTTTTGACATGTCTTAACACAAAGTATTATAGTCTAAAATGACCTTAAGTATGAGTACGATGAATAAAATGAAACTTTCGAGTGAATATGAGTTTGAATAACATTGGAATAAGTATGAGTGCGTATATGTACGAGAATGTATGAGTCATGATTTAGCTCTAATCACTTTTTCACTACTCATTGCAGATCTCTGGTACACACTATGCAACGCGTTTACGCAATCTAGTGAATTAAATTCATTTTCATTCATTCTAGATTGCATCAACATCAAAACGCTTTGATATTTTGAGGTTGCGTTGAAACAGATTGCATGTAGATTGCACTGTGTGTACCCAGCATAACAATTTGCTATTAACAGGAAATTTAACAAAAATATGCTATCTGTAGGTAATTCTATAAAAAGAGCTTATGATAGAAAATCTTATGAGCATTTGCTTTTTAAAGGGCAGTCGATTTTAGTCCCGACTTTGTTCATTTAAAAATTTGAGCAAGGTTAAAAGAAAAGGGTTAATCCTTTAACAAAATGCATATAACACTTTTATGATATCTAACTTGTGTTTCGTTTTATTTAAAATTTTTCGCAAATCTTCTTTTTTTTTAAACATATTATCTCATATTTTTTAGGTTGGTTCTCCATCACCACTTTCCTATGTTCCGAGCACATTTTTACCCTTTACCGATCACATGTCGCTAAAAGAACGTATCATTAATTTGGGCTACTCTACATTTGAGCGTTTGTTTTTAGATCTTTATTACTTACCCAAACAAGCTGAAATTTATAACAAATATTTCCCCGATAATGAGCGCTCAATGTATGATGTGAGGAAAAATGCTGCCTTAGTACTGCTTAACTCTCATGTTTCTTTAAGTGCGCCCCGGCCCTATGTACCCAATCAAATTGAAGTTGGAGGCATGCATATAAATCGTAAAAGAAGTCCCTTACCCCAGGACATCGAAAAATTCATCAATGAATCCCAACATGGTGTGGTGTACTTCTCTATGGGTTCAAATATTAAAGCAAAAAATTTGCCCTTGGAAACAAGACAGGAAATAATGAAAGCCTTAAAATCGCTTAAACAGAGAGTGCTTTGGAAATTTGAAGATCCTAAGCTGGAAGGAAAACCCGATAATGTCTTTATAAGTGATTGGTTCCCCCAGGACGATATTTTAGCTCATGAAAATGTTAAAGTGTTTATAACACATGGCGGTCTTTTAAGCACCACTGAAAGTATTTATCATGGCAAACCTTTTATAGGCATACCCATATTTGGAGACCAATTCTTGAATATGGCCAAAGCTGTTGCCAATGGCTATGGCATAATGTTGGATTATAAGAATTTAACAGCCGAAGCTTTACAACAAGCTGTAGAGACTATGACGGGCGATCCAAACTATACAAAATTGGTAAAGAACATGTCGAAGCGTTATAAAGACCAACCTATGGAACCTTTGCAAGTGGCCACGTTTTGGGTGGAACATGTTGCTAGACATAAGGGTGCTAAGTATTTGCATTGTGCCGGTTTGGATTTGAATTTTATACAATACCATAATATTGACGCCATGTTGATTTTGTATGGTGGCCTAGTTCTAATACTTGTCGTGATGATGTGGCTGTTAAAGTGCGCACTAAAACTGACTTGTGGAAAAAAACCAAAGATGGATAAAAAGAAACAAAAGACAAATTAATTTATGAGATTTTTGTTGTAGTCGATTATAGTTTTTATTGTAAACCTAAATATATTTTCTTTGTAAATTTATTGTTAATTGAAAAACTTGTCTCTAAATAAAATTAGTAAATATTATTTTTTATACAAAAAGTTATACTAAAAAAGTTAAAAATAAATAAAAATATTAGTATTGTGGTTATTTTGTTGAACTATTTATGGTTTTTAATCCAAATTTTTAATATTTTTTTAATTAGGCTTAAGTTCATGAAATTTAATTTTCATTTAATTATTTTTATGAAGAAAGGAATTTTACAACATGAAAATTAATTAAAATTGTTATTGATAATCTTTCATTCTTGACATGGCTGGGGCTCGAACTCTGGCCGGCAGGTTACCATGACATGTTTCGATCGCAACCACTCGATCTCCTCAGATGGATTTGCCGTCTTACACTCGCAGCCATCGACGACTGCTGACGTCAATAGTCAAACATCAATCCTTAAACCAAATTGTATTTTAACATTTGGTAGATCGAAATTTGCTTTCCTGAATGATTATCCATCTTAATTGATTTTACATGTTTTTTCCTTACTTCTGTTTTTTCGTACTTTTGTCAAGAATTTTTGCTTGAAGTCCAAGTACATTTTTTGTTTTTTCATTTTGTCTTTCTCTTTTCTGTTGACCTTTTTCAGCACATGTTGAAGGACAAATGTACACATAGAGCTCGTGCCTTAGCTTTAACAATAATTAGTATTGTGGATATTTTGTTGAACTATTTATGGTTTTTAATCCAAATTTTTAATATTTTTTTTAATTAGGCTTAAGTTCATGAAATTTAATTTTCATTAAAGGCACGAGCTCTTTGTGTACATTTGTCCTTCAAGTTGTGCTGAACTTCAAGAAGAATTCTTGACAAAAGTGCGAAAAAACAGAAGTAAAGGAATAACATGTTAAAATAAATTAAAATAGATAATCATTCAAAGCAAATTTCGATCTACCAAAGGTTGAATACAATTTGGTTTAAGGATTGATGTTTAACTAATGACGTCAGCAGTCGTCGATGGCTGCGAGTGTTAAACGGCAAGCCCTCTGAGGAGATTGAGTGGTTGCAATCGAAACATGTCAGGGTAACCTGTCTGTAAACACCTGGGTTCGAGCCCAGATTGAGTCAAGAATGAAAAATTATTAATAAATTTTAATTAATTTTCATGTTGTAAAATTCCTTTCTTCATAAAAATAATTTAATGAAAATTAAATTTAATGAACTTAAGCCTAATTAAAAATATTAAAAATTTGGATAAAAAAAATTTATTAATTTATAATAGTTTTTTTTTTAAATTTAAAAGATATATTACTAAACAATATTCAAGAAAAAGAACTAAAAGCCTAAAAAATTTTTGGTAAGATTAATCTTAAAAGAATATTTTAAACAGAATCTTCGAAAGGCTTTAAAAAAACTTTTTGGCAAAAAAGTTTTAATTTACCGATATCCATCTGACCATCTATACATCTGTTCAAAAATTATTCTTAAATTGACAAGAGTCTTTAATTTTTTTCATACATTCCATATTTTAAGATGTTACGCACCTAAACTTAACAACCAAGGCGAATTTAAAAAGGTAAACTCAACTCGTCAGCCGTTCATCAGCTGTTTTCACGGCGAATTAACAAAAAATAGGGAAACGTCAAAATATAATTTTGCTTATGTTTTGCGCCGAATAACCGAAAAACTGCGAATAACTAAAGTGAATTTAATAATCTCTTTTATAAACCAAACAAAATTTTTATTTTGTTTTGCAATCAATTTTTGCCTTGTCAGCCTTTTTGACAGCCGCCCATAAAACTGCAAAATAATACATGGGGCTTTTTGTAGTTGTAGAGTTGCACTTACCTTGTTAAATTCGCCTTGTTAACAACTTTACTATACATTAAACACTCTTCTTTCCTTAACTCAGTCTCATATCAATATCAAGGTCACGACGCAAAGTGTAATCAACAGCGTTGCCGTTGAAAATTTTTTAAAGGTGTAACAAAAAGGGGATTTTCCAGAAAAAGGCTTAAAAAGGGTAAAGTTTTTTAAAAGCATTATCTACTAATAAAGGAGTCAGAAAAAGGGCATGACAAAATAAATAAGACCAATTTTTTTATAACCCACAAATTAATTTTTTTTTATGCATGTAGTTCTTAAAAAACTTAACTTTATTTAGTTATTAGTGGCCTTAATAAAACATTAGAGGTTTATAAAAGGTTTACGAAACGAATTCTCTAGGAAAGTTTGTTTAATAAACCTTTTATAAACCTGCAGCCGTATTCTGTAATTCGCTTAGCTAAAGCTTTATCTCGATCGCTACAATGCCTTAGAGAATACAAAAGTTGAAAATTTTAGCGATGACATTAAAGCTTAAATTGCGGCGAATTAGATTTGTATGGCATTGCAAAATTTAGCAATGCACGTTACAGAATTGGATTCGTAGACAAAAATCGCAAAATCAACTTTATAGATGTTGAGTGATAGAGATTTAGCTTTAGCGAATTACAGAATACGGCTGCTGCTTTATTTATAAATAAATATTCAGGTTTATTTATAAATAAAAAATTTAAGATATGTATATGCGTTGTGTATTATGTTATGGAACTTGTACTTTTAATTTTATTTTGTAGTAAACTATCGAAAAATTAATTTGGCAGTCGTAAAAAAATTGTTTTAACAATTACTTTTTAGGCATAGATATAAGGGTATTCATTCGGTTAACCGTTAACCGATTAATTACTACCCGATTAACTGATCGGTTAATTCAAAATTGCGTTTTTTCGATTAACGATTAAACCGGTTAATTTCAGTCGATTAACCGATATAACAAAAGTTTGAATTTTTTGTAGTATTATAACAAATTTGTTTGCGTTTTTTATTATTTGTTTCGTCTCATATTCAAAAGGTATGTGTTCAGAAAATATTTTTTCATACAATATATTTTCTTCTTGCAATACATTCTTAAGATACAGTACAAAAACAGAAACTAAGGGATTCGGAAATAAACTTTTTTGCAGAATGTGCGGTGCTGAGCTATGCCAGATGATGGCCTGACAACAGAAGAAACTCTCGATAGTAACCGAAACAATTAGAAGTGATCAAAATTTTAAAAAATTAAAACAGTACTATAATGGCATAATGAAAGATTTTATATGTTTAGAGAAATCCAGGAAAAAGACTGAGAAATTAGATATTCTGTATTATGAATTGCTTTGGATTTCTCTAACATCTTCGATAAATGCAAGAATTTTTCTCCAAGTCAAGATTTAACAAATCTAAAGAAAATAATCGCTTAAATGCTAAACATTTAAACCAAACTATTTTTCGAACGTACGGGGTCGCGAACTTACGATTTTTCCATATGTTTTTTTATTATTATCACCATGAATTTTCCCAAAAATATCTTAAAATTTCCTTAACAAAAACCTAATACTCAATTTACAATTGATTGCAATGGAGAGATTGTGAAGAAAAAGTCCAAACATAACATTTTTTTTGCATGTAAAATAATTATATAAAAATGTCTTTAGAAGTAGCTTTAAAAAATATAAAGTTTTCCAGTCTCCAGCCCAATTTCCTCAAGTAGAACAGCTGAGATATGCTATAAAAATCATACTTTTATAAAAACATAGACTTTTTTTTATAATAATAAACAATGAAAGACGATGCTTACCAACATTCTATTCTTTCATCCTGATAGAACATGCTGTGGGAATGCCCATATTTATTAATTAGTATTGAATTTTCTTTGCTTGCTCATTTTAGTCCAAGAATTGTTTTGTTTGTTATGTTATTGTTTTTTTTTCACTAATAAACTCCAAATAATAAATAATTTTTGCATTTTTATTTATTGAAATTACTTAATTTATAACAAAACTTTATTAATCGGTTAACCGATCAATAGCAATATTAACCGATTAAACCAAAACCTCGGTTAATTAATCGAGGGATGAACCGATTAAAGCAAAAGCCCGATTAAATGAATACCCTAATAGATACTAACTACTCTTTAGGAATGTGCATTCTATATTTTGTTATTAAACCTTCACTTTAAGCTCATTCTTCCAGATCCGTTTCGAACAAATTAAGACATGAAAGCTTGAAGTTGCAAGTCAATACTTTGAGTCTGTTCCAAAGTTTCAAAGAAACACTTTCATAGCTGAAGCTCTACTGTTCAAATGTTAGTACTGTTTCTAAGAAAACAAAACAATTATACAAAAGGGTAATTTAACAAAAGGTCATAAACGGTATCAAGAGCTTCAAAAATGGGTAAAATTTATACTTTATTATCACACTGGTAACGCTGGTTATCACGTAATTCCAAATATATGGATCATATCAAGAGAGAAATTTCACCATAATTATTTGTTTTATTAATCAGCAAAGTTTAACAGCAAGAGAGTTTTTTTAACAGTTCCTCTTTAACAAGCGTTCTAACAACACGCGTTAGAAATACGCGCACAAAACTAAAAAAACTGACGAGCGCACATCAGTGTATAAAGTTAAACGAACACGTTCTTATAACAACACCAACAAAATTCATCAAATAAATTATTTTGTACAAAATAAATAAAAATGCGGCTTTCTTGTTTTACATTATTTTTACCACTTCTGTTCACCTTCTCAGCGGTACTAGTGGACTCGTACACCTATTTAGGTGTTTTACATACCGGTGCTAAGTCGCATTTTATTGTTGGCTCATCTTTGATGAGAGCTTTGGCTGAAAAAGGTCATGAAGTTTATGTGATCTCACCGTTTCCACAAAAACAACCAGTTAAAAATTATCATGACATACCTTTAGAAAGCATGATGAAAATAATGAATGGTGGGTATTAAAATCTAATTAAGAAATAATTTGGTTTTTGTTTGTTAAGCTTAGATGAAGTGTTTTCATAGTTATTTGAAAAAAAATTATTAAATTTTGAAAATACTTAAATGTGTAATTTGTACACAGAAAAAATTATTATGAGTTTTTTATCAATTCAAAAAATTATTTAAAAAGTATTTAAATTTAATTAATGTGATAATTGAATCAATGTTTTTTTTTTGTTGAAAGAAAATTAAAAAAATAATATTGATTTAATTAACATTTTAGTTGTTTTGAAATAAATTTTGAATCAAAATAATAATTAAATAACAAACAATTATTTCGTTTAAAATAAAATAATTTAAACTTGTAAAATTGTTGTTGGAAATTGTTAAAATCAATCAACACATTGTTTGAAACGGCAAAGTTTTTTGATAATTTTTTTAATTAAAATTAAAAACATCATTTATTAAAAAAAAATATTCAAAATATTACATTTTTAGTAATCAATATAATAATTTTGGTAAAAGGTGCAAAATCAACAAATGGGTTGCTGGATTCTATGAATTTGGTGATTAGAGAAAATTTTTAATTTTTTCTGTGATATAAAAGTGATATCAGAAATCTAAAGTATTAAGATCGTTCTCAAGGAAATTCTAATCTTTTTTTAAAGTTGACATAGTCAAAAAAAGTCAACAGTCACAAATTTAAAGCTTGGATATTTTACCCGCTCATTTGTCCCCTATCCCCCAGCTCTGATATACATTTTTCAATTTTTTTTTTTATTTTTATTTTAACCCTTAAATGCGCATTGTATTTTTAAAGATACAACCAATAAAACTGCTGCTATTTGCACAATTATTAAAAAAACTAAAAAATTTTTGCTGATTACCACTAACAACACTTTTTTCTTTTATGCTGGATTAATTTTTTTTATCAAAAATATATCGTTTCTGAAAAATACAGAGCCGTAGATTAAAAATTTCAAAATTCGTACTTTTATAAATGAAGCTAAGTTTTACCCAATTTTATTTGCATTATTTTTTTACGAATTTACTCCAGAAAAATATATGGTGATTAAAATAGTGTTCTTAAACCATACAGACATTTTCAATACGGTCTGATTTATACTTTCGTAAAAAAATCGTATATAGTGGTTGTATCTTAAAAGACACATTGCGCATTCAACACAAATTAGGAATGTTGGCTGTTATTGTTTTATGTAGACTGTTTGTATTGTGTGTTCTTCTTGTTTAGTAATTTGACATAAGTTCTTTTCGCTCGCTACTTAAACTTTTTTAATTCTAATTATAATTACAAATATCGTCATATTAAATGCAAAAGGCCCTATCTAACATTTTGAAAATTTTACAGGATAAGTATTGCCTTAAACTATTTATAATTTATTTGTCTTCTATTTTTCTTGCAAAACCTACCAGTTGCTTTGACAATTGACAATGTTGCACATTATGGAAACTCTTAGTTAAGCCTTTTAGTGTTTACCATATAATCTTTTATAATTAGGGCCTTTTGTTTTTTGCTAATACAATTGCAAATTTTGGTCGAAATATACTAAAATGTTTTGTAGACATTTCGTCGGTTGATTAGTTAATTGTCGTATGTCGTATGTAATTTGTATCCACATACGACAATTAAATAATCAACCGACGATTTGTGTTGATGCAATACATCAGAATCAATGAAAAAGTCAATCTTTAATTTATGGTTAGTTAGGGCCTTTTGCGTTTTAGGTAACTATATGAATATGAATGCGTTCAGACGTATTGGTAGATCCAAAATGACAAATGATAAAATATGTTAAATTTCTTGAAACAGCGCAGAATTTCGTTATGACTGCACTGATAAAAATAGTGACGATGAAATTTAAATTCCAAAAATAGTTTCCTCTAAAAATTAAAATGTTGTCCTGATTGATAATGACTTTGATTCGCAGAAAGGATCGGAAAATATCGTTAGACTCAGTTCATGACTCGTTTATTGCATTTATGAACGATGATAGTCTGTTCTCAAGCCCAATACATTTTCCTGTATCTGCACGCTTAGTACCTGCTAAGGCTAGTACCCTCCTGTATCCTGACCACGTACAATTTTGTACCTCATATACCCTAGTACCAAATTTGAGAACGGATACCTATTATCAAATCCTACTGCATCCAGTTCCTCAACTGCGAGCTTACAAGAGTCGGCAGCTAATCAGTGCTCAGTTCACTCACAGGACTTACCATCAAGTCCAACGTCATTTGATTTACTTTCCTCAAATTTTCAAAATGTTTTCCTCGATCCAAAAGCTTATGCAATTGAAAAAAAAATATATAAAAAACAGGGTAATATGCAATTCGTCAGTCAGGAAGTAGAGTTAAAGAGCGATAGCTCTCTGCCTGATGATATCAAATCATTAGTTACTCCGTATCAGGCTTGTCGTTACTAATTACCTGAGAGATTGGAAAATTATATAATTGAGGAAACTTTGCGATTTGCTATGAAAGATGTTCCTTCAATGTTTTAGAATTGCGAAAGATAATTGGTATTTTACTTAATATGAGATATTTCAACCTACATAACTCGAGAGACTATTGGTCAAATAATAATGATAGGTCAGTGGCATTATTATAATCTTTAAGATATTAGATGTATTTAGAACTAGCGGATACCCGGCGCCTGCTACTACGTTCCCCCTTCTTGTAGTCCCATTTTGTAAAACATTCATAGTTTATGTGCCCATCTAAATAGGGATCTTTTTGACTTAAATTTCATTCGAATCTGTTAGATAGTTTTGGAGAGGCAGATATTTCCCCCTACCTCCCTCGTGATCCTATTTCTTACAAAATGTATACATATAAGTAGGGATCTATCTATGTTTTAAATTTGATTAAATTCTGTTGGATAGTTTCGGAGAGGCAGAAATTGCCCCCTAACTCCCCTCGTGGTCCTAAATGAATTTGAATTATATTTAATACAATCACAGTAATTTTTAATTTTATTCATATTAAAAATAAACTGCACTTAAAAAATCCTTTAATTGTTTATGCGTTTCTCTTTGTGTGTGGAGTGCGCAGTGTATCTCATAAGATACAATCAGTTTTCCCTTAATAAAACTACAGCAAAACAAAAAATTGAAATTGAATTGAAAAATTAAAAACTGCGTTTTGAAATAACTTTCATTCAACTTGATTAAAATTGTTATTTCATTATAAATGACATTTTGCTCTAAATTTACTGCAATGTTATATTAACATGAACTATAGTTATTTTAAAATTGAAAAATGTTGTTCGCAAGTTATTGTAAAATCATGTTAAATTAACATGAAGCAAAATCATTACTGAAAAATGTAAAATCAACCTTGTTTTGAACGAATTTACATTAATTTTTTTCTGTGTGTATGTATGTTTGTTCAAGTGAAATCTTGCAACTCAATTTTGAAGCAACCGATTCAACCGATTGAACTGAAATTTTGTATACATGTTCAGTTTGGATGAGAATGCATGGTAAACTCTGTGAAGTCATTCTAAATCTAACATGGCTGCACACACTAGATGGTGGACTAGTTATTTTTAATGCAATTCTAAAATATGGGTACCAAATGAAAGGACTGGCTCAGAATACGAATGGGAGTTTTAAAAAAAAAATTATAAGTAAAAAACCTTTTTTAGAAATAAGCTTTTTTTTTGAATGCGCTAAAAAGAAAGTAAATAAACACTATCAACTTATAACAACAACACACAATTTATGTGATATAAAATCCTGTCGCGAGATTTACTTGTACCGAATTTATTTTTTTGCAAAATTTTATTTTTTTGTTCTAAAAACCCTGAACTGGAAAATACTGTTTTATTTTTACTAGGGTTCGCCTATGGTCAAAATTCGACCACAAATTTTTATGTAAATATGAAAAAATTATAGAACATCTAACTACAAACATATGAATTTACGATGGACCAACCTCCGGTTAAAATTATATCTCCCAATTTAACTTTGTAAGTTCAATATAAAAAACATCAATTGAAAAACAAAAAATTATCAAAAAATCTACTTTATAGATTGTCATTATTATTTTTATATTTCTATGTCTTAAACTAACGAAAATTAATTAAAGTACCAAACGTTGAACGAAAAGGTACCAAAAACGTTCCCTTTACATATTCTTATGCACTGATATATATATGTCCTTTATTTATCTAAAAAAAAAAAAAATGTACAATTAAATATTTAAATAAAATGTTCACGGAGAACATAGGGCGTCAAAACTCAGTACCATGCACCTATAATATTATGTTTCTAAGTACAATATTATAGCAAATTTAAAAATTATCACATGCAGCACTGAAAAGAAAAATAAAGAAATTCAATTTCCCATATTTATATACAGCCCATTAATGAATAAAAATTCCCCGGAAGTTTTTCCCTTCTCCCATTTTTACCATTTAAATTCAATTGCAAAAATGGGAAAAGGGAATCAACTCCCGGGGAATTTGTATTCATAATTGGGCTGATAGTCGAAATATTCGAAAACCGGGTTTTAAAAAATGTGATTATTCCACCACCCTATTTTTTTTATTATTTGATAATTGAAAAAAAAACCAAATTTTGTATTGCATATAGGTAAATCCAAAGTGTTGAACGTGACAGTCGTACGCATCAAAAATTTAATAACATTTTAAATAACAAATATTTTCCCGTTCTTTTAACCCTTAAATTATAGCACTAAGAAAGCACTGTTATCTATGCTAAAGTTTATGGAGGGCTCGATTCTAGGTCAAAGATAATGGCAAAAGAAGTAGCGGTTCGAACGTGAAAAAAATAGAAGTTGTTGTTGTGGCCATGTATAAAAAGGCGTAATTCAGCAAAACCTGGCACAATTTTTTAGTCAAACTGCTTTCACTATTTTACGTAGCAATGTAACATTAAAATGTCTTTGGATTGGTTCCAAAATCTTCTGTATCTGGGTCGATACGTGACATTTCGAACGTGAAATTTTTTCCATAATAATTTAACTGAACAATAATTAAAACAAAATAAAAATTTACCGTTAATCCGGATAAGATAGTTCTCTTTGAACTCTTCCTTAGATTACAGACCATGTAAGAAATTGTTTTGGAATAATTTTTTATCAAATATTACCTCTTTTAAGAAAGATAATATTAAAGAAATCGTACAATAAAACATTCTCACAAATAAGAAATTACGTTTGCACAACTTTGAAGTCTGATTGATCATCTAAGTGAACAAATTTATGCGTTAATTTATAAAATTAGTAAAATCTAAATATTTCTCTATAACAATATCGTAAAACAATCAGCTTTTAATAACTTTTAAATTTTCGGTCACGGTGGATCTTTTGACGGAAATGCCCATATGTGTTAGTAGAATATATGAACGCTTATTACTCTGAAAATATTGAATAGATTTTAATGAAATATATCGAGCCCTAACCGCGAAAATAACGTAAGCGACATAATTTTCAATTTTCGTTTTTTTTAATAAATGACTTTATTGGCAAGACTTGCATCATCTCCTAAAATGTCATGGTCACAAAAGGTACCGTTACGATTTTATAGCAAAAACAATTTTATTGTAAGCGACAAATTTCATACAAAATTAATATGAAATAAAATAAAAAAGCTTTCTCCTGTAAAATTTGATTTTTGTCGCTTACGTTATTTTCGCGGTTAGGGGTCGATATGTTGTGCAATTCTGTAAGTAAATGTTGTATATTTTGTTCAAAGCGGTTGACATACAGAGGTGAAAAGTGTTCTTAACTGTTTTGCCTTTGCCGATTTATATATAGATATTTTTAATACAAAAATATTATACTTTTTAAGCAAAATTATTCAATAAATATATTTTAATTAAAAAATAAATTCTAAGCTTGGTATTTTTTTAGTTATTAATATTTTACCACCAAAACAATTTTTTTATTATTATAAGATACGATAAACCCACTGTTTATGGTTGATGTGTTTTGTTTAAACTTTGATATTATTACAAGTAGAACTGTTGCTATAAGTCTTATACGTTTAACAGTTTTATTTGGTTTAATATCTTTAGTTTTTCTAAAATCTTTATGGATGAAGTTTCCTGATGATCTGGCCTAAGCAACCAGCGAAATGCGCATAGGAATAGCCTATCCCATCAACAATAAATTTCAAGTGTTTTTATCAATAATAAAAACTGGGAATTAAGCACGAATAACAAAATCTTTTGAAATTAAATTTTAATAATAATCTATGCGCTTAGTTTTGCGTGTCACGGTACTTTAAATTTCTCTTACAATACAATTGCAAAACATTTTTGTACATCAATGATTTAAGGCTCAACCACCACATGCATGAGTTAGCTTAAGCTAATGTCAAAAACTTAACAAAAAGCTATCAAATGCTTAAAAAAAATTTGATTCCGTACGGAATGTGCGATCAGTTTCGCATTTTGCTTAAGCAAATGGCAAGTTTCTTAAAATTTTCCTCAATTTCAATATAGTTTGACACAAATAATTAACATGTGTTCGCACAATTGCTCAAGTCAGCTCATACACATTATGGCCTTTAGATTAATTGTAAAAACCCAATAAAAATAGAATACAAGTGGGTTTTAAATCTGTTTAAGTTAACTTTAGTGTTAGTTTGATAAAAAAAATTACAAAAATACGTTTTATTATGCATCGATTCTTTTATAACCATTTTCTTAGTTAAAAATTTTTTTTCTAACTTTATTTTTTTTTTAGAAAATTTAAGCCCAAATATTAAAAAAAAAAAAATACCAAAAAAAACAATTTGTCAAAAAAAAAAAGTTTTGCGGCTCCTCATTTATTTTTTATTGGGTCTTGATTGAAGTTTTATACGGATCTCGCTGAACCGACTAAATAAGGAAAAATGTTTGCGTTCGATTTTTAAAATCCGTTAAAAAGATACGAACATTTGAAAGAAAAATTCGTCAAATCGATGGAGCCGTTTTCTGATTTAAGGTAAATTAAAAAAAAGTGGGCGTTCAAGTGGGCGGGACAAAATGTTCTTACCGTAAAAGCCTAAGTTGGACCATGGCAATGATTTTAAAGAAAAAGTAGTCCAAATCGGTCAAGCCGTTCTCAAGTTATGCGCTTAAAAAAAAGTGAGCGTAAAAGTAGGCGTGGTACATTTTTCTTTCGACGAAAACGTAAAATGGATTAATACGAACATTTAAAAGAAAAATTAGTCAAATCTATGGATCGGTTTTCTGATTTCAGGTAATTCGAAAAAAGTGGGCGAGGCAAAATTTTCTTTTCGTATAAATCTAAGTTGAACCATGGCGATAATTTTAAAGAAAAAATCGTCCAAATTATATAGATGTCATTGGTGGTGCAATATGAAAATTGGATTTTGCCACGCCCCTCCGCCCGCAGAGCGAAAATCGAAAATCATACTTCACAGTGTCACCCGCCTGAGTATTCTGAAGTTTTCCTGAAAATTTCATCATAATCGGCCCAGCCGTTTTAGAGTCCATACGTTACATACATACATACATACATACATACATACATACATACATACATACACACATACATACATACACACATACATACATACATACATTCATACATACCGTGCAAATAATAGGACCAGTCCAAACACGCGCGTAAAGAGTAGTCCACAAGGGACCAGGACTAGTCCAAAAGTAACCCAAATGTATGGAATAAACCTGGTCTATTTAACATTACGATGTCCTAGGAAAGGACCATTTAACCCACCTTTGGACCACTAGGAGTAGTTTTAAAACTACTCCATGGTATACACAAGAGGATTAGTTTTGAAGTCGTTTAAAAAAGAAAGCACGTCGTTAAAAAACGAAGACATGTCGTCTCACTACAAACACTTTTTAACAATGACATGGTCCATGCTTGCATTACATCGGACCAGTCCATGGAGTAGTCCATTTTATCAAAATGGATCAGGTGGTCCAATTTTATCAAAATGGATCAGGTGGTCCAATTTTATCAAAATGGATCAGGTGGTCCAATTTTATCAAAATGGATCAGGTGGTCTAATACATACATACATATGTACATACATACATACATACATACCCTGCAAAAAAAATTGGACCACCTGACCCATTTTGATAAAATGGACTACTCCATGGACTAGTCCGATGTAATGCAAGCATGGACCATGTCATTGTTAAAAAGTGTTTGTAGTGAGACGACATGTCTTCGTTTTTTAACGACATGCTTTCGTTTTTAAACGATTTCAAAACTAATCCTCTTGAGTATACCATGGAGTAGTTTTAAAACTACTCCTTAGTGGTCCAAAGGTGGGTTATATGGTTCTCTCCTAGGACATCGTGATGTTAAATAGACCAGGTTTTTTCCATACGTTTGGGTTACTTTTGGACTAGTCCTGGTCCCTTGTGGACTACTCTTTACACGCGTGTTTGGACTGGTCCTATTATTTGCAGGGTACATACATGCATACATACCCAGCTAGCATTTTCAATCGTCTAGGAGTCTACTGGGAATCTCATGAAGAGTGTTTTTGATCGTCGGCGAGCTCATTTTTTAATCGTAGACGATTCCTAGCACGGGAGAAACTGTTACACGTGCTGATTCGTCTGTGAGATTCTTCCATAACACAGCAAAAAGCGCTTATATTAATCGTTAAGGGAATCGTTTGTGATGTATGTAGAGATTATCTAACGAGTCTTTTAAAAAGCATGCCAAGAGTCGTATGAGACTCATGTAGGGATTATTTTACAACTCATAAAATGCTCAGCCGCATAACTGAGCTACCTAAAAAGGGGCATCAAGCTTATTTTTCATGTTAAAACTTCTAATTTTCATACAATTTATATAAAACAAACCTTAAGGTTGCGAAATCAACACTATCCTGTCAGAAAATCCTTTTTTACAGATTCTTAGGTCGGTTTGTTTTATTGAAATTGTATTGACAATAGAATTTTCATATTTCAAAAACGCTCTTATTAAGTAATTGTTATATGACTCTTACAGAGAGTCGCAAAAGGTTCATTCCAAGATTAAAAGACGAGCGTGTCAAAAAATTTTAAAAAAGTAATAAATAAAAAAATATTTAGATATTTTTGTTTTTGTTACTCGTCAGATAATCATCAGAAGATTCTTTTGGGAGTTGTATATTAAACATAATCGTCAAACAAACAGCCTATGCTAGCTGGGTACATACATACATACATACATACATACGGATTCTCAAACATGCAGTTTGGGTTTGTAAAAGGAAAATCAACTATTGGTGCTATCCGTGAGGTTGTGAATACTGCGGGGAAAGCCATGGAGAATATGAGATTCTGTTCCATCGTAACTCTGGACATTAAAAATGCTTTTAATTCTGCGAGCTGGAATGTAATCCGTCAAACAATGCGAGATCGAAATTTTTCGGAATACTTGATCAGGATGGTAGATAGTTATCTGCAGGACAGAATACTGGAATATGAAATAGAAGGTGGAGTAAACTATTACGAAGTGTCTGCTGGTGTCCCACAAGGCTCTATTCTTGGTCCATTCCTGTGGAACCTAATGTATGACGGGCTGTTGAGTATGAACTTACCAGTGGGTTCGAAACTAATAGGTTACGCAGATGATGTGGCTCTATTAGTGGACCAACCCTCTACACCGTTGATAGAGATAGTGACAAATGACTGTCTAGCGAGGGTTAGTAGGTGGTTGAGATCTAAGGGTCTGACACTTGCGGCAAATAAAACGGAAGCAATTCTTGTAACCAAACGAAGATCTTTCGGATATCCGATACTAAAGGTCGAAGGATATGAGCTGACTATCAACAAAAACTTGAAATACTTGGGAGTAATCTTGGATAACAAGTTATCTTTTGAACCACACATTAGGATGGTAACTGAAAAAGCTCTGAGAACAGCGGCGAAGCTAGCCAGAATAATGCCAAATATTAGGGGTCCAGGACAAACCACCAGACGATTAATTGCCACGGTAGCATACTCACAGGTGCTTTACGCAGCTCCTGCTTTCAGTGATGCTGTCAAAAACAACAGGAAACTAAGGGATATCCTGGAAAAAGTGCATAGGACTTGCTCGATACGAATAACGTCAGCATACCGGACTATATCCAGCGCGGCCGTGGCTGTACTCGCTGGTGTACCACCGATCGATCTGTTACTGACCGAAAGAAAAGAAATATATGAAAGACGAGAAAATATAACACATGCGGGTGAAAACTTCGATGGTAGAGAAAAGACACGCATAAAAGATGATGCAAGGGATAGGCTGCTCCAAGCTTGGCAAGTACTATGGGATGAAACGGATAAGGGTAGATATACCCACACTCTTATTCTGAATATAGGGCCTTGGATGGATAGAAAACATGGGGAAATTAACTACTTTCTTACCCAGATATTTAGTGGGCATGGCAACTTTGGAACATACCTAAAACGTTTCGGGAAGAGGGAATCGGATGTTTGCGACCTCTGCTGTAGCTCCGAGGACAACGTTGAACATACTGTTGTAAAATGCGGCTTTTCGAGGAGCAGAGGAAACATATTTCAGGAATTGTCTGAGAATATCAAGATAGCTGATATATTTAACTTAATGCTATCAGCCCCGGAGAAATGGAAGCAATATTCACGTGCAATTGAATCTATTCTGAGGGCGAAAATGGAATGGCAACGAGCACAGGCGCCGAACCCCTAATCTCATACGGATGTATGCTGGACGGGGGAGTAGGAAAAGGTGATGGTTGATGACCAGTAAAATGAACTCCACCCCGAAGTAATGCTAGAGTGGTTCCGGGGTGGTGGTTCCGGTGTAGGGCCACTAGTTGATAGCTCGCTATCACTACGTCCATTTAAAAAAAAAAAAAACATACATACATACATACATACATACATACATACATACATACATACATACATACATACATACATACATACATACATACATACATACATACATACATACATACATACATACATACATACATACATACATACATACATACATACATACATACATACATACATACATTCATACATACATACATATACACATCCAATTTTATATATATATATATATATATATATATACAGAATACGGAATGACAAACTTAATTGTGAGGATATAATTAAAATAAACTAATTTGTCTGACATTTATTTGTGTCAAAATACTCTTCTTAATAGTTTTTTTGTTTTTTTTTTTTTTAATTTTTAAATTACTTGTTTCTCAAATAAAATATGAACTATGTATCAGGTCTGTCACATAAATCAACTCTGATCAAAAGTAGAAGTAATTCCGTATGTTGCTTCTCTGAAAAAACGAAAATCGGAATTGCAGCTGCGAATTAAAATCCATTGCGATCGCAATTACTTAAATTAGCCCTTTATTTAATTTAATCTGAATTTTATTGCTCATAGCAAAATAACATTGTATTTAAAAAAGTAGATAGAGGAGAAAGGGATGTAATTTACTTATTTATTTAGTAGATACTAAAATTTTTTGCTATAGTTCTGAGTCTTAAAAGACCTTGAGTTATGCAATTAAAGTTAAGTACTCTACTTATATCTATGCAATCAATAATTTTATACATTTCAGTTTAGCAATCAATCGTCGGTGTAGGTAATGACTGCACTTTCGTTATTAGTAATCTTCTCTTTGGACTTTGTAAACTATAGATACAAATTTGATTTTATTTAGGGTTCTCATACTCGTAGAAGCGGAATCTATTTTCTAAAATTTTTTGTTATGAACGATAATAAAAGTTTTTAATCAATATAATAAATTAGTGACAACCAACGCAATAAGTTGCGCTTTTACAGAAAAATACTAAATCACTTTTATTGTTTGGAATATAATTTAGACATTAGCTAGCAGCACAAGTCCCTAAGCTTGTCTTTTGCTCTAAGAATAAAGAAAACGCAATAGAAAAGTTTTGAAAAATAAATCATAGCAAAAATGTTGAAAAAAAATAAAAATTGATTTCAACTAAAAACTAAGTGATATTAATTATTTGAATTTTGCACCAGTAAACAAATTAATTGTATCAACTAAATAATTTCTTTAATGAGCAACATTTTCTGCAGTAATGTTGTTGATATACATAAGTAAACGTTTAATTCACTTGATACAATTTTTAATTAAAACTTCATCAGAAAAGTAAGTAAAAATATTTTTTTTGTGAACATTTGAGTTCATATTTTCTAATATGGTTAAAGTTTGGTTCCCAGATTACACGTCAGTATTATTCCAAATGTACACAGAAAAAAATATGGTTGGAAATAACATTTATTAAGCATGTGAATTTTCGCATTCCGTGAACTCAAGGCTTAAGATACTTAATATACATGCTATGTATTGTTTTTAACAATACCCTAGATCTCATTATACAAGGAAACATTTTCGAGAGTGTTCCCTATATGTAACCCATGCTCAATCATGGAGTCGGCAAAACAAAACAAGGTTAGGAGGTGTGTATTTAAATCAGAGTCTTTTCTTCCGAATATTATCTAAATATATGTCAACATCTATATGAGTTTTGTTCAACTAAAAGCAATTTTAAAGGAATATATGGTCAATACTGAACCTTTCAGTACAAAGTTTTGTTTTGACATAGTTGGTACTATAAAAGATATAGTCGCAGTTATTGCATTTTGAGTTTTTTTCGGGAGTGGTATTTGTATGCGAGCTTAAGTTAGTCACACATGGACCGATTTGAGAAAATTTGGTAAGACGACTTAGATGTTGAGCCAAATTTAATTTAAATACCATCATTATAGGATAGTTTACGGGCACAAAGACTATTGCGGAAATAAGTTTAAATGGGGCTTTGCCCTTATGACAATTTAAAATCGCAACCTGTACTTTTCACACGAGTTTACATGGACATACAACCAACCAGCCAGCCGGACATGTTCAAATTGACAAAGAAAGAGACTCTGAGTCGATCTGTATACTAAAAGGTTGTTATAAGACCAATATTGTTTAGCACAAACGCATTATACCCTCTCCACCATTGTGGTGTGGGTAACTAAAAAAACAAAACAAATTTGTTGTAGGCATTCCGGAGACCATAAAATGGTCTTTATTTACCATACTTGTTGTTTTGTTTTCAATATAAAATTTACTTTTAAAATATTATTTTCCATCATAATAAGTTAAGAAGCAATCATATTATTATCATGTTAATCATAATAAGCTAAGAAATTAATCATGTTATTGTCATGGTTATCATAATAAGCTAAGAAGTAATCATATTATCTTCATGTTAATCATAATAAATTTAGAAGCAATCATATTATGATACAGCACCTTTCATAACTGTCATAACAACACAAACAAAATAAATTAAAATTAATTTGCATCGATGTTTTATTTTGTGGTTTTTACAATTTTTCTTAATGGAAATGAAATAGCGGAGTTCAATATTAGGCTTGCAAACTTTTATAAAATAACACAAAATCTCTGTCTGTTTTGTTGTTGGATTTTAATACGATATTTAAAAAAAATAAAAATAAATCTCTGTGTGTTTTGTTGTTGGATTTTACTACGATATTTTGCATTTGCACTATTACATCACTAATACTGAACTCCGCTTATATTGTATTTTTTTTTAATTTCTTTAAACTTATTATTTCTTATAGGAATTTATCTTTAAATTGTTTAACCGCTCACATATATCTTTGCATCTTAAACATAAATATGATAACTGTATAGAAAGTTATCATGTTATGGCTATGAAATATCATGATATGGTTGTGAGTAACATAATATGTTTTGAAAGTTATCATAATGTAGATGTTAGAAAAATAATTATTTTTCGGTCAACAATACTCAAACTTATAATTGCGATAAACATTGATATGTTTACAGTAACTATAATATTGTTGATATTAAATAAAAATAACAATTATTTGTGTACGACAACAATATATTGTTACAAAAAAATAGTATTGTTGCCGTAATCATGCCTAACCATATTTTTTCTCTGCGTGTAGTTTCTGAGAGGAAGAAATTCCCCTATCTTCCCTAGTTGTCCTACGATTTTCAATAGGCTTGGTCCTTGTGCCAATTAGAACCTTTGTACCAAATTTTATTATATTATCTCCAAAATTACGACCTGTTCTTTGCGCACAAGGTTACATGGTCAGCCAGCCAGCCAGCCAGCCAGACTGCCAGCCGGACGGACATCGTTAGTTCGACTCAGAAGGTAATTCTGAGTCGATCGGTATACTTTGCCGATATTTTAAGGCTTTACACACATCAGCACAAATGCATAATACCCTCTCCTTTATTGTGGTGTGGGTATAATTACAAAAAAATATATAAAACACTTAAAAGAAATACTAAAAGTAAGATAAATAAAAAAAAAACTCATAAAAAATTGCAAAAGAAAGCAATTACGAAAACGTGAATATGGCGAAAAATCGGATTTTATTTTAAACGTTCCAGTGTTTCGACTTTATCCACATTTGGCAGGCCTGCATTATTTGCCGTTAAAATTTAAGAGATAACACGATTGTAATATACTTAAATAAGTTTATTCTGTATAGAAAATATTATGTGGTAAAATATCGAGATACATTATTCCATCTCTACTCAAATATAGTTTTTAAAAAATTTTAGACCAGCGTTTAAAAAACCGCAGTCAAAGTAGAAAAACTTCTTAATTTTTCATTGGCCAAGAAAAAACTGTTGCTTTTACTTCTGCTTCATTTAATGTAAACAGTCGCTGCCAACCCAACTTAGAAATAGAAAAGTTGTACATAAATTTTCGTTTTTTGTTCGACAGTTTTTGGTTTCGACTGCAGTTTTTTAAAACCTGTTTTAAACGCACCTTTTTGTATAAAACAATTTCTATAATTTAGATAGTAAACTAATGTAAGCTAGTTGTTGGTAAAATTTTTAGTCTAGTGGAATCAATTAATGGTATCTTGTTGTAAGGTCAAGCTTATTAAAAATCGTAGGAATCGATCCATTGTTTCACATGTTCCCCATACAAATGTTCTTTGTGAATAGAGCCTTTGGGCTCTGTTTCTGCCCAAAATCTTTTATTTCGTTTTCAGATGGCATAAATAGACATTTAAAAATGTTTATACATATTAAAAAGAATCTTTAAAAAACAACCTGCTCTTATAATTTTGCACAGTAGTGTTTTATTAGTGTTAAAATTGCCAAAGATAAGTACGACGTGTTTATAAGATAACTATTTGTTTGTATTAATAGTTTAAAATGGAATGACAAAAAAATTTATTTTAAAAGTGCACTTTTTTTTATCAGATAATTAAAACAAAATAATAAAAACCAAAATTTTATTTTTGATAGTAACAAATTCAAGGTTGTTTTAAGGAAATTGGAACTAAAACCAATTAAAAATATGGGCACTGCAAAATATGGCCCCAGGAAATATGATCCCAAAAAATTAATGAAAATTGACCAAAATTTGGGGCTCCTTTTCATAATGCAATATGAACCCATTTTTTGTAATGAAAAATTACCCCAAGAAAATAAAAAAATAGCCCTAAAAATAAAAAGGTTCTCATTATGAAAAATCACCTCAAAATTGTTAATGAATTTTAACCTCAAAAAAGTTAAAATTAGAAAAGTTTTATTAAAAATTTGGGTTGGGTTTATATGCACGAAACTCAAAATCCCAAATTTTTATAACCCAAATTTAAAAATTCGGAATATCATAATCCTGAATTGTAATATTCCGAATAGTGATACAGTTTTTATTTTAAAAAATCGCACCATCGTTAGCATGGTTGGGCCTTCGGTGGGGCACAAGGGTTTTTTCCTCTATTTTATAACGAACACTGGCTTCGCTAACTAAAGCTTCTATAAATAGCAGGCCATTGGCCGGGCGCAAGGATTTTCTTCTCTATGGTATAACAAGTACCGGCTTCGCTGACTAAAGCGTCTCTGCATATAGCCTGGCAATGATTGTCTCCACTTTGATATAAGAATTCGGGTTTTTGATGATATCCCTAGAAATTTGCATATACAATTTTATAAAATATGTAAAAAATTTTTGGGGTAATTTTTCATTTCTTAAAATTTCATATTAGTTAATGTAAAATTGTCATTTTATTTGGAGCCATTTTTCATTTCTTGATAATGGAGTCATTTTTCATTTCACTTAAAATGCAAAACCACCCCAAGGAAGAAATGAAAAATAACCAAAAAAAAAAATTAAAAATTGCCCCAAAATTGCGTGTTGTTGTTTCTCATGTAAAATTTTAGCCGCATTATTCATTTTCTTTTCTCTAGACCGATGATATGCTTTCCTATATCACAGTATTTACAGAGTGCACCCTGTTTGGGTTTCATGGGCAGTTATGGACACATCAGAGCTATATATACATACCTGTGGCATTTTGACATGTTCAATGAAAACGAATCAATGTTTTTTGATTCGTATGACTAACAACATTTTTAACAACTTTTTACATTTGACTTAAGATGTTTTGACAAAATGCCACAAATATTATCAAAAAGTAATTTCAATTTTTGGGAATACAAAATTTTAATTTCAAAAGATTTTGTTATTCGTGCTTAATTCCCAGTTTTTATTCTTGATAAAAACACTTGAAATTTATTGTTGATGGGATAAGCTATTCCTATGCATTTCACTGGTTGCTTAGGCCAGATCATCAGGAAACTTCATCCATAAAGATTTTAGAAAAACTAAAGATATTAAACCAAATAAAACTGTTAAACGTATAAGACTTATAGCAACAGTTTTACTTGTAACAATATCAAAGCTTTAACAAAACACATCAACAATAAAAAAGTGGGTTTATCTCATCTTACACTCCCCACTACAATTAGTTGAAATTCTCTCAACATTAATTGTAGTTGTAAGCAGGTTAAGAAAAACAAAATAAAAAACAAACAACAACTTACAAAAGATGTTGTCAATTAAGTGTTTTTTTAGGCCGTGCACTTGCTTGTTTATTATTAAAAAGTAATTTCAATTTTTGGGAATACAAAATACGTTTAACAGTTTTATTTGGTTTAATATCTTTAGTTTGTCTAAAATCTTTATGGATGAAGTTTCCTGATGATCTGGCCTAAGCAACCAGTGAAATGCAAAGGAATAGCTTATCCCATCAACAATAAATTTCAAGTGTTTTTATCAAGAATAAAAACTGGGAATTAAGCACGAATAACAAAATCTTTTGAAATGCCACAAATATTGTTATGAGTTGGAATGCAATTTCCATGCTATCTTGAAAGCTATCGTCGCAAAATCAAAAATTAAAGCCAAACTTTATAAGAATGTTATGTCACTTCAAGCTATTATGGGTAATGATATTAATATAGGAGAGCTGCAGCGATGCGAATAAAGTTGTATGGAGGATATGTAATTTTAACGATAGTGTCTCACCGTTTTTAATACGCTTTGCCCTTCTTAAAGTGTACATATGTACCGAATTTTATAAATTTTTTTAAAAATGTTCAACTTCAAGCACAAAGTTTACATGGACAGACATAAGCCAGACCGCCTGCCAGCGTACAGGATTTTGAAAAGATTGATATACTTGATTCTAGACTAGATTCTAGACCCAACTTAAAATTTATCAATTTAGTTCTAGACTCTTGAACCAATAATTCTGTATGTTACACTCACTCGCCAACACAACCGTATAATACTCTTCTCACCTACGGTTGTGTACAGCGGTTACGTGTAGGACGTGTCAAATTTTTGTAAAGGTGACCATAGCTTATAATTAAAAAAAAAAAATGCTATATTCGGCCATTCCGAATCTTATAAAGCTTTCACCATAGCATAAATATATAATTTTCCATATTAACTTTCTATGGTATGTATATTTTGGGTCCTTCTGAGAAGTGAAGTTGATTTAATAATGTCTTTTTGTCGGTTAAAAGTCGTTTTCTGAACTTAGATTGGGACAAGTTTTTAATATTTTTATATCGCATGTTATTGAAATTCTGCCAGATCGATTCACAATTGGCTCAGATATGAGCGAAAATAATATCGTACCAAACCGCAACTTCGAGTGAAAGCTTGTATTGGGGCCATGTAAACTAATGAAGCTATTTGGCTAGTTTTTAATTAAGTACGAATGAGGTCCTTCTAGCCCATATGGTGTTTCAACAAGATTTCTTTATAAAAAGAAAGCTGTCTATGAACCAATTTTCTTAATAGTATTTCTATAACAGTACTCTGCAAACTTATTTAAGGTGAAAATGAAAAAAAAAAATTCAGATATTTTAAGGAGACCTCAAACAACTGAAGGTTTATGAGTAACAATTTGAGATCTGTTGGTAAAAAATAAAGGGCTGTTCTGGGTTTTTGCACATTTGTCAGCCATTTGTGGAGCGATTTAGCTGAATTTCAGTAGAAAACTTTTTCGGACTATAAGTGATACAAATGCTTGTAACAATCAGATTTCATTATATCTGAAGTCTTCGGAAAACTCATTTTAACTAACATGCCGGCATTTTCGTCACGAGAATTCCCGTGATTTTTCAATTGTTTTCAATTCTCGCTTTCATGGGATTAAACTGCAGGATTCCCGAAAAATTTTTAAGAAAAAGTAAATCTATGTGGAACCCGTGTCTTTTGAGGGGGCTAAATTTTACAACAATATCATTAAATTTTACGATCTTATTTTGTACTTAAAAAAGCAAAAACTTATGTATGAATTTCGAATAAAGAAAAAAATATTTCAATTATAAATATATAATCAATTTAACTTTAACTGTGTTATTAACTTATACAATTGTTTGCTTTCTATATCCCTGCAGAAAGAATGAACAATATGTGGGATGACAATAATAACAACGTTATTAAAAATATGGTTAAATATTTTGAAATGGGTATACAGCTAACTAAAACAGCTTTGGATGAACCTTATGTACAACAACTAATGGCCAGTGATATTAAATTTGATGCTGTTATATGTGAAGTTTTTCTCTCGGAAGCTTTATTTGGCTTAAGTGAACATTTTAAAGCTCCTCTTATTGGCATAGGTACGTTTGGTGCGATATCATGGAACACAGATATGGTATGTATCGAATTAAATTTAAACTTAATTCAAAATACCTTTTTTTTTTTATTTTTCAAGGTTGGCTCTCCTTCTCCACCGTCTTATGTACCCAATGCTATGTTAAAGTTTACTGACCATATGACCTTTACTGAGCGTGTTGCAAACTTGGCTTTTGTTACTTTTGAAAGACTATTCATGGATTTCTATTATTTACCCAGACAAGCTGCTTTGTATGAACAGTATTTCTCCCATTTAGAAAGAGACATGTATACGGTGCGTAAAAATGCTGCTGTTGTTTTGTTGAATACTCATGTGTCACTGGGTTCTCCCAGACCCTATATGCCCAATCAGATTGAAGTGGGTGGCATGCATATTAATCGCCAGCGTAAGCCTTTACCAGAAGATATTGAGAAATTTATTAAAGGTGCTAAACATGGTGTTGTGTATTTCTCAATGGGCTCTAATTTGAAGAGCAAAGAACTACCAGTTGAAAAACGAAAAGAATTAATGACTGCTTTTAAAAGTCTTAAGCAAAGAGTCTTATGGAAATTTGAAGATCCTAAACTCGAAGGTAAACCCGAAAATGTTTTCATTAGAGATTGGTTCCCTCAAGACGATATATTGGCCCATGAAAATGTTAAGGTTTTTATTACTCATGGCGGTCTGTTAAGTACAACCGAAAGTATTTATCATGGTACTCCTGTCATTGGCATACCCATATTTGGTGACCAGTTTCTTAATATGGCCAAAGCCGAAGCTAATGGTTTTGGCATAAGTCTAAACTTTCAGAAATTAAATGCTGAGGAAATCGTAGCAGCTGTTGAGCGTGTTATCAATGACAAAACCTATACTCAACGTATAAAGGATATGTCGGCAAGATATAGAGATCAACCCATGTTGCCTATGGATTTGGCGACTTTTTGGGTAGAACATGTAGCCCGTCATAAAGGTGCCAAATATTTGCATTGCGCTGGTTTAGATTTAAGTTTTATTCAGTATCATAATCTTGATGCAATGTTAGTGCTATATGGTGGTGTACTATTCGTTTTATTTAGTATTTTGTACTTTTTAAATATGTTATTTAAGGCAGGTCTGAGGAAATTTACTCCTCAGCAGCCAACGAAAAAGAATAAGCAGAAAAAGAAGTAAAGTTGGTATAATAAATTAAAATTAAGGCATGGAACAAATTTTACGCTTTTTTTTAATGATAAAATTGACAGTATAATAGCGAAGTTCAGTATTTGGTGCAAATGGTCATGCAGAAGAGCAAACGCAAAATATATTTTCCAACAAGTTTTTGAACGGGAGCAACCAAATATCTTTTCTATGGCAATTTGGTGGGCTGAGTTCGATTCACGTCAGGGTTTTTAAATACAAAAACAATGTTTTAATTCGTTTTTTTACATTAGAAATCACTAGTTTATTTAAAAATCAATGAATTTTCAAAAATGAATGGCGTTATTTGAGCGTCGCAAAAGCTGGCCAAAAAGGCAAAACTGAATTTTAAGAAATCTTAAGAACTAAGTACGCAGCTCGACAGACAACAATATTTTACATTATATTGTAAATTTTGAAGACTTTTAGTTGCGATTTGTATCTCTGAGACCCTGCTAAAGTCAGGAAAGTTAAGAAAATTATATGAGATTTAAATGTTTTTTTCGGTTTCTAGATGTTTATATGATATTTTTTTTGCGGCTAAACGAATAAAGGTTAAACAAAGATTATTTTTTTCGCTGAAAGGTTTGATCAAAAGTTGTTTAAAAAAGAAAACAAATTTAAAATATGTTGAATATTCATGTTGAAACAATTCGCTCAAAAGCCAAAAAAAAAAAATTATACACTTTTTTTTTTGCAAAAAAAGGAAAAGAAGAGGTTTTTAATAGTGAGGTTAGCATGTCTACGAATTATGTTTGATACCACAATTAAATTTGGAACCTCTAATTTTAGAAACCAAAAAAAAGTGTGCGCAAGTTTGCGCCATTATTTTTGATGATTTTTTTAAATGTTCACATTTCTTCTATTTTTGCTCATCGGGCACTTTTTCTGATACCTTTATATCGTCATAAACTTTTATGTATTTTGAATTATTGATTTCAACTGTTATTCACATCACTTTTAACACTTCACAATATTAATACCTGCCTATATGTAATTATAAATTGCAAAAATTCTTAATTAAGGAGCGATGAAGATAAAGCAATCGTTAAAGAGAGGAAGATATTCATCCAAAAAAGACATAAAGACGAGATAGGAATACTTGTAGATGTTCCAAAACCAGGATACGGTTGCACTAATGATGGCAACACATCAAGAATATTTTTTTCGGACCCAGCAACTGCATCGAAAATCACTGGAATAAATGAAGAATTAATCAACCGCCTGTAAATAATATTGGAAGCAATAACTAGCGGACACCGAATTAATATTGATAATTTTGAGGAACTGGCACCCCATGAATCCTACGTTGCACAAGATTCTTATTCATGGCGGTAGTGTTATAAAGCAAGCAATCTTGCCAATTGGACAATTGTCAGAAGAAGCTGCCGAGGCCAGAAATGAGCACTTACGATTATATCGTACGAATTATTCGAGGAAATTCAGCAGAAGCGATACAAATCGAGATGTCTTGAATAGGTTATTTCTGAGCAGTGACCCTTTTATAAGCTGCAGTACGCAAAGAGAACGGAATAATAAAAAAGCTTTTTCATCAGAAACCATCACACTTCTTCCTGACACCGATGATGCAGCTATTGAGGATACACATACGACATAATAATTAGTAAGGAATTTTTATTAGTTTAACTTTTCCGTTTATTAAGTAATAAATAATATAAAATAAATATAATAAAGCCTTTTTTCATAAAAAAATACTGTTTTATAAGAGCCCTACAATTTTCAAAATTTTTTTTTAATTAGACTGTAAATCATATGTATGTATGTATGTACATACAGGCTGAGTTCCTAAACATCATAATACTTTGCAGTCAAAGTCAAAAAAGTATCATAGAGTTTAACTATATCTAGTTTGATTATTGTGTACGCATCGATATTGTTTTTAGTGAACTTTGGTACAGATAAAATTGTAAAATTTTTCACGGTTGCTTGGTAGAAAGCACTTAAAAAAGCGAGTTTGTTAACTGAGTTTTGCGATTTATACCATCTTTTATTCCTTAGGAATGTGGCTTTTAGAAAAATCTTAAAAATTTAAACTTTTTGGTTCTTAAATTTTTTTATTGCATTTTGAAAACAAAAAATTTTACGCATTTTGCATGTAAATTTTTTTTCGCCATTAAATTTTTAATAACTCCAAAATAGTAATAGATATAAAATAAATGTGTATGGTTAGTTTAAGCAGAATTTTCCGGTGCATCTTCTGATCCTCCTGCTATTAAAATCGGAGAACACGTTTTCAAGTTATGGCAAAATATATGTATAAGGCAACCCAACGATTTAGCGGGTGAAGTATGCCACGCCTTTAAAAGAAAATCCTTACGTACTAGAGAAAAACGGAGAACAGATTTGAATTAGGGGCATCCATATAGTCCACATACTTTTATTTCTACGGTAGAGAAATTGTTTTTTGTTGCGGAGTGTTCTTTTGTTGCGCTGTGTAATTTTTTCAAAATCTGCCACTAGACTTTTTATATCATACTACACCTAAAACTATCAAAAAACTAAAACTTTTAATTCAAAAAACACGTTTAATAATTTTTGCCAGCTTTTCAGGCCAAATACTCCTCTGTGCGTCGTTTGTATTTTGTTGGTTAGGTTTTACGTATTAGAGTTCAGCAATAGTCTCTTAGCATGATTTTGTTCTTGATAGATTAGGTTAGGTTAAGAAGGGCTATGTGCCCAAGGGCACACTTCCGCTCGGAGACCAATGCGGTTCATTGTGAATCCCTTTAATGAAAAAAGGTAGAGAAAGAGAAATGTAAAGAAAAAAAAGTAAAAGGTGGAAAGAATTAAGAAAGTAATAAATTCTTTCAATTTTCGTTAAGTCTTGGTGAGCACGCTCCCCTTGTGTGCGCTCACTGCACCCTGTTTTTTTTTTGGAAATAATCTAAATGCGAATGAAAAATATGCAAAACATTGCCGGCGACCACGGTTTGTCCAAGTTTCCGATTGTAAAACCAAAATAAAGAAAATATGCATCTTTTAATGATTCTGATATTGCTTTTATATTTTTCCAACCAAATATTCACCACACACAAAGCAAAAATAGCTTGAATCAGTAACACACGATCTCCCTTACATGCTTAAACGGTACTATTATGAAAATCTCGAATTAATGTGGGCTTCTGTCAAATTTATAATTGTGAAATTGTAGTGCCAGTATTGACTGTTTTAGAGTATTGCCAGCATGCGATAAGATATGAATAGGACTTTATAGCTAAATTTTTCCAGATTCGAATTCCGCGCATCCAGATTAGTTAAAAACATGTTTTGTTTATGCAGTTTTGCATTTTTTTTCCAAATTTGAAGACCAGTGATATCGTAACTCTTTTTCCAACAACAAAATACACATAGTTTTCATTAAGGTTCAATAAGACGTGCCATACCATAATGCGACAGCTGTAACAACTGTTTAAAGTGATATTCAATTGGTTCTATGTTTATGTTATGAAAATTAACCTGTGTATAATCAAGTACAAATGTTGCCCATAAGATTTGTAAAAACAGGTGTTTAATATGGTTTTAGAAGTGTTTAAATACTTACATTGTTACGAATTTGTAACAATTGTTACTGGAAAGTGTTCATTAACTCAACAAAGCTGCAATTAGAGACCGTCAAAAGAGTGTAATAAGACATACAAATTTTTACTGGTCAAATTTTTCCTTGCAAAAATTTTTAAAACAGCTGCTTCATGTGTTTGTTTACAAAACAACCTTTTGAAAACGTGTAACAAAATAGTATTCATAACTTTTTAACTGAAAATTGTTCAATAACCATGTGAAAATATGTAGCTCAAAACAATTCAATTAAGGATGACAGAATTTTGTATCTTACAAGTGGATACTGTCAATGCGCGTAACTTGCTAATTTTTGCTGGCAATGCGTTTATTTACTTCTTAATTTTTTTAGTAAGTGGGAGAACGATTTTGTAAATTTTTAATTTACTCTTTCGTTGCAAGTTTCTGCTAGAAAAGTTAATGAACACACCTTATGTCACATTTAATTACAGCTCTTAATCCATAAAATGAACCACAATCTTTTGCATTTGCTCTCTCACAAAACCAATACTGAATTTCGCTAATATTATGTAATTTTATGTAAATAGTTTTAATATATTGATAATAAATAGTTGTGGTCTGCAAAACTTATCTTAAAAGAAATTAAATTTTGTAATAGATTATTGGTTTTTATATATAAACAAATCAAATAAGTCGTTCTCGACTTATGTTTAAATATATAAAACAGCATTTGATTTTCAAAGAGATTAAAAATTAGGGAAGAAACGAATACCGATACCGAAACTGATATATCGGCGAAACTACGTGTTTGCCGATATATCGATACCGGCGCACAACGGTTGAAGATCGGCATTAATTAATTTTTTTATGTTTGCCGATTGGATAATTTGTTGTCAGATATCTGAATATTATGATTTCGTAATATAATCCTGATATAATTATTATTTGTTTGGACAGACAATCTTAAAGTTCATAGATGTTCGCTTGTATATTCAATCTTTTGGTTAAATCACAGTAAACTTATCATTGCACTTTGTTCTATATTTTTGTAAATAACAATTGTCATAGATGAGATTTGCATTAAAAAAGTTGAAAAAAGTGCCATATAAAAAATTTCGTAGAACAAAATATAAGCAACATCAAAATTTCAATGTTCATCAACTTCAGTGGACTGCATCTTTTTAGCGCTGTTAACCGAAAGAAATCAAATTACAGCTTGAAGTCTCAGCTAAAAGTTAAAAAAATCAGCTGCTCCTACCTGCTCCTTTCGAAAAAAAAAACAGTAAAAACTATAAAAGGATAAAGTAACAAAACTTGAATTTTCGTTCATGCTTGTTGTTGTTGCCATAATTCTTTACTGTTTCAATTCAATAGTTCTAAATGTTATATATGTATTTGTTTGTTGAAAAAAGCATAAGCATCAAATGAATTTGAATTTATTTGTATCATGCATAATCTTTTATTGTCTTCAGACCCATTTATAAATAGATTTCGCTCAAAGCTACAAAGCGAAAAATTAGAATACGATAATGTGTTAAAAAATTATTAAAAGGCTATGCTTAAATTACGTATTCATGTTTTTTCTATGTGAGGTGGGCGTAAAAGTAGGCGGATCAGGTACATATTTTCAGCAGCCCATTCCACAATTATAATATTTATTTTTAATCCAAATTTTTTTTATAATTAGGCTTAAGTTCATCAAATTTAATTTTCATTAAATTATTTTTATGAAGAAAGGAATTTTACAAACATGAAAATCAATTAAAATTGTTATTGATAATCTTTCATTCTTAAACATCAATCCTTAAACCAAATTGTATTTTAACCTTTGGTAGATCGAAATTTGCTTTTCTGAATGATTATCCATTTTTTAATTGATTTTACGTGTTTTTTTTTCTTTACTTCTGTTTTCTCGTACTTTTGTCAAGAATTCATCTTGAAGTCGGAAGTACATTTGTTTTGTTTTTTCATTTTTGTCGTTCTTTTTTCTGTTGACCTTTTTTCAGCACAACTTGAAGGACAAATGAATACAAAATACAAAAAAAAAAAAAAAAAAAAAAACACGAAAAATCAATTAAAAAATGGATAATCATTCAGAAAAGCAAATTTCGATCTACCAAAGGTTAAAATACAAATTTCATACAAATTATTATGAGTGTTTTATAATGCTATGTGCCAGAAGACAATGCCGTAAGTCAAAATTTAATTTTAGCTTTGTATCGGAGGTGGGCGTAAAAGTGGGCAGATCATTTTAATATTTCCATTTTTTCTTGATTCAAACAAAAAATGCCTATGTGCCAAGTTTCATTATCCTTCGACAACTTCTGCTATATTTTGCCGCTCGTTCTATGAACTCAACCAATGTGCGGCGATATTTTAATTTCGATGCGATGATACTTTTTTTACAGCTTTTTTGAACAAGCAATTTAATTTTCAATGCTAGCATTAAATCAAACAGAATACTAAAAAGTTATTTTTTTTAATTCTTAAGCTGGAGGTCCGCACGACCCGTTTTATGGTCCTTTTTTTTGCCTTTTTCATGACGCATGTTAAAGTGGAAAGTAATCCTACTTCATGCTTTCGAAACGTAAAGGCATTCTGCAGTTTTACGATGCTACTTTTTGGAGTGATGCATACAAGCACTGAACGCTTGGTGTGGACCTGCAACTAAAGCCGTTTTGCTTTGCACCACAGAAGTAAAATGTTCTCTAAATGATAAATCGTGTAAGTATTTCTACGTTTCAAGATTTTTCAGCCTAATTGTGATAAGTTATCAACAGCTCTGAATAAGGCAAATCTAAAACCCGTCAAATGGTATTTATTACTTTTTTTTATAACTTTAGGCCGTATTAGCTAAAATAAAATCTAATTTAACTTACTTTTTTGTTTTGTTTGAATATACAAATACAGAGGGGTTTTTTTTTGACTGGCACACTGTGCTTTTGTGTATTTTAACTGCTTGCTTTCGAAAAACAAAATTTCGTTTGAGAAATTATAGTAAAAATCACAATAAAATACCAAAATTAGTTTTTGGTTTCTTTTTAATTCCTCACACGGGATTTTGTTTTTAATTTTTAAAATCAAGTAATAAATTCTTATCATATTTTAATATGTGAAGATTCAATAAATAAATAATGAAAAAAAATGTTTCAATTCACAATATTCTTTAGATTTTAATTTTAAATTTAAAAAAAGTAGCAGCCGGTCGAGCATTTACTTTCGGAAGTGTTTGGAGGTCGGCGGTCAAACTCGATTAGGCCGTCATCGAAGTCGATAAGGCCGTCATTGAAGTCGATAAGGCCGTCCTCGAAGTCGATAAGATCGCCTTAAATGTCGATAATGCCGTTTTCGTTAACGGCTGATCGATCTTAAAGCTAGTTTATACTATCTCACAAGTCTTACGTACACAGACAAAATTTTTAACAACATTTTTTCAATTAATTCAATAATGCTGTTTCAAAAAATTTTTTTAATTGTTCCAATTAATTTCCCTTAAATGAAAATAAAAATTATAATGTTTGTGTGTATATTTGCAAATATGAAAACATACACACAAACTTTAAAATATTTAAAATTTTCGATTTGATTAAAAAAAAATATTTTAATTTGTGTTTACGGTTTATTTAGGCTCTTTTGCTGGTGGTCAAATTTCAATTAAACCTATTGATTGAAACTGAACAGCAAGAAAAGCTCAAACTTACAAATGTGTTAATTGATATGATCAATTTGTTTGCTGGCGGAAAATCAGTACGGAATTTAATTAATAGTACAAATTTCTAACAAATACGCTAATTGAAGTTGGTTTTTCATTTTTTCTGTGTATTCCATAATATTTTGTGAGAAGTCGAAATCCAATGAGTTTTGTTGCGACTGTCAAAAAATCTAATTTAACACGACAGTTTGTGTTTACACCATCACACAAAGTAAACATTTATGAGATTTTTGTTTAATGTGCAGACTAGAGCTGTGCACGTGAGTGATTTAAGACTCACGAAACGTACGCTCACGAATAAAATAGTTTTGGTTACGAATTAATAATCTTAAATCACGTACGTTCACGAACATTTTTTAAGTCAAACGTTTACGCCTTCTTTACTAATCAAAAATTAAACTAAAATACTGCTTACACCAGAGATAAATTCAGTTTGCAAAAAACTTTCAATCGTTTGTTACAATTAATCATATAAGAAAAGTTTTTAAAATATTTTTTAACAACTTTAAAACTATTGTTATTTTTATACCCTCCACCACAATTTGTTGTGAAGAGGGTATACTCAGTTTGTCATTCCGTGTGAAACCTTTTCATTATTCATCTCAGACCCCATAAAGTATATGTATATATTCTGGGTCCTTGAGTAATTCTAAGTCGATTAGGCCATGTCTGTCTGTCTGACTGTCTTTCCGTCTGTTGAAAACATGCTCACTTTCGAAAAACGCAAGACAAATAAACAAACGTGGTGTCAAATTGCTTGTAGTTATCCTAAGTAGTTTGGGATTGAAATCCAGCAAAATCATTTCAGTAGGATCAGAGCTATGAATCAAAATGTGGAACCACCACCCAAAAAAAATTGATAATTTGTTACAAAAACTAACATAAATGGTGGAAAAATGCACAGAATGACATAAGATTTTTCAACCTATCGTTTTATTCGAAATTACACTGTAAAATTTCGTGAAGATCGGTTCATAATTTACCCTAGACCCTATATAAACCCTACTCCCGGAGAACTGGTTAGTAGGCCTAAAACCGTAATTAATAATGATATCTTAACAAAAGTTAGCACGTCACAGTTTTATAGGACTAATATTGTCAAATTTCGTGAACAAAGTTCCATAATTTACCCTAGGCCCAATATAAACCCTACTCTCGGAAAAGAGTTAAGTACGCCTAAAACCATAACTAATAGTGCTCATTATTTTTGAGGACTAGAAATGACACTGTGAAATTTCGTAAAGATCGGTCGATAATTCACACTAGACCCTATATAAACCCTACTCTCTGAAAACAGTTTAGTACGCCTAAAACCGTAATTAATAATCATAGCATAACAAAATTTAGCACGTCACAGTTTTATAGGACTAGAACTGCCACTGTAAAACTTCATGTAGATCGGACCATAATTTACCCTAGGCCCCATATAAACATGCGCCTAAAACCGTAGCAGATATATTTATTGTGGTAAAATTTCTTCCAACTTAGTTTCATATGGCCAGAAAAAAATTTCCCATACTTGCCAGCCTTCTGAAATTCACTGTAAACGCAAAAACAAATTTCACCGCTGTTTAAAATGTATTGAAATTTATTTTTTAAATACCAGAAATCACTTTGCAGAATTTAAGGATGATTGTTTCATAACTTAGCATAACTCCAATATAAATTCCCCTCCTAAAAATTGTTTAAGTTCGGCATAAACAGTTACGAATCATGCTATTTTACTCAAGCTAGTTAAAATTGCTAAAAAAAAGCATACAACTTTCTGATTGTCGGTCAATAATTTAATATATCGTCAGCTCATTACTGGTTTGACCTACCGACCATTTAAAAAAAAAATGAGTTAGGTATGAGGAATATATTTTTTTAATACCCTCTTTCTAAATCAAAAACCTGTTTCGCGAAAATTTTTATGGTTTCTGAGATATAAAGCATTAATTTTGCTGCATATCAACTGTTTCCAAATTTTTTAAGTACTGTTTTGCTCTACAAGCCATTGTTTGGCGATTGCAGCAAATTCTTCATACAAAAACGTACAAAATAAATTTTACTGTTGCTTTGCTGCATTGCCGTAAGAAAAAATATAGTTAAAGCAAAAGCAAAATAAAATGCCAACAAGAAAATAAATTTGTGAAAAATAGTTTTATAAAATAATGGACCCTACCAAGTGTACGGTTTGCTATGATATGCAAAGTGTTTTTAGCCTACCTAAGGGAAATGCTTCAACATTTTACTACAAACGAAAATTGAATATGTACAATCTTACAGCAACCATTATTATGCCAAATATACCAACTTTTACTTATTGTGCCTTGTGGACGGAAGCTCATAGCGGTCGGAGTGATAACGATATTGCTAGTGCTTAAATTAAAATTTTAAATGAATTAATAAAAGATCATCCACTAATTAAAACTTTGACATTATGGAGCGATTCTTGCGTACCTCAAAATAAAAATCAAATTAACGCAACCGCAATCAAAATGTTCTTTAAACAAAATAATATTGATGCCGTAATACAAAAGTCTTCAGAACCAGAACAATTTTTTAATTCAAGAAGTGGAATATTGTGGAATATTGAAATTCATAGTCCTCTTCATTTACTAAATTTGCTTAAAACAATGCCAAATAATAAAACAAAACTTAAAGTTATGGAAATGCTTCCGGAAAATTTTCGCACATACTCGTTGGAAGCAAATAAAATGGACTTTCGAAAAGTCCCTTTTGCTAAAATTAAAGTACTTCTATACAGTTAAAATAATGATTTATGTATATATTATAAAACTTCTACCAGAGAGGAAAAATATAAAAATGGAATTTTGGTTAAGTCTGCATCAAAAAATTGTTTGAAAACTCCTGAGAATTTGTTGACGCATGTTTTGAAAATATCGAAACCATAATTTATTTCCAGCGATAAAAATAGAGACATAAAAGACTTGCTTATATTTCTTCCACGTGTTGATAAAGCTTATTATAGAAATTTACTCAATATTAAGTTTAAAATTTTCTTTTTACTTTTGCATTATTTAAGTTGTTTAATTTGTGGCTTTTTATGTAACTTTTTATTAGAACTGTTTTTTCTGTTTTTGTAAAGTAAAATCAAATAAAAAAACTATAAAAAAATTCATCTCAACAACAAGTTACTCAATACACAGCAATAAGTATACGTATGCAGCACAAAAAGCCACTTTTTTAATTTTTTTTTAGAAAAGTGGCGTATGCGGCACAAAACAATATTTTTCATTTAAAAAAAATACTATTAAATTCTAACTTTATTCATGAAAGTGCGCAAAAATTTACATTTTTCTTCAAAACATATACCGGAAGCAGTGGTGTATAAAAATATAAATATAAAAAAATTCTATCGGGTACATTTTGAGAAATCTTAATTGTCGTTTTTCTCCACTCCGACTTTTTGGCATATGCGCCAAACCAATTCTGAGCTGACGATATGTCTAAACCGCAACCGGTTTTAACGCTGACGTAAGTTTTTTTTTAAGATTATTAAATAATAAATATATTTCAAATAGATATCTCTCCTGAAATAATTGAACTTTCGGTGGAGGGTATCCAAGATTCGGCACAGCCGAATATAGCACTCTAACATGTTTTCTGCAAATATTTGTGTTGTTGCACAATTTAAAACATATCGCACTTGATCAACATTAGTTTACTAACTCAAAATTTTTATTTTTAAAATTTTTGGAAAAAGTCTACCCGCTGTCATATCGTGATATTTTGCCTACTTATTGTTTAAGAAACGGTTAGTTTTCTTTTTCATATGCTTCAAATACTAAATTAACAAGTGTTTTGCTGATATGGAAGTTTTTTTTTTTCTTTTTTGATTTAATACAGCATTGTTTAAGTTAAAACAGTACTCAGCGGATCTTATAGAGAATTTAATTTTTGGATTTTATTGTCTTTTTTTTAGCGAAGTAAGAAAATTATTGAAGTTACGAATTCCTAAAAATCATAATTAAGTTATTTTAGACAAGAGTTTTTTAATTCTTTCTTATTTAAGATGTGAGTTGTGCTTTTTTAATCAAAACATTTTTGAAAAGCGGTGGGAAACTCGTTGCCACGTAATCTTTTTCCCAATTAAACATAACTAAGTTTTTGTTAACAATTTTCATATTCGTTAAGCTTTTATTGGTTAATAACTAAATGAGTTATGAATAGCTCTGCGATAACAGGTAATCTTTATGTATTTTGCTTCTTAAAAAGCGTTTGTGTATTTTTTTTATAACCTCATTAGAATATTTTTGTGCCTATGGGTGGAACTTATGTTTCCTATTATCGCAAAATTAGCCTTGACTTGTTTACCTTGTAATTATTTAAAACTCGCTTAACGGAGTGCGCTTCGCTACCCTAATTAAAATAAATTAATTGTTAATTTCTCGATGTCGAAAGAACGTTTTTTTTCTCAAAAATACGTTTTAAACAAAACCAAAGCTGTTGGCAATTTTTTTTTGTTTTAAATGTTGTTATGCGAAAGAATACCGCGCCTATTTCTCCCATCCCGAACATTTAGAGAGGTTTTGTATTGATTACCCAACTACAGTGAGCAAAAAAAAAAAAAAAACTTGTACACTTGTGAAACTAAAATTAAAACACAGAGATTAAAGTAAACCATAAGGAAGGAGAAGCACTTAATCTACGAATCCAAGTGCAGACAAATTTACGTCCAAATATGTATTTGGAAGTAATGGACGTAAATCTGTATGGTGAAAGTAAAGGGAAGCACTTAATCCACAAAATATTTTTCGTACTGTTAAGCACGGTGGCGGCAATGTTATGGTTTGGGGGTGTATGCGTGCTATTGGAGTAGGTTACCTTGCGTGTATCGAGGGAATCATGAATAAAATAGATTATTTAAATATCCTGAAAAATAATTTGCCATAATCCGCCCAAAAAATGGGTTTAGGGAATGATTTTGTTTTATGCAAGATAATGATCCAAAGCATTCGGCCGTTATCGTAAGGGAATGGTTGCTTTATAACACAAAAAAAGTTTTGCCTCATCCTCCCCAGAGCACTAATTTTTTTTTTATCGCCAAACGTCAATTTTGTTCACTTTTTGTTTGTTTTGTTTTTTTAATCCGATTGAGCATTTGTGGGCTCATATGAAAACAAAATTAAAGGATTTTATTTATTTATTTATTTATTTCATTGACTGTCCTATGCTACAAGATTAAATCTTATAATTACAGCATAGGATTTTATAAAGCTAAACAGGTTAATTTGTTTATAAGAATTAACTTAAAGAATTCCGGATATGGATTACCACATATCCGGAAAATAATCATTCAAAAACGCTCTCAAAGATATCTGGAGTTCTATTCCCCAAGAAGTTACAAAACATCTAGTCCATTCGATGCCAAGAATACTTCGTGGACACCATACAAAATACTGAAAACCTAAATATTTTAATCTTTTTTAAAGTCACGTTAAGTTTTCTGTCCTGTACAAATTTTTTTTTTGTTTATGAGTCTTAGCATATTTATGTTTTTGTTGTTTTTTTTTTTAACGTTATAATATGGCTTTACTTTAATGTCTATGTTTTCTTTTATTTCAATTTAACAAGTGTACAAGTTTTTTTTTGGCTCACTGTATGTGTACCAAATAAAAAGATATAAATAGTTAAACTTTTACTTTTTACATTTTACATAATTTTTTTTATATCAAAGTAAGATCAACAAAACTTTTTACAATTTAATAAGAGCATAAAAAAATTTCACAATTTTCCATATCCCCCATAGAAATTTATTTCCGAAATTGGGTCTTTGTGTCCATAAAATTTCTTATTACTATGTCTTTATTAGGATTAAATTTGGACCAAAAATATCTTATTGCAACCTAAACAAAATTTTTTTAAAATCGGTCTATATTAAATTAAAGCCGCTGTACAAATATCAATGACGTAGGGTTTCAAATGGTCGAGCCCGACCGAATATAATTTCTTTCTTGTTTTGAGTTTTGCCATTACTTTTGTACCACCGTGTTATGGTTAAATGACAGTGTAAGAGTATGATTATGTTAAGAAATGGATTGTTCCCTGCAAATAATATTGGACCACCTGATCCATTTTGATAAAATGGATGGACTGGTCCTATTATTTGCAGGGTAAAATTGCAAGTGTGCATGTGAGTATATGCCCTGCAAATAATAGGACCAGTCCAAGCACGTGTGTAAAGAGTAGCCCACAAGGGACTAGGACTAGTCCAAAAGTAACCCAAACGTATGGAAAAACATGGTCTATTTAACATAACGATGTCCTAGAGGAGGACCATATAACCCAGCTTTGGACTACTAAGGAGTAGTTTTAAAACTACTCCATGGTATACACAAGATGATTAGTTTTGAAGTCGTTTAAAAACGATAGCACGTCGTTAAAAAACGAAGACATGTCGTCTCACTACAAACACTTTTTAACAATGACATGGTCCATGCTTGCATTACATCGGACAAGTCCATGGAGTAGTCCATTTTATCAAAATGGATCAGGTGGTCCAATATTATTTGCAGGGTGCTCAACAGCATTTTTTTTTAAAAAACTTTGCAAAATGGTTAAAAAACTTGATTTTTTTAAAACGTCACTCAACCAGATTTTTGGAATTTTTTTCCTGAATAGTTTCGGTTGTATTTTTTTTTTTTTTTTGCAAAACAAAAGGATTTTTTCCCTTACAGGACACGAATTAAAATTAAACTCCTAAAATAAAACAAACCAGATCCAAATATTCTCACATCGTTCTTCATATCATCGCAAGGATCATGTACGTTGAATATACAGGAATGATAAAAGAAGTTTTTTCCTATTAAGACTATTTGTTCTTAAGAGAAATCACATTAAATTGACTTCAAGTCAGTAGCCTGATGCTTTTCCTGGTGCGAATTTTTGAAATGTCTTTGTTTTACATATGTTTTAGAAAAAATGAATATATTTTCTTAATTTTTCTTAACTTTATTAATTGACTTACATTTTAATTTACAACAACACTTAATTAGTTTAATGAAAATCAATAACACTAAAATAAAAACTAATATAAGACCTGCTAAATACACCGCCACACAATCGCAACTATTTCTCTGCCAATAGTTTAAATGCTGGGCAGGCGATTTTAAGAACGCTGCTCCCCGATGCCTTAACACATATTCAGTCCAATAAACAGCCTTTTCTAAAGGATCTATAGGTTGATCACGATAACGCAATGACATTTCTTTAGCCTTCTCTGCATATTTCGGATTTTCTATAAGTTCCTTAATGCTGTCCTTTAAGATAGTGTGGTTAATTTCCTGATATTTTATAGAGATGCCAAAACCATCTTGTTTAGCTTTTCTGGCATTAATGTACTGGTCAAAGAATACGGGTATTGCCAACACTGGCTTGCTATGATAAATAGACTCTGTAAGACTCAACAGGCCACCATGTGTTATAAACAGCTTGACACGAGGATGAGCCAAAATATCTGCTTGAGGAAACCATTCGCTGATAAAAACATTCGTTGGTCGATTGTTCATAAGAGCAGGATTTTCAAATTTCCACAGGATTTTAAAGGGCAGGGATGAAAAAGTATCCAGGAATATTTTTCGTATATCAGCAGGAAATTGTTCACTTTTTATATTAGAACCCATAGAGAAATAGATGACATCTTGTGAAGAAGAATTAATAAAATCCAAAATGTCTTTGGAAAGATTCTGAGGCTTATGGTGTATATGAAACCCTCCAACTTCTATCATATTGGTAACATATGATCTAGGAAAACTTAGGCTGAAATGTTGGTTAAGTAGTATCAGGGAAATATTTTGCCTTAATTCTTGAAGGGATCTTCTGGCCTTGGGGAAGTATTCCTTATAAATTCCATCATGCAAAGGTTTTTGTATGAGTTCACGATGCGCTATCATCAGCAAATGATCCCATATATTTTCTAACCGTTCTTTAAAATTCATTCGTTCTGTAAAGCTGCCAGTAAGAAGGGGAGTATAAGCCATAGGTGATATATTGTTCACCAAATCATCTATATAAGGATCAGTGCCGTAAGATGAAACACCTATAATAGGAGCTCGAAAATGTTCAGCAAAGCCCAATAAAGCATCTGTTTGCAGAGTTTCTATAATCACTAAATCAAAATGTTCCTCCGTAGATTTAAGTAAGTTTCGAGTACTTTCATTATTAAGGACATCTGTGACAATGCTCCAGTAGTACCAGGCACAGCTTATTATTTCCAAAAATTTACTTTTTTTTAGAGTTGTATAGCTAGACCAATCTGAAAGAAATAAAAAAAAATTTACAAATTTGAATTTATTTGACTCGATCTATTTATTTTCCACCTCCCACATGTCTCAAAACTTCCGGCACATTAATATCCCTGTAATTCTTTAAAGGAGTGCTTTGTGGAAATGCACTGATTACGGTTAGTTCATGGCCTGCTGCGGCTAAAGTTTTCAGGTACGGCTGTACAAGCAAATACTGTGATGGACCAGGAAATGGAAAAATTGCTAATATTTTGGCACTTTCACTTAAATCATAGCAAAAGATTAATGAAAGAAACAAATTTAAACATTTCATGTTAAAAAAAAGACTTATTTAGTTACGCTGATGACAAAATACTAAACATAATAGTTTGGTTCTAACAATTTAAATATTTCGTAGTTTCAAAATGTTAATCTGATTCAAACTATCAAAGATAATAAAAACAAAATAATTAATGTAATTGAAGCAACGAGCGACGATAATAGAAATGCTTATCAAAATTTTGGCAACTAAATTGATAACATTAACGGATTTATTTTGAAATATGAGAGCTTAATTATCCAAACTAACGTGTTTGGTAGTGGAATACGTCTAAAATGTTGCCTAAAATTTGAGATCTAATATTCCTAATGGATATAACGCATACTGAATCATAAACAGTGACAACTCAAAATTGATCAATATTGTTTATTTTTTCATAAGCCAGTTCAAGAATCAAGTCGACGACCACGAAAAATTCGGTTGCGTCAGTGTCTTCTTCTTTAACATTTGTGGAACTCAATTTGATTAAAAAATTGCAACCATGGTTTTGAAGCCAGTTGTTTGCCTCTCCTGAACATTTTTTAATTTTAAGTTGTAACTGTTTACAAAAGCCTTCATCCAAAAAAAAAATGTTACGACAGACACCCTCTTAAATGAAATATATGTCAATGAAGTTTCTTGAAAATGAAAAACATTTTTATGCCACGCCCCCAAAAATTGCTAACAGGAGCTGAATTACGTGCTAATAGTAGTCAGGGTATCTGGTAATCACCGCCGAAGTATGTGACATTGATTTAATTCTTATGTTGTATGGAAAACAAAAACAAATGTTTGAAAACAAAAACAAATTATTGTTGTTTTTGTTTTGCATGCAAAATATCACTTGACTTCATCTATAATTCTTTACGCGACTTGAGCTTCTCTTTGTTTTGCCTTAAGCAAATGGTCGAATACCTTTTAGGATTATCTCCAGTTGTGCAGCTTAAGGCCTACATTCGTTTTAATTCAGCGTTTTCCATTCTTCATTCTTTTTTCTGTGGGCTATTCAAGCTTTGGAACTTGTTAGCATTTGGGTTTTGATTTTTATTTCAGCTATTTTATTTAGATGCGTTTCCTAAAATGGCAAAACATAATAAAATTTAATATCTTAACAAACATTTTCTTCTTTCTCTTCTATTAAAATTACAAATTTTATATATTGTCGCATGCAGCTTTGTTTGTGTTTTATCTCTTGTATGCAACTAAACAAACAAAACAAAAGATGAAACATAAAAGCTTTTTTTTATTTACTCTTTCAAATGTTTGTTTATGATTGATTTATTTAAAATTTTCTTTAAAAGTTTTGCCTTTATCGTAATAACAACTTTTACGCTCACTTATTGTTCTTGTTTTTTTGTGCTTTAAAATTAATTAAGTATAAACTGCTCATGTTTTGGCTCCATTCTTTTCTCTAAGCTGAGCGATCAAAATAATTAAAATGTTAGAATTATATTATTGTTCAAAAATAGAGAGTGAGAAAGATAACTAGAGAGAGTGAAAAAAATATTTTCGATTAATTAAAAGCTGTACGTGATGGTAGTTGTGTGATAACTTGTTAATGTTTACAGCTAAAGGTATTTATAATATGCATAAGCTGGCTTAAGCTACTGTCAAAAATAAACATAAAGCGTCTCAAAAGCATTTTATAAAACAAAAATTAAATCAAAAAACATTTTATTCCATATGAAAAGTGCGATTTCTTTCGCACTTTGCTTAAGCAAATGTCAGTTTCATAAAATTAACCAAACAAATTTCTTATGCTTTGCTTATACTACGTTATAAACCACTCGTTTCGCTCTCTGAAACTAGATTGCCAAACATGCTGTTAAAACAATTCATTTTTATTTTATTTTGTCATTTTTTTTTTGTTTGTGTTGTTAGTGTGATATTATTTAAAATAGATAAAAAAGTAATTAAAAATCAAAAATATATTATTTACAGGCTGTTCATCGATTTCGAACGTTAACGTTCGCATAAAAAATTACATTTGAAACAAAAACAAATTTGAAAATTTTGTTTTTGTTTTTGTTTTAAAAATATAATTTTCTATGCGAACGAAAATGTATGGCAAAACATGTCGTTTCATTCATGTTTGTGGCGCGAAACAGGTATGGGAGGGCGAAACACGAATATTGCTGTCCGTGTGAACATGGTATTAAGTTGAATATGGTTCGACACATAGGAATCACATGTATTCGCACAATTGATTAAGCTAACTAAAGCATATTATAGTTTGGCCTTAAATGTAGCATTACAAATTTTGATTTTGCTCCAAAAATATTATTTAGTATATGGCATTTTATTTAGCTTTTTTTTTAGCTCTATTTCGAAAATTTGGAGGAATGGTTTTATTAATTCAACTTATTATACCCATACCATGATAGTAACACCTTAGACTCTTGATCCTAGATCCACCTTTAAGTAAATCGAAATACTCGGGAAGGAATTCTGATTCAAATGATGTCCGTCCGGCTGGCTTGCTGTCCATGTTAACCTTATGCGCAAAGTATGCACGTAGGTTCTAATTGGCACAAGGACCAAGCCTTTTGCAAATGGGGCGAATCGGTCCCTAAATTCACATAGCCCCCAAACTAGCTTCTTCCCGGAATAGGGTATATGTGCCAGAACACCATTTAAATATATTGGTTTTTAGATTAAATTTGGTTCAAACTTATTTAATTGCGATTAAAATCATATTTCCAAATTTTATTGGAATCGGTCCATATTTCACTATAGCTTCCATGCAAAAACTACTCCCGAAAATACCTTTAATGCCATAATTTACTTATAAATGTTAGTATTTACAAAAAAATTTACATATTGGCGACAATGGCTTTTACGATATCTACCATGTCATGACAAAATGTTGTGCTGGTGAGTCCAAAATTAACCACAAGTCCCATATAGACCTCCTTCCAAAAATCACTTAAGGCAAACATATTTCATATAGATGAAGATATCTTCAGCACAAAGAACTATAATATGAATGTTAAACTCAATTACATAATTCTCTTCTGGCGGGGGTCGATGATTGCCCTTGGGGAGGCTATACTGAAACAAATTTGTTCTTATATACTGTTGTAAAGGGTGTCATATGGTCGGGCTTAACCGACTATACTTTCTTACATGTTTTTTCAAAAAGAAATTTCGTATAAAAAATGGATAATCTTACCTAACCTTATCTCTTATCTGTTTTGAAAAAAAAAAAAAATATTTAGGAAACCTCTCTGTACATCTGTTGAAAGCACGCTCATTTTCGAAAAACTCAAAAGAAAAGAGCAATGCAGTTGTGAAATTGCCTTTAGTTATCCGACGCACTGTGGCTGAAAATTGAATTTCATCGGCCATTCGATAGCAAACATATTAGAACTAAGGTATCCAAAAAACTAGATTAAAATATTGATAATTGTGGCTGTGGCATGCTGCTAGAAACCAATATTTTATGTTGTTTTAGAAAAAAATTTATTTTTGTAAATTTGATCAGAACTAAATTATGATTTCTCGCAAACCGTTATCAATAATTAGTCGAAATTTTTTTTGTTATATTTGTGGGATAGTAGTCTTTAAGAACTGGTTAATTACATCACTGTATCATTTATACCTGATGTGTTATTATATGTTTCCCCAGGTTCTATATTTCAGTTAAATCCGAATTTTAGACGAGTAGAACTTGTTAGGGTCAAAAGGGGTTAAAGAGATTTTAGTACCATCAGAAAGCTGGTACTATGTACTTGTGCAACTGTTTGGAACTGTCTGTTGAACACTTTTTTCATTTTAATGAAATTACTCGCAACATTTTTTTTTGGTCTTTTTGTTTAAGCTGCTCATATGACTGAAATATAACACAATGGTTTAGGAACGTTTTGTTTTGAAAAACTATTTTGCAGCTTAAGAACGGCTGAACATATTTGAATGAAATTTTACACTGTCATGGCCGGGTAGCTTTTGAGTTGAATTGAAAGAACACGGGTCCATGGAGAGTCGGGAAAGTGACTTGCGGACCTCTAAAATTGGCAACCTCGGAAATTCAAACTTTTAAAAAATTCACCAAAAATATATTTATGGAATTTATGGAATTACAAAAAATATTCTTAAATGTTTAGGTTATCTCCTTTGCCTTTGGAGATATTCGGATAAAACGGATTTTTTGGCTTGATTTTATAACGATTTTTCTAGTTTTTTAATCGGGTGGATTATGTTTTATGTCAAACTGTTATCAATAGTGGGTTCAACACTTTTTATATTGGTAGTAAAGCAGTCTTTAAACAACCTTATGTTGTATTACTGTACCGATTATACCTGTTATATTTTATTTTTTCAGGTTCTATATATTAGTCAAATTGAAGTTCAGAAGAATAGAATTTGTCTTGGTCAAAAGGGGTTAGAGAGATTTTACTAGCTGTAGGAAGGTGAGAGTATCCACTTTAAACCCAAATGCACTTTTGTACCTGTTTGGACCAGCCTATAGAACATTTTTTTAGTTTGTGTAAAATTATTCGCAACATTTCTTTTGCTATTTTTATTTTACCTATTCATATGACTGAAATAAGTGTACTAAGCCAAGTGGTGCTAGGTATTTTATATTATATAATTACCAATACCTGTGGGATTTTAAGCGTATCCTACTTAAGCCCATTTTAGTTTTTTATTTTACCTTATTATGCTACCTAGGAACACAGTATAACGCAAGCAATGTATAAAAGCCAGTGGTATTTGAATAAAATCTTAGTTGTTAAAATATATCTAAGCCATAACAATCTAATTTTTAAATATCTATAAATGGAGAGCTTCAGCTATAAACAATTATCCGAGGAGTATTTTAAAAATAAAAAGGAAGAAGATGTTTTAAGTTACATTGAAGGAACACTCAATTTATATTCCTGCAGCACTGAAATATGATCGGAACTGCAAAATTAAGCAAATTAAACCAAGTCCCGGAAAAATCATTAGATAATACTAATGCATACGAATTTGGATTAAAGCCGCTACATACAAGAATACGAATTATGGAGCACATACTAAAACTCAGTTATGATTTGGGTTTTGTACCTACAGCATGTTCAGGATGAATTTCGCAAATGTGGGTTGAATATAGACCAACCAACACAAGGATCAAGCAATACGAGTAATGGGAATACAGCAAGAAGGCTCTTTTCTGATCCCAAAAAAGCATCTGAAATAACTGGTGTTGATATAAGTTTTATATAAGATTTAAAACAATCATTGATGTACTTGCATGCAATGAACAAATTAATTATAGAAAATTTGGGATTATGCCAAAGAAACAGCACGATATATACAACCAATTATTCATGGAGAAATATGTCTGCAACAATTCATAAAATCCTTTTTCATGGAGAGGATGTCATTAGGAATCATTTAGTACCACTAGGATATCTGTCAGAGGAAGTCCAGGAAAAAAGGAACAAAGATTACAGATTTTATTGGGAGCACAATACCAGAAAAATGTCACGAGATTTTACAAACGAAGATCTGTTTAATATACTGTTGGCTACGACAGATCCGCTCATCTCTAGCATTCGAAGTCAATGGAATGTAGAACATCGGGACTTAGATGAAGAAGCAAAAGGGCTGCTACAGGACAGAGGTAATACAAAACCAAATATAGAATATAGATATAATTAACTTTTATTGTTATTTAAGCAAAAAATATGTTTTTTGTACTTATTGTTATTTAAATAAAAAAGAAAATAAACATTTAAAAATTTGCACTTATTTATTTTTTGTAATTAAAAAAGTATTCTAGTGCAACTGGTTCCAGTTGAACCTGTTGTAGAGTTGATAATGTAGAAACCTATTCACAAAATGATCATAAGTATTTTTACATGCCTTTGCATTTTTTTTAAAGGTATAGTGGTATATACGAGGCGAATGTAAACGCATATAAAGGTAATACGAATACTCATTCGTTCTTACGCTGATAAAAAAAATTTCTCCAGAAATATATAAAAATGTTTATATTTTTCGAAAGAAAACATTATGAGTATGCTTGTAATAGCAATTTTTAGTCAGTTTGACATTTATACTCCCATATGCCCTATTCCAAATCAAATTTTTCAAACAAAAAAAAAGAAAAAAAATTAATTTGCGTAAAAAATTCTAATAATTCAACACACAGATTTTTATACAATTAGAACAGTAATGATTTCTAATATGTCCACTATTTTCTAGAAAATTCTGATCAATATCGAGTGGTAAATTGTATTGCCTTTTTTGAACAAAAAAAAAAAAAAATTTAAAGCCATTTTCCGGGATTGGGAATTTGGGTATTTCTTAATCAAAAATGGGATTGTTTTTCAGTCCACTGTTTTAAGAACTTTTAAATCTACATAACTGCCAAAATTCATTGTGATACCTTTATTTATGTTAGATTTGTAGAATGTCAAACATTAAAATTATTATTTATATAGTGTAAATGAATAAAAGGGCTTTCAGTATGAGTAAAAAATAATAATTTTGGTTTGATATTCTATAAATCTGACATGAACAAAGATATATTAATGAAATTTAGCAGTTATGTAGATTTAAAAGTTCTTAAAACAGTGGGCTGAAAAACATTCCACTCTTTTAATAAAAAATACCATAATTCTCAATCTCAATCATTAGCATTTTCATACTAAATACTTAAAAACATCAAAAGTTCAACTTTGACCTTAAATTTCTCAACAACTACTGAACCGATTTTAACAAAATTAAAACTGTAAAAAAATTCAAGAAGTCTTCTCTTCTGCAAAAAAAAATTGCAAAATTATCTCTATCGGTTCGAAAGTTACAGATTTTTGGCCGATGAAAAACGATTTTCAGCCACTGTGCGACGTAGTTTAGGATTGAAATCCAGCAAAATCGTCTAAGTAGGATTAGAGTTATAAATGCAAATGTGAAACTCCCACCCTAAAAAATTTAAAATTTTGTTACATAAAATATCTTAAATGATGGTTAAGCACAAATATATTCCATATGCCAAGAAATCATATTATATAACCTAAGCCCCCCTCAGTATATTTTTTTTAAATGATAATTTTTTTAAGAAAACAAAATTATTAAAAATTATTAATTCGAGCCCCAGCCACGTCAATAATGAAAGATTATCAATAACAATTTTAATTAATTTTCATGTTGTAAAATTCCTTTCTTCATAAAAATAATTTAATGAAAAATTAAATTTCATGAACTTAAGCCTAATTAAAAATATTAAAAAATTTGGATTAAAAACCATAAATAGTTCAACAAAATAAACACAATACTAATTAATTTTTTTTTTATTTATTTATATCTTTTTTATTGAAAAACACAAACTTAAGGAATTCAGAATTTAAAAAAAAAAGTTATAATTCAAAAAATATTTTAAGTCGCAAATATAAGCGGACTAAACTTAAGCACCCCCAACTTAAGGTACAAAAAAAAAAAACTATTGAAATCAATATTTCGTTGCGAATTCTTTATTCTGGATGACACACGCACATTTTTTAGACATAGAGGATATTAAATTATTAATTATTTCAGGTGATATTGCTTCCCAGGCTATTTTTGCGGCTTCAAATAAATTTTCTTTCGTTTTGCAATTTTCTCGGTTGATTTTTAAGTTAACGATCTCCCTCAAGTTCTCGATTGGGTTATGATCAAGTGAATTTATCAGGACATTAATTAAGTGCAAAATATTCGATCAACAAATAAATTATTTCTAGGCTAATAAAAAAAGTTTTTGCGGACTGGTCGCACATCTCTTACTCATTCTGGAGGAAGGCCACGTTAAACTTCGCGACATGAAGACTCCTTATCTTAAAAAAATTATCTTTTAAAAAAATATACTGAGGGGGTGCCTAGGTTTTGTCCGATACTATACATACATACATATCCATAATCGAACTATTATTAAATAAAAATAGTGGTTACGTGTGGGTCGTCAAATATTTGTTAAGTGTGACCAAACGAAGTAAGTCTACTTTAAATACTGTCAAAGTAAATCGCTTTTTTCAGGCTGTCAAAGGTAGACATTTTTTATAAATGTGTAGTTTATTTAAAAAAGTATTCTTTACGCTAATAAATTTTCTAAGATTCTTAATTAAATATATTTAAAGTGTGTTTGATTATTCAGTCGCGTGTTGTTCATCATTGACAAGTTTAAATTAAACTATTATATCGTTAAAGTTATTAAGTAATTTCTGAATCAAATAAATTATTTGTATTAACTGCAAACAATAACATGAAAATGACAGTGTTATATTGTAAAAAACTATTTTTTGTATGTGTTTAATTTAACAAAATATCTAAACAAATAATACATGCTTTGAATATTTTGTTTTACTTGCCGCATCTTAATTTTATTAACCTCTTAATGGCTGTAAATTGGAAAAAAAATTTAAATATGATTTCATCTAAAATATTTAATAGCATGTGTCTGAGTGAAGGTGCACGCTACACCTGAAATAATGTTCATTGATGTTCATAACAATGTGTGTAATATCTGAGTACAAGTCGAAATTTTATTTGTTTTAAAAAGAAATTTTTAAAGTGATTACGAAAATTTACGAAAACTTTTGTTATTTTAACAACTTTTAATTAATAAAACTACGAAAACTACGAAAAATTAATTAATTTCATTTAAAAAATTTGTGATATTAGTTAAAAAAATCTGCTGGAATTCTGTTGATACAAGTGAAGGTTTAATTAACTTGATTACATTTTTAATTAAGACTGATTTTATTTTTGATTTATGATTTATGGTTTAACTCTGCACGAATACTCTTCCTCGAATCGACGAAGCTCATTTACATTTTATCATAAAACCTTTTTGTATGTATTCAAATTACGCTATTTTTTCAACAATGTTAGCTGATGCCGTAAGCTTGTAGTGACTGGACGTATGCTGGATCCTCATTTCTTTTAAGCTAAAATTCAGAGGTGTGTACTCGTCGCAACGAGGAAGAGTAACCTTGTGTCTATTTTTTATTTGGAATTTTTAATATTAATTTTGTCAACAGCTACGTCATATACCACAACATGTTCCATAAAGATCGATAACCCAAAAACCGACGACAGTATCTGAAAATCTTCATTAATTTATCGTGGCTTCCTTTTTAAGAGGCAGATTCGAGACACTTCTCTTGCAGGCCTTTATTAAGGAAAAAATTCAAAATAAAATACCTAATCGGAAAGAATCCGTTGAAAATGTTGTCAAAGACCAAAAGAGCTTATAATTTGTCGTCTCTGTCCCTATAGCAAACTCAGAATGCCGAAAAGTACATGTTATATATGACAGAAAAGCATCTGTTGTGAACATAAAATTGAACGTTGTGTCTCATGCGTAAAATATGGCTAATAACTAAATATTTTTTTCTTTTGTTTTTTTTGACTGATTATTTTTGAAGGCTGAAAAAGAAAAAAGTAATTTATTTTTTACCTTTTCAGTTTTTGTTGTTTTAAAAAGTTAATTAATTTGAAAAACAAAACAAAAAAAAAGCAGTTTAAATTTGTATCGAATTTTAGAGAGAAAAAGAATTTTTATTTTTATACCCACACCACAATAGTGGAGAGGGTATTATGCATTTGTGGTGATGTGTGTTACGCCTTAAAATATTGGTCCTAGATCCAGAATCACTTTCTGAGTCGAACTAACGATGTCCGTCCGGCAGGCTGGCTGGCTACCTGTCCATGTAACTTTGTGCGCAAAGTACAGGTCGCAATTTTGGAGATAATTTGATAAAATTTAGGAAATAGGTTCTGATTGGCACAAGGACCAAACCTATTGAAAATGGGCCAAATCGTAGGACCACGAGGGAAGATAGGGGGCAATTTCTTCCTCTCAGAAACTATCAAACTGATTTTAATGAAATTTAGAACATACATAGAACAATATCGTTATGGACACAAAAGGGATGCATTTTTTAAAAAAATAGGACCACGAGGGGAGATAGGGCCAATTTCTGCCTTTCAGACCGATTTTAATGAAATTCAAAACATAGATAGATCCATATCTATATGGACACATAAGCTATATAGTTTTCCAAAAATAGGATCACAAGGGGAGGTAGGGGGCAATTTCTGCCTCTCACAAACTTTTAAACCGATTTTAATGACTTTTATAAACATAGATAAATCCATATTTATATGGACATATAAGCATGATGTGTTTTTTAACGCTGTGGTGTAGGGTATCATATGGTCGGGCTTGACCGACTATTCTTTCTTACTTGTTTATATATAATTTTTTTTTTTTTTTTAATAAAACGCTTAAATAAAACAGATTTTTGTTAATTTTTTACTTTAAAAATCGTTCGGCTAGAATTTAATTTTGAAAAAGTTCGTCGATGCGATGAAGATTAACCTTAATGTACTTAAATGAAGAGTAACCTTTCAGGGTAAATTGAAAAACAAAAATTGGCGAGAAATTTTTCTGTGTAGTGAAGAATTTTGTGTTATTTAATAATAGAAAATTTTTTTTTATTTTAAATCTTGTTTTGCAAACTAGTTTACAGTGTTCTAGAATCTGTGCATACCCAACCTTTTTCTAATTTATAACAATTGTGTGTTTTGTATTTGAATTGATAAGGAGGCACTATGACTGACAATTTAATTAAATTGTATTTGTTCTCCAGCAAACTGGGAACGAAAGTGAAGGTTATTAACCTTTAAAGTGTGATTATGACTTAACGGGCTAATCTAATCTTTTTGAAGAAAGAAACAAAATTTAAGTGCAATATAAATGTTTTTTTTTATGTGTTTAAATGAGTTAGAAATATTTATTAACTTCTTTTTTTAAATCTTCAATGAAAAAAGTTTAGATTTTTAAATGGTTGTATTTAAAGTCTTCCCATAAACATTTTAACATAATGAAGCAGTTTAGGATAAAAAAAAACCAGCGGTAGAGTAGCAAAAGCGAGGGAATGTGCTTTAGCAAATTACAGTTTCATTAAACTTAGCAAAAAGTTTCCTTTAGTTCAATATGGTTTGCATCATATAATTTACATGTATTCCCTCATTAGCTTAAGCCAACTTAAGCACATTGTGGTTGGGCCTTTAGAATTAAGTTAATATAATTGACTGCCCGTCTATTCCAGAGATAATTATTGCGCCATATATTGCAGTTAATGTCAAAATTATGTTATCTTTAATGTAGACAGCAATTTTTTATACATATTTATTGGCTGCAATTTATGTTGCAATAATTTTATGTCCATTTTCGTTGACATTTGAAGCACAGCCGCGAATAACGTTGTAAAAGCCACTTTTTGCAAAAACTGTTTTTTTGTTGCAGATAACCGTTAACATTACTCTCGTACACTGTTTAAACCTCAAATCACCCAAAATTATGCACAATAAAGCCTTTAAAAAGGACTTACAAAGAGTCAGCTAGTGGAAGAACGTTGTAAGTTACTTAAAAATGATACAAACTAAATGGTTTTAAACGTGGAATAATGTTTTAAAAGCCACCAGTCATGATGCTTTGCGTAGTGGAAGAACGCTTTAAATGGCATTGTGATTTTGGATATGAAACGTTTTTCCACTAAAAAAGAGTTATAAACTGTTAATTTGCATGTAATTTAAATTTTAAATTTGTTGATATTTTGCATAAAAATTTTTATTATCATTATTTATAATAATCTAAAAAAAAATAAAAAGTTAATAATCTTGCCCGTTAAAAACGTTTTTTTGCTCTCCTGAAAAATAATTATTTTGTAACTTAAAACGTTATTCGCGGCTGGCCTTCAATTACTGGTAACATAAAACATTAAATTTGGCTGTCAATGGAGAAAAAAGAAGCAAATTGTGTTAGGAAGAAATTAAATTTGTGAAATGGTAGCAAATTATAACTGAAGTAAAAGAATTGAATTAAAGAATTTAATAAGCACTAAAATAAAATTACAAAAATAGTTTTTATTAATATATTCTTTTTTTCGATCTTTATTATTAAAATTCATATTAACTTGTTTTAATTTGAGTTCTTTTTATACCCTCCACCATAATTAGTTGTGAAGAGGGTATATCAAATTTGTCATTCCGTGTGAAACTTTTTTATTATTCATCTCAGACCCTATAAAGTATATATATTCTGGGTCCTTGAGTAATTTTAAGTCGATTTAGCCATGTCCGTCTGTCTGTCCGTCTGTCCGTCTGTTGAAAACACGCTCTCTTTCGAAAACCTCAAAAGAAATAAACAAACTTGGCGTCAAATTGCTTGTAGTTATCCTAAGCAGTTTGGGATTGAAATCCAGCAAAATCGGTTCAATAGGATCTGAGCTATGAATCCAAATGTGGACCCACCACCTAAAAAAATTTATAATTTTGTTACAAAAACTAACATAAATGGTGCAAAAATGCACAGAATGATACAAGATTTCGCAACAGTTCGTTTTATTTAACTGGAAATCACGCTGTAAAATTTCTTGGAGATCCGTCTATGATTTACCCTAGGCCCCATATAAGCACTACTCCCGGAAAACGGTATAGTAAGCCTAAAACCCTAACTAACAATGCAATCATAACAAATTTTGGCACGTCACAGTTAAATGAGACTTGAAATAAAACTTTTAAGTTTCGTGAAGATCGGTCCATAATTTACCATAGGCCCCATATAAAACCTACTTCCGGAAAACAGTTTAGTACGCCTAAATCCGTAAAAAATAATTCTATCGTAACAAAATTTGGTACATCACAGTTTCATTGAACACGAAATAAGACTTTAAAATTTTGTGAAGAACGGTCCATCATTTATCATAGGCCCCATATAAAACCTACTTACGGAAAACAGTTTAGTACGCCTTAATCCGTAACAAATAATGCTATCATAACAAAATTTTGTACATCACAGTTTTATTGAACGAGAAATAAGACCTTAAAATTTTGTGAAGAACGGTCCATCATTTACCATAGGCCCCATATAAACCTTACTCCCGGAAAACAGCTTAGTACGCCTAAATCCGTAAAAAATAATGCTATCATAACAAAATTTCGAACATAAAAGTTTTACAGAACTAGAAATAAGACTGTGAAATTTCGTGAAGATCAGTTCATAATTCACCCTAGGCCCCATATAAACCTTACTCCCGAAAAACTGCTTAGTACGCCTAAAAACGTAAAAAATAACGCTATCATAACAAAATTTGATACATCACAGTTTTATAGAACTAGAAATGACACTGTGAAATTTGGTGAAGATCGGTGCATAGCTTACCATAGGCCTCATATAAAGCCCACTCTGGTAAAATAATTAAATACGCGGTAAACTTTCTTCCAGTTTAGCTTCATATGGTCAGAAAAAATGTTATGCAATTTTGTGATATACGGTCCATAATTTTCCTTATATTCCATTTTAGCAGCCTTTTGAAATTTACTGCAAACGCTTAAACTAATTGCACCGCTGTATTGAAATTTATGTTTTTTAATGCCAGAATTTGGGATGATTGGTTCATAGCTTACCATGGCTTTTATATAATTTGTTCCTTTGAAAATCATTTATATTCTACTCAAACTTTTTAAAATTGATTCTGATTGTCGATCAATAATTGTATATAGGTCTAAACCGCAACAAATTTTAATGCAGATGTCTGTGTTTACAAAGATTATAATAATAAATAGACATCATACAGATATTACTCCTAAAACATTCGAAGTGTCGGTGGAGGGTATCAAAGATTCGGCACAGCCGAATATAGCAATCTAACTTGTTTTTTATAAAAATATTAAAAACTTTTACAAAAAAAAAAAAAAAAAAAAATAATAAAATTAATATTTTTATATAAAAAAGACCTCAACCTTAAACTAGTTAATATGCATTTATTTAAGACGAATAAGAAGGAATTTATAATAATAAAAATAATTTTTGCAAGAAAGCGCCAGTTTTATATTGCACCTTCTTCCTTGTTTTTTTCAAATAATGAGTTAACAAACATAAATACGTTTTCCCATGCCTTTAACACAAGCTGAGCAATAAGAAATATTGCTCTGTTATTCTGCCGACGTTATTGCCAACTTGCTGAGATATTTATCTTCAGTGTAGACCTAGAGTAATAGATTTTAATTGTGTATACAGTGAAACCTCCCATAAGCGGACACTCTCCGTAGCGTTGAGTTTGCCCGGTTATTAGAGATAACCTTTTAAGGCTAGATCACACTATTTACCAACCAAGTCTTACCTTTTCCATTATACTTTGTGCGATAGAAATCTAATGAGTTTTGTTGGGACTGTCAAAAAATATTATGTAACATTACAGTTTGTGTTCACACCATCACACAAAGTACAAACATTCACACAGGAAATAAAATGCAACCCTGATCCAATGAAAAGTATAATTGTATAGAAATTATTCAAGAAACGATGAAGTCGTATGGGATTTCAAACTTTTTTCATAATATTCATTTCATTTTCATCACACATGCAGTCACACTATCAGACTTTTACATATTAATTGTGTTTTTGACATGTATTAATACAAAGTATAATAGTGTAAACTAGCCTTTATGAATGATTTATTGTTATATTTTTTTATAATGATACATTTCATTAAAGCAATTGCGGTTGAAAAATTTATTTAAAGAAGACTTTAAATTAGATCGGTTTAATTTTAGCTGTAGAGATTCAAAATGACTTCCATTGCTTTTTCGTCGTGTTGAAATTTCTTCTTTGCCGAAATTCTTCAAATGGGCAATTTGTTGTAGTTCTTCATCAGGAGATTTAATGGAATCATGTATTTTTACATGTACAAATTTTATCTACAGAGTCTTCAGATTGACTTATCTCCACTATTATTATATTTTATCTTTAGTGAAGACGCTTTCAGTTGAAACTTCGAATCCAACTACTGGGGGGTTACTATGTAGCTCGATTCGAAAGTATGAACAGCTCGAACATGTAACAGTTTCGGATCCAGCGAAAAGTGCTGCCACTAATTGAAATAATCTTGGCACTACTTTCGAATATATTATTCAACATTGGCAGCATTTATTACGCAAAATGTCAAAACAATGAAAATAAAAAAAACTAAAGGCGACCGTACACGACATGTTTTTGTCATCTGACATGTCAAATTTCCCACTGCAAAATACATACATGTCGTGTGTTACCTTTTAAACTTTTGCTTCTGTAGAAGTCAGATGCAAAGTCATCTGACAAAATTTCAATTAGAGCGTGCTCTATTTTCTTCTGACAAACCATCTGACATCAGAAATCTATGCCGCGAAGAAACCGGCAGCGGCGTCCACTATTGACGGAATCATTAGCCGACTGAAGTTAATATTTTACAATACTGAAATATATATAATCATCGCATCATTGAATAGAATTTATGTAATTATATATGTAAAAACCGTTTCATTATAATATCCTAAATTGGTATCTTTGAATTAAAAGCAAAATATGTTAAGATGGCTAAATTATTTAACGGCGTAAATACAAACTTTCGTGGCGGCATTTTTATTTTGGTTTTTGTAACAACTATGGGGAAAAAACAGAGACAATGTCAGAAGCAAATTACATGTACGTTTGTGACCGAATATTATAAACCTTCTGTAAAACAGCCATTTTGACAGACATGCACAATTACATGTGGCTTGAAAAGTTGACAAGTCAGATGTAAAAAACATGTCGTCTACATGCACCTTAACAAGAAATATTTCTGCTTTGGATGGAAAATGAAGACGAGCGATTGGAACGTAAAATTCTACGTGATGGTGTAGATTTTATGCAGTTGACGGATGTAATGAAAGTAACAATTTATTAAGTATGTTGTATGTTACTTAATATTTTTATTTGTAGGTTTGTGCGAAATTTCCGGCTTAACAAGGAAACTTTTAAATATGTGTTGGGAAGCATTAGTGCGCAGCTGCCAACAACAGTGAGATCGACTGCTGTTACACTCGATTTACATGATGAATTTTATGACGTCCAATTTTGGACGTCATTTTTTTGTTTGGTAGCAAGCGGTGTAGAGAAGAAAGAGGGGTAGAAAAATAGACATGATTTCTGTTTTCTCATCCTCTTTCTTCTCTACAACGCTTGCTACCAAACAAAAAATGACGTCTAAAATTGGACGTCATAAAATTCATCATGTAAATTGAGTGTAAAACCATCAATCAAATGAGGTGCTACACTTAAGTTTCTTGGACAAGGTGGTTACCAACACCAAATCGGTCAAGACCGGTTATGCTCTGTCATAAAGTTGAGCATAATTTCAAATTGCCTTTGCTTTGTATTAATATTTTGCGTAGCATTTTCCCTATTGAAAAAGACTTGTATTAATTTTTTTTTATTAATATACATACATTTAACAAATACTTACATTTTCAGCGTTTGGTGTCGATATTTTGATTTTTTTAAGTTTTTTTATATTTCATCCGTTAGCTCAAAATCAAACGAGTACAAATGCCAACTTTCAAGCGACTTTGACATCTACATTCGAAGTACATAGTGATGCACATCCGAAAGTAGAGTAAGAGTATCCGATAATCGGATACGACAACCCGAAAGTAGCAAATTTATTTACGAATTTGAGTTAGTTGGTAGGAAAAATCCGTATCCGTAATTTTTAACTATCGAATCGAGTTACATAGTAACCCCCCTGAATGTTTTTAATTCCGAAACCAATTCCAACTCCCACTTCTACTGTAGCCTTGATGCTTAATGCATATGAGCCTGGTCCTTATTTGACTTTTAACTCTTTTTTGTAATTCAGATTCTTTTAAATGGTTTTATATAACAAGAAAATTATTCTTTTAAAATTTCAATCGATATTTTAGTTTCTAAAGTTTACAACTGGCTGATAAGAATTCAGCTTTCCGAAAGCCATTTTGTGGCTCTAAAGCAGAGGTCATCATAAAGAGAGACAGTTAAAATGTGTATGTAGTGGTGAGTGCAAAGAGAGGAAAATAAATTTACTCGTTTAAGACATTTACTATGTGTTTTGTCCTTGTTTTTTTTTTAAGATTATGGCTTTTTACAATTGTTTCGTTAACCTTCGTGTTGTGTCTGTGTGAAATTCACGAAAAGTGCTCGGCCCCCGGGAGCATAGCGTGATGATCGTTGCTCTTAAGCTGAAAACGCGAGCTTAACACGCAAATTTTTTTTAATTAACAGCAAATGCTTTGCCATCCTCAACACATGAGTTCGAACACATGTACATTTGTACATACATATGTTCATTTGTGTTAACCGGGGAATCACCACTTTCATTAGCACTAACACCAATATGAATCAGAGTTGCAAAAAGAAAAACTACTAATAAAATTTAACTCTTACTGAACAACCTAAACAAAAGCGGCAAGCGTTTTTTTAAACATGAAAATTTTATTTTAATACAATTTCAATAAAACAAACCGACATAGCGATCTGTCAAATAAGATTTGTCAGCCGGGTGGTTTCTAATTCGCATTATAATGGTTTGTTTCGTATAAATTGTATGCAAATGAAAAGTTTTGACATACAAAAAACGCTTCCGCTCTTATTTAGGTAGCTCAGTTTGGGGTGTATTTCAATTTTAAATTTACTGCCTGCATCCGGTCATGAGAGTGTTCGGCTATAGGATTATAAAGGTTGGTCCAACCAAAACGCACGATGTTAATTGTAAATAAAACAAAAAGTTTTAAGAGAATTATATAAATATTTGTTTTTATGATAGAAGTATCTATGACAGTGTGAGAAAAATATAGGGCAAATGCTCCCCACGGCTTTGGTGGCATACCGATGGTCCATATTTTGAATGATTCTGAGACATAATTAAGGTTCAATGATGTTATTTTGCCGAATCATCTCATCCTTTAGCTCTTGAATTGTTTTCGGCTTATTGACGTACATTTCATCTTTTAAATATCCCCAAAGAAAGAAGTGCAACAGTGTCAAACCACATGGTTCGAATAATTCAACTAATTGTTTTTGTTCGTTCGATAAAACGATTAAATCTAAAAAATTATTCGATTAATCGATGAGAATAACGAATAAAAAAATTATTTTAACAAAAAAATTACTATGGAAAATCTTCCATTCCATCCGCTATTACGTCTTCTTTTTTTGATGCATAAGATTTTTCATCTAAACTCCACATCGTTGTATTACTTTAAGGCATCGTAAAACCCTTAATTGCTTAATAATCCGATATTACTCTGGATTTTCGAAAGGCGTTGGAAGACCTACCATCTTCAGCCAAACTTCTGTCTACAATTTCTATCGACAGCCGCCGTCTTAATGTATTTTTCCATTGGACCAAGTTCGGCATTTCTTGATGTCGTTGGATTATCTTCCACTACATCGTTTTAAATGGTAGTATTGTGGCACTTACAAATTGTAAAGATATACATTAGAGTGGGTAAATTTTTTTGCCCACCAAGCGTATAGCAAAATCGTAATCTACACATAATTCTAAGAACTTTTCCTGAAGAAACCATGGTTCTAAAATCAAAATCGAGCTTCCGGTTTTTGACTTGAAAGTTTGGTGCTCAGAAAATTTGGAAAAAATAATACTTTTTTGGATATATTTATTGCAATTGGTGAATAGTTGGCCTGTATTTTTGAAAAAGGGCTTGTTTAAAAGAAAATTCTCTCAGCTTTCTATATCTGTTCTCATTTTTAGAAAATTCTGTACATAAATAATTGGTTAGGAGACTTTTGTCAAAATGTTCATAGTCAAGCTGGTAAAATAAAAAAAATTTATTTTATTTTTTATTAAAACCCAATTTTCTATTTCAAAAATTCACTACCTTTTTAAAAAAGAAACTAAATGAAAAAAAAAAAAATTCAATTACCCAATAAAAATTTTTCTCATTTTGCGAAGCACTAAGGTACATTTAAAAAAATAAGGGCAAAGTTATGCGCTACGGAATAAGACATACAGAAATACAGTAAAGTAAGTGATAAAACTCTCAAAAACTTTAAAGAAAAATAACATTTCAAGTGCAACGGTTTGTAAGGGAGAATTTATGTGTCAAAAATGTATTGCTTCAAAGTGGGAACACGCCGTATAAAATGCATGTCTTCCGTTAGCGCAATGGTAAGCTAAACTTTTATGTTTCTCCCTTACAAACCTGCTTTGTTCGAAGCTCCATTTTTTTTTTTTTGGGTAACAACTTCAATAAACATGTCTTTAAAAGAAAAAATACTGGCCAAACCGGAAATTAAACCATTACATTCTTAATACGAGTTTTTGTACATTTTTAAATATTGTTGGCTATACTTGAAAACGCGTCGAAAAAGTGAAAATTTTTATTAAAAAAATTATTTTTGTTTACCATACATTTCTAAAATGGAATAAACGTGAGAATTTTAACGGTAAATTGTGTGATACAACGATAGAATTACAAACTTTTCAGTTTCTCATTACCTATTTATTTTCTGTTTTTAAATTATGGCCCTTATTATGTAAATCGCAACGCAACGCCAAAGAATTACATTGAAAAGAAAACAAAATCATAAATATTTTGTAATTTTGTTGTTGCGTTCAACAAAAATTCATGTACCGTTTTAAAATTTCTGAAATATAGTTAGACAATTCTGAAATACAATACAAAAGAAACATAGGCCCTAATTATGTAATTCGTAACGTAACGTCAAAGAATTTCTGTAGAAAGCAACAACAAAATTACAAATTTGCGAATTACATATGTTTCTTACTACACCATTTCGAATTGTGTTTCAGAATTTTCTAACTATATTTCAGAAAGTTCCAATTTAACTTCAAAAATTTCCAATTGTAACTTCTGAAAGTGTCCAATTGTATTTCAGAAATTTATGTTTTTATAACTAATACAAATTTCCAAATTAGAAATGGACGATAGCATTTTGTCTGAGCCGCCATTTAGCATCTACCGTTTACTGATCTTGGGTAACCGCAACATATTCAGGGAACTGAGCGATTTGTACAATTGCTTACCAATGTTTCCCACGTGCCATAGAATGTAACCGCGATGATATTTTGGCAGTTACTATTAAAAGCCGCAACAGAATACCACGAATGGATGGCAAAAAAGATATTGTATGTAAATTGCAGCTATAGGCCGAAACTTTATTTATTTACCCCCGGCTTTTTTTTTTTTTATTTTAATCGGTTCCTTTTTTTTTTGTTGTGAATTTTCAAAAAAAAATTGCGTTTTAATAAAAAATAGAATAAAAATAAAAAAAATTTTTTTTAATTTTTTTATTTTCAGTTTTTTCTTAAATTTTATAAGTGCTTTTTTCACCTATTTTTTTTTAAATCTTTTTTGCTCTCTTATCTCCACTTAAGATGTTTTGTCAAAATGCCGCAGAATTGTTTTATTTTATTCAACTTTGAATTAAAATTTAGTTAGATTATTTTATTTAACTTTTGTGTATCAAAATTGTAACAGTTTTAGGCTTCTTATCAGCTTGACTATGATTATTTTGGCAAAAGTCTCCTAACCAATTATTTATGTACAGAATTTTCTAAAAATGAGCACAGATATAGAAAGTTGAGAGAATTTTCTTTTAAACAAGCCCTCTTTATGCGATACGGACAACTATTCCCCAATTGCAATAAATATTTCCAAAAAAGTATTATTTTTTCCAGATTTTCTGAGCAACAAACTTTCAAGTCAAAAACCGGAAGCTCGATTTTGATTTTAGAACCATGGTTTCTTTAGGAAAAGTTCTTAGAATTATGTGTAGATTACGATTTTGCTATACGCTTTGTCACTTTTTTTGGGCCCGAACAAATTGACCCACTCTAATATACATATATAATTTAAAAAAAATTGTATTATAGTACAATAACAACAATTTTTACTTTCAATATATGATTTATATAAATCAATTCTTTATTTTTAAGCTTTTCGTTTATTTCTAAATTTTTCACCCGAAATTGAAAGATTCCCTTTCTTCAAAATTTTTTAACGTTTGACTTAAAAACAAAACAGCTGATACAATTGAGAAGATGAGATACAAAACTCGTTCGTTGCAAAATTAAAAATACGAGATGGCAAAGGATTCTTACAGTTCTTTTGGCGCTTTATTAGACGAAATATTCTGATTGCATGTCCGTGCTAAAAACATGGAAGAGGACATGCATTGATACAATTATATCATTTCATTTCGTATTTTAAATTTTGTAACGAACGAGTTTTGCAACTCACCTACTCAAATGTTTGATAAGATTTGTTAAATAAAAACATAAAATACATTTTTGATATACAATGAGTGCAAAAATTAAGATTAATATTTTTTAACTTTCCTACATTTTGTATAAAATCACTAAAACGTTATGAGAATTAATCAAATTGTAAGCTTTTATTTAATTTATTTTTTAATAAAAAATGGTTGTTCGATTAATGGACAATATTTAATCGATTTATTCGTTATTCGAAAATCGGCGTTTTGAACTTATTCGAACAAGAGTTTGGTTTTGTTTGATCGATTATTCGAATTATTCTTAATCGGTTGACAACTCTACTACAGACCCGGTTCTCCCGATTGTTGACACATTTGGGCGATTATGCTGGCCAAAAAAAATCACGAAATGCACAAAATGCATTTTAATTTGAACGCCCATTTTCGTAAAAGGCTTTTTTTTTTAACACTCTGATCAATTGTGTACCTATCCATGGTTGAATTTGCCAAACACTGAAAAAAAAATGTCAAATTAAGTTGGGCAAAAACTTGATGTTAAGTGTGACTCACAATTAACATCATGCTTTATGGTTAAACCTTGCTTTATTTTGTATGGAAAAACTAATTAACAGCTTGGATCAATAAAAATATGGCCGGTTGTGGGTGATGTCCGGCTATGGAAGGTGTCCCTTACAGGAGGTTTCACTTGAAATGGTTTTTGATTGCATATTTTTAAACATATTATTTTTTTGCATATTAAAACCTGCCCGCTTATCACTTTCAGTAACAGTAGGGTATTTAATTCAAAACTTACGTGCACATTTGCAAATTCCGGATTTACATGCAATTTAAGAAAAATACAAAGCAATTAATTGTTATTTGTTTAAATTTTGTTGTTTTGGCAGACCAAAAAATTTACGGGAGCTCAGTTATAAACTTAAGATCGCATTGATAACATCTCTTAAAATACAAAACGGAAGTAAAAACTATTTGCAAATAAATAAATTCATTCGAATAAAATAGCAAATATGAAACTTTCTATAACAACATTAAATTTTAGTTTTATATTTGCAACATTATTAACCTTAAAAAAAGCTGAAAGTGCTAAAATATTGGCAATATTTCCGTTTCCCGGTCCTTCCCAATACATATTAGTGCAACCGTATTTGAAGGCTTTAGTCAACAAAGGACATGAGTTGATAGTGATCAATGCATTTCCACAGAAGCAGCCACTAAAAAATTATCGAGATGTACCAGTGACGGAGGTGCATGAAAATTATGCAGGTAAATATTTAGTTAAAGTGTTTGGGTATTTGTGTTTCTTCTTTCTTAATAATTTAGATTTAGTTTATACAATTTTCATGTTGTAAAACTCCTTTCTTCATAAAAATAATTTAATAAAAATTAAATTTCATGAGCTTAAGCCTAATTAAAAATATTAAAAATTTGGATTAAAAACCATAAATAGTTCAACAAAATAACCACAATACTAATTATTTTCTAATTTTCTGAAAATTTTTTTCTAAAATAAACCAAGAGGATTTTAAAAAATTTTGTATAAATAGCAAATTTTTTAAATTTCTTTCTTTATATGGCAAAATTTAAAAAAAAAATTTTTTATAAAAAGCCATTTTAAAAGAAACAAATTTATATATAAACTTTTTTCTTTTAAACTTTATATATAAAATTTTTTCTTTTTTAACTTTTTAAACTTTATATGTGGCAGTTTCAGTAAAAACGGACCTTTGGGCAAAAATAAGTTTTGGAGAAAAACGATTTTGAAGTTAACAAGTTAAGTTTTTCATATCAAAGGTGTATTTTAAAGCTTTCTTATGACAAAACTAAGGCAGTTAGAAAACTGCGGTAAGCGGCATTAGAAAGAGCGTTTGTCTATTTTAAGTATTAACAAAAAAAAATTAAAAATTTATTTTTTCATCCATAGGTCCCTTTTAACGGAAACTGACACATATATAAAATTTTTTCTTTTTAATGGCTAATTTTAAAAATATATTTTTGGAAAATGTTTTATAAAAGAAGTTGTTCTATAATCGAAAGTTTTTTTGAGAACTCTATACAAAACACAATTTTCGATAAATATTTATATAAATAAATTTTTTTGAATTTTTTTTTTTATAAAATAAATTTTCGTTAAGGTTCTTCTTACTAAGAACTTTTACGAAAATGAGATTTTAAGGCCAACTTTATACGATGTATTTATACACATGTCTTCTTTTCATTATCTTTAAAACATCCCAGCGGTGACTAGAATGAGTAAAGAGGCCTAATAGAAGGCCTTATTTAGCAGTCACAAGCAGTCAGAAGCCCTTTTCGCCGCATTCCATACTTATTTATTTTTTACACAGGTTGTCATTGGGCGCAAAGCCTTCCACACTTCCTTTAAAAACAACATCGATCCCTTCCCAAAGAAGGGAGTAAGGAAGGTCACTAAAAATAAAAACTAAATAAAACTCAACACCTTCCTTTCTCCCTTCTCAAAGAAGGGAGTAGCGAATGTGTACAGAATATTTCAGAAGGTATTTTAAAAAGAAGGCATACTTCTGAAGGCAGGATATCATGCGAAGCGAATCTTTTAGAAAGGTGTATAGAGGCCTTCAAAAAGGCCTGCCACTTGCGGCCTTTCAATATTTACCGCTGGGATGCTACCAAAAATCTTTTTCATTTTCACGATGTCTTACCAGACATGTCTGTTTTCATGCCTAATTGTCTAATACATATACATAAATATAAAAAAACATGAAAACTCGTTTCGTGTCTGAATCCAAAACTTATGGCCCGTAATTTTGAATGGTTTCTGAAATATAAAGCATTAATTTTGCTCCATTTGAACTATTGTAAAGCATATTAACACAGCGTTTACATTTGACAGTACTGGAAAGACAGTAAGAAAATACATATTATCGGGTGATTTTTTAAGAGCTATAGGAAAGTTGAAATCTTCATTTGAACCGATAGTACGGTCCATATAATTTAATGTTTGAAGATTATTTCATGCAAATGTTTACCGTGACTGCGCCTCAAATGGTCCATCCGCTTAGTCCAATTTCGGCATACTCTTTCCAACATTTCGGCCGGTATCTTATGAATAAATTCTTCAATGTTCTCTTTTAATGCGTCAATTGAAGCGGGCATATGTGTATAGATATGAGCTTTAACATAGCCCCACAAAAAATTTTCTAAAGGCGTTAAATCGAACGATCTAGGCGGCCAATTGACCAGTCCCAAACGTGAAATAAAAGGTTCACCGAGCTCGCCTCTCAATAAGTCCATTGTTAAGCGTGCTGTGTGGCATGTGGCACCGTCGTGTTGAAACCACAGGTCATGCAAGTCAAGCTCTTGCATTTTGGGCAAAAAAAAGTTGGATATCATCTCACGGTAGCGCTCACCATTCACAGTTACGTTTCGATTCGCATCATCTTTGAAGAAAAACGGTCCAATGATGCCACCAGCCCATAAACCGCACCAAACTGTGACTTTTTCTGGATGCATTGGTAGCTCTTGCAATGCTTCTGGCTGATCTTCACTCCAAAATCGACAATTCTGCTTATTAACGTACCCATTGAGCCACAAATGAGCTTCGTCGCTGAACACAATTTTTCGATAAAATAGTGGATGAACTTTCTTAACAGAGCACGCATTTTGATAATAAAATTCAATAATTTGCAAACGTTGTTCGTTTGTAAGACGATTCATGGTTAAACTATAGACCAAACTGAAGATGTTTGACAGTGAAACAAAACACGAAACGTGCTTCAGCTGTTTAAGCCAGTGTTATCAAAAAGATAATAGCTAAAATATCACCCGATAGTTGCCAAAAACACTTCTAACTCTTTTCGTGACGTAGGCGTCCAGAAAGTAGTTAAGACATTTCACTTTTTAAAATATGTCAAACGTGAATGTTGCAGCGCAAGTCCATATATATTATATATATATGTTCCTTTAACTCCCACTGGAGCATAGGGCGCCTATGTTGTTGTTGTCTCTCAGGGTTCTAACGTTCCAGAATCCAATCATAGTCCGTATACGAAAGCCAAATGTCGTCATCAAGTAATTCGGTTTATTTTGATTCATTTTTAGCAATTCGTTAGCAATTTAAGTTCAGAAACGTAGGTTGCTAGCCTTCGTTCCCTAGTTTGGTGATAGGGCTGCTATCTAAGCACCCAAACGTGCTGTGTTTGGAGCCAGTGTTTCAGAGGATCCAGTATTCGCGATCTCCTACTTCCTGAGACGCACTTTGGCCATTCGCTAACACGGTTGTTTAGGTTATACCGCCTAAGATCGGTCGACAGGGCCTCGTTTGTCAAAAACAGGGGTCACCAAGTCCTTTCTGGACAGAGGGTGAGGTTGTCATTTGAAAAGGATTGGCTGTGTGTAAAATATGATAACTCATTTGTATTCGCGTCACTTTTCCATAAACCCCCAGCGCAAGTCCAGCTAAACGTATTTTGTATAAACTAAACAAGCAAAATATCATCAATACGATTTCCCTATGACGTGCTAAATTCCCAGTTTTTCATATTTGACAAATACACTGAAATTTATTGTTGGGGGAAAGAAAATGTGTTTAATTTTCTTTTTACATTTTGATTTTTTCGCCCTTTTGCTAACAAAACTTTAGAATACTGTTAGCAAATGTCAAAACACTGTCCAATTTTACAGTCTGCAAAATTTGCTAGACAGTAGACAAGACAGTTGGAAAGGTGTGCATGTATTAGTGAATGTATTGCTACTGTATTGTAGCAAATGTAAACGCCAGGTAAAATTGTTTTGCTCTACACACCGCTGTTTGGCAAATGCTGCAAACTCGTATTACAAAAACGTACAAAATAAATTTCACTCTTGCTTTGCTTCTTTGCCGTAAGAAAAAAAAGGAGTAAAAAAAAATGTAAACAACGTCCCAGCGGGAAAACTCAGAAGATCTTCTTACTTTAGGCCAGCTTAAAAGTTTTTTTGATTTAATAACTATTCCTTTCAAAGGAGTAATATTTTTTTGTATTGTTTTTTTTCACAAGCAAAATAATTATTTTTTTTAACTGATAAAGCAGCGAGAGCGAAAGGACTACTTCGCATTGACAACGCGTGTAAAAAAGTGTGGTGGACCGAGCAGGCCTTGTATATAGAAGGAGGACAGAGTCCTTCTTGAAGGCATCCATACTTCTTCTTTTTCCCGCTGGGTCAAAACACAGCAGTTACTATATGTCTTTAGAATTTAAAGCTATTTTTATACCCTCCACCACAATTAGTTTGTCATTCCGTGTGAAACTTTTTTACTATTCATCTCAGACCCTATAAAGTATATATATTCTGGGTCCTTGAGTAATTTTAAGTCGATTTAGACATGTCCGTCTGTCTGTCCGTCTGTCCGTCTGTCCGTCTGTTGAAAACACGATCACTTTCGAAAAACTTAAAAGAAATAAACAAACTTGGTGTCAAATTGCTTATAGTTATCCTAAGCAGTTTGGGATTGAAATTCAGCAAAATCGGTTCAATAGGATCTGAGCTATGAATCAAAATGTGGAACCACCACCTAAAAAAAATTGATAATTTTTTTACAAAAACTAACATAAATGGTGGAAAAATGCACAGAATGATATAAGATTTCGCAACAATTCGTTTTATTCAACTGGAAATCACGCTGTGAAATTTCGTGAAGTTCCGTCAATAATTTACCCTAGGCCCCATATAAGCCCTACTCCCGGAAAACAGTATATTAAGCCTAAAACCCTAACTAACAATGCTATCATTACAAATTTTGGCAAGTCACAGTTAAATAGGACTAAAAATTAAACTGTTAAGTTTCGTGAAGATCGGTCCATAATTTACCATAGGCCCCATATAAAACCTACTTCCGGAAAACATCTTAGTACGCCTAAAAACGTTAAAAATAATGCTATCATAACAAAATTTGGTACATCAAAGTTTTATAGAACTAAAAATAAATCTTTGAAATTTCGTGAAGATCGGTTCATAATTTACCATAGGCCCCATATAAACTTTACTCCCGGAAAACAACTTAGTACGCCTAAAAACGTAAAAAATAATGCTATCATAACAAAATTTGGTACATCAAAGTTTTATTGGACAAGAAATAAAATTGTGTTATTTCGTGAAGATCGGTCCATAACTTACCCTGGGCCCCATATAAACCTTACTCCCGGAAAACAGTTTAGTACGCCTAAATCCGTTAAAAATAATGCTATCATAACAAAATTTGGTACATCAAAGTTTTGTAGAACAAGAAATAAAACTGTGTAATTTCGTGAAGATCGGTCCATAATTTACCCTGGGCCCCATATAAACCCTACTCCCGGAAAACAGTTTAGTACGCCTAAATCCGTAAAAAATAATGCTATCATAACAAAATTTGGTACATCAAAGTTTTATAGAACTGGGAAAAAGACTGTGAAATTTCGTGAAGATCGGTCCATAATTTACCCTAGGCCCCATATAAACCCTACTACCGGAAAACAGTTTAGTCGCCTAAATCCATAATTAATAACAAATCGTCACAGTTTAAGATAATAATAACATCATACAGATATTACTCCTTAATCATTCGAACTGTCGGTGGAGGGTATCAAAGATTCGGCACAGCCGAATATAGCACTCTAACTTGTTTAAAAATAAATTTATATAAAAAGCGTATGCGGCACAAATTAATAATCCTAATTTTTAATAAAATACTAAAAGCTTCTAAGTTAGTTCATGAACGTTTACAAGCAGTGGTGAACATCTAAAAAAATTCTATCAGGTATATTTTCAAAAAACTTCAGGTAAACTTTCATATTTCTCTAATACGACTTTTTTGCATTTGCGCCAAACTAATAATGAGCTGACGAATTGTACAAACAACAATTGGGGTTTACAAGAAAAATAAATTATAAACAGTTAAAGGAAATTTATTGTTGATGGGCTAAGCTATTCCTATGCGCATTTCACTGGTTGCTTAGGCCAGATCAATAAATTTCAGTGTTTTTATCAAGAGTAAAAATTGGGAATTAAGCACGAATAACAAAACCTTTTAAATTAAAATTTTGTATTCCCAAAAATTATTTTTATAATAAACTCACAGTGAACGGCCTGTAAAAACTTAACTCGCAACATGCTTTTGCAAGTTGTTTTTGTTTTCATTTTGATTTTCTTAACCTACTTACAACTACAATTAATGTTGGAGATGTAAGGGGAGATAAGCTCACTGTTTATTGTTGATGTTTTTTTTTAAACTTTGATATTGTTACAAGTAGAATTGTTGTTTATAATTCTTATACGTTTAACAGTTTTATTTGGTTTAATATCTTTAGTTTTTCTAAAACCTTTATGGATGAAGTTTCCTGACAATCTGGCCTAAGCAACCAGTGAAATGCGCATAGGAATAGCTTATCCCATCAACAATAAATTTCAAGTGTTTTTATCAAGAATAAAAATTGGGAATTAAGCACTGAATTACTGAAATTACTTCCCCGAAAGTAACACATGATTTTCCCGATTTGACGGATCTTTACACAGGCTATATAAAAAGGTAAAACTCTTAGTGGGCGTAGCACCTCTCATACAAAGACAATAATAATTTCTGTGTATATGGAAAAATTTGGAAGAAATAGTTTGGTTATCAAAACAAAATATCTGTAAAAAAGTGGAGTGGATTTAAGTAGGCAGCAAACAAACAAAAAATTTGTGTATTTCTGAAAACGTAAAAGTAAAAAGTAAAAGCTTTTTAATTTTAAACAAAATAGTTTGGTTTTTTATACAAGACATCTGTCAAAAAGTGGGCTGGATTAGAGAAGTAACCATGTCATGGCTTCTTCAATAAAAACAAAATATAGATTTCTTGGACATCTGGGAACGGGAACAGTAAAAATATCTAAATTTGGAACAAATTTCTTTGTAATCAATGACCGAGATGTGTTTTAAAAAATTTGGCTAACCTTTTTTTTAATGGTGGAAGCAAGGAGCGCCGTGTTAAGCTAGCTTTCTATAAATAGCAAATTTTCTTCAAACTAACCATAAAAATCAAGTTTTTGTAAAATTTGCTATAAAGAGCGGTTAATTGTAAAATTTTTATAGAAAACAACTTCGCGTAAAATATTCTATAATATAAAATTTTTTGTTAAATTTTCATTAAAAAAACAAATTTTCGTAAATTATATCAATAAAAAGGATAATTCGCAAAATTTTCTATAATAACCATTTCCGGTAAATTTCTTGTAAAAAGCAAACATGAAGAACATTTTACTTTGAAAGAGCAAATTTTCGCAAAATCTCTAAAAAAACAAAATTTCGTTATAGTGGCAGCAAATTTCTTAAATATTTCCTATAAAACAAAATTGGTGATAAAATTCTCGTAAAAAGCATATTTTCGAAAAATTTTCTTTAAAAAGTAATTAAAAATTTTTTTTATGCAAATAGTTAGAGAATATTCTTTTAAAGAGATACACGTTTTCTTATAAAAATAAATTGTTTTAAAAGTTTCCTTTAAAAACACATATCGCACTGGTTTCTCAAAAGAAAGTCAACTGAAAATTTAAAGTTGTTCAAAAATCGATTACCCACTGTAAAAATCTTACTTAATTTTCTCTACTCTTTCGCCAAAAAATTTCGTTGTATCTCTCTTCTTCATATAAAAGTAGCTTCTCCAGAGTTAAATAAAGAGTAATATTTTGTGTTGTCCCCTAATGTAAGCTGAATTCATATTAGTTTTGTATCAACTAAAAAAAAATATTTTAAGTTGTGCCAGTGTTTATGTCACAAAAGTTTACTTTGATAATGATCTATTTTGTGTTTTCTCTTTTTAGTTGTTATAATCAAACTAGAAAACTCAAAAACTAAACCAAACAAATTTCGATAACTTTCCTGACAAAGTTACAAAAACAACTACCGTGGTAAACATCATAAGCCTATAGTACACGGAATGTAAAAAGCTACATGCGCATGTAGTTCTTACGTAATTTTGACGTCACTTCAAAGCCACAATAGCAAGTTCGTGTTGTGTGATGACGACAAACTTACGTCAGAATCATATGCGCATATGGTTTTTACATTCCGTGTTCTATAGAATTTAAGGCTCAGTTAGGCGAACGTTGCTGTACCGTATCTGTACTGTATCCATCAGCTGTTCGCTTTTTGTAATATGAAAACCAATACAAAAGCTTACCGAAATGCAATGTACCGTAGTTGCAATGTACCAATCTGTATAAAATAGAATTTCATGCCGTTCTTACGTGACATTTTTAAGACAGTGATGGGCGGCTTGTATGTTACATTGAATGTGGGTAATTTTGCTCTTTTTTTGGTACTTTTTCCAGTATATCTATGGAATTGCGATAAAACAACTTACAATACAACATATTTCCATATATACAAATTTTCATATGCTTAGAAGTACAAAATAATTAAATGTATATACACATACAATGGAAATGTGAAACATATAAAAGACTTTAAATCAGTGATAACCAAGCCCCGAACTCACCAAGCCCCGAACGCACGCACACAAAGATATTATGTACTTGTGTGCGGTCGCAGAGATTGATGATAGTCTGATGTTTTGAAACGAACAAAGTTGTTGTATACATGTGAATTGCCGACCGTGTCTGTGTGAAAAATACGATTATTGACCTTGTTTGTTGTATGTACATTTACAATATATGTGTGCTAAAAATGTATATATGTATGCAAAATACAAATTTATTTATTGTAAATCTTTAATATAAATATTAAATTATTAAGATTTTTTACATACACAAAATACTGTTTTAATACCATTTAAATCACGTGGTACCTTTTCTGCACATCGGTCACCATTTGAACATTTTTGATTCCCATCACTGTGTGTTTTGTTTTATGTATACTATTGCTTTTTGTTTATGTATGGGAAAACATATGACACGTTTTTAAACGTTCTATAAGTGCACCAACGTGCTTACAGTACGGTGCGGTACATTACGGGTACAGCAACGTTCGCCTAACTGAGCCTTTACTCGTATTCAAGGCGAATTTATGTAAACGGTGGTGGCGATACTACAACAAGTATCAACACCAAAAACACAACATTGTATTTTATTTGTTGCTTTCGTTGGTCGATATGTCACCACCTGAAAAATGAATTCGCCTTGCTCGTATTTCTTTACAATGTCATAATTGTTTTCAACTTTTATTGTATATACTTAACAAAAATGACGCTCCAAGGCGAATTAATTTTTCAGGTGGCATTGAAAGCACAGCTGTGCTACTTTTTTTTTAAATTAGAGAGAGGAATGTCAAAAGTTACTTGTGTTTTTGAGTTGTTTTTTTTGTGTTTTTAAATTGTTTTCAAATTTTTAAAAACAGCAAGATTTTAAAAACATTTTTCTTAATAAAATTTAGTTCTAATATTGTTCTATTGTTTTCCTTACAGAACTTATCGCTGAGGCTAAAGATGTGCGCAACAAATGGGAAGAAATTACATTTTTTTCCAACTTCTTCCTAAACGTCACCGAAACGGTAATGAAAAATCCTGGTGTTCAACGACTATTGAAAACTGAAAAATTCGATTTAATAATATTGGAAGCGTTACACACCGATACTTGGTATGCTTTTGGCAGACATTTTAATGCACCCATGATTGGTCTCTCCTCATTCGGCACTGATCCCATTATTGATGAGTTAATGGGCAACATGTCGCCTTTATCTTATACGCCCTTAGTTACTGCAGGTTTAACTGATCGCATGACTTACCTGGAGCGTTTAAAAAATGTAATTTTAACTTTTATGGAATTAATCCATGTACGAATTCACACTATACCAAAACATAGAAAACTTATTAAATTCTACTTGCCTCATATTAAGGAAGATGTCTGGGATTTGAGAACAAATTTCTCGTTAATGCTCTTAAATCAACATTTTAGCTTAAATTTTCCCAGACCTTTTGTACCCAGTATGGTGGAAGTTGGAGGTTTTCAAATACATTACCAAGCTAAGACATTGCCAAGGGAAATGGAGGATTTTATTAATTCATCAAGCGAAGATGTTATTTACTTTTCCATGGGCTCTAATGTAAAATCAAAAGATTTTCCTCATGAAAGATTGCAAATGATAAATGAAGTTTTCAGCTCTTTACCCTACAAAATCATGTGGAAATTTGAGGACTTAACTTTACCCGGTAAACCTAACAATGTCTTCATCAGCTCTTGGTTTCCTCAACCTGATGTGTTGGCTCATCCTCGAGTTAAGTTATTTATATCTCATGGTGGCCTACTGAGCACCACTGAGGCGGTGTATCACGGCAAGCCCATGTTAGGTCTACCGGTATTCTATGACCAACAAATGAACATTAGAAAAGGCATACAAGCGGGCTTTGCTTTAGGTCTTGATTTTCATACGCTACCTCGAGATGAGTTTAAGGCAGGCATTTTGGAAATGTTGAATAATCCAAAATATATAAATAATGCTAGAGCTACATCTAAATTCTATCATGATCAACCGGTGAAACCTTTAGATTTGGCTATCTTTTGGACGGAATATGTTTTAAGGCACAATGGGGCTGTCCATTTACAAAATGCTGCTCAGAAAATGAGTTTTATACAAAAACACAGTATAGACACTGTGGGACTTTTAATAGCTGCTGCTGTTTTATGTGATATTTTGGTGATAATTGCTGTTTGGAAAATTGTTAAGTTAGTGTTCCATAAAAGTTCCGAGAAAAAAGAAAAGGTTAATTAATATAAATGATGTTAAATAAATTTGAAAGATTTGTAATGCTAATCAAATACTTTGAAGTCTCAATGAGCCACTACTGTGACCATATTTTTGTCACCGGCAACCATATCTTGGTTAACTTAGTACTCTATTAAAAATCTATAACCATAATATGGTTGCCTGCGAACAAATTATTGTTGAAAATAACGGTATGGTTATAACTTCTTATATGGGGTGTTTTTTTTTAGCTGCATGAGAACTTAAACAATAGCAGCAATATTTTCTGCAGTACGAGCTGTACGAGAATGCACTGGTGTTCTCACATCTTCTACAGACCCGGTTTGCTCGAATTTTCCACGAGTTTTGCGATTGTACGCACATTTGGACGATCAAATTGACCAAAAAAATTACGAAGTGCTCGATATGCATTTTTATTTGAACGCCCATTTTCATAATAAGTCTGGATAACTTTAACACGTTGTAGGATTGTGTATCTCTCCATGGTTCAAATTGAGTAAGTCTGAAATAGAGAAATGTCGGAAATTCGGAAAAAAACTTGGCGTTTAGGTGTGGTTCACATTCAACATCGGCTCTTACAATTTAACCACCCTTTATAATACAAAACAGAAATAGGAATGAAATATTTTTACACCGTGGCTACGGGTTACATGGCCCGTTCAATCAGTCCCAATTTTGACTACTTTATCCAATAAATCTGGCCATATGGCGTTAATGGTTGCTAGAATACCATTTCTTTTCCCGTCTCTCTTAAAAAGATATGACTTAACGTGTCAAACTTGACGTGTGTGAACCTACATTAAAGCTTCGTGCAGACGAAGGTCAGATCCTACAATAATATAAGGTCTGGCAATGTGCTGAGAATATATTTACTACCAAGACAAAATTGCCACTAATAGTAAACTATCAGTTTAGACGGTTGTAAGAGAATTATACAATTTAATGGGCTTATAAATGTCTGACAATAAATTCAACTGCCAACAAAAATTGTCAGTTTATACGGCTGTCAGATAATTGCATGGCAAGATTGCCAGATCTGTTTTTAGACATTCTCAGAAAAAGAAAAAATTGCGTGTGTTTTTATTAATTGCAAAAGTGGAAATATTGTACTGAAGGACAATAGCAATAGCAAGAGCTTTTACTTTTGTTGCTTTAAAAAAGTTTCATTGATTTTCATTAAAATTAAATAAAATTTTTCAATATTAAAGATTTTTGTTTCTTTTCACTAATGCATATCAGGGATGGAAACTCTGGTGCAGTTGTACTTTTGTAAAAATTTTCAATATTTATAAAAAGTCTTTTTTCTAAATAAATATATATCATGAGATGAGCCGGAAAATATAAAATTGGTACCGTCATAGAGTTAAAACAACATTTTGTTATTAAAGTTGGTAAAAAATCCAAAAAGCCCATTTTCCATCCCTGATACGCATGTTTTTGCAGCGTTGCCAATATAAAAAGGTCACTGACAATGCTGCCATTGTCAGATGCATAAACTTCGCACATCTGAAAACAAGAAATAAGCTTCCTACGTCTGGTAATGATCTGCCAATTGCAGCGAAGAGGGTTCACACGACTGTCAGACATCTAACAATATTGTTGTCTTACAAGGGACGTACAATGTTTCTTCCAACAAGACATTGAAAAAGATTTTAAGCATATTTGACTGGCAACATTGTGAGATTTTTATCGCTGCGGTTTTAAAGGGGTACACAAGCGAAAGTACTCTTCGATTTGTTTTCTTTGCTCATTCGTTCTATCATTGTTCTCTCATTTGATATACAAATTTATATTAGTTCGGTCAAACAATGTAAACGCAAAAACAATTTTAAAGAAGAACTAACAAAAATTGTATAATGCTAATGGGCACTTAGCTGTCTGTTTGCAATCAAGTATTGCATAAGTCGAGTAAGTATAAACTATTGGTTTTAAGTGTTGCATATTAGCAAAAGAGTAGCAAGTGTATTGCTATCTATTTTGTTGGTGTAGAGCAAAAATATACTATGCTATTTTGCAAATGCTGCGATGCAGGCCAATTTGCACAAGATTGTGAATTAAGCTATTGACTTTAATGACGTTGTTTAATTTAAAATATTTTGCACTGTTTTAAAATTAATTCATTGTCATGAATTAAAGGTGTGTTTTTGCTGTTTTTATAAAAGTCATCATTATAGCATAGTACTTAATAGCGAAAGTTTGTATTTTTAACGCCTGTAAATAGAATTCTAAAAAAATAAATGTGACGAGATAACAAATAATTTGTTACGATCCGGCACGTGATTAGACAAATTTATATACTGAAAACAATGACTAGGCAATTTCTGTGTGAGATAAGGGCTAAACCTAAATCGTAAGAAAAGAGAGAGGGACGAAAGCAATAAAAAATTATACCGGTCCAATGTTTGATAAGGTTTTATAAGGGATAATAGTAAACACATATTTATAGACCTATTTCGGGAGAGAGAGTGGCTAAAGCAGCGAAATGTTATAAAATAACGTAAAGACTTTACATGAATGATAACATGAACAAATACGATTTTGTGTAAGTAAATTTGTTTTTAAATTGTTATATTTATTGTCTAAATTTTACGGAAGATTAATTAGTTATAATTATCAGATCGACTTAAGAGCAAGTAAAGGAAATAAAATCGGGAAAAATAAATTTGCACAATGAAGTTTGCTGCAACGCCTTTAAACTTAGGTTTATTATTTCTTACAACATCGTTTTTACATCACAGTGAAAGTGCCAAAATATTAGCAATTTTTCCATTTCCTGGTCCTTCGCAATACATTCTTGTTCAACCATATTTAAAAGCTTTAGCTGCTAAAGGACATGAAGTGACTGTAATCAATGCGTTTCCACAAAAACAACCTATTCCTCACTTTCGGGATGTACTAGTAACGGAAGTTCATCAGAATTACGCGGGTAAATAATTTAAAATAAATAAATTTGTATAAGAAATTTTTAGTGCATGGATTGATGATAAATTGTGTTCCGTTAAATACACTTTATATTTCTTTTCATTTTCTTTATAGATATAGTTGAATCTGCTAAGAAAGTACGCAACAAATGGGATGAGCTTTCATTTTATGGAGAATTTTTCCTTAATCTTACTGAAACTGTCATAAGAAATCCAGGTGTCCAAAAATTACTTAAAATGGAAAAATTTGAATTGGTCATTGTGGAAGCCCTACATATTGATACTTTGTATGCTTTTGCTCGGCATTTTAATGCACCCTTGATTGGCCTTTCTTCGTACGGTACAGATCCTATTATTGACGAACTTGTAGGCAATATGTCACCTCTCTCGTATACGCCTTTAGTGACAGCTGGTTTAACAGATCACATGACATATGGAGAACGTTTGAAAAATGTGGTATGCAGTTTACTAGACTTGTTGCATTTAAGAGTTTACTCTATACCCAAACAAAGAAAAATTATGAAAACCTACCTGCCCCACATCAAAGAGGATATATGGGAATTAAGGACAAATTTTTCATTAATTTTGCTAAATCAGCATTTTAGTTTGAATTTCCCCCGGCCATATGTTCCCAATATGGTAGAAGTGGGAGGTTTTCAAATACACTACAAGGCCAAGGCCTTACCTAAAGAAATGCTGAATTTTATAAACTCATCAAATGAAGATGTTATATATTTTTCCATGGGTTCGAATGTTAAATCAAAGGACTTTCCTCCCGAACAGTTGCAAATGATAAATGAGGTTTTTAGCTCTTTACCCTACAAAATCATGTGGAAATTTGAAAAACCCTCTCTACCAGGGAAACCTAACAACGTTTTTATTAGTCCCTGGTTTCCTCAACCAGATGTCTTAGCTAATCCTCGCGTTAAACTTTTCATATCTCACGGTGGCCTTCTCAGTACCTCCGAGTCTATATATCACGGAAAACCCATGTTAGGACTGCCAGTCTTTTACGATCAACAAATGAATATTAAGAAAGGCATACAATCCGGGTTTGCTTTAGGTATAGATTTTCATACTTTACCACGCGAGGAGTTCAAGGCGAAGATTTTGGAAATGATGAATAATCCAAAATACTTTAATAATGCCAAGACAACTTCCAAAATTTACCATGATCAACCCGTAAAACCTTTAGATTTGGCCGTTTATTGGACGGAATATGTTCTGAGACATAGAGGAGCTGTGCATTTACAAAATCCTGCTCAAAAAATGAGTTTTATTAAAAAGCACAGTGTAGACACTGTGGGTGTTTTAATAACTGTTGCCATATTATGTGCTATTTTATTGATAATTCTTGTATGGAAAATTGTAAAATTAGTTTTAGAGAAAAAGTCAAAAAAGAAGGAGAAAGACAATTAAAGTGTTAAGTTAAAAAAAAATAGTTAAACGAATAAAATTTTTTTGTTTAACAATTTTTACATTGGGTGTGTGTGAAACGGTAGAAAAGTTTTATAGTGAATTAAAATTGTCAAGAATTTCTACGCAGATGACAAAATATATACTAGCCCCTATGGCTAGTGAAATTGTCTTCACCTCAACAGTGTCAAAATTTAACTCTCATAAGTACTTTGCTACTATTTCACACACACCCATTGGGATAATTTAAGTTTTAAATTTTTTGTGTTAACAAGAATGACAACACATTTTAAAAATTTTAAAATTTCATGAAGAGTTTTAATAAAAATAGATAATTAACTAATAAAAAACATGTTTCGATATTGTCACGAACCAGAGATCGAACGGCTTTCTGCGATTGTGGTCATACAATCAATCTTGCGCAACCGCCAACATTTGCTGCTGGTTTGCAGTCATTCAAATAATGCACATCGTGCTTTGTTATTTATTCCATCGTTTAGCTTCGTTTGTCAATTAAGATGTTTGTGTGTTTGGTTTGACAAAACAAACAAAAAAGCCAGAAATCAAGCAATTTTTACTCATGTAGACATTCACAAGTTACTATGTAGTACAAGAAAAAAAATTGAAATGAAACTAAACGCACATATGTAGGTACAAACAATTTCTATAGAAACAGAAGACTTTTTTTTATCATCTTAAAATGTACAGTAGTTCTGTATGTACAATGTATTCTTGTTATTGTTGTTTTTATTGTAGTTAATTTTAACAAAGCGTCTCATCGAGTGGTTTATTGTTGTTAATGTTAACAAAGCGTCTCATCGAGTGGACAATGACTACTTGAATGCAAAAGTATAAGAATGTGTGCCTTTTGACTTTACACAAATAAGTTATATTGCGTGCACAACAAAAATGAAAACAAAGCACTTTCAATAAAAAACGCACACATGCAAAAATCAAATGTGTACGAAACGATGTAAAAATTACCAACGTTGAACTTTGTTTTGCAGGCCAAGAGTGAATGTAAATTTGAGTGTATGAATAAATCAAGAAAAATAGTGATTTGCAGTTCTCTGTCACGGACAACTCCTTCAGTATGTTTGTGAAAATTTTTAAAATAATTTGGTAATTTTAACTATTTTATCTATAGCCAAAACCGTACACAGAAAAAAGTATAATAGTTTTCAATTAAATATTCGTGATATTAACTAAAAGATTAATTAGACTTTCACCAGTAAACAAACGAATAGTCAATTAAATATTTTTTGATATCAACAACATTTTCTGCAGTTATGTTGTTGATATAAGTAAACGTTTAATTCACTTGATTAAATGTTTAATTAAAGCTGATATTATTTTTGATTAATGGTTAAGTTGAAAAAAAAAATTGTTTATGGACTGATTTCGGTAAAATTTTAAGCAAGAATATATACAATAGTTTTCACTTAAGGTCTTGTTACTTTGTCGTAAACGTATACCATGCGGATATGCAGTTCAGTTAAAATGATTCTCTGTTTTAACGTATCAGTTATTAAAAAAGTTTATGTTTATTGATAAAGCAAACATTTCTTAGACGCACAGGAATTCTTTTTTATGAATAAGATTTTGTTATGATGTACCAAATTCCCAGTTTTTATTCTTGATAAATACACTAAAATTTATTGTTGCGGGATACGCTATGTGCATTTCACTGGCTGCTAAGGCCAGATTATTATGAAATCATTTTCCAAAGACAAAACGCACGAATAACAAAAGCTACAATTTATAAGTTTTTAACTCATTTCGACACGTTGACGTATATTTAGTATTAGTTACGTATCCACAGCATTTATGTATTATTAACCAGGCACTTAGTTTGTAAAATTATATCGGCTTAACCCTTGTGTTAACCCTGCTGTTAGGTCAGAAAAAACATACGAATTTTAGGTTAATGGACCATTTGGTCCATATAAACAGCTTATGTAAAAATCAAGTATGGGATACGCCTTTTTTAATCTATATAGATTATATATTGATTTTTATTGTAAAGAAACACAAATATTTGCACTGCTTTGTTCAGTTTGTGAGTTTTTTTTTATAGTTCAGACGTATTTTACTCAATGTTGAAAGTGAATCCGAAATTTCAGACTCGGAAATGGATTATAGTTCTGAAAATGGCGAAACAAGTTCTTCTGAAACAGATACTGAACGGGAACCCGTCCAAGCTGCAGTTAACTCTGTTAATCCGTTTTTTATTGCTAAAAATAAAATAATGTCTAAAGATAAATTTCATATGACTAATAGTGTCATCCGCTTCGATGATGTTTTGAGTCGACGAAAAATGCGTTTATGATAAAAATTTGCTCCTATTCGTGAACTGTGGGACCGTTTTCACCAACTTCTTTTAATATTTTAAAATGTCACAAAAATGTTACCATTGATGATCAACTTGTTGCAATCAGGGGATGATGTTCTCTTCAACAGTTTATGCCATCAACATCAGAAAAACATGATTTGAAATTTTGGTAATCGGTAAACTCTAAGTTAGGCTACATATGGAAAATACAACCATACCTTGGTTAGCCAAGAAATGCACAGCCGGAAAAGAATCAAGGGCAACACGTTCATTTTTACACTTTTGAGTTGGTAAAAAACTTCAGGAAAGAAACTTACATAGGGGTTTAAGGTGGCGTAGGTTTTAAGGTGGCTCATCAAATGGTTAGTTCCTACAGCATAAAGCGCAAAACAAATCGATGGCCAAACTTTGTATTTACAAACATAATGCATACCTATATATTCGCTTATTTCGACGTCCAATGGGATCTAGCTGATCGTAATCGCAGGAGATCTGAGTATATGCGGCAACTAGCACTTTTCCTGGCTAATGAATTATGATGAAACGGACTAGATTACCTAAACAAGAGTTCTCAGCACAGTTATTCACCGAAATACGATCATCATGCATAGTTATAGTGGTCTCTCCGATTATAATACCTCTAACTCAAGGGATCTAAAGCATGAAATATGTAGTTGCTGTAAGCCTAAGTCTGACATAAAATGCTCCATTTGTAGCAAGTTTATTTGCAAAACTAACCGAAAAATATTTTGATTATCATGCAATGACAATTATTATAAATTAAACTAGTAAAAACTTATTTTTTTTAAATAAATGTAAAAAAATCAAAGAAAATATACCATTAACTAAATGGTCCCTTAACCTTAGATTCGAAAATTTATAATTTTCTCAGTCCTGTTTTGAGTTAGAACCTTGAATTTTTGTAAAAAACATTGTTTTATAAAAATTGTTGGGCTAACAAGCAAAAAACGTTAAAAAAGCTGCAAGCTAATATTAAAACTTCTGGTATATCGGTCGATTTTAAAAATTTGGCTCACGAGTCACTCGTAACAGAGCTTCTTTGGCGGTCAGTTAAACGATGGACGGTGGTAAATAAAAAAAAAAAAAAAACAAATGGAAATTATATTGTATTTTCTGCACGCTTTATCCGATTGGAATTAAATTTCAGGTGGTAGTTAGGTAGCTTGTATTCGAGTTTATTATGTGGATTTCTGATTTTTAGAAATATCAGGAGAGTCCCCATAAGTTTCCTTTTTTGGGGATATTTAGGAGTTTGTTTTGGGAAATTGAAATTTGCAAAATTATTTTAGTTGGTTTTTATTAAGCATTAAAAAATCGTTTCCAAAATCTCCCACTGTACAATGTCGTATTCCATTAATTATGGTATCGATAAGGGATGTGCGATTAATGGGTAAATCAAAATTTTGATCAACTTTTCTGATTTATTTAATAATTTTAATAATTAATTTTATTTAAAAATTTGTAAATAGAAAAAATTATTAACCCTAGAATCCTAACCTATTTTAGTAATACATAAAGCATAAACATATGTTTTAGAGGCGTACATGTACTAATAATTACCTCTGGGCTAAATTGTACTTAGTCATATAGTTTGTTTTTAATGAAATTTTAGATTGGAACACAAACTAATAATAAAACACACTTTTTATAATAAAAACAATAACTCAAACATAAAGGGTGGTTAAATTTCAAGGGCCGATGTTGATTTTGAATAAAACACAAACTATTTAGGAAATTATTGTAATTTTATAATATTAATTATGTATGGAACAAAATATCGGCCAAATGGGCGCCGCGACCACGGCGGCACACCTCCATCCGATGGTCCAAATTTTCGATGACCCTGAGGCATAATGGAGGTTCTATGCCGTTAATGTGCCGAATTATCTCATCCTTTAGCTCTTGAATTGTTGCTGGCTTATCGACGTACACCTTTTCTTTCAAATAACCCCAAAGAAAAAAGTCCAACGGTGTCAAATCGCATGATCTTGGCGGCGAATTGACATCGCCATTACGTGAGATAACACGGCCATTGAATTTGTTGCGCAAAAGAGCCATTGTTTCGTTAGCTGTGTGGCAAGTGGCACCGTCCTGCTGAAACCACATATCGTCCACATCCATATCTTCCAATTCGGGCCATAAAAAGTTCGTTATCATCTCACGATAGCGAACACCATTCACAGTAACTGCCTGACCGGCCTCATTTTGGAAAAAATACGGCCCGATGATGCCGCCAGCCCATAAACCGCACCAAACAGTCACTCTTTGTGGGTGCATTGGTTTTTCGACAATCACTCTTGGATTCTCATTCGCCCAAATGCGGCAATTCTGTTTATTGACGAATCCACTGAGGTGAAAATGTGTCTCATCACTGAAGATGATTTTCTTCGAAAATTGATCATCCACTGTTGCCATTTCTTGCCACCATTCTGGCTATTGACTACGTTTGGAATGCTCAAGAGGCTTTAGTTCTTGAGCCAATTGCACCTTGTAAGCGTGTAAATGCAAGTCTTTATGCATAATGTTCATCAACGACGAGCGTGAGAGGTGCAATTGTTGGGCACGACGACGAGTTGAGGTGGACGGCTCTTCAGCCACACTATCGCGAACAGCAGCAATATTTTCTGCAGTACGAGCTGTACGAGCATGCACTGGTGTTCTCACATCTTCTACAGACACGGTTTGCTCGAATTTTTCCACGATTTTTGCGATTGTACGCACATTTGGACAATCAAATTGACCAAAAAAATCACGAAGTGCACGATATGCATTTTGATTTGAACGCCCATTTTCATAATAAGTCTGGATAACTTTAACACGTTGTTGGATTGTGTATCTCTCCATGGTTCAAATTGAGTAAGTCTGAAATAGAGAAATGTCAAATAAAATTCGGAAAAAAACTTGGCGTTTAGGTGTGGTTCACATTCAACATCGGCCCTTACAATTAAACCACCCTTTATTTATTCTTACACATTAAAAAAAAAAAAATAACAAAGTTTGCAAACATAAAAACTATAATATCAACTGTCCCATACAGTGTTATAAGCATAGAAAATAAACTAATTGCTTCAAACAATTTATAAAACAAAAAAAAAAAAACAGTTCAATATTTTACTAAAATGATTTGCTTTCCTTATAGCTAAAGTAATCAGGCTTTGAATGACTAGATATGTATATGTAATTTAGGAGCAGTCTACACATACATCATGTTTATGCTCACAACATACCGGTATTTTGCACTTATAACACACTATTTTTGACATCCTCTTTTTTTTGTAGGAGCAGAAAGAGCAATATCTTCGTTTTTTAAGTTCTGGTTCTTCTGATTGAGACTAATCATGTGAACTTTTAGGATCGCCGAGAATTGTACTTATATTGTCTCGCACAGATCTATTCAGAGTTGGGGCTTGAAGCCTTTTTTCCATCCAAGGCTTCACCAAATCTGTAGAGAGTTGCTTCATGTATTCTCTGCGATTTAAAGGCTTTTTATTATTTGCCACCATGTTGTGACTATAAATTATAGCACTATTCACAAATGACATGTTCAGAATACCGTAAAATACAGCCATTGGCCATCTATTTGTCTTACGGCTGCATGACATTGACGAACACATCTGATCAAATGAATCTACTCCTCCTTTTGTTTGGTTGTAGAAATGAATCATGTCTGGTTTTCCACTTGAATCATTAATTATTGCGTCCTCATCACAAGAGGATAATAGGTAAACCATCTTTGAGGGCTTTGGCTTATAAGATACCAGTGTCAGTGGGCCATCAAAGCAAAACACAGAAGTACCAACAGTTCGGGATCTTGAATTTTGAAGTTTTTCAGGAATTTCTCTCTTATTTGAACGTATTGTGCTAACTATTGTCAATTTGTAAGGCGGCTGAAGAAGATTTTTAGCCAGGGGAACTGATGTGAACCAGTTATCGCATGTTATGTTCGCATTAGAACCATGAATTGTTTTCGACAATTTTTTTACATAAAATTCACCAAGTGGAATGCCTCCATTATTTGTGGTTCTTCCAGTATATGGATCCGCATCAATCATGTACTTGGACGTTGCGTCGCACATCATCGGAAACTTGATTCCATACTTGCTGGGCTTATTCGGAATGTAAATCCGGAAGGGACATCTGCCTCTAAACCCAAGCAACTGCTCATCAATTGTTACTTCCGATCCAGGAATGTAATTGTTTCGGCATTGCTTTATAAACATTTCCCAAATATTTCTAGATGGAACGAATGCGTCATTTGGTCGAAGCATCGGACGCAACGTTTTATCGTCCATTCTTAGGCATCTAGCTAAAAACTCAAATCTTATTTTGCTCATTACTGAAACGTATCGTGTGCCTGAAAAAGTAGAATCAAACAATTCATCTGCTGAAAGGTGGTTATCCTTCATAACAGCAGTCAGAGTTAGAATGCCTATAAATGCACGAATCTCTAAGTATAGAGTGTCTTTATGAGTCGCTGTTATTTTTGATATATTTTGTCGTTTAGTTATTATTTCGATATTGGTCCACTTAACAATTTCATTTAAAATTTCGTCTGTTATGAAGAGATTGAAAATTTGCGCGGGATCAAATATATTTTTGGATATGCTTGATGGACCCCGAGATGCACGAACTATATTTATTGCTTTTGTTCTGTGAGATAATGTGCCCTTACTGGTTGACCAAATATGTCCATTCTTACCACGGAGAATTTTGTCAGAAATACGGTATACTCGTTCGGAATTGAAAGGAACTGGAACGTCAGCAGTATCTACATCTTCTTCAGTGCAGGAATTTACTTGTGTATCCTCACTATCGCAGCTGTTTTCATCATTGTTTTCAACGTTCTGGACACAGTTCTCTTCATCTCCTTCTTCTTCTGTAGCCGAATCGTCTAAAGTAAGGTGATCATCTTCGCATAAGATGGCAAAAATATCGTCAACGTTCAATTTATTATATCGTGACATATTCACAAGTTCTATAAGATTCATACAGAAACAATAAAGTATAAAACAACCAAATATTAAAGTACACAATCGTTATTAAAACTTACATAAAGCCTAAACATACGTCTCGCAGGCGTGTTACACGTCCAAAACACGAAAATGGTTGAGTTTAGATTAGCGACAAGTGCGCGATCAGCAAGCTGCATTCGACTACTGACTTGAAAAAAAAGCACGAGATGTTAACTTCAACAGTTTAAAAGGGAAAGAGAGTTCTAAAATCTATGTACGCCTCGCAGGCGTAGGTTAGGCTTCTAGGGTTAAAATTAAGGAAAATAATCAGAACAATATTTAGCGTTTGGCGCACACACTCAGGAACTATATCTATTTCTTTAGCATTTGTGTAGACGAACACAACCCTTAACACCGTTCGTAACTAATTTTCAGAAAGAGCCGATCATTATATAGTGTTCTGCCGATTAAAAAAATAAGAACAATTGCTGTGATACTGTACACAAACATTATATTTTGATGTCATATTAGTGTTATTATTTAATTAAGCTTGAGGTCTCTTTTTTTTATAAAACAAATTTAATTTATTTAATCCAATATTTCGGCACTCCGTTGTGTGCCTTCTTTATTTACATTGATAAAGAAATGAACAAGCAAACAATTTTAGCAACGACCTCAGCACGAACAGCTTGTGTGTGTTTTGTGTATGCATATGTTACAGAGAAAAAAATTACGACAAATCAATTGTCATATTGAATACCATATTCGTCAATCCAATTAACTTTTTAATTCAAAAGGCACCAACAACCGAATTTGTAAATATAAAAAATAATTTTGTTACTTAGAATTGTTAAAACTCAACAAATATTTTTAACAATGAGTTTGTTATACATATTGAATAAAATATTTGTTAACATTTAAACATCAATTTTTATTTGGATTTTGTCATTTTAACAAAATATATTATTGCTTATTGATTTGAACAACATATGTCATTTAAGAGTTATTTTTATTAATTTTTTTAGGAAAATACATTAAAAGTAACATTATAAGCTATTTAACCAACAAACTAATCCCTGGATGCACTAGGAAGTTCCGACATCACCACAAATCGAATTTTTGACCCCATTGTTGGTAATATTTGAAATACTAGAATACCTATATGTACACATAAAATACCCGTTAAAATTTCTTTATGAATCATTAAAAAATAGCCCTGTAGATTGATGCAGCTTCTCAGCAATCGAATATCCTTTATTCCTTTTAAGATTTTGAACCAAAGATATTTTTATTTATTTTATATTTTAATCTTTTTGACACAAAATAATTTGTTACTATTATATACAAATTCATTTTTTTCCAAAAAAATACAAATTGTAAATATGACAATTTACAAACATATTAATAAAGAAAATTGTTAAAAATATTATAAAAGTTTTAATGAATTTTCTTCAATTACTTATTAACTGTAGTTATTTTTTTCTGTGTACGTTTGTGTAAAATTATTTTTCTGGCTTTTATTTTTTTCGTATTTGTATTTTGTTTTTGAGAAAAATTTTTGGTTTTTTTTTACCAGCCAAAAGTAAGCGCGCACAATAGAAACAGACGAACACTATTAAGCTGAACCGAACACAATGAAGTTTGTGGTTAGAAAAAAATCGAATGGAATTTAATGTTCTCATCTTTTTCTTGAGTTGGATAGGAGCAGTATTATTTTTGTTTTCGAAAGATGACGAACAGGGAAACGTTATTTTTTTAATGATTTACTTCAAGAATTGATTAATCGATTATTCGAGAAATTGGCTTATCAAATTTCTGATTAATCGATTAGTTGATTAATCATAATTTTGATAAATTGAGATCTTTGATTAATTGATTACTCGCACTTCCCTAGTATCGATAGTTTTTCCGTTTGAATTAAAAGACCTTTCCAAAGCAAGCCCACTACTTTTTTGATAAAAAAAAACAAAATTATTGCTCTTAATAAACAATTATTCACATTATCTGAATTGTTTGGAAGCTATACTCTTCTTTCAATACAATTAGCGAGTAGGGTGTTATACATTTGTAAATATACTTCTGAATTACAATAATCGGTTTTATTGAAAATTGATAAGAGCATTTCTATGTTTTATACAAATAATTTCTTCAGTTTTGACTTTTAATGTATGGTTTCTACAAGTGCCTTCTTATCGTAAATTATTATTTAATCTGTTATTTTTACGTCTTGCTTGGTAATTTATTAAACATGAATATCAACCCCTAATGGGTTAAGCATTAATAAATTTAAGTGAAAAAATTTTATATACGATAGCAAGTTCAAGTCAAACGTACACAAACTTACCTACACAAACGAACCCCTGTGTAAATAAAATAAAATAAAATAAAAATGTTGTTTAAAAATTTTCGTGCTTTTGATTAAATTGGAGGCAGAGTATCAGTTGCAAATACTAGATCGCAGTAAGAACATATTTTGGGGATTCAATACGGAACATCAGACATTTTTTTAAGAATTATAAAAATGGAATTTTCTTTAACGCGTTATAAGTGGATTTTAATATTTTTTATAACATTAATTTTACAAAATGTTGAAAGTGCCAAAATTTTAGCAGTATTTCCATTTCCCGGACCATCGCAATACATTTTAGTACAACCTTATTTAAAGGCCTTAGCGGCTAAAGGCCATGAAATGACCGTGATCAATGCGTTTCCACAAAAACAACCGATTAACAATTTTCGTGATGTTCTAGTGCCAGAAGTGCATGAAAATTATGCGGGTAAATATCAATTAAAATATTAGTATGATATCAAGCTTATTAACTTTTACAAATAATGGTGTTGTAGTGAAATGTTGTCCAGTTAAGTATTGTAAGACTGAAAAATAACAATTTTCGCGAAGATCGGAAAAACATTTACAAAAGGTTTTTTTTTTTTTTTTTTTTTTTTTAATTCCCTATGCTACTCCCCGCGAAGCTTGACGCTTGTCTGCAGGAAAGAAACCAGAGTCTCTGGCGGGAATCGAACCCGCAACCCTGGGGTTGATAGACTAGCTCACTACTAGCTAGCCAACCGGGGCACCTAGCGAGCCGACTAATGGAAAACATTTAAATACGTCTAAAAGAGAAACGAAATTTGACAGACATAAGTCAAATGTCAAATGTCAAATTTTACAAAGGTTTGGTCATGATTTATCACATATTCCATATAAAGATGAGTTCCGAAAAATTTTTTTAAGCTGTGGAGGGTAGTAAAGACTCGACACAGCCGAATACAACATTCAAACTTTTAAATTTTTTTTAAAAATGTTTAATTAACAAGATTTTGTTTGTCGTGCTAAATTTCCAATTTTTATTCTTGATAAAATACTGAAATTTATTGTTGGAGGATAAGCAAGTTTCTATGCGCATTTCACTGGTTGCTTAGGCCAGATCGTCAAGAAACTTCATCCAAAGATTTTAGAAAAACTAAAAAAATTAAACAAATAAGACTGTTAAGCAAATAAGAATTATAAGCAACAGTTTTACTTGTAACAATATAAAAGCTTAAACAAAAACCACAACTATAAGCAGTGAGTTTATCTTCTCTTTCATTCCCCACTAAAATTGGTTGGAATTCTCCAAACATTAATTGCAGTTGTAAGTAGGTTAAGTCTGCTTTCACACGTTTCATCTTTTGATATTCAACTTTTATGTTTTTAGGTGGGGGAAGAAAGAAGAAAGGAGATTAGTAAGGAGATGCCTGTACTCGGTCAGTTCGCTTTGTAATTTTTTCTTTTCTTTTACTCTTTGATTCGCTGTTAATAAAATTGATGTTGTTTTGAACTAAAAAAGTTGAAACCGATTGCTGCGTGTGATTGTATTGGCATCTTTAAAAGGGAGTTGAAAATAAGTTGAGCATCAAAAGATGAAACCTATAAATTCAGACTAAGAAAAACAAAAACAACTTGCATTATTGTTTTAACAAATAATAAAGCATGTTGCCAGTTTAGTTTTTTTAGGCCGTGCACTTGCCAGTTTATTATTAAAGTCATTTTTGGGAATAGAAAGTTTCAATTAACAAGATTTTGTTTGTCGTGCTTAACTCCCAATTTCTATTCTTGATAAAAACACTGAAATTTATTGATAATGAGATAAGCTATTCTTATGCGCATTTCACAAGTTGCTTAAGCCAAATCATCAGGAAACTTATTAATTTAAAATTTTGTATTTCCGAAAATGACTTTAATGATTTCTAAAACTGTTTATAGACTTTTTAAATTAGTTTCATTAACATAAAATAGAAATTATAAAAATAACGTTTTCTTTACAGAACTTATCGAATTAGCCAAAATCGAGCGTGGCAAATGGGATGAGATGTCATTTGTAGCAGGATTTTTTCTTAATGTCACTGAAACGGTTATAAAAAATTCTGAAGTCCAAAAGTTACTAAAAACCGAGAAATTCGATTTGATTATATTGGAAGCCCTACACACAGATGCTTGGTATTCCTTTGGTCGACATTTTAATGCTCCAATGATTGGCCTCTCATCTTTCGGTACGGATCCAATTATTGACGAGCTAATGGGCAATATGTCGCCGCTTTCATATACGCCTTTAGTAACAGCTGGCTTAACAGAACATATGACTTATTCGGAGCGTTTAAAGAATGTTATTTTGACATTTCTGGAGTTCCTTCATGCAAGAGTTTATACCATACCGGAGCAAAGGAGAATTCTGAAAACCTTTATGCCCCACATCAAGGAAGACGTATGGGAATTGAGAACAAATTTTTCGTTAATGTTATTGAATCAACATTTCAGCATCAGTTTTCCCCGGCCTTATGTACCCAATATGGTGGAAGTTGGAGGTTTTCAAATGCATCACCAGCCCAAGACCTTGCCGAAGGATATACTTGATTTTCTAAACTCTTCCAACGAAGATGTTATATACTTTTCCATGGGCTCTAATATTAAATCGAAAGACTTTCCTCCCGACAAATTGCAAATGCTCAATGAGGTCTTTAAATCTTTACCCTATAAAATTTTATGGAAATTTGAAGACCCTACTCTGCCGGGAAAACCGAAAAATGTCTTCATAAGTTCTTGGTTTCCCCAACCAGATGTTTTGGCTCATCCCCGAGTTAAGCTGTTCATATCTCATGGCGGCTTACTTAGTACCTCCGAGGCTATATATCATGGCAAGCCCATGTTAGGTCTTCCAGTATTCTACGATCAAGAAACGAACATTAAGAAAGCCATACAATCGGGCTTTGCTTTGAGCTTAAATTTCCATAGTCTGCCACGCAACGAGTTAAAGGCTGGAATTTTGGAAATTATGACAAATCCGAAATATTTAAATAACGCTAAAACTACTTCGAAAATTTATCATGATCAACCTGTGAAACCTCTTGACTTGGCCATATTTTGGACGGAATATGTTTTAAGACATAAGGGTGCTTTACATTTGCAAAATCCTGCCCAGAAGATGAATTTTTACGTCAAACACAGTATAGATACTGTGGGAGTTTTAGTAGCGTCAGCTTTGTTGGCTGGTGTTTTAGTGTTAATAGTTTTATGGAAAATAGTTGAATTAGTTTTAGGAATAAATGCTAATAAAAAAGTTAAAATAAATTAAACTGTGCGAAATAAATAAAATTGTTTATTTTATAGCAAGTTTGCATTGTAAAACAAGTAAGAAAGTATAGTCGGCCAAGCCCGACCATATGATACCCTACACCACAGTATTTAAAAAAAATCATGCTTATGTGTCCATATAAATATGGATTTATCAATGTTAATAATCTGCATTTGTTTGAATTTGTTGGAAAGTTTGTGAGAGGAAGAAATTGCTCCCTACCTCGCCACGTGTTCTTTTTTTTTAAAATTCATAGATTTTGGGTCCTATCTACGTTTTAAATTTCATTAAAATCGCTTTGATAGTTTCTGAGAGGAAGAAATTTCCCCTTTTCTTCCCTCGTGATCCTACGATTCGGTCCATTTTTAATCGGCTTGGTCGTTGTGCCAATAAGAACCTATGACCCAAATTTTATCAAATAAACTCCTAAATTGCGACCTGTAGCTCGTTTCTGTATTTCCCGCATCGTAAAATTATCACATGAAGTGTGAAACAAAAAATTCCATCGCTTCTCTATTTGTGAGAAAAAAAGCGTTTCTGTATTTGAATTCGAAAACAGACAACACAGATTCTGTTTTAACTGGAATATTTCCAGTAATTAAGTGTCAAATAAAAGCGAAACGTCAACAAAAGAAATAAATATAATAAAAACAGGTCTGCCAGATTTGACGGGTTATCGTCATTTGACGATTTTTTGTTCCGAAATTAGCAAAATGACGATTTGATGATTTTTTCTATAAAAGTGACGACAGCAAAAACAATCCAAAAATATTTTATAATTTTGTTGTTACTTTCTGTAGAAATTCATATTGAATTTTTAAATTTCAACACTTCATATTTTGTGGCTTTGAAAATTGCAAAAACAATATGAATTTCTTTAGAAAGTAACAACTATTTTATAAAATACTTTTGATTTTGTTTTTGCTATCAACGAAATTGTTGGCGTTGCGTTGCGTTTTACACTATAAGCCCCGTAGTTTTCGAAATAAGATAATTTTAAATATTTTTAAATGTTTGTTTATTAGAAAAAAAGATATCTTTAGAAACAAGGCAGTTTTAATTTTAAAATTTATCCCTATTGTGAAAATTGTCCTCGAAATTGTTTGTCTCTTCCCTGAAAAATGTATCGGCAAATGCAAAATTTCGAGGGAAAGTAATGGAACGACTTGGCTTATTTTGAACATTTAATACTTCTTATATGTATACATAAACAAAATATGATTGATGTTTGATATTCTTATCTTAATGGACACTTTTGTGCCAAAACCATTATTTCTTCAATAGCAAAAGTTGTTTGTCTCTAACCCGTTCATTTATGAACCGATTTTTTTAAATTTAACTACCAGCTATTCTACTAAGTCTATTTCAGGTAAAAAAGAAAAATTATATTTTCTCATGCCTTTGTGTGACTTCTCCAGGGGAAAACAACAATTTTAAATTGTTATCGGATTAAAGAAAATAAATAATTTTATAAAAAATAATCCTCCAGCTCATTAAAATAAATATAAATTTAATAAAATTATTAAATACCCATGAACTTTAGCTATGTTTTTGTTTGATAATATTTTAATTGAAGTCGAAACAAATTTGTTTAAAATTGATTTTAAATTGCAAGATTTTTAAAACAAAGAGATGATCTTTTTTATTTTTTTTTTCTCAGGAAGTTGACGATTTTGACACAAATTTATCTGGCAGCCCTAAATAAAACCCAAACAAGAAAATCTTAAAAAAAAACAATTTTAAATAACAAAATATAACAATTGAGTTTATTTATTTTCATCATTTAAATTCTTTCTATTTTTTTATTTATTTAAAAAAAATAGTATATAAACATATTTTAAATTTAAAATATCTACATTTTGTTTTTCTCGCACCAATTTTAAATGTGACTTATTTTGACAGAAAAAATTTTTCTCACAATCTTCCAATAATTGCTGGAAAATTATTTAAATGACAGAAAATTCTCGCAAAGAAAAGATACACAAACACTTGTGTAAGAAAAAACATTTTTTGTTTCATTTCACAATATTTTATTGCAATTCACACGTTTCATGCGATAAGTTTTACGATATGAGAAATACACAAACGGGCTACTGTACATTGAGCACAAGGGTTAAATGGATAGCCAGCCACCCGGACGGACATCGTTAGTTCGATTCAGAAAGTGATTCTGAGTCGATAAGTATACTTAAAGGTGTGTCTAGGACCAATATTTTAAGGTGTTGCATGCATTAACACAAATGCATAATACCCTCTATTGTGGTGTGGGTATAAAAGTCTTGTACTTACAAAATTTTTAGCAAAATTTATTTGATTTTGACAATATTTTCAGCATCATTTTTGTTTTTTTTGTATTGTATACCCTCGAAAAATAGTTGGCTATCATATGGTTGACCTTGACCGTCAATACTTTTTTTACTTCTTTCGTCTCATACTGCTGATGACTGGTAAGCTCATAGTTTTATTAAGTGCACAAACGTAAGAGCAGATAATGTGAATAAGCAATTTTCTAATTCAACAAACCTCATTAAATAATACGAACTCTCACTTTACTTAATAAAAGTGATGATGGTATTGATATATGGGCGAATTTCATTTTAAATGCTTCTCTCATGTCCGTTGAAAAGCATCGCAAATTATTTCATAAAAAACACATAAATTTGAGAATTAAATATTATGAATAAATGTGTATTAGTTTTTTACACAGAAAAAAATAATAAAAGTTATAAAGTTATTAAAAATTATAATGTAATTTAAAATATTTTTTAAAAAATTAATTTTTAAAAAATAAATATAATAAAATATATTATTGGGTATATATAGACGTCGAAAATACTCTTTCCATACAAAGCGATGCGTCCGTTTGAACTTGTGAAATATTTTTATATTGCAACAGGTTTTATTGATCGATCATAGGTTGTATCATAAAAAATGCCTTAAGTGGTATCCAAAATGTTTTTAATTAATTAAATAGTTTTATTGTATGATTCTTGAATTTGTATTATTTCAACATATAGCTTGTGGTTCTTACATAAATGTATTGAGCGTTACATTGACAACATTTGAATGTAGAATTTGTCTGTAAATTAAAGGACGGCATAAAAAGTTAGTACCATTTTTAGATTACTTTTATGTTTATTATTTATTTTCTCTTCCAAATAACTAAAAATTAATCAATTTATTAAAATGAAGTGGATTACTTTTATGTTGTGTTTTATTTTTTTTTTAATATAAATTATATCTTTACTCGAAAGATTACATACTGTTAAGTTTTGTGTTAGAGATATCAGGACATGCAAAAGCATTGCAAAAGTTAACATGCCGTAAGTGCCTAAATTTATACTTCATACCTCCGCTCCTGAGCATCATGAGAAGCTCATTCTCTATTATGTCCATGTTGAATTTGATTCCGATATGGGCATTTCCACAGAATGGTCTACCAGGATGAAAAAATAAAATGTTGATTATCATCGTCTTTTATTGTTTATTATTAGAAAAAAGTCTATGTTCTTTTAAAGCACGGTTTCCTAGCATATTTGAGCTGTTCTACTTGAGGAAATTGGGCTGGAAAATGGAAAATTTTATAATTTCCTGTATTTTATACTTCTAAAGTAATTTTTATATACTTATTTTTCATGCAAAATATATGTTATGTTTACACTCTTTCTTCATAATCTCTCCATTACAATCAATTGTAAAAGGATTATTAAGTTTTTTTGTTAAGGAAATTTGAAGACATTTATGGTAAAATGTATGGTGATAATAATATAAAAACATATGGAAAAATCGTACGTTCGCGATCCGTACGTTCGCGATCCGTACGTTCGCGATCCGTACGTTCGCGACCGGTACATAAGCCAATTAAATAAAAACCAAGAGAGACCTACATTAATACACTTTTTAAATAAATTAATCACTTTTGAAAATTCCATTGACTTCTATTTTGCGTACGTTCGTGACCACACGTTTGTAACTCCTATTATGAAAACTTAAACTCGATGAAATCCATCTTTTGTACTAAACATAGAGCTACCTTAACGCTATCGAATCGCAAAAAAATGCTAGGAAAAGTTTTGTTTTCTATCCCAGTAAAATATGTGCTCCAAAAGGAGCAGGTTTTGTGTATGAATTCATACCATAAATCGCTTCAAACCTGCTGATGGGATGTCTGATTTTTGTATGGGGTGTTCCCGGTTTGGAGGACTATTTTCTGCTGACAATAAGCGCTGCTTTCAACATGCAAGCAAAGCACTCCTAAAGTGCTTTTTATGGGCTTACTATATTAACATATTCATTAATGTTTTGCTTTTACTTTTGTTTAAATGCCTTTTTCCAATTTTTTTCGTATATTTTTATTTTTTTCGGCTTGCAACCTTCTTCTTTGTCGAGCGCTTCAATAAAAGAGCTTTTATAAAGCAGTAAATGATATAGAATAAAATATACAAAAAAGCTGATATTTGTATATTTTATTCTATATCATTTACTGCTTTATAAAAGCTCTTTTATTAAAGCGCTCGATTATGCGCTTTTTCTCTTAAGTGCTTCAAAAAACCCAAATTTTTTTTACTGGGATATTATTTGTACATCAAAAGCGTACGAACGTACGTTCGTGACCCCAGGAAATGCCCATATGAGATTTCATTAAAAAATACCAGAATTATTTTCAAAATGTTCACTGCAGAAAGTATTTTGGTACGAATAATTATAGGAAATTCAAACAACTCTCTGCGATTGCGATTGCGATTGCGTTCGATTTTGATAAGATAAGTTTAATTGAAAGAAGATTTGGCCTGCTATTTAATCGTGTATAACTTGCTGGAAATAATTTGTTTTGAGCAGTTCTTATTTTGCACTTTTCCGTTGGATTCACGGTCAAAATAAAAAAATGATCATGACTTTTAAATTCCCCCTACGATTGTAAAGTTTTGTTTTTTATATATATGCACTCACTTTTTGTAGACTATTCTTTTCTTACAACTCTTTCCCAGAACAACCGTGAAAACAAATTTAACGTTCAATACACAAAAATGTTAAAAATTCGAAAAATACAATTTTATTTCAGGATTTTTAATAATTAAATTGGTAAAGTTAAAAAAAGCACTAAATGAGAATCACCCATATAACGGATGTTTCATAGCTTTTTGATTTCACAAAGGTTTTTGGATACAATATCTTAAGATGTTCGTTTTTAAGTTTATTGGGCAACATACATTTTTCAAGAAACGAAAGAAAAGTTAAGATAGTTTCATTTATTTTTACAGCGATTAGATCAAAAATATGGTGGTCTTTTAGCTTAAATTTTAAAATAACTTCCTTAAATTTGTTTTAGTTAAAAGGAAATTTTTATTCACTGATCAAATTGTCAAGTTCTTCAAATAACAAGTTAGAGTGCTATATTCGGCTGAGCCGAATCTTTGATACCCTCCACCGACAGTTCGAATGTTTAAGGAGTAATATCTGTATGATGTTATTATTATCTTAAACTGTGACGATTTGTTATCAACTATGGTTTTAGGCGACTAAACTGTTTGTGACGTATCAATTTCTGTTATGATAGCATTATTAATTATGGTTTTAGGTGTACTAAACTGTTTTCCGGGAGTAGGGTTTCTATGGGGCCTAGGGTAAATTATATACCGATCTTCACGAAATTTTACAGTATCATTTATAGTCCTATAAATCTGTGACGAGCCTAAATTTGTTATGATTGCATTATTAATTATGGTTTTAGGTGTACTAAACTGTTTTCCGGGAGTAGGGTTTCTATGGGACCTAGGGTAACTTATGTACCGATCTTCACGAAATTTCACAGTATCATTTATAGTCCTATAAAACTGTGACGACCCAAAATTTGTTATCATTGCATTATTTTTTACGGTTTTAGGCGTACTAAACTGTTTTCCGGGAGTAGGGTTTATATGGGGCCTAAGGTAAATTATGGACCGATCGTCACGAAATTTCACAGTCTTATTTCTAGTCCTTTAAATTTGTGACGTACCAATTTCTGTTATGATAGCAATATTAATTATGGTTTTAGGTGTACTAAACTGTTTTCCGGGAGTAGTGTTTATATGGGGCTTAGAGTAAATTATGGACCGATCTTCATGAAATTTAGCAACGTGAATTCCAGTCAAATAAAACAAATTGTTGCAAAATCATTCCGTGCCTTGTTCCAGCATTTATGTTATTTTTTGTAACAAAATTATCAATTTTTTTTTAGGTGGTGGTTCCACATTTTGATTCATAGCTCTGGTCCTACTGAACCGCTTTTGTTGGATTTCAATTTCAAACTGCTTAGGATAACAACAAGCAATTTGGCACCAAGTTTGTTCATTTCTTTTGAGTTGTTCGACAGTGAGCGTGTTTTCAACAGACGGACAGACGGACAGACAGACGGACATGGTTAAATCGACTTAGAATTACTCAAGGACCTAGAATATATATACTTTATGGTGTATGAGATGAATAATAAAAAAGTTTCACACGGAATGACAAACTTAATATACCCTCCACTAATTGTGGTGGAGGGTATAAAAACTGGAAAAAACATTTGTTTGACAAACAGTTGTTCATCATATGAACGTGTCATACCCCCAAAGTGGGTGTTGGTAAACGATGTAAATACATAAAATTCTTTGGTAAGGCAAGGTTAAATTCGTGAAGTTAATTTTAAAGTAAATAACGATTTGCTAACAAGATTTATATATTTTATATTGTAAGAGATCTTATGAAAATATTTCTTTGTGTTACAAATTAATTTGCGAACTTTATAAACCTTCATTTTTTTTTTTACAAAACAAAAAGTCATCGTTTCTATAAATTATATCGTTGAAAAGTACTTTAGTCTAACAAATACATCCAATAGCATTTAAAATTGCACGAGTACCATGATAAGACACTCAATTCACGATAATTCAATTAATTTTGTTTAGTTCATACAACTCTTTTTTAAAAAAAAAAATTTTTAGTTTATATTGGTTAATTTTCTCAGGCACACCATACAAATTAAGGGGCTGAAAAATGAAATCGCTTGCGGTTTTAAAAATATTAGTAATTTGTTTAACAATTCAAACGTTCATTAATGGCACAAATGGAGCAAAAATACTATCGATATTTGGTTACCCAGGACCTTCACAATACATAATGGCTTCGGCTTTGTTAAAGGGTCTGGCTGAACGAGGCCATGAAGTAACGTCCATATCAACATTTCCACAAAAGACTCCCGTCAAGAATTTCAGAGATATAGCGGTGATGTCAAATAAAAAGTTATTTGAATGTAAGTTTTATTTAATTTATAAAACTTTTTACTTGAATTAATTTATTGCTTTAATTAAGCGATTATGGAGGAAGCTGTTGGCGAGGAAAAAAAGGAAAAAAGTTATTTTAAGGAAATGTTTGAATTTACCGAATTTGGAGTTCAAATGGTTACAAATGTTTTGGAGGACGCCAATGTTAAAGATGTTATGAAGAATGAAAAATTCGACTTGATTATTGTGGAAACTTTACTTTGTGATGCTTTATATGGCTTGGGTCAACACTTCAATGCCCCCTTGGTGGGTATATCTACATTTGGCACCATTAACTTTATTGATGTCTTAGTCAATAACGTTTCGCCCATGTCGTATATTCCTCATATGTCACTACCATACGACAATCGTATGAACCTTAGGGAGAGGCTAATAAATGCAGTTGCCAGTATCGTAGATGATTTCTGTTACAATAATATAATGTTACCCCCTCAGGAGAAGCTATTCAACAAATATTTCTCCACATCTAAATTGACATTCGATGAAGTACGTAAAAGTTTCTCTTTAGTATTATTAAATCAACATTTTACTTTGGGCTTTCCCCGGCCATATGTCCCCAATATGATTGAGGTAGGTGGTTTGCATATAAAACAAGAACCCGATCCTTTGCCTCAAGATCTTAAGCAAATTTTGGACAATGCGACCGAAGGAGCCATTTACTTTTCTATGGGCTCTAATTTACAGAGTAAAGATTTTCCCGTAGAAACCTTAAATATCTTTCTAGACACTTTTAGAGAGCTAAAAGTTAAAGTTCTTTGGAAATTTGAAGCCGAATCTTTAGCCAATAAACCCGACAATGTTTTTATTAAAGCCTGGTTTCCCCAACCCTCTATACTGGCTCATCCCAATGTTAAGCTTTTTATTTCGCATGGTGGTTTCCTAAGCACAACTGAAACTATTTTCCATGGTAAACCAATTTTGGGTATTCCAGTCTTCGCCGATCAGCCCATGAATGTAAAGAACGCTGTAAAAGAAGGCTATGCTTTATCTTTAAAATTAGATACAATTACTAAGGAATCATTTAAGTCTACCATAATGGAATTGCTAGCAAACGATCGATATACTAAGAGAGTACAACAGTTATCGAAACGCTTTAGAGATCAGCCTCAAACACCTTTAGAAACTGCTATCTATTGGATTGAATATGTTTTGAGGCATGAGGGAGCCGATCACCTACGCAATGCCGGTGTGGAATTGAATTACTGGCAGCAAAATAATGTCGATGTATTTGCTATATTGACGGTTAGTTTATTGCTGTTGATAACAATTCTGATAATTGTTATACGTTTATTGATTAAATTACTATGGGGAAATAATAAAACAAAGCAAACTTTTACTAAAAGTAAGACGAAACTTAGTTAATTCATTTAACTTATATGTATATGTGTATATGTATATCTAGTACTTTGATCAATTTTAATAAAATTTTTAAAAATAAATTGTTTACTTACTTTTTTTTATACAGTAGAATATCGATTATTCTTAATCGCTATGAATCTTAAAGTGGAATAACCACCGAAAATAAATAAAAATATTGCTACAAAAACTAACATAAATGGTGGCGAAAAGCATGGACTGATATAAGACTTTGTACATATTCGTTTTACAGTAGAATCCCGATAATTCGTAATAGCAAGGGACCGGCCATTTCTTACGAATTATAAGGGTTTTCGATTTAGCGGGGTTTCGATTTACCGGAGTTAAAATAAAATTAATACGAATTAAAGGGGGTTTTCATTTTATTTACTAAAACAATAAAAATAACATAAAAGACAACTGATCTTAAGAAAATAAACACACGCAAAAATTCAAAAAATAGCGGTAAACTAAAAATCATTCTTTCATTGTCCGAGTTTAGACGAGCGAACATTTGGAAGGAAAACATCTGGAATTCTCTTTGGTTTTTTCATTCGCGGTCACACAGACGAACATGTTGCCGTTAACATTCTGTTAATACTATGTTTTTTTTTTTTTTTAAACAAAGTAAATGTCAACAAAGAAAATGAGAACAAAGCTTGTCGCCGAGTACTGAACACAAAAATCATAATCGCGAAAAACTTACTACTTTGGTTTGATTTGTCCTAGCTTTATAAGACTTGAAATGAGTCCGTAAAAATTTCATGGAGATCATCCATAAATTATCGTAGGTTCCATATAAAGCCCACTTTGGGAAACAATTTGAATACGCTTTAAACCGTAGGAAATTTAGATTCTGATAATTATTCCACAATTTTCCATAGTTCCAATATAAAGCAGTCTTCTGAAAAGGACTCAAAGACTTATAAAACGCTAAAACAAATTTATCTTCTGCATTGAAACTTCGTCTTATTTTGGGTTTTAATACGAGAAATCATTTTCCATAATTTTTTTATGATTGATCTATAATTTACCAATATAAGTTCCCATATATCATTTACCAATATAAATTCCATAAGTTAAAGACGTGCAAGAGAGTTGAGGTCAGACGATAAGCAATACCACAAATCATTCTTCTATCTCAAATAGCTTTTAAAAACAAAAGAACACAATTTTTCAGCTTATCATAAGCGTCTAGCCTTTATCATAAAACATTACAGCTATTCATACGTTCACAAAAACTAATTTTATCTTTAATATGTTTGTTAGCAAAAAATATTTCAGTCCAACATTTCTTTCCCTTTCTTATCACTAACAATAGAATTAAGTTACGGCTAACCGAAAAAAATTAACAACATTTTTTTATTCAACTAAATAACAGAATATTTCAAGCACCAAAATATTCTGTTTATATCTATAAGTAATTATAAGACATTTTTACACACTATTTAAATACAATAACAGATAAGAATTTTCGCCATAATCTTAAGAATAGTATAAACTACACAACTTGGAAGAACGGCGAATTATTCGCAACGAATACTCGTCATTACAAATAGAACACATTGGTGTATATAAAAGTGCACACAATCATTGCGTATACCGAAATTCGTCGTGCGTAACGAACTCTGCGATAGGTTTATTTCTATTTCTTACACAGACGAACGACGAATAAATTGGGAAAGGGACAGTGCAGCATGATATAAAAAAAAATCGTAAAATCTGTAAAGAATTACAGAGACAATTCGCTTCTATTGCGAACTTTGCTAAAGCTATTCAACAAATATTTATCCACTTCTAAATTGACATTTGATGAAGTACGTAAAAGTTTCGCTTTAGTATTATTAAATCAACATTTTACTTTGGGCTTTCCCCGGCCATATGTCCCCAATATGATTGAGGTAGGTGGTTTGCATATAAAACAAGAACCCGATCCTTTGCCTCAAGATCTTAAGCAAATTTTGGACAATGCGACCGAAGGAGCCATTTACTTTTCTATGGGCTCTAATTTACAGAGTAAAGATTTTCCCGTAGAAACCTTAAATATCTTTCTAGACACTTTTAGAGAGCTAAAAGTTAAAGTTCTTTGGAAATTTGAAGCCGAATCTTTAGCCAATAAACCCGACAATGTTTTTATTAAAGCCTGGTTTCCCCAACCCTCTATACTGGCTCATCCCAATGTTAAGCTTTTTATTTCGCATGGTGGTTTCCTAAGCACAACTGAAACTATTTTCCATGGTAAACCAATTTTGGGTATTCCAGTCTTCGCCGATCAGCCCATGAATGTAAAGAACGCTGTAAAAGAAGGCTATGCTTTATCTTTAAAATTAGATACAATTACTAAGGAATCATTTAAGTCTACCATAATGGAATTGCTAGCAAACGATCGATATACTAAGAGAGTACAACAGTTATCGAAACGCTTTAGAGATCAGCCTCAAACACCTTTAGAAACTGCTATCTATTGGATTGAATATGTTTTGAGGCATGAGGGAGCCGATCACCTACGCAATGCCGGTGTGGAATTGAATTACTGGCAGCAAAATAATGTCGATGTATTTGCTATATTGACGGTTAGTTTATTGCTGTTGATAACAATTCTGATAATTGTTATACGTTTATTGATTAAATTACTATGGGGAAATAATAAAACAAAGCAAACTTTTACTAAAAGTAAGACGAAACTTAGTTAATTCATTTAACTTATATGTATATGTGTATATGTATATCTAGTACTTTGATCAATTTTAATAAAATTTTTAAAAATAAATTGTTTACTTACTTTTTTTTATACAGTAGAATATCGATTATTCTTAATCGCTATGAATCTTAAAGTGGAATAACCACCGAAAATAAATAAAAATATTGCTACAAAAACTAACATAAATGGTGGCGAAAAGCATGGACTGATATAAGACTTTGTACATATTCGTTTTACAGTAGAATCCCGATAATTCGTAATAGCAAGGGACCGGCCATTTCTTACGAATTATAAGGGTTTTCGATTTAGCGGGGTTTCGATTTACCGGAGTTAAAATAAAATTAATACGAATTAAAGGGGGTTTTCATTTTATTTACTAAAACAATAAAAATAACATAAAAGACAACTGATCTTAAGAAAATAAACACACGCAAAAATTCAAAAAATAGCGGTAAACTAAAAATCATTCTTTCATTGTCCGAGTTTAGACGAGCGAACATTTGGAAGGAAAACATCTGGAATTCTCTTTGGTTTTTTCATTCGCGGTCACACAGACGAACATGTTGCCGTTAACATTCTGTTAATACTATGTTTTTTTTTTTTTTTAAACAAAGTAAATGTCAACAAAGAAAATGAGAACAAAGCTTGTCGCCGAGTACTGAACACAAAAATCATAATCGCGAAAAACTTACTACTTTGGTTTGATTTGTCCTAGCTTTATAAGACTTGAAATGAGACCGTAAAAATTTCATGGAGATCATCCATAAATTATCGTAGGTTCCATATAAAGCCCACTTTGGGAAACAATTTGAATACGCTTTAAACCGTAGGAAATTTAGATTCTGATAATTATTCCACAATTTTCCATAGTTCCAATATAAAGCAGTCTTCTGAAAAGGACTCAAAGACTTATAAAACGCTAAAACAAATTTATCTTCTGCATTGAAACTTCGTCTTATTTTGGGTTTTAATACGAGAAATCATTTTCCATAATTTTTTTATGATTGATCTATAATTTACCAATATAAGTTCCCATATATAATTTACCAATATAAATTCCATAAGTTAAAGACGTGCAAGAGAGTTGAGGTCAGACGATAAGCAATACCACGAATCATTCTTCTATCTCAAATAGCTTTTAAAAACAAAAGAATACAATTTTTCAGCTTATCATAAGCGTCTAGCCTTTATCATTAAACATTACAGCTATTCCTACGTTCACAAAAACTAATTTTATCTTTAATATGTTTGTTAGCAAAAAATATTTCAGTCCAACATTTCTTTCCCTTTCTTATCACTAACAATAGAATTAAGTTTCGGCTAACCGAAAAAAAATTAACAACATTTTTGTTTACAACTAAATAACAGAATATTTCAAGCACCAAAATATTCTGTTTATATCTATAAGTAATTATAAGACATTTTTACACACTATTTACAATAACAGATAAGAATTTTCGCCATAATCTTAAGAATTGTATAAATTACACCGTTATGGTAGAAACACAACTGGGTCGAACGACGAATTATTCGCAACGAATATTCGTCATTAGAAATAGAACACATTGGTGTATATAAAAGTACACACAATCATTGCGTATACCGAAATTCTTCGTACGTAACGAACTCTGCGATAGGTTTATTTCTATTTCTTACGCAGACGAACGACGAATAAATTGGGAAAGGGACAGTGCAGCATGATATAAAAAAAATCGTAAAATCTGTAAAGAATTTCAGAGACAATTCGCTTCTATTTCGAACTTTGCTAAAATTCGCGAAAAATTGCAAACTTTTAACCCTAGATACACTTTCTTATTTTTAATACACTACACACTTTCTTCGTCGAATCAACGAAGTCCGTTTATGATCTGGCCCCAAAACCACCCAATATAAGGAAACACGAAAATTTTTGTTTAGTTTATAAAATACTTAAGTTGTTATTCATTCTAAATAGTATGTTATAGTTTACTTCAAAACTTAATACTCCTTAATCGGAAGCAAACCGTTTTCTTGAATGGCTTAATGTCTAATTGCCTTGAAGTTAACAGAGGGGTTCCGCAGGGTTCTGTTTTGGGTCCCCTTCTGTTTTCGTTGTATATAAATGATCTGCCAGATGTATTAACCCATTGTGGAATACAAATGTATGCTGACGATGTACAATTGTACTTAAGTACCAAAATATACAGTGTAAGTTCTTGTATTAATCTCATAAACCATGATCTTAATAGAGTTCATCACTGGGCGTGCATGAATGGTTTGTGCATAAATCCATCGAAATCTAAATGCATTTTCATATCCAAAAATAATAAGAAAGCACTTAATAACAATGCTTCATTATTTATCAACAATGATAAAATCGACTTTGTGCCATCGTCACCAAATTTAGGAATTACGTTTAATTCTGAACTTTCTTGGTCAAACCATATCTGTATTATTGCAGGAAAAGTGCACGGAATGCTTAGGAACTTATGGGCTATTCAATCTTTCACTCCATTTAATATAAGATTGTTACTAGCTAAAACTTATCTAATACCGGTTTTACTATATGGATGTGAAATATTTGCCAATTGCGACACCTCCGATTTTCATAGACTTGAGGTAACCTATAATAATATAGCTAGATATGTATTTAACCGTAGGAGAACTGATAGTATTTCGTCGTACTCCTTTCAGCTTTATGACATGAGCTTTAAAAATCTACTAAAATTTAAAAGCCTCCTCATGATGCATAAAATAATATATATACAGGAGCCCGAATATTTATTTAAGAGAATAATTTTTGCCAAATCTCCACGCGGTAAAAATTTGATTTCTCAAAAATATAGATATCTTATCTCTTCGAGACAATTTTTTAACTACACAATTAGTCTCTGGAACAAATTACCATCACGTTTTCAAACACAAAGCAACACTTTGGCCTTTAAGAAGGAATTATTAAAGTATTCTAAAAATCTTTAATATAGCTTAAATATATCTATATCCATTTAATTATTAATTGTTTTTATTGTATAACTTAATTTTTTAATTCAATTCTTATATGTTAAATTGCCATGTAACTTACTATCACTGTAAATTATAAGATTTATATCTTGTTGTGATAGGTATTAAAATAAAATAAAAAAAAAAAAAAAAAAAAAAAAACACAACAAAAGCAAGCCAAGGTTGTTTTCGTCAATACGACGAAGAAAGTGTATCTAGGGTAAAAAAAGGTTAAAAAATATACTAAAGGCAATATTTCTCACACTTCCATCGTCAGTGCGACGAACACAATCAACGAAAAATCAGACTTACACACAACCTATAAGCACGTACTTCCACACACTTCGGCAGATCAGCAATATCTACAGCTACATGAAATTTGGAAGAGTTTCAGTGAAAAACTGCGGAGTTAAATAAGTACTATTTAACGGTATTCGTCAATACGACGAAGAAAGTGTATCTAGGGTTAAACAAACAATAAAATTTTTTTTAAATCGCAAACTGGTAAAAAAAACAACAAAATGTCGGAAAATAACAGAAAAAAAAAATTTTGCAAAAACAGCCAAAATTCGTGAAAATGTTTAATATTTCAAACAAGCCATAAAATTGATTAAAAGTCTCTAAAACCATAAGGAATGGCAAAAATTCGGTAAAAATTGCTTAATTAGCGGAAATTCGCAAAAATTTGCTAACAGCGGCATGAAAACAAAGTCTACTATTTATTATAAATCGTGAAAGCTGTAAAGAATCACAGAGACAAATCGCTTCTAATGCAAACTTGGCTAAAATTTGCAAACTCTTAAACTTAAACTTAAATTTATTTTAAATCGCTAAATGGGTGATAAAACAAAATGTCGAAAAATAACAAAAAAAAAAAAAAAAAATTTCCAAAAATTGCGAAAATTCGCGAAAATTTTTAATATTTTAAACAAGCCATAATATTGACTAAAAGTTTGTAAAACTATAAGGAATGGCAAAAATTCACATTAATACCTGGTGTTTACGCACTTATTGTGTCTCATATGACGAACTTACGCAAAGAATTCTTGCCGGCGAATTCGTCGTACTATGCGAAGTTCGTCGTTTGTCCCAGTTGTGTTTATACCATTAATCCTTAAAAATATGGGCGAGATTGGAGAAGTAGGAGTTGCAACTCCCGCACAAGGCCATTCAAGATTTCTGTATATCTGAAGAACGGCCAGAGCCAACGTTTCCAAGTCATGTACAAGCAATATTATTTTTCAAAACACACCACCCGACAAAATGTAGATGAGATTGAGAAGTGGTGGTGGCACAAAATACATTTATGAATATCTAGAGAACATTGTAGCAACGAAAAAATAGGCAAATATAACCTACATTGCGTCGTTGCCTAAGGTAGTCAATACAATTGGATACCCTGCTGTTACCAATGAGATTGCACTCCCCTACACGCTGTCGAGAAGCTAAAAATAGACTTTGAAGTATAGGCTCACAAATGAGAGTTGCATTCCATTTGTGGTCGGATATAAGTGATATAAATAGCGCTAAATTGTTTAGGAGAAATGCCTAATAGCCCAGTTTATTAAGGAATACCCATGTGTGCCGACCAGCATGCGAATACAAATATTGCCATTTAAATGGTTATTGGTTTGGACCTAACTCTTAAACATCTGAATAAAACGAAATTTAAACAAACTGCACTAGAACGTTTTAATAATCCTCGCTTTGCTACTAAAACAAACGAACTTTCTATAATTTTCCGAGAACAACCAATGAAACCCAAAGAAAGGGATATTTACTGAATTAAATATATCTTGAGACTCCAAGGAGCTGTGCACTTATTTCTGGCAATTTCATGATGTAGATATTTTATAGCATAAAATACCATCACTTGTGGCTTTCGCTGCAATTGGGTTTATCATAATTCTAATAATAAAACATTTTTGCTTAGAATTTAATATAAATAAGAAAAGATTGCAACTTAAAATTAAAAGAAATTGAAAATTTTATACTGTATAAAGAACATAAACAATTCTTAAATAAATGTGTAAAAGATAACAAGATTTTGTGCCAAAAATTATAAAAAAGTTTTATATAATAATCAGTATTGTGGTTATTTTGTTGAACCATCTATGGTTTTCAATCCAAATTTTCAATATTTTTAATTAGGCTTAAGTTCATGAAACTTAATTCCCATTAAATTACCTTTATGAAGAAAGGAATTTTACAACATGAAAATCAATTAAAATTGTTATTGATAATCTTTCATTCTTGACGTGGCTCGGGCTCGAACCCTGGCCTGGCCGGCAGGTTACCATGACATGTTTCGATCGCAACCACTCGATCTCCTCAGATGGATTTGCCGTCTTACACTCGCAGCCATCGACGACTGCTGACGTCACTAGTCAAACATCAAGCGTTCCTGAATGATTATCCTTTTTAATTGATTTTACATGTTCTTTCCTTTACTTCTGTTTTTTCGTACTTTCGTCAAGAATTTTTCTTGAAGTCCAAGTACATTTTTTTTTTTTTTGTTTTTTCACTTTGTCTTTCCCTTATTCTGTTGACCTTTTTCAGCACAACTTGAAGGACAAATGTACACATAGAGCTCGTGCCTTAGCTTTAACAATAATCAGTATTGTGGTTATTTTGTTGAACTATTTATGGTTTTCAATCCAAATTTTCAATATTTTTAATTAGGCTTAAGTTCATGAAACTTAATTCCCATTAAATTACCTTTATGAAGAAAGGAATTTTACAACATGAAAATCAATTAAAATTGTTATTGATAATCTTTTATATAATAGTTGAATTTTAAGGTTTTCACATTTTGGTTACTTAAATAATTCTAAGTCATTTTAGCCATGTCCGTATGTAAAAAACACGCTTGCTTCCGAACGACTTAAAAGAAAATACTTTTTCCTAGTTTCCTAAGGCTGTGCCCACTCAAAAATTTTTTTTCAGAAAATCAGATTTAGGGGTGAAAGGGAGAAGAACATGTTATTTGGCTCTATCCTCTCACCAATAAACAAAAAGCTTTCGTGATGTGAATCCAGACTAAGCAGTTTTGACAAAAAATCCAGCCGAATCGGCTGCAGACGCAAATACAAATAGGACCAAAGGTGAACCCATATTTTTAAAATCTTTTCTTGAAAATTGCGCTACAAAACAGTGCATATTTTTGCTTATATTGCTTTAAATTTACCAGAGTCTTAAAGAAACAAAGCTTAAGCTACTTTGCTGATAGTCTTAATTAAATATCGTTAATCAAATTTTTTTCTTTTTAATTTTCTGAGTTTTAATTAGTTGGTATTTTATGATATTTTTGTCTTTTCTAGTTTGTTTCATAAATTTTATTGTGTTTTTTTTATTAATATAAATGTACACGCAGAGAAATCATATTTTTTTTATGGTCACCTCTAAAAAAATGTTTAACGAAAACTGTTCAAACATATTATCGTTACTTGAACAATATTATTGTCACCATATTATGGTTAAATTAGTCCCCCATAAGAAAGCCACAAACGATATTATAATTGCCTTTGAAAATATTTTAGTAAATAAAACCAATAACTTGTTTACCACCATTAATTGTATGGTTTTAAATTAGCAAGATGTTATGGTTGAAAAACAACTATTTTATTCTTATTTTTAACCTAAACATTTTCGCAGGAAACCATGATATGATGGCTGCTTCTTGATGGAGGACTTGCAATAGTTATTGAAAGAAACCATATCTTAAAAATTTTTCGCTAAAAATTGATTTATTCGCCACCAATATCGACAATATATTTTCTTAACGTGCACGTTTGTGCTTGTGTAGTTTTATATGACTTTCGGCTTTTTTTATTGCTGTTACTGAGAGAATATTGCCTGTATCACACTAACAATAACACACACATACAATGACAAACTCTTATTCATAAATAAGGATATATTTAGCTAAATCAGCAAAATATTCAACAAAATATTTACACAGCCTTTTGAATAATAAAATAAACTATGATTGTATTTAGTTTGCTTACATATATTTGAATGTTTGTTTATACATAAATGTGTATGTACAGAAAAACACTTATGCATACATATATTCTATTTATTTCGTATGACAACCATTGGCTATTTACCATATGGTCCATGCAAACATTCATTGATTTTTATGATGATGATAATGATGACTATTTACTCGTATGTTGCTTCAAATAGTTTCGTCCAATATGATTATATAGTGATGTATTTGTAAAGACAGTATTGCCAATAAACGAAAATATTTCATTACATTTTATTACATTTGGGAAAATGTTAATTAAAATGTAAAAATTGAGTGACATTTGCCAAATACCGAAAAAGCTAATAGAGGAAATGGAATTTATTAGATCTAAATATAAATTTTTTTGTTCAATAAACAGTTAGAAAAACAAGAAGGGAAACCGGCAATTTATATTAGTCTTTGCCAAGTATTTTAAGCCATGAAGAAGTAAAATAATGCTCTGGACTTTTAATTGTATTTCTCAAACTTTATAGTCTATTGTTTGGCATTAATGCTTGATTTACAAATTTAAGCTAAATTTTACGTAAATGCACCCAAGAAAGAACTAAGTCCGTCAAAAATTTATTATGAAAGGAAATTTGTTTTATTCTCTACAGCCGATTGCCCTAGAATCCCATAAGGAAGCACCTTGGGCACTCTATTGGCTTTATTGTTTACTTTCGACATGCCTACAAACTATCACACCTAAAATTCAACTTTGTACTGATGATAGACCTTTTATAATCATACACTTTAACTGTCATTATTCATCTCGATGTTTACAGGACCATATTTGTTTGTATTTCAACTGGAAATTTGGTTAAGTGGAAAGTTAAGGTCCATAGGCAAAAATGTACACCTATACATTAACTTTTCGTAGGGATATAATACCTCAACTCTCTCATGTAAAATATCTCGGTATACATCTAGATCGGCGTTTACCGCAGATGGCAACAGGCAAAATTAACTCAAATGAAACTAAAAGCAATTAATAGGCTTCGTGGAAGAAATTCTGTCCTTAGTCCTTAGCTTTTTAACTCTATCAGTTATCCAAAGGTTTCAAAATAAAATATTTTTTAATAATCACAGTTGCTTCCTGGTATGTAAAAAATCTAGAATATCCACAAGGATCTAAGTGAACCATTATAAAACCTAGAACTCGGACGTTATTTTTTTCGAATCGACTTAAATTTACATATAACCGATTTTTCTCGTATCTATAGGCAAAATTTTGGTTATTTTGGTAAAACTAAATTTTTCTCTTTGTTTTAAATTTAGATCCAACAGAAAATTTCTTTTAATTTTTTATAAAATATAGTTTTTTTTTTTTAAATTTATGAGGCACATTTATGGATAACTGCATAAAAATGTAAAGCACTGTTAGTAGAATCGACTAACGTTAGGGCTGCAGGATTAAAATCTATGATCACAAAATAATCGACGAACCCCAATAAAAAATTGTATGATTTTGCGAAGCACTTATGGTACATTTAAAAAAATAAGCGCACAATTCCTACGATTCCGCCCATTTTCAATAGGCCCAAGCCAAGCCTTGTGCCAATAAGAACCTATAAGCCAAATTTTATCAAATTATCTCCAAAACTGCGACCTGTACTTTTCGCACAAGGTAACATGGTCAGCCAGCCGGACGGACACCGTAAGATCGACGCAGAAAGTGATTTTGAGTCGATCGGTATACTTTGAGGTGAGTCCAGAACCCATATTTTAAGGTATTGCCCACGTCAGCACAAATGCATAATACCCTCTCCACTATTGCAAGTGCCACGGTATTCCTTTACTGCGAAGCAGGTTTGTAAGGGAGAATACTAAAAAGTAACTGTATCAAAACATTCAGTGTTTAAGGCTGATCGTTACATCCAACAATTTTTATATGCGCTAAATAATGCGCTTATGTGCCAAAAATGTATTGCTTCAAAGTGGGAACTCATCATATAAAATTCATGCCTTCGTAAGCGCAATGGTAAACGAAACGTTTATGTTTCTCCCTTACAAACCTGCTTTATAGCAAGCTCCATTTTTTACTGGGAATATTTAAAAAGGTTAAAATTCCACCCAAACTCTCTGGCTGGAAATGTTTCAAGGGATGAATAGATTTTGCAGGACTTCGTTGAATAAAGGACGCTAATGACCCACATATGTGAACAGAAGACGTGTTGGGGAAAATTTTCGTTCGGCACTAGCAGGTCATAAACTAAATTTTTTTAAATAATTTTTAATATATCGTCAGCTCATTATTGGTTTGGCGCATATGCCAAAACAGTCGGAGTGATGAAAAAGGACAAGGAAGGCTTACATGAGGATTTATTAGTTCTTCCGGCATATGTTTTGACTCAAAATGTTAATTTTACTGAATTTTCATGAAAAAGGTTAGAAGTTAATAGTATTTTATTCAAAGTGAAAATATGATTTTTGCGTTATGCGCCAATTTTCAAAAAAAAAAAAAAAAAAAAAAAAAACAAAATTGACAAGTAACTTTTTATGCTGCATGTTTATGTTTATGTTTACTTATTGCTGTGTATTATAATTTGTTGTTGAAACGAAAGTTTACATATTTACAACCTAAAAAAAGGTCAACATTGATTAATTTTTTTTATATATTTTACAAAAACACTTCCATTTTTATATTTGGGGGATTCACAAGGTGTCATAAAATAATACATGAAAAAATACGACTGTTGTGAACAACCCCTCATTTAATGTGCTATTTTGAATTTAAATCAGCTGATTTAAAACAAATATAGAAAATAAATATTTACATAACATTAATATATTTTTTAATTCTAATACATGAATTAATAAATTAAACTATTTTCCATTTTTCAGACGTAAATCACAAATAAATTTTATTTTGTTTGTTTACCAAGCATCAGAGTCCTAAGCCAATATAATTTGACGGCACTAGTGTTTTTTTTTTTGCAAAAAATTTCTAGCCGCAGGTTAAATCCGGATATTTGCCATATAAAACTATACCATCAATGGCGGCTCGGCTTAGCCGCTAAGCTCAGGTCTCTCTTGATAAATTATGACAGAACAATAAACATAGCAAGATCTATTAATTTAAGACACTTTTTGTTTACAAAACCACAACAATATTTTAAAACCATTGTAAAATGTTAGAACATTATGACAATATAACATGATAGCACACCTTGTGAATACCCGAATTATATATAAATGCAGAAAAAGAAAAGAAACACGCATTTTGTCAAAATCACTTGCTACAAAAACAATTGCATAGAAACACAACTCTGCAAAAAATCAGCAGGCGTTTTGCGTAGACCTACTGATTTTGCTTTAACTACTTTTTTCGTGTACGGGAAAACAATACTTACAAAACAAAGTTTCGCTTACCATATCGCTAACGAAAGACATGAATTTGATATGGCGAGTTCCCAATTTGAAGCAAGTTGCAATGCTTTTTATACCCAGACCACAATAGTGGATAGGGTATTATGCATTTGTGCTGATGTGCGTAACACCGTAAAATATGGGTCCTAGACTCACCTTAAAGCATACCGATAGACTCAGAATCACTTTCTAAGACGATCTAACGATGTCCGTCCGCTTGGCTGGCTGTCTATATAACCTTGTGCGCAAAGTACAGAAATTTTGGAGACAATTTGATAAATTAAAATTAAATAAAAACATTTTATAACCTCCACCATTAAGGAACCAACAATTATTTTGTTCAATAAACTTTTTAGGAATCTGAACTTTTATGAATAAAGGAGCAAATGTATAAAGGCATTTTTGTTACAAGTAAAATAGTTTTATTCATAATGCTGATGAATTAAAGCGAGTTTTTCTGAATTCACTGCGCATCTAGCCGAAAATTTTTAAATATTTTTCTGATTTTAAAGCACTAAAAGACACGCAAAGCATTCATTAAAATAATAAAGACTGCGTATGTCAATGTTTTAGGGATCTTGGCTTAGATTGGTCTACCTTTTACTACAAAACCAATTTCGATGAATTAAAATCCTTAACTTCATAGGTTCATGTTGGCTTAATAAAAAGCTCAAATACCAACTTTTTCTAAACTCTTTTCTAAATTTAGACCAGTATCTTAACAGGGATTAGAATTGAAAATTGCCCATTTCTAAGCGGCAGAAACGCATCATACTTCCTCCAGATAAAACAAGTTTTGCTTAACTATCTATAATTGTAATATTTCTTTTGTTAACATTTATTTGGGCCTTCCAACACTTATTTAACTTTCAAAACCATCAATACCAATTTCGTTTTAATTATATCCATCACTTTCAAAGCTACTTAAATAAAATATCTCAATCTGTTAGCAAAAGTAAAAAATTATAACTATTAACCTTATGGTTTAAACAAGGATGTTTGAACAATAATTAGATTTTTTTTTTTCGATAAAATCTCTTAAAATTAAATAAAATATTTTCAATAAATTTATTTGGTTTTAAAGGTTAACCAACAATAACAGCGACAACAAGAGTGAGTAAAGAGGCCTAATAGAAGGCCTAATTTAGCAGACACAAGCCCTCCTAACTGCATTCCATACTTATTTATTTTTTACACAGCTTGTCATTGGGTGCAAGCCCTTCCACACTCCCTTTAATAACAACTTCGTTACCTTCCCAAAGAAGGGAGTAAGGAAGGGTATTAAAAAAAACAAAAATAAAACGAACTTCTCTTTTAAAGAAGGGAGTAGCGTATGTGTTCTGAATATTTTGCAAGCTTTTTCAAAAAGAATTTTGTACCTTCTAAAAGAAATACTTCTGATGGCAGGTTATCATACGAATCGAATCTTTTAAAAAGGAGTATAGGCGCCTTCAAAAAGGCCTGCCACTCCTTTCAATATTTACCGCTGTTTATGTTTATTTATATACGTATGTATATATTTATGTAAACGACACATACATACATACATACATAAGTCAGGCGCGGATCCAGCTTGAGTATTAGGGGGGGGGGGGGGGGGGGGAATTTGAATGAAAAAAAAAATTGTTTTTAAAAGCACATGTATGTTATATTAAAAAAACTCAACAATAAGGTTAAATAAAATATTCAATATAAATTGAAATAAACTAATCTTTTTAAATAAGCAATTTATGATTTCCTTGTGAGGCAAATTTAGATAATATAGTCTAACCTCAGTTTGTCATTGTTGATCTGAGCCATGTTTTTATTCGACGAAGGGTAGGAAATGACCTCTCGCTCGTAGCATTACTGACGAACATTGAAACGAAAATTTGAAATATTTTTCTTAGATTTGGGTAGATATCTTCATCACAGTTTATTAAAGCATCTACAACGTTATTTATTTATTTATTTATTTGTTGTCCCATACACAAGACTTAAAGTCTTATATTACAGTATAGGACTGTGTATATGTTATACAATATAACGAGAAATAATTTTGGTAAATTATGTACCGATCTTCACGAAATTTTACAGTATCATTTATAGTCCTATAAAACTGTGACGAGCCAAAATTTGTTATGATTGCATTATTTTTTACGGTTTTAGGCGTACTAAACTGTTTTCCGGGAGTATTGTTTATATGGGGCTTAGGGTAAATTACGAACGGATCATCACGAAATTTAACAGCGTGATTTCCAGTCAAATAAAACAAGTTTTTGCAAAATCTTATCTCATTTCGTGCCTTGTTCCAGCATTTATGTTATTTTTTGTAACAAAATTATCAATTTTATTAGGTGGTGGTTCCACATTTTGATTCATAGCTCTGTAGTGCGATTCACTAACTTTTATAACGATAATCGAATCGTTAAAATAAGTATAACGAAAATTTATCGAATATGCTATTCTGTAAAATTTTTAACGATATTCGCTGTCGTTTAAAGTCAGCTGTTACTTTAAGCAATTTTTTTGTCGTTATCTTAGCGACAATAATTTAGTTTGTGTTTATTTTATCGATAAAATGTTTTTTATGTTTAAAATAGCTTACATACAAACAAAGATATATTCATATGTATATGTATGAATAAAAACAAAATAATAAATTTAAAATTTGCAAAAAGAAAGCAAATTAAGAACAAAAATAAAATTCTAAATGTAAAATTCACAAAAAAAAAATATAAAACCACAAATTAACCCTTCGTCTTACTTATGAGTCTGGCCAGACCTTTTTCAGTGCATTTTAAATGAAAAAATATGTGTAATAAGGGGGGTTAAGAACAATTTCATATGTTTTTATTTTATTCTCTTTTGTGCTTTTCGTTTTTTTTTAACATTTTGTAGACAGAGATGTTACAAAAAAACAGCTGTGTACTATCGTTAAAAAAAATTACAGAATCACACTATCGTTACTGCAAGCGAATATAAATGTCGACAAATATTACGATTGTCGGATCGTTAAAAGTTAGTGAATCGCACCACTGGTCCCACTGAACCGATTTTGCTGGATTTCAATCCCAAACTGCTTAGGATAACTACAAGTTTGTTCATTTCTTTTGAGTTGTTCGAAAGTGAGCGTGTTTTCAACAGACGGACAGACAGACGGACATGGCTAAATCGACTTAGAATTACTCAAGGACCCAGAATATACATATGTATATACTTTATGGGGTCTGAGATGAATAATTAAAAAGTTTCACACGGAATGACAAACTTAATATACCCTCTTCACAACTAATTGTGGTGGAGGGTATAAAAAGAATAAGGAAAATAATAAAACAGAATAAAGAAAATATATATTAAAAAACATTCATATATTTATCCACATGTGAAACAATATGCAAAAAGGAAACAAAATAAATTATGAACCTCGATTAGAAAAATGCAAAATGATGTATTTTTTAAACAATTGTGCGTTACTAATCACTTGAGAGCTATGAGGAATTAAGTTCCAAATCGGATTGCATAGATAAAGAATTGCCATTCAGACATGAGGCTGTGGTGACAAAATAATATTAATCTTCGGCAAATAAATTCAAAAGTGAGTTCCTTAATATAAGGCTTTTGATGAAGTATCTCCACCTTTCCACTCAGATACTTTTTCCAAAGCTTTTACTATATGATGTACACTTTTTGCAAAGTGTAAAGCCGAGTCGTGACGGTCCACCCATCTTGTCTCGCATAATGTAGAGGGTTTGGCTCCTAAATACTTTACTAAAACTGTGTTTTGCCTGGGATGATTATATATAAAAAAATGTTGTCATTTCTTTAACAAATGATACAACTTTTTGTATTAGTGGCAATTTTTTGCTTTTAGAAATTGAGTTGTTTGAGTTATGGCAATAGCAAGGCGTTTGTTACGCATTTGTCGCGGTTTCCAGAATTTTTTAACAGCTCCATTATCTGCTGACATCAAAGGACACCCATCAGTTCCAACTCCTACACAATTTTTTAGGTCAAGACCAAAATTTGTCAAAGCTTTAAGAACTATTGATGATAGTGCCTTCGCATCAGTTGACACATCAACGTCATTATCAATATCAATATCAAATGCGTTTACAACAAAGCCAAAAAATTCTTCCCTAAAAATTTTTTGTTGTATGTTGAAATATTTTTAAGATAAGTAATTCTGGCTTTTCCCCGACAAATCCGTGCGTTCGTCAAAAATTATCGAATATAATTTTGATTCATATAACACATACATAAATAAATATTGCATTTACTAAGGCTTATTAATAATTCAACCGCACGCATTATCAAGTCAAACGTTTAGTCTTTGGTTATACATAGATGGCACCTGCTGGGATTGAATGTAGAATAATAAGTATTTGAATACAGTAAACTAGATGTTTCATTGAAAATATCTAATAAATAACTATTAGGATTAAGATTTTGATACTTATTGAAAATTTGATTAGAGATTCAATAAAAAAAAAACCTTGCTGGGATTTCCAAAAATGTTGAACATTTAAAAAAAAAAAAAATATTAATGGTTATTCTTGTATTATCGAAATAAACAAAACATATTTTTATAATTTACGGGGGGACATTTCCTTATTCCCCCCCCCCCCCCCTGAATCCGCGCCTGCATAAGTTCATGGTGACCCAAATAAGGCCAACCAAACTTAAACACGTATAACTTTTTGATTTTGTTATCTAATTGTTGGTGTTTTATTTTTTCAAGTTATTAACTTATTTTTTGGACATTTATAATGAATGCATACAGTACAAAACCACGCGTTAAAATTATCGCAATTTTCTATTCTTTTCAGCGATCAATTGTTATACAGCGATAATATCGTAAATAATTTTCATGATTTGTAAATAAGTCGGCCGTTTTGATAAACTAGATGCAGTGTTCGACCGTCCTGGAAAAGGTGTTCATCGAAATGTTCGCATTGAACGCAACGTGGAAGCTGTGCTGTAGAGTGTTGAACATGATCTATCTGTCTCAACTCGCCGTCATTCCGGCTTATGAGGCATTTACAGAACAACCTTGCAGAGAATTTTAAAGATTTATTTTAAGATGCATCCAAAAAAAAAATTAAAACTGTGCAAGAACTGCTAGTGCAAATACCACAATCGGGCCACCCTGTACGTACAAAAAGCAAATAAAGTAAATAAATTGTTTTTGTGGCAGCACTAAAAAACCTAAGAACTCATAAAAGAACTATCTAACCTTTCAATCATACAAGAAGTTTTTGGAAACTAAAACCCCAAACAAATAAGTCAATTTGTATTGTTTAGGATTTTATTGTTTGAGTTATTTTCCTTTTAATTTTTGCTTTGTTTTTGTAGTTATTCTTGTAAGTTTTCTACATGTGTGTGCGTATATGTTTATTATGTCTATTATTGTTTATTGTTTGTTTAATTAGGGAAATCAAATGATTCAACAGGGCACATTGGTACGAATGCCGAATATAGCTGGACAAAAGTCAGAAATGTTAGCGTAAAAAAATTAATTTCTAGATTGCTAAGAGCCTGCTCTTAAAGTAGTGATAATTATTTTATTGTTGCGTGCCAAGAATACACTCGATCAACTTGTATGTAAAGCCAAAAGTTTTTTTAACTGTAACCGTGTATGTTTTAACCCTCAAACAGCTAACTGTTTACTTTTACCTATTTGTATTTGTATATTTGTAAACCCATATGAAATGTACGAACATGCGTGTAAATATGCAATAGTAATGTCCTTTCAAGCAGTACATTTTATCGAAGCCTGCAAAATATGGCATCATTATTCACTGAGGGTCAACCGATGGCCATTAGTATTGGCCCTAATGTAGTACAAGTACTCGTCAAACCATATTGGGGCTCTGTTCGAAACATCACTATGTATAACTTTTGCACTCCGAATATAAGACGTCCAGCACAGTTAAGCCACGTCAATCGTTGGCCTCATGTTCAGAAGGCGATGCTGGGCATCAGGAGCCTTCCGTCGGATCAGCCACAGCCACAATTGCAAGCGAATCCAGGAATATCGGGCATCAAACGAAAGTGCGTCTTCTGCGCAATTGAAAGAAGGGAACGCGTCACCAGAAATTGTTGCTCTCTTTGCGGTAAGAAGGTATGGTATACGCACTGTGTCACGATTAGAAAGTGCCCAGTTTGTCAATAATTATTTATATTTTTTATCTAATTATAATTTTGATTTCTTTCTAGTTTAATTTTGAATAAAACTTGAATCTTTTTGAAAAAAACCACATGTGCATTTTTATTTATCTATTTTATTTACTTTTTATATTTCAAATTATACTGGCTTACAAATGTAGACCAGTTCTATATTCTTGTTTTCGATTTTAAAGTGAATTTGTAGTTCTCTAATGAAGTTTTAAGAAATTCGGACAATTCTAAATAATAAAAAAAAACGTTCCAAAGTCGGAAAGCTTAGATTTCTAAACTGCATGCTGTTTGAGGGTTAAGGTGGTTTTCCGTGACGTTACAATTCATCACATAAGTTTGCATTACGCAATGTCATGTTTCGTTATGGAATTATATTTTTTCACTTACAATATTATTATAGTAACGGACTGTAGTTTGTATAAGAAGTATTCCGTTCATTCACTTTTAAATAAACAAACATTTAAAATACCAAGCAAATTTATTTTTAACTGATTCCAACATTTATTTAACAAAATAAATGCACATTAATACTGATTTTCAGTTGTAGTTAATATTGTCCTTTGATTAAGTTAAATTCTTCTTTATGTAAAATTAAATGAAAATATTACTAAAAATAACGAAAAGTTTATTAAATTTTCACTGTCAAAAATTCAACAGCGAATTCCGTAAAAACAAATAAAATTTCAGTTATTTTATATAATTTAACTAACAAAAAATAAATTTTAGTTCTCTATAAAAAACGATTTGCTTGTTTTGTGTAAAAAAATTCCCATATTATATTTGTTAAAATTATTTAGTTATATATATCAAATTTTTAAAGTGAAATAATTGCTAAAACCATATCGGTCATGCTGCTGGTGTCTTATAATTGTGAGTTCTTCTGTAAACCAAGGGGTCAGTACAACAAAAGTAAAACAAAAATTTGTAACGAAGTAAGTAAATAATAATATTCTCTCTCTCTCCTTAGAAAAACAAGCTGCCAGAAGACTGTTTTTTTTTTAGAAATTCGGCTCTTTTGTGGAGTTAACGAATAAAACCTGTTTTGTATAATAGGGTGATCTTTTAGCTATTATATTTTTGGCAACACTGGTTTAGACAGCTGACGCACGTTTCGTGTTTTGTTTCACTGTCAAACATCTTAATTTTGGGCTATAATTTAACCATAAATCGTCTCACAAACGAACAACGTTTGCAAATTATTGAATTTTATTATCAAAATGCGTGCTCTGTTAAGAAAGTTCATCGCGCGCATCTTGTGTTCATCGACGATGCTCATTTTTGGCTAAATGGGTACGTTAATAAGCAGAACTGTCGATTTTGGAGTTAAGATCAGCCAGAAGCATTGCAAGAGCTACCAATGCATCCAGAAAAAGTCACATTTTGGTGGTGTTAATGGGCTGGTGGCATCATTGGACCGTACTTCTTCAAAGATGATGCGAATCGTAACGTAACTGTGAATGGTGATCGCTACCGTGAGATGATATCCAACTTTTTTTTGCCTAAAATGCATGACATTTGGTTTCAACAAGACGGTGCCACATGCCGCACAGCACGCTTAACAATGGACTTATTGAGAGGCGAGTTCGGTGAACATTTTATTTCACGTTCGGGACCGGTCAATTGGACGCCTAGATCGTGCGATTTAACGCTATGTTAAAGCTCATGCCCAAACACACATGCCCGCTTCAATTGATGCATTGGAAGACAACATTGAAGCATTTATTCATGAGATACAGGCCGAAATATTGGAAAGAGTTTGCCAAAATTGGACTAAGCGGATGGACTATTTGAGGCGCAGTCACGGTCAGCATTTGCATGAAATAATCTTCAAACATTAAATTATATAGACCGTACTATCGATTCAAATAAAGATTTCATGAATTTTTCTGAGTTTTTTGTGTATTTATTTTAAACTTTCCTATAGCTCTTAAAAAAAATCACCCATTTTTACTGAATTATGTAAAATAACTGAAAATTCCTTTGTTTTATGGAATATGGGGTTGAATTTCTGATAGTGAAAATTAAATGAACATTTTGTAAACAATAAATGAAATATAAGCAGACCGACCAGTTTCGAACTGAATTTTCATTTATTTTATATTACAATTTCAGTTAATTTTACGTTCAGCAGATTGTGAGGGAATGTACGTAATTAAAAGCAAATGCATTTTTAAATTTTTGTTCCTTTTATTTAATGCAGCACATTCATCCTGAACTTAGATATGCACCTTTAGCTTATAGATATACATTTTATTGTTTAAATAATTTGGAAATTGATTTTTTTATTTAAGGCAACATTTTATGAGAAGAAATTGTGTTTAACTGTAAAACTGTTGCTAAAACTAACTTTTAAGTTTACTACAACCCAATTAATAATATTTAAGTCAAGTAATTTAATACAAATTGAAAATGTTTTTTTAATTTCCAATTCCTTAAAGCTTAACTGTACTGTAAATCATAAATGCCTTTTACAAAAATATTAAAGTGATTACTTACTTGCAACAAAAAAATTCTGAATTTAAAGTTCGCCATACCTTAACTTCACTGTTTTTTGAATGATAGAGAAATTTTAAAATAATTTTCCAAATTCTAAAAATCACTAAAACATTAAAATCTACTGCGAATTGGTTATTATCATTTAAAAATCTAATACTTTTGAAGTTTGCAATAGCGCAGCTTTATCGTATTTCCTTAAAAAATGTAGCTTAAATTTTTTAAACTATCTTTTTCGAATTCAGCAGCCACAAAACCATACAGACTTACAATCAAATTATTTGTAAAGTTAGATTCGGAATTCGTCCTACTGTGCAGGGGCAGTCTAAAAACCTCAAACTATTTGGCCACACTTATGTTGTTTTTGATAGTAAAATGGCAACCAGAAATGATTTTAATTAATTAGGCTTTTATGAGGCATGCAACCCAGATATACAGATAAACATGCACACACGCACTCCCGCACACACTCTTATAGGCACACTATGGCCAAGACCTACACCCACACATTTGTTAATGTAGAAGCATTAAGAAATAAATAAAAAACTAAACTATTACTCTATTTATTATATGCTAATAAAATGGACAAAGTGAAAAAATAAAATCACAAAGATTAATTTCGTTTTCGCCATGTTTGTTAATACTTCCATCACAGAGTTAAATAGCCACATAAAAACTCATTTATAAAGGGTGTTCTAAATCTAATGCGCAATTCGAGTTAAATAGAAAACAAAGTTTTTAGTTCCTAGATCGTTCATTATATATTTATTAAATCATAGAGGAACCAAGTACGAATTCTACATTAGGCTGTGCCGTCTAAAGATATATATACATTAGGGCGGGTCGATTTATTTTTCGACAATTTCCCTATGATTTCCGTATTCTATGGGATGTTCCATGAAAATTTGCCAAAGGAACCATACCTCTATCGTTAAAATCGAGTCCCCTACTTTTTGTTGGTAGATTTTTTCCCAAATTGACGATCGTATGAAATATTACCTACACGTTCACATCCATAACTCAAAAAATATCGATCGGGTTTAATTGCGTTGGAAAGGTGAGGTCATTTTGATCAATTTACAAAAAAAAATCTCCAACATTGGTCCAACGGTTCAAAAGTTACGGGCATTTTTGTCCAAATTTTGGAGCATTTTTCCATTTTTTTCATGATTTTGTCCAAGAATATTACTTTCATGGCCATTTTTTTGCCTCAATTTTTTTGACTTACGAAGCTTACGAACCTTATGCTATGTTCACATTTGGGTTCTTAAACGCGTTTAAGCAGCTCGAACGTGATTAAGCTCTAATCACTTCAAAATCGAGATGATTAACCATACATTGAAGTGATTTGTTAATCACTTCAAATCGACATGATTACAACTAAATCACTTCATAAACCACATAGAATCCACTGAACATACCCCAAATGAGGATCGCCAACATTTTCGTGTACAACCGGCCAAGATGGCTGCTTAATGTTTTTATTTTTTTTTTCTTAAATAATTCATAAATTTTCACAATAACATCATTAAAATTATTAAAATAATCTTCTGATAACTTTATAAAAGTGTTTTTATCCATTTTTAATACTTGAAAGAAATTTAAATTTGTTTGTTGTTTTTTTGTGTGCTTGTGTGTGTGTTTTTTCTTAATCATCTGTCATCTTAATCATCTCAAATGTAATGTGAACGGCTTTGATTAGCTAAATCAACATTTTGCTTAAACGCGTTTAAAAATCCAAATGCATTACGTTACGACTGGACTGATTATAGCTCTGCCGCATACGGTAGTACATTACTTTTTAAATTTATTACTTGGACACGATTTTTATCACCGAATTTACTTGGAGTTGTAAATACAGTAATTCAAGATAATCCATATTTTGCACACTCAGAAAATATCTTGCTATCTATGTTGTTTGATGATAGAATGGAAAAACGAAACATTGCTATAAAGAAGATTTTACATTACCGAAGAGATATTGTCGACCCAACGGAAGTTAAAGTTATAAAAAATCTCTTATAAACTTTAATTGTACGGAATATACAAATATGATTGATTTAAATGACGATACCATTTTATTCGAACCACTGTTTACGCAAAGTTATTCGTATGAACATTTGGAGGGATATTTAAATTACGTAGTGCCACTGTTCGATGATCCACAAATTCCTTTACACATTCAAGGAACGGAAAGACATGCCCAATTGCTGGCTGCCACTGCTAAACGAGTTGCAGGAAAGAATGTAGAAGGCGCTATGGCGACGACATTAGAGAGCCGTACGAAAACACCAAGACTTGAAAGCAAACAAGACTTTCAGAAAAAATAATGTTTTCTTTCACATTTTGTCTTTTACTACACTCAAATTGAATATTTTTTTTGATAATAGGTTGATAGATACTTTATTATCTCTTAATTTGAATTTTTGTAGAAAAGAAAATAAAAAGGGGGAAAAAATCAAAAAGTTGGTTTTATGTGTTATTTTGTTTTAGCAATATCGCATGAATTAATCAACCGAATTTGATAAATTTGGGCTTAAACTCTTCGTTTTGAATTGTAAATTGAATTAAATAATGGATTGAGCCAAAAAAATGGCCATGAAAGTAATATTCTTGGACAAAATCATGAAAAAAATGGAAAAATGGTCCAAAATTTGGACAAAAATGCCAGTAACTTTTGAACTTTTTACCAACAAAAAGTAGGGGACTCGATTTTAACGATAGAGGTATGGTTCCTTCGGCAAATTTTCATGCAATAACCCATAGAATACGGAAATCATAGGGAAATTGGTGAATTTTTTCACTCCCTACAAATCGACCCGCCCTAATATACATATATATGAAGCCATAAGCATCGCGAAGAATTGGAGCTTTTGTGCAGCCAATATACTTCCAATGGCAGTTTTAAGCCACGTATGATGCTTATTATACTGAAATGTAAGAGTTTGTTTATTTCAGTTGGAACCACGCAGTATTTAAAAAAAAAACATTACCTGAACATTTTTTTACTAGTGCTCCTAACAATTACAGTAAGCGGCAGCAGGAGCATGTGTCTTGTTTTGTAGCATTACTTTTTTCAAACTACTCACACCTGCAAAAATAAAACTAGAAAACGATGTAGCAGCAATAAAAAATAAAAATGAAGAAGCAGGTAAAAAAATAGTTTTCTATTGGTTTGACTGAGGTTTTCGTTTTATTTCTACTACTTTCTTTCGAGTTTTATTTTTTATAACTAGAAAAATGTTCGTTTCTAGACTGCCTCATTATTTAAGTTGTTGCCTACCTCAATGTTTTAATGTTACTACTTCAATGTTATTGTTTAATTCCTTCAATGTTTTTAAGCTTTACTGAAATATTTTTCTAGTGCTAGTTCAAATACTTTGTTATTTGCTCCTTCTATAACTTCTATGGTTGGTAGTTATAAAAATCTTAAAAATAAAACATTAACTCCTATTTAAATTGAAAGAAAGCGAGAGCAGTAAGCGCTACTACAACGACTACTGCTACTAAAATGTTACAAGTTTTTGTAATTTTTTAGCTAGACTATTTTGTGTTTTTTCGTTGGTACAGCTGCTTGGAATCTAGTTTTACAAACACTGGATCCTGGCTTCCCAAAAAAAGTTTGTCTAAGAGTCCCTAAGACGTGATGGTTGCAGAGCAGATGTGCAGATGACTCATCATCCATCAAGCAAAGTCTGCACTGTTTGGTATCTGAGACCACAGTGCCCAGTGAAGTGTCTAGTATGAACCAACAGTTTCATTTTATTTAAAGTAAAAGTAGCCTAAGTCATTTACTAAGCGATGGGGCAAAAACAATATTTTGGTTTGTCGAAGCTTAGGAATATTTTTCGAGAAATAAATGCCCTTAGAAAAAAAAAGTTTTTCTTAAAAGTTTTAGAAAAGGAATTGGTTTTTCTAACTTTTGCAGGTTTTGGCAATAACTCGGATATTTTTTTTTATGGATTTCAGTCGTGAAGAAATTCAATATATGGTTAACTAAAACGCAAAAGGCCCTATCTAACAAAAGCAAAAAACTATTTATAATAATAAATATTTTGCCTTAATTTGTTTTTAATTACTTTTACTTAAATTTTTCTTGTAAAACGTACTAGTTGTTTTGGCAATTGACAAAGTTGCATATTACACAGTACAACAGCCAATCTGGGGGGTGAGAAATTCCAAGTCAGGGTGATGGTACTAGGTCAGTATAGTAAAACCCTCAAAGGGTTTGGCGTTCGTATGTGTCAGTTTTTTTTTTATGACATTTTAAATTTTTTTCCTTATCTTGATGTTTTTTTGTTTAACATAACTCGAGAACCACTTGTCCGATTTTGCTAAAACAAACTCAAAAAATTTTCAAGCCTGGATGTATGCAGCAGATTTTATCACAAACCTGCACTGCAATTTTTGTGACTTTTTTTAAGCGATCAGTGAAAATCGTCGGACTTTTGTTTGTCATTTGAAAGAATACACCCACATTCAGTGATGCCAACAGTAGGGGATTTCCCCTTTTCTAGGGATTTTTTTTTCGGAAAATTTCAACCGTAGGGAAAAGAGGACACAATTTTTTATCTTAGGGCATATTTATTTATTTATTTATTTAATCAATGGATATTATCCTTACTGACTAATAACAATATTGACTTAAAATTAATGAATAACAATATACATTTTAAAATATACTACAAATTTACAGAATATATGTAGTACATAAAAATTTACGAATAAAGAAAAACCATTAGAAAAATCAACAAATTGTGACATAGAATTAAATTGTCTACATAACCTCGAAAAAGGATCAGCAATAGCGTAATTTTCTCCAAAAAAATTTAACAAAAAGCAGATTATAATGACGCGTATTGCGACAAGGTATATTAAATTTAGCAGACTCTACAGAAAATCACAACAAACATTACCATTAATAAGATTAACCATAAAAGAAACATTTAACATTGTACGACGACTTTTGAGCGATGGTAATTTAATTAATACCAGTCTTCTAGCATAGGAAGGAAAGTTTGTCGAGTAACTCCAATGAAGATCACGTAAACAGAATAATAAAAATTGTTTTTGGACCGATTCAATACGAGAATTGTGAATGTTGTAAAATGGATCCCAAATGATTGACCCATATTCTAAGAATGGTCTAACGAGTGATACGTAAAGTTGCTTCGTTATGTATGGATCGGTGAATTTTTAACCCAGCGCTTAAAAAAGCCAAGAACGCCTCGAGCTTTATTAACAGTTAATGTAATATGAGAAACAAAGTTTAATTTAGGATCCAGTAAGACTCCAGTATCAAGAAACAAATCAACCAACTCCAGTTGATGACCACCAAAAGAATAAATAACAGCAATACAGTTATTTCTATAAAACCGCATGCTTTTGCATTTCACAAGATTCAGCTCCATCATATTATGATTACACCATAAAAAGAAGTTATTAAGATCCGATTGAATATAAAAATGATCCGAAAAAAATACCTAGAAAAGGGAAAATCCCCTGCTGTTGGCATCACTGAATGTGGGTGTATTCTTTCAAATAACAAACAAAAGTCCGACGATTTTCACCGATCGCTTAAAAAAAGTCACAAAAATTGCAGTGCAGGTTTGTGATAAAATCTGCTGCATACATCCAGGCTTGAAAATTTTTTTGCACTTATCAATTATAATTTTCCACAAATTTATTTTTACCGGCAAAACTGTTGATTATAAAGAAAAACGTTATATGAAAGGATTAAAGAAATTGTAATTCTAAATTTTTTTGAGTTTGTTTTAGCAAAATCGGACAAGTGGTTCTCGAGTTATGTTAAACAAAAAAACATCAAGATAAGGAAAAAATTTAAAATGTCATAAAAAAAAATCTGACACATACGAACGCCAAACCCTTTGAGGGTTTTACTATACTGACCTAGTACCATCACCCTGACTTGGAATTTCTTACCCCCCAGACAATAATCTCAAAAATGTTCCATAGTGTTATCAGTGTTGCCAATTGAGCATTTTTCATGCTATATTTAGCTTTTATTAAAGTCATTTGGCATGGGAAAACTGATTTAGCATCTATCATATTTTCTAGCATTTTTTACATATTTCTAGCATTTTTTAGTTCTTGTGGTATTTTTAATATTTTTCAATAATGTTTAATACAAATCAATGATAGAAAATTGAAAAAATTAGATGGTACCAACCACCAAGCTAAAGAGTACTTTTTTCAACAATATGGTACTTTTTTTGGAAAATAAATTTAAAAATAAAAAATTAAATACATAATTTTTGTTTGTTCATATCTCAGCCATTTATAAACCGAGCTGGATAAATTTCAACAGCAAAATTATGATAAGGATAACTGACATTAAAATAGTATACAATTGTTTACATCTTTTTATTAAAAATCGCATTCAAACTTTTTTATATCTTAAATTTTTCGGATATCATAAGGTTTTTTCTTCGGAACTGTAGAGTCGGAGTTAAGGTTTTTGTACCGAAGTCAGAATCGAAGTACCCACAAAAACTTCGCGACTCCGAACCCAAAATTTTTCGGCATAAAAAATATTCTAATAATTTCCAAAATAAAAATACTTCGAAGTTGGAGAAGGAATATTTAAAATATCGATTTAAAATTTTTACAAAATCGTTTTCTTGCTATATTTAACCATTTAAGAGGTACTGCAATAAAAAAAGTAAGTCTCATATACATTTAGCATTAAGGTTAGATTATGAGTCAGAGTTGCAATTTCAGCGCTTGTAGTCGGAGTAAGTACTTTTTGTTGACGACTCCACAGCCCTGGTTGTCAAAGTTAAAAAAATATCAACGCTAAATTTCTAAACTAAAACGCATAACAAAAAAAGAGTACTTAAACAGACGTGGGGGAACCGTGGTATTTTTGAAAGGAAAAAGGACTGAAAATAGTACTTTATAGTACTGAATTTTCCTTCACTGATACAAATATTAAAAAAACGAAAGATTCTAACAATAAAATATATCTAAAATAAATAAACTGAAATAAATATTAAAAAAGGAAAAAAATTTCAAAAATCAGTAAAACCAATTCAAAAAAATTCACAAAGATTGGCTAAAGCACTTAAAGTTAAAAGAATGGGTAAAAGGGTGAAATAAACCTTTTTAAATCACTGGACATGCGATATTGTTTCTAAATTTAGTGGACTGCAGCAACATGCAGAAACAAGAAAGCACAAAAATGCTACATGGGCATAACTAAAAACCATCCTTTTAAAAAAATTTGTTCCAATTTTCAGCAGAGGTGGTATTAAGTTTATGTGCTGTGTACAGTTCAGTTGCACCTGGCGATCATCTGATAAACCTCTATAAAAAGCAATTTGACAGCTTGCCGCGAAAACTGAAGGACAAAATGCAGCATATTATCCCTTTCAGACCCATCATTTAAATATGCTCTCATTTTCACAAAAGTAAAGATTTTAAATTTTTGTTTTTACAGACGTATAAAATTGAATTTTTAAAATTTTTTCACAATCATGAATTTCTGAAAAAGGACCTGACACGATTGTGTATTTCGACAATTTACATGTAAAATAATTATTATTTTTCGAAAAGAACCAAACACAATTGTGTACTATGGTCGTTTTGTGGTAAAATAAATTTAATTTTTAATAAAAAGGATTCATTGTATTTCAACTTTATTCAGCTTAAAAATTAAAAATAAATTTGCTTAATAACAAAACAAAAATCAATTAAATAAATTATACAACAAAAAATGCAGCATATAAATTGGTACAAAAGAAAAAGAAATTCAATAAAACTTGAAAAATATAATTATTTAACTAGATGTGTTTTATAAACTTAAGACTAAAATGTAGGAGCTTTGTGATTCATTAAAAACTGGAATTACGGTTTGGTATGATACTCCTTATAACAGTCCTTGTCTTTCGCAACACACAAAATTACTTTGCACTTTTGACAAATTGCCCTTGTTCTACTTTCACAGAAAGTGTTCCGACATTTTTTTGCGATCCCATCTACGAATTGGGGCCTATGGTCATAACGATCGTAAATGATGTCATCTGGAGCATTGTGAGGACGGAATTTTGTTCCGAGAAACTCATGAGGTAACTCAAAAGGGTTCTTTGAAATTAGCTAGCACTTCTCCTTTTTCTAATTTGAAAGTGCGGAATGTTTTTATTTTTCTCTTCGGAACACCAACTATTCTTGCATCATTTCTGTATTCCATCCAGCTGTTGTATATCGCCATGTAAAGATAATGAAAAAAAACTTTGACTGGCCATTTCTTAATCTTTATGCTGATGCGGTAGTATTCCATCATTTGATCTGCTGTATCCACGCCACCCATTTTTGAATTGTACAATGTTATAACCGCAGGTATTGGGACTAGCAAACGAAGTTTTTTAGCTTTTATCCAACGTTCTACTTCGCCAACCGGGTCCTTTCCACATACAGTTGAAGCAATCGTTACACACTTTGTGTCACACCACTTTACAACAGCAACCTTGTCTGACAGAAAGTTATCTCTTTTTCCTAGCCGATTTCCCATAATAGTACCAGTTGCTTTGAAACCATTCTCTTCAAGTTTTACCATTAGAGGTATTGTTGTGAAAAATCGATCAAAATAAAGAAAACTGCCTTTGGGTAGGAACTTGGTTAATCTCAACCCCAGCCCCTTGAAACATTTCGAAGTCAACTATTAATCCTTGGGAAGTAGCACAACTAGATTTTTCAAAACCACTGGTAGTGGCGTTGATCTTATGACTTGTCTTTCTGGACATCTGCCAATAAATGGGACCATTTGCTCATCAATTGAAGAATATGTAACATCGGTAGCTAATTGATTGCAACGATTCCTTACCATCTTCAACTTCGTCCTCGAATGAGCTATCATCGCAATGTGCACTGTTAAGGAGAACATAACTAGGTTTCCAAGCAGCATCGCGGTACTCATCTTCAGAGGAAAAATTATCATCGGAATTTTCGAGAATATTCAGGACTCTTTGCTGGTCTGCATCCGTGGATCTTACGTGGATTCTTACCTATAAAATTTAGATAACACAATAGTGAGTTTGCAAAGAAATGGTAATTCGTGACCGTGAAACACGATTGTGTTATCTTAGTTTTAGCTGTATTTCACTATTGATAAAACTTTATATTTTAATTAAATCACTTTCGAACACTATTTTATAAACTATTGACTACTCAAAATCACTCTCATAAGAAACATAACACTCTCTTTTGTTTTTTACTTACCACGCGACATACTTTTTCTCACTTCGAGTGCACTGAGGAAACTGGTTGTTATTTTTTTGTTGCAAAAAGTTTGCACTTGTTCTATTTTGTCATAATTGAAAAAAAAACTTAACACAGCTACTGCTTTTGGAAGTTTATTCAAAAAATAAGAAATTTGCTTCCTAGAATTTTTTCAATCCGCATCGCACAATTGTGTACGCTGGGTCCGAAAGGGTTATAAAAATAAATTTTTATACAAATTTTTTTTAGCATTTGTTAAGCATTTTTTTTTTTAACAAAATCTAGCATTTTTTCCTCAATAAGTTTTGGCATAGTACACGAAATGTAAAAAGCGACATGCGTATGTGCTTCTGACGTTATTTTGTCGTTACACACAACACGAACTGGCTATTGTGGCTTTGTAGTGACGTAAAAATTACGTCGAACCACATGCGCATGTGGCTTTTTACATTCCGTGTACTTAATAAAGCCTTAAGGTCTTTAAGCGTTTAACATATAATCTTTTGTAGATAAGGCCGTTTGTTTTTTGCTAATAATATCTGGATTATGGACATTTGTGTTGATTCAGTACATTAGAATCAATAACGGGGACGATTTTGAAATTTTGGTTAGTTATTGGTAACGATATGCTAGCAGTTGTTCGCTTTAGTATACGAAAAAATTATATGAGTTTGTTTGTTTTGAAATCGTTTAATTTGGGGCAAATTGATCGTCTTTTTCAGTTTACGACCCTCTACTTAGAAATGAAACGCAATTTGTGTTAAATGTTGAAAGAATGTTTCCAAACACTGCTAAGTATTAAAATGTTTTTTTTTTTTTGTTTTTATTATAACTATTTATTTTATACCAATACTTAGTTTGTTTATAGTAAATCTATAAATTGTATTGGTTTTCTTTTATGTTGAATCTTTTTAAAATCTCAGTTATATCTTTTATTTGGTCATTGTCGCGATTCATTTAATATTTTCCCATTTTATTATTTCTTTGTAAATTTATGTGCAATTTACTGAATGTGTGTTTGAGAAAGATACTTGTGGCGTTTATTAAAATGACAATCACACTTTATAACCTGAATAAAAATAAAATTAATTTAAGAGTGAATTTTAATACAAAGCAAACCAGCAAGTATAAATTAATGCAAAAGATCGTTGTATCCTTCTGGCAATGTAAACTTTTGAGAAATGTATAAAAATTTATAGGGTAAAATTAAATTATTTGGTTTAAAATGTTGCACTTGACCATAAAGAGCGTATTTACTTTAATTTTCAGTAAAGGCAATACAATTTTTTATTAAATATTAAAGGCATATTAAAAAAAGGAGACAAAATATTTCGATATGGTTACAGTGGACCGACCGTAACTTAATAAAATCAAACTTTGCGTTTTTCTGGCAAACAAGAAGAGCTAGAGCAAAAATAACGAATATCTGTGATCACTAGTATTTTCCACTAAAAATTGATTTTCTAATGATTGAAAATCAATGCAAACATTTTTTTATTTGCTGTATTGCTGTAAATAAAAAAAAAAAAACATGGAACCAAAAATCATCGTATAAACGCAAAGGTATTTAGAAAGCTTCAAAAGGGAATCAAGAAAAAACTACGTCGAAATAGACCTCTTGTAAATTGAGTGTTACTGCTGTGTTTTGAATTGTTGTCATTTAATTTTTATTTTGCTTAAGCTAATTTTTTTTCTTACGGCAATAAACCAAAGCAAAATAGAAATTTATTTTACTTGTTTTTATATGAGGAAGTTACTGCATTCGCCAAATAGTGGTGTATAGCGCAAAACTATACTTAATAAGCTTTAAAATTGGAGCAAAATAATGCTTAATATCTCAGAAACCATAAACAATTTCGTAAAACAGGTTTTGGATTGGGAAAGGGTGTCTTTAAAATATTTGTTCTCAATTTTTTTAAAAATCTTCGGTAGGTCAAAAAAGATTCACATCGAACGACAAAATTAGTATACCTTCATTCACCATTCCTGATTAGGTGTATAAAAACTGCAAAGAAATGTGTTATTAAATACGGTAAATTGTCGAAAATTGTCTAGTAAATTTCTCATTCATGATTAATCTGTTAAATGGCGAAATTTTTTCACAATTTCTACTTCTTATGTTGAGTTTCAGTTCCTATTCGCCCTTCTAGCAATTATATTACCCTTAGAACTCTTTACTTTCGGTTGACTTATGCTAAATGTGTATCCCATCACCAGACTGAACTCTGAATTAAATATTTTTTAAACATAAATTGATATAGGGGTGGATTTGGGCTACAGCTCCAGAGTACCTGCCAAGGACCCAAACACCTCGCTGATAAAGCCCAAAAGAACTCCGATTGCGTTTCTGGGTTTATGGAGTGTGGGATTTAGCGCTAAAATATCAACCAAGTATCAAAATAACTTGATGATATTAATAAGGCTAGAAAAAAGAGTAAAAAAGCACAGATATTCAAAAAACACAGAAATCTCATTTAACCATATAAAACACTTTTCGCTTGCTTATTTTTCCAAAAAAAAAATAACTAGATTTTCAAGCAATCAAGTTAATGAAAAATCTTTCAATACAGTTTAAATTATTTCAGTTATAACGCGAATACAAAAATTTAGCCGTCCAATATGGCTTCCAAACAACGATTCGACTTAGAATATTTACAAGTTAAAAGCAAAGAAAAATTTTAAATTTAATACTCGTCTTAGGGCATATCATCATTCAAAATAAAAACCAGGGATGGAAAATCCGCTGCCTTCGGTTCAGACGTGAACATTGTTGTTGGATTTAACAAAAGAGCTACGTTATTTTGCATTTGCACTTTTGCATTCCGCTACAGTGCGAGCGAAAACATTGGTGCAAAAATATTGACCACTGCTTGTAAGTTTTATGTTTATTTGAGAGGAAAGGAATGAAAATTCTACACGCAGTAAACAATGGCCCATAATCATAGTCAAACGCTTAAGTCGGTTCTATTTAAAAACAACTTTAAAATAAAAACATTCTTTTAATTATTTTGCTACTATAGTCGAAACTAAAGTATGTATGTTTTAAATTGAACCGACTTTAACTGGGTGCCACCTCAAATGTAGAAAATTTTTCATACAACTTTAAGCAGCCGACATTGAAAATTAAAATATAAAGAAAACACTGCATATCTTGTGGGGTTGAACATTTTTAACACGCAATATGAATTAATGTAGAAAGCAAAAACAAAATTACAAAAGTTTGAAAGTTTGCGAATACAGGAAAAAGCTACTAGGGCAATGAATACAAAAGAGGACAAAAATAACACCAATGCAATATATACAATTGCAATATTTTAGTTTTATAATTTACCATCTGTGATATAGTTTGACAAAATTTTATAATTTAACATTAAATTTTTTAATAGTAATAGTTTGTTTTCATTTGTGTTGTTAATAAAAAATTTATGTTTTATGTTGTGTGTATAAAACTGAATTTGTAAAATAACGTAAAATTAAAACAATTGACGAAAATATTATAGGTATGTAAGTTATATTATTCCTGTGAAACTGTATTGTTGTGGTTTTTATTAAATTTTTGTTTTTCTATTGTTTATGGTTATCAGATCAATAAAAATATCTCCCTGAAGATGTTTGGAATCTCCAACGAAACGTCGGAAGAAACAATTATGTTATAATCTTTTTATTTTCATATTCACAAGACCTTAATAAGCCCGTTTATAGTTTTCTAAAAAACATAACAAATTACAAAACATTTTGGCTTTGTTTTTGCTTTCAAAGTAATTTTGGCCTACACACAATTAGGGCCTATACATATGTATGCATTTTGTGTTTCTTTGCATAAAAGTTTTCGTCCAAATCATTAATAATTGCAAAATATCGGCCAATATCTTGTAACATAAACATTTTTAACTTTTTGCAAGTACTTTTTTATTTGGCGAAAAACAGCTAATGCTGTTGTTAAATGAGTTAAAAAGAACTTCAGCTGGTTTTAAAATTAACATCGGTTTTAACGTGTAAAGTATGCTTTTGCTTGTCTATAGTATATTAAAAGCATATTTTTTATAAAACTTTACTTTAGCACTCTTAAAGTATGCTTTGTTTATGACTATAGTTATGGCCCAATATGTTTAAATCTGGTCAGCTCCAACAAAACTATATATAATGAAAATGTTAAACATATTTTGTTTAACTTAACCATATTATTGTCACCGCAACATATTATTGTCGCCACAACCATATTATAGTTGCCCCTAAACATGTTATGGTTAAATATGACAGTAATATGTTATTAAATTAACAATAGTATTTTCCTCTTTTATAAGAGCAACATGCTATGGTTGAAAACTAACCATGCTATTGTAAGTGTTAGACATATTATACTAATTATTAACCATAACATGTTTGGAGGAAATAATATCGTTGGCGACAATAATATGTTTAAATAAAACAAAATATGTTTAAATATTTCCTTAAAAATAGCATTGTTGGAGGTGACCATATTTAAACATGTTTTTTCTCTGGGTTTTTAAAATATATATATTATTTCAATTGTTACAACGATATTATAGTAACCTACGACTATAATATCATTACAGTAAGTCTGAAATAATCTTATTATGTTTTGACTACAGTTTACTATTATGATTCAATAATCATAATATGTTTTGGCTACAATCAGGGCTGTCAGATATGGCGATTTCTAGCCAAACGTGGCGATTTTGAAACATTTTTGGCGATTGGATTTTCCATTTGGCGATTTACTTGACTTTTTTAACATTTATAATAATTCAGCGATTTTTTTTTAACAATTTTTCATTTTTTGTTATTATTACTTATTTAAAAAAAACTAGCAACTTTTTTCACATGATTTTTGTTTTGTTATCATTAAGGTGAATTTTATATTCAGTCACTTCACCAGTAATGAAAAACACCAGTAATGAAATCGATGAGCCTGAAGTGTACGATCTTATTGACTTGTGTACTTAATTTTTGTTTTTTTTTTTACTGAATATTTGATTTCTGTTTTATGTTATTTAAAAAAAAATATTAGAAACAAGTCAAAATTTACTTTCGGCAACTTTTTTGCATTTTTTTCGCAGTTTTTTGCCGATTTTTAACTGAAGTATTATAATTTTGTACGAATAATTAAATAAAAAAAAAAAAAATTTACAAAAACTGACAAAATTGTCGTTTGGCGATTTCTGACATCCATTTGGCGATGGAGCTCGAATAAATCTGACAACCCTGGCTACAATCGGGAATCTTATCATAATATGTTTCTCTTAGAATATGTTAACCACAATCATCATTTTTCTCTCCCTATAAAACCCCTGAAGGTTGAATACCTAAACAATTATAAATAATTGTTATTAATAAGATTTCTATGACGTGCTAAATTACCAATTTCTTTGTTTGATAAATACACTGAAATTAATTGTTGAAAGAAATCTAGTTTCCATGCGCATTTCACTGATTGCTTAGGCCAGATCATCAGGAAATCTTTTTCCAAAGACTTTGAAAAAGCTAAAGATATTATACAAATAAAACTGTAAAACGAATGAGAGTTACAAATATTCAAGTCTAACTTACTAACGATATCAAAGCTTAGACAAAAAAACCAACAGTAAACAGTGAGTTTATCGTTTCTAGCATTCCCCTACAACTGGTTGGCTTAAAAAAGTTCAAATAAAACTAAATAACAAATGGCACTTGTTCCTCTAAGGGCCATTATTACAACTTGAAGTTAGCTAAAGTTAAGATTAAATTGACAGATAATAATGTGTTATCTGTCAAAAAGCGTCTGTTAACTGTCGGATAACAGCTAACGCCAAGTTATAATAATGGCCCTAAAGAGAGTTAACTAAAAATTTTTTAATTTTCACTTTTTGCAAAAAATCGATGTCCACTTTACATCATATCTACCCAATGCAAAAATCTAAGATCAATTTCTCTATTATTTTGCAAAAAAAAAAAAAAAAAAACAAAAAAACAAAAAACATACAATTGTAAAAAAATAAAGATAAAGAAGTTTTTTGTCCCTACCGAAAATTTATAAATTTTGAGTTAACCCCCATTCCACTTTTTAAACTTTTTAATAAGTTTTTTTTTTATTTATATTAGATTAAAAACGATGACCACATATAATGTACCTATAAAATCATCTACATAATATTCTAAAATAGTTAAATAAAAAAGTTTATTTTTAATACATGTTTTAAATATGTTTTTGTGGTCAAACTGTTAAACCGACACCAACATCATCATCATAACGATCATCAGCAATTAGTTAATCATATTGAAATTGAAATGAAATTTATTACGCGAATAATATCAATAAACTCAATAAACCACTCAATCATATTAACCTTAACAAATATAAAACTAGTTATAATACTTATACAACATTAAAGAATGTGGTTTACGCAATAAATACCAATAATTATTTTTTAAACATTTCAAATATAAACATGTCTGTTGAACAATATTGTATAAAATAAACCACAGATACGGTTCTAATTTAAATACTTCCATTTGAAAGATAACAAAGCAAATCCAATAATCTGCTTTTAAACATTTAAATTTGTTTAAGGACTTTATGCCAATTCAACTTAATTCAAGCTAACCAAGATAAAGGCCTTTTGAATGGCAAAATGATGGGTCAAATTTATAAAAATGGGAAAATTTTAAGAGGAGCATAAATTTGCTTTTTTTTTAAGGCAATGACTAAAGAAGTTTAAAACAATCTTTTTAAAACTTAAACATCCTTCACATAAACATTTTTTGAAATCCCTTTCAAATATCACTTACTTGCTGCAACATCGTAATAATTCGAAAATATTTAAACATTTTTAATTTACACCCACCACTATTGAATGAGCGAATTGTTTTCCTTTCTCAAGGGTTGATTTAACAATATCTGATATGAAAAACTAACCACTTCATAAAAGACACGACTTACTATACATGAGTGATATTACGTCAAAATTTGCTATTTTTGTTTGATGACTTTGTTGCAGTAAATAAGCGATATGGTAGGCTAGCTAATAGTGAGCTAGTCTATAAACCCCGGGGTTGCGGGTTCGATTCCCGCCAGAGACTCTGGTTTCTTTCCTGCAGACAAGCGTCAAGCTTCGCGGGGATTAGCATAGGAAATAAAAAAAAAAAAAAAAAACTTATCCTATATGCAGAAACAACTCTCGCGTCTTTTAACTTTGCGTTTGAAATGTGATTAATGAAACAAAAATGCCATAAATTGAAACAAACAACTGTTTTTCTCACTTAACTGCGTCCGTTAAATTTTTGGCGAGTATTAGCTGTCACGTAAGGAAATTACTCGCCAATTTACAGAAAAAGTGTGTTTGTAAAATTTCTGTGAACAAGTTCCCACTTTGAACTGTCAAATAAACTCACGAATAATAATATTTTGTTCTTAGCACATTTTTTCATTGTTTAATTATTTTACTTTTAATATTTTATAAATATAAAAATTTTATCAAAGCTCGTTCGCGAGGCGAATTGACTTTCAGATGGCGTTGAAAACACAGCTGTGCTACTTTTTTTTTTTAAATTAGAGAGAGGAATGTCAAAAGTTACTTGTGTTTTTGACTTATCGGCCAACGAAAGTAGCAACAAAATACATTGTTGTGTTTTTGGTGTTGTTAATTGTTGTAGTATCGACACCACCGTTTACATGAATTCGCCTTGCTCGTTCGCAAACAACAAACATTCAAGTCGAACTTAACATTATTTTGTATAGCCGACGCTTGTATTTTCGCCGCCGTCGTTGAATAATTCTCAATTTTAATAAACTTTGGTCGCCGTCAACGTTATGTATGACTGGCGATTTCAACGTGTGTACACACAGAAAAAAATACCCATGTAAAATTAACATGGAAAAATGTTGATCGAGAATCATGTTAAATTTCAGAAAAATTATGCCCTTTACTTAAATTTATCATTATTTCATATTAATTTTTAATAAAAAATATCAAAATAACCTTAAATTACGTTTATTTAATATTATTCACTGTTAAAAAAATAAAAAATAAAAAAATATTAAAATATAAATAAATCTGGATTCAATATTGAACCCATAAAAACCTGTTTTGTATTAAAATCAAAAGTTTATCTTGTTAAATTAACATGCATACCTACTTAATTATGTACATTTTTTATTTTCACTTTTAAAATATGTTGTAAAAAGAAGACAATTCCCGTATTCTTTTAATTAAAATTGTTTATTTAAATAGTACATCAAGTTTTCAAAGTAGAATGATGACCATATCGGGCGATTCTGCTGATGCTTCTATTAACAAAGGAGAATACAAAATAAGTGAAACATGTGTTACAGGGTTTTGAATTATTCTTACATAAATGCAAATGTTGTCTGAAGCTTCTTCACACTGTTAAAATACACTCAAACCCATTTGATTCTACATGAAATTCACGTTGTTTCAACTGGAAATAACTTTCATTCAACGTGATTCCGATTGTTGTTTCAATATGAATTACATTTTGCTCTAACTTTACTGCAATGTTAAATTAACATGAATTATAGTTATATCAAAAGAAAAAAAAATGTTGTTCGCAGTTATTGTAAAATCAGGTTGAATTAACATGAAACCCGTATGAAGCAAAATCACCACCGAAAAAATTTAAATCAACATTGTTTTCGACGTTTTTAACTTGATTTTTTTCTGTGTGTAATGCCAAATCGGCTTCGAATCCAGAGTTATGACATTTATAGCGTAACGACGTAATCACCATTGATAGTATTCGACATGAGTTACGGACACGCTTTTTTCTCACTCTTCGAGAAACGATGGAATATTTTGTTTCACATCTTTTCGATGCGAGAAGTTCTCACCAAAGTTACAGAGAATGGGTACTTGTTTGTAGCTAAGGAACTACTATATGGACATTTCCATTTGAAAAGACTTTGTTTTAGCATATTTGAATAACGTAAAAAAAAACTTATACATATTTATTTTTAACCTTTTTCGAGATTTATGAATGCAATGCCGAACAAATGCAACTTTTCTCATTTGGATATTTCAATTGCACATTTTGTTTTTATAAAAGTTCTTAAAGAGAGACATAATGCATTAACTTTTTCTCTCTAAAATTATTCGAAGATTACAGAGAATCAAAAAAGAAACTATGCGTATTTCAAATGACTGTCTTTTTTCTTTGCTTTGTATTATCTCATATTTCGATATTGATGTGCGACATTCAAAAACAATATTTTCTATCAGCGCGTCGAAAGAAAATGCAGAAAGCTTATCGAATATCGAAAACAAAAGAAATTACCTTACTGAATAATAAGATTTGTGATCTTGGTATTGGAAATAAAGATGGTCACGTGCGACATCGTAAGTGTGAGAAGTAAAATTGGAAAATTATTTTTTTATTTAAATGATTAATTTACGACAGCATTCTTTAACTTAAAACTTATCTTATAACTGGATAGTGCTTATTGTAAATTTTATTTATTTAACTAAATTACACTGCTTTACAAATTTTTAATTTGGAAAAATACCAAAAACGCCACATGCCTAGATACGTTAATTGGGACCTCCTGAATACGAAAAACGCTGTAAATTTTTTTCTAAGTACCGTTTTTTAGTTAACGGTACTTTTGTGTTTTTCGGTGTATGGTCCCACTCAAACCCTTGTGGAGCCTAACCGAAAAGTCCGATCGAGATAAATGGCATGTCGTTGTATGAAAATTGTCTTATCAGATAAAAATTTTCAGCATATCGACGGAAAAGGCTTTCAATAACCTTTCCAACGGTTTGCCATTTATTTCGATCGGACTTTTTGGTTGGGCTCCACAAGGGTTTGAGTGGGACCATACACCGAAAAACACAAAAGTACCGTTATCTTAAAAAGGTACTTAGGAAAAAAATTACAGCGTTTTTCGTGTTCAGGAGGTCCCAATTAACTTATCTAGGCATGTGGCGTTATTGGTACTTTTCCAAACTTAAAATTTGTAAAGCAGTGTTATTAAATCTTTCTTATCGAAATTTACAATATGTATTCAAATCTTAGTTCTACTTGTTTTTTATTAATTGTTACCAATGTAACCACTTACTGCAGTATTCAAATTTTAAAAGTGTCTTCTAGTTAGGCTCAAAGTATCAGTTTTTTTTTAGCCTCTGGTGACCTTCGAACTGAAGCAGACCCCGAGCATCAATAATATGTGAAATATGGCATAGCTTATGCCATCAACAATAAATCGCAGTTTATCAACAGTATGAAATGGGAATTTAGCACACTTAAACGATACCGTATGAATTAAAATATTCTATCGTTTTTCTAAAAGTGAGAAAAAAATGTGTTTATAACTCATGTCGAAAACTATCAAAATATATTACGTCATTACATTATAAATGTTATAAACTGCAACTCGAAGCCGATGTGAACTTACAGACGTTGGGAACGCCAATCACACATGCTATTGACGGCGACTAAAATTTAAACATTTTTTAACGACTGCAGTAAAAATACAACCATGAGGCTATACCAAATAATAGCTGCGTTCGTTTACCTCAAAATTTGCAGAAATTTGTACTGGATTTTACTGAAATGCGTTCGCCTACTGGATTTAACTGGGATTTTACTGGAAAAGTAAGCGAACGCATATAATTTAAAGTGCGAATTTAATGTTTGTTGCTTACAAAACAACTTTAAAAACATTCGAAAATATTTCAAAAATGTTAAAAGCAAAATAATTAAACAATAACAAAATCAGCCAGAAATAAAATACACTGAAAACATTTTCTTCACAGATCCAATGAAATTTACATTAAAATTCAACCTATGTAACCCTTCATAGGATTGATGAAGGATTAACAAAATCAATGACAAAATTTGAATCCTCATTGAAAAAATGGATTAAATAAACGTTTGTCATTAAACTAATGCAAAATTTTCATTGATTTTATGAAACATTTCATTAATCCAATGAAGGGTTACATAGGTTGAATTTTAATGTAAATTTCATTGGTTCTGTGAAGAAAATTTTTTCAGTGTACTTACATCTTCATTGTTATTATTCATTGTATTTGGTATTTGTAATATACTTTTTATTTGTGCTAACATTGTTTCTCATCCCGTTTTTATTCGCGGGTTTATTTGACAGTTCAAAGCGAGAAGTTTCTCAAAAAAAAAAAAAAAAAAAAAAAAAAATTTACAAACGCACTTTTTCTGTAAATTGGCGAAGTAGATTCCTTACGTAACTTTTACGGACACAGTTTAGTGAGAAAAACAGTGTTTTGTTTAAATTTATAATATTTTTGTTTCATTTCTCACATTTCAATCGAAAAGTTTCTCGACGCCGGAGTTACAAAACATGGGCACTGGTAAAAATAGCTGCAATTCTGCAATATTTTCACTAACTGAACAGACCTTTTTCTTTTCATATAAACATCACAACTCTATAATGAATATGTCTGAAAGAAAAATTAAATATTCAAAATATTTCTTTTAAATTTTTTCCCTTCGTAGACAGTGCTTTCATAAACTTGCGTATGATTGTGTCAAAGTGTAATAAGTATTATAACATCCAATTCTTTTTTGCCACAAGAATGAATGCATTTTAATTAAAACTGGCCTTTGCATAGAGCTTTCATCATTCACAGCAATCTTAAGAGCTACAACTGCACAGTCCCATTTTATGGCATAACAGAATTGTACAAGATACGATAGAGAATATATTAATAAAGATGAGTTACGCGTAAACTGTATGTTTGTATATATGTATGTATGTATGTACGAATATTACAATGTACATACATACATAAATTTATGCATACCAAGTTATTACAGTATGTACTTTATTCCTACTGTATATTTAATTAAAGCTAAATATTTCAATGGTTTATGAATAATTTTCATTTGCCACGTTTAATAAGTGACTGACAGAATTTCTATGCCAATACAGTTAAATGGATGGGAGAAGACGGATAAAGGGAAATTATGGGTTCTCTTAAATTGAAATATTTTAATTATGCCTACTTTACAACTACATACAGATATTTGCTAAGATCTTCCAAATAAATTATTAAAAAATAAAAGTCAAGGAAACAACACGAAACACAGTGGCGTTCGTCGGATTTTTTTTTTTTTTAATAAACAAACAATTTTTATTTATAAATATTTGTTAATGAAGTTATATATCTGTTGCATTTTGACAAAACATCTTAAGTCGAGATAAGATAGCAAAAAACTGTTAAAAAAAACTCGGCAAAAAATCATTTTTATCAAATAATAAAATTAACCAAAATTAAAGAAAAATTTCGTTAATAATACAAATTTTTAAAAATGTATACAAAAAATATTTTTTGAATATAAATTCGTTTAATAAAAAACATTTTTTTCAACTTTTTAAATTTGACTTACTAAGCTACCTAAATAAGAGCGGAAGCGTTTTTTGTATGTCAAAACTTCTCATTTGCATACAATTTATACGAAACAAACCATTATAATGCGAATTAGAAACCACCCGGCTGATAAATCTTATTTGACAGATCGCTATGTCGGTTTGTTTTATTGAAATTGTATTTTAATAAAATTTTCATGCTTAAAAAAACGCTTGCCGCTTTTGTTTAGGTTGTTCAGTTAAGATGTTTTGTCAAAATCCCACAGATATGTAGTTATGTTAAATGATTCCCAACAAACAGTGATGCCGGGAGAATTTTTCAAAAATCCCCATGCTTATGAAAAAAAGTTCCGCTTTTTTCCTACAACCACTTTTTTCCTCTTTAATTTTTCTGTGCACTACGTTTTAAAATGTTTCAACAAATAAAATTTTATTTTGAATTATCAGGTACATAAATTAGGGTTTCTTTAAAAATAATAAAAAAAGAACACAAAATCAAAACGGAACATAAAAAGTTATATAAAAAACCATCAGGGGTCTAAACCGCATACGATATCGAGCAAAATTGATCGAAATTATTTATTTTGGTATCATGAAACTCGATACCGAATGAAATGTATTGAATTTGAAATAATAGCATTCGATATCTGGTAACTCGACATTACATTTATCGAGTTTTCATTCGATACGTCAGTGTCTATCGTATGCAAAACAATTCGATAGTTTATTGGAAACGATAGTATTGAATGCGGTGATTAGACCCCAGTATAACATGTAATCGGAATAAAAGAGAAACCTTAGACTGGGTTCACACCATGAAAGTTTTCTTACAAAAAGTCTGTGTTAATTGGCGAGAGGGGAAGAGAATATGCTATTATGCTCTTCCTTCTCATCAATAAACTTAGACTTTCTGAAAGAGAACTTTCATAGTGTGAGCCCAGACTTAATAAAATTACAACTTGATTGAAAAATAATTGTTGTCTATTTAAAGTTCAAAATCTTCGTTGCAAATGATTTAAACATGGCCCACCGCGCTTTCTACAGAATTTCAGTCCAATGGATCATTGTATGGCTTTGGTAAGGTGTGGCCTTAACATATTAGGTTTCATCTTCTTGTTTGAATGTTTATATTCTCTTGGTGAGCTTATTTTAAATGTCAATTATTTAAGATTCTCCTTGGTCACCAAGTCTACTGTTCCTTTTTCAGTCGTTGGGTATTAATTTTTTATCGAACATTAATGAGCCGAACTGAATTCAATGAAGTTTGTGGATTAAAAAAAAAAAACCGAAAGGAATTAAATGTTCTCATATTTTGTTGAGTTTGATAAAAACAGTATTATTTTTGTGTTCGAAAGATGCATAACAGGGAGACGTTATTTTTTTTTAAATGATTTTCAACACAAGCACTATAGCGTTTGTGTTTTCCACAAATCTACCGAACCGAACACTAAGGAGCGATATTTAGTGTTCATTTTTGAACAGCGTTATAAATATATGTATAATTGCTTTTTGCAATATTATGTTTAATATTGATCATATAATTGTTAATTGATTTTGGGTTATTTTGATCATTATAAACATATTACTTAGGAGTAATATGATTTTATTCACCTCCAAACATATTTTCATATTTTTTTCTGTGGGGTAGCAAGGAATTTTTAAATACAGTAAGATCTGGCATTATTGTTAGCTGGCTACTTCAGTTGTATTTTCTTTGCAAATTAGCTTCTTCGTGTTTAACTGTTCTATATTTATTATCATTTTTTTAGTTTAACGACACTGTGCAGTAGCTAAAAAAAGTTTGAAATTCAATAAAATATCCTCTAATTAAATCTTACGATGACCCCTCGGATATCCTTCAAAATCGAATCAAAATCTCCTTATATTTTTTCTTTTAATTTTACCTATGATAACAATTAAAAGCAGTCATTTATTTAAGCAACGACCGCAACACGAACAGCTAGTGAGTGTACTGTGTATATGTTTTGTTTGTGTAAAATTCGTATGTGTATTTTGTTTATGTAAAAAATGTTTGGTTTGTTTTCAAAAGCGACGAACCTTAATGAGCCGAACCGAACACAATGAAGTTTGTGGATTAAAAAAAACTGAATTCAATGTTCTCACCTTTTTTTGAGTTTGATAAAAACAGTATTCTTTAAGTGTTCGATTGATGATTAACAGGAAACGTTTTTTTTAATGATTTTCTACACAGCTTTTGTGTTTTCCACACATCTACCGAACCGAACACTAAATAGCGCTATTTAGTGGTTATTTTTGAACAGTGCTATAAATATATAATTGCTTTTGCAATATTATGTTTATTTTGATAATATTGTTGTTAATTTATTATTGGGAATTTTAATTGAAAAAAATTGAGCTTCAAACGAAGCAGGTTTGTAAGGGAGAAATGTATGGGGTTCGCTTGCCATATTGCTTACCGAAGGCATGAATTTCATATGGTCAGTCCCCACTATGAAGAAATAAATTTTTGACACAAAAAGCGCTTTATTCAACGCATATAAAAACTAGTGAACGTAGGTATCAGCTTTACACACTGAATGTTTTTTTACAGTTATTTTGTTAGTATTCTCCCTTACAGACCTGCTTCTTAGTAAGGGAATGCCGTAGCACTTCAAATGTTATTTTTTCTTTTATTAAACTTGTTAAGAGTTCCTTCACTTTCTTTACTGCATATCTGTATGTCTTTTGCCTAGCGCATAATTGTGCGCTTATTTTTATAGTACCATTAGTGCTTCGCAAAATGATAAAAAATTTTATTGTGAATTATATAATTACCTCCAAACATATTTCATATTTTTTTTTCTGAGTGGAAGCAAGGAATTTTTAAATACATAAAGATCTGGCATTGTTTTATAAGCTGCCTACTCCAGTCGTTTTTTGTTGTACAAATTAGCTCCTGCGTGTTTAACTGTTCTATATTTATTATAATTTTTTAGTTTAACGACACTGTGCAGTAGCTAAAAAAAGTTTAAAATTCAATAAAATATCCTCTAATAAAATCTTACGATGACCACTCAGATATCCTTCAAAATCAAATCAAAATCTCCTTATAATTTTTTTTTTTTTTTTACCTACGAAAACAAATAATAGTCGTAATTTATTCTAAATAGAAAATTTTAATTAGATGACTGTAAAATGCCAACAACAATTTTCAATATTTTATTTTTTGTTATCTCATACCTGACACCATTAAAAACGAACACTTTGTTTTTTATTTTTACGGTTTGGTGACTAACATCATTATTTATGCGTCTCATTGACTCTTCCACTCATTATGGAATTGTTTTGCCACATTAATACATTATCAAAAGTAATGCATATATTTGTTTAGAGCTTTTAGATTTTTAATTAAAAGTGTTTTTCGTTTCGTTCTTTTTTTTCGCTTTTTGCTTTGCGAATGTAAAATCATTTTATTTAATTAACATCTACAAACTTTGATTACTGCCCACGGATGTGGTCACGAAAAATATATAGACATTCAGCATTATAAAGAAACCTTCATCCACCTCCACTAAATTTATCATTCTACCATAAAAACGCCACACGCACTTGTGCATACTGACCCACTTGTAAACACTGGCGCACACTTGCAGATACATAAATTAATGTATGTATAGGGTGTTTTTCTTTTAGTTGCATTAGAATTCAAAATGATAAGACGAGACGAAAATATTGTTGGAATGAATTTTTTTTATTATAATCTGGTGGATATTTTCATGGCATTTATTTATTTAAATTTGTAAAACGCAAATGCAATGCCAAAAATAACATTGAAAGCAAAAACAATGTCAAACAATTTTCAAAATTTTGTTGTTGCTTTCTACAGAAATACGTATTGCTTTTTAAAATTATCAACGCCACAAGAAATGCAGCGTTTAACATTTAAAAATTCAATAAACGTTTCTATAGAAAACAACAACAAAATTATGAAATATTTTCGATTTTTCTTTTTGCTTTCAATATAATTTTTGGCGTTGCGTTTGCGTTTTAAAAATTTAGAGCCTAAATTTTATTTCCGGCATAAGTCCAACGCGGCTACGAGTTTTGCAATAAATCTGGCCGTATGGTGTCAGTAGTGGCATAAATATTGGGTTTAAGTGCTTCAGAAGTTGCTGGTTTATCAGCATACGCCAAAGACTTAACATGCTGCACAAAAAATTATCCGGAGGCATTAAATCGCACGAACGAGACGGCCAGTGAACAGGACCAATTCTGGAAATAAAGTTGTCATCAAATTCATTTTGCAATAAATCGATTGTTAAGCGCGCTGTATGGCAAGATGCGTCAGACTGATTCGATATTGTTGGCTATTCACAATAACGGCAGCTTCTTCTTGTTCATTCCGAAAGTACTTGTAAGCCGCTCAAAGCAGTTAATTTTAATCAGTGTTCGAAAATAAAGAGAACATTATTTAGCGTTCGGGTAACACACCCAGGCACGATATCTATTTATTTAGTGTTTGCGTTAACGAAAACCGTTCGTAATGGTTTTCAAAGACGATAAATTAGCAACGACCGCAGCACGAATAGCTTGTGTGGGTATTATGTATGTAGATTTGTGATTTTTGTTTGTTAAAAAATATTTTGCTGGCTTTTTGTTTTTTTTTTCATATTTAAGTGCATTTTACTTTTACAAAAAATTTTTGGTTTTTTGACCAGCCTAAATGGCGGTAAGCACAACAGAAACGAATGAACATTAATGAGCTGAACGAACACAATGAAGTTTTTCGTTAAAAAACCGAACGGAATTAAAAGTTCTCATCTTTTTGTTAAGTAGGACAAAAAAAGTATTACTTTTGTGTTCCAAAGATGACAAACAGGGAAACGTTATTTTTTTAATGATTTAATACACACACACTATTGGCGTTTGTGTTTTCCACAGATCTACCGAGCCGAACACTAAGCAGCGATATTTAGTGTTTATTTAATGGATGTAATGTTGATTCGTAAACGGCTTGAGGTTTGTCTTTGCTTAAAATAGAGCAATTTTGGTTTTTGACGTAGCCAGTTAACCGGAAACAAGCTTCGTAAAATGGACGAATTGCTCTTTAGATTTTGCGAACAGATTTTTTTGTTTTTTAAAGTTAATTTCTACAAGTAGGAAGCGTTGTTTTAGCGTTAAAGGATTCATGATGACTTGTCAAACCTTACCCTGTAGTTTTTTCGTGACAATTTACCCCAAAAGTGGCAGTACTATACACTGTAGACTGGTTATAAAACTACCCACATTGATAATAGCGGTTTTCACCCTTGATGGGAAAGTCCCTTGTAGAACTTGTGAATCTTGTTAATTTAGTTAAAGTACTAAGATTTACAACACTGCAACAACAAAATGTATTAGACTAAAATTTACTACGATGTGGTTGAAAAATCCAACAAAAAGCTGTAGTAAACACGTTTGTTAAATAACCCAGAATAAAACAGTTGAAGCAACTATATCTGTCTCTTTCCCTCACTCAGCAACTTCATTAATTTTCAATACTAACGAAAAAGACACTCACGCTTTGTAGTATAAAATCGTATTAAGTAAAGCAGAGTTGTACACTTAATACAAAGGGTGAAAACCGCTAATATACTACTCTGAAGACTGGTTATAAAACTATCCACATTGATCCTATACTCGGAAGACTGGTTCTAAAACTGTGAAAATTTTACTGTCTGTTTGTGCTGTCACTTAGCTGTCTTTTTGTGTCGCAGATGGTGGATGGTAAAAAATGTATGTCATTTAGCATTTTGTTCATTTAATGAGAAAGAGAGAAACAGAACGTGTGACAACACAATTAGAAAAGCAGATTTATGGTTGGTATAAGGAGACAGCTAAGGGTATGTCAAGAACAACCGGCTTATGACCTGTCTTTTTGTGACCTCTTAGTGACAATTCACCCCCTCGTAGGACATCGGACTGGTTGTGTCATAAAGGGGCTAGTATTATAACCAGCTTGGAGACAGCCACTACAGGGTACTACAAAAATGTCGACACAGTTTTACACTCTCAGCTGTCAAGTTTAAGTTTTCGATATAAAAAATTCTCATGAAGCTAAAAACAACACCCGGTACTTTTCATAAAGTGGTTTTCATATATTTTCAAATATTTATATTTGAATGTTGTTTATGATTTTATTTCACTCACTCTCTTAAAACCATAAATAATATAAAAAAAAAAAATAAAAACAAAAATCTAAAGCTTAATAAAGAAATTTAAATGGAAGTGTCCTCAGCGGAATAAATGAAATGAAAGTTGGAAAATTAAAACTTTTATGCTAAAATATTAACTCGATTTTATTTCTTTTTATTTTTTACAAAAAAACTTATTTAACGAGAAATTTTATGTCTTATTTAGTAAAAGCCAATTAATATTACTGTCCTTTACAAATATTTTGTTAAAAAAAAAATTGTCAGAAAATGTTTCGAGATATATGACTTTAGCAGGACAAAAATATGCTCGGCTGCGCCAAGCATTTTATAGCCTAGTCCAAAGTATGGAATAGGCAATTGTTCCTAAGCTTGTATAGTATATACGCTATGGTTTTAAAATCCGGGAGCATATTTGTATGTGTGCTGGCTGAAATTATAGTCGGCGTTGCCGTTTACGTTATTTTTAACCAACATTAGTTGCTTTTTTTCAATGTGTACTTTTTTCATTTTGGTTATTTTTTTCAAAACAAAAATTAATAATTTTTTGTTTTGTTAGTTTTTTGAGCTTGATAAAACCATTTATTCAGAAAATTATATAGCTGAAATTAAAATCTCCAACTTCTACAGTTTTCTAAAAAATCGATAATGAGAGTTTGCCTTGTCGAAGGCTACCATGTGTTACAATTTGTAAGTAGTGCTCCTCGCCCTTAGCTCATATATTGTTATTTAAATTATTTACCTTCACACTGCAACGATTACCAAAAAATTTAAAAACTCTTGCTTTAATAGTTCTTAAAATAAGCTTATTTACTAATGTTTTCAATAGGGTGCTCTTCTCTTTTGGTCCTATTCCACTAATACTACACCCAGAGAAAAAACATGATTAAATATGGTCACCTCCAACAAAACTATTTTTAAAGGAAATTTTAAACATATTATGTGTAATTTAACCAGTTTATTGTCAGCACCAGCCATATTATGGTTGAATTAGTATTTCATCAAGAAACCGCAACCATATTATGGTTGCCTCCGAACATGTTATGGTTAAAAATAACTAAAATATGTTTAACACTTATACTAGCATGGTTGGTTTTCAATCATAGCATGTTGCTCTTGGAAAAGAGGAAAATATTATTGTTAATTTTAAAACAAATGACTGTCATATTTACCCATAACATGTTTATAAGCAACCATAATGTCGACCCATTTGCGCGAAATTATCGTATATGCCAATTTTTTTGAAATTGAGATTTTGATGCAGTCTTGTTCTACATTCAAAGAGACGTTGCCTGACAAAATATTGTAGGCGAATTCCACTTCGTTGCTCCAAAAGTTGAATGTATATTTTCATATTTATATTGCAAGTGATAGCAGAGAAAAGTATAAAAATGGCTCTCCTGTAAAATTTGGTTTTTATAACATACGATAATTTCGCGCAAAGGGGTCGATATGATTGTGGTTTCTTGATGGAGGACTAATTCAACCATAATATGGTTGAAGCTGACAATAATATGGCTAAATTAAACATAATACCCCGTATTTATAAACGATTATTAAATTTAATCAACGTTTATTAAGGCAAATTTTCATACAAAATTTGTTTTGTAAACCTTTATTAAATATTAAAAATTTTTATAAATACGGGCGAATATGTTTAAAATTTCGTTTAAAAATAGTTTTGTTGGAGGTGACCATATTTAAACGTGTTATTTCTCTGCATGTACAATTATACAAAGTACAATTAGATAAAAGCTCCAGCTGTAACATTTTACTAAATAAAACATTTTAAGTAATTTTTTGGTCTGGAAAAAGATGCAAAGTATCCCCTGCTCTCACCGAGAAATCCCTCAAACCTTGTAATATTAAGAAAGTTAATAGCTTAAGCTTCTAGTTCTCAATTGGAGGTAATACATCTTGAAGATTGTCGTCAAACACAAAAAATTGATTTCACAATCTTAAAGACCCTCTTAAGCAGAAATTGCAAAACTATCGCTAGTAAAAGGATTTATTCAAAATCAAGGAGAGAGGTTCAAAAAGAATTATGTGTCTTAGGTGACTATCTCCCGTTTTTATACATAAATTTTTATATACTTACATATACGCATACATACGCACATGTATGTTCTTAGTTTTCATTATCTCACCGTTAGTGCCAACTAAGAAAAAAGCAAAATTCAATACGATGGTGAAAATCGCTTGTTTGGTTTATATAAAAATATGACTATGGAATTGGATGCCTAATTACTTTTAACATTAAACGAAGAATGCAAAACAAGAATCTCAGTAATTTAGGTATTTTCAAGTTCTTAACAACGAACGAAACTCTTATCCAATGTATTGTTCAATAAAGTTTCATTTAAATTTTGCTGCTTGCCATACACATCCATCCAAACACACTGAAAAAGTTTTCAAAGGTAAGTGTTATAAAATCTGATTAGTTGACATTTATTCGAAATTGTTGAAATGAAAGTCAACAAAAATCTTTAAGTGACAACAGCAACAACAACAAATATTTTTGGCAGTAAACAGTGGGGCAAGTGACAATTTAAGTGGTTTCAATTTCTAGAACCCTATAGTCATAATGAACATTAATGACTTTAGTTTTTGGAAGGCAAAGAGTATCTATAAAGAAGGCCCTGTCGAGTAATTTTGCTTTCCTGCACCTGTTGCTTTTAAAATTTAGAGTCATTTCTGTGTTTCTAAGTAAAAAGTTTTAAATTAATTAAAATCTTAAAAACTTGACTTTTTTCATACCCTTCACAAATAGTTGTGAAGAGGGTGTACTAAGTTTGTCATTTCACAAGAAACCTTATTAATATTTATGTAAGGAAAGTTCATATACATATGTTTTCTGGGTCCTTGAGTAATTCTAAGTCCTTTTAGCCATGTATGTCTGTCTGTCCGGCTGTTGAAAACACGCTCACTTTTGAAAAACTCAAAAGAAAAAATAATATTGGTGCCAAATTACTTCTAGTTATCCGAAGCAGATTAGGACTGCAAGCTAGCAAAATCCGTTCAGTAGGATGAAAGTTATGAGTACAAATATGGAATCACCTCCCATAAAAATTGATAATTTTGTTACAAAAACTAACATTCATAGTGGCGGAATGTACAAATTGATATAAGATTTTGAACAAATCCGTTCGATATGACTTGAAACCATACCACAAAATTTCGTCACGATCGCTTCATAATTTATCATAGGTCCTTTTAAAAGCCCACTAATGAAATTCTACAAAAAAAATACCACATTTAAAAGGTACATGTATACAATGTCTTGCTGAACATGTAATACTGCAATTTTTTATTTGACGACAACAAAACACAAAATTGGATCGACCTGTTTTTAACAGCTGACAAAAATCTTCAAGATATAAAAATATATGTACATACATACATAAATCAAAAAGTGTGTTCTTCAAAATATATTAAACAAATAAAGATAAACCCAAATTTTTCAATAGATTGATATTAACCCTCTAATGCCACATTTTGTGTTTGTTTTAAAAAAATCATACTAAGCTAATTTTAGGGTGATAAATATAAATCTGACTTCAAATTTTTCCTTTGAGTAGTCGTTGACCTGTAAGGAGTCAAACTGTAAAGTCCACCTTAAGGCGGAGTTAGGCATTATCGTAATAATTTAAGATACGTTTTTGATTAACATCCCGGCATTTTCTGTGTAATTCCCTAGTCCGCCTCCAGACAGGTTCAGAAGAAACATCCATACTCAGCAGCTATTATTTTTTTTTATAATAAAATTTTAATATTTATTTCAATTAAACGTTTAGATACCAACAATTGATTTTTCGGGTCGATCTTAAGATATAAATATTATTTTTTCTATGTTAATGCCCAAGCCCGCCTCCAGACGGTCTCAGTAAAAACATCCATATCCAGCAGCGACTATATTTTTGAAAATGAAAACTTAATATACATTTCAATTGAACGTTTAGATACGCACCAGTAATTTTTTCGGCCTGACCTAAAGCTTTGAAATATTATTTTTCGATGCACAATATTAACTTTCTTCAAAAAGAATAAAAAATGCCCGTTATCGCTCAAATTCAAGATGACAATGTATTTTTTGCTAAACTCGTAAGAGTGTTGCCAAAGAGTGAAACGTTTTTGATAAAATAAGCTTTGATTTACATCTAGAATTATTTATTAATGAAATATTGTCCAAAATAACAATTTTATGACGGTTTTTTGCTACCCTGCCTAGAGGCGGACTTAAGCATTAAATAAATTAAATTAAAAAAACAAAATGAATGACCGAATTCCAATTTCTTTAGTTTGTTTTTCATAAAATATGTAAACAAGAAAATAACTTTGCTTGATTGCCGATTTATTAACATTAAGTTTTCACGATTTCTTGATTTGACGTTTTTTTTCAAAAACAATTTCATAACTCCGAAAATCCCGATATTCGAAATTCCGGGATTTCTGGATCCCGGGATTTCCGGATTTTGTTTAAATAAACAACACTTTTTATTTATTTATGAATTTTTAAAAGGAAATATATATATCCCATTTATTTTTAAAAAAGGAAAATAAGAATTATAAAAATAAAATATACAACTGAAATATAATTTTTTTTTGTATAGAATATAAAAATTCAATAAAAACGAAAATTTTTGTACACAAAAGTTAATATATTAAAAATCCCGGATAATCCCGGGATTTCTGGATTCGGGGTTTCCCGTTTGGCATCCCTACTGACAACCTACCATTAACAATGTAATGCTTTCTTTTGTTTTTACTATAAAATTATAGAAAAAATAACTATTAAAACTTAAAATTTTTACTGTCCTGATTATAGGCGATTTTTTCCCAACTTCGTCTGGTAACCCTATATATAAACAGAAGTCATCTTTTAACAGCAGGGTTCCCAGTTTTATTTTAAGCCTTATCCCCAATATTCGATTTTTCATCCCCAAAAATCCTCGAAATAGCTATTTTCTAATCTCCAAAAATCCCCACATTTTCTTAAAAATAAAATACATAGTATTATGTCAATGGAAAAATATGCATACATACATACATACCCAACAAACACGAAGTCACACCTTTGATATGAAATGACTTTATCATTTGACATCAAACACAATTCTCAAACGTTTTTCAATTGTTTGATTAAACATTTAAATTCAAATTGGTAATGATTTGAAAATAAACATTTGATATCAAATGTTTTATCAATTTGATGTCAAATACTTGTCAAATGTAAAATTCAAATCAAAAATAAACTTGGCCATACTAATCATTAAAAATGGCGATTAAAGTTATATTTTTTACTTTGTGGTTACATGTGTTTTACTATTAAAAATAAATTTTAATATAAAGTGAACAGCTTATTTCTTGTGAATAATAAAAATTATGTGTGAGTAATTACAATGATTAAAAATACGAAAGGAAAATAAAACGGGAAAGTGGAGAAAGTTTGTTGAACGATCGTGGTGCTACAATCCTCAAAATAAAAGGGAGCCAAGTAGTTTGTCTTTCCAAGAATTAGAGGACGGAAAGAGCATTATTTCATATTTAAGCTATGGTGCCGAATGTTTATCTCACAGTTTTTTTAAATAAATAATAAATTTAAATTAAAAAAAAATAAAATATTTTTTTTTATATTCCGCATTGTATTATAATTTACATTTGAGAATTACGTTTGAAAGCAATTTGAAAATAATTTCCCCTTTTTGTTGAGAACGCTATGATTTTCAAATGATTTTCAAATCATAATCAAACGTTTGTCGTTTGAGAAAACGTTTGATTTCAAATCATTTTCAATTTGAAATCAAACCTACGTGTTTGTTGGGTATTAATAAAACTAATGTTTTTTATTCTTTAAGTTCTACACATCTATGTACACATGTATAGAATGTAACAAGGGTAACGTTTGAACGCAAAAGAAAAATAATTATGCGTCAATATTTATCATTTCAAAAACTAGGGAATCAAAATCCTCTGATTCATCAGCCAGTGCAATTTTGTTTTACATGTTGTTTGTTTAAAAAGTGCATTTGAGATTATTGAATAAATTTATCACAGCAAGCTGCATTATTTTAAAGTGTGTATTTATTCTTATTAATTCTAATAACTTATATTGCATTCTGTTACAAATATTGATTATGGTTGTATCCATTACAGAAAAAGGCTAGTTCAACAGTTGGTACAAAACCAAATTTAAAACTATTTCAACAAGTTCTTGAAATAGTTTAAACCGCACAAAAGACTAAAATTTGAGCCCAAATCTTGACCAAATCTGTCTTTCCATTGCAAAAAAGGAATTCATAATAATATATTATCCCCAAAAATCCCCAGCGAAAAATGTGCTTTTCCCCAAAAAATCCCCTGGGGATTTTTACGAATTGATTATCCCCAATTACCAAACAAAAATCTCCAATTTGGGGATAAATCCCCAAAACTGGGAACACTGTCTTACTGTGCATTATCAACACTCTCGATTTATACGGGGCGTAAAGTGCAATGCCATATGATATTTAAGGTTGACTTTTTTTAGAATAAAACACGCTGCCCTTTTAGAGAGCAAAGCATTTTTAAGAAACGAACACCAAATTGCATTTTTTTTAAATGAAATGTGACATTTTTTGTAGAAAGGAAAACACCTAAGTGTCGGTGGAGGGTATTTGTTTTGCAAAAAAAAAAAAAATAAAAAACATATAATTAATCAATATATGAAAGGCTTTCTAATGTTGCTGTATACAAATGTGCATTTCCGTCAAAAGGTCCACCGTGACCGAAAATTTAAAAGTTATTAAAAGCTGATTATTTTACGATATTGTTATAGAGAAATATTTAGATTTTACTAATTTTATAAATTTACTCATACATTTGCTCACTTAGATGAACAGTCAGACTGCAAAGTTGTGCAAACGTTATTTCTTATATGTGAAAATGTTTTATTGTATATTTTCTTTAATTTTTATCTTCCTTAAGAGAGGTGATATTTGATAAAAATTATTCCAAAACAAATTTTCATACATGGTCTGTAATCTAAGGAAGATTTCAAAGAGAAATATGTTATTCGGATTAACGGTAAATTTTATTTTATTTTGATCATTATTCAGTTAAATTATTGCGGAAAAAATTTCACGTTCGAAATGTCACGTATCGACCTAGACTGTGGAATCAAACCAAGACATTTTAATGTTACAGTGCTACGTAAAATTCTGAAAGTAGTTTGACTAAAAAATTGTGCCAAGTTTCGCTGAATTACGCCTTTTTTACATGACCAAAAAAGCTACTTCTATTTTTTTCACGTTCGAAGCGCTACTTCTTTTGCCATTATGTTTGACCTAAAATCGCACCCTTCATAAACTTTAGCATAGATAACAGTGCTTTCTTAGTGCTATAATTTAAGGGTTAAGAAAACGTAAAAATATATTTTTTGCTTAAAATGTTATTGCATTTTGGATGCGTACGACTGTCACGTTCAACACTTCGGAATTACCCATATATCAATCTTAGATGAAACTAAAACTAATTTACATTTAATTATGTTGAGAAATAATTGAAAAATTTACAAGTTTAACAATTGTTTGCCCAACTGTACGCACTGTTTGCAAGTAATCGGCTTGTTTATGTCTAAAAGTTTTTTTGTTGCTCATTTTAAAAATTAAACGTTTTTCATTGTGTTGTTTTTTTCGTTAAATATATCGATTAAGTTTTATTAACATTTGTCTTTGTCATGATTTAATTAAAAATTCAGGTAATTACTTTTCTTTTCAAGTCATCTAAAACATTTTCGCTACAGAGACAGAATGATTTCACGGCTTCAAAACTCTTAATAAAATGAAAAGGTTGAAGTTAGAAGGGGGAAAATACTAAAATCTGTTAAAAAGCATAATTTCAAAATACTATTACTAATTTAAACAATTTACCTTTTTGCCGGTTTATACCCAGTAACTACAACAAAAATAAATGTTTCGCTATGGTTTTCAATAAGTTGTTAATTGTGTGGGTGTGTGTGTGTGTGAAGGAAACTGGTGATAGCCGTTTTGTAATGTGTGTGAGTATTTGTGTATATAAAATTTCCTCTAAATGTTTTGTTTTTGTTTTTAGATTTTAATTAAAATAACTCAACTACCTACAAAATGTCTTCAAAGTGTCATTTTATTAATTATTTTTTATGTTTGTATGTGTGTTTGTATAAGTAATTAAATTTATGTGCTTAGTCAAGTTTGGAAAATGTTAAGTATTTAAAAGCCGTATATTTTGGAATTCGTGTACTTAAATATTAATGAAGTACAGTGTTTAAGATTCTTGTTTCTTTCGGTGTTAATTAGAAAGTATTTATTTTACTTTAGCCGATTTAATTAACCCAGGGACTCATGTTAACATGATAAACAAAAGTTACAAAAAGTTCGGATATGTTAACAACATATACTGCCAAATTATGGTCAGAAATTATGACGATTGATCCTGTAGAAAAAATAGAATTACCTGTTAATAATAGAATTGCCTGTAAGTTAACAGAGAATCTCTCTCTGTTAGGGATCAGTATTAACATTGCTGCTTGGTTTTTGTTAAAAGTTGCCAATGCTGTGAACATTGCAGAATTCATAAATTTTGATTTTTTTTCCATATTTTTTTCTAAGCCCGCCGATTTTTTTGTCAAGTGAGCGAGACAGATAAGCACTAATATTTTTCGTTCTCATTCTAGCCTCTACCAATTATATCGAGATGTAGTTTCGTCGATATTTTATTTTAGCAACATATTTTAAGCTGAGTTTAAAACATTTTTGTCCAGCCCATACCACAATTGTGGATATTAATTCACACACATTCTTCACACGCATTCTTACGTTCTTTCATTTAGTCAACACAATTCAGTAGTCGATTATCAAGAGACGAGTGCACATGCGGCGGATGCTTACATATTTTTTGTAATAATTAGTATTGTGGTTATTTTGTTGAACTATTTATGGTTTTTAATCCAAATTTTTAATATTTTTAATTAGGCTTAAGTTCATGAAATTTAATTTTTATTAAATTATTTTTATGAAGAAAGGAATTTTACAACATGAAATTCAATTAAAATTGTTATTGATAATCTTTCATTCTTGACGTGGCTCGGGCTCGAACCCTGGCCGGCAGGTTACCATGACATGTTTCGATCGCAACCACTCGATCTCCTCAGATGGATTTGCCGTCTTACACTCGCAGCCATCGACGACTGCTGACGTCACTAGTCAAACATCAATCCTTAAACCAAATTGTATTTTAACATTTGGTAGATCGAAATTTGCTTTCCTGAATGATTATCCATTTTAATTGATTTTACAGAAGTAAAGGAAAAAACATGTAAAATCAATTAAAATGGATAATCATTCAGGAAAGCAAATTTCGATCTACCAAATGTTAAAATACAATTTGAGTGTAAGACGGCAAATCCATCTGAGGAGATCGAGTGGTTGCGATCGAAACATGTCATGGTAACCTGCCGGCCAGGGTTCGAGCCCGAGCCACGTCAAGAATGAAAGATTATCAATAACAATTTTAATTGATTTTCATGTTGTAAAATTCCTTTCTTCATAAAAATAATTTAATAAAAATTAAATTTCATGAACTTAAGCCTAATTAAAAATATTAAAATATTTTTTGTAATTTTATTAACCCTTCTGCATCCCTTGGATATGTGCCCTTCCTATGATCCTTTGGGTCAATATGACCCAACAATAAAGTGTTAACAGCATTTCATATTTAAGTGTAATAAAAACAAAAGCGATTCTATTGATTATTTGACCGAAAAAATTATTGATCGATGATTCTGAATGAAGATGAACTCAATTCAATAGAAAACAAATTTTTAAAGTGGAATTAAACTTGCAATATCGCATGTTGGGTCATATTGACCCAAAGGATATTAAATGTGTGTAAATCGTGTTTTTTGGAGGGGGAAGGAAAAACTAAAATTTTATTACTTTCATTTAAATTTATAATTTTTGTCCCTGTAATGGATAAATTGAAGTTTCACGTCCATATCTTATATTAAAAGGGACAAATTTTGCGTTTGAAAACCAAAATTAGGTCAAATTGACCCAAGGAGTGCAGAAGGGTTAAGAATATTTGTCTCTTTATTCACTAATACTAATATAAAGCAATACAACCACAATTTATATTTTGGACATCACTGCTTTAAAAGAACAGTCAAACGTACAGACATGCTTAATTTGACTGAGAAAGTAGTTCTGATTAAAACTTTTGCCACGAGTGTTGAATGCAGGTATAATTCTGATTCGATTAAAACATTCTACTCACAAGACTCAACAGAGAAGAATAATAATATCAACATTGTTCTTTCGTTCATTTTGCTTATCAATATATTGTTAGTTCCGGCCTGCCCAATAAATGATTTTAAAGCACAAGGAAGGTGCGAATTCCTCTACTTTTTCCCTCCAGCGGAGTTTTTGTCTTTCCTGTCTGCGCTTTCCCTGAGTAGTTGTTCTCCAACACCTTTTTGGCTGGAGAGATTTTTTTTTTAATTCAATCGAATTGTCATAGACCGCGCAATCGCTGTATTTTGTTACTGTTAAATTCATTAATATCGGATTACAGCTCGTACAGTTGAGGGTTCGTTTGACGTCTATACTCTCCGTTCATGCAGATGGACACATATATTTATTTAACGAAGGATCTTTCTCTCCAATACACTCAACACTACTTCATCGGCTTCCGCAAAAGCCCATTTTTCGGCGCCATATAGAAGCACAGGTAATATTAGCATATATTAAAGTATAATTTTCATCTTCTGAGAGAGGCCTCTATTCTTAAGCTGTTTAGAGAACCCGAATTAGCTCCCTCGTAGTTACAATTTCCTACCGGTCTTGCCCGAATTTAACACAAGGGGTCTAATCACCGCATTCGATACTATCGTATCTATCGAATGTTTTTGCATGCGACAGACACTGACGTTTCGAATGAAAACTCGATAAATGTAATGTCGAGTTACTCGATAACGAATGCTATTATTTCAAATTCCATAAAATAAATAATTTCAATCAATTTTGCTCGATATCGTATGCGGTGATTAGACCCCAGACTTTTTTATGACGAGTCTATCTAAATTTTTAAATATGCCACTTTGATGGCTAAATTTGTATGTATTTACGCCATATAATACCAAAAGTAAGCACATAATCGATGGCGGAATGTAGGAATTTTCTTTGAATCAAAAATTAGTTTTTACGACTGAAATTTGTATTTATTTGAATCCCGATTGTTGTATAATTAAACTTATGTTGGTCCCATATAAAGCCCCCTATTGGAAAAGAATTTAAAATGTTTTAAACCGCAACGAATACAGATATTAAAGTAGAATTTGGCTCAATTTAGACTTCAAATAATACAATAGATCCAATATAAAGCCAACTCTCGATTAACAAAATTTAACACACATTAGTTTTATTTGAATAAAAACTGTGATCTCAGATTTCATAAAGATTAATTTGTTATTTTTAAAGATCTACTTCCAAAATATTCTAGTTCTTTGTGGAAATTATCAAAGACTAAGAGCCTATTTCACCAATTATATTGAGATATCAATTTATGTTAAAAATTCGTTTTTCATGTCAAATAAAAATAAAATTTTATGAAAAACTGTATTTAAATAGGTGGCATGTCATAACGTCCAGTGTCATAATGTCCATGGACGTTATGACACTTTTGAAAGTGTCATAGTGTCCATGGAACTTATTCAAAAGTGTCATAACGTCCATCAAAGATACGTCATAGCGTCCGCGGACGTTATGACACTTTGCAAAGTTCTGTTCTGTGATACGAACTGTCAAATGTCAGTTAACAAGTAAACAAGTTTTTTGTCTTTATCTATTGTCTTTTTGGTCCCTTATCAACCCTTTGCTGTTTGACAGTTCTTATCCCATAACAACAATAAAAAGCCCTGTTGTTTGTTTTATTGTACAATTGTTGTAATCTCGCGGCTACCTGCTATAAATATATGTACCTTAAAACAAATCAAAACAATAGTGATGTTATAAAAAAGTAAACATACTTTTAATTCGAAAACTTTCTATGATATATTGAAGAGAAGGTTTGTTCAGTCAGACATTTTTGTAATACCTTTCGGAAAAATTTTGTTCAGAAACTGAAATAATATGTATTTTTATTTTATAAGAATAGTTTTTAAGATCTTAATTAATAAACGAAATACATTAATAATAGAATATCATGTTAACCAAATAAAATTACGACAAAACGAAAGGAAAGTTGCCATATTTAAACACAAAGTCGCTACAAACAGTGAATAGTTGAAAAGCTGTTAATGTATGAATACAAACTTTTATAAGAGGTTTATAAGACAAATATCGTTTGATAATTATTGCTTATTTTAATCTTAATTTTTTTTTTTTTTATATTACATTTATTTAAATTACAATCTATCCTAAGATATTGTTACGTTTTTCCTTTAATAAATGCGTTCGGTTTACTCCCTTTATAATAAACCGTTGAGTTCTTTTAATTGCAAATAAAAATAAATACACGCACTTATTCAACTTTACAAACTTTATTGAAATTAATTATTTTGTTCACAATTGTTAGTTACGAACAGAACCGTTTTTCAAAACAGACTAAACTAATTTTACATGAGTCACCCCTTTTTATATTTCATAATTATTTCTAGATTTTTCCTGAACCTTCCCGTAAAAACTATTTATTATGTTCTATAACCATTTCTAGAAATTACTGGGAAATTTATATAGGAATTATTTTTTTTAAATAACAGTTGTGTTGAAAATTATACATGACAATTTTAAGTAACATAAAACTATAACTTACAAGATAACTTATAACTATAACTATAAATAATTCTTAGATAATTTAACTTTCGTAACAATATTATCTTTGAAATATGTAAAATATGAAGAAATATGTAAACTGACATTAATAGATGTACTCTAATAAGTACAAATATAAGTTCAGAATAATCTTTTGTTTCACAGTTAATCTTAAAATAATAACTTTTTATGAATATGGCCGTAATTGTTTATGAATTAAATATTCATCATACGCCCCATATTTCTTTCTAATTTTATTAAGGGTCTTTTATATTAAACTTTTTTGTGTTGAATATTTATTATCAGGGAAACCAGAAATATGCAATTGCATGTTTTTTCTTGCGCGACTAATGAAGGCAGAAACAATATATTTATCCGTTTTAGAGCTTTTTATGAATTTTGGCATTGATTTGTTAGTGCATATTTTTGCATATTTTACCATTTGCAGCATATTTTAGTTAAAAGAGCCCTTTTGCAGCATTTTTTAGGTTTATAGCGCATATTTTGCCTTTTTAATGCATATTTTGATATATATTAAATTTTTTTTAGATGCCTACAGAAGCTTTCGCAGCAAATAAAAAAAAGATTTTTTTTCGCAAATCTGTTACTTTAATTTCGACATCTACATTTAATTTTTACTCTTAAATTGTAAGACAAAGCAGGTTGTCATTAATAATAAATGTTATGCGATTTGTATCTAGACCAATCTTTTAGTATTCCGATTGACTCAGAATCACTTTTTAAAGTGATCTAACGATGTCCATCCATCCGCCTGGCTGGTTGTCTGTTCATTTTAGCCTTGTGCGCAGAGTACAAGTTCCAATTTTGTAGATAATTTGATCAAATATGGATGAAGTCTATGCAAATGGTAAGAACCGGTCTATAATTTCACATCCAAATTAGACTCTGTGTCCGCAAGCTATCGAATTACGATGGCATTTAAATGAAATTCGTGCCAAAAATATTTTACTTTAAATTAAATAATTTTCGAATCGGTTCACATTTGCTCAAAGCTCCCGTCCTTAACTAACTTTAAATTCCTTTTGTTAACAATTTAGCGACCGTACCTACAATCCCTTTAAGACAAAAACTCATATGGATGTTAATATCTACATAATATTCGGCGCAATCATCTCTTATATGAATTTTAACTTTTTTTAGGTTTTTTTTTAGATTTTGTTATTAAATTAATGAATATTGTGTCTTCAAATGAGCAATTTTAATTTTTAGGGCATATTTTTTAAAAATTTTTCAGGGCATATTTTCCAGTTTTTACTGCATATTTAATGCGCATAAAATGTGTTTTTTAGAGCATATTTCTGGTTTCCCTGTTTATTATATTTTCCTGTAAATTCCGAATACAATTTTATTATATTTTTATTTCGTGTATGTATCATGGTTTTATTTTTTTCTTTTTCCTTTAATATACAGGGTAGCCCAGCATAAGCTATATGGTTTGAATTCTTTATAACTTTTTTAATTACTATTTCCTCTTTGTTCATTTTTTAGTTTTCCATGAAGAACACTTGGGGGAATTATGAATAACTACGCAATCAAAGAACGTACTAAAACAATTGAATTTTATTTTTCAAACCATTGTGTTGATTGTGCTGACACAGCGTGAATATCGTCATTTTTTAAGTATGCGCATTGCACCCACAACGTCAAAAAATAAACCATTTTATTGGAAATGTTCAGCAACATGGATCTGTAAGAAGCCTTTGTAGTTGCAGAAGACCACGTAAGATGAACACTGGTTGAACTATTGAACATTTACAGGATTTTATTTGTTTTAAATCTTATGAGAAAATTCCAAATAATTAGCTAGATTAAAAAAAAAAACATTTATAATTGACTTTGCAATAAATTTAATATCAACAAAAACTGCAATCTTAAGTCTCTTCAAGTAATTTTTTTTTTAAATTCGCAAAAAAAATCTTTCCTAAAAAAAAAATAAAGACAAATTTTATTTAAAAGATTTGAATTGATTTAAATTGAACAATCACTCCCAAAGTATATAAACTATCACTTTTGATCGTGGATAGTACACGCAGAAAAAAATATGGTTGGGCATGGTTACGGCAACAACACTATGTTTAAATATATTGTTGTCGTACACAAATAATTGTTATTTTTATTTAATATCAACAATATTATAGTTACTGTAAACATATCAATGTTTATCGCAATTATTAATTTGAGTATTGTTGACCAAAAAAAAATTATTTTTCTAACAACTTAATTATGATAACTTTCTAAATATATTATATTTCTCACAGCCATATCATGATATTTAATAGCCATAACATGATAACTTTCTATACATTTATCATATTATGTTAAAGATGCAATCAAACTGTTTTTACTCTAATCATATTATGTTAGCGCCATTTGTAAGATAATTTTGAAGCAGTTGTGTCGTTTTTTTTATTTGTGAGCGGTTAAACAATTAAAAGATAAATTTCATAAAAAAATAAGTTTTAAGAAATTAAAAAATTAAAATATTCGCTGAGTTCATTCAAGTATTAGTGATGTAATAGTGCATATGCAAACTATCATAGTTTTTTTGCAAAATCCAACAACAAAACACACAGAGATTTTGTTATATTTTATAAAAGTGCTACGATATATATGTAGTTTTCATGGGCAACCGCGTATAGCTAGAGGTCCACACCACGCATTACTCGCTTTTTCGCAGCATACGCAGCCGTCAAAAAAGTAGAATCTGTGTATTTATACCTAGTAAGTTACATGCACAAAAGCGTAGATGCCTTGAGGCGAAAAGTAGGTTTACTTTCTAGTTTTGTAAGCGTCACAAGCAGCGTTCGAACAAATCAGCTGATTTTGACAAATTAAATTTTATTTTTACTTGTGGTGCTGCTGCATAAAAAGCGTTGCATGTAACTTGAAACGTAGAACGCAAGTAAGGTTATAAAAGCATGCGCTGCGTGGAGGCGAAAACGCGTGTTATGGACCTCCAGCTTATGTCTTAAAACAAATTTTTCAGGAAAGCCGAAAAACCATTCTAGATCAAAATATGGGATAGGTATTGCACTTTTTAAACTTTGTCATTACGTTAAAAAATCGGAATTGATCCATCTTTTTTCAAAAAAATATAAAGAGCGTTCAAAATTAGGCAATATGGCATCAACATCTAAAAATCGAAAAAATGGACACACGCGGTTGCCCATGAAAACCACAGATTTTGCATTGCTCATTTGCAAGCCTTTTATTGAACTCCGCTATTTGATTAACATTAAGAAAATTGTAAAAAACCACAAAATAAAAAATCGATGCAAAAATATTTTAATTTATTTTGTATTTTAATGACAGCTATGAAAGGTGCTGTATCATAATATGATAACATGATGATAATATGATTACTTCTTAGCTAATTATGATTAACATTACAATAATATGATTAATTTCTTAGCTTATTATGATTAACATGACAATAATTTGATTACTTCTTAACTTAGTATGATTAACAGAATAATAATATGGGAAAAATATTATGATGTAATAGTACGAGTATATTTAGTCATAATATGATTCAATAATAATCTTAATATGGTGACTACAATCATAATTCTTATCATAATATGTTGCTCTTAGAATATGTTTGCCATGTTTTTTCTTTGCGTGTAATAGCATTGTTTGCCCATCATCCTATCGCATTGGAAATCTAGTGGAACAAATGTTCCTCAGTATGTCCATGTACCCTCCCTGTGAAAAACTTCATGGTTCCTGTAAGCAAGGAAAGTACATGAGCTGATATATGCGCTGACTTTTACATACTTCGAAGAAGCAGCAGAGAAGCGAATATTATTGAAGGGAATTTTTAATTTTAATAAATAAAAATTATTGAATAACTTTTTATAAGTAAGCAGGTTGTAAGTTAATAATTAGAATCATTATTTTAGAAAAAAAAGTAAGAAAATATAGTCGGTCAAGCCTGACCATATGATAGCCTACACCACAGTATTTGAAAAACGCATTATGCTAATGTGTTCATATAAATATGTATCTATCTATGATTAAAATTTCATTAAAATCGGTTTGATGGTGTCTGAGAGTTAGAAATTTCCCCCTATCTTCCCTCGTGGTCAAACGATTCCGACCATTTTCAATAGTCTTGGTCTTTTATTTACATTTTATCAAACTATCTCCAAAATTGCGACCTGTATTCTGCTCACAAGGTTACATGGACAGCCAGGCAGCCAGACAAACATGGTAAGTTCGACTCACAAAGATTTTGAGTCGATCGGTATACTATAAGTTGGGTCTAGGTCCAATATTTTAAGGTGTTATACACATCATCATAAATGCATAATACCCTTTCCACAATTGTGGTGTGGGTTTAAAATTCACGAACAATTTTCTAAGTTCTTATGTTATTCTATTACATGGAAGCAGGTTGTATTGCAATGATTTTAAAATGTGTTAACGATTATTTCCGAAATATTACCGAATATAAATTTTTTAGAGAAGGGAGGAAAAAACTAGTGCTTTCAAGTGGGAATTTGCCATATAAAAGCTATGCCTCTTGTAAGCAGCTGTAAGGGGGTATTGTGTTTTTCTCCCATACAAAACTGCTTACAAATAAGCTCCAATTTTTACTGGGCTGAGATCCAGATAATTCTGATATCAAACTGTTTAGCCATCTCGTAAAGCGATGAGCGGTAATCGAAGGCTGTTCTCGATCCCAGAGAATCGAAGACGATAATGGATGCCCGAATTTCAGTGTATTTAGCAACATCAGTCGTCGACACAGCTGATAGTCTGAGCCAGTCCAAAGCATTTTTGTTCACAAGAATCTTCGCCTGGTAAACACTACTGTGACGCGGAATAAATAAATAAATAAAATAAAACAGGTCAAAAAAAAACTTTGCTAATTTTTACCTTTAAACACGAAAGGGGACGTTAAAGTCGAAGGCATCATTGGAAAAGTTTGCCAACTGTTAAAAAACTAAATTTTTACACGAATACCAAAACACGCACTTCTTTTTTAACAAACAACATCGGTCCCAATCTTCGACAAAGGGTCATTATTTTTAATTGTTACTTTTTAAAAATAATTTAAATTTTAGTATAACTTTACAGCTAGTTCTGCCGCTCTAATGCAAGTATCACTTATATGACAGTATTGCTAACATACTTTTTCAAAGTTATAGTTTTGTGAAATCCAATCAAATTAAACAAAAAAGAAAAATGCCAGTAAGGGCTTGTTCTTTCAACAATTCTTTTACTTAGCGCTGAAATTTAGAGGCAATGTGAGTTTGAAATTTGTTTGCCCGAATAAACAAATAAAAAGCTATTTTGAAAACAATACCACAGTATTTAAAAACACATGATGCTTATGTGTCCATATAAATATGGATTTATCTATGTTTATAAACTTCATGAAAATTGGTTTGAAAGTTTGTGAGAGGGAGAAATTGCCCCCTACCTCCTTGTGGTCCTATTTTTGAAAAACTGTATAGCTAATGTGTCCCTATAGATATGGATCTATCTATGTTTTAAATATCATTAAAATCGGTTTGAGAGGCAGAAATTGCCCCTATCTCCCTTCGTGGTCCTATTTTTTAAAAAATGCATACATTCTGTGTCCATATAGATTTGGTTCTATCTATGTTTTAAATTTCGTTGAAATGGGTTTGATAGTTTCTGAGAGGAAGAAATTTCCCCCTATCTTCCCTCGTGGTCCTACGATTCGGCCAATTTTCAATAGGCTTGGTCCTTGTATAAGAACCTATGACCCAAATTTCATCAAATTATCTCCAAAATTGCGACCTGTACTTTGCGCACAAGGTTACATGGACAGCCAGCCAGCCTGCCAGCCGGACGGACATCGTTAGTTCGACTCAGAAAGTGATTCTAAGACGATCGGTATACTTTAAGGTGGGTCTAGGACCAATATTTTAAGGCGTTACATACATCAGCACAAATGCATAATACCCTCTCCACTATTGTGGTGTGGGTATAAATATTGGGTTACGTCTTTTTGATATTTTGCCCTCAATCGGTATGTATGTTTGTCATCTTGGGAGAGAAAACTAAACTAAACTTATTTCCGAATCTTTATAAAAGAAACCAAAGAATATTTTTAGAGGTGCAAAAATCCGTTTTTTGCTCTTAATAAAAAGTGGGGCGATTGTGGCCATATTGCAATAAATAATTTTATTTAAAATCTTTTTATATGACATTAAATTTTTCCTTCAGCTTTGAATATTCATTTTATGTACGTATTCCTCTTTTTTGGAGTTTTGTTCCATTTCGTTGATTTAAATTTTTTACTTATTTTTCTTAAATTTCATGTTGTGCTGTCATGTTTTTATATCTATGAATTATGCAAAAATTGTATACTTTATACCCTGCAGGAAACTTCGGAATAAAGAGTCTTCAACTCGCAATTTGCATTGCTTATTTTTGGAACTTTTTGAAAGCACCGTCAACAAAGGTTTGTAGTAAAATTCGGTTCCAATGACTCCATATTGACTCACAAGATGAACATAGTCAATAGTTCTAAGGTCAGTAAAGGGATTTTCAATGACGAGCAAATGCTAAATGGAAATAGCTTAAAGCATTGTCTGATCTGCAATTGATCAGAAGTACTGGTGAGTGATAAAGTCGGTAGTGAATCAGTTTAGTTTTACTGTTGATATTTCCTAAAGGGTATGTACATATATATATGTATGTTTGTATATGTAAATAAAAAAAAAAATAACCTTTCAAGCATTACTAATATCAGCAAATAGCTATTACAGGGAAAACACCAAAACTTTATACGTCTTATCAGGTAACGAATGTAACAGTGGTAGTCTTGTTTTATTTGTATAAAAAATATTTTGCTTTGCCATTGAAGATTTTTTGACTGGATTCTTAAAACGTTTTTGCAAATATGAAAATGTGGTGCTGTTATTTTGCTTAAATTTCATTTTTATTTCATCTTCTTCTTGGGAAACCATTTATTTAGTTGCCAGATATTGCTGTTTGTTGGTTGGTCAACTGTGAGTATGTGTTATAATGAATACGTAGACGTATAAACGTGATTTTATTTAACATGACTTGTGTTGCAGATGTATGAACCTGCATTTACTCGTAAACTATATTTCGTTGGCTATAATTTTGTTTTCCTTTTACAATTTTCATCTTTTTCTGAGTACTTTTTTTAAGTTTTGTAATGTTGCAACAATATTTTGATTCTTTGTTACCACCTATTTGATTGCTGTGTGTATTCGAATGTAGGTGTTTTGTTGTATAGGGTGGCGCATAAGTAACATACTGATTAATATTACTGTTCATCTTAGTGGATAAATTTGGTGTTTAACAATTATTTTTGAATCTTAAGTGCCCCATATTCTACAGTTTTACTTATTTACGTAACCACTGAGGTGGAATGAGCCTCATGGCTTATTATTACTCTGTAAATGAACTCGTTTTTTTCTACGCGCAATTACCGAAAATAATGAATTGAACAAGTTGGTTCTTTGTTTCTTGCTAAATATTTTCAATAAAAATTTTCCTAGGTTTTTAAAATCTAAAGAAATGTACTCACTTATTAAATCATAACATTACTTATGGGCTACCCTGTGGCTTATTTTTTACCTCTGTCAAGTTTTGTCATGTTGGTTGCAGCTTCTTTTGCTAGTATAGAGTTTTGTTATAACAGTTGTTAAATGTGAACAATATTTTTGCTTCATTTCCGTTTCCTGCCACAAGCATAAATAGCACATAACAACACACACACACACACACACAAACCAAAATACACATGAACCTGCACTTGTTAAGTTTTCAGATAAATGGTGCTACTGGTCTTGTTGTCTACAAACACTATATACAGCATTTGTTGATGGACATATTGTGTTTACAAAAAAACTCATCTTCTTCTTTTCCCTTCTTCTCGCACTCGCTCCCGTTCGCTCGCTCATTTACACATGTTTCACCTGTAACATTATTACATATACACAGCTTTTTATCCTTTAACAAATGCTTGGCAACACACATAAATAACATCATATTTCCAACACAACATACAAGAAAGAAAAACAAGATCATAATGACATTTCAAATGGTCATGATGATGATGGTGATGATCATCATCCTCATTTTTCTGAACAACAGGCACCTCTGCTCATGCAAACACACAAAATATTATTAAAAATCCAACAGAAATACAAAAATGTGAAAAGTTAATTTATAGAGAGACGAAGAAGAAGGAAAAAATCTCGTTTAAAAGTCAACTACACCGACATGAAGAATTTATTTTTTAGTTATTTTTTTAAGGGGAAATTTTTTGTTTGCCCTATTTGCGCATAACAAGTGTATGTCAGAATTAAGCTCATATTTACATTTATACTTAAGTTGTTATACATACAGGGAAACATAAAAACACTGTCATCCAATTTGAAGTGCTAATCAAATGTTCAGGTGTGTGTTTTAGGGTCCTCGGACTTTTTTATTCTCAGGAATCTAGTTATAAAATTATTCTATTATTATTTACAGAATTTGCTAAATCTGTGTTGTCTGGGATAAAGGAAAACAAAGCGTAATAGAAATGAAGTTTACTGACAGCAGAAGAACTCTTATGTCTTCTAGTATGAGGTTAAACAATTTTACTTTTTAAGCAACATTCCGAAGTGATGACTATTATTGCTTTACTCTATCCAGTTTGTAATGTTTTTGCCTTCCACTATTTCGGACATTTAAATTAAAATCCCGCTCTAACTCAAAAATTGTTTATCTGTTAAGTATTGAGGCGTTTAATAGTTATTAGATGATATTCCTGTTTGGAAATGCATCACTGTGCTGCATCCAATGCGCAGCAAGTTCGTAAAATAATCATATGGCAGTCTTAGTTGTTCGAAAATAAATAAAAAAATAATATGATGCACAAACGAATCTTATGGCGATTTCTTTTCTCAGAAAAATATGTTACAGTATATACATGTTACACTTTCTAATGTTACCTATAATCACTCAAAGTGTTACATGTTGTGCAACTTCAATAGAACACAATTAGCTGCATTGTTTTACAACTATTACAATTCTATCATTAATGTGATTCATGAGCAATTTTTTAAGCTTTTTGAGCGGTTTAAGCACGCTATTACGGTTAGGAAACAAATACATATTGACATCACTAATGGCTTGGAAAAATTAAAACGATAATAATATTGACTTTTTTTTATTTTAATATGAGCGCAGAAGTGGTGTTACCCACAATTTGGTTACGGGTCTGGTGTAAGATATGCTTTTTGCACTGTTCTTAAAATTGCAATAGTCGAGTAAGCCAACTGTTTGTATCCAAAACAGATAGCGCTAGAAACATAGCTTTTGCACGGGCCGTTACAACCAAGCTCTATAGTGCAAGAGTAGTGTTAACTCCTCATTATCTCATAATAAGTAGCCTGGCGTTGCTCCACTTCTGCGCTGATAGCCTCATATGTAAATACTTTTATATTTTGTTTTAAAACAATATTTTCACAAAATTATGAGCGGTATGAATTATAACAATCAAAATAAAACGTAGGTTGTTTATACAAAGTTGTAAGTACCAACGTTGTAAAACCGGGCATTATAAACACCTTAAGTAAGAGTAAGTGTAAAATATCCAACATGTTTTGCATGTTTTTCATCAATATATTAACAAAAGAACTTTAAAATTTTTCTCACAGTTGTATTTTTTGTACAAACGAACCCAAAAATTTAGAACATGTCACATTAATACAACATATTTCTCAGAAAAGCAATCGCCATTAAATACACATCACAAAAATGTGTTGTGCAGATTGTTTTAAAAAATATTACCAAATGCACATCAAACAAGCATCGGCATCAGATGATTTGTATGACCATTGCAAACTAATCACAGATGCGCATCATTTAGCTATAATGCAAAAGTAAGTTAAATCTTGACATATTTCAAATTCAGCTTCTAAAACTACACTAAATTTGGCTAGTTTGTGCCTTGGTCTTACATTTTTACCATTTACCATTTACACACTGTGCTTTAGGCGGCGATAGGTATAAGAAAAGTGTCGACAAAAATTGGAGGCGGAAATTTGCTTGTACGTGCCCTCAGTTTTAAAATACGTTTGAATAAAAATCCTAGCTGTAGATTTGCTTGACATAAAATGATTTTTTATGTCCTTTTTTTACGGAATATTAGCGTATAAACCTTTTTTTTAACGAATTAAGCGCAAGTCATCGAGTCATAACCGCAAAAAAGCTTAAGCAACAAATCAAAATTTTACAGGAGAAGGTTTTCTTATATTTTAATTCATATAAATTTTGTGTGAAGGTTATCGCTTACCATAAAAAAACACAATTAAAAACTTTTACACTAAGAGTTGCAATTTAAATAACCTTTAACCAAGTTTAAGAAAATCAGATTGGAAAATAACATCATTACAATTTTGAAAGAGTTGGGCAGTTCATAAACGTCAAATTTTGTTATTTTTTACAATTTTTTTTTTTAATTTAGCAAAAATTCCATTGGCTCTCTATTCCCCACATAGCAAGGCGAATTAAAGTAAATTCGCCTTGCCACATAGAGTACACTTCAGTGATGGAAAATTTAAAAACTTAGATGGTACTGACCACCAAGCAAAATAATACTTTTTTCAACCTTATGGTATTTTTTTTTGGAAAATAAATTTAAAAATAAAAAACTAAAATTCATAATTTTTTTTTTTGTTCATATCACAGCCATTTATGCACCAAGCTGGCCAAATTTCAGCAGCAAAATTCTGATGAGGATAACTGACATTAAAATTTACCAACTCAATTTAAAAAAAAAACTTTTTGTTTTTATTCTGGTTGATAAATCGTCGTTCCGGAGTTATCTTGTCGTATATCACAAAATCGACAAAAATGAGATAAGACCGTTTCCTTTGGTAAATTTACCAGATCTATCGATCTGCGCAATCCTCACGTCTCTATCTCTTATTGTTAATGAGATATTACGAAGCTATTTTGTTGTATATCCACTTTTGCGAAAAATTTAATGCGTTATAATATCGTATGTAGCATAATTGTGGATATACGACAAAAAACGTATGAAAATTTTCAATTAAAAAAATCTTGCATTATCTTGTTTTATGTGAACAAAATATATTAGGCATGTTACAAAAAAGAGACTATCTTGTTAATATTACTGTTATTTTAACATTTTTCTTTTTATATGTAAAGATATTTTACACAACGGCTATTTATATTGATGAATTATTGCCTAAATGCACTTTATTGTTAAGCAGTTAAAGGTTAAATATTCAGGATGGTCCAACCATAGTGCACAATGTTAATTGTGAATAAAACAAAAAGTTTTTAAAGAATTAAATTTTTTTGTTATTATAGAAGGAGCTATGATAACAATGTGTGAGACAAAATATCGGCCAAATGCTCGTCGCGGCTTCGGTAGCATACCTTTGTCCAATGGTCCATATTTGCAATGCCTCTGAGACCTAATTGATGTTCAATGTCCGTAATGTGTCAAATTATCTAATCCTTTAGGTCTTGAATTGTTCTTTGCTTATTGACGTACACTTTTTATTTTAAAATTTAAATATTACCAAAGAAAGAAGGCCAACGGTGTCAAATCATATGATTGTGACGGCGAGTTAACATGGCCATTGAATTTCTCGTGCAGAAGAGCCATTATTTCGTTAGCCGTGTGACACATTTTTTTGGAACTAGGAACTTATCGTCCAGGTCCATATCCTCAATTTCTGGCAAAAAGAAATCCGTTATCAGCTCTCGATAGCGAACACCATTCACAGTAACTGCTTGGCATACCTCATTTTCGAAGAAGTAAGGCCCGATGATGCCGCCTGGCCATAAACCGCACCAAGCATGCATGCACAGGCGTTTTCACATTTCCTACAGAGCCGGTTTGCTGAAATTTGCCCACAATTATCCCGATTGTGGACACATTTTATCGATTATGTTGACAAAAAAAATCAAGATGTGCACAAAATGTATTTTTGATTTGAACGCCCATTTTCGTAAAAGGCTTCAGCAATCTTAACGCGCTGCTCAATGCTGCATCTCTCCATGGTTGAATTTGGCACTGATACCAAGAAATGTCAAATTAAGTTGGACAAAAATTAAACGTTACGGTGTGAATCACAGTTTTCATCACCCTTAAGTAGTAATAAACCTTAAAATTATTCATACATAAGGAAATTCGATAATATAAAAACTATAACTATACGTAAATATATTTGTCACCTGCATAAATTTTCGTTTCGAAAATTATTATAACTTAATTTTCAATATTGGTAAAACACGTGAATGTAGGTTTTTAATACCTTATTTTGACTTATATCGCACAAACTAAAAAATATATCGCAAAAAGTGGCGTATACGACAATATTGAAAAAATTTTTCGGACGTGATAATGGCTATAACTTAAAATTTTTTTTCCATGACTTTGGATATTTTTACATAAATCGATAAAGAATTTCAAACACAATATCTGACAAAAATATTGGACGACTTTTTTCACGTACATTTTTGTGTATAACAATTTGAACCTTAAGATTCGATTTCCCAAAAAAAAATTGTTGTGATATACGGCAAGATAACTTCGGCACGACGAAATGCCAAATGCTTTTAAATTTGAGAGGGCTTTTTATTAAAAATCACAATCAAACCTTTTTATATCTTAAATTTTTCTGATATCATAAGGTTTTTTCTTACCCTGTAAACAAACAAAAAATCGAGTTACACCTTTTTTATATTAAGCCATCGATATATACTTTTGATAAGAATAAATTTTGTGTAGGCAACGTTGTCAAGATGGCTGTGGAGTCGGATTTGTAGAGTCGGAGTTGAGGTTTTTGTATTGGAGTCGGAGTCAAAGTACCCACAAAAACTTGTAATAATTTCCAAAATAAAAATACTTCGAAATTTGAGATGCAATATTTAAAATATTGATCCGAAATTTTTACTGAATCCTTTTCTTGCTATATTTAACCATTTAAGAGGTACGCAATAAAAAAAGTTTAAAGTCAAATAAAGACAAGTCTCATATACATTTAGCATTAAGGTTGGATTCAAGTCGGATTTAGAATTTCAGCGGTTGGAGTCGGAGTAAGTACTTTTTGTTGACGACTCCACAGCCCTGGTTGTCAATGTAAAAAAAAATATCAACTCTAAACTTCTAAACAAAAAGCATAACAAAAAAAAAAAAAAAAATACTTAAATTGACGTGGGAGTACCGTGGTATTTTTGAAAGAAAACTTTCCTTAATTTGTCTGTGGATTTGAGCATGATACAAATTCAGAAAGTAAAATTTTGGTCGCCATATTAACGTTCTGACGTTTATTGGAATTATGAAAATGTGTGCTGCCATATTTTATTAAATTATAAATTTTTTTGTTTTTATTTTGTTTTTTTATTTGAAGTTTGGAAAAATTTTAAATTTATATCAAGGCGAATTCATTTTTCAGGTGGCGTTGAAAGCACAGCTGTGCTACTTTTTTTTGAAAAATTAGAGGGAGGAAAGCAGCAACAAAATACATTGTTGTGTTTTTGGTGTTGTTACTTGTTGTAGTATCGACACCACCGTTTACATGAATTCGCCTTGATTTATATTAAAAAGCTTTTAAATTTGTTAATTTTGAAAATAAGAAGTTACATGAATAAAATATATTTAAAAAATGTAAAAATACATTTATCAAACGATTTCCTGTAAGTACAACTTCCGATTTGATGCGGAAGAATTTGTGCTGACGTGTCCAACACATAAAAAAAAATTGGTTGTAGACCCAGTTTAAGTATTCCGATTAACTCATAATCACTTTCTGTATCGATCTAACGATGTACGTCTGTCCAACCTGCTGGCTTTCCATGCACACTATGTGCGAAAATTTAAACGTTAAAAGAACAAGGAAGAACCTTTTTATACCCACAACACAATATTGATGAGGGTATTATGCATTTGTGCTCATGTTTGTAACTCCTTAAAATATTGCTCCCACCTTTACGTATCACTTTTTGAGTCGATCTAAAGATGTCCGTCCGTCTAGCTGGCCGACTGGCAGGATGCCAGTGTAAAACTTGCGCGCGAAGAACAGATACCAATTTAAGTGATAAGTGGACGAATTTTTGCACATACATAAGTTCTAATTGGCACAAGAAACAAGCCTGTTGACCGGTCTATAATTTCTTTCTGGAAAAGGGTCTTTGAGCCCAAAAAGAATGTGTATGTTGGTAATAAGATTAAATTTGCTTCAAACCAATTTTATTGCAATTAAAATCATCTTACCTTGCATTGAAATCGGGCCATATTTCCTTATAAATCCCAATAAAAAATGGAGCTTCCAACGAAGCAGGTTTCTAAGGGAAAAACCTAAAAGTTTCGCTTACCATTGCGCTTATGGAAGACATGAATTTTATATGGTGAGTTCCCACTTTGAAGCAATACATTTTTGACACATAAAGCGCTTTATTAAGCACATATAACAATTGAAGCACAGCCGCGAAAAACGTTGTAAACGCCACATTTTGCAAAAACTGTTTTTTTGCAGATAAACGTTGACTTTACTCTCTTACACAGTTTAAACATCAAATCAACCAAAACTATGCACCTTAACGCCTTCAAAATGGCGTACAAAGTGTCAGCCAGTGGAAGAACATTGCAAGTTACTAACATAATGAAGAAACCGAAATGGTTTTGCAGTGCGGAATAATGTTTTAAAAGCCTTTTGCATTAAAGTTTTTATTATCACTATTTTAAATAATAGAAAAAAAAATTTTTAAAACAAATAATGCTGCTTGTCAAAAAACGTTTTTTTGCTCTCCTGAAAAATTATTATTTTGTAACTTAAAACGTTATTCGCGGCTGTGCTTCAATTGTTGGATGTAGAGATCAGCTTTACACACTGAATGTTTTGTTGCAGTTATTTTTAAGTATTCTCCCTTACAAATTCGCAGTAAGGGAATGCAGTGGCACTTGAAATGGTATTTTCTTTTAATAAAAGTTTTTTAGAGTTCTTTCACTTACTTTACCGCCAGTGTTGCCAATTTAGCCATTAAGTGGCTAGATTTAGCCATTTTTCACCCTGTTTAGCCATTAGCCATTTTCTTAGGCATTTTTCAATTTGTTTAGCCATACATTTTTTCCCCTGTTTTCTTTTAAAAGAAAAATTTTTATTTTATCATAAAAATTTATAAAAGTAAAATAAACATTTTGAACAATTAAAACGCCTCTAATTTTTTTTTTTTTTTTTTTTTCAATAATATTATATTTATTTGTTAACATTATAGTTGTACAAAATATTTACATTTTAAAATTTGGGCCTCAGCGCCATAAGGGCATTTTTGAGGCAAGTTGGCAACTTTTACTTAGCTGTACAATATAAAAAGTAAATAAATCTTCATATAATTATTAATTAAATTATAATTATAGTAACATATGTACATATTTACAAAAGAAGCATTTCCAATAAGCTATAAAAGTATTCTTTGCATTCTCTTTTAAAACTTGACATTCGCTCAATAGTTTTGCTTACATTCTTGTATAATAAAACTGTTGAAAAATTTCTTGGTAAATTGTATACAATTTTTAGTGCCTTATTTTGCAGACATTGTAGAGATTTTTGAACTGTATTATGTTTATTAAATGCATTGACACTGGTCAAGTAATTGAGATGTTATTGTATCAGACCGTTATAAATCATTAATTTTGATTTTTCACTTAGTTTATTTTTATATATAATATTATAATATGCCAATGGGCGGAGCCATTTTGTTCTTCACCTGATTTATATGTAAATCCCAGCACAGATTACTCTGCAACGTAATGCCTAAGTATTTAATCAAATGAGTTTCACTAATTGATGTTCCGTCAACACATACAGAAAATTTGTTATTTAAACTTGCTGAGTGGGGTCTAAAACGCACCAACTTTGTTTTTTCAGAGTTAAGCAATAAACGATTTAAGCGAGCAAATTCCACTAATAGAGCAGTGTCTCTTTCAATATTTGTTTTCAGAACCAAATCATACTTAAAAGGGTAAAACAAGCAAATATCATCTGCAAACATGAATAATTGATCACAACTTTTACAAATGTTGAAAATCGCTAAAAACTATGACGCTGAAACATCTTTCAAATCAAAGGATAAGTATTTCACTATTAAATTTATCAAATGGATCAACACAAACATCGCTGTTTCTTTCTGGTTGCAAGTATTTCAATAAAGGGCGGTAACAATTGTTTTAGAAATTTCAGAATTGACTTTACAGTTGCTCTCACTTCCATGGTCTAATGCTGAAGTATAGAGGTTGTTTAGCCAAGTAAACATCGTTACAAGTCATTTGAGAAATAGGTTACATTAAGCAACCGTTAATTCGATTTTAACAATTAGGTAAATATTTTTACCATAACAATACAATATTTATACCACCACCACAATAGTGTAGATGGTACTATGCGTTTGTGCTGATGTCTGTAACACCTTAAGATATTGGTCCTTAGCCCACCTTTACGTATACCGATTGACTTAGAATCATTTTCTGAGTCGAATTAACGATGTTTGTCCGGCTGGCTGGCTGTCCATGTAAACCTAGTGCATAAAGTACAGGTCGCAATTTAGAGATTATTTGATAAAATTTGGTACAAAGTTTCTAATGTGGTGTAGGGTATCATAAAGTCGGGTTTAAGCGCCTATACTTTTTTATTTTTTTTTAGTGTGGATCTGGACTCAAAATGTTGGGTAAATGTTGTCGTGATTATGATTTACCTTCAAATTATTTAGAACTTATGATTATTTGAAACTAATGAGTAATTTCTATGAGATGAACAATAACGACATCGAATTCTTTGTAATTCTTTAATACAGTACCTTTCGTTTATAATCACTACGCTTACCCAGTAAAAAAAATTTGGGTTTTTTGAAGCACTTATGAGAAAAAGCGCATAATCGAGCGCTTCAAAAAGAGAACTCTTATACAGCAGTAAATGATAATGAATAAAATATACAAAAAATTTGCTATTTTAGTGCTGATAACGAAGAAGGGTTTGAAGCGAAAAAAATAAAAATATTTTACGGTTTACGAAAATGATTGAAAAAAAGGCATTTAAACCATTAAAAGCAAAAACTTAATGAATATGTTAATATAGTTTGCCCCTAAAAAAGCACTTTCGGAGTGCTTTATTTGCATGTTAAAAGAAGCGCTTATTGTCAGCAGAAAATTGTCCTCCAAACCGGGAACGCCCCATACAAAACTCAGGCATCCCATTAGCAGGTTTGAAGCGATTTGAGGTATGAATTCATACATAAAACCTGCTCCTTTTGGAGCACATTTTTTACTGGGTATAGTCACATTAGCGATATTTTTATTTTTATTTTATTTTATCTGTTTATTTTGCCGCTAGAAGTTAATTTAATATATAGTATTAACTTTATAGTCTATTTAGCGATATAAGCACATTTACCATATATGCCATTTATCAACAGCAGTCAAAGGAAAAAGTAAAGCAAATTATTGGCGTTAAAGTCACATTAGCAAAATTTACTAAGTTCTTTTTAGTTTTCGAATCAAAAATCCATCCAAAGAAAGAATGAATTAAATCATTTAATTTTTATCATCAACTCTTTACTCGTAAAAAATTAGTTTTTGCCGTTGGTATCAGTTATAAAATATCTTGTTATTATTTTAACTTTATTTATACAGTATGCAACTCTGTTGTAAAACCATAAGCCTGATGGTTTGAATTTTTTATTTCCTTTATTCACACAACTTGATTACATTCGATTTCGGTTATATGCGCCATAGTGGCATATATGTGAATTAGCCTTATAGTCACATTAGCGATATAGTCCACGTTATGGTTGCAACTAAAGGATGCGACTAAAAGCGAAAAGTACTGTATTAATATATTTTAATATTAATTTACGTTTATTCTTATTTAACAAATTGATCTTAACTCACAATATCATCGTAAACAACTTTAAATGAATTATTTCTGTTTTGTTATTGAATTTTAATGTGTTTTATTTAAAAAAGCTTTTAGCCATTTTTAAGCCCACTTTTAGCCATTTTTCTCCGTAAATTTAGCCATTTTTGGTCACCAAGTTTTGGCAACACTGTTTACCGTATCTCTGTATGTCTAAGTGCGTAGCGCATTATTGTGCGCTTATTTTTTAAATGTACCACAAGTGCTTTTCTTTGATAAAATTTTGTATAGGGATGTTAATATTTACATTAAAATTGGCGACAATGACTTTTACAATAGCTACTTTGTCAACATGTTATGCATATAAACCCCCTTCCTAAAATTACTTGAAGGAAAACAAATATCTATATATATGAAATCTAAATAAACAATAATGCGCTGAATTACAGAGTTTTGTTCTGGCGGGTACATGATTGCCCATGGGTCCCATATATGCTTAGCATATTATGCTACACCTGCAAAAATTTCTTCTTTTATTCTGTGGTGGAGGGTCTGGCTTGACCGACTATACTTTTTTGATTGCTTAAGCTTCATTTTTAATTTCTTAGTTGCTCGCAGAACAACGTGCAATTGAAAAATCTCTGGGAAGAAATTAAGCTATAAAATGATGTGGAATACGGTTGCCTTGAAAAATTAATAAACTTTTCTATCTGAAGACGGGCTTAACAATCCAAGCAACGATTTGTTTTGAATAAACTTGAACATCTTAATTCAACATTTGTCCAAATTATTACGGATTATTTATATACAGCGCCTAGTTTTTTGAAAAAATTATATGTAATAAAAATTCAGTATTAAATGAAAATATTAAAAAAGGTTCTTTTTGGATAGAATCTATTTTTAATACATAAAACAATCTAAGTTGTATCTTAAATCTTATTTTATAATTTTAGTTTCTTTTTAATACAAATAATGTTTTTTTTTTTATTTTCGCAAAAAAAACCTATATATGTATATAATTATTGAATTACGTTGTTTTTTATTTTCAGCTCTTAAGCAAATTAAAATGCTTAAAAATTCACATTAAGGCTGTTAATACAAATTACACATTTTGTCTTATAATTGCCAAAAGGAATTTGATGCCTTTTTTAATATGTGGCAACGATTTTTTAATATTTACAAAAAACCAGTTTTAAATAATTCCTATAGACTTCAAAAAAATAATTGTGGGAGAGAAGTGGAACTACCTTGTGTATTTGTATCATGGTTTCGAGTATTAAATTGGAGGGCTTGACCGACTGTTCTTATGTTTTAAATTGTTTTAGCCATACATATAAACCAATTTTTTGGTACACAATTACAAATTATTTTAACTTTTTTTAAATTCGGCCCTTTTAGGGAGTAAACGGATAAAACCTTTATTTTGGCACTTTTCTGTCACCCTTTCTATCTTTATCTTCAATTAATTACACAGGCCAACACTCAATTTGCTTCTATGAATTTATCAACTGATTCTAGTTAATTTGGGTGCGCTGAATTCAAAACTGTAAGCAGTTTGTCTATATCAGCTCTAGTTTTCATGATATAACTTTATATACCCTCCACTTAAGACCTCCAATTACACCAATTAACCAATTTTTTTTTCCAAAAATTTTTTTTTTTTTATCAAAATTTTTTATTTACTGTTATAGTTATTTCCAAAAAAAAAAAGCTCCCAAATTTTTTAAGTATTTTTTTTTTTTTATTTTAATAAATCTGTATGAAACAGTTTTACTTCTTTTTATTTTTTTAAATTCCTATGGAAAAGTTTACTTTCTAAATACTTAAAAAAATTTGGGAGTTTTTTTTTTGGCAATAACTATAACAGTAAATAAAAAATTTTGATAAAAAAAAAAAATTCAGCGCACCCAAATTAACTAGAATCAGTTGGTAAATTCAAAGAAGCAAACAAATTTTTAATTTTGTCGGGCTGTGTTATCATCACATTCGAAACTTAAGCTGAAGGTCCACACCATGCGTTCATGCGTAGATGCGTATGATACTTTTTGTGCGTTTCTAAATTCAAGTTACATGCAATGCGTCTTATGCGCCAAATTTGTTTTTTTTTATCAGCTGTTGTGCTAATATGTTTAACAATTAAAAACAATTTTGCAAGAAATTGAGAGTGTAATTGATATTTTAATAGAATTTATTTAATAGAATTCATAGGTGAGTAAGCTTTTATTATAAAAATATTCGTGATTTTTCACGGTATCAATGAGTTTCCAATTCATGGTATTTGTTAAAAAAAAAATAATAAACACAACAAAGATGACACTCAGAAGATTAAAGTAATCGATAACTAGAATGGCAAATTTTGTTCTTGTTAAATTGTGCTAAAAATTAATTTTAATGTATTTTATTCATTAAAGTTTATACAATCTTTATTGCGAAAGCTTTTTCTCTTATTAAAAACCTTTTTTAATGCGAAAACATAGTAAAAAGTAATCCACCACACAAACATATTTATCGATAACATTGAAAATAAAGTATGATTTGCCATCCATGGCCATCAATAACAGCTGACTTTTTTTCACCACACATGCGACGGATACAAAAGTAGAAAGTAAACCTACTTTCATGCGTTGATGCGTCTATGCATTCTCTGCATTTTGTTGTGTAACTTGTCATATACAATTACACTGATTCAACTTGTTTGTCAAATGCATAAAAAGGACAGACGCATAAACGCATGGTGTGGACCTTCAGCTTTAGTCCCAATTCACACGTTGCAAGTCTTATTGATCAGCTTGCTACTTTATAACGAGAGTGAAGAGAGAAAAATAAACGTTTCTCTCTCACTCTCTCTCGCCTATAAGGTAGCAAGCTGATCAATAAGACTTGCAACGTGTGAATTGGCACTTATATAAAAAATACATATATGAGTTTGGTACTTTTTCGAATTTGAACGTTTAAGGGGCAAGAACTATTTTTGGTTCTTTTTTCACAAAACATTTTTCTCCATTCATTAACATTAAATTATGGGTTCCCACTACAATATTGAAATTTTTGATACTTCAGTGGGGATAAAAAAATCACCAAAAAGGGAAATAAATTTCTTTCCTTAGCTTTTTGGTTCCACAACTTGTACTTTTTTAATTTTAGTTAATATTGGACCTAGAAACATGAAACTTAACATTCAAGGTGCTAAGTGAGTGAGAATCTTTAAGAGAGTTTCCATTACATTTTTTTCTTTGGCTGGTACATTTTAAATTTCCATAAGTATTGGGCTTAGAAATATAAAATTATGCAGGTGCGGAAAATGTTGGAATTAGTGTTTTAATAGGTACCTAGAAACTGAAAGAAAGGTAGACGCAAATCAGACTCTTGAACTGCAAGTGTTTCATTGCACGTATTGGGGTCCATAAGGAGAAAAATTATAAAAGATTCCACGTCATGAAGGCGCATCTTAGGAACAAGTATGTGGAAAATCCCGTTTGTTCTTCTTTGCTGTAATATTTTTCTAGCTGCTATTCTTTTTTTACTAACAACCTTTTTTGATAAATTTGTTTTGCTAGCAATTGGGTTTTATGCAATGCAATTAAAAATAATAAAATTAATTTTCTTCTTTCGTCCATTTTCTTTACGACACTTTTATAAAAAAAAAATTAATAGTTTGCTAACTGTGCTGCCACTTTGTTTATTCGTTTACATCTGTAAACCATATGGAAGTTTTGTTTGTCCGGACAAATTTTCAGAAATGGGCGAATCGTTCTGCAGAATACTCTCTGTAAAAAAAATATTCTCCGGACAAAAATATTGTTCGGAACGCATGGGTGAATCGAGCTTAAGAGTGGGTTGTCAAATAATTTTAACATATCAATAGTAAGCTAAAGTTTCCAATTGATGCAAAATTGAAACATGCCATACAGCGTACTACACAATTGAATTTTTGAAGACGACATTCGGCGGGACAGTTATCTAATACAGCGTAAATGGCTGCATTTTTTATGCGAATTAGGCCGTGCTAACATAATAAAAACGTCAGAATAAATTAGGGACCACTAAACTAATATCTACAAGCGGCGAGGGAAATTATATAGTAGAATTTTCTACTTATAAAACTCGCATTTATTTTGCATGTACTTTCCTATTTTCGCAAATAGATTTACTGTTACAAGTCCAGGGGAGCCGAAGATGTCAATTTGATGTGCCTGGTAAGCCATCAAATTGTCATCGAGTGCCTATGTCCCACCTCCGCGTGGTGGCTCCCGGTAACGGCTGGATATTTCCAGTTGGCTAAGTGGACAGGGTTATACAGGTCTGTGTAATCAAACTGCCCTACGAAAAAGAAGGGCAGAAAGATACTTTGAGGAATTCACCTCATTGTATAGTGATTATTGTCCTAGAACAATGGTCTTCGGCTTTTCAAGAGACGATGGGGTCTGTACTCCATGCGTAGGCAAGCAGAGACGTATATACTCAAATTATCACACTACTCTTCCAAGGAAGTTTAGTAAAAATACCTTGGTGTATTTCAACCCTGGTATAGTGATCATTTGAAAAATTGATGAAGTTGCTCAATTTAGCTAACCTATCTAGCATGTAGAGTTAGATGGGGTGTCGGTTGAGTCAACATTGAACAGGTTGGAGTTATCCCTGGATCCGTAAGGTGACAATTGACTTGTGATTGGTCTTGGATTTATCCTTGACCCAGGTGTACTGGCACTCCTAGTGAGTCTCATACGACCTAACAGAGCGTATGCTGCTTGATGGCGTCACTGAAACTATCGAAAGCTAGAGTTCGTTTGGTCTGGATAGACCAAATTCACTCGAGATCTGCCCCTGGCGAAACAGCTGAGCTGACGGTGGTTGAGGTCTCTGTTTAGTGGGCTTCTGTAAGGAATGCTTCCTGTCTTTCAGGATGATTGCCTTATGGGAGTCGATGCCCTTTGTGGGGACGCTATTCAGAGTACACGTAGTGGCTGTGGTTTAAACCCAAAGTCGCGGGTAGGAACTCGCTCACGTTGAAGTCTGATTTTTCACCTTCGGGAAGAGTTCGGGCTGTGAGGGATTCCTGGGTGCTGTTGCTATTCGACAGATGCTGCGGAATTCAATAAGCAGCGGAGGTTAGATAGCTCCAGTTCTCAAACAAGGGACGAATGTGTATTCTTCGACGGGTTTACACATTCAAAGTTGCTACCTGTGTGTGCAAATGAATTCTAACTCACTCAGGGGCATTTGGTAAGTGCTTAATATTAACTCACCAGATGCTTTGGTTTGGACCATAGTGAGGTGAGGTCTTATGACGATACTCACGTTAATCTATAATCGAATCTGTTACAAGTCCAGATATTAAAATCAAATTCAGCCCAAATACCTTTTACTCCTACTGTTGTTATTCCTACACTCGAAGATAATGTAGGGTTTTCTTATAATCGTACTTCCTCGTTTTTATTTTCTGAGATACTTTTTTTTTTAAATATGACATGTTTCATTAATTAAACAAAATAATATTTTGAAAATTTTTAAAAGAAAAATTATTAAATATTTATTAAATAAAACCATAAGATGTAAGTATTCCCTTAAAAAATTAAAAAAAAACACTAGATAACCGTTGATCTGTTTTCCAGGAGCAAATTTTTTTTTCTAAGATCGACTTCACGTCTACTGTTAACATCTATTCCGAGGAAATTAAATTCTCAGCTCTTCACGTCTTGTAATTTACCACCGATCAAAATAAAAGTAATCCCAGCACCACCCATAATACCCAAAACCTATATTAACAAAAACGAATCGTTAAAACGTGCATTATCGCCACATTTATCTATCTACAAACCGCAAATAACATCTATGATGTCAATTACATTGAGAGCAACTGGCTTCAGCTTGGGTATTATGTCCTGGGTGGTCGGTCTTATAGCCCTAATATCTGAACAAAATGTTGACTATTTTGTCAAAGAACTGAAGAGTCTGGAATTAGATGATTGTTACTGGACAGCTGCTAAAACGGTTGTAGTATTTCCTTTCGCTTTTCACTTTGTAGCCGGGGTGCGTCATTTACTTTTCGATGCTTCAATGTTTTTGAAGAAACCACAATTTTATGCCACCGGATATGCAGCTATTTTAGTAGCGTTTTTATTGGCTGCGTGTTTGGGAATGATGGAAGACATTCGTGATAAAATAGAGGAAATGGAGATGGATAATAAAAAGAAATAAATATGTAAAGATCTATTAATTTTATTATAATTCTTCTCAAAATATGTATGTATGTAGGTGTGTATTGAATTCTAAATATATTCGGTGTCATAAATTCTTTAATTTTACTAATATAATAAGCAAGGCGAATTCATTACATGTAATATTGGAACTACAACAACTCCAACTCCTTTAAAAACCACAAGCAATTAATTTTTGTAAAATCATTGGTCAAAATTTCAAAAACAGAAACTAAACAAAGAAGAAACAAAGATAAAGGACAAAATTTTGTCATCCAACAATTATAAAGCTATAAAAAAGTTATATGCAGTGTTGTTAAGTTCTCCTGTAATGAATTCGCCTTTATTATGAGAATGTTTTTCATAAAGCCCAGGAAATAAATTTAAATTAATTAAAGCAAAAAGATGCTAAAACAATATTTTATCATGAAATTTTCATGTTTTCATCCACCCAGCGGGAAAAAGAAGGAGAACAAAGGCCTTCTAGAAGGCATACAAGGATATACAAGGAGGCCTGTTCGCTCCATTTCATACTCATATCTTTTTTACACACGTTGTCATTGCGAAGAAGGCCTTCCGCTCTCGCTTCTGTAGCAGGTACATAAGAATGGTAACGGGATCCAAAAAATAATAATTATGGTTGTGCTTCTGCAAAAAAAAACAATACAAAAAATGTTACTCCTTCTCTACTCCCTTCTCGTAGAAGCGAGTGTGGAAGGTGTTTCTTATCTTTTATACCAAAGAGCCGAGGTCTACTATGAGGCATTCTTTAGCAGTAAGATAAAAATAGTAATTGAATCAAAAAAAGTATAAGGCAGTCCTTTAAAAAGATCTGAAGTAAGAAGGTCTTATGAGTTTTCCCGCTGGGCAACTACAAATTTTGCAAGAAGGCTTTTTTTCCTCGGGGGATCCTTCTGATAATGTTAATATTTCTAAAAATTTTTTAATTTTTACATCTCTTCCGTCGTCAAAAGTTTTATTAAAATCAGGAAAAGCTTGGTAATTAAAACAAAACTAAACTAAAAATCTAAATCAATTTTGATTTCCCTTGATTTAGATTTAGAGCAGGGCCGAATATTCTTTTATTTCATTAACATCATAATAAGATTTAGCATTAAACTCAGTTAATAAATTTTAAAGAAAAAAAAAAAAAAAAACGCAAAATCAAAAATCCATGTAAATTTAATCTTTAATATCTTTGATCATACTTGTCCAACTAACAAATATGAGCATGTAGTTTGGTTATCTGCAGTGCTAAATTCACATCAACTTATGCTATTTTTTTCTCGTATAAAAAATATAAAAAAGTTTTTACATACACACAAATAATTTGTTTTTCTCAATAAATTGTGATGATGTTCTACAAAGTGGAAAATTAGATTTTTTTTTTATGTGTATGTTTGTCGATCCGAATATATGTTTGTATTGCAAACAAGTATGGACACAATTTACAGTCATATGTAGATGAAAAACTAACATGACAACAAAATATTCAAAAAATCTAAAAATAAAAAACAACTAAAAGTAGTTTATTGGGCTGTGCTGAACCTTTGATATCCTTCACAAAGAACTAGAATTTTTCGGGGCTGGAATTTTTGTGAGATATGTGATTAATTGGGACCGATATTTTTTTAATCACATATTTACAATTCTAGTCGTATATAATTTGTGAAAGCCAATTTCATGACAGTATTATTCCGCCATATTCTTGAAATATAAATCAAGAATAATTGGAATCGAAGGAAATTATCAGTTAAGTTTTTTTATAAATAACCAAAGGTTTTCTTGATTTTTAGAGTAATTCTTATAAATAGTGCTGGGATACTATCGATATTTATCGATAGTTAAGATTTCACTATCGATATATCGATAGTACTATCGACTGAGTGTTTGTACCTAAGAATGAAACTGTAACTACACAGGGGGGTTACCGCGTATTTCGATTCGAAAGAAATCATTTACGGATTCGAACAATTTGTACTGTATATTACGATTTTCGTAATCGTTCGAAACGATGATAGAGGTTGTATTTTTTAAAAAATGGGAAATTTGATGAACCATTATTGTTCGTAATAGAGAGTGGCTTTTAAGAAAGTGATTTTTTGTTTTCAATAAAGTATGAAAAACGTCCGTTTATTCGAAACAAATATTACGAAAATCGCAATACACAGTACAAATTGTTCGAATCCGTAAATGATTTCTTTCGAATCGAAATACGCGGTAAGCCCCCAGGTAAAAATAAAAATCGTTTTCAATTAAAAAGTTTGTGATATTAATTAAAAAATTAATTAAATTTGCACCAGTAAACAAATTAATAGTATCAATTAAATGTTTAATTATTTTGATTAATCGTTTAATTTACTTGATTGAACGTTTAATTCGCTTGATTAAATTTTTAATTAAAACTGATCTTAATTTTGGTTAACGCCCCAATTAGTGAAAAATGTTGGAGAATTTTTTCTGTGTAGTTTTTTATCAGGCTACAGTTCGTTGTTTTTATCACTTTATTGCACGTTAGAGACGTTTGTATGTACGCACGTTATTTTAGATGAAAGTTTTTAAAAATTGTGATGCTGATAAGCACCTTTCTGAAGGAACGAAAGTAACAGGGACTACAAGATATTTCAATGCAACTTTAGATAATGCTCTAAATTAGATGTGATTCTCAACCCAAAAGGTAATCAATCCAGCGGACTTTTCCTCTAATGGTCGCTCATTGTTTTATCCTATGCTCGCAATTGCAATTGAATTTTTATTGGATTTTTTTTTAATATCATAAAACTATCTGACATTTCAGTCTCTATGTAAAAATATTAAAATTTCGGCATAAATGCCTTGAGTTAGTAGTAAAAAAAGCACAGCCTAGCAATCCATACCACATACCTTTCTTTTTGTTTGTATTCATTGCTGTAATTCTGCGCGAATTAATAATAGCAAGTAAAAACTTGCGGCAATAACTGTGTGTGTATAGCTGCTGTCACATGTCTTCATAGCTGTATTTTAAATAATAATAATATCGATGTTGATATTTTTCCTATCGACATTTTCGATAGTTTAAGACTATCAATAGTTTCCCAGCACTACTTATAAATAAGTGCGTGGTACTCAAAGTATGACGAATATTTTTATGAACCTTTAAAGCCGGATAGTTTTGAGACTTTGTACAATTTAAATTTCCGGAACATGGCTGTTTATTATTATTCGTTTGGTTTTTTTCGTCGAATTACCGAATTTTTATTGAAAGGAGTCAGTAAATCAGTCGTATGGCAAATTTTAAACCGATCAACATGAGTTGTGGCAGTCTTATATCCACGAAAACCGGAAATATGCTCTAAAGAAGTGTTTTATGCATATTAAAAAGGCACTAAAACTGAAAGATATAAACTAAGAATAACTTAATCGCTATCTTAGGACAACAAGGTTCTATCTTGCATAAAGTTAAGGTTCCAATAGAACCTTGTTATCCTAGTCAAAAATTTAAAAATATTTGCATTTTTCGAAATTGTGCACTGTTTGAAACCGATGGGCAATCATGAGCTCACCAAAATAAAGTCAAGTTATGAGGTCAAGATTCATATAAGAGTTATATGTGCCGAATATTATCTAGATACCCCCTCTACATTAAATGTTTTGTTTAAAAGGGGTAAAATGGATAAAAGGGACATTCGGATACATATTTCCATTAACATTAATATTTAAAAAGATGTAAAACCTATTTTGGGGAGTGATATTGAAATAGGAGCTATGGTTGAATGTGAACCAATTGAAAAAATTAAGTATTTTTTTTTTTTTTTATTGAATCTTTCTTGTCGAAAATTACAATATGTATTCAAAGCTTAATCCTAATTCTTATTTGTATTTGTTAGCCGTTACCAATGTAACCGCTAATTAATTGCATTCAAGTGTCAAAAAAGCCTGCTAGGCTCAAAGTGTCGGATCTGTTCAGTCTCCGGTGACCTTCGAACTTTATTAGATCCCGAGCGAGGTAGTTGGGATGAACCATTAGTTTATCTATGTATTTGACTGAATACTTTTTAATTTCTTCCTGGATGGTAGCGATGTTAAGATCTCTGTGGATAGTGCCATTACGTATATACCATGAGGCGCAGACAATTTGCCGTAATATCCTAGACTGTCTTCTTTGTAGCTTTTGGATGTTTGATGCGCATGCAGTACCCAATAATTGGATGCCATATGTCCATATTGGTTTTATGATAGACTTGTATAAGAGAACTTTGTTGTCTAAGGATAAGTTTGAGTTTCGACCGATTAGCCAAGTTTCATAGCCGTTATTTTCGCTTGAATATAACGAGACCAGGTCAAGCGTCTATCTATATGAATTCCCAAGTATTTAACATGACTTTCTACCGAAACAGTGATGTTATTTATTTTTACAACAGGGCACGTTTGTCTTCTAAGCGTGAAAGTTAAGTGAGCACATTTAGCCGGGTTAACATTTATTTTCCATTTTTCTAGCCATGCTTCTAGTTCATTGATGTGGGAAAGTTGCTGCGAAGCAACTTTTGGGTCGTGATTAACACTAATAAATGCTGTGTCGTCTGCAAACGTAGAAGTATGTGTGCTCGGGCTTGTTGGCATACCAGCTGTATATATTATATACAGTTACGGCCCTAATATGCTGCCTTGAGGGACACCAGCAGATATTTTCTTGGTGGAATGAATGTTCTGCCAGTTAAATAGTTCTCAAGGAGTTCGTGAGTGTTTTGTGGAAGCATTCGTGTTATTTTAAAGATCAGCCCATCATGCCAAACTTTGTCGAATGCTTGGTAAATGTCTACAAACAGTGCTGAGCAATATTCCTTTCTCTCAAACGCTGTTCTAATTTGGGTAACAATTCTATGCACTTCTTCGATTGTACCATGCCTTCCTCGGAATCCGAACTGTTGAACCGGAATGATTGCGTGTTCATTAAGATAGGGAGTTATACGTAAAAGGAATATTTTTTCGAATAGCTTTGATAATATTGATAGTAGGCTGGATTGATCTGTACGACGTCATTTGACTTGCGTCTTTTCCTGGCTTAGGAATCATAACAATTGTAGAGGTCTTCCAAGAGGATGGAAAGTAGCCAACTCGTAATATCGCATTAAACATGAACAGCAAGATTCTTGAAGCAGACGTAGGTAAGTTTCTTATCATTGAGCCTGTAATGCGGTCAGGACCGGGAGATTTTTTAATGTTGAAATTTTCTATCGCTGATTTTACTTAGGTTAATTTAAATTTTATTGGATCGTTAACTGTATCAGGAATAATTGGACGACAGGAACAAGTATCAGCATCATGGGGCGTGTAAACTTTGTCCAAGTGGCTTGCAACGGCATTTATTTTTTCATTTGTGTTTTTGGCCCAGGTACGGTTTTCCAGTCTTAGTGGAGAATCGTGGGTTTTAGGGCATTGCATATGTCTGACAGCCTTCCATAAGCTGTAATTTTAGTATTTTGTGGCATCTAGGCTATTTAGATAGCCTTCTACTGCAGAGTCATGTTTCTCCCTCAGTTTGTTGTGTAGAGTTGCCTGGCATAACCGCAGTTGGGCCTTGATGGTTGCGGAACGATTATTTTGCCATTGTCTTCTCAACTTCCTTTTTTCCCTGACAATGGTCTCTATATCAATAGATGTGAATTGCGGACCAAAAGTGAAATGTTCTTGCTCCAAATTTAATCTAAATACAAACATAATAAAAGAAAGAAAAACACTCGGGATGAATCAAGTTTTTTTATGATTACTTTAAGTACGAGTCGTACTCAAAAATCTTAAATGGTATTAATTTCGAAAATCAATCCCGGAATTTCTTAAATCAAGTAAAAAAAAATATTAAGCTTTTCGTTGTGTTTAACCCTCCGGCTTACGCATGTGTTGATTTGCTATACACATTAAAAACAAGTCTGGCCAGACTCATGCGTACCACGAAGGTTTAAAATGTAAATTTGAACTCTTGTTTCTCATTTAGTTTATATTTTTGGTTAAATATGTACATAAGATTTCTAAATTAAAAACCATATCGGGAATGATGTTGGTGTTTTATGAATCTGTAAGGTGTAAAACGGGTAAGTAAATCAATCATAATAATTTTTTGTTTCTAGTTTCATTTTTGATTTTTTTCCAGCACGAATTCGGGATAAAATCAACTTTATAATACTTGAATCAATCGCATTTTGAGATTGATTCAATCTTAGTTTTACTTAAATCAATTTCATTTTCGCATTATTGCAAATACGAAATCGGGATTAAATATGGATAGTGTAAATATTTTGCGATTGAAAGTACTTGAATCAATCTTTCTGTACTTGATTCAAGAAAATCCGTGAAATCCGTACTATTAAGACCGCTTCCGATTGATTTGAGTACGGATGGATTGATTTTTCTTTTGAGTGTATGAACTCAAAGGGTTTATGTTGGAAAGTAGTTTGCTTAAGGACAATGTGGGTTTATAGACAGCTTCTCACCATATTGCATAGGCTTTATCCTCATGACAATTCAAATGTCCTTATTAAATTTTATCAAATTATCTTCATTACTGCATCTGGTACTTCGCGCACAATTTTCACATAGACAGACAGCCAGATAAATGGACGGCTAGATATGGTAAGATGGGTCTAGATTTCAATGTATTACCAGATCAAAACAAGCGTATTTAATTGCGTTTTTCTTTAATTTTTTATTTATGAATACAAGTTGATAGTGTGGAATATCATTTATCTTCAATGATAACTGCTTTAGCTTTCAACTGTAGAGTGAAAATAAAATGTAGATGGCAAAACTTAATCAACACGTTTGGTATACAAATATGTATATATTTACAACAGAAAGCCATCTGGTAACAAAAAATTAAAAAAAAAATAGTTTTCATTAGCTGTACATGTATCAAAATAGGGGATGTGAATGTTTTCTTAAGATCGATGTAGCGTCCATCAAAACATCGACATCGTTTATGCTTGTATCGTGCATTTAAATATTTTTAACCCTTCAAAGTTATACAACCTTAGCGCCGCTAAGTGCACCACATGGTAAACTAAGCACAATTTTGTGCTTATTTTCTGTTTATAGAAAATAAATCAGCTAAGTTGTGTTATTTTTTAAGCGTAATTGTAAAATTATTCTGTCAAACAATCTTTGCCTATGTATGATTTGTCTCTCTGCCAAACGAGTTTTTCTCTGAGCTTTGTTTTGGTTTTAAAAATAACGCACAACGGGCGGTAATTAGCTGAACTTGACTCCGCTTGCATATGCTCGGATTGCGAGTGATGATTTTATATGACCTTAAAGAGCAGCCCTGAATTATAACATGCACAATTGTTTTGTTTCGTAATAAATCGTCGTGCCGAAGTTATCTTGCCGTATATCACAAAAATTTTTTTTGGGAAATCGAATCTTAAGGTTCAAATTTTTATACACAAAAATGTACGTGAAAAAAGCCGTCCAATATTTTTGTCAGATATTGTGTTTAAAGTTCTTTATCGATTTATGTAAAAATATCCAAAGTCATGGAAAAAAATTTTCAATTTATAGCCATTGTCACGTCCGAAAAAAAATTTAAATTTTGTCGTATACTTTTTGCGATATATTTTTTAGTTTGTGTGATAAAAGTCAACATAAGGTATTAAAAACCTACATTCACGTGTTTTACCAATATTGAAAATTAAGTTACAATCATTTTCGAAACGAAAATTTATGCAAGTGACAAATGTATTTACGTATAGTTATAGTTTTTATATTATCGAATTTCCTTGTGTATGATTTTTTTAAGGTTTATTATTACTTAAATGGGGTAACCATAATGCAGGATGTTAACTGTGAGTCACACCGTAACGTCAAATTTTTGTCCAACTTAATTTGACATTTCTTGGTATCAGTGCCAAATTTAACCATGGAGAGATGCAGCATTGAGCAGCGTGTTAAGATTACTGAAGCCTTTTACGAAAATGGGCGGTCAAATAAAAAATACATTTTGTGCACATCTTGATTTTTTTGGTCAGCATAATCGATCAAATGTGTCCACAATCGGGATAATTATATAATAAAAATGTGAAAACGCCTGTACATGCATGCTTGGTGCGGTTTATGGCACAGGCGGCATCATCGGGCCTTACTTCTTCGAAAATGAGGTATGCTGTTCGCTACCGGGAGCTGATAACGGATTTCTTTTTGCCAGCAATGGAGGATATGTACCTGGACGATAAGTAGTTCCAAAAGAATGGCCATGTTAATTGGCCGTCACGATCATATGATTTGAAACCGTTGGCCTTCTTTATGTGGTAATATTAAAAATAAAAAGTGTACATTAAGTACATTGAACCTTAATAATGCCTTAGAGCCATTGAAAATATGGACCATAGGACAGAGGTATGCAACCGAAGCCGCGACGAGCATTTGGCCGATATTTTGTCTCACACATAGTTGTCATAGATCCTAAAATATTCAGATAATTATCTAAAAACTTTTTGTTTTATTCACAATTAGCATTGTGCACTATGGTTGGACCATCCTGAATATTTAACCTTTAATTGCTTAGCAATAAAATGAATTTAAGCAATATAGCAATAATTCCATCAATATAAATAGCCGTTGTGTACTACGTCTGAAAAATACCTTTACATATAAAACAAAAAATGTTAAAATAACAGTAATATTAACATGCCTAATAAACTTTGTTCACATACAACAAGATAACGCAAGATTTTTTTAATTAAAAGTTTTCATACGTTTTTTGTCGTATATCCACAATTATGCTACATACGGTATTATAACGCATTAAATTTTTCGTCAAAAGTGGATATACAACAAATTGGCTTCGTAATATCTCATTAACCATAAGAGATAGAGACGTGAGAATTGCGCAGATCGATAGATCTGTTAAATTTACCACAGGAAACGGTCTTATCTAATTTTTTTCGATTTTGTGATATACGGCAAGATAACTCCGGAACGACGAAATCGATAGTTCGACGTGATACTGAAAGGAAGGTCACAAATATTTTAATAATAATTATTTAAAAAATAAATAAATTTATTAACACTTATCCAAGGCGAATTCATTTTTCAGGTGGCGTTGAAAGCACAGCTGTGCTACTTTTTTTTTAAATTAGAGAGAGGAATGTCAAAAGTTACTTGTGTTTTTGACATATCGGCCAACGAAAGCAGCAACAAAACACATTGTTGAGTTTTTGGTGTTGTTACTTGTTGTAGTATCGACACCACCGTTTACATGAATTCGCCTTGCACTTATCCTTACTTCAAAAATAAAACGCATATGACATTAGTGGGTAAAATTTGCCCAATACAAAAAATTTAAATATTTATTCAGTTTTTTTATTTTTTTTTTACACTCATTACATACAATATTGGTCTCAGAATGCTTTTTGCAAATACATTTTTGACATTCGGAACATTTATTTGCATATTTGGTGCTGTAAGAATGACTTGGATAAAAGAAACAACGTCCCCTTTTTAAATATTGATTTTCTTTGGAAAAAATGGGTTTTTCTTGTAAACTATAAGAGCTAGAGCAAAAATAACGAAAATCTGTGATGACTCCTAAGCTCGTATCACAGGCGTAAATTGATTTTGTTGCATTGGGCTATTTTGACCCAAAAGTACCAATTGCGTAAGTTTTCTTACATACACTTAGTGAAACGATCTACAAATTTTTTTTTTTTTTTTTATTTCAATAGTATTCACCAAGGCGAATTCAACAAGGTAAACTCTTTAGAGCAGCTGTTCGTCAGCTGTTAAATCCCATTTGTCAAAAAATTTTCTTTCTTAATTTTTTTGTTTTAATTTAAATTAAATTGTCATCGTTCAAATTTTTTGAAAAAGTTGTAATAACACAATCAAAAGCAATTATACAATACAAATACATCTTGGAGATCACATGACAAATCATTTTAAGTAAATTAAGAACAAGCTTCCTATAAGAAATAACCATTGAATAACAATTTTGTTTATCCCTTATCAGATCTAGTTTTATAGCTAGTTTAGGTAGGGCTATAGCGTCCACTGAAATAGACGTTATACGTTCCCGCCTTATGAATCAACGACATGTTGCAATAGTTAATGGAATGGCTACAGCAGCTACGTCTACAAAAATCTATACTGGTAGCTAACATGTGCTATATAAGTATTTTGTAGTTACAATCTTATCTTTACCTGATTTCTAATACATAAAACAAAACGCTTTTTTCAGGATGTACGTAATGAAGGTTTTCTGGCTATATATAGAGGTTTCAAAATCACTAGGGTACGCATGGGTCCTTGCAATGTTAAATTCTTTATAACGTTTGAGCAATTAAAGAAATATTTATACAAAAATTAACGCTCGGTTTAATATTTTTACTCATGGCTTGCAAACCTGCTAACTCCTTTTCAGTACATTTCACAGAAGTGATAAAAAACTTCTAAATTTCATATTTGCAGCTGGACAGAGGAAACCCAAAATATGGTTGGTTTTACACACTCCAAGAGTCAAATTTAAGAAAAACTACCTTCTGGTCGACGAGGCATGTCTTTCTCTACCACACGCATCAAAATCTCAATTTTAAAAGTGGATTTAGCAGGTTTGCGTATTAAGTCGACGGAATGATTTCTAATTTGTTTTTCAAAATACATTTGAGAGGGTTTACTGTTTTTATGTATATGCTGCGTCCTCGAGTAATTCTTAGTCTATTTGGACATGTCCGTCTTTTCAAAAAACTCTAACTTTCAAACAAATCAAAAGAAAAAAAAAAAACAACGTTGCTGTTAAATTCTACTACTTCTCGCAAGCATTTTGAAATTGAAATACAGTACAATCGGCTTAGTAGGAAAAGAGTTATAAAAACAAATGAGGAACACCTTCCCTTAAAAATGTATAATACGTTACAAAAAATAGCATAAAATTATTACAGATTGCACCGATACTCGTTAAATCCTCAAAAACACATAATTAAAAATAAAAAAAGTAAATAAAATTTTGTTTGTTTTAATTGTTTACGTTTTCATCACACTTTTTGTAAACAACTATTTTGACATATCGGATTTGTTACACTAACAAAACGCCTGTTATTTTTGCTAGAGTTGTAATTGTTGTAGCGACGAGTTTACCTTGTTGAATTCGCCTTGGTATTCACTTAAAAAAAATAATTTTACAAAAGTTTCAAAAAAATCCGCTAAGTATTTAAAGAATAGATGAGCAATAAAATCCGTTTGGGCAATTTTGACCCATTAATACAGGATAAGGGTTAAAGTCGATGACGACGAATTTGTGGGTGCTGCCACAGGGGCTATCGCCATTAACAGCAGGCAACAACATGTTGCCAATAACGAAGCCGCGAGAATCGCAAAAGGATTCCTCCATTCTGCTTTGCCAAACCCGCTCTATTATTAGTAGTGCTGGGAAACTATCGATTTACTATCGATAGTCTTAAAATATCGAAAATATCGATAGGAAAAATATTAATATCGATATTTTTATTATTAAACATACAGCTATGAAGACATGTAACAGCAGCTATACACACACAGTTTTTTGCCGCAAATTTGTACTTGCGCTGAATTACAGCATTGAATACAAACAACAAGAATGGCAAGTGGTATGGATTGCTTAGCAGTGCTTTCTACTGCTAATTAAAGGCCTTTAAGTCGAAATTTTTACATGTTTATATAGGGACTGAAATGTCAAATATTTTTGTAGTGTTGTAAAAATGCAATTCCAAATCCAAATGCAATTGCAAGCATAAGACAAAACAATGAACGACGATTAGAGGATTAGTCTGCTAGATTGATTACCTTTTTGGGCTTAGAATTTAGAAAATTTTGGCGGCATGAAATAACCCCCCAAAATATAACCCCCCAAAAAATAATGAAATAACCCCCCCAACGCGTGGGGCCTTATTTCATATGCAATAAAGCCCCAATTTTGAAAATGAAATTAACCCCCAACGAAATGAAATAACGCCCCAAACATAAATGAAATAATTCCCTAATTTTTGGGGGCTTATTTCATATGAATAAAATCCCAATTTCTGAAATGAAATAGGAGCCCAATATATGTAATACAATTAATTCTACAGTTTTGCATTAAAGAATCACGCGATAGATATCATGGTATGAAATATCAGGAACAAGCTTCGCCAAGTACTGCTTTGCTGCATAGTCGGCCTTCGGCCGGACGCAATGACTTTTTCCTCTATGGTGTACCAAACACCGGCTTCGCTAACTAAAGCTTCTCTGCATAGCGCCACGATTTTCTCCTCTATAGTATAAAAATACCGAATCGACCCGGCTACGCACAGAAGCTTTAGTTAGCGAAGCCGTTGTTTGGTATACCATATAGAAGAAAATCATTGCGCCCGGCCGAAGGCCGGCTATGCAGGCAGCTTTATTTATCGAAGCCGGTGTTCTGTATACCAAAGTGGATAAATCCTTGCCCCCAAAAACGTTTTCATTATAAATTTTAAAATGAAATAATCCCCCAAAAAATATATTAGGGCTTTATTTCATAATGATTTTTTGGGGGATAATTTCATATGAAATAATACCCCAATTAAAAAAATGAAATAACACCTCAAACAAAATGAAATAATCGCCCAAAAATCGTTTTTGTTGTTCTCTGTACAAACTTTTGGGGGGTTATTTCATTATTTTTTTGGGGGGTTATTTCATGCCGCCGAAAATTTTTTAAAGTTGCAATGGAATATCTTATAGTCACTATTACTTCGGTTCCTTCAGAAAGGTACTTATCAATTTTTAAAAAAACTGCCATCTAAAATAACGTGCGTTTATACATGCGTCCCATACATTCAATAAAGTGATAAAAACAACGAACTGTAGCCTTATAAAAAAATAATTAAAGTTTTCCTGCACAAGTACAAACATTCAGTCGATAGTTATATCGATCTATCGATAGTGAAATCAGAACTATCGATAAATATCGATTGTAGTAAATATCGAGTGAATCCCAGGACTTATTATTAGCGCAAATAAAATCTCAGTTTCCTACCGCTGGTATAACTAACGACAAAATGAAATACTATACATTTGTAGCAGCCATCGTTAGCTGCGACTTGTCACAACTCAGTGATATTGTGCTTAATCCACCCGTGGATAACATGTAGGATACAATAAATCAGACATTTAAGCAGAATAGTCTGGACACTAATTTAAGTTTTCGTAGTTATTCTCATTTCCAAATTAAATTAAATTTCATGGCACAAGAAGAGTCACAGAAGATTTAAAATATTTTTGATTATGTGTGCGATAAATTCTGATAAATTTCGTATTTAAGCTTCGGTTTTTTTCGATTTAATACGACAGGAAGTAAAAATTATTCGAAGAAGCTTAAATTTTATTGCTTTTTGCAAACATTATTTAAACATGTCCAAAAATCCTTAAGAAATTCCCTTCGAAAATTTTCAGTGTTCGTACAGAATTGTCAGACATTTCGGCAAAGATTTTAGAATTTCCTCATGCAAAGAGGTGCGCATTATTGTCAACAACTCATATGATTTCCTGAAACATTTTTTCTGGGTGCATAGATCATTACATGATAAAAAAAAAAATTAAGACATCGTTTTTTGTATTATCGATGTTTCATGTTTTCAAACATCGATTGCTAAAAAAATTATTTTAAAACTAAAAAATTTTCTTAAACTATAAGAAAGAAACTGGTCTAAAAAAATATTTTTTTTTAAAAAAGTTTGTTCCCTCCGACTGCCATAATTTTAATGATAATTTACCTCACAGCTGGTAATAAATATTTCTTTTTATTGCCAAAATTTTTTAAAGCAGATTACCTTTTAATTTAAATTTAACCTAAGATTCTAAAATGTGCCAAATCATAGCTTTCAGACTGAGTTCTGGAGCGACGGAACTGGGAGTTTTTTTATTTATAAATTTTTTTTTGTAATCTAAAGTTTGAATTTTTATTATGTGAGGCATAACTTTAAATTTCGTTGTCAAACTTTTATAAAATTTTAACCAACGTATATTTATTACAAGTACATGCAAGTGATCAGCTGTTAAGTTGTTTTATTTTCGATATTGTCAAAATTTGCTTACATTTAAGTGCGCCATGATTTTTTTTTTTTTTTTTTGTTTTCTTTATACTTGGCTGTTTGACAGTATCAAATGTTTTTACACAAACAAAAAGGATATAAGAAAGGATAAACTCACTGTTTATTGTTGGTGTTTTGTTAAAGCTTTGATATTGTTACAAGTAAGACTTTGAGTGTTTAAAATTCTTATTCGCTTTAGGGTTTTATTTGTATAATATTTTTAGCTTTTCTAAAATCTTTGGAAAAGGTTTCCTGATGATCTGGCCTAAGCAACCAGTGAAATGCGCATAGAGGCTAGCTTTCCCTGAACAATAAATTTCAGTGTATTTATCAAATATGAAAAATTGGGAATTTAGCACGTCATACAAAAATTTTAATAGTAAATTTTGTTTTCCCGTAAATAACTTTGATAATATACTTGCATGTGCCCGTGCAGAAAACTGAATTGTCAAATTGGTTTTTTTTTTGTTGTTTTCTTGCGAAGACAATTTTATTTATTTATTTTTATTTATTTATAAGTTGGTAGCTTCTATAACAAAAGTTTTTATACTAATGGAAGAGCGGACATAGTTATTTGTTTAACAGTTAAGCATAATAAAAAAAAAAAAAAAATACTTTAAGATTTAACAAAAATTATTTTAATTAAGTTATAACTATTGAGCAGGTAAAAGGAGGAGATTAAATAATGACATACAGAGTAAGTTTAAAATATCAGTAAGTAAATATTTATGTATATAAAATGTGCACAGAGTTTTAGTTACAATAAAAATTGATAATTCTTTTTTTAAAAAGTTGTGCGTTGCTGGTTTCCCTAATGATTGGAGGAATAGTATGCCAAAGACGTATTGCATTTACGAAGAACTGCCAATTTGATATAAGCGTATGGTGTCTCAGTTGTATTAAAGTTCTGTTTCTGCCAAATCGACTAAAACTAAGCCGGCTATAAAGGTAATCAGGTTCGTGAGTTGATATGATTTTATGCAAGAATACCAATGTTCGTATTTTCATATGATCATGGAACTGTACGCCGAGAATCTTCGCTGCGTAGAAGGTGATATGTTTACTATTTCCGTCAAGCTTAAGTCCATATACGTATCTAGTTATGTTGTTGAACGTTACATTAAGTCTCGCTTTACTTGTTGCATCACAACTTGAAAAAACAATAGAATGAAACAATTTGTTTTTTAATTTTGTTTTTTCTTTTTACCCACTTACAACTACAATTCGAGTCGGAAAGAACCCAACCAATTGTAGGGGGATGTAAGAGAGGATAAACTCACTGTTTATTGTTGGTGTTTTGTCTAAGCTTTGATATTGTTACAAGTAAGACTTTGAGTGTTTAAAATTCTTATTCGCTTAAGGGTTTTATTTGTATAATATTTTTGGCTTTTCTAAAATCTTTGGAAAAGGTTTCCTGATGATCTGACCTAAGCAACCAGTGAAATGCGCATAGAGGCTAGCTTTCCCTCAACAATAAATTTCAGTGTATTTATCAAATATGAAAAATTGGGAATTTAGCACGTCATACAAAAATCTTAAGAGAAAATTAATGTTGTTTTTTTATTGTTGATTTGTTGTAGACTTGCACACACAGAAAAAAAATACCAATGTTAAAATAACATGGCGAAATGTTAATTGAGAATCATGGTAATTTTCTGCAAAGGTATGCCCTTTATTTAAATTTTTCATTATTTCATATTCATTATAAATGAAAAATATTAAAATAACCTTAAATCACGCTTATTTAATATTATTCACTGTTAAAATAACATTGTTCAATATTGAATCCATAAAAACCTGTTTTATATTAAAATCAAAAGTTTATATAGTTAAATTAATATGTATACATACTTAAGAATGTACATGTTTTATTTTCATGCTTAAGACATTTTATAAAAAGAAGAAAATTCCCGTATTCTTTTAAATAAAATTATCTAGTTAAATAGTACATCAAGTTTTCAAAGTAGAATGATGCCGAAAACCATATCGGGCCATACAAAATAAGTGAAACATGTAAGTGTTTTGAATTATTCTTAAATAAATGCATATGTTGTCTTCACACTGTTATATCACACTTTAACCAATTTGATTCTACATGAAATTCACGTTGTTTCAACTTGAAATAACATTCATTCAACGTGATTCGGATTGTTATTTCAATATTAATGACATTTTGCTCTAACTTTACTGCAATGTTAAATTAACATGAATCATAGTTATTTTAAAAGAAAAAAATGTTGTTCGCAAGTTATTGTAAAATCATGTTAAATTAACATGAAACAACAATGAAGCAAAATCACTACTGAAAAATGTAAAATCAACCTTGTGTGCATGTACTTGGTATAAATATACTTTGATTTTAACTACCAAACGTAACTTCCTACACTCTCTCATGCCTACTTAATAAAGCAAAAATGTCATAATAAAAATTAAGTCTTAAGTGGTTAGTACAAAAGCCAAGGCATTAAATGAACTAGCCTGAATACCTCTTATTTACTTGGGTTGCTTCGTAATAAGAGCAACCACAATTTGTTAACAATTCCACTTTAATTTATTATTTAAACAAAAGTCAAAAAGTAGAGTCTCTTATAAGTTCTCACAATGGTAACAATCACAAATATTTAATGCCATTTAAATGGCTTAAGTTTAAAATGATCATAAAAATAAAACCTAAATGCCTATAAAATAACCTTGATAAAACAAAGAATTTTTAAGCAAATCATTAATTTTATTTTAAACAATTTAAAGTAAGTAAAAACCATAAGAAGTTTTTCCTTGGAAATTTTTTATGGCGATTGGGATTTGATATTTTCCAATGATTTGAATAAATTTTCATTAGAATTAGCTCTCAATTACAAACATTATTATTGTTATTTTAATTAGCTATGAACAATAAATCTTTATTAGTAGAACAATTGTTCACCAATGTCTGTGAGTATGATTAACACAAAAGTGTAAATCTCTTAAAGAGAAACCTGTAACAAGAAACTTGAACATTTTGGAAAAAAATTTATAGCAAAATCAACTAGAAAGTAACGGCCAATTTTACCAAGTTCAGTTAAAAGTAACTGTTACTTTGACTAAGTATTTAATTATAACTAAATATCTGAATAAAATATTCGATCATGTTGTTCGAATATTATTTAAATTAACATTTACTCATAGACGTTTGTATTTCTTAAAACCGAAGTTTATTGCGTGTAGTATGAGTTATTGAAATGTTAAATTGTTGGTCATACGCACTGATTCCTGAAAAAATTACTAACAAGGAAACTGAAAATCTTGTGGCCAAAATGAAATATTTATCCGCTTTGAGTCTTTAATGAATTGTGGCATTGATTTCTTAGCGCACTTTTTTACTATTTGACAATTTTTGCATTTTATTCGCATATATTAGTAAAAAGAGCTTTTAAGCGAAGTTTTTTGAAGACTCTACAATTTTAAAAGTCCCCAGAATAAGGTCTTTCGAAAACCGAATTGTTTAGATGTTAAGAGATGAACAGATATTAAATAGTGTTACAATAATGACTTAGCAAGTACTTAGTAACTAATGAGTTATTAATACATTATTAATTGAAGTCTGATTTAATTACTTTGACCAACACACGGATTAAAGTTCTTCTTGACAAAAAAAAAAAAAAAAATCGCGCAAATATAAAATATGTTTGTTCTAACAAATGAACTTAATTAGTCTTCCTAATTAAAATAATATTTGTGATACTGCATTTATTTTAATTTTAATTTGTGTTTGCCAACAGTCATTTTACGGTTTTTACAACAATTTACAAAGGGTGGTCCAACCAAAACGCACGATGTTAATTGTAAAAAAAACAAAAAGTTTTCAGAGAATTATCTTAATAGGATTTGTTATGATAGAATATTCTGCAATTTTTTTTTTAAATTTATTTTTTAAATTTTCTGAAAAAATATTCATCACAATTCGTAAGAGAAGGTATATCTAAAGCACTAACCATTTCTAAACTATAATTATTTTCTAACTCTATTCGTGACTTCACATGCCGCAGGGAAGAAATAAGTGGATTGGAAGATGCTGCCAACATGTTGAAGAGGTCCTCATTTTGCCTTACCCTTGATGCTTTGAATGTGTTCTGCAATCTATATTTTTTATAAAATTTGTTAAGACAGTCCTGTGCTTCTTCAGAAAGCTCTCCAATTGGCAAAGACTGGTACTCCATTATATCTTTGCCATGCGCCAATATTTTATGGACGGTCGGGGTCAACTTCTTCTGTGGATACATTTCTGCTAAAAGAGATGCAGTTTTCTACGCATATTCTCCATATTTTGTAGAATTGACATTTTCTTTGCAGTTTAAAACATCCAAGATCGTTCCCAATCTTTTCACGATTTGATTGTCAATTCCAGTGATTCTAGTTACTGCCTCATCATTTTCAAAAAATCTCCTAGAAGTGTTTCCATTGTTTGAGTAAACGTATCCGTGCTTGGGACAGTCTACTTTTAGTCCAACTGGTTTAAAAAAAGCATCCTGTATTTGCTTCTTTCTGATCTTTTCCTTATCCTTTGTTGATGTATTTTCATCGAAGTTTTCCTCCTCTTGTGGTAGGGTATACGCCAGTTTTAGCAAGAATTCCATACACCTTATCCTTGCGTGATATGGTGACATTCCATATTCGTAATTCTCCTCATTTGTAGAATCGTTTAAATTATCAAAGTTCTTCTGACTCTTTTTGCAAATCGGGCATGACATTGTTGAGGTTGTTCCTGTCAGTTCGTTTACGACTTTTCCGTCAACTATGGTCAATATATTTTCCTTCTCCAATTTGCAGCTTTGTAGGCTTAATCTTGCTTATTTGTTCTTCAATGTCCTTCACCGTGGTCCTTATGAGTTCTGCCGATTCCCTTGCAAACTAAAACATTATTGGTCGGCAATAATGCACTGATGACGGACGTGGATTTTTTCAGTGTAGGGTAACATCAGATTTTAGCCGCAAAGGAACAACAGATGCCATAAACATATTTCCGTCCGATATTGTAGCGTCATCGGAAGATATCCGTTGCTTATAAACGCTTTGTCCGGATGATCCATCGCAGCGCCATTTGCTGATCAATGTCAACTTCTCAGGAAGAATTTTCACCTCATTTTCAGGAAGACTCTCCAACAACCGTTTTGCTGTATGGCCCATGAGATCCTGCAGATTGGCTTTCGCAGAGACTTCTGTAAACTCCGTTTACAGTGGTCGGGAATTTATTTTGGCTTGCGTAATATGCTTGTATCCGGGTAAAACGTCACCGCCGTGTCGCGTTAAAGATGCCCTTAGTTTCTCATATTTCTACAATTTCTGCAACCATGTCTTTTTAACCTTTTTTACCTCTAGAAGCCAAACGGGCAGGTACGGGCAGATAAAAACTTTTGAATTATGTAAAGAAATAATCAAAGAACAGGTTTTGCAAATATGGCAAATATAGAAAAATACAGATGTTTTTTATTTTCGGTCAAAGTTGAAAAATAGTGAAAAAACGGATAGTTTTTAAATAGTGATTTACCAGGAGAAACACAAAGCAAACAGTTAATTTTTTTTATCATTATACATTTAATAAATACATCAATCAATACAAATAAAAAATAAGGCGATTCGTTACCTATTTTTCGTGATATTACACCTGAAAATGCAACATATTGACTAAAAATTGTGCGTTTTTTTGAAAACCGAAAGTCGGTCAACTTCGAACGGTTATATCTTCTAAACTAAAAATGCGATATTATTAAGAGTGGCATATTTGAAATCGTTGAAAAGTTTCCTATAACATGGGTTTATTCAAAACTTCGTCGGCGCTTATGAAAATTTTGATTTTTGCAACCTCGTTTGCTCTACGGGCGCCACTGTGAGACGTTTGTATTTCTATTGCGTGTAGTATGAGTTATTTGAATATTAAATTGTTGGTCATACGCACTGATTCCTGAAAAAATTATCAACAAGGAAACTGAAAATCTTGTGGCAAAAACGAAATATTTATCCGCTTAGAGTCTTTAATGAATTGTGGCATTGATTTCTTAGCGCATTTTTTGGATCTGTGAAATAAGCCCCAGGTGCAATAAGTCCCACTGCAATAACTACCAATGAAATAAATCCCAAAAATAAATGAAATAAGTCCCAAACTGGAAAAAAGATATAAATCCCAAAAAAAATTAAATAAGTTCCAAGTCTAAAATGAAACAAACACCAACTTTTGCGAGTTGTTTCATTATGAAATAACGCCTTAAGTCATTATTGAAATAACTATATCCTGACCTCTTGTAATGACAGCTGCCTGCATTTTAAGCACGCAGCCATTGCAAGTTTTTAGGTGCTTGCATGGTAAAAAGAGATTATTTGATTCACTACCCATACATATGGACCAATCGCTTGTACAAGTATTATCTTCTCAATGGTATAACAAACACCGGCTTCGCTGGCTAAAGCTTCTTTATATATCCATTCATCAGCCGGTTGCAAAGATTCTCTTCTTCACTCTCCCTCTTTTCACGTTTTAACATATGTGACAGCGCATAGATAAAGGGACAGGTAAGGTAAAAGGAACAGTAAAAACCAACTACACAAAACAAGACGTAGGGACGACCTACGCGCGTTTTCAAGGTTGAGATGTGTCGCCAAAGATACAAAGATAAAATGGCTCTCCTGAACAAAACCCTTAGGTCCCTTTCTATTGTCGCGTCACATACATATATTCTTTACCTTTTCAAAATATTCCAAATGTATGAGTAGCAACTGTTTAAACTATCGCGTTATAAATACCGGTTAAAATGTTAAACAATTTTAAGAAATTGCAAATAATTGAAAATGAAATAACTCCCACAGTAAATGAAATAACACCGAAAACCAAAATAAAATGAAATAACTCTCACGTTTATTTTTTCGGGGACTAATTTGATTTGGATTTTATTTCATTTTGAAATAACTCCCAGGCAAAAAATGTAATAAGACCGAGAGGGCTGGGAGCTATTTCATAATGAAATTACTCCCACATTTGTATGAAAAATTGTTGGGTCTAATTTCATTTTTTTCTTGGGACTTATTGCACCTGGGATTTATTGCACGGAGCCCATTTTTTCCTATATGACAGTTTTCGCATTTTATTCGCATATATTAGTAGAAAGAGCTTTTAAGCAAAGTTTTTTTGATGACTCTACAATTTTAAAAGTCTTCAGAATAAGGTCTTTCGAAAACCGAATTGTTTAGAAGTTAAGATAAGAACATATATTAAAAGATGTTATAATAATAACTAAGTAAGTACTAAGTTACTAATGAGCTAGTAATACATTTTTAACTGAAGTCGGATTTAATTACTTAGACCAACACACGGATTAAAGTTCTTCTTGACCAAAAAAAAAAAAAAAATGCACGAAAATAAAAAATATGTTTGTTCTAACAAATGAACTTACGTCATTTTACGGTTTTACAACAATACATAAAGGGTGGACTAACCAAAGCGGACGATGTTAATTTCAAATAAAACAAAAAGTTTTCAGAGAATTATCTTAATATAATTTTTTATGGTAGAAGATTCTGCAATAATTAAGTATAAAACAAAATATCGGCCAAATGCTCGCCACGGCTTTGGTGGCATACCTCTGTCCGATTATCCATAATTTCTATCAATCTGAGACATAATTGTGGTTCAATCTAGTAAATTTGCCACAAAGGCTTTGTGGCAAGTGGCACCACAAATCGTCCATGTCCATATCCTCAATTTCTGGTCACAAGAAGTCCGCTATTATCACGCGAAGGCGAACACCATTCACGGTTACTGCTTGGGCGACGTCCCGATGACGTCGCCATCCCATAAACCGCTCCAAACAGGTATTTTCACATTTCCTACAGACCTGGCTTTCTGAAATTTGCACACAATTCTCCCGATTGTTAAAAACACCAAGTGCACGAAATGCATTTTGAGTTGCACGCTAATTTTAGAAAAAGGCTTCAACAATCTTAACGCACTCCTCAATTGTGTACCTCTCCATGGTTAAGTTTGTCAGACACTAAAACAAAGAAATATAAAATTAAGTTGGGCAAGAAACTTGACGTTAAGATGTTACTCACAATTAACATTGTGCATTTTGGTTCGACCATTGTTCTGTAGAACCACCTTTATAAGACCCTTTCATAAAATTACTTTTAGACGAAAAAAAAAAAACTTACACAGTGATGGCCCTATAATCAGAAACGACTTTCTAGCGACTTTAAACATTTGCTGTCTGTTTTTCAAGCTTATGCTAAGTTCAAACTAGGGTTTTAAACGCTTTTAAGCAAAATGTTGAATTAGTTTACCAAAGCCGGTCACATAACATGTGAGATGATTAAGATCACAGTTGATTAAGAAAAGAAAAAAACAGAACAAACTAATTTATATTTCTTTAAAGTAATGTATAAAAATACTTTAATAAGGTTATCAGAAGATTATTTTAAGCACATTCATAATGCAATTGTGAAAATTTATGAATTTTTGAAAATTTCATCCTCCGTTGAAGTCCCGTGCTACAAACTGTCCAAATACATTGGTAATATTCTAAAAAATATTATATTAGATAAATATAATATAAAAAACTCAGCAGAGTTAAAAACTAAGCTAAAGGAAATAACACTGGCTGATGACGAAATTTTAATTTCTTTGGACGTGGTATCGTTATTCACTAACATACCGATTCATTTAGCCATTAGTAACATCATGACCCATTGGAATGTACTGCAAAACTATACAAAAATACCTAGGTCTCAATTTCTTGATTTACTCAAATTTTGTTTAAAAGATAACAATTATTTTATATACGGGGATACTTTTTATAACCAGACGTATGGTATGCCTATGGGCAATCCTTTGTCACCAACGATAGCAGACATAGTTCTGGACACTTTGCTGGAGAAAGCTACACAAGAACATAAAGATAAAAATGTAAACATAAAACTAATAACTAAATACGTTGATGACCTATTTGCCATTATTAGGAAAAACGACGAAGAAGAAATATTAAATACCTTTAACGGCTACCATAAGAAACTTAAATTCACTATTGAAAAGGAACAACATAATGCCATATCCTACTTAGATATGAAAATCTATAGGGAGGATAATAAACTCATTACGGATTGGTTTACAAAATCGGTCGCATCCGGCCGTTGAATTAATTATCACTCCACACAACCAATGAAACAAAAAATCAATACCGCGATAAATTTAATTAAAAAAGTTGATGAATTAAGTGATACTAAATTTAAAGACAAAAACTTAAAAATAATTACAAATATTTTGACGTCTAATAATTATCCAATGAATATTATAAATAACCTAATTACCAAAGCAACAAATGAAGAAACTCGGGAACAAACTATAAATAATGCATCTGGCATCACCAAACGATTTTACAGTCTCTCATATATACCAAAACTGACAGAGAGCAAACAAATGAAGGAGATAATAGAAGATGAAACAATATCATTAGCTCATAAACCCAATAAAACAATTAGCACACTTTTTACACAAACAAAAACCAAAATTGAAAAATATGATCGTAGCAATGTCGTGTACGAAATTAAATGTGAGGGTAATAATGACGAAACGTGCGGTAAAGTGTATGTTGAAACAACCAAAAGAAATTTAGCTACTAGGATAAACGAACATAAAGCAGACATTGACAAATTAAAATACTCAACAGCTTTAGCCCTACATTGCATCGATAATAAGCACACACCAAATCTAAACGATGTTTAAGTACTAGACGTAGAGCGGAGGGTAAACAGAAGATTTACGCTGGAAAGCCTACGAATACAGGAGAGACTTAATACAGCTGTAAACAAAAAAGATGACAAAGACCGAACGAATGCAAATTACACGATTGCAATATTATAATTTAGTCAATTTTCAACTGTGATACTGGCATTAAGAAAAGTCTAACTGTGATATTTTTTATTAATTATACATTTATATTTTTGTTTTATTTGTGTGTTTAATTGTACTTGTGTGTATTGTTTAAAACCACATTTAAATTAGAAATTATAATGTAAATACAAATTCAAGATTTTATGTAAGTTAAATTGTTCTTTAAATGTAATTGTATTTTTTTTTTGATGTTAATGTACTGAATATTATTGCTTTTTATAATTAGTTGTTGCGAGATTTCAATAAAAATAATCCCTGAAGAAGTAGGAAAACAGCCTACGAAATGTCGGAGGAAAATATGAAATAAATCTTTTATTTACATATAGAAAATAATTAGACCTTGAAAGCCTGTTTGGTAATCCCAAAAAACATTAATAAAGATTTTGTTATTCGTGCTTAATTCCCAATTTTTATTCTTGATAAAAAATAGTGACTGGTTGTACACATGAGGGTGGCCGATTCTACATTATACTAATGAAGTGATTTAGTTGTTATCATGTCAATTTGAAGTGTTCAACAAATCACTTCATTATATGGTTAATCCTCTCAATTTTGATGAGATTAGAGCTTAACCACGTTCAAGGTGCTTAAACGAATTTAAAACTTCAAGTGTGAACATAGTATTAAATAGCAATTTTAGTTTAGAAATTTATATTAAAAACAAAAACAAATTGAAGTTTTTTTTTATTATTGTTTCAATATCAACCCAGTTGGCCATGTCTTCAAGACAACGTCGACGACGCGTACAAGACCCATAGTAAATCCCTGACGACATGTTGGCGACAGCCCATACAAATCATCGACGACTTTTTCGAACAAAGGGCACTCAAGTCATACACGACAATATGAGCGACATTATCATGCACATTTTCGTTAATGATCATATGGGTAACAATGTGGATAAAGCTATAAACGACTTTTTTCTCATAAATTCGTTAATGCCCGATTGGCGACATTACTTTAATATTGTCGATGATGACAGTATTTTGAACACTGTCTACGATTTAGTTGCTGATAGGTAAGTGACAATTAGGGATGTGTAACGAAAACCGATATATCAACGATACTACAGATTTGCCGATATAAACAGGATAAGGGAAACGGGAAAAGGCCTCTACCTTGAGGATATAGATACTTCAAGTTCAAATAGGTTTCCTGACGATTGCAGTATATTTTTGGCGGAGGCTCTAGGGATTGTGAAGGTCGTAGAATTGGTAAAAGGTAACATTGCTGGGGCTCGACGGTCACTATATATGTGGACAGTTCTAAGGGCCTTAATGGGCTGTGAATTCAAACTAGTAAGGGAATGTGTTCTGAACTATACATGTGGCAATGTAGTCAGCAGGAACATTAATTTCTTTGTGCTTCTTGACCCATCAATTCACATATGTCCAATTTCACAATTAATGCACAGCCGCGAATAACGTTGTAAGTTACAAACTTATTGTTGAGGAGAGCAAAAAAACGTTTTCAAGGTTTAGGATTATTTTTTTAAAATTTTTTTTTTATTATCAAAAATAATGATAATAAAAGCAAAATATCAAGAAATTTTTAATTTTATTTTAAATAAAATACAAATCAAGGCCCATTGAAAAGGTCTGCGCAAGAAGCCTGATGATCATTGTTTATGTTCTTTTTAGTTGTCAAAAGTTGTTTACATTTTGCATACATGTGCATGTATACGTTTGTTTACGTTTATGGTATGCCATACATACACGTTTTTTCCTTTTGCTTTGTATATGTGTTAGTAAATTTTTGACAGCTAAAAAGAATCGTTTTTTGTTTTTGTACAAAAGTAAGCAGAACTGATAGATGGTCCTTGATACAAATTTAAAGTTTATAATTTTTTTTAGTAGAGGACAAAGTAAGCGACCATTGCACGCATTTTGTAGTCAAAGTGGTTTGAAACACGACACAATTAATGCAATGGTCACTTACGTTGTTCTCAATGAAGTTTTATTCAAGACAAATTTAAAAAATGTCTCCAAATATGTTATATGGGCGACAAATTCAAAAATGTGCTAAAGACATCCTTGACGACATTTGCGTCTATGACCATTTTGCCAACTGGGAATGCTCAAGCGAAAATTTTTATTTTGTTTTGAAAAAAAAGGAAGAAAGTTCAATATATTAAAAATAAAAACATCAGAATGAAATAAGTTAAACTTCGATCAGTCGCTCTAAATAACTCTATTTTATTATATACTTTCTTTTTAAAAGCATTTCCCTTGCATACCGCAACCGCCTTTTAATATTTTTTTTTTGAGACATGCGTTTTTTTGTTCAATGCCCCCACGAAGTCCCGACTTTTTTAGTCTCCTTCTTGTTGTCCGTGTAGATATTTCTGCATTTGCTTGTCCTACAAATAGCTGTATCTTCTGCTGTAGTGGTCCTTCGTGCCCTAGGCTTTCTGTCTAGGATTTAAGAATCCTCTGTCTTTGTGTGCAAGTGAATTGCACCAAATACGATACTTTTTTTTTGAGCAAACAAACTTTGTGCTATAGACAAAATTGACAGTTTTTCATTTTGATAACACTTCTTAACCTACTTACAACATCAACTAATGTAGGGAGAATTCCAACCAATTGTAGTGGGGAATGTAAGAAAAGAAAAACTCACTGCTGGTTGTTGTTGTTTTTGTTTAAGCTTTGATATTGTTACAAATAAAACTGTTGCTTATAATTCTTATTCGCTTAACAGTTTTATTTGGGTTAATATCTTTAGTTTTTCTAAAATCTTTGGATGGAGTTTCCTGATGATCTGGCCTAAGCAATCAGTGAAATGAATGGAAAAGCTTATCCAATCAACAATAAATTTCAGTTTTTTTTTTTTATCAAGAATAAAAATTAAGAATTTAGCACGACAAACAAAGTCTTGTTAATTAAAAATTTTTTACTCCGAAAAATTACTTTGATAACTCTCTAACTTGTGGCGCACAGGTTTCTTTTTCAACGTTTCATTGTTTTTCAAATTACACTCACTTTGCTAATTATTAAAGAATAAGTAAGGAAATTATACCAAACACTGCACGTTTCTTATTGCGTGGACAACCAACAACAAGGGCTAGGAAAATAATATAAAAATGTATTATCAAAAAGTAATTTCAATTTTTGGGAATACAAAATTTTAATTTCAAAAGATTTTGCTATTCGTGCTTAATTCCCAGTTTTTATTATTGATAAAAACACTTGAAATTTATCTTTTGTAAGTTGTTGTTGTTTTTATTTTGTTTTTCTTAACCTACTTACAACTACAATTAATGTTGAGAGAATTTCAACTAATTGTAGTGGGGAATGTAAGATGAGATAAACCCTCTGTTTATTGTTGATGTGTTTTGTTTAAACTTTGATATTGTTACAAGTTGAACTGTTGCTTACAAGTCTTATACGTTTAACAGTTCTATTTGGTTTAATATCTTTAGTTTTTCTAAAATCTTTATGGATGAAGTTTCCTGATGATCTGGCCTACGCAACCAGTGAAATGCGCATAGGAATAGCTTATCCCATCAACAATAAATTTCAAGTGTTTTTATCAATAATAAAAACTGGGAATTAAGCACGAATAGCAAACTCTTTTGAATATAAAATTGTATTCTTAAAAGAAACTTTAAACTTCACATGGCTTGCAATAACAACAATGTAAACTGTGTACTCTTTGAATAATGGTTTATATAAGTTTCAGGAAAAATCTTCACATAATCTACATTGAGATAGCTTTTCTTCAACCATAGTTTGTAAGTATGTGGTTACCACTGTATATGTATGTACAATGTACATTGTACATGCATTTTCTATATAATATTGTACACAAAGAACGCTTAAGAGAACCTTAACCTCAAAAAACAACTTCGTTTGGCGGGTTTATATTTGCATTCATGTCTCAAATAGGAAGCACTCCTAAAACCTATTCAAAATATTGTGTTGTAGGGTATCCATGGTCTTACTTGGTTTTCTTAATTTTCTTACTTGTTGCAAATTAAATTAGTTATTCGGTATCATATTCAACCATATTTTTCCATGGGTGAATTTTTAATTTTCTAAAGAAGTATTAAGGCTAAAAACAAAAATTAGCGATATTTTCTTTAAACAAACATGCCTTATTAACTTTGTTCAATTCTAAATGAATACAAAACTATTTCAAAGGACCCAAGTAAAAGATTCCTAAATTAAATTCTCTTTTAACTTTTACACAAACATTTCATTTTCCCTAAACTTTGTACAATTTTTAAAAATAACATATTCATTTTGTTTTCCTATTTTCAAAATAATTTGGCAAATATTCAGCGAATGGAAAACAACAAAAAATTTAATGGAACGGAGTGAGTATATACAGAAGGAAATAAAAATCACATTATATATACATTCATACGTACATATCTGTAAATAACCCTTAAGGAAAATTGATGATGCTCCGAATAAAAGTATTTACGGACACACTTATTTTTAGGAATATTCTTATGTATCTTTTGATAGAGTAGCCAAAAAATGCCAAATAATTTGGCAAAGGATCTTTATGCTCATTTATGCAAAGTTTTTTTGTTTTTTTTTTTTTTTTTGTTAAAGAAAAAATAAGTCATAAACTAGATGAAAATGTTCCAAATCAAATAATAAGAAAAATAAAAATCAAACTCAGCTACAAAATCGAAATCTAAATAATAATAATCGTAAAAATTTAGTAACAAATATATTTTTACACACACACATACATACATACATACTTATGTATATGTACGAATAGAAAAAGACGCAAATCAACACCCAGCTAAAAAAAAGTATCCTGTAAAAAAAAACAGATATAAAAATGAAACTGGAAAAAAACGAAAAATTGTCGTAATATTTAAATTGCAATTTGAATATTAATAAATCATAAAAAAATGTGCAGAAATTGTCAAAAATAAAAGTCTACATAAACATGCACAAAGGATTTCCTTTGTGAAATTCTAAATCAGAATTTGTATTAGATTTAGAGCCAATAAGGCAAATCGAATAAAGTTTTTTTTTTTTCTTTTTTTTTTTTTTTGCATAAAATATAAAGCCAAGTTAAAAGTTTCTAAAATTGAATGTTGTTAAGGTGGCTGTGTAGCAGGAATAACAAACTGGTCAATATACTTTATTGTGCTATTTTGTTTATTTGTTTCTGCTGTTGTCTGTTTATATGTTTTCGTTTCCTGTTTTTTATGACTGGAATAAAAAAAAAAAAGAAAGAACAACAATTCTTCTTCATTTTCATTATTTAGCATATGGCTTATTTAGTATTGTAAATTTTCGTAATAAATTTTATGACCTTGTTGCTGTTACAATATTAAATAAGATAAAAATATATTTTCTTTTCCTAAGCCTTGTATTCTCTTAAAGAGTTTAAAAAAAGGAATATGGCGAATTTTGTTAGCTCCTACAATATTTACCAAGTATGGATAATATATATGGGGCATATTTTTTCACCTGGGTTATTCTTTGTAGGACTTTGCAGATATAAAATTAAGAAGAATTTAAAATAAAACAATTTTTAACCCACAAACGCAGATGGTTAAATACGACTTAAATATGGTTTAGATAACCAATAATATACCCGAAATCAACCATAATGTGGTTCAGATAAACCATAATTTGTTTAAAATCTACCATATTTTGGCCAATATTAACCATAATAATGGTCAAAATTTACTATATTGTGGTTGTCTGAAAGCATAATCGTTGTTAAAATCCAAAAATTTTAACAAAAGTAAGCATATTATGGTCAGAATAAACAATAATATGGTAAATTCTTACCATATTATGGTTATTTAATTCAGCCGTTTTTTAATTGGCTTATCAAGTGTCAAATTTTATTTTTTTTTAATTTTTAATTCCTGTTGCATTTTATATTTCACTTTTATCACGTCACGATAATGAAGTCACGATCTTCATTATCATTATTTTAAGCAAACAAAGCAAGTATGATTGTAATCAAAAAGCATTCAACTATTGGAGAGAACAAAAAAACCATGTTTTGCAATTAATAAGATTTTGTTTGTCGTGCATAATTCCCAATTTTTATTCTTGATAAAAACAGTGAAATTTATTGTTGGGGGATAAGCTTGTTTCTATGAGAACTCCACTGGTTGCTTAGGCCATATCATCAGGAAACATTGTTTGAAAATTCTTAATTCCCCACTAAAATTAGTTGGAATTCTCCCAACATTAATTGCATTTGTAAGAAGGTTAAGATAAAAAATATAAAAACAAAAACAGATTGCTTTATTGTTTTCGCAAGAAAATCAAAATAAAGCAAATTGCCAGCTCAGTTTTTTTAAGTCGTGACTTGAATAACTATTATCAAAGTAATTTTTGAGTATCATTTTTGTTGCTTTTAGGAAAATTATTTTTAATCTAAAATTAAACATACAATGATTTGAAATATTATAATTTGAAACATATTATTGTTATTATTAACCAAAAAATTTTTGGAGGAAACCATAATATTTTTTTTTCTCATTATTTATTTATTGAATCTTCATATATTAAATATGAACTAACAATAACACTACGTGACAAAATTTCAACAAAGTCGTGACCAAATGAATCTGACAGCTAATCTTTATGTAAAATTTTCCGCTGAATCCGAATATGAAGTCAGAATTGTCAAAAGTAGTCACAGCATCTTTTTTAAAAACACAAATAACGGTTATTTTGGAATATCTTAAAACCTGTTCTACTTTTGACAATTCTGACTTCATATTCGGATTCAGCGGAAAATTTTACATACATATAAGGCGTCAAATTCATTTGGTCAAAAAATTGTCACGTAGCGTAATTAATCAAATCTTAACCTAATGCTTTATTTTATGTCCTGCCAATGCCAGACAAAAATTTTCTTCATCACGGGTTCTGTTCACATATGTAGGTGTTTATTGTTTGTCTTAATGGGTAAGAGCTGCAGTGTCTCTTCTTCTTAAGCGAGAGTGGCCGCTATCATTTAAAATATTTCGAGCTAGTGGATTTGGGTGCAACTCTAGCCTTTTCAAATATTTTACCGCATACTTCGTAATAATAGTCCTTACCAGTGGCACATTGAGATCCTTGTGGATATTTGAGTTTTTAACATACCAAGGGGCAGCTGTAATTATTCGAAGAAGTTTATTTTGGCGCCGTTGAATTTTTTCGATATTTGAGGCCGAGGCAGTGCCCTATAGTTGAATACCGTAGCACCATAATGACTTTAAAATAGCGTTGTAAAGTAGTAGTTTGCAATCGAGACTAAGAACAGAATTGCTTCCATTAAACCAGTTAATTTGAATTGCTTTTAGTTTCATTTGGTTTAATTTTGCTTCTATATGGCATTTCCATGTTAAACGCCGATCTAAATGAATACCGAGATATTTGACATGCGATTGTTGAGGCACTAGTTGATTATTGATTTTAATAGGGGGGCATGTTTCCCGACGCAAGGTGAATGTTATATGTACGCATTTTTGCTCATTGACCTTTATTCTCCATTGCTTCAACCGCAGTTCTAGTTGAAATATATGATCCTGCAGGTATCGAGATGCTTCACGACTGTTCTCGTGTACGGTTAGAAAAGCTGTATCATCAGCAAACGTTGAGGTTAGGGTGTAATTGTTTGTTGGCATGTCCGAGGTATATATAAGGTAAAAATGTGGGCCCAGGATGCTTCCCTGAGGGACTCCAGTTTCAATTGGCTAAATTTTCGACCGACCAGGTTTAGCTTCAATTTATGTAACAAGCCTACATGCCAGACTTTGTCAAAAGCTTGTGAAACATCTATGAAAAGGGCGGAGCAATATTTTCTTTCTTCAAAGGCTTTTCTTATGGCGTTTACTATCCGATGGGTTTGTTCAATTGTGCTATGCTCTCTTCTGAAGCCGAATTGATGATTATGTATACACCCATTGTTATTTAAAATTGGGGTTAATTTTGGCGCTAAGAGCTTCTCAAACAGCTTCTCAAACAGATATATTAGATAATAACCTAATAGGCCTATATGACTCAACTTTTGTGTGATCTTTTCCTGGCTTTGGTATCATCGTTATTAAGGAGACCTTCCATTCTTGAGGGTAGTATTCAAGGCGTAAAATAGCATTTAAAATATAAAGAATAATTTTCTATGCGAGGTAGCTCCAAAAGCATTTTGTTACTGATCTTATCAATACCAGGTGCCTTCTTGGTGTTTAATTCACAAATTGCCCTTTCTATTTCCCATATCTCAAGTCAAGTCAACATAAACAGGCGGCAACTCGTCAAATATATCGTCAGGTATATTTGGGGTGAATACGTTTTTCAAATGATTTACAAACAGGTTTCCTTTTTCATTATCATTTCTTGCCCAACTTCCATTCAGGTTTCTTAATGGTGGTTTCGAGATAACTGGTCTTTTGAGTTTTCTAGCTGCACGCCATAATGAGTAGCCTCATTGTGGATTTGCATCCAAGTCCTTAAGATATCTTTCCACGGAAGCCGTTTTCTGAGTCTGCAGTAATTTTCTTAGCCTTTTTGTACACTCTTTTAATTCATTTTTAAGTGGTTAAAAGCATCCCCATTGAAACGATTCATGTTGAAGCTTCCTTAGAATCTTCTTCGGACCACACAACTACAATTGTTACTTTAATGAACCCAAATAGAATTGTATCTCCCTCTGGTTACATAGGGACGCCAGCTACACAAATAAATTGGTTAAATTATAAAAAATATATCAGTACCCATTGCACAGAAAATATACCGCTTAAGCCCTTATGACACTACATTTTTAATGCATTGTTCAAGTTTTGGTGAACAGCGCAAATATAAAGTAATAGAAACATTTACCAAGTGCGAAGGGTTCAGCTGTATTTAGATAAATGGCAAGCTGTCAAACATTTTACTAAAGTTATCGATAAAAAATGAAGTTATGTCAATAAAAATATAAAATTATTCAACTTAATATTTACATTTCAAGCTTGAAATATTAAAAGTGTTGCTGAATCAGCGGTTTATGGGCAAATAAAGCGATTTACCGCTTTTTGTTTTTAGGTTTCTCATTAACAAAAAGTTGGCAACATTAAATAAAATTAACAGAACAGGGATGGTTAAGTTGTTTCAGTTGTACTTTTTTGTTGATACTTTTTAAACTACGATTTATAATACCTTTTTGTGGTGTTTTTTTAGAACATAAATAAAATTAATATCAACTGAAAAATCTTTTAGTACAATTAGGTACAATTTTTAGAGGTTGTTGCTACAATTTTAAAAATTCTCAACGCCATCCCTGAAACAAAACCATAACAAGAGAAAAAAAACAAAAAATTTTTTTTTACATTTTTTATAGTTTGCTCTTTCTAGCATTTACTGTTTCTTTCTATCAATTCTGTATTAATTAATGAATAAAAAATGTAGTGTCATAAGGGCTTTACCACACCGGAAAATGTGGATCTCTCTATTGTCAATTTTTACAGTTATTTTAAACTAGCTGTTCAACATTCCAGCAAAATCCGCAAAAAAACCAATTATAACAAAATATATTTTACAGATGTCGAGCGCCTCTTGAATGAAAAAAGGATAGTGCGAAGAGACTGGCAATTGCACAGATCCCCTCAACTTAAAAATTAAACCATAATATGATTGTGGATTTAGGATGCATCAATTTAACCATAATATGGTTGTCGGTGACAAAAATTTTGTTAAAGTAACCAAATTATGTTTATCAAAGTTATTTTTGGGAATACAAAATTTATTATTAATAAGAATTCTGTAAGACGAGCTAAGTTCCCATTTTTTCATAATTGATAAATACACTGAGGTTTATCGTTGAGGGAAAGCTAGCTTCTATGTTTAAGCTTTGATATTGGTACAAGTTTTATTTGTATAATATTTTTGGCTTTTAATCCAAATTTTTAATATTTTTAATTAGGCTTAAGTTCATTAAATTTAATTTTCATTAAATTATTTTTATGAAGAAAGGAATTTTACAACATGAAAATCAATTAAAATTTATTGAAAATTTTTCATTCTTGACTCAATCTGGGCTCGAACCCAGGTGTTTACGGACAGGTTACCCTGACATGTTTCGATTGCAACCACTCAATCTCCTCAGAGGGCTTGCCGTTTAACACTCGCAGCCATCGACGACTGCTGACGTCATTAGTCAAACATCAATCCTTAAACCAAATTGTATTCAACCTTTGGTAGATCGAAATTTGCTTTAAATGATTATCTATTTTAATCATTCAAAGCAAATTTCGATCTACCAAAGGTTGAATACAATTTGGTTTAAGGATTGATGTTTGACTAATGACGTCAGCAGTCGTCGATGGCTGCGAGTGTTAAACGGCAAGCCCTCTGAGGAGATTGAGTGGTTGCAATCGAAACATGTCAGGGTAACCTGTCCGTAAACACCTGGGTTCGAGCCCAGATTGAGTCAAGAATGAAAAATTATCAATAAATTTTAATTGATTTTCATGTTGTAAAATTCCTTTCTTCATAAAAATAATTTAATGAAAATTAAATTTAATGAACTTAAGCCTAATTAAAAATATTAAAAATTTGGATTAAAAACCATAAATAGTTCAATTAAATAACCACAACACTAATAATTTTTGGCTTTTCTAAAATCTAGGAAAAGGTTTCCTGATGAGCTGGCCTAAGCAACCAGTGAAATGCGCATAGAAGCTAGCTTTCCCTCAACAATAAATCTCAGTGTATTTATATTTACTTACCACGTCTTGCAGAAATCTTATTAATAAAAAATTATGTTTAATTTTATGGTTTTAGCTTTATTTTATTAAAACGATATATTTTTAAATTCAACCATATTTGGAGTTTCAAGGACGGTAAACACTTTTTTGTTAAATAGAAACAAAATATTATTAATCGCGAAAACATTAAGGTTAAAAACAACAATAGTTTGGCATCATTGCGAGGAATAATAATGTGTTTTTTTAAACATACAAACTTCAACCATGCTTCTTCTCTGCGTGCAGATAATAGACGAGGTCTATAGGTTATTCCATTAATAAAACATAAATGGAAATCCTTAACTGAAAAAAATATTCTTCAACAAGTAATCTAATGATACTTTAAATTTTTTTTAAGTGCAGTTTTTAAAAATAATTCACAGAAACGATTCTCACAAATATACTAATGATAATAATGATAATAATAATAATAATAATAATAATAATAACAATAATAATATTAAAAATAATAATAATTATAAGTACTTTGTATGGGGTATCCCACTCCCCGTACAATAACTCCAACATTTTGTTGGAACATGCAGTTTATTCTAAGAGTTACGCACGTCAAACTTAGTGTGCCTGACTTAAATATGTAGTTATACAGATATAAGCAATTTAAACAATTTTTTGTATCGCGGGTACCCATACCCCTTAGATTGTGTTGGAACATGAACACTATTGTAGCTTAGAAGATATGAATTGATCCGCGAAAAAAGGGTTTTGACTCCAGTGTGAGGCGTAAATAAAATTGTATATTCTGAATTATGTTATTGCATTTTGATCGAATGCAGTAACTCATATTTAATCTCCCTCTTACCTTACGGGTATGACCAAATTCTTCACTTCTTTCAAACATACCCAAAGAAGAGTACCTTCCAACAAAATATTTTGCGTAGTTAAAAAAAAGCTTCAATATTAAAGTATTCCACACTGGAATCCTTAAGTTCACTATGCGTACATAAAAAAATACCTTTGGGAAAGGCTTATTTGGTTTCAATACCCAGCTAAAGAGGGACATAAAATTTACAAAAAGAAGAGAAATATTAAATTATTTTTTTTACTTGGTCATAAAAAATAGAAAGTGTATGAATGTATATGTAAAGATATTTTTATGCTAATTTTTCAAATGGATTTATTATAAATAAAAGAATAAATATGAAAACAAGAAAAAAAACATAAGTAACAAGAAGCTAGAAGAAACTTGACTTTGAAAATGTGTAATGTACATGATACTGAACTAAGTCTACTGATACAAGGTTTCTCTAATATAAATGTTAGAGTTGATATGAATTGAAGAGCACTGATGTGAAAAGGACTGCGGTGGCCATAATCCTGCTCGTTATGCAGCCAGATGTGAGGTTCGTGCCCTTTTCTACTAATTTCTATTTTAGCGCAACATATCTATTATTATAAAGCTTTTTAAGCTAATTAATCATGATTAAATTATTTTGACTAAACAAATTTTAGCTTGAATTTTAGCGCAAAGGAATAAGTTGTTATTATACCTAAGTGTGCAAAGTCACCCTGATGTTATAGTGGACAAGTTCCCCAAAATCCTCTTCTACCATTGCCCTAGCGGCACGTTTCAATTTTAATCTTGAGCCCCAAAAACCACATTTCATTCTATTAAATCATACCATTAAGGAAAACTACCTTCTTGGAGTGCAGCATTTGTATAAAATGAATGCATTTGTAGAAGCCATATCCCCAAAACGGTAGGACAGCCTAATCATAGTATGAGGAGTATAATCGTGTATATGGTATCGATCTTCTAAACTATCCATGATATATACTCCGTTCTTTTTCGGCTAAATTGAGAGCAGTTGATTTCATGAATTTCTTCTTATTTATATTATTTTATATCATATCGATTGTTGTTCATCAGTATTGGTTCTTCCATAACGTTCAAAACCCCATATGTCGATGCCATGTGAACACATTTGTTTTTCTTTCATAACACAAAAATCACATCGGCTTTATTTAAATTTAATTATTCACTTACAACTTGATTACTTGTAAGGGATAATGCGAAGTTATTCAATAAAATTTATTTACTTAAATCAAAAATTCACTTCAATGGTATTCGCCTCTCTGCTGTTTCTTAGTAGTATGCAATAGTCAGTGCATATATCAGTGCTGATGTACTTTTCTTGCTTCCAGAAACCTTAAATTTTTTTTACTGGGTATCTTCTTTCCGTAAAAGTATGAAATCGATCGCTTTATTCTTAATGTTATTTTTTAGAAGCTGCGAAAAATAAAATATGCGAAATAATTTTCAATGCTAATTTGTTGACTTTTTGCTTTGGATTGATCACAGCTGAAAAATATCTTGTCAGAATGTGCTGAGAAGTATAAAAAATCTAAAAAAAAATTTCTGATGACAGTTTTCACTATTTTGAAGCGTTATTTTAATTTGAAACTATAGCGCTGGATCCCAAAAATTGGTTTGAGGGTAAAGCCTGGTACTCTGTTCAGTATTTCGTGCGAAATGTTTTCAAACTCAATATAAAAAAAATTTCTGTAAATTACAAACGAAAAAATGTTGATAGAGTTGTACTCTGTTTATATACGAAAAACATGCGAAATGTTTCTAGCAACATTTTTATTTTTCGTGCGAAACAAGTGCAGCTCTTTTTATTTCGCACGGAATTTTAAGCAATAACTAATCATTTTTTGTAATTTTTTATTTTGTTTTTGTAAAGTGGAGTTTATAACAAGCGTTTCAGAAATAAAAATTTAGAAAAGTGCAAAAATTAACAATCAAATGAAATTTTTTTGGTTTTTACTATAAAAAATAATTAAAATAAAATTGTTTTACTTTTTTTAATGACATTTTTCAAAACACATGGTTTTGTCATAGATGGGGGTAGTGCACTTGTTTAATTATTATTATTATTATTATTATTAATAATTTTGTTAGTGTTAAGTGATGAACTAAAAATTTTCAATCTTACTACACATACGTGACTATAATGTTAAAACATTTTGTGATAAAAAATAGTTTGATTTAAAATCAAGCAATCATCAGTTTATTGCAATTTTTTTTTTTCTTCACTTATTTGACTAAAAATTTTGCACACAATTTAAAATACAAAACTTGTGTTTCAATCCAAGAACTATTCCGTTATTGACAGAATTTCATTTAGTTTAATTTTCTATGATTAGGCATATCATCGGAAAAATCAAAAATGCAAGTACAAAATTAAATTTTTTTTAATTTTAGTGATATTATGTTTTCGTACAGCTTTTTGATTGCAAGGTACAAATTTGTAAAAAATAATTTATTGCCGTTTTATTTAGTGAGAGTGCAATGTTGATTTAAGTCAACCTTTATTGTACTACCCCCATCTATGGTTTTTGCTTACATTCAAAAATAATGTTGCATACTTGCAGGATAGATAACATTGATACATGACAAAATTTTCGTGTGAAATAATCAATGTTGCTCAACATTTTTCGCAGGTTCGAACAGAGTACTAGGCTTTAAAATAAATTTTTAAATTTTAATATTCGCATTATTGCAAGAACGACTAATATGTTCTGTTCTGCAAAAATAAAGTTTTTAATAAAGGGACAAATTAAAAAACTTGCAGGAACAAATCACTTACGATAAAAGGTATTTTATTTTAGGATGAAATTATTCACGGGGAAATTAAGGGAAAGGGAAAACATTTCTAGGGAAACAGTATTCATGATGGGAATGAATGAAGGCCATTTTAACTCCTCCATACTTTTTTGACTTTGCTTGCAGTTTCTCTCCTACATTTGAGTCGTTCAGTGGATAAAGGGAATGAGTCCAAAAATTTGAAATGGAGAAAAATGACAGAACAGTTGACGCTGACTTTAAAACTAGTTGTTAGAACAAAGCTCAAAACTAAAATTGCAAAATTAATTATTAGGGCTACATCACAAAACCGGTTAATATGATACAAGTTTTGACTTTGAGCATTCGTTCGGAAATAAAACGAAAAAATATCCATCTAAATATTGGCTTACCTCGCGTTGTGTTTTAATTGAATTAGTATATTTTGGAAAGAGTACATTTTTTTATAATTTTGTAAAAAAGGCTGCATATAATTTGTTTTTTAGTTTAGTGCATTCGCACAGTTTTATTTTTAATGAAATTAAAAAATAACATAAAAAATAACACAAAAAATTTCTTCTTTTTAAAACAAAAAATAACTAAAACAATTTCTTCTTTTTAAATGAATCGTAAGTATAATAATATTTAACAAAATAATATTTTTTTTTCAGAATAATCTTTCTGGCTGAGTAAACTTAAGACAGTCATGATATTTCTATTTTTTCCAATACATGAGTCAGACCACAAAACAATCCGATCGTGCGTATCTGCACTTACTAAATTAGAAACCCTTCCAACCACAGCGATATTATAACAGTGATCCAAGGTCGTTTTCATATGTAATAAAGCATAAATTTGGAGCAGTTATGCTTCCGATTGCTGCTCTCATGCAGCAATGAACTAAGCACAACAACAATTTAAAGAACACAAAAAATTGTCAAGCTAGAAGAGAGGCAAGAAATAGAAACAAATAAGAGCGATTAAAAGCAAAATTAACAAGTGATTAATGCAATAAAAATGCAAGCGTGGACTTATTCCCTTTTCCCACTGAAAGTAAAAATTTTGTGTTTCGTATTCGTTGAAATTTGAAAACAAAATTTGTATCATACATTTGTTAGTCATAAAAGGAAGTGTATCCACGCTTAATCTCAAAAACGCCAAAAATGGACTCATTCCCTTTATCCACTGAACGACTCATTTGTGTATTTGACTGGTGCCTATTTTCCAAAATAAGCGTTTTATATATCAATACGATACTTGCTAAAATTAAATAACAATTTGAATTTTCAGCAGAATTTTTTTGCTTAAACAATTTTGATTTTAGAAAAAAGGACAAGCATAATGTACATATGCACATTAGGGCTATAACTTTTTCACACTTTTTGCGAATATAAAAAACGGCATAGTATAGTCGGATTGTTAAAAAAGTTCACGCAGGGTTCGGGTTGAAGTTTGAAAACAAATATTTTTATCTCACGGAAATAAAAAAAAAAAATATACACCTGATATTTCGTCGTGCCGAAGTTATCTTGCCGTATATCACAAAAATTTTTTTTTGGGAAATCGAATTTTAAGGTTCAAATTTTTATACACAAAAATGTACGTGAAAAAAGTGTTCCAATATTTTTGTCAGATATTGTGTTTGAAGTTCTTTACCGATTTATGTAAAAATATCCAAAGTCATGGAAAAAATTTTCAAGTTATAGTCATTGTCACGTCCGAAAAAAATTTTCAATTTTGTCGTATACGCCACTTTTTGCGATATATTTTTTAGTTTGTGTGATATAAGTCAAAATAAGGTATTAAAAACCTACATTCACGTGTTTGACCGATATTGAAAATTAAGTTATAATAATTTTCAAAACGAAAATTTATGCAAGTTACAAATATATTTACGTATAGTTATAAATTTTGTATTATAGAATTTCCTTATGTATGAATAATTTTAAGTTTATCATTACTTAAGGGTGGTCTTACCATAATGCACGATGTTAACTGTGAGTCACACCGTAACGTCAAATTTTTGTCCAACTTATTTTGACATTTCTTGGTATCAGTGCCAAATTCAACCATGGAGAGGTTCAGCATTGAGCAGCGCGTTAAGATTGCTGAAGCCTTTTACGAAAATTGGCGGTCAAATAAAAAATACATTTTGTGCACATCTTGATTTTTTTGGTCAGCATAATCGATCAAATGTGTCTACAATCGGGATAATTGTGCGCCAATTTTAGCAAACCAGCTCTGTAGGAAATGTGAAAAGGCCTGTGCATGCTTGGTGCGGTTTATGGTCAGGCGGCATCATCGGGCCTTACTTCTTCGAAAATGAGGTATGGTGTTCGCAATCGCGAGCTGATAATGGATTTCTTTTTGCCAGAAATGGAGGATATGGACCTGGACGATAAGTAGTTCCAAAAGAATGGCCATGTTAATTGGCCATCACGATCATATGATTTGAAACCGTTGGCCTTCTTTCTTTGGTTATATTAAAAATAAAAAGTGTACGTCAATAAGCCAAGAAGAAGAAAGAAGAAATTCAATAGCTAAAGATAGATAATTTGACACATTAAGTACATTGAACCTCAATAATGTCTCAGAGTCATTAAAAATATGGACCATAGGACAGAGGTATGCAACCGAAGCCGCGACGAGCATTTGGCCGATAATTTGTCTCACACATAGTTGTCACAGATCCTTTTATAATAATAAAAAATATTCCGATAATTCTCTAAAAACTTTTTGTTTTATTTACAATTTACATTGTGAATTATGGTTGGGCCACCCTGAATATTCAACCTTTAATTGCTTAGCAATAAAATGAATTTAGGCAATATAGCAATAATTCCATCAATATAAATAGCCGTTGTGTACTACGTCCAAAAAATATCTTTACATATAAAACGAAAAATTTTAAAATAACAGTAATATTAATAAAATAGTCTATTTTTTGTAACATGCCTAATATACTTTGTTCACATACAACAAGATAACGCAAGATTTTTTTAATTGAAAGTTTTCATACGTTTTTTGTCGTATATCCACAATTATGCTACATACGGTATTATAACGCATTAAATATTTCGTAAAAGTGGATATACAACAAAATGGCTTCGTAATATCTCATTAACCATAAGAGATAGAGATGTGAGGATTGCGCAGATCGATAGATCTGTTAAATTTACCACAGGAAACATTATTATCTCATTTTTTTCGATTTTGTGATATACGACAAGATAACTCCGGAACGACGATTTGTATATATTTCTATAGGTATCATGTAGATGCTATTTTGGAATTTAGCCACTGCTTTAGATTTAAAATTTTCGCAAAACGACGGGACACAGGTGTTTTCATTACTTAAACTTTCTTGGCCACTTGACCACTCCGTGGTACTATAATTTGGTTATGGCCCTAATGCATATACAAACATATATTTTATTTATTTTTAATTATCTAAATTTTTATTAAATTAATTTGTTTTTGGTTGACTTTATTCGCTGACATGATCTGATTAAGATTGATTTGTTCAGGTCATAGAGAAACGACTAGAAGAGAAAGTCTCTCAAAATAAATTAAAAATGTATCCCCCCAAAATTCCGAACATGTGAAGTTATAAAAACTAAGTAAATACATTTCTTCCACACCCGGAGAAAACCCATGCTTAAATATGGTCACCTACAACAAAACTATTAAAAAAAAAGAAAATTTTAAACATATTATGTTTAATTAAACAATATTATTGCCAGCGACAACCACATTATTGTTAAATTAGTCCTCCATCAGGAAGCCACAACCATATAAAGGTTGCCTCCGAACATGTTATAGTTTATAATAACTAAAATATGAATAACACACATAATAGCATGGTTGGTTTTTAACCATAACATGTTGCTCTTGAAAAATTTGAAAATACTATTGTTCATTTAAAAACAAATTATTGTCATATTTAGCCATAAAATGTTTAGAGGCAACCATAATATGGTTTAGGATTCTTGATAGACGACTAATTTAACTATAATTATGGTTGTCGGTGACAATAATATGGTAAAATTTAAAATTATATGTTAAACATTTTCTTTAAAAATAGTATTGTTGAAGGTGACAAAATCAAAAATGTTTTTTCTCTGCGTGCAGTCATACCTAATAAAGAGCGAAAAGCGTTCCCTAGCTATCAAAAGTTCTCATGTCTTTACACTTTCTATGTAGCATATCGAAACAGGGCGGCGGCATCGCTTTTCATTTGGAAAATCCGAGTTTGACAGCTAGTTAACAGATTGTTCATAAACAGGGCAAGTTCTATATGGCATATGCCATTTTTGCCATTTCTTCATTTATGGTCCAGCTTGCCAAAAAATACTTTTTTCGCAACCTAAAATAAATTTTTTATCAAGCTTAGCGAATATAAGACAGAATCTATTATAAATCCTAAATAAATGTTGCAAAAATCGGACGTAAAAAGTGACTAAGTGTACAAAAAAGAGCACTTTCAATGCAGCAGCTCAAGTCCCTTGATATCCCATTAAGGCCCTGCGTAGCGTTTTCGCAACGTTCACTTAAACCTTGCCTCAGGCATTTTGTTGTTACGTGATATTGTTATAAAGCACAGTGAAATAAAATTTAACTTAATATCTAATCGACCTGTTTTTGGATTTGTATCATGCATAAGTTTTTTTTTATAAAAATTTTTCCTGTTTTTTGGGTACTTTTGAAAAAAGTTAAAAAATAAAGTAATATATAATATACTTATCTGAAACATCTGAAGGAGGTAGCTAACATACGAACATTAATATTTCTACTGAAAAATCCAATCATCGTAGTCATTTGAGACTTTTTTATGATTGGATACATCCGTGATGCGAAAACGCAACACTGGGCCTATACTATTGGGGTAATTCTGTAACTCTGTTCAACATTTCACGTGAAATGCTGTCAAAATGCATATGAAAAATACTTGTGCGGAATATTTATGAACTAATGTTGATAGAGTTGTACTCTGTTTATTTTGTGAAAAAGTTCCGAAATGTTTCTGGCAACATTTTTTTACAACTGCGAAATAATGTAAGCTGCCTTTATTTCACGTGGAATTTTAAGCAAAAGCAAAAAAGTATGAACTTAATATTAAATAAGAAATAAAAAATTAAAATAAAACAACCGGTAACAGTTTTTTATCCATATTTACCTTTTTTTAAAAAAAACTAATTTTAGTAAAATACATGTGGCGTTTGTTAACATACACGAAACAATGAAGCCTACTTTGACGGAATAAAAACGTCAAATTGTATAAACTCGCAAGATTGGTAACATTGATAAATGTCAAAATTTTCATGTGGAATAATCAATGATGCTCAACATTTTTCACAAATTTGAACAGAGTACTAGGCTTAAGTAGTAAATTTTAAGTATTTTTAAGTCAAAATTTTCTACTTAACGAAAAATTTTTGGCGTTAAAAAGTTACAGAATTACCCCACATATACAAATTACATAAAATTTTCAAATAAAATATATTTATACAATCACTTGCTATTTAAAACAACAAAATAAAAACTTCTATATATGTTAATTATAAATTAATGTTATTTATGTGTTTTGAAATTTTCGATAATTTTTTCACATTTTTCAAACTAATGGCCAATTTTTAAAATGCAGGATATTTCGCAGTAGGTTAATTCTCTATGACAATTTCTTTTTTTTTCTTATGCCAAAAGTTTATTATTTTCCTAGAAGGAAGCGAACTTACACCAAAGTAGTCCCGTGATAGGTCTTTGGTGATAGAGACCGGTTCTAGTTCTAACACTTTATATGAATAAGACCTAGCACTTTAAGATGGGGTTGTCACATTTCAATAAAACAAGTCCCAAAAAAAGTGTCACACCATCGGTGAAGACTGTTCTTAATATACCAGTTAGATGATAAGTTCTCCTTTCACTGGTCATGAATTCTATCTATTAAAACTTGTTCTATTTTCATAAATCCCAGGACCAGTCTGTTGGAACAATTGACACAAACTTCCCCCAGGGTTACCTCAATAGGTACAATAAGAGAAAATCCTCCCCCAGGATATTAAAGAAAACCAGTAACAGTATCAAATATTTGGCGTAGCCGAATATAGCAGGCTACGCCAAATATTTGATACCATCCACTGACAGCTAGGATATTTCAAGAGTGGGCATTATATTGGACCTGTGGTAAATTATGAACCGATCTTTACGAAAGTTGACAGTGTGATTTCTAGTCATTATAAAACTGTGACAGAACAAAATTTAGTGCAATAGAATTATTTGTTGTGGTTTTAGGCGTACTACTAAAGTGTTTTTCGGGAGTGGGCTTTATATGGGGCCTATGATAAATTATGGACCAATCAATTACAAACGAAAGAAATGTGACGTAGCAGTGCACCCATAGTGCTTTGGAGCATATCATAATTGAATTAAAAATGAAATGTATATGAATATCTTTTTTATTTTTTTTCCCTACAGTACTGAAATTCTGCAACTTTTTAACAACAAAAAATTGTCGTTAAGTAGTCAAAATTCTTTAGCTAACGAAAATTGTCGTTAAGAGCTATTCTGTAATGAAATTTTAACAATTTTTATCGGCAAAAAATGTCGGTAGCTAACACACAAAAAAAGTTCTTGTTAAATAATAACGACAACAAATACTGTTGTACTGTTAGCAATTAAAAATATAGAGTAAAGTAGCCAATTTTTAACACAAAAAAAGTAAGAAAGTATAGCCGATCAAGTCCGACTCTACATTGCAGTATTTGGGCGATAATGTTTTCGCCAAAAAGAGTATGTTGTGAGGTTAATATTCACATAAGACATTTTTGTGCCAATATTGGGCCATGTCACAGAGTACAATTCCGTTCGGAATGATTCCGTTCGGAATTGAAGAAAACATATGTGTTTGTTGATGGAAAGTGTATTTTGATAATTTTATGGCCTTTCAGATACAGACAACTCCCATACCGTTCATGAAAACAAAAATGGTTTCATTCCAAAACATTTTTTCGTAATTTTCTGAAGCACCAAAATACGGAATGAATTCCGTTTCCGAACGGAATTGTACTCTGTGACATGGCTGATTATCTAAGTATCTACTACCATTATTAGTGTATTTGTATGGGAGCTGGGTCAAATATGGACCGATTCTAAAAAAATTTGTTCTGGTGATTTATGTAAGTTGCGACAAAATATTTTTGGATCTTATTCAACTCAAATGTCTATAAAACAAAATGGCTATTAATAGGCACAAACCCCTATTCCGGAAAGAAGTTTTCATGTCGGATATTAAAATTAAATAACTGCTTCTCACCATTACAAAAAGGCTTCGACCTTGTGACAATAAACGCATATGTGCCAAATTTTATAAAACTATTTTTAAAATTGTGACCTTTAATATGCGCACAAGGTTATCTTGGCTAGACTACCAGCCATCCTGATAGAAGGACGGGCTTCGTTAAATGAATTCTGACATTGATTCTGAGTCAATCGGTACACTAAAAGGCAGGCCCAGAGCCTTTATTATATCCTAATAATATCCTCATAATATCCTCTTCACATACAGTAGTGTAGGTATAAAAAGTAAGAACGAAATGTTGTGCTAGAGTGGCTCAGTCACCTGGAAATTTTTCCCTATGTATAGAAAGATTTAAAACCAACATATTTGTTTAGAGATATAATCAATATTTACGAGTTTTCATTTATGTTTTGATAAAATAAATGCAATAAAGAAAATTTATTTTGTATTTTTTTATTAATTTAAAAAAAATTTCACTTTGACGTTCTTATATTTTTACCGATATTTGTCGTCAATATTTCTAAACAAAAATATTTGTTTATTTTAAATACAGAATAACAAACTCGTTAAAGTAACCGAGATTTCTCGTTAATAACCGGTAGTTAAATTAAAAAAGTTACAGAATTGAGGTACAGATGTGAATAAAAAAATTTTAATTTAAAATGTTTGCAAATGCGCTTAATTTTTATATCGTTAAGGCCCAACGTTGCGTTTTCGCAACGGGGGGTTTCTGGGCTACCACGTATCCGATTGGCCCAAAATTTATTTTCTTTCATATTTAGGTATAAACAATAAAATTTTAAAAGTTTCATCATAATAGCTCAATGGGATCATGGCTCGGGCCTTAATGGGATATTACAAAAAGGGCTTTCTGTAAATGAAAGCTAAGACTTAATTAACAGTGCTAAGGAAAATATTAAAGATGTCAGTAAAAAATATTTTGTTGAAAAGCTTAAAAAAAAGTTTTAGATCGTAATACCGGATTACAAGATTAATTAAAACAATTAAGAGTGCGATATTCGGCTATTCCGAAACTTATATACCCTTCACCATGATGAGATAAGAACAAAAAGTTATATACGTAAATAACGTTCTTTAGATAGGTTATAAATAAATATTAATTGAGCCACGCCAACTTTTCATTTCGACAGGCCGAAGAATATAAAAAAACAAAAAATGTATATATGTACCTAAGCCGGCTTCCTCTTTTGCCAAAGTTGATGTTTGAAATTCGGTTTTTAATCTTAAAATCGTTTTTTAGAACATAAAAAAATTAAATAAACTAATGAAAAAAAAATTTTTTTTGGTATTCTGACTGGCAATACCATCTGTCTCAGAAGAGACTATGAGCTTGTTTCCTTATTTGAGCGGCATATCATATACATGTATTACGCATACATATGCGTAAAATTAAACACATTACAAATGAAATCCACCACTTGTAGTGAAGGGTATAAAAAACAACAAAAAAAAAAAAAAACACATTACCAACACTGTATTACCATAGCCACTGTATGACCGTAGAAACAAAAATTTAATTGGTTTGTATGGTATGTTTATGTCGTTGTAGTAATACAGTGTTGGTAAGGTAATGTCACGTCTAATTGGACCTTTAAAGGAAAACGTTTGAGGCAGTCATGGTTTTTTACTCATATCTCAGCCATTTGTGGATCGATCTGGCTGAATTTAAATAACAAACAACTCCGGACCATGTGTGTCATAAATGTATAATAACCTGGCCCCCATCATATATGGGGTCTTCGTAAAACTCATTTCAACTGACAAACGGACAGACGGACATCGTTAAATCAACTTCGCTCCTCATAAGGGCCCATAATATATATACTTTATAGGGTCTAACAGCATTATTATAGAAATTACAAACGAAACACAACTTATATATACCATATTCACCACCTGTGGTGAAGGGTACAACAAGAAACAGCATATGTAAATAGTCCAATGGCAAACACCGCGAAATTTCTGGTTAAATACTAAATACTCCTGCAAAACTGGCTTGGAATTTCCAATTAAAAAACAGTTTTAATCGATTTTCTCAGAATTTTTATTTTTTTTTTTAACTAAGCGATGTTTGGAAGTGGACTTCTCATATTTAAATGAAAGTGAGACGGATGAATTTATTGACAACTTTTCTATTAGCGTCCAAATATGCTTTCTTTACATCTTGCGATGTTAAAAGAGTGTTTTCATTTATTGAACTGTTTTATGCGATAACACGAGATAATTTATTTTTGAAAATTTGAAGAAACCTGCTATTGTACTATTAAATCAAAACATAGTAAAATAAATGTTTCAAAATAAAAACATCTTTATTTTTGGCAGTTTTGCCATTTTCTGCCATTTTTCGTGCTCTTTTTATACTTCTTCGTGCCATTTTAAACTTGCCCAGTTAATAAATAATGGAAATTTAGCTATTTTTAGATCAATACGGCGTTTCTATCTCGATTTTTTATTTCAGTAATGTGATTCTTATTAAAACGAAAGTTAACAATACTGTTGGTGACACAACGTTGACGCTCTTGTTAAGGTATGCCATAGTCAAAAACGGTTCGCCTTCCATTCTTGTTTAGGTACTGCAGTTAGTAACAAAATCATGAAATTAGGCTTTCTTGACATCTGAGTTACGTTTTTTCTCTCTCTTTCTGTTCTAATCGTTTTCTATGATTCAGGTTTTTAGTAAAAAAAAAAACTTTTTACACACGAATAAAAATGTTTTATATTTGTTAACCGATTTAATTGCTGAATATTTAAAAAAAGACAATTATTTTTTTTTCATTTTTAATTTGTGCATTCACGTGCTTTTAGCATTGTGCATGCATGTGCGTGGTTGCATTTATTTATTTATTTGTTTAGATGGCGTTAGAATATTTTATTAAACTGATTGTTTACACTTTTGGCAGATAATCAAAAAATAATATAGTTTTAAAATGAATAAAAGCGAGTGTGAAATAAATCAAATTATTTATGGTAATTTTAACGTAATTTTGCGCTACACCATACGAAATGATATGAGAAAAATTAGGTTGTTAGTTAATTTTTGGATTTTAGTCGGAGAATTGTGAAGATTATTTTTTTAGTTTGCAGTTTTGTTAAAAATTGTTTTCGATGTTCACAAATGACTTTCTTAACTAAGATATTTAAGTGCATTTGCATTTGTGCGATAACAATGTGCATTATTTATGTATTTATTTTAGTTTTTTCAATATTTATTTACATAATTTTTTTTCTTATCATAATTTTAAATCTTTAGTCTTTGTCCTGCTATTGCTGGCAGAACTTTTTCCCTATTACGGTTTCTGGTCACGTATGTAGGTAATTAGCGCTTTTCCGTTCGGTTAAGTCGTGCGAAAAAAGATGAAAAATATACCGAAATGTTATAGAAAACAAAAAGAGAGAATATTAAAAAAATAGTTTTCCAAAAGTAAATCGTCAGTACATTATTGGTTTGCCCTACCGACCATTTGAAAAATAATTTAATTAGGTACGGGGTACTTATAGTTTCAATATCCCTTTCTGAATTGAAAACCTGTCTAACGAAATTTCTTTATGGTTTCTGAGATATTAAGCATTAATTTGGCTCCATATCGACTATTTTAAAGTTTATTAAATATTGCTTTGCTCAACACGCCACTGTTTTGAGAATGCAGCAAGTTCCTCATATAAAACATACAAAACAAATGTCACTCTTGCTTTGCCTCATTGCTGTAAGAAAAAAAGAAGTTAAAGCGAAAGCAAAGCAAAATGACAACGAGAAAATAAAATTCACTCTAGCTTCGCTTCATTACCTTAAAAAAAAGTAGTTAAAGTAAAACAAAATATCAACAACTCAATACACAGCAGTAAGTATACGTATGCGGCTCAAAAACCTATTTTCTAAAAATAAACATTGAAAATTGGCGTTTGCGTCACAAAACAATAATTTTCACTTTCAATAAAATACAATTAACTTCTAAGTTCGTTTATAAACCTTTTTAAAAGTTAACACTTTTCTTCAAAACATATGCCAGAAGCAGTGGTGAAAATGCAAATAAATTCTATCGGGTATATTTTCAGAAAACTTCATGGAAACCTTCATTGCCGTTTTTCTCCACGACAAATTTTTGGTTATGTGCCAAACCAATAATAAGCTGACAAAATAATAATAATCAGCGCAACAGCTGTAGTCTGACTAGTAGTTAACGAATAACATTTTATAGTTTAACTAATGGTTAATAAAACGCTGGCAATAAAAATTAAACAAAAACTTAAGACTGTAAATTTGGGCTTACAAATTTTAAACTGAATTTTTTTTTTAATATTTCTTAAATTCTTTTTTAAATTCTATTATTCTAATACTTATTCCTTACTTTTGAATATTCACTTAATTTTTTTTTCTAATTCATCATTTAAACTTCATACCGGATGGTTTAAATTAATGAGCAGCGGAAGCATTTTACAAAGTTTACTGAAACGGAAAACCCATGTACTGTACCATACACACACACACACACACACCTACACTCTCCCATATTCTTTTAGTATACAAACATCACGGTTCGCCCATGAACCCATATGGCTTTTGGTAGCAAATCCGTAAAATCTGTACATACTTTTAGTATGTGGTTGGAAAAAATAAAGAGAACAATAATAAAACACAATACTCACCTGTAGTGAGTGGTTGTAAAATTAAGAAAGAAAAAAATCCAAAAGTAAAATATAATAAATTTGAGAAAAACCAAGTGAAATATTAGAAAAATCACAACATCTTTAGTGTAAAATTTCTCACAATTTTTTTTCAACTATAAATTATTTTAATTGATTTTAAGCAATTAGCGACAAACTTTTGTGAAGTAAAGTTAAAAGGGAAATAAAGACAAAATGTTTCAATGAAAAATTATGCATGAGAAAAGGAAATCACATGTGTGTAAAGGAAATTACATGTGTGTATCCATGTACACAGAAAAAATGAAAAACCAACTTCAATTACCGTATTTGTTAGAAATGTGTACTATTAATTAAATTCCGTACTGATTTTCCACCAGCAAACAAATTGATCATATCAATTAACACATTTGTAAGTTTGAGCTATTCTTGCTGTTCAGTTTCAATCAATAGGTTTAATTGAAATTTGACCACCAGCAAAAGAGGCTAAATAAACCGGAAACACAAATTAATATATTTTTTTCAATCAACACAGTTAATTGAAACAATTAAAAAATTGTTTGAAAATTTAAAATATTTTAAAGTTTGTGTGTATGTTTTCATATTTGCAAACATACACACAAACATTATAATTTTTTTTTTCAATTAGGGAAAATTATTTGAAACAATTAAAAAAATTATTTGAAACAGCATTATTGAATTAATTGAAACAGCATTATTGAATTAATTGAAAAAGTTTTGGTGAAAATGTTTTCTGTGTATTTATTTAGGTAATAAAAAAAGAGTATTTAACTAAAAACTTAAGTAGAACTAATGTGTTGTTTCCACGTGACAAACAATTTATTGTGAAGTAAAATTTATATGAAAAGCACTTGCCTGTCACCTGGAAACTGCACATAAATTTAGAAAACAAGTTTGAATATTTATTTGCAATATGAGCGTAAAAATGAAAGCCATTTTATTTGAGGCAGTTAATTTTTTAAACGTTCAATAATTATTTTACAAGTAGAAAAAATTTATTGTTTTTATGTGTTTTCTTTACAACCAAAAAAGTTTTTTTGTGAAAATAGACGAAGATGTCCGTCAGGGTTGCATACTTTCGCCATTAATTTTTCTCTTTTCTTCTGGATGATGTAATGAGAGGAACAAAAATGCAGGTTCCATCAGCGGATAGCAAAACTAAAGCAAACTATTAGCTTTAAAGTGAAATAAGCCCATTATTAGAGAGGTGCTTTTGAGACTTCAGTTAAGAATATTTTTCCCAAAATTTTATCTTTCGATCTGTAGTTATCTTTATATGGACTGATCGAAAAATCGACCAATGGCCGAAGACATTAAAAAAGCCTTTGTAAATGAGGCTATCAGCGCAGAAGTTATGTAACCCCAGACTACTTATTATGAGATAATGAGAAGTTAACACTACTCTTGGTTGTAACGGCCTGTGCAAATACTATGTTTCTAGCGCCGTCTGCTTTGGATACAAACAGTTGGTTTACTCGACTATTGCACTGTAAAGAACAGTGCAAAGAACATATCTAACACCAGAACCGTAACCAAATTACATTGTGGGTTACCTACTTCTGCGCTGATAGCCTCAAATATATGTATTTTTGCATGTAAATATACAAACTATGTGTCTAATAATTGAGTTGATTATGGCGTACTAAGGAGTATGAGTGAAAAAGACTTACATAAGCACCACTATGCAACAAATAGTGCGTTTAACAGCCTCTGAAGCAAACTTTTTAAGGTCTCCCTTCCCGTGACTTTGAGTATAAATCAATGGTCAGAGCAGAGTCTTGATTCCAGGGTCTAATGACTCCTCTGGTACCAGATAGATCTCTGGTCAGCCGCGATCTGAAGAAATATGTCAACTTTTAACTATGCCGACTACCCGGTTTGGCCAGAGGAAGAAACACAACAAGATGGCATATCCTTCAAATGTTTTCACATACCCTTTGGTGATTTAGGAACATATAAAAATGCTAAATGTTAAATTGTATTGTGACTTCAGGTCGAAAATCAATTTATGAAAGAGCGACATTGTCATGAAAGCTGACACCATCCATATCATGATTATACTCCTGAATTGCTTTTGGCTGTAAAGTACTGCTTAACATTAGCCATTGGTTCGACTGAGGAGTTATTGATTATTACATTGGCTACAGCGCTGTTATTCCCGCGCTTATTCAATAAATATATGAGATGATAAGAAAAAGTTGTCAAAAAAAAACTTTGTATATGAAAATCGGGACCAGGTACGGTAATTAGCCAGAAACAACAGAACAGTTTGAGCCACCATATAAAATACTGAAGAATAAATCTTCACTTTCGCAGCATATGCAAAATGTTTTAAATCCAGTACGAATTCGCTTTCTCTTAACGAATTTGCATAAACTGCAAGTTGGCGAACTTTGACAAAACAATATGTTGTACATTAGCGACTATTATCTGATAGATGATAATACCTTTTAGATGATCTCAACCGATTGGCAATTAGTGATTAATGCATCCGGCCAGTCATCGATCTTTCGACCACCAAAGAATATGGGCATTTATAAGTCAGAAAACTTATCAAATTCAAATTGATGTTTGTCAATTCTTATAATATACTAGCTATTCCGGCAAACATTGTTTTGCCACATAACTTATTTCGTTCAGATGTAACAGCGTCTGCTAGCAAAATTTTAAGAAAAAATTATATGCTATAGTTCTTTCCAGATGTTACACTTTTTGCCTACCCAATTTCGAGAAAATTAATTTATTAGCTAAGAAGATATAGGGGGACGGAGTTTTACCCCTCTTGCCCTATTTAATGCCCTGTCCTCTTTCTGATGTTACAGTGTATGCATGCCAAATTTTAAGAAAACCGGTTGATTAGTTAAGAAGATAGAGAGCCGAAAAAACCATTCTAGATCAAACTATGGGTTAGATATTGCACCTTTTGAACTTTGTAATTGAGTTAAAACATCGGAATGGGCCTGTCTGTTTTTAGATATGTTTTAAAAAATGTAAAGAGCGCTTAAAATTAAGCAATATAGCATCAACATTTCAAAATCGAAAAAATAGACATACGCGGTTGCCCATGAAAACCACAGATATAAGCATGATGTGTTTTTTAATACTGTGGTGTAGGGTATCATATGGTCGGGCTTTACCGACTATACTTTCTTACTTGTTTTTATTTTTGACTGAAGGGGGACTGAACTGGGGTCGATTTTACAGAATTCTGATAATGGGAATGTGGTTTTCTCAAAACATATAAATTCGACACGGGTTCAATCAAGAATAAAAATTAATTAAAAAAAATCATCAAAAAACTTTGCCTTGTCAAAAAATGTGTTAAACGATAAAATTTAATATAGCTCAGGTTTTAACAATTCCCAATAACAATTCTACAAGCTTGAATTATTTTATTTTAAACGAAAAAAATCAATTAACATTTTTTGTTGTTTAATTAATATTTTAATTTAAAATTTATTTCAAACAACGAAAATGTAAATTAAATCAAAATTATATTTTTAATTTTCTTTCAACAAAATGAATAATTTATTCAATTGTCACATTACTTTAATTGAAATACTTTTTAAACAATTTTTTTAATTGATAATTAATAATTTTTTCTGTGTATCGAGCCATGCTGGCTAAATTTTTACTTCGAAAAATTCCTCATCTACACATCAATAACATTGGACTCCAACAACATGTGCGCAACTTGCCATACAGCGTGATACATTTATTGCAAAATCATAACTTTACTTACAGAGGCGGTCCTATTTACTGGCCCTTCGTTTGGGCACCTAAACACCTCTGGATTACTTTTTATTAGGCCATGCTAATGGTACGTTCAGACTAATGAAATATTTGACAAAAATATCTGTCTGATATTTGCTTCAAACTGTGTGAAACAAAAAAATATTCTGTTTAATATTCACACTAAGCTCAAATATTTGACAAATTTTGTTTGTTAAAACAGTGGGCAAATAGTGTCAAATAAAATAAATGAAATCATGTTTGCCGTGCGTTCAGACTTAGACAAATATTTGCATCAAATAAATAATTATTAATGAAAGTGTTCAAAAATTAAAATGTATTTCACAAATAGTAACAATTGCCAAATTAGTGGAAATTTGCTAATAGCGGTATGATAACATAGGCGGCATGAAAAAACCCCCCAAAATATAACCCCCCAAAAAATTAATGAAATAACCCCCCAAAAGTTTGTACAGAGAACGACAAAAACGATTTTTGGGGGGTTATTTCATTTTGTTTGGGGTGTTATTTTATTTTTTTAATTGGGGTCTTATTTCATATGAAATTATCCCCCAAAAAATCATTATGAAATAAAGCCCCAATATATTTTTTGGGGGATTATTTCATTTTCAAATTTATAATGAAAACGTTTATGGGTATACAGAACACCGGCTTCGATAAAATAAATAACCGGACTTCGGCCGGGCGCAATGAATTTTTGTCTATGGTACACTAAACACCGACTTCGCTAACTAAAGCTTCTCTGCCGGCTAAGTAGTCGAGTCGGTATTTTTATACTATAGAGGAGAAAATCCTGGCGCTATGCAGAGAAACTTTAGTTAGCGAAGCCGGTGTTTGTTATACCATAGAGGAAGAAGTCATTTCGCCCGGCCGAAGGCCGGCTACGCAGAACAGCCTTAGTTGGCGAAGCTTGTGTTTGGTATATCATAGCATGATGTCTATCGAGTGATCCTTTAGAGCCAAACTGTATAATTAATTGTATTACATATGTATATTGGGCTCTTATTTCATTTTATAAATTGGGGTTTTATTTCATATGAAATAAGCCCCCAAAATTAGGGAATTATTTCATTTATGTTAGTGGCTAATTTCATTTTCAAAATTGGGGCTTTATTGCATATGAAATAATAGCAAAAAAAATTTTTTTTTGCAAAATAAGCGAAAATTCGCGAAAATTTTTAAAATTTCAAACAAGCCATAAAATTGATTAAAAGTCCCTAAAAGTATAAGGAATGTCAAAAATTCGGTAAAAATCGCCAAATTAGCGGAAATTTGCAAAAAATTTGTTAATGGCAGCATGATAGCAAAGCTTAGTTGTTATTAAAAACGTTAAATCTGCAAGGAATCACAGAAAGAAATCGCTTTATCACGAACATGGCTAAAATTCGCAAAAAATTGCAAACATGGAAACAGAACCTAAAATTTATTTGAAATCGCTTAATCGGTTAAAAAATACAAAATGTCGGGGAAAACCAAAAAAAAAAAAATTTGCATAAATAGCGAAAATTCGCGAGCAATTTTAACATTTCAAACAAAACCATAACGTTTATTAAAAGTGCCTAAAGCTATAAGGAATAGCAAAAATTCTATAAAAATTGCCAAATTAGCGGAAATTCGCAAAAATTTGCCAATAGCGGCATAATACCAAAGTCTTATAATTATAAAAAATCTTTAAAACTATAAAGAATCCGAAACTTACAAGAAAAATTGCTTCTATAGGTAACATGGCTAAAATTATTTGTCGTTGTTTGCTCTTACAATTTTTTTGTTATATCAAATAAATGTTTGCTCAAAAACTACTAAAAAATTTGATTTTTTGTGTTCACACTATGTTCACATTGGACAAATATTTGTTTGCCGGCAAATACTTTTATTTGCTCAAAATCAGCTGTTATTTTATTTGACACTCAAAAATATCTTGTGTTCAGACTACGTTAGTAAAATATTTGATGTTTGCTATTAAATATTTCATAAGTCTGAACGTACCTTAAGTAATTGGTTTATACCGATAAACAAGCATCTCTTGAAGCATGGGAAGCCAATATTCAAGCCGCCATTGACCCCGTACGGCCAGATTGGGAAGAGTAGTCAAAAAATTTACTGATCGAATTGACCATCTAACCATGTAGCCGCGGCGGACTGTAATAAAAAAGATCGCATTCGAACCATATTTCTGTTTTGCTAAAAAACCCCTTTGTTCTTTAAAACTAAATTGCAAGCTGTTTTCCTTTTATAAAAAAATTGTCAATTAATCAACAAAAGCACTTTTGTATAATAAATATTTTCATATATAATTTAACATCAAAACTATCTGAGGTATTCATTTTGATCATTTGTCTTAAATTATATGGTTTTTTAATGAATAAATAAAATATTTCAGTTGTTAATTTAAATATTTCCTTTAGCTGCGATTTGCTTTTCATTTACTATTTAAGCTAAAAGTGCAAAATTTCACTTTGTCTATTAGAATTTATTGCAGGAAATGTTATTTCCACAGAAATTTTAATAAATCAGCAATAAGTACAAATGATAAACAAGTTTGATGACACATAAATAATAAGGATACGACTAGGTTAATATTGGGTAACGTGAAGTGCTTTTAAGAAATTCTAAAATGCTTTTGGTTTGGGTTTTCTTAAGTAAATGAATAAAAGACAAACATTTTATATTGATAGAAGCATGTGATAATGATGTTCTTGAAATTAATTGTAGTAAAATTATGCATTTTACTAAATTTAAGTTAATATTATGTAAAAACTTGAATCAGCATTAGTTAAACAGGATCTTTTTCTGTTTAGACATTAAAAAGTTTATATTATTCCACGATTTGTCAAATAATAACACTATGCTAGTTGCAAAATTAGACAAGCCGGCCACATGGCGATTTAGCATAATTCGGGTACGCTGAATTCAATGGTGCCCACCGTTTTTTTCAAGTTTTCTGGTTTTCGAGATATACCGTTATTTTGAAAATGGAGGAGGTTGCACAACATAGTTAATTAAAAAAACAAACAAAAATAACATTTCACAACATAGTTAATTAAAAAAACAACAAAATTTTCTTTTGGTTTCTGTATATACAGCAAATTGCATTTTTTGAAATAAAATATCACATTTTTTTGTAGAAAAGAAAACACCATTAGTAAAACTTTTTTTTAATATGAGCAGTCGTTTTACGAATATAATTTTGTTTTGGAAAAAAAATAATTTGTTATTCAAAATGTCGAAATTTTGCTTTTTAAAATTCATACACAAATTGGAAAATGCAGCTAGGCTTCTAATTTTTTGCAGACATACGTATAAAAAATTTATGTTTAAAATCTGTTAGCAACTTTTGATTTTATTCACAAAAATTTAAGAATTTCAGCCAAACATATATAGCGGTTTAATAAAATTCTTAAATTTGGCTGCTGCAGCGCGTAGGATACACCTAGATGGGTAAAATGTATGACCAACCCCACTTTAATTTTTATCTTAATCATTTATTTCCTAAAGGGCGCTCCCATACAAAATGTTCAATGCAGGCTAGAGATAAATTGAAAAAAAATTCCCATAAATGCCCAGGAGTTGCCCCTAGTGTAGGCCTGCCATACGTCCTGGTTTTCCAGGATTGTCCTGGTTTTAGGCTACTTGTCCTGGTGTCCTGGTCCACTATTAAATTGTCCTGGTTTTTTGTACAGGTCAAGACAAACAAATTAGTTTTGTTGCTGGTTTGAATTGTTAACAAAGGTTAAGATTTCTGTTATAACACTGCTAACATAAGGTAATTGTATAAAGAACTATAATTAAATTCAACTCTTATCTGGTGTAAAGCTGGTCAAATCTTTCAATAATATTAGATGATAGTCAATCCCCTTTCAAATTTTGTGTCAACTAGTGGCTGTAAAAATTTATTCAGTGTAAACAACTTTTATAAGTAATCGAAAACCGATAACAAATTGCTTTATCTAAGGCAGCCCATACCCGTTTCCAAGGCCTATCCAATAGGTCTGCTTACTTCTACAACAATACAAAAAAACAACAGGCATTTTGTTTGTGTAAAATTCCCCGCCGTTGTCAAAATCTTACTACTACATAGGGAAAACAAAAGAAAAAATGTGATTTGTGTGCAAAAAACCGAAAACGTAAACAAAAATACACATGTATAAGGAAAATGTAAACAACTTTTGACGTCGTTGAGGAATAAACCAAGTAAACATCTGGCTTCTTGCGCAGACCTTTTGGCTAGACCTTGCCCGTTTCAATTCAATTGTCAACTGAGTCGGTCGTTGTCCATATCAAAGCGTGTATAGCTTAAGGCCTAACCAGTATGTGAATAACATGGCTTAAGCAACTGAACGAATACATGTAAATCATATGTGTAAAACCGTGTTGAACTTAAAGGAACTTTTGTTAAATTTTATGAAACTTTAATTTGCTTAAGCAAAGTGCGAAACTAATCGCACATTCCGCACGGAATCAAATGTTTTTTATTTTGTTTTTGTTTTTTTGAATGTATTTGAGAGGCTTTTTCGTTTATTTTTGACAGAAGCTTAAGTACGTTTATGCACATTCTGGTTGGGCCTTTAGTCAATTGATTAGTTTGACAGTTGTCGAGTTGGTTGAAGTAGAATCAAAAGAGTTTGATTTTTTTCAAGTTGAGTACCTAGGCTGCTCAATGGACAAAGGAAAGAAACTTGTTAAAGACTGAAACACTGCAGAGTATTATTAAATGAAAGTTTGATTTTAATATGACATGCTGCCTGTTTTATAACTATATCAAAGACCGAAATGCAGTTCTAGAAAAAGTGCAATCTTCTGAACATTATTTTAGTTTAGAACATTTTAAGCTCAACTTTTTATTATTTTTCATCGTTTTTATGTACATGAAGTACACGTTAATTTTTTTTCTATATATTGTTGGATTTAAAAATAAAAACTGGATGGTTTTTACATATCGCACCCTAAATACTAAAAGGTAACAACTCAAAATTCTTAAATTTTCAGGAGAGCCAAAAAACTGTTTATGTAAAAATGGTGCTATATTAAAAAAAAAATTAGTTCCCTTATTAAAAAAGTCCAATTTGAAGAAAGTTTTGCTATGCCTTTTGATTAATTTATGAAAAAAGTCATTTTTGAAAAATTTTGAGTTGTGACCCTTTAGTATTTAGGGTGCGATATACTACACACATATGTATTAAAAAAAAACTTTTCGTTGGTATAATTTTTTATCCATTTTTTTCCATGTGTCCTGGTTGATAGGTTCAAACATCTGGCAGCTCTACCCTAGTGGGATAAAATATATGATCGACCTCAATTAGTTTTTTGTCCTTAACATTTTCTGGATATATACTAGCCCCTTATTTCCACTTTTTAGGGGGCTCCAATACAAATATTGCGTTTTATTAATTCACAGATTTTAATCATAAATGGCTTGTTTTGTTAACTTCGTTTTTTATATGTCTGCAAAAAATTAGCTGCATTTTCCAATTTTTTATGAATTAAAAAAAAAAAACAAAAATTTCGACATTTTGATAAAAAAAATTATTAGTTTTTTTTCCAAAAAAAAAAATTATATTTCTAAAACGACTGCCCATATTAAAAAAAAAGTTTTTCTAAATTTTAAAGGAAATTTTATTGCGGAATTTCACTTTTTTTTTTTTTTTAATAAACTAAACCGTTTTTGAGTTACGCGAATATATCGACCCCTTTGCGCGAAATAATCGTATGTAACAAAAACCAAATTTTACAGGAGAGCCATTTTTATACTTTTCCCTGCTATCACTTGCAATATAAATATGAAAATATACATTCAATTTTTGGAGCAACGAAGTTGAATTCGCCTAAAATATTTTGTCAGGCGACGTATCTTTGAATGTAGAACAAGATTGCATCATAAACTCAATTTAAAAAAAATTAGCAAATACGATAATTTCGCGCAAATGGGTCGATATGTTGTGCAACCTCCTCCATTTTCAAAATAACGATATATCTCGAAAACAAGAGCTAACCTAAGAAAGCAGTGGGCCCGATTGCATTCAGCGTACCCGAATTATGATAAATCGTCATGTGTTGCCTGCCGGCTTGTCTAAAAAAAGTGTTAATTTCCACGCCCTTTAATTTAACACTGCTTGCTAGTTTAACCTGTGCGCTTCGTTGAAATGAAATGAGTAAACTGTTTTTAAACAAATCTTGTGTATTGATAATGAAGCAATTTTTGCTAACTTTTGATACTTTTACTGGGCTCCGTGCAATAACTCCCAGGTGCAATAAGTCCCAGTGCAATAACTCCCAATGAATTAAATCCCAAAATAAATGAAATAAGTCCCAAACTGGAAAAAAGGAATAAATCCCAAAAAAAAAAAAATTAAATAATTTCCAAGTCTTAAATGAAACAAACCCCAACTTTTTGGGAGCTATTTCATAATGAAATAACTCATAAAAACATTAATGAAATAACTTCCAAAAACAGTCCATCGAAAAGAAATGAAATAAGACCCAAAAAAAAATGAAACAATTTCCAAAGAAATTTATTATATATGTATTCGTTTTACATGAATATTTACATATTAGGTTAAAAAAAAACTAACATTCAGTCCTCGACATTTTGACAACAAATGGGGGATTTTATTATATCCTGACCTCCTGCAAAGGCAACTTCCTGCAGTTTAAGCACGCCGGGTACAAGGATTACCTCCTCTATGTTATAACAAACATCGGCTTCGCTAACTAAAGCAAACACCGGCTTCGCTAACTAAAGCTTCTCTGCATAAACGGCCTTCAGCCGGGCGCAAGGATTTTATACTCTATGGTATAACAAACACCGGCTTCGCTAACTAAAGCTTTTCTGCATAGCCGGCCTTTGGCCGGGCGACAGGATCTTATACTCTATGGTATAACAAACACCGGCTTCGTTAACTAAAGCTTCTCTGCATAGCCGGCCTTCGGCTGGGTGCAAGGATTTTATACTCTATGGTATAACAAACACCGGCTTCGCTAACTAAAGCTTCTCTGCAAAGCCGGCCTTCGAATGGGCGCAAGGATTTTATACTCTATGGTATAGCAAACACCGGCTTCGCTAACTAAAGCTTTTCTGCATAGCCGGCCTTTGGCCGGGCAACAGGATCTTATATTCTATGGTAAAACAAACACCGGCTTCGCTAACTAAAGCTTTTCTGCATAGCCCGCCTTTGGCCGGGCGACAGGATCTTATATTCTATGGTATAACAAACACAGGCTTCGCTAACTAAAGCTTCTCTGCATAGCCGGCCTTTGGCCGGGCGACAGGATTTTATACTCTATGGTATAACAAACACCGGCTTCGCTAACTAAAGCTTCTCTGCAAAGCCGGCCTTCGGCCGGGCGCAAGGAGTTTATACTCTATGGTATAGCAAACACCGGCTTCGCTAACTAAAGCTTTTCTGCATAGCCGGCCTTTGGCCGGGCGACAGGATCTTATATTCTATGGTATAACAAACACAGGCTTCGCTAACTAAAGCTTCTCTGCATAGCCGGCCTTCGGCCGGGCGATAGGATTTTCTCCTCTATGGTATAACAAACACCGGCTTCGCTAACTTAAGCAAACACCGGCTTTGCTAACTAAAGCTTCACTGCATAGCCGGTAACCATAAGACACTGCAATTGCAATTAGCAAAATTTTCTTCTTTGATAAACTTAAGTCATTGTATTCAAATAGTTTGAAATATCTCGTTAAAAAGACCGTTTAAAATTTTAAACAATTTTAAGAAATTGCAAATAATTGAAAATGAAAAAACTCCCACAAAAAATTAAATAACTCCCACAGCAAATGAAATAGCACCGAAAAGCAAAATAAAATGAAATAACTTCCAGGTTAATTTTTTCGGGGACTTATTTCATTTGGATTTAATTTCATTATGAAATAACTCCCAGGCAAAAAATGAAATAAAACCGAGAGGGCTGGGAGCTATTTCATAATGAAATTTCTCCCACATTTGTATGAAAAATTTTTGGGTCTAATTTAATTTTTTTCTTGGGATTTATAGCACCTGGGAGTTATTGCACGGAGCCCTTTTACTGTTACCGTTCAGCAGAAATATAGAAATATAAATTTTATCAATTGCATCCAATTCGCATTACAGTTTCAGTTTCTTCACCCTCTTTTGTCGGGCCATACATCTTTGGACATAACGGACACAGCATTACGATTGCTGGAGACCGTTACTTGATACTTTTCTATCCGGTACTACGCCGAAAGAGAATTATTTTCAACTCGGTGTGGTTTCAAGAAACTCAACCTTTCGTTGGCACCCCGGCTTGCCTGATCTAAGGGCGGGCATTTAAATTAAATTATCTGAATATAATTGATCTTATATTTTAAAATTGTTTATGGATTCCTCTTTCCTTTGGGGTTTCAAGAAATTGAGAAATCCTTAAAACTGTTAAATAATAATTACTCAAAGAGTAGTTACAATTATGGTGATTAAGAAGAAACGAGAGAAAGAACAACTTGTTAGAATTTCTTTCTATGGTAAGGAATTAGAGCTAAAATGACTTACCTTTATTTAGGGGTACTTGGTAAGCAAAAAGGTAGCTCGTTCAATTCATTCCAGCATAGGGTTTATTTCATCAATATTTAGTTATTTGCTTATATGTAGGTAAGTACAATTATTGTATGAAATATTTTACAGGTTGACAAATGGTACGGTTGAAAGCAAGAAAGTGAGTGATTTATAAATTTTATTTAACAAAACTGCAACCTCGGCTTTCGCAAACCGATGGCTGAAACTTTAACCGGTTAGTTTTAGCGAGTACTAAAATTGTATTCCAGAGATGGCATTTCATACATAATTCAAAAATTAATAAGGACTGTACAATAATTAAGTTAATTCATTTTGCCTTCTTAAATAACCCGAACTTATAGGTTCAATGTAGATTGAACATATCTAATTAAACTATTTTTAATACAAATCAATGGAATTTCAAAGTTACAAAAATTGATATTTCAGTTTCTTTATGTAGCAAAATTAATGCAAAACTCATCAGCCACCCTGTAGACAGAAATCTATAGTGACTTAATATGCAAGGTTTCATGCCGTCTTCTCCAATCTGTTTATTGTTGGTGTTTTTGTTTAAGCATTGATATTGTTTTAAGTAAGACTTTGAATTTTTATAATTCTTATTCGCTTGAGGGTTTTTTTTGTTTAATATTTTTGGCTTTTCTAAAATCTTTGGAAAAGGTTTGCTGATGAGCTGGCCTAAGCAACCAGTGAAATGCGCATAAAACCAAGCTTTCCCTCAACAATAAATTTCAGTGTATTTATCAAATATGAAAAATTGGGAATTTAGAACTTCATACGGAAATCTTAATAAAAATCAGTTTTAATTAAAAATTTAATCAAGCGAATCAAACGTTTAATCAAATGAATTAAACTTTTAATCAAGTGAATTTTACGTTTAATGGATAATATTCATTTGTTTTAATTAAATATCAAAAATTTTTTAATTGAAATCAATTATTATTTTTTTCTGTGTAATAAGAACTTGATGTAAATACTTTTCTTTTATGAAATTATAATGGTGTTGAAAATTAGCGAAATCAGAGCATATTTCACAAGACCGCACATAGGATGATAAAAAAAAACTCGATGTGGTGTATCTTTATATTAGTAAGCCTGGCGGTGGCTCGAATGGATCACGTATAGATTTGTTTTTCTCTTTGGCAATACAGAATCCTCATAAGATGAGCAGAAATATGAAATGTATCTGTGTTTGTTTTTTGCGTGTGCTTCTTTGGGTGCTATGAAAAGTGTCTATTAAACCAAATTGTTCAATCAATGTAGCAAATTGGTCTTATTTATTTTTTTATTCACTTTTTAAAATAATTCCCTTCTGTTTAAAGAAATAACTTAATAAAAATAAAATACTAAATTTAAAATTGCTTCAGACCTTATTGCGTTATTTTTCCTTGAAACACACATACACATCTTTCATTTTTCGTAATAAATAAATAAAAAAGAAAAAGAATTTATAAACTTTGTTTTAAACTTCATCTAGCAATAAACTTCGCCCCGGCCTTTTCAATCTAATGTTACTTGTTTCTTCAATTTATTTTCATAAATTTCACAAGAAAAAAAAAATAAGATACATAAATAAAAAAAAAATATTTTTGCCATGAGTTCATAATATTGTGATTTATATGCCTTTGGGGGCTTAATTGTATACAATGTACAACATTTATAGACGCACTTGTACATATATGATGACCCTACAATATCTTGGGGTATATCAATAGTTACACAGAAGCACATAATGCATACAAACGGAATTTGATACAAGCAAATTCTACTACATTCTAAGATAAGTATTTGGAGCGACATTTATACACAAACATACACAACATATAGTTGCGTTCGTATGTGTACTGTATTTGCAAAGGTGTGAAGCGTATTGTTGACTTGTCTGTCTTAAAACGCGTGGTTAGAATTGTTTATCAAGTTGTTAAATCTTCCATTGAGTTGACCAAATAACCATGAGGGTGCCACTATTTAGATTTTTCATTTAATACACAAACAAAGTATAATAGCAACAAAAAACTAAAAGACCCACCAGGCGGCCGTGATATGCAGTAAAGGGTAAAAAGTTTACGAGAATTAAGATTATAAGAGATATATTCATTTTCATTTTCAGATAATCAAAAGCTGAAACTCTAAAAACTACTTATGTTTTTCGATTAAAGACATTTTCTTCTTCTTATCTCCTTTAGCTCCCAATGGAGCACGAGGCCTTGATATAGACATTTTGATTCACCGAAAAGATTTCGAAAAGTAACAACTGACAAATTTTACACGATTTCACTATTTAAAGGAATTAAGGAACAATTTCTTACGAAAAGTGAAGTTTTGCAATCATTTCCTATACTACGGCTGTCCGCTGGGAAGGTGTACTACGGCGGCGTCAATGGTCTTGTGGACTGAATCTTAAATGAAAACAAAGAAAAATCTTTGTGCAAAATTGTGGCCAAAGTTGTTAATTAAAGACCAATCTTCTGAGCTCCGCATCGAATTGAGCTTGATGGATTATTTTGAACACTTTCTTGAAAAGCAGTAATGTTTTCAGCCGATCTTGCAGTACGTTGTGGTCCATGCTTGGGCCTATCACCTTCAGACCCTTTTTTTTCAAAATCAGTCACTACACGATATATAGTGCGTTTTGTTGGCACGTTGTTTCTCCCGAAAATTTCACGTAACTTTCTCATCGTCACAGTAATCGATGATTGGTTTTGATAGAATTTTTTTACGATTAAAATTTGCCAAGTTTCTACTTCACGACTTCCAAATATGAACTGTCAAGGCCAATGTTTACCATAAATGGCGGCAAAACAAAGAAGTATTCTCAACCGGCAGACACTCTGAAATTTTACAAAATACGCGAAAAAAAAATTTAATTTTTAAAAGTTTCAAGATTTCATCAAATTTTTTTAAAATATTAAATCATCGAAAAATTACATATAAACAGTGAAATTTCGCCATATTTCCTTTAAACAGTAAATATTTTAAAAATATATAAGTATTTAAGCCATACCTGTATCTGTAAGAAAAAAGTTTCTTTATAGCAATCCAGTCTAATTTAAAACAATTTTTTGTATTGTGCTAATAAACACTTTTGTCCTTTACTGTATATGTTTATTAAAAATTCATATAAACATATGAAAACACTTTGTTTGTGTACATGACCTTTGCTGTAATGTACATATAGATGTATTCCATAGACATATTATTTTCTATTAAGGCATATAACCCAGCAAGTATTTTGTATCACAAAAAAATTTTAAATCTCTTAGAAATCAGGTTGAGGGGCAAAATAACCGTAAATGAGCTCTTATTTCGGTCATTAACGATACTCTAGTTGTTAGAAAATGCTACCCTTCCGATGAATCGACTTAAATAATCATTTGTAATACAATGCGCTGATTCCATTTATGAGTATTTGAATGAATCATATGTAAGTTCTCTTTCAATCGCTCTAGTGGCAAATCAGTTATAAATTAGAAAAGTTTTGAAATCATTATTTAAACATATGAACGAATCACATGGAAATCGTTTTTTATTCGCTCAAGTGATAAATCAGTTTTTGATTATCAAAAGTAATCTTAAGAAATTCATTTAGCAGATTTTAACAAAAAAATTGTCACCCAAATGCTATCTGGGATGTAGCATGACATTTTATGTACAGTCTAGGACAAAATTATTGGCACAAAACACTTTCAACTTCACGATGGATTTAAGAGCATTGCATTTTTTAAAAATTTACTTTATAAATAAAAAAAAAAAAAAATACCCCGTTTCGCTGGACAAAGTTATTTTCACATCGTGGTTCATCTCTTCCAAATTTTATCGATCTCCTAACTTTTTTCTGGTCGGTCGTGAAATAGCGGTAATCCTAAAATCTTGAAGTTTTCACAAGACAAAGTGCGAATGTCATTTTGCCTCAAATTTTCAAAATATGTATTGATTTTATTAAAAATGGGTAACAAACAGAGTGAAGCCACAGAATCTTGCACAAGCGAGGCAAATCTTATACTGAGCTTAGGGAAATGATTAATTGGAGTCGCTAGACCATTCGGAGCTTCATGCAGCATTTTAAGCGCGCCTCAATATTTAGATCGACCCAAGTCTTTAAACAGCCAGATAATCAGAAAATTTAAAGGCAGTTAAAAATTATCTTCTGCGGAGTAAAAGCAAGAATTTAAAAATATTTTTATTCCATTTCGATCCGGAGAGCATGCGAACGACAACTGTCTTGTAGCTAAAAGTAACCCCTATTTTTGTTGATAAAACAAATGAATTTTGGGACAAATTGCTATTCTCGGCTGAAAGCAAAGTTAAAATATTTCGCTCTGATGATCGCCAAATCATAACTAGAAAAACGAAACCTTGTTGCAGGTGTAAGCCATGGTGGTGGAGGGGTGATTATATGAGGATCTATGTCGGCTGCATTAGTTAGCAAGCTGGTGTTCATTAACGGTGCTATAAACAAAATAAAAAAGACAGCCTGGGGGCTTATACTGGCAGTCGTCATCGTACAGTTTTTCGATACAAGAGAAATTTTATTTCTAATTCTTTCAGTCGATACTGAATTAATCAAAATTAGTTTTTCAATGTTATGAAAACTCAAAGAAATGCTTTAAAACACTGAAACAATTATTTTGATTCGACTGAAAGAATAAAATTGGTTTCGAATCGAAAAAGTATTCAATCATGGCTGCCAGAACAAGCCCCCTGAAAAAAGTACCATAAGCTTGAATTTACCATCATCGTTTGCTTGCCAACACAATATCGAACCTAAGGATTCGGCTCATTTTCATTCACATCTGCCACAATCCCCATACCTCAAACTGTTTAAGCAATTGTGGAAATAGTTGGATAGGAGAGTGTAAAAACGGGTAATAACGAAAAAGAATGAGCTTAATCAGGCAATGTTCACGAAAAAGTTATCTATTCAGTTCTATGCCAAATATACTGGAGGCAGCTATAAAACAAAAAGAATTAGAAATTTAATAATAATTTACGTAAATAAATAATATTTTATAGTTTTTAAAGAAGTGTGCCAATAATTTTGTCCAGCAAAACTGGGTATTGTTTTTAGTTCTCATTTTTAAGTTGGTCATTTAATTAAAAATTTTGAAAAGAAACAAAGTGAACTTTATGCGAAATTCATCCTTCTTTCTAGCAAAAATATTTGTTTATTAAAAATCACCTTAACAATGCTCTTAAATCAATCGTGATGTTAAAAGTGCTTTCAGTGCCAATAATTTTGTTCGTCACTGTATGTGCATAAATATAATGTATAGAATAAAAATTCCAATATACATAATACAAATGTATAAATGTAACCCCATAAGAAAACATAACGCCTGAAAAGTTTGTATTTATAAGCAGAACGAAGTAAAAATGCCTTAAGAATTTTAATATGTATAAAAAATTACATACAACCTTCATATTCATACACATACTAACATATATGTATCAACAAAAATTGTACATAAGAGGGGAGAACTAGTTGAAAAAAAAAACAGATTTCTGATTATTGTATTTGTGCATACAATGTATATGAGCAACACAAAAAATATTAAAAAAGGAGAGTGCGTGCTTAGAAAATTAATTTAAATACAATAAAATAATATAACAATATCAAACCTCGTTATGTTATGTATGTACACACAGTTACATGTGTGTGCATACAGCGTTATAAATGTAATAAAAAAATAAAAATGTATCAATATTAATTCCTGTGCCTTGGCCTTGTTTGCGAATTCTATAAAATCAATAGATAATTTCTTAAACAAAATTCTTAATAAAGAAAAATAATTTAATTATCGAAAATTTTCAAACTTTATACAACAATTTAATTGAATAATTAAAAGTGAAATTGATATTTATAGATATCGAATGTTTTATTTAGAGGTGATTTCTAGGTGATTTGACAGTTTTAAGATGCTATAAATTTAGTTTGGATTTGCTATTTATTATAAAGAGACTGAAGTTAGAACAATGTTTGCAAAATCTTTAAATTTATTTTGGTAACTGAGTGATAAAACACACTTTTGGTTTGAGGCACAGACACAATTAAAAATTGTCTCTAGTAACCAAATTCATACAACATTTATAGAATAAAGCAACCCATTTGTTGATTAAGCACTTTTTACCAAAATTATTATATAGATTACTGAAAATTGTTAAAGGGGCCCATAGACACATACTGCTGACAGCTACTGCCGATGAACCCTTCGTATACGTGTGTGATTAATATTTTACTACACACCTATCAATCATTATTTAAAAATAAATTTTATAAAATAAACATGCGCTCGAGAACAAAAAAAATTATAGCGGTCGTTTTGTCGTAACTTATTAAAAAGAAAAGAAATTTAAAGCAGCAAGAATTAAAAAAGAAACGTTTATGGATGAAGGAATGGCTTAAGAAGCGAAATCAGTTTACTGTTGAAAACCTTTTAAAAGAACTTCTCCACATGACTTTAGAAATTTTATGAGGATGGATACTACATGCTATAATGAATTGTTGAACTTGGTGATACCTTTTATTATTAAAAACGATACTCAAATGAGAGATGCTATCCCACCATATCAACGGCTATCTGCTACCCTTCGGTTTTTAGCTACAGGGAATACATTTGAAGATCTTAAGTTTAGTGCCGCGACTTCTGCACAGCCTATTGGTAAAAAAGTTTTGGAGACCTGTACAGCACTTATTGAAGTCTTAAAAGATTATATGAAGGTACTGTAAAGATGTTTTAAGGGAAGTAAATGTACTTAATTTTACGAACATATGAAGTTGCTTACATTACCTTGGACTTTTATGTCTCTCATCCAAAAAGCCTACCATACATATGTAGATGCATGTAGCTTTGCGTGCATTAAAGGAATTTTATGCTATATTGGCGACTTAAAATTACAACTAATTGATTTTAAAAATACAAAAGTATTTAATTAAAAGTTTTCAAACTTTGTTCTTTCAGAAACTTGTTTATTATATGAAATTTCTAAATACATAACATTTTATTTAAATAATGAAAAAAAAAAATCAGCAATTGATTCTGTAGTTAAAGCGTTTGAACTTGATTCGTAAGTGCCAATTTGTGAAGGGTTCAAAGAATTTTGTTTGTTTTTTTGTTTACTGCAATATGAACACTGTAACGATGAAGATTTCCTAATAGACCCTCTAATAAGATTTCGTTAACAAACTTTTCAGCCCAAAATTGTTGCGTTTTATCCCTTTTTCTAATTTTTGAGGCACACGTTTCACCAAATCGGTCAAAGTCATCCGATGGCTTAGAAAGTTCCTTTTTGGCCAAGACTAAAAGTTCCTCATCATCAAAGTTTGTACCCTTTCGACGTTTTGTTGGTGTTTCAAATTCACTCTGAAAAGAATAAACAAACTTTTAAATTTTATGTTTGTATGTTTTAGCTACCGCAAAATGAAAGTGTGTGGAAAGAAATTGCCAAGATGGAATTTTCCAAATTGTATAGGTGCAGTCGATGGAAAACACATCGCAATTCAAAAACCACCGGGAAGTGGATCTTACTATTTCAATTATAAGCGTTTTCCAAGCATTGTGCTTATGGCAGTCGTTAACTCCAATTATGAAATTATAGCAGCTGACGTTGGTACTTTTATTGTTGAAAGTTTAATTTTGAATAATTATAAAATTGAAAAAATAAACAATCCAAGTATTTCAAATATTACAAGGAGTTCTATGTTAATATAAATTAATAACAAACGTTAACTTAACTTAACAAAAAAATACATTAACATCAATACTTTCCCTTGTTAAGATTTTGTTTAACATTTGAAATTCCCAAACTACTTATTAAATATTTTAATCTTGTTGCTTGTAAAGGTTTCGTCATAATATCAGCTAGTTGGTTTTCTGTTGATATTCGTTTAACACTCATTTCCTTTTCAGAGACTTTCTCACGTATGAAGAAATATTTTAATGCAATATGTTTAGTTCTTCGATGAAACTCTGGATTTTGAGCTAATTTTATTGCTGCGTTATTGTCCACTTGCAATATAGGAATATCATTTAAGTTTATAAGTTCTGAATATAGTCTCTTTAGCCATATAACTTCTTTAGTAGCTTCAGTAGCAGCAACTATCTCAGCTTCTGTTGTAGAAGTAGCAACTATTGGCTGCCTTTGACTCATCCATGAAATTATAGCTCCAGCATATTTTATTACAATACCAGATGTTGATCTACCCGTCTTTGAACAACCACCAAAATCAGCATCACTGTAGCATTCTAGCTTTAATTTGTTGTCAGCTTTGTATGTTATAGCATAGCCTTTTGTGCCAGCTATGTATCGAAAAACTCTTTTTACTTCGAAAATATTTTCTTTTGTAGGGTTATCTAAAGTCCTAGACAAGTAACCAATACTAAATGCAAGATCAGGTCTAGTACCAAGCATTAAGTACATTATTGCCCCAACTGCTTGTCGGTAAGGAAATTTAGATACATCTTCATCTTTCCCTGTTTCTAAATCATTTACCACTTTAGTCATTGGAGTTGAAACTGATCTGCAACCATCAAAATTGAATCTTTCTAATATCTTTTTGGCATAAGCTTCTTGACAAATTATTATTTCATCATTTTCTTTCTTTATCTCCAATCCCAAAAAATAATTAGCTTCTTTTGCAGTCATTTTGAACTCAGCTTTTAATTCTTTTAATAAATCTTTAAGGTCATTTTCATTTGTTCCTGCAACTAGACCGTCATCAACATATAACACTAAAATTAATTTATTTTCTTTTTTATTTCTTATAAATAAACATGGGTCAGCATCACAGGCTTTGAATCCAATTTTTAATAAATAATTTACCAAACGTTTATTCCAACAACGTGGTGCTTGTTTTAAACCATACAAACTTCTTTTTAATTTACACACACGTTTCGAACCATCATTATATCCTTCAGGTTGCTTCATAAAAATGGCTTCTTCCAATTTACCATAAAGAAATGCTGTAGTAACGTCAAATTGATATAACTTCATGTTATTGCTTGCGGCTATACTCAATACTGCTCGTACTGTTCCTAATCGTGCTACAGGACTAAATGTTTCATTATAATCAATCCCTTCACGTTGAGCAAAACCTTTAATTACTAGCCTGGCTTTAAACTTTTCAATAGTACCATCTGGATTCATCTTCATGCGAAACACCCACTTTGATGGCAAAGCTTTTGCATCTTTAGGAAGATCTGACATTTCCCATGTTTCATTTTCATTTAGAGATTTTATTTCAGAATTCATTGCCTCCTTCCATTGTGAAGATTCTTTACTATTTACGGCTTCGGCAAAAGTAATAGGAGTTTTAATTTTATTTACAAAATCTTGAACTTCCATTACATAATCATCATATCTAGAATTTTTAAGATTATTACGATTTCTTAATCTTTTTACAAGTGGAATTTCAGAATCATTATGACTTGTTTTACGCTTTCTTTTAGAAATTACAACTTCTTCAACGTTTCGATCTGATATTATTTCATCTAAATCTGAATGTTCGCTGGTATCACTTAATATTTCATCTTCACTAAGTTGTTCTGAATCTTCTATCAATTGCGGTTCTTGTTCAATTATGTTCTCCATATCTGGTCTAGGATAATCTTCTTGTTCAATTGTGCTGTCCATATCTGGTCTAGGATAATCTTCAAACCTAAGATTTACTCCTTTATCGTTTACACTAATATCTTTTTCAACTAAATTTTTCTTTATTTGATTATTAGTTATTAAACACGTTTTTATTATCTCAATGAATTTAACATCTCGTGATAGTAAAACTTCCGATTTTTCTTTAATGTAAACACGATATCTTTCATCATCGTCATAACCAATTAGATATCCTTTTGTAGCTTTAGCATCCATCTTTCTTCTCTTTTGTATAGGTATATGGACATAACATTCGCATGATATGATTCTTAAATGATGTATTCTAGGCTTCTTCCCCATCCATAACTCAAAAGGACTTTTACCTTCAACTGACGATTTTCCAGTTCTGTTCAATATATATATAGCTGTTCTTACTAATTCTGCCCATATGGCATCTGGAAACTGAGCTTCTTGATTTGAATACTTAAATGTACGAGCCATCTCAACAACTGTTCGATTTTCTCTTTCACTTGCACTATTTTGTTGAGGTGTGTACGGTGCTGTTAACCTTTGCATAACTCCATTTTTCTTTAGAATTAACTTTACCTCATGGTTGTCAAACTCACCACCATTATCGCTCAATAATTCTTTAATATGATGACCACGTGTATTTGCTAACATTAAAACTTCTTCTAGACAATCCTTAACTTCAGATTTCTGTTTTATTACGAATCCAAAACGATACTTTGTATAAGCGTCTTTAAAAATCAATAAGTACTTCTTTTTCGAAAATGATTCACTAAATGGACAGACATCTGTTGACATAAGTTCACCTGGGCTTGAAACATTTGCTCTATGACCGAATGGTAATCGATGCGCTTTTCCATAAATGCAAGGCTCACAAACATTCTTATTGTCCTTAACAAGAATTCCCAATTCTAAGTTAAGCATCTTCTGTATGTGTCGTTTGTCTTGATGACCCCACCTTTCATGATAAAGCTGTAATAAATCGGAATCTTGAACTACATTTACTTCTTCGTTAAAGTTTTGCTTAATAGATTTGATGTTGGCTTTGTAAAGTGAACCACCTTTTAATCTTGATCCACTTAATACTACTTTACTATTTATAATTAAACTACAGTTAGTAGTTGTTGATATAAATTTACTGTTCTTATGCTTATCTTGAACAGCAAGAACTGAGAATAAATTTCTTGATATTTTAGGTACATACCATACGTCAGTTAAAAATAACGTTTCGACTTTGTTGTCGATTTTACACTCAATTTGTATTGTTCCTTTACCTTCTGCATCTAGTACTTCTTTACATGCAGCTTTTATAAAATTAGGACTTGAAAACGGCTTATAATCAATAAAATATTTCTTTGAGTTTGTGATGTGCCTCGTTGCACCATTATCAATCCACCAACTTTTGCTATCGGCTTCTTGCACCACATTTATTTCTTCACAAAATACAGGCAAACACATTTGAGTCACAGCTTTGGCTTCATTTACTTCTTTATTAGGTTTACCATCAGCTAACCACTTACGGCAATCTCGTACCCAATGTCCTTTCTTCTTGCAATAATTACAGACATCGTTTTTCTTTTGAAATTTGTTTGTATTTTCATTTTTCTTAAATTTTCCTTTTGCTACAAAGGCCTGTTCACTTAATTTGACTTCAGTTTTTCCAAAATTTCTTTGAAACATCGTTATTTGCGTTGTTAACTCATCAAAAGTTTTGTCTTCATTTTTACATAGCATCATCCAACTTGACTTGAAGGTATTAAACCTCGACGGCAAAATGTGTAATATCTTACCCATGAGCAATAAATCTGGTAGCTCATTCAAGTTCTTCTCTTTTAAACTATTATTAAAATCTATCCATAGTCCTTTTAATTTTGCTATGTGCATGGTCACATCTTGACAATCATCCCATATAAATGAGAAAAAATCAGCACATATTTTAAATAACTGATCTTTTGCTGTTGCTTCGAATAGATTTTTGAGGGCATCCCACACATCTGTAGCGCTTTCTTTATCCATAACTTTTTGATAAATGTCATCACTTACAGAACTACACAACACCGATTTTGAATAGCTGTTGGCTTTTCTATACAAACCGCTTTCTTCTTTATATATTCTTCTTTGTTCTAATGTGGCAGATTGATCTGGAGATGTTGGCTTATGCAATTTTCTGTCTATCGCATCCAAAGCTCCTTCATGATAATCCAAAAGATCCCTTATTTTCCTTTTCCACATTGGCCAATCTGTTTCGCCTTGTAGAATCTTTATATTCTTTGTAAAATCCATGTTCTTCTTGAATTATCTTCTCAAATTTTAAGAAAAAAAAATTTTTTTTTTTTATTACTTTTTTTTTCAGTAGCTTCCTGGGCTCATAACCTTTTATTGTTGAAAGTTTAATTTTGAATAATTATAAAATTGAAAAAATAAATAATCCAAGTATTTCAAATATTACAAGGAGTTCTATGTTAATATAAATTAATAACAAACGTTAACTAAACTTAACAAAAAAATACATTAACATCAATAGGTACTAATGGAAGAGTTTCTGATGGTGGAGTTTTCAGTAATTCTTCATTTGGAAGTGCTTTTAAGCAAGGCTTATTAAAAATCCCTAAGCCATCAAAACCACCTTTAGGTTCTGTAGAACTTCCATATTCTGTAGTGGGTGACGATGCATTCCAGCTTACTGAAAATTTTATGAAACCTTATCCTCACACTTCCCTTTCGCCACAAGAAAGTAACTATCGTTTAAGTAGGGCAAGAAGAATTGTGGGAAATGTTTTTGGAATGATGGTTGCGAGATTTGGCATTCTTCAAGGCTCAATAAGTAATTATGAAATTTTTCTTATTATTAAGGCTTAGCACCCGAAAAGGTAGAAATAATTGTCCTATCGTGCTGCTATTTGCACAACTATTTAAGAAGCAAAATTGGAAGAAATTATTTAACTAATGGCATTGTTGACTATGAAGATACAAGTTGTGGAACATTTAACGCCGGCTCATGGAGGAACAACGTAAACTTAACAAATTTGCAAAGTTCACATTCGAGAAATTCAGCAATAAATGCAAAATTATGTCGAGATTCATTCGCAACGTATTTTTCCAATGAAGGTCAAGTTCCATGGCAAACAAAATTTGTTTAGATAAATAAAAGATATGCAATACTTACTGAATTATCATTTATATCCAAATTAATTCAGCTAATTGAACGACGTGGGGTTTCAGAGCGTCGCAAGAAGTCCATTGCTTTAAAATATTAAAGGTTTGGCTCTGTAGAATCTTCTGCACCAGCCCCACTTTTATTTTGCTGGGATAGACGTTTGACTTCCCGTCTGTAATTAGTCCGCAAGGTATTTATCTTCTTCTTTATATATTCTTGTGTGGCCTCTGGGGCCCATTCTTTATATTTTTGTAAAAGAATGGTATACTGGTCGTTTTTCAACTTTCTGTCACATTAATCCTTTAAAAATGTATCCTATAATGCAGGAAAGGTTTGGTAGAATTAATTCCAGAACAAATTGCTTTTCTTCACACATTTCTTTTAACTATTTTGTATTTGAATAATTAGTATTGTGGTTATTTTCGTTGAATATTTATGGTTTTTAATCCAAATTTTTAATATTCTCAATTATGCTTAAGTTCATGAAATTTAATTTTTATTAAATTATTTTTGTGAAAAAAGGAATTTCTACAACATGAAAATTAATTAAAATTGTTATTGATAATCTTTCACTCTTGACGTGGCTCGGGCTCGAACCCTGGCCGGCAGGTTACCATGACATGTTTCGATCGCAACCACTCGATCTCCTCAGATGGATTTGCCGTCTTACACTCGCAGCCATCGACGACTGCTGACGTCACTAGTGAAACATCAATCCTTAAACCAAATTGTATTTTAACATTTGGTAGATCGAAATTTGCTTTCTTGAATGATTATCCATTTTAATTGATTTTACATGTTTTCTCCTTTACTTCTGTTTTTTCGTACTTTCGTCAAGAATTTTTCTTGAAGTCCAAGTACATTTTTTGTTTCTTCACCTTGTCTTTCTCTTTTCTGTTGACCTTTTTCAGCACAACTTGAAGGACAAATGTACACATAGAGCTCGTGCCTTAGCTTTAACAATAATTAGTATTGTGGTTGCGATCGAAACATGTCATGGTAACCTGCCGGCCAGGGTTCGAGCCCGAGCCACGTCAAGAGTGAAAGATTATGAATAACAATTTTAATTAATTTTCATGTTGTAGAAATTTCTTTCTTCACAAAAATAATTTAATAAAAATTAAATTTCATGAACTTAAGCCTAATTGAGAATATTAAAAATTTGGATATTTTATATTTGTTTATTTTTCTTTTCTTCAGTAAATTTGAAAGAAAAATATTTCAAAAATTAATAAATTTATTTTATTGTTCATTTGAACAACTGTCAGCAGTATGAGTTCATTTCAAAATCAAACTTATTTTGATTTTTCATACTGCATTGTCTGTGTGACGCATAACATTAACAAAAATTTAAAATTTACGGACACATGCTTATTGCATGAGCATAGGCAGTATTTGTCTATGGGACCCTTGAGAAAATTAAAATTTTTTTTCAAATAAATAATATTTTAAATTTAAATTAAATCAAGCTAGAGTGCTATATTCGGCTGTGCCGAATCTTTGATACACTCCATCGACCGCTCGAATATTTTAAGAGTGATATCTATATGATGTCTATTTATTATTAATTTATCTTAATAAAAAAATACGTCAGCATTAAAATTGGTTGCGGTTTAGACCTATTTAAAATTATTTTAAATAGCTTGATAAGAATATCATGATCCGTAACAGTTTAAGCCGAACCTAAATGATTTTCAGGAGGGGAATTTATATTGGAGTTATGGTAAGCTATGAACCAAACATCCCAAAATTCTGCGGAGTGATTTCTGGTATTAAAAAACATAAATGTCATCAATACAGCGGTGAAATAAGTTTAAGCGTTTAATTAATTAACCACCGGGATCTCTGCATAGAATTTTTTGTGTGATTTCTAGTCATATAAAACTGTGAAGTGCTAAATTTTATTCCGAAAGCATTATAAATTACGGTTTTAGGCACACTATTATGATAGCATTATTTATTACAGTTTTTGGACGCACTAAACTGTTTTCCCGGAGTAGGGTTTATAGGGGGCCTAGGGAAAATTATGTACAGATCTTCACGAAATTTTACAGCGTGATTTCAAGTCGAATAGAACGAATTTTTGCAAAATCTTATATCATTCCGTTCATTGTTCCACCATTTATGTTAGTTTTTATAACAAAATTACCAATTTTTTAAGGTGGTTCCACATTTTGCTTCATAGCTCTGATCCTACTGAATCGATTTTGCTGGATTTCAAGTCCAGGCTGCTTAGGATAACAACAAGCAATTTGATATCAAGTTTGTTCATTTCTTTTGAGTTTTTCGAAAGTGAGCGTGTTTTCAACAGAAGGACAGATAGGCGGACATGGCTAAATCGACTAAGAATTACTCAAGGAGTTATAATATATGTACTTTATGGGGTCTGAGACGAATAATTAAAAATTTTCACACGGAATGACCAACTAGTATACCCTCTTCACAACTAATTGTGGTGGAGGATATAAAACATGGCCAAAAATGTTTTAAATAAATTCCTTAGTAAATAGAAATGCAGCATTTAGAGCGCTGTCAATTGTAAAATTACTTTAGAAACAACATAACATTTATACAAACTCAATGTTTGGTGAGCTTTCATTGCAGTGGAATCATTGCAACACATGTGGTTACAAAAAACATTGTTTAAACCGTTATATTCAACGCTGGCGGTTTAACGTAAAAAGTATTCTCTTAAAAAGTACAATAACTTTTCGGTACTTAACAAAATCCACGACTTCGCAGAATAGCTTTTAAAACGGTCACTCGTCACTTAATTCGCTCCACAACTACTATTTCTTCGCCTAGTAGCTACCGCTCTCTTTTTAAGAAAGAACCCCACCTACAACTTTAGCTCCCCGTCCAAGCAAGAGCATCGCCCTTGTTCCCCAAAGAACAACCATCATAAATACCCATTTTGACTGATATATAAAATGTATTTCTAACATAATTTATCGGGAGGGTGCATGTCTCTAAGGGGCTTCAAATCCTTAGAAGCCCCCGGCGGGACTCAAAGCATTTAAGAGGCTTTCATACTATATTTTTGGTAGCTCAAATAGCTGACATTGATCTTGTTCACATATGCATTCAACAGGACAGAGCGGTATGCAACAAAGCGGTCGCTGCAATTAATACACACAGAAAAAAATCAAGTTAAACAAGTCGAAAACAAGGTTGATATAAAATTTTTCGGTGGTGATTTTGCTTCATACGTTTTTCATGTTAATTCAACCTGATTTTACAATAACTTGCGAACAACATTTTTTTTTTAAATAACTATAATTCATGTAAATTTAACATTGCAGTAAAGTCAGAGCAAAATGTCATTTATATTGAAATAACAATCCGAATCACGTTGAATGAAAGTTATTTTAAGTTGAAACAACGTGAATTGCATGTATAGTCAAATTGGTTTGAGTGTGATATAACAGTGTGAAGAAGCTTCAGAGACAACATATGCATTTATTTAATAATAATCAAAACACTTACCCCTGTAACACATGATTCACTTATTTTGTATTCTCCTTTGTTAACAGAAGCATCAGCAGAATCATTCTACTTTGAAAACTTAATGTACTATTTAACTAAATAATTTTAATTAAAAAATTACGGGAATTGTCTTCTTTTTAAAACATATTTTAAAGATGAAAATAAAAAAAATTTACATACTTAAGTACCCAGCAAAAACTTACATTGCAAAGTAATGAATTAAAAAGCTAATATAACGACTCTTCACTACTTATACATTGGCATTTTAACTCATTATTTTAACACGGTGCTGTCATTGGAGGCAAGTACTTACCACCCTCGCTTACAAATAGGGAGTTAAATAAGTCATTACCACATTCGCTTACAAATAGGGACTTAAATAAGTTATTACTCCGATGTCACCAAAATTACAACTAACATGTCATGACTTTAAAAAAAAATTTGTTTTTTTTATTATTTTTTTTAAATTATTTTTTTTCTATTTTTTCTTATTTTATTTTACTTTACTTTATGTTTTTTTTCTATTTTTTCTTATTTTATTTTACTTTGTTTTATTTTTTATTTTTTTTCTGTCTCTGGCGGGATTCGATCGCGCAACCTTGGTGCTGATTGACTAGCTCACTACCAGCTAGTCTACCGGGGCAGTGTAGTTTTTTGTTTAAAAAAACGATGTTTTTTACTTAATTAAGAGCGTAAATATGAGATTAAATTATTGGAGGCAACTACTTACCACCCTCGCTTACAAATAGGGAGTTAAATAAGTCATTGCCACATTCGCTTACAAATAGGGAGTTAAATAAGTCATTACCACATTCGCTTAAAAATAGGGACTTAAATAAATTCTTACTCCGATGTCACCAAAATTACAACTAACATGTCATGAATATAAAATTTCAGTACAGCATAATTTTTCATATTCAAATTTATTACAAATTGTTTTTTATTTATAATAAAAAAAAAAAAAAACAAATTGTAAGAACAAATATTTTAAATCAATTTGTATTAGATTTGAAAAAACTTCAACCGTAGATGCATTTTATTACGAATGAATTATAAATTTCGTTAATCAACTCATACACAAGAACTTAGGTATCAGATTATATGTCAGCCATTACCAAACTACTTATATGTAATGCAGATGGTATGAAGTAGTCATTGAAAAGTAAGTTGTTCAGCAATGGCAAGCCATTACTAAGTTTTTGCTGGGTATGTATGCATGTTAATTTAACAAGATAAACTTTTGTTTTTAATATAAGACAAGTTTGCATGGATTCAATATTGAACAATGTTATTTTAACAGTAAATAATATTGAATAAACGGGATTTAAGGTTATTTTAATATTTTTCATTTAAAACTAATATAAAATAATGATAAATTTAAATAATTCTCAATCAAAATTTTGCCATGCTAGTTTTACATTGGTATGTTTTTCTCTGTGTAAACGCAACGAAACTTTCGTTGAACGTATTACTTCACATAACTGTTTTATTATTTGCCATCAAAGATTGTGTGATTTTATCTCTTCCACGCAAATAAAAAACATGGCTGTGGTAAACGTATTCTAAGAGCAACATATTATGTTAAAAGCACATTACGATTTTTATTGAATCATACTTTTTATGACATTTTCCCCTTAATTATATTGTTTATCAAGTTAATCATAATAATATAAGAAGTAATCATATTATTGTCAAGTTGATCATAACAAGTTAAGAAGTAATCATATTATGATACAGTGGTGCTGTCACAGCAATAAAAATGTATTGAATTTTTTTTGCATCGATTTTTTAATTTGCGGCACTTTACAATTTTTAATACAATTTCTATATTTTTTAATTTCTTTACACTCGTTTTTATACCCACACCACAATAGTGGAGAGGGTTTTATGCATTTGTGCTGTTATGTATAGCTCAGGTGGGTCCTAGACCTAGTATACCGATCGATCCAGTATCACTTTCTGAGTTGATCTTACGATGTCCATCCGGCTGGCTGGCTGTCCATCTAACCTTGTGCGCAAAGTACAGGTCGCAGTTTTAGAGATAGTTTAATAAAATTTGGCACATAGGTTCTTATTGAGACAAGGACCAAGCCTATTGAAAATCGTAGGAGCAGGAGGGGAGATAGTTTTAGATTTTTTGTTGAAATGTTTGTGATGTTACGTTTTATAAAATCGAATAAAATTCTGCTATATTTAGATATTGTAAAATAAAATTTCCTTTAAATAAAATTATTTGAACTTTTTAACATTAACAGCCAGGCCCACGATGTCATACGTTAACGTTCGCATAGAAAATTACATTTAAAACAAAAACACATTTTAGAAACTGTTTTTGTTTTAAATGTAATTTTCTATGTGAACGTTAAGGTGTGACATCGTGGGCCTGGCTGAAAATAAGTTAGATTCTCAGAAATTTTCTATAATTCTTTTAATATTCAAACTCCTAAGCTGAATATATTCAAATCAATATTTTTATTTTTTGTTAATTTCTTCAAATTGTTATTATACCCTACACCACAGGTGGTGAAAAGGGTATATATAAGTTTGTCATTCCGTTTGTAATTTCTATAATATTGATTTTAGACCCTATAAAGTATAATATTCTGGGTCGTTATGAGGATGCGAAGTTGATTTAACGATGTCCGTCTGTAATGATGGGGGCCAGGTTATTATACATTTATGTTACATATGGTCCGGAATTGTTTGCTATTGAAACTCAGAAAGATCGGTCCACAAATGGCTGAGATATGAGTAAAAAACCACGACTGCCTCAAATTTTTTCCTTTAAAGGTCCAATTAGACGTGACATTACCATCAATACTGTATTACCAAAAGGACATAAACATACCATACAAACCATACGTAAATTCGATTGCAAAAAATAGATTTTTTTTACCACAAAATCGATTTTCGATTGGAATTGAAATCGATTTACCATTCCCTAGTCGGCAGTAGCTGTCAGTAGTATGTGTCTAAGATTCAGCATGATGCACTATACAGCAGCACTGATGTTAACAGCATTATTATTAAAAAAAAAAAATATGGACCAGTAATCATATTGGATGATGTTTCAAGTTACACCTTACAACTTAAATGTAACGTATTTCTAAATAAAGTTAATACACAATTACTTAAAAAATGTTATGCTTTCTCTTACCTCCACTGTTATGAAATTTTTGTTCTCTTCTTATAATTTTTATAGATTTCTCAATATAGAGTTAAAATTTTCAAATTCTTCTTCTTCCTCTTCCTCTTAATAACAAACTCGCAAAAACTGCTCAAATTATTCTTTTTTTAATTCGCCTTTTTCCTTTCACCATCCCACTCAAATGTTTCACAGTAATTCCTTCATAATATGGACGGACACTAAAAACGTTTAAACCAACACCGCTTTTGTTATAAATCTAATTTTTAATTTTATTTAAATGTTTCGAAGTTCCGCTTTTGTTTAAAGAAAACTTTTCGAAATTTCACAACATCCAGCATAATTTTGTAAAATTTCACCACTTAAAAATTGTTCAGGCTTTTGTGTTCTAAATTGAACTTTAAAAGTTATTAAATATTTTATATTCCCTTTTATTTAATGTTTTTTTTTTTTTATTTCACAAAAACTGATTGCCAATAAGTCAGTTGTGCTCCCTACGTATACACAATATAATTAAAATAATTAAATAAAAAGTATACGCAAGTAGTAATTTTCTTCTGTTTTTGTTTAATAGAATTTAACTAAAAACTTTGGTTAACTAATGAAGCATTTTTGTTTTTTTTTGCTTACAAAAAAAAATGTTAAACTTATTAAGTTTTATTTGCCTTTAACCCAAATGCATCTACATCTACTAACAAAAAAAAAAAACATTTCTAAAGTTTTTACGAACAAGAAAATGCATAAAATTAACTTCAGCAGTTGGAGATAGAAACTGCAACTTTGAAACAATATAAGTCCTGATGAAGTTTAACCTCAATAGTTAATGTTGCAACATCTACTTTTTTGGAAAAAAAAAAATTAAATTCATTTTCCTACCTCCTTCATCTTGTTGCCATTTCGCCTTTTGTTATCGAAAAGTTGTAAATCAAATTGTTAAATCATGGTGGTAATGTTGCTTTTGTTTTTCTTTAATTTTGTTAATAGTTTTCTTTGAATTTAGACTAATTAAAGCATGGCAAGAAAACGCAAAGAAGCAAAGAATAAAAAATTATCCAGGCGTCTAAGGAACTAATGAAGTTTTTTTTTTGTTAATTGTTTCAAACCATTTTTTTAAATTTAAATAAATCTTTCTAATTTATGTTCTCAGTTTGATTAATTGTTTGTAGCATTTACGTTATTAAAATATACTTTAATTTAATTAAATTCCTTTACGCATTTAATTCTGCTTCTTTTATTTAAACATTTTACATTGTTTACCGTAAATACATTTATTGTCCCTTTTTGCTCATATAAATGCAACTACGTTTACAATAACAATAACAGCAAAAATAACACAGAAGAAATAATGTTAATAATCTTATTACTTTTGTTTCTTTGCACGTACAAGAACACCAGCATTTTGCTCTCAAGGCCCTTTAGAGAGTGAAACTCACATGTTAATTTATGTTTGTCTATATGTTAAATTACACTGTACCTACGAGCAACAAACTATTTGCAAATGCAAACAATGATGTATCTAGTCGTATGTAGATGCTGGACAGTGGAACTAAATGACTGATTTAAACGGTGGTATAGGATATAAACAAGATTGGAAGTCTTTAAAATCATGTAAAAGAGTTTTATAGGTTCATGTAATTATGTCTATTAAGACTATTTTTTTAAATTTTAGCAGGTATGAAATAAAAATATACTCTGAATAAAAATTTACTCCGTGAATGGAGAGTCTATAAAATTCTGGTTATTGTAGGTCGTCCGGATGGTCACCCAAACGAGTTTGGAATAGTAAAGTAAGCTCAAAAGCTTAAGAACACATAACGGTACTGAACACAACAAGTGAAAAGGATTTACTTAGCCGTACCCATTCCTTGATATGACGGAAACTTGTAAAACGCAAAGAAAAAGCCATTTCGAAATATTTTTTTTTTTAAATTAATACTCATATTTATACCCAAACCAAAATATTAAGAGGAGATATCTTTAAATATTGGTTCTTAACCTTTAAGTACACCAAACTACACAGAGTCACTTTTTGAACCGATCACACGAAATCCGTCCATCCTACTGACTCACTGCCAAAGTACACATTGTGCGCAAGGTTCAGGTCGAAATTTTGTTACAATTTAATGAAATTAGGTAAATAGGGTCAAATTGCTACAAGGATGAAACATACAGAAAGAAATATCTTTAATTTCACACTGCCCCCATACAAGCTGATTTCCAGAATAAGGCAATTGTGGCCGTAAAAAAATTTTATGATGTTTTTTTTTTTTTTTTTTTTTTTTAATTTCCTAAGCTAATCCCGCGAAGCTCTATGCTTGTCTGCAGGAAAGAAACCAGAGTCTCTGGCGGGAATCGAACCCGCAACCTCGGCGCTGATAGACTAGCTCGCTGCCAGCTAGCCTACCGGGGCACTTTATTAGCATCTAAACTAAAAGAGATCCATAATTTCACACAGCCTCCATGCAAGCTAGACAGAGTCATTGTGCCTAGAAACAATTTTATTATGTTGGTCTTAAGATTTAATAGCCACATTTAATTGGACAGTAGGTCTTATACAAATACCAATTAAAAAAATCGCTTTAAATGGCATATATTCTATATACATAAATATTGGCATTGGCGTAAAATTTTGCGATAGTGACTTTTACAAGACCAAAAAAAAAAAAAAAAAAATTAAATAAATCCCATATAGATGGAAATATCTAAATAATAGTCGGTACAAAGATTTATAACATTAATCTTAACCTCCCACCGGGGTGGTGGATTTTAGCTACACGGACATGGGTTTTTTGCTATATTTATGAAAAAATATAAACAATTTAGATTGAATCTTACCTTATTAAGGATATAAAACATGACTTTGTTAAAAAATAATATAATTATTTTTAGAAGCCTCACTTTTTGTTATAGGCATGACTTAGGCTTGTCCCGTATGGCTCAAAGCTGCCAAAACACAGATTAAAAAATTACAAATAATTCAAAATAAGTGCTTTAAAATTATTTTTAACCTACGCTGGAGGTTCCCCACTGATCTTCTTCATAGTAGAACTGGATTTGAAAAAATATATGAATTTATTTATAAACTAAGTCAAAACTATTTTAACTTAAACGCGCATTCCTCTTATCCATTAATAAGGGTATGTCAAGAATTATAAAATAAAACCATAAAGAAAATTATCATCCTGAAAACTAAATGTATAAGACTGTTGACCTAGTAAACTAATTTTGATTTCACTAATGTTCTCTATCAATGTTTGAAGTAATTAAATCAGCGAAAAGTTTTTCCTATTTTTTCCTTTAAAATTATTAAAAATGCCTACTATAAAGAAGTCATAAATAAGTTATCGATCTCATTTGTTGTAATATTAAAAATAATATCTCAATCCTTGTAAATATGTATATAAAGGGTGGTTAAATTGTAAGGGCCGATGTTGAATGTGAACCACACCTAAACGCCAAGTTTTTTTCCGAATTTTATTTGACATTTCCTATTTCAGACTTACTCAATTTGAACCATGGAGAGATACACAATCCAACAACGTGTTAAAGTTATCCAGACTTATTATGAAAATGGGCGTTCAAATCAAAATGCATATCGTGCACTTCGTGATTTTTTTGGTCAATTTGATCGTCCAAATGTGCGTACAATCGCAAAAATCGTGGAAAAATTCGAGCAAACCGGGTCTGTAGAAGATGTGAGAACACCAGTGCATGCTCGTACAGCTCGTACTGCAGAAAATATTGCTGTTGTTCGCGATAGTGTGGCTGAAGAGCCGTCCACCTCAACTCGTCGTCGTGCCCAACAATTGCACCTCTCACGCTCGTCGTTGATGAACATTATGCATAAAGACTTGCATTTACACGCTAAGAAGCTGCAATTGACTCAAGAACTAAAGCCTCTTGACCATTCCAAACGTCGTCAATGGTCAGAATGGTGGCAAGAAATGGCAACAGTGGATGATCAATTTTCGAAGAAAATCATCTTCAGTGATGAGTCACATTTTCACCTCAGTGGATTCGTCAATAAACAGAATTGCCGCATTTGGGCGAATGAGAATCCAAGAGTGATTGTCGAAAAACAAATGCACCCACAAAGAGTGACTGTTTGGTGCGGTTTATGGGCTGGCGGCATCATCGGGCCGTATTTTTTCCAAAATGAGGCCGGTCAGGCAGTTACTGTGAATGGTGTTCGCTATCGTGAGATGATAACGAACTTTTTATGGCCCGAATTGGAAGATATGGATGTGGACGATATGTGGTTTCAGCAGGACGGTGCCACTTGCCACACAGCTAACGAAACAATGGCTCTTTTGCGCAACAAATTCAATGGTTGTGTTATCTCACGTAATGGCGATGTCAATTGGCCGCCAAGATCATGTGATTTGACGCCGTTGGACTTTTTTCTTTGGGGTTATTTGAAAGAAAAGGTGTACGTCGATAAGCCATCAACAATTCAAGAGCTAAAGGATGAGATAATTCGGCACATTAACGGCATAGAACCTCCATTATGCCTCAGGGTCATCGAAAATTTGGACCATCGGATGGAGGTGTGCCGCCGTGGTCGCGGCGCCCATATGGCCGATATTTTGTTCCATACATAATTGAGTAATACCAATATATCATAATAAAATAAAATTACAATAATTTCCTAAATAGTTTGTGTTTTATTCAAAATCAACATCGGCCCTTGAAATTTAACTTAAACAAAATGAAATAAAGATGATATTATAAATTAAAAAATTTAAATTTAATAAAACGATTTGTAAATTAAATAGTTCAATGTTTAATTTATTAGACCTCAATCTTCGAAGTTTTTCTCTACAATGAGTTTTACAAGATCACGTTATGTGTTCAATGACAAAGAAAAATTAGTGTTAATTCTAAAAGGAATAGAAAACAAATAATGGGAAATAATATTTAGGGTTTACAAATAAGGCAAAAGCAATCATTATGTGAGAATGTTTAGATATAATATATGGGCACTTCCAAGATTGTAAACGGGACATTCGCACACGTTTATATTGGCAAAACTGTAAAAAACAACCTGATTTTCATTTTTTAATTTAATGATTCTTTTAACTCTCATTTAGCGCTTTAATTTCCGCAAATGAAATTTTTCGCTTACTGTCGTGGTTTCCGAGATAATTGCAAAAAACCAGTGATTGTAAACGAGACAAAAAACGGATTAGTTTTAAAATGTTGCGTACTAATGTGCCCTAAAAATGGTTTCGATTTCAAAATTAAATATGAATTACATTTTTTTAAATAAATTGTTAAAGAAATTGTAAACGGGACAATTTTTCCACCATGATTTAAAATTTTTTTAATGTTGCTATTTATAATCCTTTATATAAGAAACTTAATAAAAAAATGTTTTCAGATCATAAATATGCCTTAGATTAGAGTATTGTTGTTCCAAATGCATATTTTCTAATATACACAAGTATGTGTTAAAAGTTGTAGTACTTCGTTTACCATTTATCTTTTTTTTTCGAATTAATTAATTTATACGCATATATTAAACAAATATAAGCAATTCTCTAAATAAATCTTGAAAAGAAAAAAAATTTTTTTCCATTTTTTGTGGTTGACTTTTTTTTTGGAAATAGCCATATGACAATATGACAATTTTTAAGCAAAAAACATTTAATATTAAAATATTTAACAAAGGAGGCTTTTTGTAGCTTAAATATAGTAAACACTTATTTTTTTATCAGTCATATGGGTCATATTTGCCTTTTTTAACTTTAAGCACGTATAACTCCAAGTACCAACGCCATACGACTGATTTGAAATTTATAACATTGAGAGAGATTCAATATCCCCAGCTACTGAGAAGAGCGTAGAGAAGAGAAGTACATTTTTAAAACCACAATCAATTCGAATAACATAATTTTGTTCTGGCAGGTCCATTATTGCCCATGGGTTCCAAATAGGGAGAACTCTCGAAAATCTGTGTCCAAATTCTGTGGTGTAGGTTATGAAGAACTATACTTTCTTAATTGCTTCGATACTACTAAAAATTTGAAAGTTTGTAAACTGGCACTTATGAAGTTGACATTTGCGTATGAGTAATATTATGAAATTGTAATGTTACTCATAGCCTTGCGGGAAAACTCAGAAGGCCTTCTTACTTCAGGCCTTGGTAAAGGTCTGCTTAACATTTTTTTTTAATTTATAACAATTATTATCTAAAAAATGCCGTACATAAGGCTTCGACTCTTTTATATAAAAGATAAGATACACATACCATATTCTTCTATGAGAAGGGAGAAGAGAAGGAGTATAGTTTTTTTTATTGCCAAAGCAAATACATAAGAATTTTTTTTTTTTATTAAGAAGCGAGAGCGAATGCCTACCCCGTAATGACAACTTGTGTTAAAAAGATATGAGTATGGAATGAAGCCAGCAGCCCTTTTACATCCAAAATAAGGAGTACAGAGGCCTTCTAGAAGGCATCTCTACACTTTCTTTTTTCTGCTGGGGGAAATCCGTCGGTGCAATTGTATGGGGAATAGTTAAATGGCCGATTTCACCATTTTATTTAAGTATCTATTTATGATTAAAATTATATTTCATATCAAATAAAAATAAAATTATATGAAAACTTTATTTAAATATGAATTGATATCTAACCCATTAACGCCCTCTATACTATAAATAGTACACCACTTCAAAATGATGTAAAAAACTCCTCATGCGATTTTTTACTTTGGCAACGCTTTTTATCTGTCAGTAAGGGTATATGAAATATGAATAAAGCGTAAATTACCAAAACAATGATATAATAGTGCGGGTAATCCCCGTTTTGTACAAGCGTTATTTTTTTGTGTTGGCGTGTCAGTGTTTATTTAGTTTATTTTATAAATTTTGCCTCTGCAAAGTGCCAAAAAGTAATTTTTTTCTAGGAGTGGTATTGGAATGAGATTGCATGTCACGAAATAGATTCTTGGAAATTAAAAGAAACCTGCATTTTGAAGATAACTCTATGGCAACGAGCTCAACTGATAAGATGTTCAAAATACGTCCACTTTGTGATATTTTGCAAAACAAGTCTTGTCAATTCGGAATGTTACATAAAAATTTATCGATTGATGAATCCATGGTTAAGTACTTTGGTCACCATTCTGCCAAGCAATTTATAATCGGTAAACCTGTGCGATACGACTATCGTAATTGGGCATTGACCAGATTTTATGGTTATTGTTTTACATTTGATATTTATGACAGAAAACTATCTGAGGCTACCACCGATCCTCTGGGATCTTGCGTTGTGAAGGGATTACTATCAAGAGCTCCAATAAATCCAAAAGCACACGTCATTTATTTTGATAACTTTTTTACCAACTACAATCTGCTTGTAGACCTCAAGAGCCTTGGAAACAGAGCTACTGGAACCTTACGAAGCGATGTCCATTGATTCAAAGGATATGCGTAAAAAGTCTAGAGCTGCATATGACCATAGGTTTGATAAGACAAATGAAATTCTAATGGTTAGGTGGAAAGATAATAAGTTTGAACGATTGGAACTAATTTCGATACTGTAGAGCCATTAGGTAAAGTTAAAAGATAGTGTTCCACGAGAAAACAAAAAGTTGATGTAGATATACTTCACGTTTTCGAAAGTTATAATTAAGGGATGGGAGGAGTAGATCAAATGGATCAATCTATTCGTCTACCAAATTGCAATAAAAGGAAAGAAGTGGTGGTGGGCCTTTTTTTACATACGTAGTGGACATGAGTATTTCAAACGCATGGAGATTATACTGCATTACAAATCCTGCTGAACATATGGATCAACTATCGTTTCGTGGGCATATAAAACGCTCGTATTTGAGTGAGAAAATGGTCATAACGCCAAAAAAAACCAAGCCAACATAGATGTATTAATTGCTCCAATCGAGTTAAAACATCATTTGAAAATGCTTTGTATGGAAAGATAATGTTTTGCCACTCCTAAGTCTAAGTTCATACGGCTCATGCCTTATTGACAAGATTCTTCCTTTTTCTTCTTTGAACATGAATTGGCGTTCAAATGAATCATGTCATGTTGACGACGTGTTTTTTATTTTGTTTTATTTGATATTGAAAACAAAAACAAAATTAAACAACGAATAAGAAAGCAAAACGTAAAGACAGTACATGCATCTGTGTACTCGTTTCTTCTTCCCTCGTCCCTCTCGCCTATAAAGTAGCAATCTTGTCAATAAGACAGGGGCCGTATGAACACTGACTAAACGCCCATTGTACTTAACTTAGTACATCTCTAAAAACACAACTTTGAATTCTTTTTTGTTTGTTTTTCTTTTATAGTATGTTAATAATAGTGTTTTAACATAGAAATAAAAAGTTGAATAAATAAAATTGCTTACGCTTTTTGTTTGGGCTATAATGGGTTAAATAGAACTTGTGAAATTGGCCATAACTATTGTAACAACGATTTGATATGGAGATTTTTGGAATAAAGGATTATTGAAAAGTCATTCTACAATATCAAAAAAAATTTTATGTCATATTTTGTGGTTGTTTTTATGCCTAATTAACGGTTACATTTGCATGACGCTTATGTTTATTAATTGTTTAACAGCTCTGTTAAAAATACAGATGCTCCAAATTATGTTTGAAGCATAGTAATATTTGGAAGTAAAGCTGGACTTACCGGTTACTTTTTTATGGATTTTTGCTTTCCTGTTTTTGTTAACCTGTAATTCGTGGAAAATGGTTGGTCTCTTGCGATTACGAATTATCAGTTCTACCGTATTTGCAAGAAAATTGTGACAGTGAGGTCAAATCTACTAGCATGATAAAGTTTGCATAAACGATTTTTATGTGCTATTGCATGATTATAGAGTTTAAGCATAGTAGGTCTCTATTTTATTCTGCAGGTGAAATCGTTTAACTGTTTTCACCATTCTTTATTGGATTTGTCCTTATCGCTTTAGAAAGTGCTTCTTAGTCGATCAGCATACTAAAGAGCAAAATGACTTACTTCTGGGGATTATAGCCTAGAAGATGATTAAATTTCTTTTTACAGCAGTATTAATTATAATATTTTCAAAACACCATATATTTGTGTAAAAATTAACTCAAGTATATTTAAAATTGTATATTTTAGCTCAGCACAATATAAAGAATCCATGCAAAGAAGACATCGGGAAGATTTTCTCATTATAACTTATCAAAAACTCAATATGTGCGATTTCTATTTGATCTGACAGAATTATGCCTCATTTCTTTCAAAGGTCTCAAAGACTGCCTTTTGCAGTGCAATAAATCTATTGCAGTTTATCTGAAAAAAAAGTGCTTTATATAACCAGTACTAAAATTTAAAATTTTATTGAAATGAATTCATGAATTTACCTACTGTAAAGCATTGGTCAAGTTGTTGAATGTAAATTTTAACAATTATTATTGTTTAGTTTAAATGAAATACTTGTTACTTATAACAACAATAACAATATGCAACTTGTAAAATACAAATTCAAATTCAAATTTGAAACCAATAAAATAATACACAATTTATACAAACTTGTACAACATGCACACATCAACACATGTACACACTAAAGCATGTATATATACCTATTTAAACAGAAACAATAAAGGCACCTACTCATACGCACAAACACATATACAATTAATATACATACGTAATTAATTGTTAGTTTGTTTGAGAATACAAATTCATGTGTCCATTAACTTTTAACTTTAAGAATTCCTATTTAGGTTATATTCATTTTCCTTAAACAAAAGTTTTATATTAATTGCTTTCATTACAAATTTAAGCACAAATAGTAACACTTTTATTTAACCCTTGTCAACCGGAACAGGTACAATTGTAACAGTTTTTTAAATATACTTTTTTTCTCAAACAATAGAATCCTGAGATATCTTTAAATTAAATTATAAAAAAAGTCTAAAAATGTAATTAATTTGTATATCGGTGGTAAAAAGGAATAAGTAATAAAGTTGACTTAAGCTAATTTAGAGTAAATGGCAACTTTAAGATTTCCTGTTTCAAAAGTTTACATTTTATCAAGGTCGAGACAATTTTATTCATATAATTTTAATTTTTATTATTTTGTTTTATTTTTGAAGACACACAAAACAAAAAACTAGTTTAAAACAAATTGATAACTCTCAATAACTCTGCTGCCCAAATTTGCGTTAACGGTGACGAAAGATATGGGACAAACCTAATACACAGAAAGAAAAACACTCGGGATAAATTAAGTTTTTTATAATGGGTGATTTTTTAAGAGCTATAGGAAAGTTTAAAAAAAAACTCATAAAATTCAGAAAAATGCATGAAATCTTTATTTGAATCGATAGTACGGTCCATATAATTTAATGTTTGAAGATTATTTCATGCAAATGTTGACCGTAACTGCACCTCAAATGGTCCATCCGCTTAGTCCAATTTCGGCATACTCTTTCCAACATTTCGACCGGTATCTCATGAATAAATTCTTCCAATGCGTGAATTGAAGAGGGCATGTGTGTATAGACATGAGCTTTAACATAGCCCCACAAAAAATAGTCTAAAGGCGTTAAATCGCACGATCTGGGCGGCAAATTGACCGGTCCCGACCGTGAAATAAAATGTTCACCGAACTCGCCTCTCAATAAGTACATTGTTAAGCGTGCTGTGTGGCATGTGGCACCGTCTTGTTGAAACCACATGCCATGCAGGTCAAGCTCTTGCATTTTGGGCAAAAACAAATTGGATATCATCTCATGGTAGCGCTCACCATTCACAGTTACGTAACGATTCGCATCATCTTTGAAGCAGTACGGTCCAATGATGCCACCAGCCCATAAACCACACCAAACTGTGACTTTTTATGGATGCATTGGTAGCTCTTGCAATGCTTCTGGCTGATCTTCACTCCAAAATCGACAATTCTGCTTATTGAGCCAAAAATGAGCTTCGTCGCTGAACACAGTGCACGCATTTTGATAACAAAATTCAATAATTTGCAAGCGTTGTTCGTTTGTAAGACGATTCATGGTTAAATTATAGACCAAATTGAAGATGTTTGACAGTGAAACATATAATTTAATGTGAAACAAAACACGAAACGTGCGTTTAAACCAGTGTTGCTAAAAAGATAATAGCTAAAAAATCACCCGATAGTTACTTTAAGTACGAGTCGTACTTAAACATTCAAGTATGAATAACAATAAAGCGTACTCAAAGCAATACTCAATGGGATTACTTTCGAAAATCAATACGTGCTTTTCTAAAGAATTCTTTAATCAAGTAAAAAAAAGATTTATTTTTTCGAACTTTGCATACCACATCACTTCTCTTCAATGAAGTGCGTATCACTTCGTGTTCAATGAATTCTAGCTTACAAAGTGTATGACGGAAGTGTATGGAATTTACAAAAATGAATTTCGTTCATCTTTTATAATGTTCTGATAAATTCTGTATGGGTCCCGTTATTTTTCATTTGATACTTTGTTAAGTAGTTTATTTTTAATAAGGAACAATCTAAAAATTTATCGCGAGTTAAACATATATTTTTTCAATTTATAACGAAAGTCTGGTCTGAATGTCCTGAAAATCTAGCATTCTGAAATAACGCGAAAATCAAAAAAGTCTACCTGCTTACAATGTGTGTGAAGTAGTATGCAAGACGCCTTCTATTTGCCCAGGAAGTAATCGAGATTGTGTATAGACTGTCTTACTGCCTGCTTACAATGTGTGCGAAGTTGTCTGCAAGACGACTTCCGCTTGCCCACGAAGTAAGCGAGATTTTGTATAGACTGTCTACTGCCTGCTTACAATGTGTGTGATGCAGTACTAAGTTTATATTTCTTGAATGAACACTGCACTATCCCACTTACTTTGTGTGCAAGTGGTAGACGTTCACTCCACAAATGCGGCAATGCAATCGAAAAAGTGTACAAGGTTGTAATTCAGATGGTGTGCATTACTATCTTACTCATGCCTATCACATCATCGCTTCTGTAATCGACAAATTCGCCCCTTGGTTATTGGTGTCATCTCTCAGCATTGCATTCTTTTATGCGTGCATACGCATGCGTTGTTAAAAGTTTGTTGTAGAAATTACAACACCACACAAGTTGGAAAAGAACGCTAAGCTTGTTGTCTGTAGAAACAACAAAAACAACAGAACAAGAAGAACAAAATATATTATTTTAATGTTTAATAAGTAAAATTGAGAACTCTTGCTTCTCATTTAGTTAATATTTTAAGCTTAATATGTATGTACATAAGATTTTTAAAGTAAAAACCATATCGGGCATGATGCTGATGTTTTACTATTCTGTAAGTTGAAAAACGGGTAAGTTTAATTAATCATAATAGTTTTTTCTTCCTAATTTATTTTTTGGGGGTTACAAGCACGAATTTGAGATACAATTAACTTTATAAAACTTGAATCAAGCGCATTTTGAGATTGATTCAATTTAATCTTAGCTTAACTGAATCAATCTCATTTTCGGATTATTTCAAGTAAATTCGGGATTGAATATGGATAAGTTATGTAGTTCGCGATTGGAAATCCGAAATTAAATCAATCTTTCTGCATTGATTCAAGAAAGTCCGTACTCACCGTACTTATAATTCCGCTTGATTTGAGTACGGATGGATTAATTTTTTTTTTAAATGTAAGATATCCTGTATATCAGCTTTTTTGGGTTTAAAAAAGCGACATATTGGGTATAAATGATTCTATGTGACTCGGCTTTTATTTATAATTTTTGAAACAGATGTGTGGCGATATGTCTGTTTTAAGTTTAGAGTGCACATACAGTTTTACAACAAACAACCCGTTATTTTTATTATTTTTTTTTTTTTTTCTTAATATTTAAGTACATTTTTTTAGAGAACCTAATGCCATTTTCTGTTAGGAATTTTATATATTTTAAATAATTAATATGTGGTTATTTTGTTGAACTATTTATGGTTTTTAATCCAAATTTTTTTATTCTAATTGGGCTGAAGTTCATCAAATTTAATTTTCATAAAATTATTTTTATGAAGAAAGGAATTTTACAACATGAAAATTAATTAAAATTGTTAGTGATAATTTTTCATTCTTGACTGCAGCTGGGGCTCGAACCCAGGCTTTTACGGACAGGTTACCCTTACATGATTCGATTGCAACCACTCAATCTCTTCAGAATGGTTTGCCGTTTAACACCCACAGGCATCGAAGACTGTTGTAAAATTCCTTTCTTCATAAAAATAATTTAATGAAAATTAAATTTGATGAACTTTAGCCTAATGGAATATTAAAGTTTGGATTATTTTAAATAATTTTATTTTGAATATGAATTTAAAATTAGCAGGTAAATATTGATTAATAAAATAACGATTTTTTAAGGTTTGTGTTTATATTTTAAGCTTTAATGTAAACAAATTTAATACTTTATGATGAAAGTATTGCTTCTTTTGATAAATATGTAATGGAACCTTTAATGTCGTTAAACATTATAATATTTTTTCCGTTTAACTAGGGTTAAGCTGCATATATTTTGACAAATACACATACATATTTAATAAATCTAACACACATATTTAAACATATATAAATACAATGATAATTGTAGATTATTATTTTTCTAATAGATGCAAGTATCAATTAATAAGAAACTTTGATTTATTAATGTCTAACATAAACAAAAAAAAATACGTTGAAATAGAAACAAAATTTAATAATAATACAAATCTACAAACGGTAATTGCGTTTATATATCGTCGCAAGAATTAAAGAACGCTGTAACTGACAAAAAATCGAAAATACGTTTTTTTGCATAATTTTTATCAGAAAAAAAAACGGCGTCGATTGGCCCCGGTCTCATATTTGTATGATGAAAAAAAAAATTAAAGCTGTAAGCCGCAGAATCACCGGGAATAATAGACTTGAGTGGAAATGTTTGGAGCCAATAAAAAAAAATTCAACGTTGAGTAATAATGACATCGTTTCGTAAACATTTTATTTATGTCTGTGTGAGTTGGATAATTGACCGTGTTTTATTTACATCATCGCGCACACAATAGAACATTGCTCAAAATCAAATCACACACATTCGTAAGCTACGTACAGACGGTGGTCAGTAAAATTTGTTTAAAATATTTTACAACCGTCTGCACGGGCAATTTTTGTTTATCAACGTTCTCAGAAAAGCATTGACAGTCCATTATAGCAGCCAAATTTTTCTTTGGCAGAACACATTGGCAAAACTTACATTATTGTAAGGTCTAACCACAGACAGTACGAAGCTTTAAGCTGGAAGTCCACACCACTTAACTTGTGGTGATGCCGCATAAAAAACGTTGCATGTAACTTGAAACATAGAATGCATGGAAGGTATAAAAATGATATAATGCGTAGAGGCGAATACGCGTGGTGTGGACCTCCAGCTTTATGCTCTTGCATTTAATTAGTCATTGTCAGGGTTGCCGAACATGGTCTTTTCCGACCAAATTTGGTCGGATATTTTTGGTTTGGTCGGATGGTAGGCCAAACCTAGTTTTGGTCGGTTTTAGAAAATTGGACGGATAGCAGACAATTTCAAATCTCATAGCTTTTTAACCAAACACAAACATTTTGTGTGGCTGCTATGTTAGGAGCAAGTTACTTTGACGGTGTTAGTTTTATAAAGGATAATTTTGTCATCCTATTCGAGCTTTCCAAGTCAGATGCCGTTTAAATTTTTCTTCTTATAAAAATCTTTTTATCAACAAACAATATTCCTATACAACATTTTATCGAATTGTCAACAAACGGCGCTCACGCCATGACTGGAACTGTTGGTAAGCTTATAAGCCTATTCATCGGTGTCGAACGTAGACTTCGTTCGCTTTAATTGCATGTAAAACAAAGACAATATTGTATAATTTTTTTTGTTTTAAATCAGTGATAACCAAGCCCCGAACTAAGAAAGCCCCGAACGCACGCACACAAAGATATTATGTGCTTGTGTGCGGCCGCAGAGCCTGATGATATTCTGATGCTTTGAAACGAACAAAGTTGTAATATACATGTGAATTGACGACCGTGTCTGTGTGAAAAATACGAGTATTGACTGGCTCGCGAGTCTATGGAGTGGTTATCACTGTTTTAAATGCAAGTTAAGCGAACGAAGTCTTCGTTCAGAAATATATGAACAGGCAGTTAATCTTACTTAGCAATGCAAAAAAAAAAAAAGAAAAACATAAATAAAACAATTTCAGGAATTCTGTTCTGATTAGGTGTTTCTTATACAAGATGGACTTCTTAAAGTAAGATGTTGTAAGAATCGTAAAACAGTGGGATGCTTTCAAACTATATTTTGATTTGTAGCACATTAAATATTTAATAATTGCATATTACAAAAAATATATAATTGCATATTACAAAAAAAAATATGTAGATTTGCTTTATCCAATAAAAATTATACTTGTTATCAAAAATACATATACATACAAATGTACATATCGTCATATAAAATGCAAAAGAGATTTTAAGAAAAAGAGAGATTAAAACTTAATAAAAAGGCAGCTATTGTGATTATAACAACGGGGTTTTCTGGTTAATATCGTTAACACATTACGCCTGATTGACACTATCCTGAAAAACTGTTTTTGTAATCTCAGTCGTATCGCATTTTTATGACGATATAATTGTTTTTAAATATTTCAAAAATTTGGTCGGTTTCAAAGGATTTTGGTAGGTTTTGCAGAAAAATTTGGTCGAATAAAAATTTTTCAAACGGCAACTCTGGTCATTGTCCACTCGATGAGACAACAACGAACGTAAATGAGCATGGGTGTACGACTTTGCTTTATTATTTTAGTTTTTGTATTTGTATACAGTGTTACCGTTGGATATTTTCAAAAAATACCAATAAAAGGTATACTTACACAAAAGTGGCAACAAAAAGGAGAAAAAAGTCGGCATCTCTTTTAAAACCAAAATTAATTCATCAAATAATGTTTTTTTCCACTTTTTTTGTTAAATTTATTTTATCATAACTTGTAGTAGCACCAACGGTAACGCTGTTTGAACATTGTTTTTGTAACTATTTTCAAGAAAGAGCCGAAAATTATTTAGTGTTTTGTTCTTCGATAAAAAACCTAATCATTGTAGTGATACTACAGACAAACATTTTATTTTAATGTTCTATAATGTTTCTTTTTTACATTGTTTTTTTTCTTATGTGTTTTTTGTTTTTGTAAAAAAAATTTGGTTTTTTTCACCAGCCAAAAGGTCGCTAAGCACAACAGCAACGAATGAATACTAACAAACTGAACCGAGCACAATGAAGTTTATGGTTAAAAAAACCCGAACGGAATTAAATGTTCTCATCTTTTTTTTGAGTTGGATAAAAACAGAATTATTTTTGTGTTCGCAATAGGGAAACGCTATTTTTTTTTTAATGGTTTACTACACAAACACTTTTAGCGTTTACAAATCTACCAAACCGAACACTTAGGACCGATATTTAGTATTTATTTTCGAATACTGGATATAAAAACAGCAGCTAATGTGGGTGGCTGAGCAAGTTTGATTGTTTGAACGCAAAAGAGTGTATTTTAGGTGTTCATAAGTACAACCTTTTCGCAATCACACAAAGCCGATCTCTAGTGGCGCTGGTGAACTAAGCAGTAAATTATTTCTTAAGAGGGCGAAATTCTGACGTTAAATGACGAAGATATAATCTTTGCGTTAAAATAATTGATCGCGGATTTAAATAATAAAATTCTGGTTCTTTGTTCTGTTGTGAAAAGTCTTATTTATATAATCTGAAAGAAATAAAAAAATTTTATAAACGAAAAAGTTAGTAAATTTTTGAACCCCATGGTGGCTTTTGGCCCACTCTGTTTGTATGTTTATAAAATGTATAAGTATAGAATTACAAATAAAATTTGATACAATTATTTCTTTCTGTTTGGCGCAAAAGGCTTGCTCCACTTCTTAGATTTTTTGAGCTTTTAAAATTGTGCTTTTTTTTCGAAAGTTATAGACTTCTGACAAAAATTAATGAAAACAAGTTCTATAGACGCTATAAAACCATTGCTCTAAGACATCGTTAAAAAATTTCGACACCAAATTTAAAAGCATTTTCTTCTGTAAGGAGTCTGGATTTTTTGCTTTAAGTGATGTGAAGTGTAAAATAATAAAAGAAAAAATGATTCAACATCTAACAACTGTTTCTAAGATAAACGAAATAAAAATCGGCCTAAAACAGCCAAACGAAATATGTTGCATTTTCCAATTAAAAAATTAAAAATTTGTAGAGTAAAATTTTATTAAAAGAAGTACAAAGAACAAAAGTCACTATTTCTTACTGATTGCAAAGATACTGCAATAAAATGAAGGACAACAACTCCCATTTTTTGTATACTTTTCTGATGCTTGTGACTTCTGAACCCATTCGAGATCAAATGAAAAGTGGTCAAAGTTTCTTAAATTCAAATTTTTTTTATATAATTAAACTAGCTGACCCGACAGACGGTGTCCTGTCCAAATTAGGAAAAATGTTTGCGTTCGATTTTTAAAAAAAGTGGGCGGGGCAAAATTTTCTTTCCGTAAAAACCTAAGTTGGACCATGGCAATCATTTTAAAGAAAAAATCGTCCAAATCGGTCAAGCCGTTCTCAAGTTATGCGCTTAATATAAAAAGTGGGCGTAAAAGTAGGCGTGGTAAATTTTTCTTTCGATGGAAACTTAAAATGGATTAATACGAACATTCGAAAGAAAAATTTGTCAAATCGATTCAGCCGTTTTCTGATTCCAGTGGGCGGGGCAATATTTTATTTTCGTATAAAATAAGTTGGACCACGGCGATCATTTGAAAGAAAAAATATGATGTCTTTGGTTGTGCAATATGAAAATTAGATTTTGCCACGCCCCTCCGCCCACAGACCGAAAATCAGACTTCACAGTGTCACCTGCCTGAATATTCTGAAGATTTCCTGAAAATTTCATCAAAATCGGCACAGCCGTTTTGGAGTCCATACGTTACATACAAAAATACATGCATAGTCACATCCTGTTTTATATATATATAGAAGATAAGTCGTAAAAAAACATGAAATGGAGAAAATAACTGCCTATTCAACAAGTTGGAACTTTAACGTTCGCATAGAAATATTATATGAAAAACAGTCAGTTTTAAAAATGTTTTCCATATATACCCTAGAGGGAAGCGAACTGACACCAAAGTAGTCCCGTGATAGGTCTTTGGTGGTAGAGACCGGTTCTAGTTTTAACACTTTCTATTAATAAGAGCTATCACTTTTACATGGGGTTGTCATTGGAGGGGGTCAATTGACACCATTTGACCAGTCACAAATCTATTCTCAATGGACGTGTTTAGTGACAGTTACTAAAATGTAGTATTATTTCAATACGATGTAGTATTATTTCAATAAAACAAGTCCTAGAATTAAATTCTAGAGCCAAATTTTAGAAAGACCCAAACAAATGTATCACACCACCGGTGAAGACTGTACTGTAATTAATTACTTTTTCTACCTTTTTGTTCTTCATAAACCAGTTACATGATTGGTTCCCCTTTCACTGATCATGAGTTCTTTCTTTTTGTACCTGTTCTATTTTCACAACTCCCAGGACCAGTCTGTTGGACCAATTGACACAAATTTCCCGCAGGGTAGTTCTATACGAACGTTAACGTTCGAAATTGTTGAACAGGCAGTAACAAAAAAATTATTTTAATTGAGTTTTTGTTGGGCATTCAAATTTTTAAAACATGGGTTTTCAATGTAAAGTGTTTTTAAGAACTTTATAACTTGGAAATAGCATGCCCGAATAGACTATTTTCACATTCATATAAATTTATAATTTTTTTCGTTTATTGACCTATTTTGAAATTTGTATGTAACATGACCTACCCCCTTTTAATTATAAACAATAACTCTGAACCCCCTACTGTAACAACCACATACACTCATACTATTTAATGCGAATATAATTCACATTCAGTTCATTTTAAGTTACAGTCGGGGCGATTCTCCCAAGACAAACACCTGCCATACAAGCCTCGGAAATTATATTAATTGAAGAGCCGACTGATTTCCCGATTGTGATTTCGGTTGAACCATTTTTGCAAAATACCTAACCCCTGGGTTTGGTATAGAATACATACTTACAGTGACTTCGGCTGTTCCGACAGTAGCTGAATTCCCGAAGACATTTTGTATGTGGGGACTCCCGAAGTTAACTACAGCCGAACATCCAACCTTCCGACAAGTTGAACTCGTGTACTAGCCGAATGCTCCAATAGCTTACCCGAACTTATATTATCGTATCTATCTTATCAGCTTTGTATTAGTATAAAAAAATACAATAAAGAAAATCAATATTATTAACCCCCAGAAAGTATGGAAGCAAATCTTATCTCTTAAGGTTCGTGGATCCGCAAGAATACCCTGAACACGAGTAAGCTACCTCAGCCGTAGAGCAAACCACGTAACAACTTCTTACACTGCCAACAGGCTCTTAAATTTACGGCAAAAAATGCACCTTAGCTGGTTGTATAGTTTAGTAGTCTAGTGTCAGGCCTTAACTTAACTTTTCAAACAGCTGTTAACAACACGTGAATCATATGGATCAGAAGATTTCAACGCTATTTTTGGAAGTAAAACTCAAAGGCGAAGCAATAGCCTGTAGCACTAGCTAAAAGCTAGTTTTTTTTAGCCGAATCTTGAATGCATTGCTTAGCGGGATGGTGGTCAAATTATTTTTCTGTTAACTCGTCTTTAGGAATATTTTGGTCAGCATCCTGCTGATGAGGAGAAAGAGTCGATAACTTCGATCGGTTAACCGCCTTATATATAGGTAAAGTAGTGTAAGTTTAACTGCCCATAAGCTTGATTTTCGTAATATTAATCCTATGGCCTAATTTAGCTTTACACGTGCTCAGGTGCAATATGGGAGTGTTTGTATGCCAAAGTACAAATATCATCTGCATAATTGATTGTTGATTGTCGCCTGGTTTACTATTTTGTCAAGCGTAAGGTCGAACAATAGAGGCGAGAGAACACACAGGCTTGATGGACATAAGTCCGGATATTTATATTGGCACTTTGTTAGTTCTTGTGAGTGCTCCGACTTTCTTTCTTTTTCATTAAATATCCGTAAGGAAGGAATGGGTTTATAAAACAATTAAGTAAACCTAAAACCGTACCGAACATTAATAGTCAGTCATAGCTTTTCAAGACTAGGAATTACATTGTCAAAATTCCTGAAGATCGGTTCATAATACATCATATTAAAACTACTCCTGAAATATTGTAACTATCGGTGGAGGGTGTCAAATATTCTACCGAGCCGAATATAGCGGTCTAACTTGTTTTAAAAATTTTAAAAAATATTCGGTGTTTAACTTTATCATGCGGCTTTCATAATAGATGGCGTTTGTTTTGCATAAGGTTGGCGTCTTTCTTAACTTATACACGATTTTAGTGGTTTCTTCGTACTTTAACAGTAAATGAAGTAGCGAAAGCTTCAAGATTGTCCAATATTGTGGCTATAAATCATAACATGGAACGTGGCAGCCGTCATATTACATCATGACAATGCACATATTGCAAGACCAGTTCAAAACTTATTAGAAGAAAATGGTTGCGAAGTTTTGTTTTTCATAATTAAGAGCGAGTTTTCGACTAAGATTAAACCCATATTAATAGTAAGATAAGCTAATCTTATAATACAACTAGCTTAAGTCGGTGCGCTTTGCTACCCTATCGAAATAAAATTAGTAAATTTTTTTTAAAACAGTTCTCGTGTATTGAGTACAAAGCATCTTGTACTCTATTTAAGTGCTTTTACAGTAACCATTATACAGAAATTTCATGTTTATTCGTAATGGGAGGGCCCGAGCCTACTTTTCCCCAATGAACCTAGTTTTTAAAAGATTTTGTTTATTATTGTCTAAGCTATTTGTATAAAATTAGAATACCTTCACTGTTACACTACTTAAAATGTGTAGAAATCTTTATTGTCATTTTATGAGGGGTGCTACGCTCACTTGAATATTAAAATATATTAAAAGCCTATGTTTAGCGCCGGGTAATCAGAAAATTCTGCAAATATTTCATTTATATTATTAATTGCTGCCCCTGCACCTAACCCCCTTAATTTTTATTTTGAAAGGTGCAGTTTACCATAAGCTTGAAGATTTTTGTCTTCAGATATTCTATACTTAATATTTCTGTTCTATAGAGAGTACTGCTCGTGTCTACTACGCCCATTTTTATTTTTAAATTTATGGTACACTTAACAATAGTAGCTTTATCCACGTTTGAAGACTCTAGCTGTAATAGTTCTTCAGTTACGCAGTATTTTACCAATGTGTTGCACAAGACTCGGATATTTTCTGACTATACACAATATCCCCCACTGAAGGTAAAAAGGTATATACTGTGAACGTCAAAATAAAGTGTACAGCTTGTTTTCCAATATAAAAAGAGTTATGTTAGTTATAAAAAGTTAAATTTCTACTTTGCCTAATTTGATCAGACTTCAAGTTGGACAAAAAAAAAAAAAAAAAAACGTGATAAAAGGTAAAAATAAGAAATTCAACGGAAAAAATATAGTCTCTAAAGTGAAACGTGATAGGGTTAGCTTTTGTAAAACGTCCTAAAACGGATGGAAGAGCTTAATAGCAACTCGATATCAACTTAAGTAAACATCTGGAAACATTTGGACAGACAAATCGAAGTATTAGCCACTCCACTTTTCTTAGTATTTAAAAACTGTACACTTTTTTTTTGACGCGTTTAAAACGGAATATATTAGTTTTTTTATTGTACTGTTTTTGTTGTTTTGGAAATATTTCCAATTTTAAATTGTAATGTCCAAAGTTTTGTAAGTGATAATAAACTTCTTAAAATTTCAATTTATTTTTGCTAAAATAACACTTTTTATATTGGAAAACCAGTTGTACACTTTATTTTGACGCCGACAGTATGTAGTATATATAAGCATGTGATTCCGTTTGTAATTTCTTAAACATTGATCTAACGTTCTATGAAATGTATATATTCTGGACCCTCATGAGTAGCGAAGTTTATTGAACAACGTCCGTCTGTCCGTTTGTCCGTTGAAATGGGCTTCCTGAACACTTCAGATATGATGGATAGGTAGTTTTGTATTTATATCACATATTGTCCGGAAGTATTTGCTATTTAAATTTAGCCTGTTTAGTCGAAAAATAGTTCTAATTTTACCTGTCTCTAATATAATTCATAAATCTATTGTTGTTTTTGTTATTTTTTTATGTATGTCTGGAGAAGAGCAAGATCCACAGTTTCCAAATTAGGTAAAAGCATCTTGGTGTTCAAAACACGACATCTGCCAAAATCCGAGTGGGGTTGGGGAAGTAGGCACGGCACTTTATTCTATCTGGAGAACAGCAAGAGCCACAAATTTCAAATGCAAGCATCTTGGTTTTCAAAACATAGCCTTCGAAAAAATGAGGGCGGAATTGAAGAAGTTGGCGTGGCAATAAATAAATTTACTGATATCTAAAGATCGGTATTTGTAAAACTTTCTTATTTTATTGCAGCCTCTTATTTGTTTAGCTTTTTTTGCTTTTATATTTATATTTTTTTTTTTTTTGTACATATGACAAGTTTCCTGCAACTAGTGCATTAAAAATGGGAGTTCAATAGACATAAAAGCAACAAATAAAATATTAATTTTTGTACAAAGAATCATTTGTCACCCTTTCTTATTATACAAAATATAATTGTATTTTGGTTTATTAGCAACAATATTTGCAGTATAATTGGCCTCATTGTTATACACAATATCGATATAAGTTTAAGGGGTTTTCTACGAAAATACTCGTGGGCTTCATAAAGAATTCCTTGAAATTGTTGCATATGAATCTAGAAGGTACTTTAAATGAAAATAACAACAAAAGTTATTCAATTTCTGTCATTCAAGTCAATAAAGGTCAATTGTTTTAACTTAATCTTTTAAATATGGATTAAATTAATTATTACTTATTTTGAATATGAACTCTATTGAATGTTAAAATGCATTAATTTTTTTTTCTTTAAGTCTGATGCGAGTCAAGTAATGGATTTGATTAGTAAGACTGTATCCTGCAGGAGATTAAGAGTTAATTTCAAAAATACCAGTAGTACAATAACTAGAACATGAGGTACTAGTGCTAACGGAGTTTTTATATAAAAATACTAGTGCTTATAAGTTGGTACTTGATGTAGTACAAGGGCATCCCTTGTAGACTGATGGAATTCTTTGCAACAAAACTCAAACTCGAGTACAGGGGCCTAATTACCGCATTCGATATCGAGTAAGCTATCGTATCGAGTAAACTATCGTATTTTTCTGCATTCGATAGACACTGATGTGTCGAATGAAAACTAGAGAGTTGTAATGGCTTTGGTTACTCGATATCGAATGATATCATCTCAAATTACGATACATTTCATTCGATATCGAGAGTCATAATACCAAAATAAAAAATTTCGATCAATTTTGCTCGATATCGAATGCGGTAATTAGACCCCTGATTTTTATTTTGATACTGCTACTTAAAGTTTCAAATTTCAAATCATTTATTTATGTCATTTTATTATAAAAAAATGCAAAATGTTAATGTTTTTCTGTACATAAGAACTAGAAAAACTTTTATTTTTTTTTTGTTTTGTTTTAGTTTGTTTTTAATAAAATGCTTAACTAAAGAAGTTTTTGTTAATTTTTATACACTCAAAATATTATCCCAGTATCAAAATAATAAAATGCTTAACTAAAGAAGTTTTTGTTAATTTTTATACACTCAAAATATTATCCCAGCCAGCAAAATAATCCGACGTCGTTCAGATATCTGAGAGAAACGTCGGCAAAAAAGTCGGATTCGTATACGAATTCTGTCAGATTTCAGAAGTGGTTGACACGAATTCTGACAGACATGTCGTGGGAAATTTTGGTTTTTTGTCGGCATTTCTGATAGATATCTGACAGAAATCTAATGAAAAAGGCATGGGAAATTCGGATATTTTAGCCGACATTCTTATTGTTTTCTGATAGATAGCTGATCGGCTAATCGCACAGACATCTTACAGAAATCTAAGGGATGTCTTGTAGAAATTTGATCAAAAGTTAAACGAGATTTTTATAGATTGTTTTTCTTTTTATTAAGTTGTTTCAATCCTATCCAACAAAGGGACAGACTTTGATGCATAGTACAGCTATTCTTTGTTACATACATAAATAAAATTAATTTTTTTAAATTGACTTCTTTTAAGTCTTTATTGCGCTTTTCATCTTTTCTTGGATAAGTTGAAAAATTTTTTTGTCGATGCCACCCAAGGAGTAGATTCTTGTTCTTGATACTCTTTCTGAACAAATATTAAGAGAAGTATAAAAACTAAAAAACAAATATGTTTTAGTTACATTACAAAAAGTAATTTTTAGTACACAGATATTTCACATTACCTTCCGATTCTTAGGACTGCTCCACGTTATTTTATTAAAGGATACCAGCCAAAATTTGATGTGTTTATTTTAAACAAAAGAAAGATTTTTCCGTTTCCCATGAATTTTTTGGAGTCTTAGAAACATCTCTACCTATGTACATATGTTAAAAAAAATTCGAAGGCATAATTGACAATTTTACACGCACGTACCATTTCTTTAACTTTTTTTTGAACAATAAAATAATATGAAAATTATTTTCAATTTAATGACAATTGTCATTTATAAGAAAGTACTGAAAGACACATCTTTATGAATTCCGTCAGAAATCTATTAGACATATCAGTTGAAAAATTCCCCCCGATATATCCATGCGAAATCGACCAGAAAGCGGTCAGACAGCAGGTATATTCAGTGTCTGACAGAAATCTGTACGAAGTCTCTAAGAATGAAGTCAGACATTTGCAAGAAATGTCTGATTCAGACAACGTCGGAGTATTTTGCTGGCTGGGATGTAGTTAAATTCAAACGAAAATTCATTTTAAACAAATTAAAATTCATTTAGAAAACGAATCATTTACAATACATTTGAAACAAATGATTTTTACATTCATTTTTAAATTTTTTATTTATTGAACAGCATATTGGTTAAAATTGAATAGTTTTTACTTTTGAAAAATATATTTCAACCGACAAGAATCAAACAAATTACCAAAAAAAATACGGAAAAACATTATTTTTTGGTAGGTTGTTTTTTTAATAACAAACATAAATGTTAAAAAATAAAATTATTCGTAAAATAACTATATTTTTATTAAAATTTTAACAGTACCGAAAACGAATTGAATAACCTACAATCAGTTACTGTAATAATTTTATGAGTGTACCCTTCACCGAAGGTAAGAGGGTATATATAACTTTGTCATTCCGCTTGTAAGTTCCACACAAGGCGAATTCATAAAGGTGACATTTTCCAGTCATCTGTTTATTGCTTATTTTTTTGTGTGTATACTGAATGTCAAGCTTTGTTTACATTTTGTGATAAAATTAATTCAAATTTAAAATTCAATAAAAATTTAAATAGTTGAAAAAGAAACTTATTTAAATTGTACAAAACAAAAAAAAGTGAAAAAATATAAACAAAAGAAATTAAAAATGCGTAAAGAATAAGTGGAGCCACAATTAATTTGCAATTGAGGAATTTCTTAAGCAATTGTGTATATTTTATTAACAAAAAAATTTCTTTTTTTGTATTTTCAACAAATATTTTTGACATTCACTCTAACTTTTACAAAAACAAAATACATAGTATTTTTCAATAAAAAGGGATAGCTAGCACAACTCTATCTCATGATGCAGTCACCTTTATAAATTCGCCTTGGTTCCACAATATTGATCCTACACCCTATAAAGTATATATATTCTGGGTCCCTATGAAAAGTGAAGTTCAAATCCGGTTGTCCGTCTGTCCGTGTGTATGTTGAAATGGGTTTTCCGAAGACCCCGAAAATGATAGGGACTAGGTTGTCATATATTTATGTCACATATACTCCGTTTGAGTTTGCTATTGAAATTCAGCCAGATCGGTACAATAATGACGGAGATATGCGCACAAAATCACGACTACCTCTTATTTTTTCCAAAAATCCCTTGTTGTTGTATTTTTTTATTTCTGTATATCTTGAGAACAGCATGAGCCAAAGTTTGCAAATAAGGTACAAACATTAAGATTGTCCATATAAAGCATCCCACAAAATGTGGGTGGGATTGAAGTAGTGGGCGTGGTACCCCCCCGTACAAAAAATATCAAAAATTTTATAAAAACCTGAATTTTTAGACTGTCATATGACCTATGGTTACGCCTTATATATCAATCAATCAATCTTTAGTAGAAAATATTTACTGAAAATTTCGGAAAAATTTCGGAAAAATCGGTTCAGATGCAAAAAAGTTATGACCAACATATACATTTTTTTTCAAAAATACCCATTTTCGGTAACCGAGTCCAAGTTTTATAGGCCAAGTAAATGTCTTGAGCACGTCGGTATATAAATCTGTCAAATCGGTTAAAAAATGGCTGAGTTATGAGCAAAATACTGAAATCCCAAAAATTACTTCATGGTTCAGTTGTCTAGGGGGGTTTGTTTAGGTTAGAAAGTGAGTCCCCTGGTTCAAATCTTGGGTTTTCAAAGAGAAAATTTTTTTTTAATTTTTGTATGTTCTTAAACGATTGTAAGAAAATTTTAACCAGTTTTCGCTTTTTAAATTTAATTTATAATGAAGTTTTTAGTATTGTAAATATGTATGTATAAGAAAAATTATAGAGCTTTTTCTAGTTGCTCCGTATTCTGCTCGCACAATGGTGAAGGGTATAGAAGATTCGGCACAACAATATAGAACTCTTACTTGTTTACTTTAAAAATCGTTCCGCTGGAATTTTTTTTTAAAAGTATTCCGTATTCTGCTCGCACAATGGTGAAGGGTATAGAAGATTCGGCACAACAATATAGAACTCTTACTTGTTTACTTTAAAAATCGTTCCGCTGGAATTTTTTTTTAAAAGTTCGTCGATTCGACGAAAAGTAACCTTAATGTACCAAAATCAAGCGTTACCAGCGTTAAGGACCCAATGTGGTCCAAGTGTACGAGTACACGTCTAGAAACATAAGAACTAGTGATTTTCCAAGCACACTCAATGCTTATTTGAGCATTAAGATGGTATAGAAAAGTTTACAGTTCAGAATTAGAACTGCCTTTTTTTGTACTATTCAATCTCCGGCAGGGTAATAATAGAATTTGCAAACACAATGACAAACATACATATCAACCTTTGATACATGGTATAAAAACACAATGACATGACTCCATTAGTAATTTAACTTCTCGGTTTGTAATTTGATTTTAAATTCCCTGTTCATATTACTAAAATTAAATATTTTTCCTTTAAAAAACCCTATTAAAATACATGCAATCATTGCATTTCAAATGGCAGTTTTTTTTTTTTTTTTGGTTTTTAGAAAAAGGCAATTTCAAACCAGCTGAACTATTTGACTTTTTTTTTGTTTTTCTGCAGCGAAAAACAAGAAAACTTTTTCGACATACAAAAATGTGTTTGAATATGTGCGTGTTAACAAATGAATTTTTTTTTTGACGCGAACAGCCAGAAACAAAACTACTTAAAGAGAAAAACTGCACTATCAAATTAAGTACTTAAAACATAAAACTTCACTTTTCATAACGATTAACACGTATGCCCTCGAAAATTAACGAAAAAAGGCGAAATACTACACGAAAAACACTGCTAAACAAAGAGCGAGAGAAAGAGAAAAAGAAAGGGGGAAAAATTAACAACCAACAACTTTCAAAACAAATTATAAGTTAAAAACAACAGGCAACCAACAACAACTGTAACAACAAGAAAATCAAAGTGTATAAAAAGTTTATGTGAAACCCCTCAAGAGCTTAATAAAGCTTAAGCTTTTTTTGGCATTCACAAATACGAAAACTGTAAGTTGAGAAAGGTATAGCTGAACTTAAGTAGAGGATCTCATTGGAAAGGCGTTATAAAGTAATTTGAAAAACTAATGATACAAAAATGGTGATATTAGTTTTTTATACCCTCCACCACCCACAATTAGTTTTGAAGAGGGTATACTCAGTTTGTCATTCCGTGTGAAAATTTTTTACTATTCATCTCAGACTACATAAAGTGGGTTAAATCAAAATTTATACATTTTCAATAGAGACAAAAAACTGTTTTCTTCTTATATGTACTTTTATACTACAAAGGGGGATACAAGTGTATTTTGTTTGGCAAAATACTAGAGTAATGTATCTAAGATTTTTAAAGAGCGTAGATTTGACCACTGTTCATCGATTTCTGGCACAAAGTGAAAATTGAAAAATTTTTAGTTGACTGTTTTTAAAAGAACCTGTGCGATATATTCTTAGTAAGTCGATTTAGCAATGTCCGTCTGTCTGTCCATCTGTTAAAAATACGCTCAATTTCAAACAACTCAAAAGAAACGAACACTATTGGTGTAAAATTGCTTTTAGTTATCCTAAGCAGTTTGGGATTGAAATAAATTTTGTTGGCTGTTTTTGTCAGGCCATCTTCTGATAAGTTCTTGCACCATTTGTTGGTGTGATTTCTTTACCTGGCTTTGTATCAGAGGTGCCACGCCTATGTTAATCGATGAGAAATTACAAAATTTCTTTAAAAATTTCACGAAATGCTGTTCAGTAGTTCAGGGGTCTATAGAAAACAAACAAACCTATTTTAATTTTAAAAAATATATACACTCAAAGAAAAAACGTGGTTGTGGTAAACATATTCTAAGAGCAACATATTATGATAAGATTCATGATTGTAGTCACCATATTAAGATTATCAATGAATCATATAATGGCTAAATATATTCGTAATATTATATCATAATATCTTTCCCTTAACCATTTTATTATCATGTTAATCATAATAAGCTAAGAAGTAATCATAATATCATCATGTTAATCATAATAAATTTAGAAGCAATCATGTTAAGATACAGCTCCTTTAATAACTGTCATAACAATACAAAATAAATTAAAATTTTTATGTTTATTTATTTACTTTTATTTTGTGACTTTTTTCAATTTTTCTTGATGTAAATATAAGAACATTTAAAAAAATGTTTAAGAAACGCTTTTCTTAAAAAAGAACAATAAAAAAAAATTGTGCCTGCCCCCTAGATTTTATCCTGGCTACGCCCATGTATTCGTGTACTGTCATCGGGAATATGTATGCCTGCAAAGATTCATCCATTTGCATTGAGTAAAAGGCGATCAAAAAAGCATTTTACCAATAAAAAAAAATTTCCAAGATTTCATCCTGGCTTCGCCCATGTTTTCGTGTATTGTCATCGGGAATATGTATGCCTGCAAAGTTTCATCCATTTGCATTGAGTATAAGGCGGTTAAATTAACGTTACAATATTGATTTTCCGAAGTGAAGCTAAAGAAAAGTTTTTAAAAATAGCGGAGTTCAATATATGTTGTTGGATTTTACTACGATATTTTACACTATTAATTATTAATTATTTTAATTTCTTTAAATTTATTATTTTTTATGGTAATTTATCTTGTTTAACCGCTCACATATAAAACAAACGACACAACTGATTCAAAATAATTTTGCAAATGGCTCAAGCATAATATTATTAGAGTAAAAATAGTTTGATTTCATCTTAAACATAATATGATAAATGTATAGAAAGTTATCATGTTATGGCTATTAAATATCATGATATGGTTGTGGGTAATATAATATGTTTTGAAATCATAATTTAGTTGTTAGAAAAATAAATATTTTTCGGTCAACAATCCTTATATTTGTAATTGCGATATACATTGATATGTTTACAGTAACTATAATATTGTTGATAATAAAATACAATTATTTGTGAACGACAACAATATATTGTTACAATAAACCTAGTGTTGTTGCCGTAACCATGCCCAACCATATTTTTTCTCTGCGTGTAGTTATTGCTCATACCGCAGCCATTTGTGGACCGATATGCCTCAATTTCAATTAAAAAATTATTCCTGACAACAGGTGATATACATAAATAGACCGCATCATATCAGTTTTTTTTAGAAACCCCATTTCAATAGACACAGGGTCAGACGGACGGACAGACAGAAATTGTTAAGTTCATTCTCCATCAATAAGGACTAAGGAAATACTTTAAAGGATCGAAGATCAATATTGTAGAAATTACAGGTGGAATGACTAACTTATTATAGCCTCTTTCCAACTATGCTGATGGGTATAAAAGTACGTCCTTTCGAAGCAAATTGTAATTTTTGTTTGGCCTTAATTTAATGGCTTGAGGAAAAAATATATTTTTCGTAGCATTCCAAAACATCAAAACACATAAAATTTGGTTAAAAGCTGAGTGAGCTATAATTATTGCTGCATAAGTTTTCTGTAAGCTTATTTAAACATTTAAAAAGCATTAATTTTCGACCATTAGTTTGTTCAAATGATTTTTATGGACAACCTGATGAACACACACCAATAAGTCGACTTAAAAAAATATTAAGTGATAATGAATGTAACAAAAAGTGTATTTATGACTTTTAAATGCATGAACTGTCAGTAATTTTTACTAAAAGCACCATTTAAAAATAACTTGGTTGCCCTTGACAATAATATGGTTGAAGAAACCGTCATATTTGTAAAAAATATATATAGAAAAATATGTTTTGTTTATGTGTGCATACCAAAAATTTAGTCAAGGTACTTCTGATTGAATAAAATTATTAATTATCGCATAAAAAAATATAATATATCGAAGTATTCACTTAATTACGGTAGCAAGATAAAATTTGGAAATAGTATTTCAAGTATCAGCGATTTTTACCGAGACCCCTTTTTTTGGGTATACCAATGTCTCAGAGATACTTTTTGTGCCAACGTATAGACGACATGTCTTTGTCATCTGACATGTCAAATTTCCCACTGCAAAACACATACATGTCGTGTGTTATCTTTTTAACTTTGCTTCTGTAAAAGTCAGACGCAAAGTCATCTGACAAAATTTCAATTAGAGCGTGCTCTATTTTCTTCTGACAAACCATCTGACATCAGAAATCTATGCCGGGAAGAAACTGGCAGCGGCGTCAACTATTGACGGAATCATTAGCCGGCTGGAGTTAATATTTTACAATACCAAGATATATATGCTCATCTTACCATTGAATAGAATTTATGTAAATATATACATAAAAACCGTTTCATTATAAAATTCTAAATTGGTATCTTTAAAATAAAAGAAAAAAATGTTAAGATGGCTAAATTATTTTACGGCGCAAATAAATATTTTCGTGGCGGCAGCAAGCTATTTTGAAACCGAGAACTACTTTGGTTTCTGCAATAACAATGCGAAAAAAAAAACAGAGACAATGTCAGAAGCAAATTACATGTACGTTTGTGACCGAATATTATAAACCTTATGTAAAACAGCAATTTTGACAGACATGAACAATTACATGTGACTTGAAAATTTGACATGTCAGATGACAAATACATGTCGTGTACGGGCGCGTTTAGATGCACTTTTTGTGCCGATCTAATGATGTCCGTCCGTCTGGCTTGCTGGCAGGCTGAACAATATACCTTTTGCGTAAAGTACAGATCGCGTTTTTGAAGACAATTTTTTGAAATTTGCTACATTTGTTTTGATTTAATATCACAAGGACTAAGCCGGCCCATTATTTTACATACGCTCTTAAAAAATCTTAACCCCGTACCAATTGGGTTTGCCGGGTCTATAATTATCCATGGGTCGCAAATAGGCTACCTTTTCAAAAGGTTTTCTGCAAAAACTGTATTATAAGGCATCAAATAGTCGGGCTTGACTGACTATACTTCTTACTTTTTTTAACGATACTTTTAAAGAAATTTGCAAAGATATGTAGAAACATATTTCTTAACCAAAAAGCTTGGGAAACTTGTCTGTCCTGGTATTAAGTGTGGTTAAAAAGCGAAAAGCCGAAAGTGTGGGTGCAGTCGGAGTTGAAGGAAATTTATATCAAATGCATTTATTTAAGGAATAAGTTAATAGTATTCTTTGACATAGCAATTCATTTGAACATATTTTACGCAATTTTAGTAAAAAAACAAATAATATTCTTAGAAACTATAAAATTTAACCTAACTTTAACAAATTTTACCTACCATAAACATACGTGGTAACATTTTATTAATTCACTGGCAATGCTGTGAAGAAAATGCAATTAAATCTGTTTGTGTGAGATTATTATTGTGTTAATGTGTGCGTTTAAGTGGCAGGGTACTAGAAGAAAATGTGTGCACAAAAGTGTTGATAATTAGCTTATAAAACTATATATATGGAAGTTTGTTTTTCTATAGTTATTATACAAATACATAATATGTTGGTATGTATTTATAAAAAAAAGTTTTTCCTTAAGCTATTAACACACATTTTGATCAATGCTCAAAGTAAACTAAAATAACAACAACGACGAAAACAACTAAAGTCATAAAGACTCCGACATTCTAAAACACATTAACATTAATTTTAATACATTTACAACAGCAGTGGCAGCAGCAGTTGCAAAACTAAAAGCAAAAATATTTTAACACACCATAAGAAGAAAAAACGCTAACCCTCTTCAACACACACACCCAAAAGCAGCATTTGCTGCAACGTCGTCATAACTCAAAAAATTAAAATTTGAAGTTGGTGATGCAGAATTGTTCGCTATGTGTTCTCTTTATATTGTGTATAAAATTAAATTTTAAAATCTCTTATACTTTCCCCATGTGAAGGAAATGTTTCGTTAGTTATGCAAGCCAATCAAAAACTTTAGACACGTTTATTTCGAAATGTATGTTTTCGAGTTATGACGACGTTGAAGCAAACGAGCGATATAAACTTACTTCTCCCACTTTATGTCTGTATGAGATACATTAATGTTAGACTTGATAGCTTTTGAAAAGTAACGTAGAAGGCAAAAAGTTTTCTTTTTACTGTTGTTAACACTGGCATTCCTAAACAACATTAAACGCAAACTCTCTGTTAATAATAGGTTACCTTTCAAAAACAAAAATAAAACAAAAACTACAACAACAACTACGACAACTATTATTACTTTATAAAAAAAAAAAAAAAAAAAAAAAATACAACAACTTGTATTGTCTCTAAACCCAAGTGGTCATACATACAGATTACCTTAGTTTATGTAGATAGATACCTGCACCTTCTTTCACTCACTTCATACTTAGACTCTCAGAGCAGAGTCAAATTGGTGGTACAATTGTACTTTTTCTAGCACTACTGAATCTTGAAAAGTAGCATAGTTCTCAAACTTGGCTAATGGAAATATACGACCTTTAAAATGGTTCGATCTTACTAACCTACACACTCAAAACACCAATTATCACACAATTTTATTTAGTTATTTACGACAACAAAAAAATTAATTAATTGGACATTATTTCAGCAAAATATTCGTAACAAATTTTGGTGTGCTAAAGTGTTTTTCAGGGTATGGGCCTTTTAAAAAAGCTACGGTTAAAATTAAAACGAACATTACAAATTTATTTCTAGTTCCTAATCAATAAATTGTACCAAATTTCATTATAATAAGCGGTTATCCATTTTTCGGTTTCAAAACTAAAGTGGAAAAGTGGGCGAATGATATCATTGTTGATAGTAGTGTATCTAACCATTTTTCCGCAAGAGCCCGTCCTTTTGTGGTTGATCGGCCGATGCATAGTACAGCGCATTACAGGGAAGTTTCTTTGACCGGACTGTTCGTCTGTAGAATGACCTTTCTGTGAAAGTCTTGCCTCTCATTTTCAACATAACTAAGTTCAAGTCGAATGTCCACAAGCGATACTCCCTCTATATTTCTTCCCATAACTAATTTTTCTAGTTCCGACACACTGAAATGCAATAACAGGGGACATCCACTGCGTGCTGGTCCTAAAAAAAAAAAAAAAAAAAAAAAAAAAAAACTATAGGTAAGTAAAACCGGCATAAAGCTATGATTTCAATGAAACTTGTATTTCATTATAATGCTTGGAGCTTGTCCTTACTTACGAAACACTATGCCATTTAAATGGCCGCCTCTAGATTGGTTGCAGCAGTCGATCCTTTTGAGGTAGTTTTCAAGCACTTTTTCGCGCATTTCAGGCGTTATCACGGCGATAATTTAACGAATGTTGGCTTTAAAATGCTCCAACGTTAGGGCATCAACCGCTTAGGCACGCTCTTTGACGTATCCCTACGAAAAAAGTCTAACGGCGTCAAATCGCATGATCCTGGTGGACAATTGATGTCGCCAAAACGAGAAATAACGCGGTCTTCATATGCAATAAAGACAAAGTCGGCCGTGTTGTGTGGCTCGTAGCAACATTTTGTTAAAACCAGTTATCTTCCAGTTGATAGTCTTCAATTGCAGATCAAATAATGAGCCGTAAGATAGACCCAATTGCTGAGAACGCCGTGGAATCGATAAATTCGGATTATCCGCCACACTTTCACAAAAAAAGTGATATTTTCTGAAGTGGGCACATTGCGATTATGCACAGGCCTGACCACCTCTGTAATGGTTCTAGTCTCATCAAATTTCCTTACCCCGGGTCTACACGTAGCAATATTTATTGCGGCAAACGACAAATTTGATTGTGGCAATCTATTGCTCTTTTGATTGCTTGAGCAATTATAGCTTAGCAATCTGCTGTAAAATGAGTTGTCATTTATCTGACATTTTTTTTCTCTGTACGTTTGTTTATGGCAAAGCAATTTTTCAACTATTTTGTATTGCTCTGCGGTTGTTAAACGATTCATATTCGTAAATGTCAAACCTGTCATTAAATAAATGAGACTATTATTCGCTTAGCTAAAGCTAAATCTCGATCGCTTACGTGCTTTTGAGAATAATTTTAGCGATGATGCTAAAAGCTTAAATTGCGGCGAATGAAATTTTCATGGCATTGCCTGATTTAACAATGCACGTTACAGAATTGCATTTGTAGCCAAAAATCACTTAATCAAGTTTTGTATTTAACAACTCGCAGCCTTGCCACCAAAAAATGTACAAAAGTCATTTTGAAATATCATAGAGGTGATAGTGATAGGACCGATTATCATGATTGTTGTCGGTATAATTTTTCACACAGAAAGTTCTTCGTGTCAAATTTCATGATAATGGCTACATGCGCCCCCCAATTTGATAATATTTTTAAGTGTAATACAAAGAGAATTATTTTAAAAGATGTTTGAACCCATATATTTAAGTATTTCCAGTTTCAGAGAGCCGGTTGTTCAAGGAAACTCAAAATAAATTAATTTACATACTCCTTCTATAAAAATTGCGTTTTGTACAATGCATCGCAAAACAGTACAATTTTAGTCACAATTTTATCCAATTCCAAAAGTCCTATTGCCATCTCTATTACAGAGCCATTAGCTTAAGGAAACAGAAGGAAAATTGAAAGGCCAAGTAAATATGCAATAAGGAAGGAAAAAAATAAGTTTTACTCATACTTTAACTAATTGTTTATCAAAACTTCCACATACTCCTGTGTACACTGAAACAAAAAGGGGGGTTTAATAATAAAAAAGAAGAGAAATATATACAGCCCAATCACGAATATTTCCAAGGAATTTTTTCTCACGGAAAATACTTAGAAGGAGTACAAATTAGCCGTATTCATAAAAACTAAAATAAGTTTGAAAAGTGTTTTTAGGCAAAATTTTCATACAAATTTTTCTTAAAATGCTATTCAAATCCATTTTAATTTTTTATGAATACTGTAGTAAGAAAGACAAATTCCTTTATTTTGTGGCATCTCAAAAAATCTTCCTGTTTTAGAAACTTGATTGACGTATCTTTCATTCTGGGGGTGACTGCCAGAAATTTTTTTTCATCGAGGTCAAACCGCCTTAGTGTATAATGAAATATTATGAAATATTTAATGAAAAAAAAAAAAAATAAAACAGTTTCAATAGATTTGTATTACACAATTTTGTTGTCTTTGTTACCTTATTTTTTTAGACATTTTAAATAATGTTCGAAAGTTTTATCTAAGAAATTTGGTTCAGTGTAAAAATTATAATTTTAACGCATACACACAGTAACTAATTTGTTGGCCTGCCATATTGTGTTGGCTATAATCCCCTGTTTTTGCTGTTGTTGTTTATTATTAACTTAAGTAGGACTATTTGGCCGGTTGGTCGGTTTCTCAATTGTTTGTTTGTTGGTTTGTTTATTTTCTTTAACTTAAATATTTATTTTCGAAATTCTAAATTAAATTTTAATGTAAATAAAAACAAATTTTAAATCACCCAAGGTTATTGTCAAATAGTTGTTTGTTAACATTATAAGTTAGTCATTTGGTTTATTTGTTAATGATAATGTTATTTATTTTCAAGCCTTTAAATTTCGTTAAATGTTATTTTAATGGAATTGAAAAAAAATATTTGTACATTTATTATTTTTAATTAAAAGTTGTATGTAAAAATTTTAATATATTAAAATATACATATTAATATTTTATATATTAAAATTTATTAAAATGGTTTAGCTTAAATAAATCCCTCCCTTATCCCTCGATTAAAACGTAAAATCAGAGTTATAATATGATTCAGACGTCAGCACAAACGTTTATTTTTGTTCTAAAGCTGGGATCACACGATTGCCGCAAATGCACCAATATGACACAATTTTGATTGTGCTTTATTGACGCACAATAATGAAATTGCACCAACCAAATATTCTGAAATCACACGATTGCCCTGTTTTATACAAATTTAATTGCTGTTAGTTGGTACAAAGCGAAATGGGTACAAAAGTTGCCGCAGCACAGTCAAACGATTGTTCCTATTTGTGTCGACTGCGAAAACAGCTGTTGTGGTAGCTTTTTTATTGTAGTTGGTTTGTTCATTAAAAAAAAGAAAATTTTATTATTTTATTATTTATTTAAACAAATTGTTCTTGAATACTTTTATTTGAAATATTTTAAGAAAAATATATGAAATATTTAACCCTGCTGTTAGGTTTCCTGGTTTCCTGTTTCCTCTGTAATTTTTTAACGGTGATATAAACTGACTAAGTCTTTAAGCTCACGTGGTCTTTTTATAAAGCAATGTTTTTTACAAAAATTCAAGGTTCTTACACAAAACAGGACTGAGAAAATTATAAATTTACGAATCTTAGGTTAAGGGACCATTTGGTCCATAGCATATTTTCTTTGATTTTTTTTTACATTTATTAAAAAAAAATAAGTTTTTACTAGTTTAATTTATAATAATTGTCATTGCATGATAATCAAAATGTTTTTCGGTTAGTTTTGCAAATAAACTTGTTACAAATGGAGCATTTTATGTCAGACTTAGGCTTACAGCAACTACATAGTTCACGCTTTAGATCCCCTGAGTTAGAGGTATTATTATTCAGAGAGACCACTCGAACTATGCATGATGATCGTATTTCAGTCAATAACTGTGCTGAGAAATCTTGTTTAGGTAATCTAGTCCGTTTAATCATATACTCGTTGCCAGGGAAAGTGCTAGTTGCCGCAAAGACTCAGATCTTTTGCCATTCCGATCAGCTGGAGCCCATGAAACGTCTATTTTAGAAAATAGTATGAACGCATTCAAAGCGAATATATATATTGCTTTGCGCTTTATGCTGTAGGAACTAACTATTTGATGAGCCACCTTAAAACCTACGCCACCATAAACCCCTACATATGTAAGTTTTTTTCATGAAGTTTTTTACCAACTCAAAAGTGTAAAAAATTAACGTGTTGCCCTTGGTTCTTTTCAGACTGTGCATTTCTTGGCTAACCAAGGTATTAGAGTTCACCGATTACCAAAATTTGAAATCATATTTTTCTGGTGTTGATGGCATAAACTGTCGAAGAGAACATCACCCCCTGATTGCAACAAGTCGATCATCAGTGGTGACATTTTTGTGACAATTATAAAATATTGAAAGAAGTTGGTGAGAACAGTCCAACAATTCACGAATAGGAGCAAATTTTTATCATATACGCATTTTTCGTCGACTAAAAAAAAACATCATCGAAGCGGATGGCACTATTAGTCATATTAAATTTATCTTCAGACATTATTTTATTTTTAGCAATAAAAAACGGATTAACAGAGTTAGCTGCAGCTTGGACGGGTTCCCGTTCAGTATCTGTTTCAGAAGAAATATAATCCATTTCCGAGTCTGAAATATCGGATTCACTCTCAACATTGAGTAAAACGCGTCTGAACTATTAAAAAAAACTCACAAGATGAACTGAGCAGTGCAAATATTTGTAGTTCTCTACAACAAAAATCAAAAATGGGGTATCCCACGATTGCCTTTTACATATTTAATCTATGTTGATTAAAAAAAGGCGTATCCCATACTTGATTTTTACATAAGCTGTTTGTATGGACAAAATGGTCCAATAACCTTACACTCGCAAGTTTTTTCTGACCTAACAGCATGGATTAAACAAATATCTGTAAAAGAAATAATACTTATTTTTTTAAATTTTGTAGCAAACCGTCACACGATTGCCGCACCAGGGTTGCATTTGATTGGTAAAATTAAGCACAATATTGTCCTCGATTGGTACATGAGCGATTTGGTTGTGCAGTCACACGATTGGGGTATTAAAAAGTGTAAAAATTGGTGCTTGGCGGCAATCGTGTGATCCCAGCTTAACTTATTAACTTAATTTTATAAGACCCAAACTTCAGCCCAAACGCTTGTTATGCTCCCCATTTTTCGTCGACTAAAAAAAAACATCATCGAAGCGGATGGCACTATTAGTCATATTAAATTTATCTTCAGACATTATTTTATTTTTAGCAATAAAAAACGGATTAACAGAGTTAGCTGCAGCTTGGACGGGTTCCCGTTCAGTATCTGTTTCAGAAGAAATATAATCCATTTCCGAGTCTGAAATATCGGATTCACTCTCAACATTGAGTAAAACGCGTCTGAACTATTAAAAAAAACTCACAAGATGAACTGAGCAGTGCAAATATTTGTAGTTCTCTACAACAAAAATCAAAAATGGGGTATCCCACGATTGTCTTTTACATATTTAATCTATGTTGATTAAAAAAAGGCGTATCCCATACTTGATTTTTACATAAGCTGTTTGTATGGACCAAATGGTCCAATAACCTAACATTCGCAAGTTTTTTCTGACCTAACAGCATGGTTAAGACAAATATCTGTAAAAGAAATAATACTTATTTTTTTAAATTTTGTAGCAAACCGTCACACGATTGCCGCACCAGGGTTGCATTTGATTGGTAAAATTAAGCACAATATTGTCCTCGATTGGTACATGAGCGATTTGGTTGTGCAGTCACACGATTGGGATATTAAAAAGTGTAAAAATTGGTGTGATCCCAGCTTAACTTATTAACTTAATTTTATAAGACCCAAACTTCAGCCCAAACGCTTGTTATGCTCCCCGTGTACCATAAAAATAAGAAAAACAAATACATCTTTTAATTATGATATAACTCAAGGTTTAAATAATGAGTATTTCCAATTTCTCTGACAAATTGTAAGATTTCGTTCCAAAAAATTTTTTGACGATTTTTCCACGATTATAGCGATTTCTATGTGCCCATAACAGCAAATTTTCCGTTTTGACGGTTAGTGGGAAATCTAGCGGTCTTTTAATATCATTAAAATATAAAGGCTGGTACAACCAAAACGCACGATGTTAATTGCAAATTAATGGCCAATTTAGTCATTAAGTGGTTAGATTTTGCCATTTTCACCTTGTTTATCTATTAAAAAATTAGTTTAGCCATCCGCCTTTTTTTAGCCATTTTCCACTTGTTTAGCCCTTAAAGTTTTTGTCGTTTTTCTTGTTAAAAATTAGTTTTTATGTTCTAATAAAAATGTATAAAATTGCTAAAAGTAAAATAAAAATCTTTATTAATTTAAACGCATTTTATTCTCTCTGCCTAAAAACGATAATGACAAAACATCTTTCAAATTAAAGAAATAGTATTAAAATTCCAATTAAAAAAAAAAAAATAAAAAACTTTTTAGCCATTTTTGTATGTAAATTTAGCCATTTTTGGTCACCAAGTTTTGGTTGATATCACCACGACGTGAGATAAAACGGCCATTGAATTTCTCGCGAAAAAAAGAGCCATTGTTTCGTTGGCTGTGTGGCACAATCCTGTTGGGACCACATATCGTCCAGGTCCATATCCTCAACTTCTGGCTACATTAAGATCTGTTTTATCTCGCGTTAGCAAACACCATTCACGGTAACTGCTTGGTTGACCCCATTTTCTAAGAAGTACCTTCCGATGACGCCGACAGCCCATAAAACACACCAACTAGTCACTCTTTGTAGATGCAGCGGCCTTTTAAAGTAAAAAATCAATTAAAATTTTTTAGATAAGCATTTTATTAAAAAAAAAAAAAAATAAAAGTTCTGCTTCTCTCTCAAAATTCGACATGGGTTTTAACACTTTTTTGTGTGTTTCACATTAATTATTTTTTTAAAGCCTTCGTCATTCGCTTACATGTTAGAAAAAATAACGTAATTTGAATACACATAAAAAATGTATATGATAAAGTGTTAATGCGCTTTGTCGACTCGACGAACAGTAACCATCCAAGGTTAATGAATATCCTTTTGTGTGTTTCTTTTAATAAGTAATTAAGATATACATAATTTTAATTTCAATTAATATTTTTCAACTATTATTTTTTATTTAATATTCCTTAAATTTGAATAGAAATATATTCTCTTTTTCTTTATATATTTTAAAATAGAATTTAACTTTGCCCAATTTTTGGAATTCAATAAATTTTTCTTTAAAAATTTCTAATAAAACTATTCAATGAAAATTTGTTTGGCATAATTTTCTTTTTTTTAATGAACAAACTAACAAGAAATAAATAAGAAAAAGTTACCACAACAGCTGTTTTCACAGTTGACGGAAGTAAGAACAATCGTGTGACTGTGCTATTATTGAACCCAATTAAATTTGCAATTAAATTAGTATAAAACAGGGCAATCGTGTGATTTCATAATATTTGGTTGGGGCAAGTTCATTAGTGTGGATCAATAAAGCTCAATCAAAATTGTGTCATATTGATGCATTTGCGGCAATCGTGTGATCCTACCTTTAAACGGCAAGTAATTGCCAAAATTAGCACAAATTTTATCAACTTTTGTAAAAGAAAAATTTTGTACGTTCCCGGGACTAAAAAAGTCTGGGAAATTAAAAACCTTCTTTTATATAATTTTTATTGAAAGCACCTTACATATACTTATATATGTAGATTTGTATTTGTATTTATTAAATGTGATTTTCTAACACAACAAGACATAATATCTTATAAATTACAGTATTAGAATCTGAAAAGTTAACCATACATTGATTTAATTAAATTTAAATAATTATAAAATAATGAAAAATAAATGAAAATTAAATAAATAAAAATAAAACAAAATTAAAAAATAACGTTTTAACTATTTTTTATAGAATATTGCTACATCATTAATAAAATTTACGAAAGATGTTCTTCAAGTTATTTTCTGAACCTCATTGCGTTGCTAGTAGTCTGCAAATTATCAGGGAGTTCATTCCAGAGACGGATCCTAAGAATAAAGAACTGACATTCAGAAGCGTGGCTACGATATCTAAATTGAATCAACAATTTACCTCTTGGTTATCTTACAAATCGCAAGCGATCAAAGAGATACTTTGGTTCCTTTGTCATAATAACTTTATAAAGAAATATTAAGTTTTTGAAAATTAGGAAGTTATCAAATGTAATAATGAATATACGAATGGAGAACAGTGACACATGATCAAGTTTTCTCAGTCTGATAACGTATCTTACGATGTTGTTGAAAGTTGTTTTAAGTTTCCTCGTATCCCTTGAGCTACAACCAGCAAATATTTCGGAGGAATATAAAAGCGTTGGTAATAAATATGTTTTCGCAAGTAAAAATCTAACTTTCGGCGGAGTTAAGTATTGGGTTACCCATAAGCTCCGTAGCATGCCGTAGGCTCTACAACAGACTTGTGTAATATGATCTGACCAAGTTAAACGCTTATTAAATGTTACACCTAAATTCTTAGCTTTACATACAATGACAATTTTTGACCCTCCCAAGAAAATATTCACCTCATCCTCCATTTCCAATTTCCCTTGATTAAGCCTTAAGCCATTTGCTGAGCCCAAACGAAAATATTATTCAGATCATAATTCAGCTCCTGCACCTAAGACAAAAATGGCTCCTTGGTACTACTTAGATACAGCTGAACGTTTTCAGCATACATCTGAACATTACAAAAACGGATTTGTTAGAGAAGATCAGTTGAATATAAGGAATAAAGTAGGGGTCTGTGTATTGAACCCAGTGGAACACCTCATGTGACCCGTAACGGATTTGAAATATATTCACCATTGGTGACAGATTGAGATCTGTTTATAAGATACGACAACATCAGCCTAACAGCAAGTATGGAGAAGTTAAAAATGTTGGAAAATTTTAGACATACAATTGAATGATGCACTGTATCAAATGCCTTTGAATGGTCCAGTGGATTTGTATAAAATAAAAGCTTGCAAAATATTTTGATTTTAACAAGGTTTCGTTTAAATGTGCTAAATTCCCATTTCATACTATTGATAAACTGAAATTTATTGTTGATGGGATGGATAAGCTATTCCTATGCGCTTTTCACTGGTTTCTTAGGCCAGATCATCAGGAATTTTAGCAATATTTTAAAAGTTTCGGCAACGAGCATATACAAAATTTTGCGGTTTTCGAAGTGGGATTTGAAGGGAAGTGTTAAAAAAAGTTGGCAACAATGCTGCTGGCTAAGGTGAAGGGAACTGTGAATAAAAGTGCGTATATGCAATTATAATCAATCTTAATGCGTATATGTAGCATTGCGTCCATTAAAGTGCCATTTCATAAAACATTTTAACCGGTGGCACTTTTAGTAGGGCAATATGTAAGTAACAAAAATCAGCTTCTATTTATTCGCTTTTCCTTTTGCGATTTGAGTTTTACTTAGAGATCTGACTAAAAACATGTTTTAAGCCTTTTTAACAACCTGCATGGTATGATATTTTTAAGTTTTTTAGCTCCAAATAAGGTTGATGTATTGGTTGCAGTTATACCTCCGAGAGTGCAATTAACTTCCAGGAAAAAGTTTTTCAGGCAGACGGCTTTGCACCGATCAGAAGGAGTCAGAGGAGCAAGATCTGCGCAATAAGGCGTGTCACTTAAAACTTTACACCCGTTATTGCCAAATAGTTTCTTATATTTAAATATCCTTGATTTTAAATAAATCTCAATACCTTTTACAGAATGGTAAGGGATAATTTACACTCCAATAGTTTCAATTATTTTATCCAGTAATAAAATGCTTTAACTAAAAACATTTGTCAATATCACTGTGCAAGTTGCAAAATTAGACAAGCCTCCATTTTCGAAATAACGGTATATTTCGAAAACAGGAGCTAACCTTAAAAAAGCGGTGGGCAACATCTGATTCAGCGTACCCGAATTATGTTAAAACGCCATGTGCGCAGCTTGTCTAAAAAAAGGTTTCAATTTCGAGCACAGTGTATTTATTAAAATAATCATCATCAAGGCTGCATTATTTTACGACCTCTAATAAAACAGAAAATAATGACCTGTTTTACAACATATTCTCTACTTTTAATAGCAACAGCTAAACCATTCATTGTTTCTCAAACTTAATCTGTAAACGAAGAAAAGTTTTCAAAGTTTGTGTGGTATAGCAAAAAAAAAAAAAAAGTTTTCTCAAATCAGCAATTTATTATTTTTTTCGACTGGTTTTAATGTGAAAATCTTGTTTGAACACTGATGCCTTTTCTCCGCCTTCCTCAACAAGCTCTCCTTATTGCATACCTTAATATGATGTGCACTTTTTTTTTACCTTCTTTATACACTTTTTTTGCTGCATATTATTTCCGCTTGGTCAATTAGATAGTTTAGCTATGAAAAACTTTTTTACCCTCTACTTTTTTTCCCCAACTTCTTAGCCACCTCAACAAAAACAACATTCGACCTTAAAAAAATGCTAGTCGTTGTATTAAAATGGGGAGAAAAAAGTGTAAAAAATTATGTAAAACTATGATAGAACAAGTAAGAAAGTATAGTCGGTCATGCCCGACCATTTGATGCTCTACACCACATTATATGGAGATACATTTTCGAGAGTGTGTTCTATCTGGGACCCATGGGAAATCACGACTCCTGGAAAAACAAAATTATGTTATGAGTTCAAAATTCACATGAGAGATATTTATGACGAATATTACCTACGTATCAATATAAAGATCTCAGATTTGTTCGTCTTAAACGATTTTCAGAGAGGATTTATATGGGACATCGGGTCAGTACCAATACAAAATCATGCCATGTGGCAAGTTATAATCACAAAATGTTATATCAATACCAAAATTTATATGAAAGTTATATGGCATTTAAAGTTATTTTCGGGAGTGGTATTTGTATGGGATCTGTGGTCAAATATGAACCGATTTAAAAAAAAATTGGTTTTATGTGGCAATAAAATGAGGCTATCAGCGTAGAAGTGGTGCAACCCACAATTTAATTTGGTTGCGGTACTGCTGTAAGATATGCTCTTTGCACTGTTCATTACAGTGCAATAGTCGAGTAATCCAACTTTTTGTATCCAAAAGAGATGGCGCTAGAAACATAGTTTTTGCACGGGCCGTTACAACCAAGCACTATAGTGCAAGAGTAGTGTTAACTCCTCATTATCTCATAATAAGTAGTCTGGGGTTACACCACTTCTGCGCTGATAGCCTCAAATATGATGAGCAAAAATTAATCATAGTTTTAAGAAGTTTGTATGAAGGCTATGTGAAGCTATGGACCGATTTTCAACATTTCCAACAAGCATCTTCATTATGACAATTAAGGCGAATGTACCAAATTGTATTAAATAATATTCAAAATTGTTAAATGTACTTTGCGCACAAGGTAACATGGACATACAACCAGTACCCATGTTCTGTAACTTTAGTGTGAAACAAAATATTCTATCGAACAGGTAGCCAGAAGGCGAAATAGCCGAACTCACGGGCATCCTTGACCCAGAAAGTGATACTGAGTCGTTCGGTATACTAAAAGTTAGATCTAGGGCCAAGAGCTTTGTGTATTACAAAATTTGTTACAAACACATAATACCCTCCTACTATTGTGGTGTGGCTATGAAAAGGTAAAATAATGTTAAGTTTTCGTAACCTTACTTAATGTTTTTTTTTTCATTGTTTTTCAATACCGAATGGTGGAAAAACGGCATTAATATGAAATTGTATTTTAATTACAAAGTCAATGCAATTCATTTCAAACTTCATTACGTTTCATTGGTTTTGGCAAATCGTAATTAATTGATGAGAATTAAAGTAAAACTTTTCAATTTAATTATAATTTTATAAAACATAGAAATAATGTTTAGAGTTTCCATAGAAAAAAGTGATATATTTTAAAGCCTCAAAGGAGAGAGATAGTAATGAGTAAATTAACTTAATATTCTGTATGTGCTCTTTAGTTAAATAGCAGTTATACTATTTAAAGTAGAAGTTCTACTTAAGATGGGTTCACTGTGACTCTTGATAGAGAATATTTTTATAAAGTTTGGCAATAGCAATAATAATGGTAAGTCGTATAAATCAAACAACAAAAAAGGTTTAAGGATGAAAATGAATGATTTTGTAAATTGTAGATGCATTTTTTATCTTAATTCGAGGACGTAAAAGGAAAGGAAAAAAATTATACTACTTAACAAAAAAAATTGATTTGTTAGTCCTGTTATGAGAAATTTTCTGCGTAATGCTTTAACACTCTTTTAAAACTGAACTCATGTCTATAGAATGAAACTTTTGTTTTGCAGCTTTTTAAGTATGGCATTCAAACCATTCCCATTTGTCTTTTTTCCCCCTTTTCCCTTCAAACTCAATTCCTCTGCAGCAAGTGTTTCATAATATGGACGAGGATTTAAAAACATAAAATCACATTTTTTTATTGAAAAAAGGTCCAGTAGGTAAAAATATTGGCTCAGAGATGGACAAGTTGAAATGGTTGCATTAAATAAATGAAATAATAATGATACAATTGATATTTCTAAAGTAATTTGGCCTTAGCAAAGTCGAAATATGGTCTTCAAATCTTGTTGTCTGGTGCTTTGAAAAATTCTTTATCGCTCAGAGTTAACGGTCGATGTTGAATGTGAACTACACCTAAACGTCAAGTTTTTTTTCTGCATTTCATTTGACATTCCTTAATTTAAGACTTACTCAATTTGAACAGAGGAAAGATACACAATCGAGCAACGCGTTAAAGTTATACAGGCTTATTATGAAAATGGGCGTTCAAATCAAAATGCATATCGTGCACTTCGTGATTTTTTCGATCAATTTCAACGTCCAAATGTGCGTAAAATCGGAAAAATCGTGCAAAACTTGGAGCAAACCGGGTCTGTAGGAGCTATGAAAACACCACTGCATGCTCGTACAGCTTGCACTACAGAAAATGTTGCTGCTGTTCGCGATAGTGTGGCTGAAGAGCCGTCCACCTCAACTCGTCGTCGTGCCCAACAATTGCACCTCTCACGCTCGTCGTTGATGAACATTATGCATAAATACTTGCATTAGCACGCTTACAAGGTGCAATTGACTCAAGAACTAAAACCTCTTGACCATTCCAAACCTCGTCAATTGTCAGAATAGTGGCAAGAAATGGCAACAGTGGATGATAAATTTTCAAAGAAAATCATCTTCAGTGATGAGGCACATTTTCAACTCAGTGGATTCGTCAATAAGCAGAATTGCCGCATTTGGCTGAATGATAATCCAAGAGGGACTGTCGAAAACCCAATGCACCTACAAAAAGTGACTACTTGCTGCGGCTTATGGGCTGGCGGCATCATCGGGTAAAATTTTTTCCAAAATGTGGCCGGTCAGGTAGTTACGAAAGAATTGTAACTCAGTTCATTTATACGACGCCAAATAATTAAGCAATGCAAACTGAAAGGCACGAAAGCAGACAAACAGGAATGACGTTATTGGCCTAAAAAAATAATGAAAAGGACGAGCGAGCTGCTTACCTACCTCAAACTGGACTTCAAACGGCTATAGGTAAAAAAAAGTGTCGACAAAAACTGAAGACCCACAATTTCAAAATCCGTTTGACTGAAGATCATAGCTGCTCATTTGTTTGATCAAAGGCGCGTTTGCCCAGGAACAACGGCATAGACTGGCTCATTTTTGTATTGTTTTAAGATTATTTTAAATTTTGTTTTTTAATTTTAATCCATTAAAAAGCACGGCAAATTAGTGTCATATCTTAAAGAAATGTGCAGCTAGTGTTGCCATTTAAAGGGATTTTGAAACTGTGGGCACCTACGAGCAAATCTCCGCCTTCAGTTTTTGTCGACACTTTTGTTGTGTTTATCGCCGTTTGAAGCACAATGTGGGCTGGAGCTGTTTCACAAATCATATTAAAATGTTTGCACAATATGATTAGGAGTTATTTGAGAACACATATATATACATATATATATATAAATGAACCAATTCATATAAAAAACGACGAGCAGACTGCAGTTAATGTGAACATCATTCAATGCCGGGCAATGATTAAACATTTTTAAAGACTAGAGGTAGAGGTAGAGTGCAATAACTATTCGAACATTTTGGGGATCGAACTTACGTTGTATTTAATTTTAAATTGGCCTACGCGTTTTTACTGATTTTATAACTTCCAAATTTTTTTGTTGCGTGAAGACATTTATGCAGATTTTAGTTAGTATTCGATACTTGCTCCAAGATTATCTATTGAGATTTAAATTATGGTATTTTGAGACATCTGAAGTCAAGAAAATGTACACAAACGTTATTCTACAGAAGAAGTCTAATGATCTGTAAGTATACACTAGATAAGTATCAGCTTGAATGAGTGGAGATTTTCCTTTACGTAGGTGTTTTATTTGAACGTAATTAGTTTTTAAATGTACATGTTTCGTAGACTGTCAACAAGGCCAAAAGTGGCCTAGGATTTATCAAAAGTGTCAAAAAGAAATTTGATAGTCATAAGACAATTATCTCATTAGTGAGACATTTTAAAAGTTAAGGATTAGTAACTTACTCTATTAAGTTCAGCTCTTGTCACCTAGTTCAAGCTATATTTGCCTACTTCTAGTCCTTTCTACTATGGAATGATATGTTATCTTTGGTGGACCTCTGCGATGATTTTCTTTGCGGGTTATATGACAAAGCTGCGATAGTTATGGTATTTATCGACCAAAAAACAAATATTTCTTTTTTCTGATGCCTTTATAAATTGGGTTTCGTCTAAGGCATCTGTTCGGTAAAGCTTACAGCTTGCTGATATATCACATCCATAAAGCAGGATTGGTTTAATACAGATATAAACACATTCGTCATTCACATAAACACATTGCTGATTTCATGCTAACTTTACATAAACGATCTACAGACTATCCCCAACGTCCCCAACGTTGTTGTTGAAATCGGTCTACCCGTTTTGCAGTTAGTGGTGACATCAAAATTATTGAAATGAATCGTGTGGAGGCCCGCAGGCGTCTTCGTAATAATAAGGATATATTCGGTTCAAAAATATTGCTGTAGTTATTTTACCCGCCCGTAGATCCTTGTAGCCCTGCTCTATTTTTGCAGTTCGGAAGACAATTTGCCTTCTACGTTTGGCCTTTAAACGGGGGGGGGGGGGGGGGGGGGGGGGGGGGGGAAAGTTTACATTCTGTAAAAGGGAAAATCCTTAGTTATCATTGAAAAACATAAGCACGGCCGTCAAGCTGAAAAACTTTAGTATGCGAAGCCAGATTTCAATACTTAACTTTAGTGTTAAAAATGAAATAACCTCCGAATTAAAAATGAAATAACACCCAAATTAAACACGCTATGAAACAAGCCCCGAATTTTAAAAATTTGTTGGGTGTTATTTCATTGGAGATTATTTCATAATTTGAAAACCCCAAATGAAGAATGAAATAATTCCCAAAAAAAATGAAAAACGGCTCAAAAAAATTGGGAGTTTTTTCATATGAAATAACACCCAAAAATGTATGAAAAAAAAATTGGGGAATATTTAATTTCTCGTTTGGGCGTTATTTCATTGGGGGCTTTTCGTGGAGCCACAGAATATATCAAAACTTGGTACAAATAGCCTCGTAAAAAGAAAAAAAAAAAAAAACAGTACCTGACTGAAGAGGAACCCTGCGGGAAATTTGTGTCAATTGGTCCCACAGACTGGTCCTGGGAGTTGTGAAAATAGAACAGGTACAAAAAGAAAGAACTCATGACCAGTGAAAGGAGAACCAATTATGTAACTGGTTTATGGAGAACAAAAAGGTAGAAAAAGTAACAGTACAGTCTTCACCGTTGGTGTGATACATTTTTTTAGGACTTTCTTAAATTTGGCTCTTGAATTTAATTCTAGGACTTGTTTTATTGAAATAATACTACATCGTATTGAAATAATACTACATTTTAGTAACTGTCACTAAACACGTCCATTGAGAATAGATTTGTGACTGGTCAAATGGTGTCAATTGACCCCCTCCAATGACAACCCCATGTAAAAGTGATAGCTTTTATTCATAGAAAGTGTTAAAACTAGAACCGGTCTCTACCACCAATGACCTATCACAGGACTACTTTGGTGTCAGCTCGCTTCCCTCTAGGGAAGTTCTTAAGACTATTTTGATCTCCTGCCAAGGTAATTTGTATTTGAAGATTCAGAAAGTAGATTTATCCCAGGTACTCAGAGCGCACCCAGAGAAAAAACATGTTTAAATATGGTCACCTCCAACAAAACTATTTTTCAAGAAAATTTTAAACATATTATGATTCACTTAACAATATTACTGTCACCGACAACTTTATTATGGTTGAATTGGTCCTCCATCAAGAAGCCACAACCATATTTTGGTTGCCTCCGAATATGTTATGGTCAAAAATAACAAAAAAAAGTTTAACACTTATAATAGCATGGTTGGTTTTCAACCATAGCATGTTGCTCTTGAAAAAGAGGAAAATACTATTGTTAATTATTAAACAAATTATTGTCAAATTTAACCATAACATGTTAAGAGGCAGCCATAATATGGTTTTGGCTTCTTGATGTAGTACTAATTCAACCGTAATATGGTTGTAGGTGACAATAATATGGCTATATTAACCAAAATATGTTTAAAATGTTCTTAAAAAATAATTTTGTCTGCGTGCGAAGAGACCTAGTAAGACCCTGTTTTTGAAAAAAATATTTTAATTGATGCGGAGCCCCAACAATATAATATTTTATGCAAATATTTGATGAGAAATAAATAAAGATGTGGAGCATGCATAGTCAATAAAATGTCTTCATATGACAAATAGCAATAAATTTCAATACATTATTTTAGATTATTGTTTTATTTATAAAAATCTAACCATTAAGTGTCACCAATTTTATTTTAAACTCATGTGACTTATAAGTGACTTTGAAGTATATCAAAAATATGAGAAACACAGTTTCTGTTAGGAACATGCTAAAACTTTGATTTACATTTTCTTCGATAGGTTATTAGATTTCTGGCCTTGGGATTTGGTTTGACCTCGTTCTCTTCATTTGAACTGCATATAGTAAATTTTTTTTGAACTCTCTAAGCTAATATCGCGAAGCTCTACGCTTGTTTGAAGGAAAGAAACCACAGTCTCTGGCGGGAAACGAAGCCGCAACCCCGGCGCTGATAGATTAGCTCACTGCTAGCTAGCATCCCAGTAAAAAAAGCTGTAGATATTTTCGATTATGGTGTTATCGAGGGCAAGGTTGCTGCTGGTATTGCTGTTGTTAAATAAAAAGGGTTTTAAGATGCCGGCCCAGTGCACTATGCTTCGACCCATAGACAAAAATAAAAAAAAAAAAATTTGTCTCAAATTGTTTTAAAATATAGATTTTTTGAAAGATGATAAGGTATCTCAAATAAATGTTTTCTGATTGCTTTTGCCACCATGAGTCGGCGTTAAAATCAGATAACTTCTTGCAAAAATTACTTAACAGAAATTTTTTTTTTTTTAATTTATTTCTATTATTGAATCTTTCTTATCGAAATTTACAATATGTATTCAAATCTTAATTCTACTTGTTTTTTATTAGTTGTTACCAGTGTAACCACTAACTATTCAAATTTTAAAAATGTCTTCTAGTTAGGCTCAAAGTATCGGTTCTTTTTAGCCTCTGGTGACCTTCGAACTGAAGCAGACGCCGAGCGATGTAGTTAGGGTGGGCCATTAGTTTATCGATGTAACTTATTGAATATTTTTTTATTTCCTCCTGGATAGTGGGGACGTTGAGATCTCTGTGGATAGTATCATTACGTATATACCATGGGGCGCAGACAATTTGTCGTAATATTCTAGACTGTCTTCTTTGAAGCATTTGGATGTTAGATGCGCATGCAGTACCCCATAATTGGATGCCATATGTCCATATTGGTTTTATGATTGACTTGTATAAGAGAATTTTGTTGTCTAAGGACAAGTTTGAGTTTCGACCGAGAAGCCAATGTAGTTGAGCTGCTTTAAGTTTCATAGCCGTTATTTTCGCTTCAATATGACGCGACTAGGTCAAGTGTATATCTATATGAATTCCCAAGTACTTGACATGGTTTTCTACCGGAACAGTGATGTTATTTATTTTTACAGCTGGGCACGTTTTTCTTCTGAGCGTGAAAGTTAAGTGAACAGAAAAATGGGTTTTAGTTGTTTCACAAAAATAATTCTGAAAAATTCATTTTTTTAAAAAGTCGCTCGAAATTTGGTTTTCAAGAACTTTGATATATTTGCAGTTGAATTAAAATTTAGAATTTAGTATTTATTTACAAAAAAAACTTTTTTTATTGCTCTGAAAAACACATTTTTTTTTTTGTTGAAAATCCAAAAATTACTTCAGTTTGATGGAGTATAAAAAAAATTACATAAAATTAAATCAAAAAGTAATTTCAATTTTTGGGAATACAAAATTTTAATTTCAAAAGATTTTGCTATTCGTGCTTAATTCCCAGTTTTTAATATTGATTATTAAATGCGCATTTCACTTGTTGCTTAGGCCAGATCATCAGGAATCTTCATCCATAAAGATTTTAGAAAAACTAAAGATATTAACCCAGTACTCATGCCTCTTGTAAGCAGGTTTGTAAGGGGGAATTGTGCTTCTCTCCCTTACAAACCTGCTTACAAGAGGCATGATTTTTATATGGCGAATTCCCACTTGGAAGCACTACTTTTTTGTAAAATCACTGCGTTTTTCATGGCTTACATTATTCCGTGAAGGAATAGCTTCCAAAAACCGCAGCTTTCATACCTTTGATTAATTGCTTCTATACTGTATACAAGAAGCGCAACACAAAAACTTATGCAAAAGAACAAAAAGCAAAACAAACACACAACACAGTTAATATGTAATTTTTAAAATAGAACGAAACTGTACGCAAATTAAAAAGAAAACAACAACAAATCTAGTAATTGACCACACAAAAATTTGCTTGCGTCCTCTCTGCTCAAAAACAATTTGCTGACTGATTGCGTAATAAAAAAGAATTAATTTTAAGCATATCTTGTTTTCGATTACATGTCGGGAATAATCGTAAACACATTTTGAAATCACTGCAATATAACGTGCTTCCATGTAAGGGATTAACAGAAGCACTTTGAACTTTGGTCGTAAATTTTTTCTTTTAAATAATCATTTCAACTACTCCCTTACAACCTTCTTACTTATAAGGGATTATGCGAAGCTATTTTCATTTACTTATATTAAAAATTGACTTCAATGGTTTTCGCTTCCCTGTTGCTTCTAAGTAGTATGTAATAGCCAGCGCATATATCAGCCCTCTTGTACTTTTCTTGCTTCCGAAAACCTTAAAATTTTTTACTGGGAAACCAAATTAAACTGTTAAACGTATAAGACTTATAGAAACAGTTCTAATTGTAATAATATCAAAGTTTAAACAAAACACATCAACAATAAACGGTGGGTTTATTGTTTTTGTAAGTTTATACTCTTAGCTAACAGGGTATTCCAAAATTAGTACCTATTTTTTGCCACAACTTAAAAAAAATGGGTTTTTTAATATGACAAGTTTTATGGTTTTTACTAAAATATCAGGCATTTAAAAGTGTTTTATACGATTTTATGTTTTGAATGGTAAAAAATAAAAAAGATTTTATTATAGGATTAGTAGACCAAAACCACTGAAGCATTTTCAAAATTTTAATTTTTTTTTTAAAGGCGTTTTGAGTAAGTCAAAAAAAAATTGTATTAAATCTAATTCTTAGCTAAATAAGGTTATTAGATGATTGCAATAAAATTCGGTTCTTTTCATAGAACTAATTAACATGCCATTTTTAGGAGTCATTTCAGCCCCTCCTCATAGAACACCACTAACACGTACATTTAAAGGGTTAAAATATTCTACAACAAGACCATAAGTTCGTGTGATATAAGCAAAATGCTTAAAACAGTAAAATTGTAAATTATCATATCTGTGGCCGTATGGAAAAACTAGTTAACTCCACTTTTTGCGAAAATTAAGATAACACCAAAAATATTACGTTTATTTTTATCAAAAATATAAAAAACAAAGTAGAAGCGTAAGACATTGTTTTTAAACTAAAAAGCTAAAAACGATCTTATTACCAAGTTTAGTATAAAAATTTAACAGAACACCTTTTGTTTAAAATTTTGATATGTATTAAAATAAAATTAACCACAAAATCAATAGCTCTTTTTCAGGTTCAACCTATGTTAAACCGATTATAACGTTAATCAACGTCCTTAAAACTGGCCAATTCATTTCATAAAATCAAGAAGGGTAAAACTTTTAATTATGTTTATGCATAAAAACAGACAAAAACTCAGCTTATTTTTTGATGTATAAGCATAAAGAGAAACAAATATTTTTTGGAAAAACTGGATACCTCCATTTGTTCGTAGAAAAAACGGGTAAATTAACGTGTTGAGTCAAAAAGTTATTGTTTTTCCACAAATCATTACTTAAGTTGCCTTAATTCCATAAAATACTAATATAATTTAACCTTTATGTCAACAGCTACATACCCGGGTATGTTTTGAAATTTAAATACTCTGTATCTCTGAAAGTGGCTATCATAGCGGTCTGAAATTTCATGATATCCTCACTGGAAGTGTTTTTTGTCATATACTGAAGTTTGGATAAAATTGGGAAAAATTGGGCCATGGATGTGGCCATTTTATCATTCCTACCCCTTACGTCAACAGCTGCATACCTGGGTACGTATATAAAAACAAATGAAAATGGAATAATATTGCATGTTTATTCATAAGATTTAAGATTTTTAATAAAGTAAAAAAAGTAAAAATAAAATTAATATAAAGAAAATAAAATTAAATTAATTCAAATAAATTATAATTTAATCAAATAACAAGAGAAAACATGTAAAAATTTTAATTATTGAATAATTTTTAAATGCAATTTTTGCATTTCGGAATTTCAGTGGAATGTGCTGCACATACGGGTTTCTTGAACAATAAGCAAGATTTCCTGGTAGGTCGACGCTTAGTACACATGTAGCAGTTACCTTTGGTTTTAATTCTGCCGGTGCTATCCCGTTCTACCACACTTTCTGCAGCATCTGCAATGCCTAAAGGACATCCATTTATGGCTTCAATTGCATTTCGGGTAGAGAATACCCTTGTAATATAGATATTCTTGGCTCTATTTTCTATTTCAGGCTTAGCCAGTTGCTCGCTGAGATTGTGTAGGAATATCCTACGACTACTTGTGGAAGTCTTCAACTGTGGATTATTTTCAACATAAATAATGTACGCTTCAAAGGCAGCCACATCTAGGATATTGTAGAAGAATGCCAAAGGCCATCTATTTGTTCGTCGCTTTGTAGAATATTCCGCCAAAGATTTATCCATGTTATCAACGCCTCCTTTATATTTGTTGTAGTCCAATATCAAAAGTGGCTTCTTCTTTGGACCGCCCACTTCGCTTGTATTATGCGTTGTTGAAAGGACCACAACTGATCTATTTTTCTTTGGGATGTAGGAACACATGGAAATATTGTTGTTGTAACCAAAAATAGTTGATTCTACTTCACGTCCTTTTGGAACAACAAATTGCGGTGGTACAAAAACACGTCGTTTATTTACTGTACCTTACATCGATAACTTACTGTCAAACATCAAACTACTCGCTAAATTGTAACTTGTAAAGAAATTATCGCAAACAATATTCCGTCCACTTCCACGAAAAAGATTGACACACAAATCCTTGACTACTCTTTCACCTACGTTTTTCTCTCGTTCACCGGATGCCAACAAACCAGTGTAAATTTGTCCTTTAATTGGATAAGAGGAGACGGAGTCACATACCCACCAAACTTTTATTCCGTACTTGGCGGGTTTTGATGGTATATGCTGAGAAAAACCAGTTCCACCACGGAAAGGATACAACTGTTGGCTCCTGCTACGTAATTTTTATGTAGATTATAGTTCAACATTAAGAATATATCAGTTATAGCTGCAGCTTTGTCGGTTTTCTTACGCCGTTGGCGTGTATTTCCGTTGTCGAAACGTATAAAACGGCTAATCGCCCAAAATCGGCGTAAACTGATTGAAGCACGATATAACGGATGTGAGGTTGTTTTCCATAAGTCTTTGGTATGTACGTAGCCGGAATGTGTCACGCCGCTAAGCAACAGGATACCCAAATATGCATCAAATTCAATTATTGTTAATGCTTTCCATGTACACTGCTCCCTTGTTGGATTTCCCGCATTGTTACGTTCATAGAATTGGTTCGCTTTTCTATTTGTCTTACGTATGATAATGTCACACATTTCATTCGTAAATATTAAATTGAAAGTATATACTATTGGTAGACCTTGTATTTTTCTTACTGGCCCATAATTACCAGATCTTAGGATATTATGAGCACGGAATCTGGCAGTATGTGGTGGTAAGACAGACCAAATTGTTCCGTCTTTGCTAACATAGCCTGTGCCACTTTCACGGGGATTATCAGCGAGTTCTTCATCATCTTCAGTTTCGTCTTCCAGGTTATATTCTGGTAGCTGGATTTCTTCGATATCGGAGTCATCTGGAGCTACTTCAGCTTCGTTTTCTTCTGCAATACCTTCGATTACTATCGTTTCATCACCACTATTATCTTCTTGTAACTCTTGGAGCCTTTGCCGAATATACTCTTGTTGGTTCTCATAATTAAGAGCGCTCACTTGACGCGGAGTAAGCCATTCACCATTTGCCATTATTATTGATTGTACTAAACGGTATCACAATATTTTTCTTCTTTAGTTTTTATTTTTTTTATTCACTTGCCAAAACTACACCGCACAAGCAACGATAAGCAACTTACAAGTGTTTGCTAAAAAGTCCCTTATTGTAAATATTTTTACATGAAAGCAAAGTCCAAAAACACAAATCTTTTCTTAAGCTACCGTTATTTTAAGCATAGAAACAGATCAAACTAGGAAAAAACACAAGCAAAAGACAAATAGAACAAAAAAAAAAAAAAAACACACACACACAAAAAAAAACAGAAATATACTTAGCAACACGTGAATTCTCATATAAAATGTGCTTGCATACGCGGGTATGCTTGCTGTTGACGTAAGTACAATTTTTCTACTGTTGACATAAAGGTTAAGAAAAAAAAATTTTTTCGGAAAAACTAGATAACTCCATTTTTCGAAAAAACAAGATAAGTGACATTGATTTTCGGTTTTAATGTCCAAATATCAGTTTAACGGTACCAGAAATTTTTAACTGAATCTAAAATATTAGCTGAATTCACACCGAGCTTGTTAGTTTGTTAGTCGTTAATCGTTACTTTTTTAACACGCATTTTGTTTTTGTATATTTAACGCGCTACCGTATTAACATTTAACAAATTAACGACACGGCACCCCTGATAAAATAGTTGTTAGTTGGTAACTCACTACTTACCGTCAGTAAACGTTATTTGTGTCAAAGCATGAGTAATTAAATGTTTGACAATTGTTTTTTTACACTTTCTCATGGCATGTTTTATTTTTTCCAGAATAATAAATTGTGTCAGAACAATAAATCAGTTGTTTGATTACGAAAGTTACCAGACTAACAAAGTTTTAAAAAGGGGGTCGTTCACAGTTGGTAACTTTAACAAATTAACAAACTACCGAGTAACAAATTACCAAGTTCGGTGTGAATACCACCGAAATATGTTTAAAACTTTAATTGTGTTTTTCTCGTGTTTTCAAAAAATATTATTATTAAATTGGGTTTCAGCAAAGTCGTGTGAAATAATTCGAAAAAATGTAATAAATCTACTTTTGAGCTTAACATATTATCTAACCCTCCATCGCCCATTTTTAGGATTAAATGACTTCTATTTTTAGGTAGGCGTGTTCTTGGGCCGATTTTCCCAAAAGTTCTTATTGTTCTTAACTAAGCTATTTTATGCTAGTGTACCAAATTTCAAAAATATCTGACAACTCTTCTATTTTTGTCCCTTCGTTATATGGGAACGAAGCATAGTGCAGTGTGAGTGTCTCAGAATTTATTTATTAAAATTTAAACTCATTATGGTATTTTGTTAACCCATTTTGTTTTTGTACGTAAGCGATTTTTCTCACTAATGTTTAGCTGTTTATATTGACATGTGCATCTGAGTTTTATAATTGAAATTATTTTGTCCTATTTAAGGCAATCCTTTTGAACTTTAAATTTATACATGTGTTTTAAAGAATTAAAAACACTGTTCGAACAAAATAATATCCTTACACCTTTTAATCTTGTCATTACAATATTGCCATTGTGCTTTTGTTAAAAAATATAATTTTTTTTTTTGTTGTAAAGTCTTTATTATTGAATAAAACTTGATGTCGTTCATACCTTTTTTTGTGAACACGTGTAGTCCGGTTCTTTACATTGCGTACGGTTTATTAGTGACCATAAAATTCCGTATCATTGAGTTTTATTTATTTTAAAATAAAACTACAAGACTTAATTAAAAACCACAAATATTCTTTGTTTTTTTTGTTTTTATTCATACATAATGTGGTCCGTTGCTTCATAAAACTTTTAAAAATCCATTAACAGAAAATGAGAAAAAAGCAGAAAATTGTTAAAAATAATGTTTAATTAACACCACAAGTGTACTATAGTACATTAATTTGCAGACAAGGCTACAAGGTGTAGTGAAAAAGTATAATTAAAAGAGAAAAAAAGTCCTGGTTTAATAATGCAATAAAAATTAATGATATTTATTTGTAACGCAAATAGAAAAAAAACTAAGAGGGTCAATGGGGAATATTTTAAAACTAAAGAATTTTTTTTTTATATAACAAATTTAATAAATTTTCTTTAACTGTGTATTCTATGATCAAAAGTATTAATGTAATGGAATTGAACATGTTTTTACCATCAAATACACTGGTGTAAAGAAATATTCTGTTTAAAATTGTTGCTACATTTTACTTGTGGGAACAACTATTAAAATTTAACTATTTTCCTCATCTACAAAAATCGTATGCGAAAGTGTTGATAGTATTTTTTGTAATTATATTACAACTTTATTTCACATACACGCTCTTGTACTCATCTTTATACTCATTCATCTTAAAACAGTATGATCCTTTCCCAACATACTCACAAATACATACAGTTCGAAGCACAGTGGTGTGTGTTAAAGAAAACATTATAAAATAAAACTGTAACATTTGTTTTATAGATTTGCATGAATTGGTGTGACATATAAGTTTTTTCTACGGGGGTCCTGCGTGATCGACATTGAATGAAATGTTGTTTACAAAAATGTGTGTTTTTTTATGGATTTGAAAATATGCCTAAAATGCATCATTTACCAAAAGTTTTGTTTTACTTCTTTAACTCATAAAAAGAAAAAAAGTAAAACTGATGCACATGAATTACTCTCCAATCAAAATTGAGCTTTTAACGTTTGCAGGCCCAACAAATACGAAGTCAAACCTTCAATATGTAATGAATTTATCATTTGATATCAAACACAATTTTCAAAGCTTTTTCAATTGTTTGATTTCAACATTTGAATTCAAATTGATAATGATTTGAATATAAACATTTGACATGCAATGTTTTATCAATTTAATGTCAAATTGTTGCCAAATGTTATTCTCAATTAAAAAAAACTTGGCAGCACTGAAGCGAAAAATAAATGCAAACACTAAAAAATGTCGATTAAAGTTAAATGTGTTACACAATTTAAGAAAAGTTACATATAAAGTGAATTCGCATTTAAAACAAGAATATGAATAAAAATAAAACGGGAAAGTGAAAATAAATTAATTTTTTTTTGGACGGTCGCGGTGCTACGACCTGACAATCTTTAAAATAAAAAGGAACCAAGTATTTTCTCTTTCCAAGTATAAGAGGACGGAAAGAACACTATTTTATCTTTTAGCTGTGGTGCCGTATGTTTATCTCACAGTATATTTTAATAAATAATGAATTTAAATTAAAAAAAAAAAAAAAAAATATTTATATAAATGTTCCACATTGTATTAAAATCAATATTTGAAAAACATTTGAGAATAACGTTTGAAAGTAAGTAGAAAATAAATGCATTTCTCAATTTCAAAATAATTTTCCTTTTGTTGAGATTGCTATGATTTTCAAATCATTATCAAACGTTTGTAGTTTGACAAAAGGTTTGATTTCCATTCACTTACAATTTAAAATCAAACCTCCGTGTTTGTTGGTGGGGGGGTTGCAAGTAAAAATAAAAAAATTTCGCTTATTCATTACGGCAACCTAGAAATAGTATGAAATGCTTCAATATCTATGAATATCCAATGTGCCAAATTAATAGGCTAGTGCCAAAGCAATACTCTGCATTCTCGCATTTTACGAGCTGCCTAAATTTGTCAAGACAATTTTAAGATTTTTGTCTTGCAATGATTAATGTAGTAAGAGCGAGCATAGAGCTCAAATTTTTTTGAAGATTTCGCAGTTTTAACTAGAAAATTTGAAAACATGACACAACTTTCTTCACACTGGTTTTGAGTTTGTATATTTTAACTTTTTTTTAGTATAAAAAAAAATATATTATAAATATTAGATCTTTTACAAAATATGTAGCTTCTTTTTATTTACCTTCACATTTTTGTTTTATTTACACCACTGTGCCCCAACTACAGACTTGCCAACATTTTGCCAAAAGGTGATAATCATTAAAACTTTACATATGTGTGAAAATATTCGTTTTTTTAATGCTAATCGTTTGGAAGCAGATTAAAACTTGGATACTAAAAAAGACAATATAAAAAAAAAAACAGAGTGTTAAAGTGAAAGAAAAAAAGAAAGTTTTCTAACATAAAAGTTAGAGGTATGAATATTGCAGCTGCAACTTTAAGGTTTTGCATTAAAGATACAAGTAGAAGATACTGGTAGTAAAGTTGAAAAAAAGAAAAAATAATTAAATTGATGGCAGAAAATTAAAGGAATATATTGAAGCAAAATTTTCAATCCTAATAAATCATATATATTATTTCTAAAGCACTTTTTTTGTCGGTTGCAAATATCTCCCATACCACCGCATCAAATTTAATGAATGATATCTCATTTTAAAGCTTATTTCTAACACTAATGACGAAAAATAATTAGAAATTGAAAAATTAATATTTTCATTGATAAAAATTATATTTTAAAATGTATTGAAGTTACTAAAATTTCTATTAATTATTTTCATTTTATGCTACAAAAAAATCTCCAAAACATTAAAAATATGAGCAGGGGTTATCTGACCCATTTTCATGTTTGACTGCTGATAAATGTATTATTAGTTATATTTTTGAGTTCGTATTTCATGAGTTTTATTAAAACTTAATTAATTTTAACATTAAAGCATTCATAGAGTATTAAGGTGTTTTAGACTCATATAAATGCTACTTCTACTTAAAAAGTCCCATTCGCAACTCACTTCAAGAATGCAGAATAAATTTCGACGTTATTTTAGCTAGGTTTCTATCATTGCGAGATAATTTTGCAAAACGATTCGATTCGATATTGTCGCCTAGTTGCAATTTTAGTAAGAGTATCAGTTCGGCGATGAAATTAAATTTGCTACATTAAGCTGAATATACACGACTTGTCAAATTTTCCACTACAAAATACTACATACATGTCGCGTGTTACCTTTATAACATTGCTTCTGTAAATGCAAAGTCATCTGGCAAAATTTCAATTAGAGAATGCTCTATTTTTTTCTGACAAAGCAGACATCAGTACTGCAATTCTGTAACTTTTTAACGACAAAAAATTGTCGTTAAGTAGTCAAAATTCGTTTAAACTCGGATTCTCCATTTGGTATCAAATGGAACTTATTAGAACGTCTGAACGACATTGATTATGCTGATGACATCTGCCTACTTGCACACCGACACAGCGATATGCAGGCCAAATTATTTCATTTGGCTAAGAACGCCGAAAAAGTAGGTCTGAAGATAAACATAAAGAAAACAAATCGCATGCGTGTTGTAGCAGCAAACAATCTTCCCATTCATCTTAATGGAGTCGTAATAAACGAAGTGGATTCATTTTGCTACCTTGGTAGCACATTGACTGAAAATGGTGGGTCGGATAAAGATATAAACGACCGGATCAATAAAGCTCGATCAGCCTTCCAATCGCTTTACAAAATTTGGAGATCAAGCAATATCACTAGGAAAACAAAACTTCGTATTTTCAACAGTAGTGTTACAAGTGTACTTCTTTATGGCTGTACTACCTAGAGATTAACTCAGGAAAGCTTGAGAAAACTACAATCATTTACAAACCGCTGTCTACGCCAAATCCTACAAATTTTCTGGCCGTACTGGGTCACAAACGAACAGCTTCTTGAATTGGCAAACCTCAACTCGATCAAGAATGGACTAAAAAAACGCAAATGGAAGTGGACTTAGAAAGCCTCCACATGAAATATCACGCGCAGTGATGGAGTGGAACCCGCAAGGTCAATGAGGTCCTGGTCGACCGCGCCTAACGTGGATAAGAAACATAAAAATGATTATGAAGATATCGGAATGACATGGAACCAAGTTAAATCATTAGCTAATGATCGAAATAGATGGAGAGAGTTCGTTGGCGCCCTAAGTTCAAATTGAACGTTTAATTTAACTATTTTACTATTGTAATCAAAAATTTTATAAATAAAGGAATTGAAAAAAAGTCAAAATTCGTTAGCTAACGAAAGTTGTCGTTAAGAGCTATTCTGTAATGAAATTTTAACAATTTTTATCGGCAAAAAATGTCGGTAGCTAACGACACCAAAAAAGTTCTTGTTAAATAATAACGACAATAAATGTTCTGTTAACAGATTAAAAATATAGAGAAAGAAGCCAATTTTTACACAAAAAAAGTAAGAAAGTATAGCCGATCAAGTCCGACTCTACATTGCAGTATTTGGGCGATCATGTTTCCGCCAAAAAGAGTATGTTGTGAGGGGAATATTCACATAAGACATTTTTGTGCCAAATATTATCTAAGTATCTACTACCATTATTAGTGTATTTGTATGTGAGCTGTGAGTTATGTAGGTTGCGACAAAATATTTTTGGGTCTTATTCAACTCAAATGTCTATAAAACAAGATGACTTTTACTAGGCACAAAACCCTATTCCGGAAAGAAGTTTTCATGTGGGCTATAAAATTAAATAAATGCTTCTCACCATTATAAAAAGGTTTCAACCTTGTGACAATAAACGCATATGTGCCAAATTTGATAAAATTATTTTTAAAATTGCTTTCTGTAATTTGCGCACAAGATTATCTTGTACAGACAACCAGCCATCCTGATAGAAGGTCGGGCTTCGTTAAATGGATTCTGACATTGATTCTGAGTTAATTAGTATACTTAAAGGCAGGCCCAGAACCTTTATTTAAATGTGTTACACACATTCGTACAAACACATAATATGCTCTTCACATACTGTAGTGTAGGTATAAAAAGTAAGAGCAGATGTTGTGCTAGAGTGGCTCAGTCACCTGGAAATTTTTCCCTATGTATAAAAAGATTTAACACCAACATATTTGTTTAGAAATATAATCAATATTTACACGTTTTCATTCATGTTTTGTTAAAATAAATGCAATAAAGCAAATTTATTTTGTATTTTTTATTAATTTTAAAATATTTTTACTTTGACGTTCTTATATTTTTACCGATATTTGTCGTCAATATTTCTAAACAAAAATATTTGTTTATTTAAAATACAGAATAACAAATTCGTTAAAGTAACCGAGATTTCTCGTTAATTAACGATATCGGTAGTTAAATTCAAAAAGTTACAGAATTGAGGTAGAGCTGAGTCAGACATCTTTGCCGGTAAGAAATCAGCAGCGGCGGTAAGCTATTGACGGAATCATTAGCCGGCTGAAGTTAATATTTTACAAAACCGATATATGCATGATCATTTCACCATAGAATAGAAATTATTACATATATTTATAAAAAATGTTTCATTATAATTTCCTAATTTGGTATCTTCAAATTTAACCCTGCTACTACGTTAGTGTCTTTTGATGACCCAAATCGTATTTAACATTACCGTATTTCTAACTGGTGGAATATATTTGAAAGTTCTTACTACTCAGTGCATCGATTGTTGAAATATATTGAATTCAATTAGTTTTATCACCATCTTAGGCTTAGACAATTTTTTATTGCAAGTGCTTACACATATCATGTTTGGGTCATTTTATGACCCTCTATTATTTTTGGAAAACGAATAAAAAATATATAATATAATATGTCTATATTATATGTTTTTTGCATTTGTCTTACACCTCTTTGGTGTTTTACATGACAACAAAACAAACAAAATAAGAATGACCAACAAAACGCCCAAAAAAATAACGCATGGTTGTAGAAAGGAAGTCAACAAAAAACTCTTAGTGGAGAGTCATCGCCTGGAACACCTCTCTGTTTTGCTTTTGTTTGCTCTGTATTTTTCTATTATAATTGTATAACGGACATATTATTCTTTTAGGAGTCTACCGGTCATACGGTGAAAGTCGTAACTCCCTGTGGAATGAGTTTCATGGGCATCCTTTTTTGAGAGCAATCATGTCTTTGGAGCGATAGGCAAAGAAGTATATCGGAACAAAAAAACTTGCTCCTATTTGTACATTTTATGAGCAATGCTTTACGTTCCAAGTACAAATACAACAATTGAAGAACAATTTATTCCGTTCTGAGGTAGATGTCCTTTCAAAGTATGCATTCCAAGTAATCCTGGGAAATATGGCATGAAAGCGTAGTAGATAGCAGCGAATTCTGACACCGAGTTTTGCTTACAGTTCCAACTATTCTTGGGCAAAGGAACCAAGGCGAACGGGTTGTTCTAGACTTTGTGTCTTCATACCGTGGGCGATAATTTTTTAAATACTCATAATCTTGCATTAGTACTGCTAAAGCAAAAATTACTATTGTTGGCACAGTGAGGAAAAACAAACATTTTTTGCCGGTTCATGCAACACGCAAGAATTGCGTAAGCTTCCAATATACTCACGTACTTTTTTTATGAAAAAGAAACTGTAGTTTTGTATGTGCCTAAAAAATACAGAATGGTTGATTTGCTTAGCACTCTTCACCATAACAGCAACATTTTTGAAGATCATCCAACAAAATTCCGGAAATAATTGAATACTACAACTCGACAAAAGGCGGAGTCGACACATTGGACCAAATGGTTCGCACATATTCGTGTAAAATAAAAACCAATCGGTGTTCTCTAATTAATTAGATATTTCTGCTCTCAACGCTTTTATAATATGGACCGAAATATATCCTGAATCGCAAAAAAATAAACTGCACAAAAGGCGCCTATTTTTAGAGCAACTCGGTAAAGTTTTAGCTTAAGATTATATTAAGAGGCGAAGTCGGCTTACTCACGCAGAAGCCTCTGCATCATTGGTACGAAGAATTCGAGAAGAAGACAGTGTATCATCATGTACGAATTCGCCTTCTCCAAAACAACAATGCGCTAGTGAAGGGAAAAGGTGCAAATCTTGCCCGTCGAAAAAGGAAAAAAAGACCTTTACTGAGTGCATAACTTGCAAAAAAACCGGTTTATCCGTCACACCAACACACAATCACTCTAACGACGACATATTGCATTGTTCGCAAGCCTTAAAAATATTTTTGAAATGTACAAATTTGAACTTTCTCAATAAAAAAATCTGGGGTCAAAATATTACCCGAACATAACATGTGTATTTTTTTCTAACATAGTAGCAGGGTTAAAGAAAAAAATTTTATGACGGCTGAAGTCTTTTTACGTCGCGAATAAAAATTTTTGTGCTATTTTTAAACCGAGAACTATTTGGGTTTCTGCAATAAAAATGCGAAAAAAAACAGAGATAATATCAGAAGCAAATTTCATGTGCGTTTGTGACCGAATGTTATAAACCTTATGTAAAATGGCAACATTGACAGACATGCACAATTACATGTGACCTGAAAAGATGACAAGTCAGATGTAAAAAACATGCCGGGTACATGCTGCTTTATTAAATTTTAAAGACAGTGAGGCCTACGTACCAGAATCAAGTTCTAGTGTTTGTCTAACTGCTCATAATATTTAGTTAATTATCTAGGACATTTTTTTGACAGTCTGGAGACTGCTGTTTCATGATTTATTTTTGAAACTCATCCTAAAGTGTACGAAGGCTGAGGTTCAGGAACAACTTGACGATACAAACTGGTGCAAGAAAAATTCATCTACAGACTGATTCATACTAAAAATGAAATATATACGTTTTGATGTGCGTGCAAAAAAGGTCTAATTGGCTACAAACAGATAAGTTTGCATTTTTTTTTTTAATTCCCTATGCTAATCCCCGCGAAGCTTGACGCTTGTCTGCAGGAAAGAAACCAGAGTCTGTGGCGGGAATCGAACCCGCAACCGCGGCGTTGATAGACTAGCTCACTACTAGCTAGCCTACCGGGGTACCCAAATTCAAAATTTCGCATGTCTGGAATCGCTTCATTGAGAACGGCAAATTTTGCTACAGGCTAGGTGAAAACATCACTATTGCAGAACAATTTTTTCCCACAAAATCAAGGGGCAAATTTTCACAATAGTCTTGAAAAATATAGTATACAATTTTTCTATTGTGTAGAATTTTCTCATCTTTTAGAGCTGAAATTGTGGCTTGTCCTTGTAGTCGGGAGATTTCAAGTATTCGCACAAAAGATAGTCTAGTGTGTTAAAATAGTATGATCTTAACGGCCAATGTACTGCTCCACAATGTGCTATAAATTGCTCACCAAACTCGCCTCTCCAAAGGTGAATATGGCCGTTACAATATACAAAGTTTATACTTCACAGTTATAAAAAACAAGAAAAAAAAAACATAATTAATTGTTCTCCGCTTTTTAGCTGTCAGTGGAAGTCAAATTAGGCGATTTCTCGTCAATCATGGCGATTTTTTAATCCTTTTGACGTTTTGGAAATTTACGTTACTCGATATGATGATTTTTTTTTTTTTTTGGTGAAATCGGAAATGGTAAGCGATATGTAATATAAATTTTTTGTAAAATAATTCTGAAGAAAGAATGTGGTGGTTCTTGAAGCATGAACTCAAGCCTAGCTAAAAATATCAAACATTAAAAATTAACAGTTCAACTAAAATCACAATCAGTTAGGCGGTGCAGAGGTTGGTACGTCAAAGAATATTCTGATAAAAGAATGTGGTGATTCTTGAAACATGTAAATTCAACCCGAGTTCGATCCCTAGCTCATCCAAGAATAAAAATTATAAAAAAAAAAATAATTTTAATTAATTTCATCTTGTAAAATTCCTTCTTTCAGGAAAATAATTTAATGAAAATTAAATTTGATGAACTCAAACCTAGCTTATAATATAAAAAATTGTTCATAAATAATTTAATTTTAATATATCGTATTTTTTAATTAGTTTTCAATATTAAAGCTTATTTTCTGTAAAATGGATATTCAGTAAAAGATTTCGTTTATTTAAAAAAGATTCCAGTTGTTTCTGTATCTTAAAATACATTAAGCATTGACTATCCAACATATTGTGTTTTGTTAAAAGATTCCATGTGGCATTAAATAAATAAAATAAACAGTTTTTGTTAACTTTACCAAATGTATAGAAGACTGTTAAAATGTAAAACAAGTTTGTAGTGCAGGGATAAAGAAACGCATTCATTCATAGATTATTTGGTTCAAAGCAGCAATAAAAAGTTTACCAAACCCTAAAACAAACCTTAAGAGTAGCTGCAAATAGTGTGTAGTGCTTTTTTTTTGTAAGAATAATATTTATACAGGCTGGGCCATAAGTCACTGAACATCTGTTAATAATTATTATAATTATAATTCGAGCAATTTTTCGCAAAATCTGAAGCGGGTTGCAAAGTCTTGCAGGTTCTCATTTACGCTCTCCCGAACTCGTTAGATATTATCTTAGCTTCGTGCTTCAAGCGATCTTCTTCTCATAGATAAGTCACTTTCAGATCCCAATGCCTGAAAACTACCCTAGAGTGAAACGAACTGAAACCAAAGTAGTCAAAGTAGTCCCGTGATAGGCCTTTGGTGGTAGAGACCAGTTGTTGTTTAAACCCTTTTTAAAAATAAGACCTATCACTTTTACATGGGGTTGTCATTGGATTGGGTTAATTGACACCATGTTACCAGTCACACATCTATTCTCAATGAGCGTGTTTAGTGTAAGTTACTACAATGTAGTATTACTTCAATACAATGAAGTATTACTTCAATAAAACAAGTCCTAAAACTAAATTTAAAAAAAAAATGTATCACACCAACGGTGAACGGTGGTATTCATTACTTTTTCTACATTTTTGTTCTTCATTAACCAGTTAAATAATTGGTTCTGCTTTTTTACAAATCCCAGGGCCAGTACATTGGAACAATTGACACAAATTTCCCGCAGGGTAGCGACTAGATTGCCTTCTAGATTTCCTGATGGTACATTTATGGTGGTACACAAAAATATCGAAATTTTCTTTAGGTTTGAGTTGTTGAATTTTGACTAGCGAAATCAATCTCAACAATTTTCGCTCATTCTTTAATCGTATAAATGGCTACTGAATCTTCCAAACGTTGTGTCTAATACTGAAAAATAACAAAAGAAAAAATTACGAAATAAAAAAAAAAGATATTAAAACTACAATATTCAGTGACTTATGGCCCACCCTGTGTATTTATTTGCAATTTACATTAAAACACGTGTTCATCTTAATATTTGTCTTCATATATTGAATATGAACTGAATATTATTAATAAATGTTTATTCTTATAATTAAATTAATGTCCTGCCAGTGCCGGACAAAAATTTTCCTCATCACGGTTCCCATATGTAGGTGCTTAGCGCTCTTCAAATCAGATGAGTCTTGCGGTATCTCTTCTCCTTAATCAAGTCAGTCCTTAAAAATATGACTTTTAAAATATTTTAAATAATTGATTTGGGTGCAACTCGAGCCTTTTTTGAAATAAATGATTATTACAAGACGGAAACATCTTATAAATATAGATGTTCATATCTAAAATCTAGATATTAGACACAAATTATTTTTCTATGAATCTTAACTTTATAACCAGAACAATATGGTTGGTCTATGACTGACCATTGGTCATAAAAAGGGTACATTCTTGATTCATGATCGGACTTGAACAATTTTGCTTTTTTACTGCTTTTCCTCGTACTTTTTTATTACTTTAACACTGCGATAAATTTAGTTTTAACATTTTTTCTTTTGCAATTAATTTATGTGTATAGAAAGTAGTACATATTATACAAATGCATCATCATTTCCGAAAGACCCGCTCGTTTCCAATCAATAGTAAATAATAAAAAAAAAAAAAAATTATATTTACTTTAAATTTTCTGTTAATACTTCAATAGATGATTGTAAAATTTAAAGGAATAAAAAAAGAAATTAAGATAAATGTAATCGTTTACTGACTTTATGTCGCATTCGTATTCTGACTTTGACATATCACCTGTCATCGTTTTTTCATTTAATTTTTTTACATATTCTTCTGACATTAAACGTTTACCCTTTAACAATCAGTCGTGCACAGAACATTTTAAAATTGCATTAAAGGACGCAGAAAAACATCATTTATTTACGTTGGTTTTTATTAAAATTTGATATGTAAAATAATAGTATCAATTAAGCAGTTTTAAAAGCACCAACATGACTAAAAAATTTAATGCACTTTCAGTTAACGTTAGTTTTTGAGATACATTTATACCTTTGTTTTTGCAGTCACCATGCAGAATCAACATTAATGATTTTTGTACTGCATGTTTTTTTTTATCTGGATGGAAACTTTCAATATGGATAACTATGGTTTGACGGCTCAGAATACCAAACTATGTTGACATTTCTGCTCAGTAAGGTTTGGCAAGTCATGATGAATCATTTATTGCTACAACAACGCTTTCAAATTGTGAAAATCTGTTCGCAAAGTTTATACAGCACATCGTCCAATTTTCGAAGCTCATTTGTGGTTAAATGGCAACGTCTATAAGCAAAATATTGGTATTTGAGCGAAGACAATTATTATGCCGTTAAAGAATCACCATTATAGCCATTAATATTGACTGTTTGGTGCGCTTAAACGCTCTTTCAAACATAGTGAAAATGTGCCGTTACAGTGAAAGGTGACCACTCTCGAGCTATGATGTGAGAATTTTTTGTTTCCAAAAATTAATCAGCGAAACATTAATGACATTTGGTTCCAACAACCGGCGCAGCTTGCCAGACAGCACGCTTAACAATCGATTGATTACAAAATCAAATCAGTGACAAATTTATTTCCAGAAGTGGTGCTTCTCACTGGCCCTCTCATTCGTGGGATTTAATGCCTCTGTATTACTTTTAATGAGGCCATATTAAGTCATTGGGTAATTCCGACAAAACAGTAACCCTTGAATCAACATACACAAATAGCCTGCGATTCCGTCTACAGCTACTGCTATCCTGTTATGTTGAAGCAAGGATTATCTGTTGAAGTAGCAACAGCACCCAGCGAGATCAGTCAACATTCGAAATTTCACTCAAGGTAAATAATTTTTCGCACTGGTAAAGCTGTGGATGTTTGAGAGGAAATGTTCGCATGCCTTAATCTCGTCGATTTGCTACTCAATTGGGAATCTTTAGAATATCGCTACGGCTCAATCCAGAACCTGACATGGGGATGTTCCCACATACAATTATATTGGCTCAAGATTTATTGCGTAGGGACGCATCATAATACTTTATTATGCCGATCAGAAAGTCAAACTTGGCTTACCCTATTTATGCCCACCCATCAGCCAGACGGATGGATAGATTCTGATTCGCACATACTAGCAAGAATGAACAATATTTTTATGCGTTGAAAACTTTTGCACAAACGAATAATCCCCTTCCGCTTATGCAGAGTTAAAATATTTAGTATATTTTTAAAGTTTTTTCGCCAATATAACTAAAATATCGTCCTATTTAACATTGTCTGGGTGCCCGGCATGCTAGTTTGTAATGAGCAAAGCTTGGATTTTTATGCAAATGCATATTTGTTTTCGCCTGTCGGAGATTACCATTTACAAAATATCTTTGCGAATTAAGAAATTTGCAGTAAAATGGCATCGATTTGTTAGAGCATATTTTTGTATATTTAGCTTTGAATGTAAATTTTTGCATATATTGCATATTTTTGTTGCATATTTTGAAAAAACTTCCGCAGAAGATATAAAAGACAACTTCGATGATATTTATTTATTGATTTCGGATGGGAAGAATATTTTGTAAAGCACATTCGCGTGCTGCCGCATATTAAAAGAATTATGCGGATTAATGTCTTCCTCTACAGCCTATAGCAACCAGATGGGGGACGTGGTTGAAAGCCACTATGTATTATGCTAAAAACTTTTGCCAATTCAAAGATAAGGTAAAAGGATTCAACAAAGGTAAATTTAAGTTAATTGATATCGCCATAAATAACTTGTATTTTGTGGACGATAACTTAAGTTAACAAATTCGTAGCAAGCTAGTGAAAAGGAATATACCACAGAGGAACTACCAGCATTTAATCATGCACCTATCACTTCCGTTTTACTTTGTTTTGAAAAACAGGCAGTAAACTTTTATTTTGAAAAATGTAGGTTCAAATAAATCTTGATATTTGATTCGTAAATAATTGCGATCAGTTTCGGACTTTGCTTAAGCAAATGACACTTTCAAAAAATTTAACAAAAAGTTTTCTTAAGTTTAATATAGTTTGACACTTATGATTAACATGTATTTGCATAGTTTCTCAAGCCAGCTTATGCATGTTATAGTTGGGCCTTTACAAGTGACTTATTTTACATGATTGTTTCACTGTTTCTTTATATATTTGTGTTTTACTTTATCTTAAATTCTACTTTTGTAGTATTTGTGCCTTACTTACGTTTATGAGACTGAATTGAAACGTTCTTAATGCTATTTTTGTTTTTTCTTGTTATTTTTATGTTTTTTTTTTTATCACTAATAACAAAATTTAAGATAATTTGAACTGCATATTTTTAAAATTTTTAACGCATATACTTCTATTTTTAGTGCATTTTTATGCGTATAAAATGTGATTTTAACTGCATAAAAGTCCGGGCCCTTGTAAGGAGCTAGTCTACAAGTGCGAAGGTTGTAGAATCGACTTCCGCCAGAGTTTCTGGTCTGCTTCACTACAACGGGCCTTAGGTCTAAGTTGCTATTGCTTGGTTAATTAAGTTAGAATATGACTTTTATTTGTATTTATTTTTAATAAATAATTAAATAAATATTGTGTCAAATAACAAAAAATTTTCAAAGAAATCTTAATTCAGTTGACTGTAATGAATTAAGGTTGTTCATGGACCTAGTTTATTAATACATTTGGCGGTATGGTATGACAAACTTAATTTATCCTAAATATCTACTCGAAATGGAAGGGAGCAGAGTATGCCTTTAGTGTTGTTAATCCCTTTTAAACTATTGTACAAGTCTTAAAATATTTGATCCCCCAAATCCATTTATTTTTGGTCTGATAGTCAAAAATTCAAAAGGGAAATCTTATTCATTACATTGCTCTTAAAATAAAGCAAGAAAGAGTGCTATACCCGTCTATGCTGTATCTTATACCCCCAACTCAATGGGGGCATAAGAACAGAAGGTTATATAAATACATTTATGTATATATGTACTATTTTAATCTGGTGCCCTGTGCTCACTTCTTTCGGATGTTTTCATAGTTGGGGGTAGTGCACTAAATATTGATTTAAATCAGCAGTCCACTATCACTAAATAAAACTGCAACAAAAATGAGTTTGACTCTTTTCTGCAACAAAAATGAGTTTGACTCTTTTTTACCAGCTTTATGCCCGTAATTTCTACAAGGAAATCTTGCTGTGCATAGAAATCTATGGTGTAAAAGGTGCCATATTTTAAAAGAGAACTGAAGGAAAACACAGGTAGGCCAAACAAATGTTCAAAAAGGTAAAGAAACTGTTAGGTACGAACACGACTAGCTTTCTTTTTGTAGAAATTACGGGCATTAGTGATAATTGCTATTTTTTAAGTATTATTAAAACAATTTAGTGATATTGCAAATTTTTTCACTATCACTAAACGTAGATTCAATGCAAAAAAACTGCACTCAATTTAAATAGTGCAAAATTTGAACTTGCAATCAAAAAAGCTGCATAAAACATAATCTCAATAATCTTTCAAAAATTTTTGGTCATGATATTATTGAAAACAAATACTAATAATACAATTTTAGATATTAAATTAAATTATTTTTATATATGTTATTTTCAGAGAAAACTACAAAAATATCCTCTATGATATTAATCAACAAAAATCAAATTATTTTTTTCGGATGAAATAAAAATTTTGATTTAAAAATTTTAAGTTGATATTGAAACCAAAAATTAAAAAAATTCTCTTTGAAATTTCATTTGTGTCCATTCAATGAAACTAGAGTTTGCTCAAAACCATTAAAACGTGAATCCGCGGTTTCTGTTTTCAAATGATAAAAACCGGTCGGTTTCGGTTCAGTTTTCGGTTTTGAAAGTATCCAAGTAAAACTACATACATATATATTTTTTTAAATGTAATACAATTTTTTTATTTGTTTCAATTCAGGTACTTTTATTAAAAAATAAACATTTGTTCTTCTTAGTACTTATTTTAAATTTAAAGAATTTGGAAATACCTTGCCTTGTTCCAGGCAATTTCTTTTAGCATAAATATATACATATTTAAAGCTAAAATTGAGGTTTTTTGGTCGGTTTTCGGTTTCGGTCTTGTAGGCATTAAAACCGCGGTTTCGAATTTGGTAAAAACCGAACAGCAATCCCTAACTGAAACTATGTTTTGCAGCATTTATATTTAATGTGTCTACACTAATGCACACATGTGATCTTTTTAAACAGAAAACTTCTTGCATTGGCGTGAAGTCAACACGCTGAAAATCACACTCACGAAAAAATCGCGGAAATAGTGAACCGCATCCACACAGTGTTTGAACTCGAAAATAATAAAATTGTGCAGTCAATAACAGAAAATGGATCTTCCTTTTGCAAAGCTTATAAGGAATTTCGCATATCAAGTAAGACATACATATACCTTTTTCTTATGAAGTTTAGTCTTAGGATAAATAAGTTCATAAAAGTTATCAGAAATCAATTTAAACTTAAAATTTGCTGCAATATTGTAAGTTGCACTCAACTGAGTGAAGAACAAGAAAGTTTCAATAAACTGATGATTGCTTTATTTACATCAAACTAACTTATTTTATTTTTTATTTTTGAGTGCAAAATTTATTTTATCCCACAACCACTTCTTTCATCCTGCCCACTTTTTAACAAATGTAAATAATGCATCACGCCATTGAACCTATTTGTACTAAATTTGGAAAATTTGCGTCTTACCGTACTCTAAATTAACATAAATTAATCTATTTTGTGCCTCTCCACTTCTACATTCGCACACATATTTTAGCTTGTATTGATAACGAATGTGTCTAATTGAAAAATTGTGGTTCTTGCCGTATAATGTCTTTGTATGGGAATTGCCTCGCCAACTTCTCCACTTTGCCACTTATAACGACCCAAAATATCGCTGCGGGAAATTTGTGTCAATTGGTCCAACAGACTGGTCCGGAGATTTGTGAAAGTAGAGTACAAAAAGAAAGAACCCATGGCCAGTGAAAGTAGAACTAATTATTTAACTGGTTTATGTAGAACAAAAGGTAGAAAAAGTAATGAATATTAACCGGTGGTGTGACACATTTTGTGGGGCTTTCTAATATTTGGTTCTTTCTAATATTTGGTTCTTTCTAGGACTTGTTTTATTGAAATTATAGTAACTGTAGTAACTGACACTTATTGAGAATAGATATGTAACTGGTCAAATGGTGTCAATTGACCCCCACCAATGACAACCCCATGTACAAGTGATAGGTATTATTCATATAAAGTGTAAAAGCTAGAACCGGTCTCTACTACCGAAGACCTATCACGGGACTACTTTGGTGTCAGTTAGCTTCCCCCTAGGGAAATCTTATTTTATCAAAAAGAAGGTATTAACTCAAAATTTGGAAATTTTAAGAAGAAACAAAACAACGAGTCGACCCTCTTGAGGCGAGTATGTCCATTATTAAAAAGTATATCCTGTGCAAGAGGATTCGGATGAGCTGTCAGTTTTCGTGCAGATTTGGAGCAGAAGGTTTTTATTTCGTCGCGAACAACCGGAATAAGGACGTCCTTGTGAATATTTACGTTTCTAATATACCACGGGTTACCAGTAATTTGTCGCAATATTTTATTTTGTCGTCTTTGTAGTTTCCCTATATTAGAAACAGAAGCTGTTCCCCATAGTTGGATACCATACACGCAGAGAAAAAATATGGTTGGGCATAGTTACGGCAACAACACTATGTTTAATGAAACAATATATTGTTTTCGTCACAAATAATTGTTATTTTTATTTAATATCAACAATATTATAGTTACTGTAAACATATCAATGTTTATCGCAATTATGAATTTGAGTATTGTTGACCGAAAAATAATTATTTTTCTAACAACTTAATTATGATAACTTTCTAAACATATTATATTTCTCACAACCATATCATGATATTTAATAGCCATAACATGATAACTTTCTATACATTTATCATATTATGTTAAAGATGCAATCAAACTATTTTTACTTTAATCATATTATGTTAGCGCCATTTGTAAAATAATTTTGAAGCAGTTGTGTCGTTTTTTTTTATTTGTGAGCGGTTAATTAATTAAAAGATAAAATTCCATAAAAAAATAAGTCTAAAAAAATTAAAAAATTAAAATATTAGCGGAGTTCATTCAAGTATAAGTGATGTAATAGTGCAAATGCAAAATATCATAGTTTTTTTTTTTTGTAAAATCCAACAACAAAACACACAGAGATTTCGTTATATTATATAAAAGTGCTACGATATTTTATCAACATCTTAAAATCGAAAAAATGGACACACGCGGTTGCCCATGAAAACCACAGATTTTTCATTTGCTCTTTTGCAAGCCACATATTGAACTCCGCTATTTTATTAACATTAAGAAAAATTGTATAAAGCCACAAAATAAAAAATCGATGCAAAAATATTTTAATTTATTTTGTATTTTTATGACAGCTATGAAAGGTGCTGTATCATAATATGATTGCTTCTAAATTTATTATGATAAACATGATGATAATATGATTACTTCTTAGCTTATTATGATTAACATGACAATAATATGATTAATTTCTTAGCTTATTATGGTTAACATGACAATAATTTGATTACTTCTTAACTTAGTATGATTAACAGAATAATAATATGATTAAGGGAAAAATATTATGATGTAATAGTATGAGTATATTTAGTCATAATATGATTCAATAATAATCTTAATATGGTGACTACAATCATAATTCTTATCATAGTATATTGCTCTTAGAATATGTTTACCACAACCATGTTTTTTCTTTGCGTGTAGGTCCATATTGGCTTAATAGTAGCTTTGTAGACTAGAACCTTGTAGTATTGGTTGAGAGCAGAATAAGAGCATATTTTATATGATTTTGTTCAGGGATTGCGATGTCATTTATCTTAAGTTTGGGACAGTCGCCCTTTCTCAAGGTGAAAGTGAAATGTGCACACTCTGTTGGATTAACTTTTATTTTTCATTTGTTAAGCCATCTTTCGAGTTTTTAAATATAAACACTGTACGTCAGCAAAAGATGACGTGTGTATCAGATTATTTGTGGGCATATCTGAGGTGTAAAGTATATACATACATCAGAGGGCCAAGTATACTGCCTTGGGAAACTCCTGCTGTGATTCTTCTTGAGTCTTAGACATAGTCTTTATATTTTACTACAAATGAACAATCTAATAAATAATTTCGCAGTAATTTGTGGGTATTTTGGCGTAAAAAGGACCTTATTTTATATAAAAGCCCATTGTGCCAGCCTTTGTCAAAGGTTTGAGAAATGTCTATGATGAGTGATGAGCAATAGTGTTTGTCCTCAAAGCCCTTTCAGATAAGAGAAACTATGCGATGAACCTGTTCTATGGTGTTATGATCCTTTCAGAATCCAATTATTGGGCTAGAATGATGTAGCGGTCATTTAAATATGGGGTCAATGCATTTAAAAATACGTTCTCATAGACTTTGATAAAGTTGAAAGTAAGCTTATCGGGCGATAAGATGACACTTGGCTAGAGTACTTACCTGGCTTAGGTATCATAATTATTTCTGATATTTTCCATGATTTAGGGTTGCAACCAGTTCGCAGGATGAAATTGAAAATCAATAAAATTTGCTTAAGGGCAGATGTTGGTAGTTCACGAATCATTTTTCCTGAAATTTTGTCCATGACAGGGGATTTATTTGTTTTAATTTGTTTGATTGCTAAAGTTAAGGACGAGAAACGAATATTCATTGGAGAAACAACACGGTCTTCTATAGCTGGTAAGGTTATGTCTGACTTGGAAATATTAGGCGTAAATACTCTTTCGAGATATATTTTAAAAAAAGGCTAAGAGTTATACTACCGTCAAATTTCTCTTCGTATTTTTTTTGGCATTTCATAACAATTCGTTCTCACACTATTAAACATTTTGTATTTTTTTAAGTTTTTGACATGTCGCAATACCCTTTATTATAGAGAAAAAGAGCCTTAAATGAAATGTTTTAATTTTGCACTCCCTTTGTAGTCAGTTTTGTTGATGTGCGTGTTTTTGTGTTGTGTATATGAAGTAGCCGTTAGCGTTCAACTGGTTCTGCTGGTTTTCTTTTGTAATTGCATTTTCAATATGTTGTAACAATGACAAAATATTGACTGCATTTGAAGTGTATTTTTTTTGTTTTCTTTTTTGATCTAGCATTATTTTACAATTGACAACATTGTTACAAAAGCAATGCCACTTATCTGTAATTTATGCAAATAAATATATTATTTTCTCTCTGTATACATAATATATTAGGTATATAAATGTTTGTTTATATTATCTACATGGTATATAAAATTACAGTGAAACACGTAGTAACACTTACATAAGAATCTTAAAGAAATAAATACTCAAGCTTGAGATTCCATTAGGAAAAGGTCGAATAAAAACCCAACTTTTATTACTTACATAAGAATATTTAATATAAATCAAAATCAGGAAGTTTGTTTTGTTTTTAAAACTTTGTAACACAAACTTCATTGCCCTGGTGTTATTTAAACCCACTTTGTCATAAAAAGAATTTTCTATTTTTTTTCAAGAATAGCAATATTTATTTCAATCTTTATGAATACTTATGATTTTTTCTTTGTTTTTTCCAATATTTATTTCAATCTTAATCAATACTTATGTCTTTTTTTTAGTTATTTTCAATTGATTTTTTATAGTCACCTTCGGTATCTGGTGCAAACAAATTTTAGTCAGCCTGTGTTTTACACATCCACACGCAGATTTATAGATTGCATAATGAAAATGAACTCCTATAAGTTTCAAATTTGTTATTTTTATGCAAAACATTTATTATTTATGTTAAATATGGCGTATTCTATTAAATAAATCATTACGAAATAGCAAAGAATAAAATCAACAACAGCAGGAGCTTAAAAAAAACTTTAATTTAATGCTTTTTTTATTTAAACTTTTTATTGAGGAAATAAAAATTTTTAAAAGCAAATAAAAATATATCTTAAAGCGACTATAAAATGCGCCAAGTCTTTTTGAATTTTCTTCTTTTAAAAAAATAATAAACTTCCGAACAAAATAGTGTAATACAGGGTGGCTGATGAAAGTCGCTACCAAAAGAAATTCTGAACGGCAACGTAAACAAACAAAATTGTCGTATCTAGAGTGGTTCCAACCCAGAAATACTGCATGATAGTGAACTGCATCCAGTTCGCGTCACAGTGTGCTGTGCAGATTCTTCTTGCTGTATTGTTGGGCCATACTTGAACAAAACGGGCACAGCGTTATGGTTACTGAAGACCATTTCTTGAGAATTTTTCTATCCGGAATTACGTCGATAGTGAAATCCTTTAAGCTCAGTGCGGTTGCAACAAGTGAGTGAAACTGCACACATAGCTCCTCAGCCGGTTTAGGCCCAATTTCGCACAAAATTTCCTAACAGGCTCATTCTAAGAAACACAACCTTCCGTTGGCTCCCCAGATCGTCTCACCTAAGGGCGGGCATTTAAATTTTATATTTATATCAGAGATCAGCAATGAATCGTTTTTTCGCTACTTATACTGACTCATGCAATTGTAAGTATAAGTGGGTAGAAATCATTTAAACTAAACTACTCTGATTCACTCATACTCACAAGAGAAATATTTATGAGTGCGACGTCGACATTATACGCATACTCATAAATGACCTCAGCTTGATTTATAATTTCAAGAAAATACTTACAATACTCACAATGATTCAAATCATTTAGCTCATCCATTTAACGTTTTAACACAACAGAGAAAACATACAACTTAATAATCAGCGCTGCCAGATAAATTTGCCAAAAAATCGTCCACTTCATACATGTAACTTTAGTAAACTGTAATTGCCAAATCGTCCCTTTGCTATTTCGGGGACAAATCTGGCAGCCTCGCATTTTGATTCGCCTATACACATTGTCTTGAGTAGATTCTAAATCAAACACAACAAATGTTGCTAAGTATGAGTACGATGAATAAAATGAAATGTTTGAGTGAATATGAGTTTGAATAACATTGGAATAAATATGAGTGCGTATAAGTACAAGAATTTATGCTGATCTCTGATATGTATATATATATTTAAATATTTAGGTCTATGTAGTTTTATTGGGATATTTTAAAAACCGAAAGCGACCGGTTTCAATTATTTAAAAGCCGAAATCGCGGTTTCACATTTTTATGGTTTTAGCAAACTCTAGTTGTAACTATACATAAGTTTTTTTTTAATATGGACACCAGCAATTAATAGTCATTTCGGTTAATACGCTTAAAAATATCTTCTGATGGGTAGATGGGGTATTGTGATTATTTTATTTCTTGGTATTTGTTTTTATTTAATCAAAATACAAAATATATTCTATTCTCCTTGGGATTGTGAAATAAAATCAGTTCTGTTGAACGAATTCATATACAATTATTAAATTTAACAAACGTTTATTAAGGATAATTTTATATTATAATTAATATTTAATGAAATTATTATAATATTAATAAGAATTAATAATCAACAAATTTAATTTGAATTCATAATAAAATTATCCAAAAATAATTAATTTTTTTACAAAACAGCAGATGTTAGTTGCGTTCGAGAACACAAAAGTTTTTACTATTTTTAATTAAACTTGTTTGTGACGTATTTATTTGGCTAAATACAAACTATTGAAATTTTTTTTTTTTTGTTATGTTAATTTTTTAGAGTTGTAAAAGTGTAAGTATTTGGGTACTTAAGTAATCAATAGCAACAAAATTATTCATGTTCTTTTAAATAATTTAACCCGCTACAAATAAGTAAAATCAAATAAAATAAAAAACAAACAAATATGAAAGATTACATAAAAAAGTTTGTTTGTATTTTCCAAAAATGTTCGTGTTATAAAAAGTATTTAATCGAGTACCGAAAAGAAAACGAGTTAAGTAGTCAAAAGTGTCAATATTTTTCAACACTTCAATTATTTGCCACCAGCTTTTGCCTTTATTTTACGAATTTTTACAAATTTTGCGTTCGCGTACTTTTTTGGACAACAGCTTTTTGTGAGAGAAAATTTTTTAGTTTACTCATTTACTGCATTTTACTGTAAAAGTACTCAAACGCACCTATTATTAACTTATAACGAATTGGAAACGTATACTTATGGCCATTTTCTCATTAGGCGATTATCTTTTTTCCCAACGAAAAACTGCACATTAAAGAAATTTGGTTTTCTCAATGTCTCATTTGCTTCGATTTTATCGCAAAGCTAACCGGCACTCATCTGCCAATTATTTATTTTCCTTTTATTTGTCGTACAGATAAATTCAATCAGCTGACTCCCAACTTTTACATGTATTTTGAGTGGCGTTGCCAGCTGAAAACAATGTTTTTTGTCGGTGTATTGAGAAACCCAAAATCGTTAACGGACAGTTTATCGGTCCAATAAATTTATGTTGACATTAAGTAACAGACAGTTTGTCGATACATTGAGAAAATGGCCATTAGTATTTAATAAAAACAAAAAAAAAAAAAAAAATAATAACTAATATTAATCATACGCCCAAGAACTAAGGTAATGATGTACAATATATGAACATAGTAGTGGTGCCGAGCGGGACTGGTTTTCGCAAATTTCAGAATTTGGGATTTAAAAAAATTAAATTCCGCGATCTCGGTAATTTTCGGAAGCACGGGCTTATATAGGATCCCGGAATTTTTCGGAATATCCAGATTTTTCGGGATTCGGGGTTTTTAAAAAATTTAAATTAAATTGATTATTATTATTGATTATTAAAATTTGTGCGTATGATTTAACACAATGTGTTAATTGATTCAATTAAAAAATTATTACCATAAAATCTATATTTTATTCAATTACCGCAGTTGATTCAATCTTAATAGAAAAATCATTAGTATTGCAATTGAATAGAGAAAACTCAAAAGAAAAATCAATCCACCCGTACTCAAATCAATCCGAAGCGGTATAAATATAACGTTTAGTAGGGATTTTCTTGAATCAAGTACAGAAAGATTAATTCAAGTACGGATTTTCAATTGCAAAATACTTAAATAATCCATATTGAATCCCGATTTCGTACTTGAAATAATCCGAAAATGAGATTGATTCAAGTAAAACTAATATTGAATCAATCTCAAAACGCGCTTGATTCAAGTATTATAAAGTTGATTTTATCCCGAATTGGAAAGAAAAAAATTATTACGATTGATTTACTTACTCGTATTACACCTTATAGAATGATAAAACACTAACATCATGTCCGATATAATTTTTACTTTAGAAGTCTTATGTACATTAGGGTAATGACTTTTTTTGGACAAAATTTCTTCATCCCACCACGCGATGGGCAATTTAGTATTGATAATCGAAATGATTTTTTTAAGGCCAAAAAAGTTTCCGCACCATATGCAATTTCTAAAGCTCCTCCAAAAAAATTTTTTTTTTTTTTAATTTCCATACACATTATCTATGGTACATTTATTGTTTATATATCGTCGCAGGAGTAAAAGAACGCTGTAACTGACAAAAAATCAAAAAAAGTTTTTTGCATAATTTTTATCAAAAAAAAATACTGCGTCGATTGGTCCCGGTCCCATATTAAGCAAAAAAAAAAAAAATAATAAATCGTTTGCTTAAAGCCGCAGAATCACCGGGAATAATAGACTTGAGAGGAAATGTTATGAGCCAATTTATAAAGCGAGAAAAAATAAAAATACATTTTTAAAATCATGTTCCGAAGTTTTATAGTTTTCTACATTTAATCCAAATTTTTAATATTTTTAATTAGGCTTAAGTTCATGAAATTTAATTTTCATTAAATTATTTTTATGAAGAAAGGAATTTTACAACATAAAAATCAATTAAAATTGTAATTGATAATCTTTCATTCTTGACGTGGCTCGGGCTCGAACCCTGGCCGGCAGGTTACCATGACATGTTTCGATCGCAACCACTCGATCTCCTCAGATGGATTTGCCGTCTTACACTCGCAGCCATCGACGACTGCTGACGTCAATAGTCAAACATCAATCCTTAAACCAAATTTTATTTAAACATTTGGTAGATCGAAATTTGCTTTCCTGAATGATTATCCATTTTAATCGATTTTACATGTTTTTTCCTTACTTCTGTTTTTTCGTACTTTTGTCAAGAATTTTTCCTGAAGTCCAAGTACATTTTTTTGTTTTTTCATTTTGTCTTTCTCTTTTCTGTTGACCTTTTTCAGCACAACTTGAAGGACAAATGTACACATAGAGCTCGTGCCTTAGCTTTAACAATAATTAGTATTGTGGTTATTTTGTTGAACTATTTATGGTCTTTAATCCAAATTTTTAATATTTTTAATTAGGCTTAAGTTCATGAAATTTAATTTTCATTAAATTATTTTTATGAAGAAAGGAATTTTACAACATAAAAATCAATTAAAATTGTAATTGATAATCTTTCATTCTTGACGTGGCTCGGGCTCGAAATAGTTCAACAAAATAACCACAATACTAATTGTTTTCTACATTATTTCGTACAGTTCTTTTGGCTCTGGTGAACAGCTTATGTTTTGTCAGTTACAGCGTTCTTTAATTCTTGCGACGATATGCTATATATTTTAAATATATAAAAAATGTAACTGTATAACAAAAATGTAAGTTTTTTTTGGGTTTAATGAAATAAATTTTAAGTTTAAAGTGCGAGTTGATTTACATAGTGGAAAAATATCTTGTGCAACTCGTGCTCGTTCCGCGCATATATTACTACGCTGCTGCAAATTATCACTGTTTCATATAATATCTGCCAAACAACTCATCTATCACAACATCTATCATTTGTCATTAAAATTGAGTTTATTAGAAAAAACGCGCCCTTCTTCCGTACAAATGGTATGTTCCTGTTATGTTCATGAAATACCATACACCGAAAAACATAAAAGTACCGTTATCTAAAAAACGGTACTTAGCAAAAAAAATTACAGCGGTTTTCGTGTTTAGGAGGTCCCAATTAACTTATCTAGGCATGTGGCGTTCTTGGTACTTTTCCAAATTAAAAATTTGTAAAGCAGTGTTATACATAATAATAAGGTGGGTAAAATTTTTTCGCGTCAAAAGCACATCGCGATTCTTGTTCTATAAGTCATTCCAAGAAGCTTTGCCAAAGAAACCATAGGTCAAAAATAAATTTCGAGCCCCGGGTTTTTCAAAATAGTAAGATTTTTCAAAATATTCCAGAAAAGAGGCAAACAAATTGTATTTGATCTAGCCAGACCTGTATCATGCGGTTTTTGAGTCGAGAAATCCATTAATTTTTTTTTATTGCCGCCAGAGAACGTTTTCATACACTTTTTAGAATTTATCGTCTTTTTTTGTGGAAAATTGACGAATATTTCTCAAAATGCAATCTCGAATTTTAAACGAAAGCGTTTTAAGCGTTCTAAAAATATGTTCATACGAATTGCATTTTCAAATTTATTGTGTTTACAATTTTCAATTTGTACTGCAGAAACAGAAAAGGAGTAGAAAGTCCGAATATAATAAAATTTAATTTAGCGCTTGTAAAATCTTCTTAAAAATAATTCGGAGTAAAATAATCGAGTGGGCTCCCACTATTCCGAAATTCTGTTGATTTCTTCTTGACGTGACAACCAACTTGTTGAAGAATATTTTAAAATATAATTGAGAGGAATTCGTCTCTTCTACTATGTAGAACTTTTGCAGAAGTGGTTTCCTATATCTTTTACAAACTTGTAAATATCATTTGAAAACGCACGCTTATATGCTGCCACTGATACTTAACTTAGAATGTGGCATAAGCTATCGTTCAAACAAAAAGTGCAAAAATCTATTCACAGTAGCGGAGTTAAGTGTTTGATGTAAATGGTCTTGTAAAAGAGCAAATGCGAAATATCATAGCTGTTTTGTTAAATCCAACAATAAATTCATTTGACAGTAAATACGAATGGCCATTGTATATCAATTATAAATATGTAGGTTTGAAAAATTTGGAAATAGTACCAAATGAGTCACGGGAGTACCAGCGTACTTTTTAGTTTTGAATTGTACCAAAAAAAGTACAATTGTACCAACTTTATCAACCCTGAAAAACACATATTTATACCCACCACCCCTTGTAGTAGGAATTATGTCGTGTAAAAAATACACTATTTAATTTTGGAAATCGCCCATAAATTACCGTTGACCCTATGCCCACTGTAGTGTATGCATACTTAGAGCAAGCACTGTATCATTAATTGTTTACATTTAAGTAAGTTAAGTTTTTAAGCCAATGAACTTGTTTTAATTTTATGTTGGTCAGCACTAATGAGCATTAAAATTTTTTGTATTAAATACTGTGTGAAATAAAATTGTAATACTTGTGGCATGCGAACGACTTGTAATATGAATCCTAAATTGAATTCTTTTTTTTTATTATTGTCGCATTGAAATCTTTCACGTGCCTTGGAATTTTGATTCAATCACAAAGTCTCACGGGAACAGCAAATCAATTAGTGATTTGTTTGTAGCCCAAATTAATGCTGACCTATAGAATAAATTTAGTATATAAGATAGTTTATTTGTCTAAATAAATCAGAGTTGATTTGAATTGTGAATTGAAGAGACTTTGATTCTCAAAAAGGGCATTTTTATTCTCATACCCATGACGGCAGTAGTGCTAAGATAATATTAACACACACACACACACACACACACACACCAATTCCTTTACATGGCGATCCTGCTATTTTAGATCCTGGAATTTTTTATTTTTTTTCCTGCTAAATGCTTATTTTGATCCTGCATTTTCAAAGGGATTTAGACAGAAGACTTTTGCCATTTTTGTTTGTTTTTCGTATCACCAACCCATGAGTACACAAGAAGAAATAAATAAAATATTCCAAAAATGCGAGGAATTACTGGAATATGTTCCTGCTAGTAACAACATAGACGAACCACCAGTATACACTCCAACACCGATCACAGCGGGGCCAAAACCTCTTACTATGGAGGAATATAAAAGAAGGCAAATTAAGAAAAAGCAAACAACAGTCCAAATAACAACCCCGAAAAAGCGAGGAGGTATTAAACGCCGTTTCCAAAAAGAGTGCCAGGAACTCCATAATATTATAAATATAAGCAAAGGAGAGCAAAAAGGAAAATTAATTTATATACTAAAAAAGCTAAAAGAACAAGGTTGGAAAACATTTAAAAAAAAAAGAAGTACTATAGAAAACTTAACAATATAGGTAATGAGTCTAGAACTACATACCTTTCAGATAACTGAGAAAGACAGAATAGAACTAACATAAGAACAACTTAACCCTAGATACACTTTCTTATTTTTTATACACTACACACTTTCTTCGTCGAATCGACGAAGTCCGTTTATGATCTGGCCCCAAACCTACCCAATATAAGGAAACACGAAAATTTTTGTTTAGTTTATAAAATACTTAAGTTGTTATTCATTCTAAATAGTATATTATAGTTTACTTGAAAATTTAATTCTAAAAACACAACAAAAGCAAGCCAAGGTTTTTTTCGTCAATACGACGAAGAAAGTGTATCTAGGGTAAAAAAAGGTTAAAAAATATACTAAAAGGCAATATTTCTCACACTTCCATCGTCAGTGCGACGAACACAATCAACGAAAAATCAGACTTACACACCACCTATAAGCACGTACTTCCACACACTTCGGCAGATCAGCAATATCTACAGCTACATGAAATTTGGAAGAGTTTCAGTGAAAAACTGCGGAGTTAAATAAGTACTATTTAACGGTATTCGTCAATACGACGAAGAAAGTGTATCTAGGGTTAAAATGGGCATCGCAGATGCAAAAGTAGAAGGCCATGAGAGTGCCAATGCATTAAACCAAAACAAAATAACGTTAGATCAGCAAATGATAATAATTTTATTACTAATTTTCATAACAGTAGTTATATTTAAGTTTCTACAACATTATATAAAAAAACAAATTGTAAGAAACTCTGTACAAAAGGCATAAACAAATTTGAAATAAAGAAAAAAAAAAAAAATTTTTACCACAAGTATGTAAAAATAAATAATATTCATGGAATGGTAATGCTAAAAAATCCATAACAAGAAAATACACTAAGGAAACAATACAGGAAAAACAAAAATCAAGAGAACAATTAAGTGAAAAATTCGGAAAACTTGCAGGGCATTTCGCCAAAAAAATAATTAAATTTAAAGATTTGAGAGAAACAGCAATTCAGCTATTGACAGAACACAAGGGAGAAGATTTAGAAAAAGAGGAGGAAATTGAAAAACCAGAAATCATGTCGAATTTTGATAGTAAAAAGGCTTCGGATATAATTCCAGTCTTCGACGGAAAGCCAAAACATATTGATATTTTCCTTTCAATGGTAGAAATGGTTCATTCTGAGCTAAATGAGCAAGGATAAAGTAGCGATAAAGTTAATAGGGAAGTTAGGGACATTTTGATTATAAAAAACACACTTGAGACTTTCAAGGAGCTGAAGACAGCTTTAGTAAAATACTTCAAATCAACAAGAACGGCAAGTAGCAAACATTTTGAATTAAAGAATACCACTTAATTACAAAGAACGGATTACCACTTTGATGGCAGACTTGACATTAGTACACATTTCAGAACTACAGAACAGTTCAAATCAAATAGCTCGCTCTACAATTAAGTCTATGAATGAAAAACTGGCTCTAGAAATTTTTCAAGAAGGTTTATACATATAAAGACATAAGAACTGCTGTAATAGCTGCACAACCCAAGACCGTAGCACAGGCCTTTACGTTGCAAGTACACAAGAAAGATCACTAGAACTATCAGAAACATTTGCAACCTTACAAATAAACAATAATAGACGAAACTATTATAATAACACAAATATAATCAATTCAGGATTTAGAAATAACAGAAATAGGAATTATTTAAATACACAAATCGATAGAAATTTTAACAATAATAGAAATGACAGAAACTATAATAATAACAACAGAGATTATAACAATATCAACAGAAACTCTAACAGTAACACCAGAAACTATAACAACAATAGAAACTATAACAATAACACACACACTTTAATAATCCTAACCCTGTTAAGAGTAAAGTTAAAATTTTGAATTTTGTGTACGTTTTGTGCATTTCAAAAGACACTTTTTTCATTAATAATATTTTGTTGGTCGTGCTTAATCCTTATGTGAGTGACAGGGTACCCGGGTAACTTTTTAATCTTTAATTGCATTTTTTGTTTGTTTGAAGTTTCTTAAGGGAGTGGAACCTCTTGAGAACTCTTATTATTGTGTTTTAAATATATTTAAATAAACATTAACTTAGTTTCTTAATTTGAACGGGTTTTGTGGGTCAATTTATATTTTGCACCCTTAACGGAGTGACAAGGTACCCGGGTACCTTAACGAAAATATTTAAAATAACATTTATTTTTTAGTATAGTTGAATTTATTGTAATGAATATCAGCTTAAAAGCATGTTGAATGGAATAAACTGGAATATTTTTTTACTTTTCACATGAATGAAAATTTAAAATTTAAAAATAACAAGTTAGAGTGCTATATTCGGCTGTGCCGAATCTTTGATACCCTCCACCGACAGTTCGAATGTTTAAGGAGTAATATCTGTATGATGTTTTTATTATCTTAAACTGTGACGATTTGTTATTAATTATGGATTTAGGCGACTAAACTGTTTTCCGGTAGTAGGGTTTATATGGGGCCTAGGGTAAATTATGGACCGATCTTCACGAAATTTCACAGTCTTTTTCCCAGTTCTATAAAACTTTGATGTACCAAATTTTGTTATGATAGCACTATTTTTTACGGATTTAGGCGTACTAAACTGTTTTCCGGGAGTAGGGTTTATATGGGGCCCAGGGTAAATTATGGACCGATCTTCACGAAATTACACAGTTTTATTTCTTGTACTATAAAACTTTGATGTACCAAATTTTGTTATGATAGCATTATTTTTTACGGATTTAGGCGTACTAAACTGTTTTCCGGGAGTAAGGTTTATATGGGGCCCAGGGTAAGTTATGGACCGATCTTCACGAAATAACACAATTTTATTTCTTGTCCAATAAAACTTTGATGTACCAAATTTTGTAATGATAGCATTATTTTTTACGTTTTTAGGCGTACTAAGTTGTTTTCCGGGAGTTAAGTTTATATGGGGCCTATGGTAAATTATGAACCGATCTTCACGAAATTTCAAAGATTTATTTTTAGTTCTATAAAACTTTGATGTACAAAATTTTGTTATGATAGCATTATTTTTTACGTTTTTAGGCGTACTAAGTTGTTTTCCGGAAGTAGGTTTTATATGGGGCCTATGGTAAATTATGGACCGATCTTCACGAAACTTAACAGTTTAATTTCTAGTCCTATGTAACTGTGACTTGCCAATATTTGTAATGATAGCATTGTTAGTTAGGGTTTTAGGCTTAATATACTGTTTTCCGGGAGTAGGGCTTATATGGGGCCTAGGGTAAATTATTGACGGATCTTCACGAAATTTCACAGCGTGATTTCCAGTTGAATAAAACGAATTGTTGCGAAATCTTATATCATTCTGTGCATTTTTCCACCATTAATGTTAGTTTTTGTAACAAAATTATCAATTTTTTTTAGGTGGTGGTTCCACATTTTGATTCATAGCTCAGATCCTATTGAACCGATTTTGCTGAATTTCAATCCCAAACTGCTTAGGATAACTACAAGCAATTTGACACCAAGTTTGTTGATTTCTTTTGAGTTTTTCGAAAGTGAGCGTGTTTTCAACAGACGGACAGACGGACAGACAGACGGACAGACAGACGGACATGGCTAAATCGACTTAAAATTACTCAAGGACCCAGAATATATGTACTTTATAGGGTCTGAGATGAATAGTAAAAAAGTTTCACACGGAATGACAAACTGAATATACCCTCTTCACAACTAATTGTGGTGGAGGGTATAAAAAGACAGTGTTAGTTATTTTGTACATATACATATTTCGTTTATATTGTTTATTCAAACAAAAGGCTTGAAGAAAGCACAAAAAAATAGAAATTATATACACTTCACTATAGAACAAATAAGAAAAAACAAAAAAAAAAAATAAAAAAAAATTGTGTACTGAGATCCTTGGAAGAAGGGTGAAGGACGGTGAATTGAATGTTCGATACAACTTGCGAACGGCCTCCTTTTTTTGGCACATAGAGCAACTGCCGTCAACTCTGAAATTACTATTTCTTTCACGCAAAATTATATCGCACATCTCACTGGATAATTAAGTTTTAAATACGTCCTTAGGTGCTCCTATATTTAAGCCAGGATCAGGACCTCTGCGTTGCCGTAATTTCTGTTGATGTTTTGGTATTCCGGATAGCGATCAAGACGCCAATGAGAACCATTCTTTCCATGGACCTTAGTTGTTTCTTCACTCCCGTCAGAATCATATGAATCTTCGTTGTCCTCTATTTATCCCATATGTTTTGCATCGGATGCTTCTGATATTATATCGCACATTTTCAGAATATGTTCACATTCGTTTTATATATCATTTGTATCTATGGAATCTAAGCGTGCTTGTTTAGAACAAGAAGCCAATGTTGTTATTGCACTTTACCTTCTTCTTGCGCTCACCGAACTTATTCATGTATGAACATAGTAATGTATGAAAGCAGTAGCAAGTAGATGAATTTGTCGATCAATCATAAAGCCAAAGGGAAATGCCCCGATTCGTCTTTATGTTAGACATTGCAAAAACTTATATTTTACATTTTGTTAAATGAATTTTCTTATATATATTGTAATATAATGTAAAATTTTCGTATTTATTGTATGTGGTACCAGGGTACCCTGTCACTCTGTTAAAGGTGTTTTTTTTTTGTCACTCACATAAGGGTTAATTCCCAATTTTAGTTTCTGAACTTCCTGCATATCTGAACCAATCTGGATGGCTCCAGGAACGTCCTTATATTCCATGAAATCGTTGAAATCGTGTCCTTGATTCAAAGCTAAAAGTCTTCAACAGTAGGAGATCATTTTGGATTTCATTCGTTGTGGTTTCTGTAATCATGAGAGTTTAAGATGAAGGGGTAATTTTTTTCCTCTACACGCTTGTTCGCAGGAGACCATAGTCTCTGACGGGAATCGAACCCGCAACCCCGGCGCTGATAGACTGGCTCAGAAGCAGCCGTTTAAAGCCTCCAGATATGCTTTATATACTCCTAACTGGTTTTTGGAATTGGCTATTAAGTGGGGCCAACTGGCTTGTGACGTGTTCCAACTTAGAAGAATAGCAAATAGTATACGTATATAAAAATAAATAGATGATTTTTCTTGAATTCTATTACGTTAATCTTTTTGCTTAATATTGTACCTTTGCATTTTTTCTTTTGTAAGAGAAAAACATATTAAAATATTAAGAACATCTAATTTAAAGCCATCGTTTCTTTTAGGCCACCCTGTTTATGAAAAAAAATTCAATATCAATTGATTTACATATGTTAGCAATAATTAATTACTTGTCAAATGGGTATTTTGTATGTTAAAGAGCAAATAAGTAAAAGCAATAAAAATTCTATTGAATTTAAATATTTGATTATAATTTTTTAAATGTTTGTGTAAAAACGATAATATTTTTTTACTGCAATTGAAATACACAATTAAATTAAAACTTTAACCTTTTTTTTAAAGAATTTTAATTAAATTTATAATTTGTTTAAACTGGCACAAAAAACCGTCATGAAAATCACTTAATTATAATGATGATCACAAGCGCAAAAACAGAGACTTGTTGTAGTAATTTCACGGTAATAATCACAGTGATTATGATGAGAATTTTGATGAGTGAGTGTATGTGAGAATATTTTTTTTCCTACTAATGCTTTTGTTGTATTTGTCATGGCTGTTGACGTCTACAATAACATACACACACACATAAATAGTTACTGTTATCACAATGTGATGGTATCATAGTCACATAATAAATGCTGTAATTAAAGTTGTCAACCCTAATTTAAATAACATCAGATTTCACTACAAAACGCTTTACGTTCCGGGTTGTTTTATTTCCTTTCCTCTTTTTTCTATTTATTTTTTCATCAAGTTAGTAAGTAAAAATATTCACAAAATGATATTTGATATCAGCTTATGAAGAGCTTAAAAAAAGACAGACATAAAGACATAAAATAAAAGACACATACACCAAAGAAATGAGTTAGAGATGGGTATGAAATATTTTTTATTCAGATATTAGGGGAAAAAGAAAATGTGACCAAGTAAAAAGACATCCTTATAAAATTAAAGAAATTGTGTGTTCCTGTAACTCTGTGTCTACAGTCAGCTTAAGTGCTACAGATTTCAGTAGATTTTCTCCTGGACATCGTATTTGAAAAGTTTGATTGATGAATAGAAACTTTAAAAATGGCATTGGTAGAGCACAAGACTATGATCAAACCTTTAGATGGTTCCAAAAGAAAAAAAAAAGATTGTTGGTCACATTATTTCTGGCCTTTAAGAAACATAAGACGAAAAATATTACAAAGTGTTAGACTAAGCGAAAAAATATATCATTTTCACACTTTTCAAACACAAATTATACCCTTCCCACCCCAAAAACAACAGAATATGTGCATAATTGTAGAATATAAAGTTCAAAAAAAGGAAGCAGTTAAGTTGAAAGTCACACACTGTACACCTAAATTATAAGCAAAATTTTCTTAAAAAAGCAAAATCTTTCCAAACGCAACGTGATATTTCCTATACAAAACAATTTGCATAAAATTTTCTATTAAAAGCAAATTAATTCAAAATTTTATAAAAAAGTTAATTTGAGAAAAATTTTCCATCTATTAACCCTAGAACGTCATACTTCGTCGAATCGCTGATTCACGTTTGTATTTCGTATTTATTTTCTGTATTTGTGTTCTTTTGAAGCTGAATTTCCATACAGCGGTAGCCATTGAAATACTCTTGATGATTACGCATGTTTAGCTGTTTAGCATGTTTAGCATTGGGGTTTTACACATGAAGCGTCGAAAGAAAGAAGTATGAAAGTTCAAGTAACTTTGCCTGCTTTTACTTTCCAAAGTATATTTTTACAGTCTTTTTCTTTGCACAGAAAAAAATATCTCAACAAAATTTTTTACAACAAATTTTGTAAAAAATTAAGTTTTAGGTTAACAACCCTTTTATTGGATTCGATGAAAAAATTTATCAAAATTGCACTTTGCAAAATAGCAATCAATAAAACATATTTAATAAAATAAATATTTTAATCAAAGTTAAGACAGTATTTTTACAACTCTTGACCATTTTGATATCGTTTCAAGTAAGAGTTCAAGTTGAATGTTTGTAATTCTCATTCGCTTTACAGTTTTATTTGTATAACATCATTAGTTTATCCAAAGCCATTGGAAAATGGTTTCCTGATGATCTGGCTTAAGCAATCAGAGAAATGTGCACAGCTTATCCCCCAACCATCAATTTAAGTGAATTTGTCAAAGAATACAAATTGGGAATTTCGAACATCTTAATTAATGAATAAATAAATAAAGTTTTGATAAACATTTTGTTTGATTTATTCAAAATTTGCAACAATTTATTTAAACAACTAACGTAAACATTTTGTTAAAAAAAAAATATATTGAACAACAACTTTATTTATTGAATCTACTAACTTCGTTGTTGACAAAAAATTCAATAATTATACCTACAAACTTTTTTTTATCAATATCGCAAAAATAGTCATCGCATAAAATTCAAACATATTTTTAATCAAATATGCGTTTTTTGTATTCAAATATGATTTTTTTTTCTTCTGTGTATATAGTAGAGTTGTCAGCCGATTAAGAATAATTCGATTAATCGATCAAACAAAACCAAACTCTTACTCGATTAATTTTAAAATGACGATTTTCGAATAACGAATAAATCGATTAATTAATGTCGATTAATCGAACAAGAATTTGATTTATTCTGATACGTTTTTAAACAAAACGCACGATGTTAATTGTAAATAAAACATTAAGTTTTCAGAGAATATTTTTTATTGTTATAGAAAGATCTATGACAACTATGTTTGAAACAAAATATCGGCCAAATGCTCGCCACGGCTACAGTGGCATACCGCTTTTCGATGGCCCATATTTTCAATGATTCTGATACAAAATTAAGGTTCTATATCGATAATGTGCTGAATTATCTTATCCTTTAGCTCTTGAATTGTTCTTGGCTTATTGACGTACAATTTTTCATTTAACACGACCATTGAATTTGTCACGCAAAAGAGCCAAAAGAGCGCAAAAGAGTTGGAACCACATATCCTCCATGTTCATATCCTCTATTTTTGGCTACAAGAAGTCCGTTGACATGTCGTGATACCGAACACCATTGTCGAAGATATGCGCGAGCATGCACAGCTGTTTTCACATTTCCTACAAACCCGGTTTGCTGAAATTAACGCACAATACTCCCGATTGTGGACACATTTAGTCGATTATGCTGACCAATAAAACCACGAAGTGGCCGAAATGCATTTGAATTTGAACGCCCATTTTCGTAAAAGGCTTCAACAATCATAACACGCTGCTCAATTGCGTACCTTTCCATGGTTGAATTTGTCAAACACTAAAACAGAGAGATATCAAATTAAGGTTGTCAAAAAAATTGACAATAAAGTGCGACTCACAATTAACATCGTGCATTATAGTTGGACCACCCTTTAAAAAAAATGTAGAAGAGTTAAAAAATATTGTAGCCATAGCCCTGATTGTAATTAAACCTTGTTTAGTACTCATAGTATTTCAAAAATGTATTTTATGTTCTTATTAAACAAATATTTGACAAGCAATTATAAAAATGAAGAAGATAGTTGTAGATTAATGGAATGAAATATAATAATAATAATAATATTTTTTATTCGTTATTCTCATCGATTAATCGAATAATTTTTTAGATTTAATCGTTTGATCGAACGAACAAAAACAATTATTTGAATTATTCGAACAAAGTTGAAAGGCGAATAATTGACAACTCTAGTATATAGTAGCAAATAAAGCAGGTTTGCTCAATAAAGAAATTTAAAATTTGCGTATATTGTCCTTTGTTTAATCGACAAATGATTAAATTGGTGTGTTTAAATTGTAAAAAAGACTTAACCTACTGCAAACCATTCCTTTTTTTTAATCAGTTATTTTACGATACACGATGTTAATTTGACATTCCTTTATTTCAGTGTTTGACAAATTCAATCATAGAGAGGTACACAATTGAGCAATGCGTTAAGATTGTTGAAGCCTCTTACGAAAATGGACGTTTAAATCAAAATGCATTTCGTGCACTTCGTAATATTATTGGTCAGCATAGTCGACCAAGTGTGTCCCTAAATGGGGAAATTGTGCATAAATTTCAGTAAACAAGGTCTGTACAAAATGCGTAAAACATTGCTGTTGTTCGCAATAGTGAGAAAATAAGGTTGGCCAAGCAGTAACTGTGAATAGTGTTTGCTATTGCGAGATGATAACGGCCTTCTTGTATCCAGAAATTGAGAATATGTACCTTGACGATTTGTGATTCCAACAGGATGGTGTTACTTCCCACACTGCCAACATAACAATGGCTTCTTTGCGCTAGAAATTCAATGGCCGTGTTATCTGACATCGCGGCTTGATTAATTGTACGTCACAATTATTGGACTTGACACTTCTTGACTACTTTCTTTGGGGATATTTAAAAGAAAAAGTGTACGTCAATAAGCCAAGCACAATTCCATAGCTAAATAATGATATAATTCGGCACAGTAACGACATTGAACCTCACTTATGTCTGAGAATCTTTCAAAGTAGGGACCTTCGGAAAGAGGTATGCCCCCGAAGCCATGGCGAGGATTTGGCTCATATTTTGTTTCGGAAATAATTGTCATGGTGGTTAAATTTTAAGGGCCGATGTTGCTTTTGAACAAAACACAAATTGTTAAGGAAATTATTGTCATTTGGTTCAATTATGTATGGAACAAAATATCGGCCAAATGGCTGCCGTGACCTTTGCAGTACACCTCCATCCGATGGTCCAAATTTTCAATGACGCTGAGGCATTATTGATGTGCCGAATTATCTCATCCTTTAGCTCTTGAATTGTGGCTGGCTTATCAACGTACACCTTTTCTTTCAAATAACCCCAAAGAAAGAAGACCAACGATGTCAAAGCACATGATATTGGCGGTCAATTAACATCGCCACCACGTGAAATAACACGGCCATTGAATTTGTCGCGCAAAAGAGCCATTGTTTCGTTAGCTGTGTGGCAAGTTGAAACCACATATCGTCCAATACCATATCTTCCAATTCGGGCCATTAAAAGATTGTTATCATCTCACGATAGCGAACACCATTCACAGTAACTGTCTGATCGGCCTCATTTTGGAAAAAATACGGCCAGATGATGCCGCCAGCCCATAAACCGCACCAAACAGTCACTATTTGTGGGTGCATTGGTTTTTCGACAATCACTCTTGGATTATCATTCGCCCAAATGCGGCAATTCTGCTTATTGACGAATCGACTGAGGTGAAAATATGCCTTATCACTGAAGGTGATTTTCTTCGAAAATTGATCATCCACTGTTGCCATTTCTTGCCACGATTCTGACCATTGACGACGATTGGAATGGTCAAGAGGCTTAAGTTCTTGAGTCAATTGCAACTTGGAAGCGTGTTAATGCAAGTCTTTATGTATAATGTTCATCAACGACGAGCGTGAGAGGTGCAATTGTTGGGCACGACGACGAGTTGTGGTGGACGGCTCTTCTGTTAAAGACTATTAAAGTATAAAACCTTTTTTTAATTTTACTAAGGCCTGTTTCCACAACTTACCGATAGCTAAAGGCGGGATTTTATCGGCCGTATAAAAATTGCTCCTTTATTACAACTTTACTTTAACCTACCAGTTAGGATGCACCTTTATTTACTTTATCGCTCCCTTTAGGTTAAAATAAAGTTTTAATAAATAATGGAATAATTTTTATAAGGCCGGTTGAAGTCTACTTTTAGCTATCGGTAATTTGTGAAAACGGGCCTTAGAATACACGTTCGAATTAATTTGAAAATTTAGAAAATTATTATATAAAAAAATTAATTTAACGAAATTTTGTTAAATTATTTTATAATATAAATATTGTTCAAAATTCTCTATAAAAAAAAAAAAACAAATGAGTGCAAAACTTCTTATGCAACCACAGTGGCTTAAAATGTCCTTAAAACACATTTTTTTTTTAAATTTTCTGAAAAAATTTCAATAGTTTGGTTATTTGATTTCCGTTAAGGTATAATTTTTTTTGAAAAATATCACATAAAAACATTTTATAATTATCAAAAATAGAACATTAAAAAAAACTTCCTAAGCTATGTTCACACCTATTAAATAGTTGACGTCCTAAACGTAACCAATAGTTTTATTAAAAAAATTACTTGCTTTTGTAAAACGTTTAGCTGGATCCAACATTATTAAACAGTTTCTCAATTACACTATACAATTATCTTCTTACAAAACAAGATTAGTAAATCAATTGAAATATTAAACAATAAAAATAAAGTCAGCTCTCAACATATCTTTAGAAATATGAAATGCAAATTCTTGAAATTGCTTCCCTATACATGCCGACATTTAAACATTTTCTCATAAAAGCAATTTTTCGTTTTAAGTACTTTCCGTGCAAGAAGTAACAAATTTTATAACAATTTTGCACCCCATTGTCCATTGTTTTATAGCGGAGTTTATAAACACGTTTGTTATTTTCACTTTTCTTTTTTGTGCATAATACGATTTGAAGTGCGAACATGTTAAAAAAAACTTCCCTAGACTAATACAACGAAACATAAAAGCATCAGACACATATAGACACACTAAAACACTTATAGCATGACAAGTAACAGTTCCTAGTAACAGTGTATACAAATAAAATATCATTATATACTACAAGCCCGCTTTGGTAGCACATACAACCACACCTCCATTTTTACTCTTACATCTTTTCGGCTGTTAGATACGTATAAAATAATAAATGAAAAGCTTTTTTTTCATCGTTGACTTTAGTTACTGCTGCTGCCGCTGCTCCTGCTTCTGCTTCTGCTTTTTCCATCATTCAAACTGACTCACTCGTTTGGCTGACAAATGAGTGCTAATTTGTTGTGACGTAAATTTCATTGAAACTGCCTTGATTGCCACTTGAGACATCTGTGTATAAATGTTTCTTGGCATGTAAATAAGTATACGTATCCCCTAAAAATATGCTGCATAGAAGAGAAACTACACAGCCACACACACACACATAGAAGAAATAATATTTTAAAAATTTGTTCAAACTTCCACTGGCTGTTTTCTTAAGAACTCTCAAGATGTTAAAGGGGCATGCAAAGAAAAGACTAAGCCAAAGGAAACAAGAACAAGAGCCACATTTGGCTGTGTAGTAATTAACAAACCCTTCACCATGGTATAAAAATTGGCACCAAAACCTTAAGTCCGGGAGTTGCCGGGTAAAAAAATAAAACAAAGTGGCTCATTTTACATATAAGATACTCTTTATTCTCCTTTCATTTCTATCTGCTTCATTATTTGGGTTCGAATAACCCATTTCAACATACATCGCTTAATCACATCCACTACTCTTAAGATCCTTAATATATACCGTATAGGCCTTCAGATCAATATTGTAGAAGCTACAAACGAAAAAACAAACTTACAAACTTGTATTTACTAGGGATATTAATTATTCGACTTTTTCCAAGGCGGTTTTTGATTATTCCGAAAAGTTGCTATATTAAATAAACCGAATTTCAGTTAAGCATTTGTAAAATAGCCGGCTTACCGGGTTTATTAAAATAAATAATAAAACAAAAATTAAATTAGTTTTTTAATTTAAACGTTTATTTGAACAAAAACTAACCGATTCACAAAGATAAGGAACCAACGAAATACATATCGCACTTCCTCATAAAGAGGGTTTTAGCTCAAAATTTGAAAATGGTTAGTAGAAGCAAAACAATTTTGCGTTTAATATTAAAGGCATATGAAACATTTTTAAAACCTACCCTCCAAGCAATTGGTACAGTTCTTTTCGATTGTCCACGAAATGTAAACTACTTCGGCTCAACTGGTAGTTAAACAGTAGATTTTGCGGAGTAAAGCAACAACAAAATACGTTAGAATCGAATAATGAGTTCAAAAATTATGCCTATTTCATCTCTTTAAAGAGTTGTTTAGATAATTGTAACAGTTATACCATTACAACAATAGCACAAATGACCATTGCCCATTTATTATTGACTTCTTAGCAAAGATCTGCGGTTTTTTACAGCTTTTATTTAATTTAATTTTTTTTTTTTTTTTTTTTTATATCCTAAGCTAACCCCGCGAAGCTTTTCGCTTGTCTGCAGGAAAGAAACCAGAGTCTCTGGTGGGAATCGAACCCACAACCCCGGTGCTGATAGACTAGCTCACTGCCAGCTAGCCTACCGGGGCACTTAAAAGTAAATTTAAAAAAAAAAGCAATTTGCTTAAGTTATGACAGTTTTTATTAAAATTGCAATGTGATCGGCGGTGCGTGAGTGTAAAATAATAAAATTAATATTAAAAAATAAAAAAATTATATTGTACTCAAAGTTACGGCCCCACTGGAACCAAAAGTTACCGAAAAGCGTTCAAGTACACGATAATTTTTAAAATGAGTGCACAAAACAGGCCAAACTCATTATTCGGGTAGATTGGGCAATTTTTTAATAATTTATTATACATTTATTTTTTTAGAGCCAATAAAAGTGAACTAAAAAATATATTTTTAAAGGATTTTGTGGAACGACAATATTTTCATCTCATATAAAATTCCGTGTTTTTTAAATCCATCAGTTTTAACGTATTTAAAAAACAAGTAATTTTATATGAGATGAAAATATTGTCGTTCCACAAAATCCTTAATAAAACCTTTATTTTTACGAAATTACGCTTAAAATGTTGGTAATTAAATATACTATTTGGCTAAGAAATAAAACATTCCAGATATTTAATATAACGTAGTAAAAAAACGAAATAAATATGAAAAATTTTGAAAAAAACGTAAAAAATAATAATTTTTTGAACTTTGAGGTGCCATTTCTTATCAGATAGAAATTTGTAGCATATCGATGGAGAAGGCATTCGATTACCTTTCTAACGATATTATTTCGACCGGACTTTTTGGTTGGGCTCCACAAGGGTTTGAGTGGGACCATACACCGAAAAACGCAAAAGTACCGTTATCTAAAAAACGGTACTTAGGAAAAAAAAATTACAGCGATTTTCGTGTTCAGGAGGTCCCAATTAACTTTATTAATTAAATTAAAAATTTGTAAAGCAGTGTAATTATTAGACACCAGCAGAATGTAATACATTTTCTGGCCCGCTACGGCCTTGGTCAGCATTCTTTGTGTCACACTGAATAGTGATACTTAATAAATTGAATGTATTTAACTCAAAGAATGCTGACGAAGGCCGTAGCGGGCCAGAAAATACATTACATTCTGCCTTCAGCCGGGCGCAAGGATTTTCTCCTCTATGGTATAACAAACACCGGCTTCGCTAACTTAAGCTTCTCTGCATAGCTGGCCTTTGGCCGGGCGCAAGGATTTTCTCCTCTATGGTAAAGCAAAGACCGGCTTCGCTAACTAAAGCTTCCCTGCATAGCCGGTCTGTGGTATAACAAACACCGGTTTCGCTAACTTAAGCTTCTCTGCATAGCCGGCCTTCGGCCGGGCGCATGGATTTTCTCCTTTATGGTATAACAAAGACCGGCTTCGCTAACTAAAGCTTCAAAATCTGCCTTGTTTCCGAACGAAGGCCGACTACGCAGAGAAGCTTTAGTTAGCGAAGCCGGTCTTGGAGTTTGTAAACATGTTGTGGCGGGCCCCCCTACCACCTACTATACCATATTTTTTTTCAACACTTGACAATGGCAACTTTTTCTTTTGGCAATTTGTAACCATAACAATTACACTGTTATGGCGTTATTTCCACTTTGGTTGCTAAGCGATTATGGTGTAATTGCACTTGGATGGTGGTAATAACGCCATATGGCTTTATTTCTCTATTCATTGAGTAACAGGGCCATATGGCTTTATTTCCTATGGCTTTATTGAACGGGCCCGTTACAGAACATGGGTACTGTTTTCGAATATTTCGACTATATAAATCTTATATATAAAACGGCACAGGCAATTCAGTTAAGAACGCGTTCTTCCTTTGTTTGTTTACGAAACCTCAATAGAGAAAAAAAGGTTTCAAAAAGGGGAAATACGGGAAATTACATTTATTTCTTTTCTTTCCCGTTTTTCGGTGCTGCTTGTGATCATTTTTAAATTTTTTTATAATATTGAACTTAGAAATATAATATTTTAGATGCAGGCTCATGAGTGAATGAGAACCTATAAGATAAAAAAATTTGGTACTTTTTTGGTTTTCAAACGGTACTTTTTGAATTTTTGTTTATATTCGACCTACAAAGATAAAATTAAACATACATGGTCTCTAGAGAATAAGAACATGTATGGGGCAGAACTGTAAATGACTAGTTCATTTTTTAATTACTTTGCAAATCATTCATGTACTGAATTAGCAAGTTTTGAATTAATTCTTTTCACAAAAAAAAAAAAAAAAATGAACTGAATGAAATTTGAGTCAATTCAAATGATTTGGGTTATAATGAATTGCAATTCATTGCCAATTAAAATGAATTTGTCAAAGTGAATTGCAATTCAATTTCAATTCATTTGAAATGAATTGATTTTGAATTAATTGAAATGAAATAGAAAAAAGAATTAGCAATGTATTTCCAACTCATTTGAATTTCATTGATTAAAATTATAATTTGATTATGTGAGTATCTACAGTAAATACAGTAAGCATCACTGTCGTTTTGTTATTCAGCTAAGTTTTTTATGTAAAAGACAACAAGAATTACTTTCGTTTTGTATTTCACATAGTATAGCCCAAAGAGGAAAAAATCCTAGATTTACAATTCCCATTATATACTAGAGTTATCGTAACGAATTTAAATCAAAACAGAATGATTCATTTACAGCTCTGGTAAGCGGGAGCTTTTTAGTACTTTTTCGTTCTACATCTGTTACTTTGATAAATTTTCGCAACTATATGACAAAGAAAAACACAAATAAAAAAAATTATCTAATAAGGACATAATAATCTATAAGAGGAGACTTTTTGATACTTTTTTCAGCTGTTACTTCCTGAAATTGTTTATATTGAATTTACAATATAAAATTAAACATTCACCGCCTGTTGTGGAAGATAACACATGGACCGGAGGTTGGTCCTTTACGAATCGATCCACTAAGATGGAAAAAACAGATGCTCGAAACATGTAAATTCATTTATACTTAGATGTACCATGTGGTTTTATATTTCCTATTTACCAGAAAGCAAACACTAGTACTGGCGGGGGGATGCTTTAATACCATGTGAGATAATGCCATGATGGCTTTATCTCTCATTCAATAGGGAGATAAAGCCTTTTTATTTTTTTTTAATTTTAATGGGAGATAAAGCCATCATGGCCTTAGATCACATTAGCAATATTAGAAAATGGCTTTATATCTCATTTTAGTTCCGGAGACACTAAAGTTAAGTATTGAAATCTGTCTTCGCAGACTAAAGTTTTTCTGCGTGGCGGCCTGCAGCCGTGCTTAGGGGTTTTTTCCTCCAGTAGGACGCGGCAGGTGGCTTCGCTGAATAAAGTTTTCCTGCGTGCGTCACAAGAATAAAAAAATGTTTTTCAATGATAACTGAGGATTTTCCCTTTTAAAGAATGTTTACACCATGCATAACAATATTCTGAAAAAATATGGCTTTATCTCTCATTTGCGAAAAAATATTACCTTACCTCACAATGATTGGGCAATAAGGCCATTATGGCTTTATCTCCCATTCAATTGAGCAATAACGCCATCATGGCCTTATCTGCACCCAGAGAAAAAACATGTTTAAATATGGTCACCTCCAACCAAACTATTTTTAAAGAAAATTTTGAACATAATATGTTTAATATAACCATATTATTGTCAGCAATAACCATATTATGGTTAAATTAGGTCTCCATCAAGAAGCCACAACCATTTTATGGTTGCCTCCGAACAAATTATAATTAGTAATAACTAAAATATGTTTAACACTTATAATAACATGGTTGGTTTTCAACCAAAGCATCTTGCTCTTGAAAAATAGGAAAATACTATTGTAAATTAAAAAACAAATTATTATCATATTTAACCATACCATTTTAAGAGGCAACCATAATATTGTTGTGGGTTCTTTATGGAGGACTAATTTAACCATAATATGGTTGTCGCTGACAATAATATGGTTATATTAACCATAATATGTTTAAAATTTTCTTTAAAAATAGTTTGGTTGGAGGTGACCATATTTAAACATGTTTTTTTTCTACGTGTGGCACGCCCCCGTAATGGCAGCTGCTAAAAAACTATTTCATCAAAATATTTTTTTTCACATCGGCTGTTTCTTTTGTTAAAAAAATAATTGCACGTATTTATAAAGGATTTGTTTCAAAAACTGTTACCGAATTCAAAAATTGTATTCTGTTTCGTAAGACTGGGATTTTCGAGAAGAAATCTACTTTTGAATATTTTCCTTTAACTAAAAATCATAAAGTTATGTTTGAAAAGATACAAAAATTTTCTCAAACTGAACCCTTTTGCAATGGGTTCCTTCATTATTATGCCTATTATGCTCTTCTATACAGATATTTTTGTTTTATTTATGATGATTTATTAGCTGTGAATTAAATACGTTAATGCTTAATAATTCTAGAATTTCTTTAGTGTCAACTTTATTTCTTTGGCACAGTTAATATAGCAGTAAATTAAAAGCACGATACACACAATAAGTTACTTGTACATACATATGTATAGTATATGTATATATTTAAGTAGTATATGTTACATATTTAGATATGATGGATTTAGTTTGCAGTTAAAGAATCTGTAGCACATATTACTTGTCTGTAAGTAATTTGTTATGATGCTATGCAAAAGGGTGATTTTGTAGTAAGTGTAATTTTTGATTTAACTGATTAACATTTACTGATTTAACATTGTGGCAAATTTCAAAAACAATCCAATAACTTGTGATACTTCTTACATATATAAAATTTGTGAATCCGTTAATATATGCAGTAAAATATTTTTGTGACGAATTTAATTTTAATACATTCCATCGTAATAAAATAGCTTGCGAACACCAAGAGTCTAATTTGGATGTGAAATTATAGACCAATTCTCACCATTTGCATAGACTACTTCCATATTTGATCAAATTATCTACAAAACTGGAACTTGTACTTTGCGAACAAGGCTAACATGGACAGAAAACTAGCCAGACGGACGGATGGACATCGTTAGATCACTTTAAAAAGTGATTCTGAGTCGATCGGAATACTAAAAGATTAGTCTAGATACGAATCGCATAGCATATAGCCTTAGTGACAACCTGCTTTGTCTCACAGTTTAAGAGTAAATGTTAAATGTAGATGTCGAAACTGAAGTAAAAGATGTTCGAAAAAAAATGTATTTGCTGCGAAAACTATTGGGGCATCTAAAAAAATGTGTAAAAATATGCGCTATAAACCTAAAAAATTCTGTAAAAAGGCTCTTTTAACTAAATTATGCAACAAAAAAAAAAATGCTGTAAACGGTAAAATATGCTAAAATATGCACTAACAAATCGATGCCAAAATTCTTAAAAAGCTCTAAAACGGATAAATATACTGTTTCTGCCTTCATTGGTCGCACAAGGAAGAACATGCAATTGCATATTTATGGTTTCCCTGTTTATTACTTTTGTCATAAGTAAGCTTTAAAATATACCTTTGATAAGAACAAAAATGAACTTGTAAACTTTAAAATCGTTTTTCTCCAAAACTCATTTTGTGCCCATAGGTCCCTTTTAACTGAAACTGTCACATATTTACAATGGCCTTAAAAGCTTTTTCAAAAGTTCTTCTTCTTCTTTAACAGTTTTATCCGGTTTAAACGTTTATAAAGGGTTTTATTATAAAAACGTTTTAGGAGTGTTTTCTCTTAAAAACCTTTAAAAGTTTTTTTTTTTGCAAAAAATATTTAAGAACTTTTACCTTTAAGAATGTGAGCTTTTTTCCAAAACTTTTTTCTACGCCTTTTTTAGATCTTTTCAAGAGTCATTTCTTTTAAATGCCATTGAAAGTAATTTTTAAATATTTTTAAATGAGAAACAGAAAATGCTTTGAAAGCTTAGAAGAAAATACTATTTTGTAGAAAAACTCTTCGACAAAAATGCTTTCGAGAATGTTTTTATGTCAAAGTCATACAAAAAAAATTAATGTGAATTCGAAGTGCTCGTTAAACAAAATTGTTTGGAAATCCGGTTTTAACGAACAGTTAAAATTAATTTTTTTGCATAGACCACTAGTGTTAATAAGAAGCTAAATGTTAAAAAAATTTTTAAACGAATAAAGTTGAAAGCTTTAATTAAAAGTTGCTTAATTTTCAGACACTTAAGACGAACATTTTTTTAAATGCTTTCTTTTAAATGATTATTTTAGTAAACAATGTTTTTTATGAAATTCGCTTATTGAAATTTTTTCTAATAACGTTTTTAAAAACTTTTTATTTTTTTTTAAACTATTTAAGGGATTTTACCATAAAAGCAGTTTGCCAATTAAGTTTTTAAAACCTTTTAGAAAAATTATTTTGCGAGTTTATGTTTCATTTAAAACTATTTGAAGAATTTTTTATTCGATATGATTTTGACAATATTTTTTAAGACATTTTTTAAGGGCGTTTAATTAAGCTTTTTACTATTAGGAAAATAACTTTTGGTTTTTCTTTATTAAAGTTATTTAAAAAAAAAATCTGTTTTGTTTTTGCTTAAAAAAGTATTTATATAAAAGTACTTTTTTAAGCTTTTTATTAGAAATCGTAGTTAAAAGCTTTCGGATTATTTAAATTAAATAAAGCAAACTTGGTTTGGAAAAGGTTTACAGGTTAAAACCAAATATTTGATTAACCTTCATAAGGCCTTCGGGTCAAATCTGAGCCATTTTGAAATAAAAGTTAAATTTTTGCTAAGAGTGAGTGACTTATATTTTTTATATTCTATGACTTTTATTTAATTTTAAATGCCAACAACTACTAATATTGGCGAAAAAAATATTTATACAATTTTTTACACTTAAGGTCTTTGGGTCATATTTGACCTGTAGCCAAATTTTTGAATTTTCGTAAAAAATTTCCAGTTGTTATTTATTTTTTTTTTCAACTCCTGTGACATGCGTTATTTTGAAGTTTGCTAATAACGCAGTGAAATGTGTATTTGGTATTCATGGACTGAAGTGGCAACACCAAAATTTCGCATTAATTGGTTTATTGTATAGATCAAATAATGAAAGTACAGACAGTTTGTGGGACGTTGTTGAAGGAAACCCTATTTTAAGAGCAATCTTGTCGTTAAACAGATTTAAACACCATTCATGGGTACTAAGATTTGACAACAAGGATACTCGCACTGAACGCCAAACTTAAGAGAAGTTTGCGACGATACGTGAGCTATTAAATCTATGGGTTGATAAGTTATCCCTGGAATATACAACCGTATACAGGCAAATAAATAGGAACTTTGCCTGAAATAAACAAATGTATGCATGTAGGATAAAAATGTTTACCAGTCAAAAATAAGTCAATGCCAATTATGTCACAAAACAGATACAGCCACTTAATGTTAAATGCACTTTTGCATTCGCAATAAATGTTAACAATACATCAATATACTGAATAAATCTTTAAGACATACTTAATTGAAAAAAGTGAGTTTTTATATAAAATTTTCTATTTGGGTCAAATTTGACCCGAAGACCGTTAAAGTCAGCTAATTTGAAGACCTTATAAAGGTTCAAAAATCTTTTTAAAAGTTTGCAACTGTCACTTTCTTAAAAAAAGCTTTTCAATCCTTGAAAGTTTGAAACAATGCCACATCATCCAATATAGTATACAAGTATTTCTTAAAGAGTTCTCAAAACTCTTTCTATCTGTTTGTATCTGTATCTGTTTTCTTTACCACAATATTTTAGGCGTATTTTATTACCCTAAGATTGGCATTAATTTCACTTTGCTACGGTTTATATTAATTTTAGTGGAGTTATTTTGTCTGTTGGCTGCTGGTGGTAAAAAATCGTATAAAACCAAAAGTTTTTGTATTTGATTTTTTGTTTTAGCTTTTTTTGACAGTAATGAAATTATAACCATCAAATATTGCGGATTATGTGCGTTAACAGCAATAAAAATGTGTCTGGGTGTAAATGTGTATGGCTGTGTGTATTTGTTGTTTAATGCTGCAACTTGAGCGTATAGATGAGTATGACTAAGGGTTTCCCAGACTTTTCTACTTGCAGGGAAAGCGGGAAGAAGTTGGAAGTTTTCTCTGATTTCGGAAGCTCCAAGTTAAGATAAAATTACAAGATTTATAAAAAGAATTATAAAACATTTGGTAGTTTTGATATTTAAAATTTTATTATTTTACTAATTTTCGTAAATATGTCCGATATCACGTTTCAAATAACAATGAAGTTGAGTCAAAAATTTAAAAAAAAATTCAAATTTTATTCAAATAGATTACACAACGTGTCAGTTTTTTAACCAAATGAATCTGACACCTTATCTTTATGAAAAATTGTCCGCTGAATCCGAATATGAAGTCTTCTTTTCTAACTCGAAAAAAGCAAAATGGAACAAAATCATGAAATTTTTTATGAAGTTTGAACTTTCGTCCACTGTAACTCTGTCATTTAAGACTAATCTTTACAAACGACCCTGGTTATTTTAGTTATTCTATTATCTTTTACTAAAAAAAAAAAAATACATAATCAGCTTAACATTTTTGAAGATATTCGCATTTAACTCACATCATCTTTTTTTTTTAAAACACAAAAGTGATTAGGTGTCAGATTTATTTGGTAACGACATTGTTGGAAATTTGTGGCACAGTGTTTTTTAAGGATCTTAAACAATCAAATAAGATTTCAAGGCTCAGTTACCTAAATAAAGTTCAAAAGTTAATCAGCATTTCCATAAAACCTAATTCAAACACACAGAGTAAAAAGCCTTAAAAATAGTTTTAATACTTAAATTATTTTACAACTTTGTTCTGACGCAAATTTTGTCTGATCCAAAGAGATTTTAAGCTTTTTAATACAAATCAAGTTAAAATATGTATAAGGGCCTATGTGTTATTGTTATATTTATTGTCAAATTATGAATCTTAAAAAAAGAAAATCGGAATTAAATATTAGTTCTGGACCAATGATTTCAACAGCTAAGAAAAATATTAAAATAATCTATTGTCTGGGTATAATAAAGGGTGGTTAAATTGTAAGGGCCGATTTTGAATGTGAACCACACCTAAACGCCAAGTTTTTTTCCGAATTTTATTTGACATTTCTCTATTTCAGACTTACTCAATTTAAACCATGGAGAGATACGCAATCCAGCAACGTGTTAAAGTTATCCAGACTTATTATGAAAATGGGCGTCCAAATCAAAATGCATATCGTGCACTTCGTGATTTTTTTGGTCAATTTGATCGTCCAAATGTGCGTACAATCGCAAAAATCGTAGAAAAATTCGAGCAAACCGGGTCTGTAGAAGATGTGAGAACACCAGTGCATGCTCGTACAGCTCGTTTTTTTTTTTTTTTGTCATTATTTTTTTTTATTGAATCTTCATATATTAAATATGAACTAACAATAATTAATCAAATCTTAACCTAATACGTTATTTTATCTCCTGCCAGTGCCAGACAAAATTTTCTTCATCACGGGTTATGTTCACTTTTATAGGTGTTTATCGCTCATCTAATTGGGTAAGTGCTGCAGTGTCTCTTCTTCTTAAGCGAGTGTGGCCGCCATGATTTAAAATATTTCGAGCTAGTGGATTTGGGTGTTGTTCAAGCCTTTTTAAATATTTGATTGCATATTTTGTAATCATAGATTTCACTAATGGCACATTGAGATCCTTATGAATGTTTGAGTTTTTAACATACCAGGGAGCGGCTGTGATTATTCGAAGAAGTTTATTTTGGCGCCTTTGAATTTTGTCGATATTAGAGGCCGAGGCAGTGCCCCATAGTTGAATACCGTAGCACCAGATAGGCTTTAAGATAGAGTTGTAAAGTAGAAGCTTGCAATCGAGACTAAGGACAGAATTTCTTCCAATAAGCCAATGAATTTGAATGGCTTTTAGTTTCATTTGAGTTAATTTTGCCTCTATATGGCATTTCCACGTTAATCGCCGATCCAGATGTATACCGAGATATTTAACATGCGAATGTTGAGGAATTATTTGATTATTGGTTGTAATAGGGGGGCAAGATTCCCGGCGCAAAGTGAATGTTATATGTACACATTTTTGCTCATTGACCATTATCCTCCATTGTCTTAACCATATTTCTAGTTGAAATATATGATGCTGTAAGTAACGCGATGCTTCATAACGATTTTCGTGGACGCTTAGAAAAGCTGTATCGTCTGCAAATGTTGAAGTTTGTGTGTAGTTGCTTGTTGGCATGTCCGAAGTATAAATTAAGTATAATAGGGGGCTCAGGATGCTGCCTTGTGGGACTACAGCGGCAATGGGCTGAGGTGAACTTAAGAAATTTCCTTCTTTAATAATAAATTGACGACCGACTAAGTAGCTTTCTAGCAGCTTGTGTGTGTTTGCTGGTAAACTTTTGTCTATCTTTGTCAAAAGCTTGCGAAACATCGATGAAGAGTGCTGAGCAATATTTCTTTTCTTCAAATGCTTTTCTTATGACATTTACTATTCGATGAGTCTGCTCGATTGTGCTGTGTTTTCTTCTAAATCCGAACTGATGGTTTGGAATACATCTATTTTCACTTAAAATTGGTGTTAATTTTGAAACTAATAATTTCTCAAACAGCTTTGACATATTTGATAATAAGCTAATAGGTCTATAAGACTCAACTTTTGTATGATCTTTACCTGGCTTTGGTATCATGGTAACTAAGGAAACCTTCCATTTTTCAGGATAGTATTCAAGGCGTAAACTAGCATTAAAAATAAAAAGAATAATTTTCTTTGCTATGCGAGGTAGCTCCAAAAGCATTTTATTACTGGTTTTATCAATACCAGGTGCCTTCTTAGTGTTTAAGTCACAAATAGCCTTTTCGATTTCTCTTATCTCAAATCTGAGGGGAATAGCTGCTCTAGCATCAACAGGTGGTAACTCGACCGCATATTGTGAGATATATTTGGTGTAAATACGTTTTTCAAATGATTTACAAACAGGTTTCCTTTTTCATTATCATTTCTTGCCCAACTACCATTCAAGTTTCTTAATGGTGGCTTAGATATAACTGGCCTTTTTAGATTTCTAGCTGCACGCCATAATGAGTAGTCAGATTGTGGAGTTGCATCAAGTTCCTTAAGATATTTTTCTAGAGAAGCCGTTTTCTGATTCTGTAGCAACTTTCTTAGCCTTTTTGTGCATTCTTTAAATAAAATCTTAAGTTGCGGGGATCTGTAAAGTTGCCACTCTCTTCGAACTCTCCTTTTTTCAGTCAAGAGCCGCTCGACATCTGAAGAACATATTTTATTATTTTTAATTTTTTTTGGGGGTAACGCTGGAGTGTTGAACAGCTAGTTTAAGATAACTGTCAAAGTTAACAAGAGAGAGATCCACATTCTCCGGTGTACTAAGCGGAATATTTTCTGTGCAATGGGCACTGAGAAATTTTTTATATTTTAACCAATTTATTTGTGTGGCTGGCGTCGCTAAGTAACCTGACGGAAATACAATTCTATTTGGGTTCGATATAGTAACAATTGTAGGTGTGTGGTCGGATGATAATTCTAAGGAAGCTTCAACATGAATCGTTTCTGTGGGGATGTTTTTAACCACGCTAAAGTCTGATACGGAAAATCTAGGTGGAGAGTATAAAGAAGAAATTACTATGTTTCGATTTAGCTCCTCAACACAAATAGTCGTTGCTTGCAGATAGTATTCACGGTGATCACACATAATGTAGTGTTTGACTCGAGTTTTTATTAAGATGGCAGAACCTCCACAAGTTCTATCTCGAGGGTCCTTGGTATCATATAGTATATAACCATTGATTTTAAACGTATTTCTTGAGGTCAAATGAGTTTCAGAAATCATCATGACATCAATTTGTTTATTTTTAAGAAAGTATTCTAATTCATTTTTATGTTGGCGGATGCCGTTTGCGTTCCAAAAACAAATTTTTAAACAGTTCATGGTTTGTTAAGTACAGCTTGCAATAACATCGATTGCATTCTAAGCATTTCCTGCATCATATTACCCATTGTGTTCGTAAAATTATTTACTGTTTGCACTAATGTTTCCATGGTTATTTCTAAACGACTTAAATTAGAAACCGGAGTTTCATCATTACTTGGCGAGGCACCTTGCATTGGCTGATGGTTTGATTTTAGGACGTTAGCGTAAGAGGTTCTGTTATTACTAGGCTGGGGGGCTTGAATTTGTGTTTACGTGATTTGCAACCTGCATTTGAGGGGTATTTGTTTTCGGTCCAACCGTCTGCTTGACAATATTATATACTGGGCATCCTCTATAATTGGCAGTGTGATTACCGCCACAGTTGCTACATTTTTTTACGTTGGGGCCGGTTTTAGACTTATCGCAAGAAACTGTACCGTGTAGTTCACCACATACTACGCAGACAGGGGGTAAGTAGCAGTATGCCTTGGTATGGCCAAATTCTTGGCAGTTTAAGCACTGAACAGGTCCATTTTTTTTGTGCGGCTCTTCTATAGTTATTCTTCTGTAGAGAATATATTTTAAATTGTAAATAGGATGTGTTTCGTTTTTTTTAAGTTTTACGTCGCCGGGTTCAAACTCCACTCGAAGAAGTGGTTGGGGAATTTTTTCTCTATTTTTAATATTTACTACATGTTTTACCTTGAAGCCTTTTTCTTCTAGGAATGTTTTAACCTCTTCTGGGTCCACACATGAGTCAATACCCTATAAAAGTTTTTTTTAAGCGTTTCGAAGTTGTTTACTATTTTGCGAAAATCATTCTCATTATTGACTTGTATTTTTGTCTCGTTTATACTTCCACGCTTTATAGCCGCTACGTAAAACGAATTTTCACCTATCACCGATATCAAACTCTTTATGAGCTCATTTGAATTTTGCTCCCTTAGATATATCGGGGGAGGCTTGGATGGTTTAATGACGTTTGGTGCTTCAGAGGATTCATCCTCCAGAATTGCAAAACGATTTTGAGTATTTATTTTATCAAAAGATGGTACTTTTGAGGCCGAAGCAACTGCTGCAGAGGTAGGGCTGCGTCCCCGTTTAAGCACTGTTATGTACCTGTCCATACCAACTTGTACTGTAGGCTTTTGACAACTTTTTACAGGGGGGTTTTCCATTGCATTTGTGTTTGAGTTCATGGTATCATTTCCCACTAAATTTGTTCTTGACGTCACGGCAATACTTGCTGGCCTGGCAACACTTGTCACCAAATCTTGTTGTAGTTTTTTTAATGAGTCACTATCTACCGTTTGTGTAAATACCGAGGGTGAGAGGGAACGTGTTCGAGTAATTGGCTTAGCCGTTAGGTAGTTAATATTGTTTTGTTTTGTTTTATTTATTTCTGCATTATTTTCATTTGCATTAACTAAAACGTAAACGTTTCTTTCATTTTGTCTTAGTGTTGTTTCACTGTTTGTACTCATGCAAAGAGTTGTTTTTGTTTTTCACCGTTTTGCTTTGCTTTAATATTTTTATTATTTATTGTATTTTACAACAACAAAAGAAAAAACCAGAATTTAAATATTTTGTTCAGAATATGTATACACATGTATGAACATTCATACGTACATACATACATATATATTTTTACTGTTTTATTTTATTTAATTTTATCGTTTTAAATTGTTCACTATTATGTTAAGTAATTTAAATAACAAAATATATTATTTTTTTTTTTTTTTAAGCGTCCATTCGCTGCTTATATTTATGTATTACAAAATCAAATGTGATTAATTAATAGTTCAAATCGTATGCGGGGCTAAAAATACACGTCTGTATCACAACAAAGCACAAACCGAACATGAGTACAGCTCGTACTGCAGAAAATATTGCTGCTGTTCGCGATAGTGTGGCTGAAGAGCCGTCCACCTCAACTCGTCGTCGTGCCCAACAATTGCGCCTCTCACGCTCGTCGTTGATGAACATTATGCATAAAGACTTGCATTTACACGCTTACAAGGTGCAATTGGCTCAAGAACTAAAGCCTCTTGACCATTCCAAACGTCGTGAATGGGCAGAATGGTGGCAAGAAATGGCAACAGTGGATGATCAATTTTCGAAGAAAATCATCTTCAGTGATGAGGCACATTTTCACCTCAGTGGATTCGTCAATAAACAGAATTGCCGCATTTGGGCGAATGAGAATCCAAGAGTGATTGTCGAAAAACCAATGCACCCACAAAGAGTGACTGTTTGGTGCGGTTTATGGGCTGGCGGCATCATCGGGCCGTATTTTTTCCAAAATGAGGCCGGTCAGGCAGTTACTGTGAATGGTGTTCGCTATCGTGAGATGATAACGAACTTTTTATGGCCCGAATTGGAAGATATGGATGTGGACGATATGTGGTTTCAGCAGGACGGTGCCACTTGCCACACAGCTAACGAAACAATGGCTCTTTTGCGCAACAAATTCAATGGCCGTGTTATCTCACGTAATGGCGATGTCAATTGGCCGCCAAGATCATGTGATTTGACACCGTTGGACTTTTTTCTTTGGGGTTATTTGAAAGAAAAGGTGTACGTCGATAAGCCAGCAACAATTCAAGAGCTAAAGGATGAGATAATTCGGCACATTAACGGCATAGAACCTCCATTATGCCTCAGGGTCATCGAAAATTTGGACCATCGGATGGAGGTTTGGCCGATATTTTGTTCCTTACATAATTGAGTAATACCAATATATCATAATAAAACAAAATTACAATAATTTCCAAAATAGTTTGTGTTTTATTCAAAATCAACATCGGCCCATGAAATTTAACCACCCTTTACAAGCTCTTATTTCTTTAGGGACTGATAGTTACGACCTTCAAATATTTTTAAACGATCAATTAAATATTTTTTGTCTGAAGGAATAGCAAAAAAGAATTACCGGTAATCCTGCATTTATTTATTTAAAAAAGTTGCATTTCCCTGGAAATTTCTGTACGAGAATTCCGGAAAAAAAACTCTAGTCTTTTTTTTTATAGATACTCGCATGTCTTTATATATTTAAGTAAATGGTTGATGTTTGTTTGCGTTTGCTGTTATTATTTTGCTGTTGTTGCAGTTATTTTACTTTTGTCTTAACATGTTTATCTTACTTAATCTTGATATTGTTTTTTGATACCTTCACGTAATAATGATGAGGTATCATTTAGCTGTATTACAGATATTTTTGTTTGGTAATTTAGAGACGTACAGAACAAAAAACGAGCAAAAAATATGAAGAAAATATCGTTGTAAAGATTAAATGAAATTATAAAATTTAATATGGTTTGATTAAAACAAAAGCAATAACTTTGTAAGGGGATTTTTGTAAAGATGCATTAAGAAATTGATGGCCAAAGTGGATTGTGTGGAAATATTTGATTCTTAAATTAAGTAGAAGAGGTTTTATTATCACCCTTCACCGAGTGTATAAGGGTATGTATTAGTTTTTCATTCCGTTTGCAATTTCTTTAATATTGGTCTAAGATCCAATAGAGGATATACATAAGGGGATGTTAAATTTTAAGGGCCGATGTTGAATGCGAACCACACCTAAACGTTAAGTTTTTTTTCTGCATTTCATTTGACATATCTCAATTTCCGACTAACTTAATTTGAATTATGGAAATCGAGCAACGCGTTAAAGTTATTCAGGCTAATTGTGAAAATGGGCGTTCAAATCAAAATGCATATCGTGCATTTCGTAATTTAGTGATGAGACACATTTTCACCTCAGTGGATTCGTCAATAAGCAGACTTGCCGCATTGGGGCGAATGATAATCCAAGAGTGATTGTCGAAAAACCAATGCACCCACAAAGAGTGAAACCGCACCAAACGGTTTATGGGCTGGCGGTAGCATCGGGCCTTATTTTTTCCAAAATGAGGGCGGTAAGGCAGTTATTGTGAATGGTGTTCGCTATCGTAAGATAATAACGAACTTTTCATTATTTGAAAGAAAAGGTGTACGTCGATAATAGCCTTTTTACACTGATCAACATCTAACATCTACCATCAATTTGCCGTAATTTGCGAAGATGTTAACAGCTTTTGATAAGAAATTCATGGGCTAAAAACCAACATCTTTAAAAGATGTTCCAATCTCATTTTATTCCATTCAACATCTTCCGATTATTTTAGTGTCATCACTAGAAAAGTGGCAATAAGTTATATTATTATTGTGGCATCACTGCCAAAAAAAAAATTTTTTATTGAAACCATTTGCCAAGTTTTCTCTTCTATTGCGATGTTTTTTTGTTAAGTATTTTATATATTTTTAAACAAATGGAAATTTCCAATACATTTTTGTATTTTCTTTTTAAATTTTTCTACTTTTGTAGAAAAAAACATTTTTTATTTTAAAAACATTTTTTTTTTTTTCAAAAATGTTGACATTTTTTTTTGATGGTAGATGTTAGATGTGAGCAATGTAAACCCAGCGGTAAATATTGAAAGGACCGCAAGTGGCAGGCCTTTTTGAAGGCCCCTATACTCCTTTCTAAAAGATTCGCTTCCCATGATATCCTGCCTTCAGAAGTATGCCTTCTAGAAGGCATAAACTTCTTTTATAAAAGACCTTCTGAAATATTCAGTACACATTCGCTACTCCCTTCTTTGAAAAGGGAGAAAGGAAGGTGTTCAGTTATATTTACTTTTTATTTTTAGTGACCTTCCTAACTCCCTTCTTTGGGAAGGGATCGAACTTGTTTTTAAAGGAAGTGTGGAAGGCCTTGCGCCCAATGACAACCTGTGTAAAAAATAAATGAGTATGGAATGCGGCGAGAAGGGCTTCTGACTGCTTGTGACTGCTAAATAAGGCCTTCTATTAGGCCTCTTTACTCATTCTAGTTACCGCTGGGAACGAGTGTTTCACATTTTCTACATCTTTGATAGTGGATGTTAGATGTTGATCAGTGTAAAAAGCCAATAAGCCAGCAATATTTCAATAGCTAAAGGATGAGATAATTCGGCACATTAACGGCATAGAATCACAATTATGCCTCAGCGTCATCGAAAATTTGGACCATCGGATGGAGGTGTGTCGCTGCGATCGTGGTGGCCATTTATCCGATATTTTGTTCCATACATAATTGAACCATACCAATATTATCATAATAAAAAGAAATGACAGTAATTTCCTTTATAACACTACGTGACAAAATTTCAACAAAATCGTGACCAAATAAATCCGACAGCTAATCTTTATGTAAAATTTTCCGCTGAATCCGTATATGAAGTCAGAATTGTCAAAAGTAAAACAGTTTTTTTCCAAAATAACCGTTATTTGTGTTTTTAAAAAAGATGATGTGACTGAAATGCAAATATCTATAAAACTTTTAAGCGGATTATGTATTTCTTTCTTTTTAGTGATAGTTATGCAATTTCTAAAATAACCATGGGTCTCTTGTGAAGATGAGTCAATAAATGTCAGAGCTAGAGTGGACAAAATTTCAAACTTCATTGAAAATATTGTGATTTTGTTCAATTTTGCTCTTTTCAAGTGATTTTTTTTTTAAACCAAAAAAATAATTTTTTTGAAGTTTTATCACTTTCGACATTAGCCTTATTTCAATACGAACATTTTGTGTCCAATAGGATTCAGATCGGTGCAAAAATGACAACCCCTAAAAATTAGTTTTTTTTTTGTTTTGGAAATTTTGCACAAAATTGTGATAACATTGGGTCATACAAACTGGCTTAACATATTCGGTTTTTGCTTTGTGATTAGTGAAAATGTGCCATAAAGAGGAAGTTTGTAAAAAAATAGATTTGTTTCGGAATAGGCTTGCGCCCGCAGAATTAAAATTTATACATACAGAACCCTTACAAAAAAGAATAAACAATATATTTATGTCGCAAAAATTTTTTTTCTTTAAATAAAAAAGATTCTTTTTTAGATAAAAATTGCAAGAAATTGACTTTTTCAGAATTTTTACTTCAAATGCATATAACTTTTAAATTAAAAAAGAATTATCAAAATAATTTTTGCGAATACAAAATTTAAATTTTTAAAGATTTTGTTATTCGTGCTGAATTCCCAATTTGTATGATTGATAAAAAACACTGAAATTTATTGTTGATGGGATAAGCTATTCCTATGCGCATTTTACTGGTTGCTTAGGCAACATGCGTTTGAAATTTGTTTTTGTTTTCATTTTGTTTTTCTTAACCTACTTACAACTACCATTAATGTTGGGAGAATTCCAATCAATTGTAGTGGGGAATGTAAGAAGAGATAAACTCACTGTTTATTGCTGATGTTTTTTGTTTAAACTTTGATATTGTTACAAGTATAACTGTTGCTTATAAGTCTTATACTGTAAAGTTAAGTGTTCAAATATTTAAAAGTGTAATGTTTTTGTGACTGGCAGAGTTTGCCACTAGTCACACTATTTACTTTTGCCAGTCTCTATGGTTAGAGGGCAAAAGGAGATTTTCTATTATTTAAAAACACAAGGCAGATGTTGCCGATTTGTAGTTCAAATAAAATCTGATTTATTCTGGGCAGTGCGCCCCTTTATATACAAAATTTAACTTAGTCTAATTTCTTATTCTATTTCCCCTTTTTGGTTTCATAACCAATCATAATTTAGTTTGGGAAATTGAGTTTAAAATTTAGTCACTCAATTTTCCAAACTGCACATGTTGCACTTTTAACAAATCAATGTGTTCATTGATTTGTTTGTATTGACTGCATGTGTGGTATCAAGTTGTTTTATTATGACTGGTTATTTATTAGGGTGGCCCATCTTCATTTGGCAAAGTGTATTAGGGTACACTACACCCTCACCCTTTAGAGAAAAATTAGGGGATTAATTTTTCAAAAAAAAAAAAAAATTTTTTTGTATAATTACAAATTATGTTTTAACATTAACCTATGTTTATATATATATATTGGTTTTGCTTCTATACTAAAATGTTTTATAGATATTTTTCTTAAAGTAGTGTTCTAAAGATATTGAAATACATGTAATTAAATGTAGTAAAATATTTTATAAATGAAATATATGTAATTAAATATTTTATAAATTATAATTAGTTTTCTTAAGATATATGAAGTTAAATGTAAATTTAAAATTATAAAGATATGTATGGTTTTAGACTGTTATTGTGGAATTCCTTCGTCTGTCCGTTATAATCTATTAGAGTATTTACTCCATTTTTACCTACAATTCTATATGGTCCTTTATATGGGCTTTGATTCTTACTTCTATTTTCTACTCTAAGTAATACTAAGTCACCTATTTCTAAGTTTAGTCTGTTTTGATAGTTATTATTTAATGTTCTTTTTGATTTTACTTTATTAGTAATCTCTTTTGCTCTGTTTAGAGCGAATTGTAGTCTGACTCGCAATTCTTTTGCGTAGTCATCATAGTTATATATGACAGTATTATCATTCATAGCGGTATCTGATGGCAAGCATGGTAACTTTCCATAGACTAGTTCATATGGTGTATAACCAGTGTCAATATGCGGAGATGTGTTGTAAGCAAAAGTAAAATATGGAATCCAAGTGTCCCATTCGTCATTATTTGCTGTTGTCAACAAAAACTCATTAAGAACCCTATGGTTTCTCTCTACGGCACCTAAAGTTTGGTGATGATAAGGGGTTGAGAAAATTTGTTTTGTTTGTAATAGTTCGCATATGTTGCGCATGGTCTCATTCGTAAATTCTGTACCCCTGTCTGACTTAAGTACTTTGAATTGTCCGTATCTCAAGATCACTTGTTCCACTAGTGTTTTAGCTGTAGTGACAGCGTCTTTTGTTTGCATTGGGTGTGCGATTACAAATTTAGTCAGCTCGCATTGCATCGTAAGTATGTAGCGGTAGTTGTTTGATATGCGAAGTGGACCTACAGTGTCGATTGAAATTACTTCAAAACTGTTGTTGGGTGTTGATGTTTGTATGAGTGGTTCCTTAATGTGTTTTGACTGTTTGTTTTTATTGCATTTGTCACAGTATGATACAAATTGTTTTACCATTTTAGTCATATTTTTCCAAATATATTTCTGTTTTAACTTTATGATTGTTTTTCTAATTCCTAAGTGTCCGGAACTCAAGGAACTGTGAAATTCGTCAATCAGCTTGTATTTTATAATGTCGTCTTTAATTCTTGTTGGAGGCTTAAATATCAATATTTTCAGTTGAGGATTTTTGTTGTTGATTATTATTTGTGCATATGCTTTTTTAAATTTTTCCTTTGTATACAAATTAAATATTTTATCTTGACTTGAAAGTGCTAATTCTCTTATACTTTCTATATTCATTTTAGAAATCAGTTTCTTCAGTATCGAACCTAGATTCGCTGATTTATCACTGAATCTTGCTAGCTTATCATTTTCATTATAGTGGGTACGAGATTTCTTCATATTCGAAACTTGTTTCGTTGAATTATCATCCCGACCTATGTGCACAATATTATTTTCCGTATATATACTTAAATTTTCTTTATATTGTATTTCATTAAATTGCAATTTTTTCATGTTCTTAATATCATTGATGGATGTACATTCCCATATATGAAGTTGATCAGACCTCTGGGATGTGCAATCCTCCAATCTATTTCTCACGCGTGTGTTATTTAATTTTTTGATATCCTCATTATTCAATCCCTCTATTTTATTTGCCTCATTTTCTTTATTCTTCATGGCTCTAGTTGTTATTAGAACTCTTTTTTGATTTTCGTCATGTTCTTGTGGTATCATTTGTCTAAGTATGTCAGAGTCAATTTCTATTCTCGAGAGTGCGTCAGCATTTGTATTCATCTTTCCTTTCTTGTAAACAATTGAAAAATTATAGTCTGATAAATCAAGTCTTATCCTGGTCATCTTTGATGAAGGATTTTTGTGAGAGAACAATGAAATAGGTGGTCGATGGTCCGTGACAACTATGAACTCTCTTCCATATAAATATGGTTTGAAAAAATTTATACCCCAATGAATTGCCAAGAGCTCTTTTTCTATTATCGGTTTGTTTATGTCATGTTTCTGCAAAGACTTGCTGGCGTAAGAAATTGGTAAGTCTTGTCCTATTTCACCTTGTGATAATACAGCACCTAGTGCAAAATTTGATGCATCTGTCGTGAGTATGAAGGGTTTATTGAAATCTGGATACTGTAATATAGGTGGATTAATTAATTTTTCTTTGAGTTTATCAAAAGCTTTTTGGCATTCTTCTTTCCATTCAAACTTAACAGATTTCTTTAGTAAAGCGTTTAAATTTTTTGCTATCTCCGCGAAATTCGGTATGAATTTTCTGTAATAGTTGCAAAATGCAACGAATCTTCTAACGTCGTCCGTGTTTTTTGGTACCGGGTAGTTCTCTATTATTTTATATTTTGCAGGGTCAGTTTTGACTCCGTCCTTTGTAATTAAGTGTCCTAGGTAAACAACTTCTGGTCGTAAGAAACAACATTTCTTCGGATTAAGTTTCAAATTATACTGTTGTAATCTGTCAAGTACTTTAATTAGATTTTGATTATGGTGGTTTAGACTGCAACCATAAACAATTATGTCATCGACATACAGGAAAGCTTCTGAGTCTAAACCAGAAAGTGCTATTGTGAGCATTCTTTGGAAACTATTTGATGATATTTTTAAACCGAAGGGTAATCTCTTGAATTGGTAATGTCCATTTGTTGTTGAAAAAGCTGTCAATGGTCTGGAGTCCTTATTAAGTTTTATTTGGTGGAAAGAGCTGGTCATATCCAAGGTTGAAAACCATTTAGCTCTTCCTAACTTGTCTAAAATGTCCTCTAATCTCGTCAATGGGAATTTGTCATTTACAATTTTGTCATTGAGTTTTCTAAAGTCTACCACCAGTCTCCATTTCTTTTTGTCTTCAGTGCCCTTTTTTGGTACTAACAATAGTGGTGCATTGTATGGACTGATTGAAGGCTCTATAATGTCATCTTTAAGCATCTTCTGTACTTGTTCGTTTATCGTGTCAGTGTGTGAATGTGGTAGTCTGTAATTTTTAATGTATACTGGTGTATTGTCTGAGGTTATGATTTCCTGATTGTAAAAATTGTTGCTAGTTAATTTTTCGTTGTCCAAATGAAATACGTTTTGGTATTTTTTAAAAATATTAATTAGTGATGATATTGCATTTTTGTCATTGTTATTAATTTGTAGCTCATTCATTACTTTTTCAAAACGTTCGTCATTGTTTATGTTATTGTAACTTAATATGTCATAGTTTTTAAGTGGGTCAGTCTGTAGTTTAATGCCCTTAAGAATTACTGTTGAGTTTGTTGTATTTAAAATTTTTATGTGTGTCATACCGCTTTTTGGTGCGATCGAATTACTTAAAAAAATTCCGTCTTCCAATTCATTGTTGAATATGACGCAATCTTCTTTAATGTTTAATTTAATTGGCTGTATTATTTCAGTTCGTGGTGGTATTGTAATTTTTAACTCATTGCACGTTTTTGTTTGCATGGGTAAGACTATTGATTCATCGTTCACAATTAGTGACAATGTAAATGTTTCGTAATCAATTTTACAAAAATATTTTCGTAAAAAATCCCGTCCAATAATTCCGTTTGTCTCAATTGGAAAATCTGCGTTTACTAATTGGAAAGTATGTTCAAAAGCTATGTCATCTATGTTTAACTTAAGGTCAATTGTTCCTAATGAATTAATTTCTTGACTCGTGATACCTGTCAGTTTACATTTCTCATCCGGATAGTAATTTTCATTTTGTAAATGGTTCGTTATACGACATAGTGAAATGTCCGCTCCCGTGTCGACTAAGAATGTTAAATTATTATTTTTGTATTTTGTTGTTATAAAGTTTGTGTTGTTTTCAGATATTTTGTAGATTTTGGTATTTTTCAAAACTAGATTTGGCTTTCCGGAATATTCTCGTATTCCGGGCCTTCTGCGTTTCCCGTTTCGTGTATAGCACGTATATGTCTCCTGTCATTATTATTTCTATTTTGATATCTATTATTCTGAAAATTGTTATTGTTTCTATTGTTATGAAAATTGCTATTGTTCTGAAAATTGTTATTGTTTCTATTGTTATTGTTTCCTTGGTAGTTGTTTCTACCTCTTGATCGGTTGTAATTGTTCCTATAGTTGCTTTGATTTTTACTGAAATGAAGTATGGAATTTTGTGTTCCAGTGACTTCTGTGCAGCTATTAACAAATTTGCTAACTGCATCATTCATTGAATTGAACTGTCCAGCTTGCATTATTAGTTTAACTCTGTCCAAAGTACAGTTCGCGGTCATTGCCTTGACGGCTGCTTGAGTTGAATATCTACTAGCGAGTTCGCATGAAAGTCCGTCCGAAATGTAAGTGTTTTCTAGGGCTTTTGCAAGAGTTTCTATCTCAGAACAGTAAGCATTAGCTGTTTTGTTGTTATGCTTTATGTTCATGATTTTTGCCGTCAACACCTCTACCGATTCACATTTGACAGTGGTTTTTAATTTTTCTATGATCTGAGCTACCGTGCTCTCATCATTTATTAAATTCCTCGCGTTCCCTTTCAATTTAGTTTTAATGAGATTTATCAATATCGATTCATGTGTCTCTTTTATTGAATCGACTAATAATAAAGAATCTAAAAAGGATCTCAAGTTTTCCGATTTACCATCGAAATCTGTGATGAGCTTAGAAGCTGTGTTTAAAAATTCTACTGTTGTCTGAGGCATTGTGAGTTTTATGTCCTTTGGTTGGAATGTGGGCTTTATGTCTATTCTTTCTTGGATAGTCTCTGGTATATGTACCTTAATGCTCTTTTTGGCTGTCACAAATACTATTTTATTCCTGATGTCATGAAAGAAAGCGTCTGCTGCTATCTTATGTGAGGGTGTCAGCCTATTATAGTGCACATTGAGTGTAGTTCTTATTTTGTCAAGACAATCTAAAAGGATCTGTAAATGTCTGTCGACAGTCTCTTGCCCTGTTGGTCTATCAACGTTCAAACACTTGTAAGATCTGTCAAAAACTTCTTTAACCGCTCTACAACGTTCTAAAATTTGTTGCCATGACATTTATATTTATATAGCGTTTGATTCAATAGCTTTACTCAGATATTGTTTCTTTATACTCCTCTTATGCATTTGATACATTCGAATTATAAAGTTTATGACTATTACCACTGTTATTATTAGTAAGTAAATCTCTATCGTCCCTAAGTTAATTTTTCCTTCTGATACCCTAACCTCATTCACTACATTTGCCTTAGGGCGGTCAAAAGTTGTCTGCGATTTACACATAATAAAAAATATTTATATAAAGATAAAAATAATATAAATTTTAAAATTATTTATTTATTCATACTTTTTCTTATTGTGGTTTTTCTTAATATCTTTTTTTTTTATGGTCTCTATTCGTTCCCAAGCCGCTGAAGCTCTCTCCCAGCTTATTGCAGGATTCTCTTGCTTCACTAGCCGTAGTAGTTCCGCTAACTCTTTTTTTAACTTCGTCAGCCGGCCTCCTCTTCTCTTTTTTAACCGGATGTCAACCTTAGGGATTGCCGTGAGGCGCTCTTCCGCCAGGCGGCTCTGCCTACACCTGTATTCCTCTATTGAAATGGCCTTTGGACCTATAATCAAAGGTTTGTATGGTGGAGGTGTTGTAGCTTGCTTCCCTACACACTTTGGGACGTACTCTTCCATGTAACAGATACAGTAACTACAATAATATAAATTGACTACGTCCTTCAAGCAATCTTCCCTTAGTTGGCAAAATTATCGCCTAATACTTCTGGGTTTTAACAAAAATGATGTGCTGGTCCGAGTGGCAGGATCGCCATGTAAAGTTAAGTGTTCAAATATTTAAAAGTGTAATGTTTTTGTGACTGGCAGAGTTTGCCACTAGTCACACTATTTACTTTTGCCAGTCTCTATGGTTAGAGGGCAAAAGGAGATTTTCTATTATTTAAAAACACAAGGCAGATGTTGCCGATTTGTAGTTCAAATAAAATCTGATTTATTCTGGGCAGTGCGCCCCTTTATATACAAAATTTAACTTAGTCTAATTTCTTATTCTATTTCCCCTTTTTGGTTTCATAACCAATCATAATTTAGTTTGGGAAATTGAGTTTAAAATTTAGTCACTCAATTTTCCAAACTGCACATGTTGCACTTTTAACAAATCAATGTGTTCATTGATTTGATTGTATTGACTGCATGTGTGGTATCAAGTTGTTTTATTATGACTGGTTATTTATTAGGGTGGCCCATCTTCATTTGGCAAAGTGTATTAGGGTACACTACAATACGTTTAACAGTTTTATTTATTTTTCTAAAATCTTTATGGATGAAGTTTCCTGACGATCTGGCCTAAGCAACCAGTGAAAAGCGCATAGGAATTGCGTATCCCATCTACAATAAATTTCACTGTTTTTTTTTATCAATAATACAAATTGGGAATTCAGCACGAATAACAAAATCTTTTAAAATTAAAAAAGAATTTTTTTTACAATTTGTAAAATGTAGATTATTAATTAATTTGGTGGTACTTATCCATAAAAAATTTGATAAATTTGAGTCTTATATTTGCAAAATACTAGACCAACATAGGACAAAAATTTCAAGTTTTATTTCCAAAGTCGGATATTTCCCAAACTTTAAGAGGTTAATTATGGAGAACTCGACCAATGGAGCCTCTGCTGATAAGTCTATAGACCTGAAATTCAGGACTTAAGCTCGACAACAACTCTTTCATTGTCACCATTAAATTACATCACAATCGGACCAACAGTTTACAAAATATAGAATAATTTGCATTTTTTCCAAATTTCCCACACTGTGTTGCGGTCATATAAATAGAAGCGAATCACTTACAATCTGGTCCACGTCCTTTTCAACTAAGCAAATGAAAGAATTTGCAAAGCCTTAAACCCGATTATTTTGCAAGAATATCATTATTTTTATGATAGTTCAAAACAGGCTCAATAAAGTTTGATTTTTTTTTTTTTTGCTTTTCAATAAAGGCTAGTATAGAAATTTAGCTTAATTTCGTGTTCTATTAACATGATTATGCGTTTCTTAATATCTTACTTCACCAAAATATATTATATGTTGTTTTGTTAAAAAGACTAATTACTTTAATAAAAACTCGTGTTACTAAAATTAAAGTCTCACTACAGCCCGTTTTTATTTTTTCCAATAGTACTATCTGCTTATTTCACTGTTCAACTTGATAAAATTTTAATTTGGAAATAGCGCTATCAGACATATAAGCGCGAATATCTGGAAGTAAAAAAAAATTATAAATGTAGGATTTAGACGTTATTTTTAAATAAAATTGTAAAATAAAGTTTAGTTATTACTCTAAAGCCCAAGTTTACAGTCATTAGTTAGCTAATAACAACAGTTTAATAAATAAAATATTATTTCCAGCCTTTTCTTAACCATTAGTTAAACCCTCAAATGTTATTCGTTAACTTCTTTTATTATTATTTATAATTTTAATAGAGTTTCGAATGTTTGGTCTGCTTAAATTTTTAACTATCCAATTACTGTAAATATGATACTTTAGCTAAGAAATAGATATCTTACTTTACTTATAATAAACTAATGACTGTTAATTTGAGCCTAAGAGATCGAAAAAAATCAGTTTTATCGATCTCCTTTAAAATTGTGATTTTGCAGATAGCACTGTTTGAATATAAACCCTCGATATACTATTTTATAGTTTCCATTAGAGTTACAAATATAATAATTATTTCAGCATATTAAAAATAATTAAAAAAATCTTTGGAAATATAAAAATTTCGATACACTTATGGTATTTTCGTTTCTACAAAATAATAATGCATTATATTTGTGTAATATATTTAACAGGTTACACTTACCCTTACAAAGTGATACATTTTTCTAAATTACAATGGAACAAACTAAAAGCTACGTTTTACACTCAACACTAACTAATGTGTATTTAGTAGGGTATTCATTTAATCGGGCTTTTGCTTTAATCGGTTAATCGCTCGATTAATTAACCGAGGTTTTGGTTTAATCGGTTAATATTGCTATTGATCGGTTAACCGATTAATAAAGTTTTGTTATAAATTAAGCAATTTCAATAAATAAAAATGCAAAAATTATTTATTATTTGGAGTTTATTAGTGAAAAAAAAACAATAACATAACAAACAAAACAATTCTTGGACTCAAATGAGCAAACAAAGAAAATTCAATACCAATTAATACATATGGGCATTCCCACAGAATGTTCTACCAGGATGAAAGAATAGAATGTTGGTAAGCATCGTCTTTCGTTGTTTATTATTATAAAAAAAAGTCTTTGTTTTTATAAAAGAATGGTTTTTATAGCATATCTCAGCTGTTTTACTTGAGGAAATTGGGCTGGAAACTGGAAAACTTTATATTTTTTAAAGCTACATCTAAAGACATTTTTATATAATTATTTTACATGCAAAAAAAATTTTATGTTTGGACTTTTTCTTCACAATCTCTCCATTACAATCAATTGTAAATTGAGTATTAGGTTTTTGTTAAGGAAATTTTAAGATATTTTTGGGAAAATTCATGGTGATAATAATAAAAAAACATATGAAAAAATCGTAAGTTCGCGACCCCGTACGTTCGAAAAATAATTTGGTTTAAATGTTTAGCATTTAAGCGATTATTTTCTTTAGATTTGTTAAATCTTGACTTGGAGAAAAATACTTGCATTTATCGAAGATGTTAGAGAAATCCAAAGCAATCCATAATACAGAATATCTAATTTCTCAGTCTTTTTCCTGGATTTCTCTAAACATATAAAATCTTCCATTATGTCATTATAGTACTGTTTTAATTTTTTAAAATTTTTATCACTTCTAATTGTTTCGGTTACTATCGAGAGTTTCTTCTGTTGGCAGGCCATCATCTGGCATAGCTCAGCACCGCACATTCTGCAAAAAAGTTTATTTCCGAATCCCTTAGTTTCTGTTTTTGTACTGTATCTTAAGAATGTATTGCTAGAAGAAAATATATTATATGAAAAAATATTTTCTGAACACATACCTTTTGAATATGAGACGAAACAAATAATAAAAAATACAAACAAATTTGTTATAATACTACAAAAAATTAAAAATTTTGTTATATCGGTTAATCGGTTAATCGACCGGTTTAATCGTTAATCGAAAAAACGCAATTTTAAATTAACCGATCGGTTAATCGGGTAGTAATTAATCGGTTAACCGGTTAACGCTTAACCGAATGAATACCCTAGTATTTAGCGTGTTAAATATTGAATGCAAAGTTTGTACTAAAAGCGATATTCACCACGCTTGTAGCAATTTTCAACATTAAATTTTCTATGAATTCCATAAGCGTTAACAGCACTAGTTTTCAATAATTAATGTCAGCTGTTGTTAAAAATTTGGCGCCTAAAAAAAATATAATTATTAAATAAAAGTAAAACAAACGAAAAACAAAAAGTTTTTATATCCATCACAATATAACTAAAAATCACCATATAACGCAAATTGTACGAAAACACAAGAAAAACTTAATAAAAAAATACTTGCTTGCATAAAAAAGTACTTTACGCAGATGCAAAAAAGGGTTTTTTTCTCACACTCAATTATAACTGCGAGTAAGAAATGGAACAAATTTGCCATTTATTGTTGCAACATATTTAGAAAGGAAAACGACAACTTTTCACATTTGTGGATATATTTTGAGAATAGAACAAAAACCCGCGCGAATGGTAGCATTACATGGAACATCTTTGTCAGAAAAGAAAACACCATTAAATAAGCATGAACATTTTGTGCAACACTACGTATGATAATAAATAACTGTTAAGTCAAAAAAATTAGCATACATTTAGCCGCCTCAGGGTCTGAACACAATATAACGATAATTTATTGCGGTGCGGCTTTTCATACGATTTTGAAGTAAAAAACCGCAATGCGGAACGGCATAAAATTAAAATCTATTTTATTTTCATTGCGGACTTTCTTGCTCTCTTAATTTTTGATACTCATTCTCTTTCTGATGTTGCCATAGTTTTTGAATAATTGGCGATGTTCACAACATTATTGTTAACAAAAAACATGATATATATGTATGCACAAACAAATTAAAAAAAAATTAAACAAGCAATGACAACTATTGCCGTCGCCGGCTGCCGTTGTATTATGTTTATTTTTCTCTCCCGCTACGCGAAATCGCAGCTCACCGCAAACATTGTGTTTAGACTCTTAAACTAAAAATTAAAGGTCTGTTCGTCGATAGCGAATGAAGACTTCGTTCGCTTAAATTACATTTAAAACAAAAACAAATTATAAAATATTGTTATTGTTTTGCATGTAAGTTGGCGAACGAAGTCTTCATTCGCTATCGACGAACAGGCCATAACTCTTTTTTAACTTTTCAGTGTTCGACAGCGTTTACCTGGGGTTTACACATGAAAGTACTTTCTTTCAAGTAGAGTATACGTATCATCAACGAAAAATCGAAGAAATAGCTGATTGGCTGAAAGTACACAAATTATGTGTGTGTTAGTGAAAAGGTTTGAGTGTATTGTGACTTTCAATAAAAATACTTTCATGTGTAAACACTAGGTTAGGTTGTTATTAAACATACAGATCTGGCTACTCGTTTACTAATTGTTCTCAGTTTAGTTCTGACGCCAGGGTGAGAAGATTTGGCACAGCCGAATAAAGACCATTTGCTCGTTTTATTTAAATATTAAAAAACTAATGGCCATTTTCTCATTAGGCGATTATGTTGTTTCCTAACGAAAAATTGCACATTAAAGAAATTTGGTTTTCTCAATGTCTCATTTGCTTCGATTTTATCGCAAAGCTAACCGGCACTCATATGCCAATTATTTATATTCCTTTTATTTGCCGTACAGATAAATTCAATCAGCTGACTCCCAACTTTTACATGTATTTTGAGTGGCGTTGCCAGCTGAAAATTTGGTTTTTGTCGGTATATTGAGAAACCCAAAATCGCTAACGGACAGCTTATCGGTCCAATAAATTTATGTTGACATTAAGTAACAGACAGTTTGTCGATACATTGAGAAAATGGCCATAAGAAGGGTTTTCTATCCTTCTCTCCTTCTCCTTTTTTTTTTTTTTGTACATCTGATGTCAAGCCAAGTCACTTATTTATGGGCACTGCTGTAATCTTATTTCCATTAACTCTTTCTTATATTTAAAAAAATTTGTATCGAAGGCCACTTAATAGATTTTCAAAAACCAATTACCATCCTTTAGTTAACAGAAAACAAAAACTTTCAAGAGTGCTTCAATAAAATTTTCCAAACAAATAATTATTTTCATTTGTCCTTGAGTATTTATTTGTTTTTAACGTTTCGTTATATTTTTTAGCTTAAAGTTATTTATTGAAACTTAATAAACAGTCATTTAACATTATAGATTCTTTATAAATGTTTAATAAAACATTAAAATAAAAGTGCTTTTTTACAGTGGTAAGTGGCGAATGGTAATTTTCGCATTCAATTTATTTTACTTGTTTTTTGCCAAAAATAAAAATTAAAAACAAATGAAATGTTAACCGTTTTATGAAATGAAATGTTATTTTATAAATAATAAAATAAAACGCACATCAATAATTTAAACATTTGAAATGTATAAAAATAAACCACGATTTTTTATTTTGTTTTTTCATTCAGTTTCAACAGTAAATTAATTGAATTTTAAAAATTATCAATTTAAATAATTTTTATTTTAAGCATTTATTTTTTATTTTGGTATGAATTAAACCGAAACAAGTTAGAAAGCTTTATGCGACTGTATGGAGTTTTTGATACCCTTCACTGAAAATAAGTGTTACATTTATTTTGAACAAAAATCATATACAGACGATCCGAAAAATGAGACAATTGGAAAAAAAAGTGAGAATTAAATGTGAAAATTAGACCCTTATTATATAAAACGCAATGCAAAGCCAAAAATTGCATTGAAAGTATAAACAAAGTCATAAATATTTGTAAACCCTTCACAGGTGGTGAATAGGGTATATATAAGTTTGTCATTCCGTTTGTAATTCCTATAATATTGATGTAAGATCCTATAAAGTGTTTATATTCTGGGTCCTTATGAGGAGCGAAGTTGATTTAACGTTGTCCGTCTGTCCGTTGAAATGGGTTTCCCGAAGACCCCATATATGATGGGGGCCAGGTTATTATACATTTATGTCACATGTGGTCCGGAATTGTTTGCTATTGAAACTCAGCAAGATCGGTCCACAAATGGCTGAGATATGAGTAAAAAACCACGACTGCCTCAAATTTTTTCCTTTAAAGGTCCAATTAGACGTGACGTTATCATAACAACACTGCATTACCAAAACGAAATAAACATACCATACAAACCAATTCAATTTTGGTTTCTACTGTCATACAGTGGCTTTGGTAATACAGTGTTGGTAATGTGTTTATTTTATTGTTTTTTTATACCCTTCACTACAAGTGGTGGATTTTATTTGTAATGTGTTTAATTTTACGCATACACATTAGACTGGTCGCATCTTATATGGGATTTTTTTTTTTTTAAATTTAATTGTTTGCGCTGCTTAAAATATGAGGTTTGGTGTAAGAAATCAAGTAAATCAAGTAAATTTTATTGCGGAATTTCGTTTTTTTTTTAGTTTTTCAATAAGCTAAAGCGTTTTTGAGTTGCGCGAACATATGTTAATCTATCTATACAATAAATAATTTCTTAGTATGTCAGGATGTTTGCATGTATGTCCTATTCTTTCCGCAACTTTCTGAAGCCATCTGATGACATAGGCACACTTGAAGTACTTTCTCTGCGGAAGATCGTAACGAAGCCATATTTTTGATTTTCGGCTTTTCAACTAGTATAACTATTAAGATCTGATAGAAAAGATTTTTTTTTATAATATGGGGAACTTTGGGCCCCACCCGGTACGGCTAGGTACCATCGGATTGGCCTGAAAAATTAGATCATGATTTCTTACACCAAACCTCATATTTTAAGCAGCGCAAACAATAAAATTAAAAAAAAAAAAAAAATTGCGACCAGTCTAATACACATACACATTAATGCATTTATATGATATGCCGCTCAAATAAAGAAACAAACTCATAGACTCAATATATTTTAATTTAACGCTTCTTTAGTTAAAGCTTTCGTAGCCGAGTTGTTAAGTTCTCTCCTGAGACTGATGATATTGCCAGTTCGAATCCCAAAAAAAAAATTTTTTTAATATTTTTTATTTAATTTTTGTATGTTTTAAAAAACGAATTTCAAACATCAACTTTGGCAAACGAGGAAACGGGCTTAGGTGCATATATAATTTTTTTGTTTTGTTATATTCTTCGGCATGACGAAATGAAAAGTTGACGTGGCTCAATTAATATTTATTTACACCTATCTAAAGAACGTTATTTATGTACATACCTCTTTGTTCTTATCTCGTCATGGTGAAGGGTATATAAGATTCGGCATAGCCGAATATAGCACTCTTACTTGTTTTTTATTAAATTTTGTTGTTGCTTTCTACAAAAATTCATGTATCGTTTGAAAGTTATGAGGTGTTTGAAATTTAAAAACGCAATGTAAATTTCTAAAGAAAGCAACTACAGAATTACAAAATATTTACGACTTTGTTTTTTCCTTCAATGTAATTTTTCGGCTTTACGAATGCGATATAATTTTTTATCTTTGATTATTATTTTAATTTTGTAAGATCAATAATATAAAAAAAAATGATCAAAAAGTACCAATTGAAGAACACAAAAGTACAAAGAAGTTTTCTTTAAAAGTTTTTCTTTCACTTAGGAACCTGCATGCAGATGCAAAATTATATATAAAACCAAAAAATAACAAATATAAAAACAAAAAATTTTATCAAGCTCGAAAAACAGTTAAAATTCAAACATTTAATTTTTCTGTTAGGGCTTTCGAGAGTTAGCGAGACTTCAGCAGACGGGCAGACAGAAGAACATGGGTCGATGGGTCTAAAATTGTGCAAGGATCGTGATATTGTATATATTTTGGAAACAAAGTTTAGTATAATGTGATACTACATATGGAGTGTCAAACTTAAGTTATCCTTATTCGCCAATTTTACTGTCTAAAGCGTAGTACTCTGTTCAAATTTGTGACAAATGTTGAGCAACATTTATTATTTCACACGAAAATTTTGACATGTATCGATGTTACCTATCATGCGAGTTTGTACAATTTGCCAATTTTATTCCTGCAAAGTATGCGACATCGTATGTAAACAAATCTCACATGTATTTTACTAAAAATAATTTTTTTATAAAAAATTTAATAAAAAGAAAGTAAATATGGATAAAAAACGGTTACCGGTTGTGTTATATTAATTTTTATTTCTTATTAAATAATCAATTTATCCTTTTTTGCTTTTGCTTAAAATTCCACGTGAAATAAGTGCAGCTTAGTGTATTTCGCAGTTGCAAAAAAAATGTTGCCAAAAACATTTCGGAAATTTTTCACAAAATTAACAGAGTACAACTCTACCCAGTAAAAAATGTGCTCCAAAAGGAGCAGGTTTTTTGTATGAATTCATACCTCAAATCGCTTCAAACCTGCTGATTAGATGCCTGATTTTTGTATGGGGTGTTCCCGGTTTAGAGGACTATTTTCTGCTGACAATAAGCGCTTCTTCTAACATGCAAACAAAGTGCTCCTAGAGTGCTTTTTTAAGGGCTAACTATATTAATATATTCATTAATGTTTTGGTTTTACTTGTTTGTATGCCTTTTTTCAATTATTTTCGTATTGTTTTTATTTTTTTTTTTTTTCGCTTTAAAATCTTCTTCGTTGTCAGCACTAAAATAGTAGCTTTTTTGTATGTTTTATTCTTTATCATTTACTCTTTTAAAAGAGCTCTCTAATTGAAGCGCTTCATTATGCGCTTTTTCTCTGTAGTGCTTCAAAAAACCCAAATTTTTTTACTGGGTATCAACATTATTTCATAGATATTCCGCACGAGTTTTTTTCATATGCGTTTTGACAGCATTTCACGTGAAATGTTGAACAGAGTACCAGGCTTTAGTGTATAAAAATAGTTTTAATTTAAATTGATGAAAGCTTTGTGGAAAGAAAACAATACGCACAAACAAACATTGTGCGGATGTAAGATGAACGAAAGAGTAAATAAAGTTATTTTGCATAATGCTAACATAACCACCAACTTTTTAAACGTGTTACAACTGTTGTGTTTCCTAAAGATAAAAACTTAAAGACTGGAATCGTGAAAATACGAAGAACTTATATAGAAAAACTTTCAATAATACTACAGTATATGCTGAAGTTGTTTTCACATATTTGATTTTTATTGGAACATACAGACATACACATATTGTGTGTGTCTTTGTGCAAATATATAGTTGTGTTAGTGTTGTAACTACAAGAATTATATTATATTGGGAGATTCACAAGGTAGTCATAATGTTGTAAAGTCATATGTCTTAAAATAATATGTGACTGCTGTGGGCTTATAATTAAGATTTCTACTGTACAGTTATGACAAATCAATGAACACAGCATTATAATTTTTATTTTGTTTGAAACACAACAACATTTATTTTAAACAATTGTAAAATATTATTTAGGACATTATGACGATATGTCTTAATAGCACACCTTGTGAATTCCCCATATGCATCAAAAAAAGGAACTGAGATTTTGTTTAGTTTAAAAACGAGACCAACTAAAGAAACACTTTGCAAAAATGTTCGAATCTGTATAAACTTACTAGATATTCATAAAAAAAAACATATGATAGATGTCTTCAATACAAGTTACCTCTTTCACTTGATGCAAAACTAAAAACTTTTTAAATTCTTTACCAACATCGTTAGCTTTTACGATGCCTGTATTCTGTATTTTAAGTTGACGTTTGTATAGCCTCCACCACTAGTTGTAAGTGAAGGTGTATAAAGTTTCTTAATACGTGCGAAACTTTGAAAATAATCATATAAGAACTGATCATTTGTATACATCCTATTTTCTTGGTTATTGCTTTTAGTCATGTCCATCTGTTGAAATAACGCTCACTTCTAAATGATTCAACAATAAAGAATTGATTTGGTGTCAAATTGGTTTAAGTTCTCTAGCAGAATCGTTCCAATTTTTTAAAAATTTGTGGACCCAAGCAGAATCGTTCAAATTGGTAAAAAATTTTTGGTCTTAAAGAAAATCTTTGTTACGTTCAGTTCATCATATAGCATGGGCATTTAATAAAGCCAAATTTCGATTAACACCGTAACACGCCTAAAATTACAACGAATTGCATTACAGTAAGTTGGATTATGCTCCGAAGCCCCGTATGGCATCCGATGGAACATAAGTGATTTCCTCCATGATATCGACTATGATGACGATATTTACCTTTTTACACACCGCTCCGACGATATGGCACAAAAGATTCACCGCCTTTCCATTAATGCAAATAAAGTTGACCTCAAAATAAACATAAAGAAAACGAAACTAATGTGGATTGGCACTAGCAACACAACCCCCCTAGTACTCCAAGGACAGCTTATCGAAGATGTGGACTCCTTTTCATATCTCGACAGCACAAATTGCAAAGACGGAGGCCCCAGTGCCGATATAACTGACAGAATCAACGTAGCCCGGACGGCATTCCATTCCCTGCATAGAATATGAAGGGCGAACAATAAACCCACCACCACCACAAAGTTAAGAATCTTTAACTGTAGTGTCAAATCGGTACTGCTGTATGGTTGCAGCACCTGGAGCACAACGCAAGCTACACACAGAAATTGCAATCTTTCTGCAATAACTGCCTTATCAAGTTTTGCGAATTTTCTGGCGGAACTTGGTAACCAATTAACAATTGCTCTTGATGGCTAACTGCAAACCAATCGAGTTTGAAATCTGCAGGCGCAAATCGACTTGGATAGGTCACATCCTAAGAAGACCTCCTGACGAAATAAGAGGTATGCACTGGACTGGAATCCATAGTGCCATAGAAATCCTGGAAGGTCCAGAAACACATGGACAAGAATGGTAAAAAACGAATGCATATCTCATAATGTGACTTGAAACCAAGCTAAGTTGAATTATATATAAAGATTAATTCATACTATTATCAACATTTTTAATTTTTCGAATTTATTCTATGAGCTAAATTTCAATTATGTATTTTATAAAGCTTTTTTGTAATAGTTCTATTCCTTAAATTTTTCAGAAATGACTTAAATTCGAAAAATTAAAAATTTTGAATATAATATAAAGTAACCTTCGGAAGGAAATAATTCCCAGTTTCTATTTGATTAATTCATACTTTATCAGACATTCCATATACCCGACCCAATGCTGCAATATTATTGCTCTCGGTATAGAGTACGTAAGTTTCGCCACATTCCAATATATATCTTGAATACTTGTATTTTTTTCTGGAAATTGGCATGACGAACTGGATTTAAGTGTGTTAGAAACGTTGATTTGAAATACACTGCGCGAGCAGTTGATGGACTATTTTTGTTTCTGTTGGAAATATACATAGTCCCTGGCTCACCAATGCCAGAGAATCCTTCTTTCTTTAACAATTCCCCTGGAATAGAAATTAAAAAAATAACGAGTTCTTTTTTCAAATCTTTTTTTTTATTTTTTTGTTAGTTATGCCATTTAAGAATACATATCTGATAAAAAGATTTGCGAGCTTGTTACGAAATTGTCAAATATCCCTCGTCAAAGGCGAAACACGAGTGCATACGCTTGGTCTTATTTCACATGACTCGAGCACACAAATCGGCTCAAATACTAGGTGTTCAATGATATCCTTCCGCTTTTAACGTTTTTAGTTTATAATTAGTATTTTCGTTATTTTGTTGAACTGTTTATGAATTTTAATCCAAATTTTGATATTTAAATCAGACTAAAGTTTATTAAATTTAGGCCCTAAATTTGTAAAACGCAAACGCAATGCCAAAAATAACATCGAAAACAAAAACAAATTCAAAAATTTGACAAAATTTTATTGTTGCTTTCTGCAGAAATACATAATTCGTTTTAAAATTATCAACGCCACAAGATATGCAGCGTTTAAAATTTAAAAATTCAATAGACATTTCTATAGAAAACAAAAACAAAATTATGAAATATTTTCCATTTTGTTTTTGCTTTCAATATAATTTTTAGCGTTGCGTTTGCGTTTTACAAATTTAGGGCTTTAATTTTTTTTTTATTTTTTTATGAAGAAAGGACTTTTACAACATGAAATTAATTAAAACTTATTGATAATTTTTCCATTCTTGACTGACCTGGGAATCGAACCCAGGTTTTCATGGACAGATTGACTTTACATATTTCGATTGAAGTCAATCACTTCAGAGGGGTTTGCCGCTCAACAGACACCGCCATTGGCGACGGTTGGCAGTCAAAAGTCAAGCATCAATATTTAAACCAAACTGTATTTAACCTTTGGTAAATCGAAATTAGCTTCGAGTGATTATCTATTATCCAAAGTATTTTTTCCTATTGAAAAAACAGGGATAAAATAGAGCTCCAGATAAAATGCACAATGAATAATTCTATTGAATAATTCATGGTATATTGTGATGTTTGGTGGATCCTTCCCCTAGGGTTATGAAGGTAAACATTCTATGGATATTTAACTATTTCGTGTTACATCCTCCAGGAAAATATATGCAGCTAATACTTGTGATTCAGCAGAGTTCACAACTGAAAGATCTCTTGAAATCACGGCTGGCCAGTTATCCTATTTGTTATCACGGGAGTCAGTAGCCCCCGAAGACACGACTCCGGGCTGAGTATTGAACAAACCTCCTCGGGAATCGGTTTGGGCATTAGATCTGATTCAAGGGCTAGTTTTGCTGTTGCTATTGAATAGATACTGCCTTGTTGCTTGCTTCGAAGGTTCAGCGGAGGATAGATTACTCCAGCTCTTAAGCCAGGGGCGGGTTTATTATTCCATCAAATTGTACTCTGTTGCTCATGTACATTTTTTCTGTTATTTTTCTGCTAGACCCACCTATAATAAAGTTCATGGAGACAAGCTTATAAATAGCCATGTAGCGATTGCATAAAATACAATCAAATATGTTTGGTTAAGAAACTACTGAAAGAAGTAGTTTTGGTGTTAGAACTGACCTAAACCGATTTATTTTTTCACCCCATTCTTAAGAGTCGCGCAAACGATACGTTCAATTTTGGTCCCATTATGCACTTAACATAGTTTTGCTAACAGCTACACAATCACTTATACATGGTTTCTTATGTACAAACTTTTGCTATAAAATATGAATTTATACCAAAAAAGGCTCATCACCATAAACTTGCTTGGCAAAAACTAATGCAGTTTAAACTAAAAACACACATACATTTAGATGTGCACACAGACACAAACTAGCATTTAAATAAAATTTCTTATACAATTACATAGAGTACCAGTGTAACAACTACAACTAAAACATCCACGTCTACTATACATTTAAATTATAATATAAATGTACTAGTAAATGTATATGAAAGTGAGTGGATCCCATTACGGGATGTGATTGTATTGGTGGCTGTGTCTGTGTGTATTTTGTTAATGTTAAAAGAACAACTAAGCAAATTGTATTTGTATGCTACACTATTCATGAAGTTTGCTTATTTTAGAGTTTGTTTATTTAACATTCTTCTTTGTTAGTGCTGTGTGCATATTTTGTTGTTTACTTTTTAGTTTTATTTTGAACTCTGTGTTTTTTTGGGTTTCTCTTCTCTTCTCCCATTTTTTTTTTTTTTTTTTTTTTTTTGAATTCGTAATGAGCTTTTACGCGAACTTAACAATTGCATCAGTAATCAAACTCCATTACAATTTTTGAATGAGATTCTATAAACTTAATATATGTATATAAACACACATACCCTTTTACTTATGTAACTGCGTATTTGTGTTTACAAAACAAATGCATGTTTTCATTGTTAGTGTATATGGAGAAAAAGATTTGTATTATTATATATGGGATATTATACAAGTACGAGTATATATTGCCAATTCTCACGATAAAAGTTAGAAAAACATTTTAGGTCATATTAAGATAATTTTAGGTGAGTATAAATATTTTAATTTAATGCAGGACGGACGGACAGGACTTATTTGACTTAACATTACTCCAGGACCCTTGATTGTAGTAGCTTTTGTCGAATATTGTAGTTACGTGATATCTTTGGTTTTTTTCTAAGTTTTATTCGTTGAGTTTCTTGCTTTAGGACTTTATGTTTCGTATTACTAAAAACTTGAATAGAACCAACCTACAAGTAAATGTTAAATATAGCAAATATAAAAGATTTAAAACCTTTTCTACTTGAATTCACTCAACTTTGTATTATATCGACTTAAAATACTCTTCCATATGACCAGCTGTATGTATATAAAAAAGATCACACCACTGCACAGAGGGACATTTCGGCCGCAAAAACATCGTAGCTAGAAAGATATTGACTATTTGTAACTCGTTGATAAAGTACAAGAATGACACAGCTGATGAAAGATCGACTGCACTGCTTTTATACGTGACGTCATTTGTCGTAGAAAGAACAACACCACTACAAAAGTTGGTAAACACATATTCTCTTGTTTGTTGTAGGAACAACAACAACACTTCGAAAGAAGATGTACTAAGTTTTGCGTAGAAACAACAACAACACAACAAGAATAAAATCTGGCATTTTTTTATTTCCAGAAAATAATTTTTAAAAAAAAGGAAACATTCCCGAATTCTATTTGTTGAAATTATTTAAATAAATACATATATTTTCAAAGTATTATAATGACGAAACTAATATTGGGACATTTTGCTGTTGTCTCCCGATTAAGAGTTCTTTTGCTGACAAAGGGGAATACAACAAAAGTTAAACATTTGTAACAGGTAAATAAAATAATATTCTGCATTCCAGGGGTAAGAATTATATAAGATAAATACATATAAAGTCTCTGAAGCTTCTTCTCACTGCTGCTGTTCTGCATGGCTTAAAGGCAAAACGTATGTAGGAAATAGTAAAGAAAATTTGATATAGCTTTTAATACTTATACTGTATATAAAACAACCAGTTATAAACTATGACAACCCAATGTTATATACGATAGTTTGAAATAAAATCAAAGCTACAGCTAGTTTAAATTAAAAACTAAAAAAAGTATATATCTAGCTAAATACTAGTTTCTTTGTCGTTAGGGTACTTTCTCAACTATCATGGTGTGAGTATTAAAACTTATTTCATTTATACAGCCCATATATGTAAACATACATACATATGTACATATAAAGGTGTTCTAGGTTGTTAATTATCTTAAAGCAAAAAGTGTCGAAATGTATATTTCAAACATCTTTGTAATAATGTGGTTGCAATAGTCGTTTATTTTGAATATATGTATATGTATGTATAGTATGTATGTACGTGTAAACTTTTAACAATGATATGGTTTTACTAGAAGATAAGAAAAAAAAGTCCAATTCTTATATGCAATAAAGTTTTAATTTTATGATTTACTTCCTTCTTAAATGAATAAACTTATTGTTTCATCAATTGATTGCGCGTCCTGGAAGTGGTGCTCATCGCAAACCGGGTCTCTAGGAAATGTGAAAATACCAGTGCATACTCGTTCAGGTTGTACTGTTCGCGATAGTGTGGCTGAAGAGCCGACCACATCAACACGTCGTCGTACCCAACAATTGCACCTCTCACGCTCGTCGTTGATGAGCATTATGCATAAATACTTGCATTAACACGCTTACAAGTTGCAATTGACTCAAGAACTTAAGCCTCTTGACCATTCCAAATGTTGTCAATGATCAGAATGGTGGCAAGAAATGCCAACAGTTGATGATCAATGTTCAAAGAAAATCATCTTCAGTGATGAGGCACATTTTCATCTCAGTGGATTCGTTAATAAGCAGAATGCCCGCATTTGGGTGAGTGATAATCCAAGCATGATTGTCGAAAATATAATGCACCCACAAAGAGTGACTATTTGGTTTGCTAAAATGAGGCCGGTCAGGCAGTTACTGTGAATGGTGTTCGCTATCGTGAGATGATAACGAACTTTTTATGATACGAATTGGAAGATATGCATGTGGACAATATGCGGTTTTAACAAGGACGGTGCCACTTGCCATACAGCTACTAACGAAACAAAGTTCAAAATTTGCGACAAATTCAATGGCCTTGTTATCTAATTCGACGCCCAGATCATGTGATTTGACACTGTTGGACTTCTTTCTTTGGGATTGGTGTACATCGATAAGGCATTAACAATTCAAGAGCTAAAGGATGAGATTATTCGGCACATTTACGGCATAGAACCTCAATTATGCCTCAGCATCATCAAAAATTTGAACCATCGGATGGAGGTGTGCCACCGAGGTCGCGGCGGCCATTAAGCCGATATTTTGTTCCATACATAATTGAACCATACCAATATTGTCATGATAAAAAGAAATGAAAATAAGTCCCTAAATAATTTGTGTTTAATTCAAAATTAACATCGGCCCTTAAAATTTAACCACCCTTTATTTGTAAGGCTAATTTTTAAAACCTACGTAGTGTCGGACGTGACCACATGATAACGGCCTTTTATACCTGACCCAAAGGCTACATAAAAAGTGTGTTACTAAGTAATTCATCTTAGATTTAAAAGGCATCGACAAATTTTAGAAATAGTTTTTGTTTGAAATGTAATTTTCTATGCGAAAGTTAACGTGTGACATCGTGGGCCTGGCTGTAAATCTTTTATTGAAATGTTTAACAAAACACATTCCCGGATAATTTGTGTATAGTAGAACAAGCTATTAACTTTGTTAAATAGTTACTTAAACAGAATTAAAATAGACTCTTAATTATAACTCTTATTGTTTTTTCATAAATTAATTGAGACTCTCCAATAGCTCTTTAGTCTGTTTAAGTTAATTCACAAAACTTCTAATTAAATGCTACTTCTGATTATAAATGAACATGACTATTTATTTTTATTAACCCTAAACAAATATTTGTTAAAAAACTTTCTCTAATAAATATTTCAATTATGACAAAAAAAAATAACCACTAGAAAATAGTCAAAATTATAACGTTGTTTATTCTATAAATGATAAATTAACAAGATGTTATTTTAGCACCTTAGAATTTTGTAATTTTCCAACTTTTATTTGTTTTTATTTATTTTTGTTTTTAATTACTTAAGCAAAAACTGCGCAAAAAAAAACAATCAATGCAAATAATTTACTTTATATTTATAAACACCTTCAATAGAATAGAACACTTAGCCAGTTCATAAAATATTATATTTCGAAGAGAAATACATTCATAATACTAAACTAATCATCTTTCTTAAGGCAGAATTAGTAGTAAAGTAAAGAAGGAAATGGAAAAATGGCTTAAAGTGAAGACAATAACAAGTCTTAAGTAACAAGCAAACACAGCCACATGCACAGAAATACAAAGCAACACATATTTGCTTATGCCCTGCAAACATTTAGAAGATTTGCGAAAGCTGAAAGTATCTGGGCGTCCCCTCTGCAGGTTTAAAAGAAGATTTTATCAACGTCTTCTAATCACCAGTTTGTAGTCGTTTTCCTCACTTCTAAATGATAATTAAACAGCACAACAAATTTGAACTTTTTCGGATTTTTTTAACCGTTTTTAAGTAACTCCAATGTATGTAGTGAAAGTGCCTTAAATTTTTGAAATAACGGTATTACTCGAAACGTAGAACTGATAGAGAAAAATAGAGATTAGAAACGAATTCAGCGACCTTAAATTATTAAAAATTTTCCATCAAATTCCAGACCGCAAATTGACTGTTCTGCAGTGTAATCTGTATATTAACATCTATTTGAAAATCTGAAATGATTTTACAAGCGGCGTTTATTTGGGACTTTGGTCACTTCTAGACCCACCATTACAAAATTTTCCAGATGTTATGGAAGTTATCGTCGCCAAACGTTTATATTTAAGTTATTGCATTTACAATTTTTTTGAAAGACCGACTCCATTTAATTTGGTAAAGTCATTAAAGTCGAAACAGAATATTTTTAGGCCGAATGTTATCTTAATACTAACATTACTAGGTGGCAGGCGCGGATTCAGGGGGGGGGGGGGGAATAAGGATATTGATAACGTTGATGTGTCAATTGATGCGAAGGAACTATCATCAAAAGTTCTTAAAACTTGGACAAATTTTGGTCCCGACCTAAAAAATTGTATAGGAGTTGAAACAGATGGGTGTCCTCTGATGTCAGCAGAAAATGGAGTTGTTAAAAAATCCTGCAAACTGCGACAAATGCGAAACAAACGCCTTCCTATTCCCATAAATCAAAGAACTCAATTTCTAAATACAAAAAAAGGGTCATTAACACAAAAATTTGTTTCATTTGTTAAAGAAACGACAAAATTTTTAAAATATAATCATCCCAAGCAAAAAACAGTTCTAGCTAAGTATTTGGGAGCAAAACTCTCTTCATTATGCGTCTTTGCAACAAGTGTTCATCATATAGTAGTAGCTTTGGAAAAAATATCTGAGTGGAAAGGCAGTATCTCTACCTTTATGTTAAGGAACTCACTTAGTACTTTTAAATTTATTTGCGGAATATACATATTAAGTGTGATACCTATTGTAACACAGCCACTTAGTATCATTTTACAAAAGCAAGATATAGATCTTCAAAAAGGATCAAGCCATATCAAAATTTTTAACATGTCCCTTGAAGAAAAAAGAAATCAAGGCGAAGAACAATTTAAAGCTATTTTTGAAAAAGTTAAAGTTATTTGCGTTTAAATCGAGGTTCCAATCGAAAAGACAAAATTTAAACGAAATAATCACTTCCAAAATGTTGAAGATTACTACCGAGTTGTAGGTTACATTCCTCTTATTGAATTTATTTTAGAAGATCTCATAACAACTTTCCCAATAGATATCCCAAATGCATTGAACATACCTAAACTTCTACCACAAAGTCATATACAGATACAAAACTGTTAAAACCACAACTAGCTGATGAGCTGATTTGATAAAAGAGATAAACACCTACTAAGATTGAAACTTGAACCAGATCTATCAGATAACGTTGTAGATGCTTTAACAAACTGTGATGAAGATATCTTCCCAAATCTTAGAAAAACATTTCAAATTTTCGTTTCAATGCTCGTCAGTAAAGCTACGAGCGGGAGGCCATTTCCTACCCTTCGTCGAATAAAAACATGGCTCAGATCAACAATGACAGAAGATAGACTGTACTGTCTAAATTTGCCTTACAAGGAAATCATAAATTGCTTATTTAAAAAGATTAATGTATATTGAACTGATCTTATATTTTATTTAACCTTTTTGATGAGTTTTATTTAATTAGGGTAATGCCTAATTTTGGACAAAATTTCTTCATCCCATTACGCGATGGGCATTTTAGTATTGATAATGAAAATAAATTTTTTACGCCATTTTGGCCAAAAAAGTTTCCGCACCAAATGCAATTTCTAAAGCTCCTCAAAAAAAATGTTTTCTTTCATTTCCATACACATTATATATGGTACATTTATTGATTATATATGCTATATATTTTAGCCTCCATATTCATAAATGATTATAAAATTAATAAACGTTTATTAAGGAAAATTTTCGTATAAAATCTGGTTTTCAAGCTTTTATTAAATCTAAAATATTTTTATGAATACAGGCATACATACATTAAATAAGCAACTGTATAACAAAAATGTGAAGCTATTTTTTTGGGTTTAATGATATCAATTTTAAGTTTAAAGTGCGAGTTGATTTACATAATGGAAAAATATCTTGAGCAACTTTAATAGCTCGTTCCGCGCATATATTACTACGCTGGTGAAAATTATCACTGTTTCATATATCCGCCAAACAACTCATCTATAACAACATCTATCATTTGCCATTAAAATTTAGGCCCTAAATTTGTAAAACGCAAACGCAATGCCAAAAATAACATTGCAAGCAAAAACAATGTCAAAAATTTGTCAAAATTTTGTTGTTGCTTTCTACAGAAATACATATCGTCGGCTGATTATTTAATTGTCGTATGTGGTTGTATTGTCGTATGTGGTTGCATACGACAATTAAATAATCAAACGACGATATTGCGTTTTAAAATTATCAACTTCAATATACATTTCTATAGAAAACATCAACAAAATTATGAAAATTTTCGATTTTGTTTTTGCTTTCAATATAATTTTTGGCGTTGCGTTTGCGTTTTACAAATTTAGGGCCTTAGTTTATTAAAAAAACCGCAAAATAGAGCCGCGATTTTTTTTGCGCTCTTCTTCCGTACAAATGGTAAGATCTTGTTATTCATGAAATTATTAGAAAATACTTAAAATTTTGTAATTAAATGTTAATTTTGTATTGTAAGAAGAAAAACTGAAATTCAAAACTTTATCGCGTTTGGTGCGGAAACTTTCTTCACGATCGCGAAAAAGTAATACATCATTTCTTAATATATGATATAAAAAATTTGATATTCGCAAAAATTGCAAAAAGTACTTACCCTAATACACATATTGTTTTTAATAAACTTTTAAAACAAATTTTTTACTTTTTTGTATCCTACAAAATTTCCCCCCCCCCCCCCCTAAGGCTCAAGTTGGATCCGCTTCAGCAAGGTGGTCACAAAGTCTCTACTCCGAAAATAAGTTTGTAAAGGGGATATGTGAAATTATGAATCGATTCTGATGATTTGCAAAAGGGATGAAGCCTTCGTGCCTTCGTAAAGACTAGGCGTGCTGCAAAAAAGTCGATAGTGACTCCGTTTTGACCCCACCCAACTCGTCCAAAAGAGGCTCGCCGGCAGTGCTGAGGTGGATAAAACCAGCCAGTTGGGTGGAGATATTTCATGAAATTTCCTAGTTGCGGCCGTGATATCTCAGGGAGTCCTTGTTTCCAAATAGTCCATGTCGTGTTTAATTAAACACTGGGTAATCACAAAAAAATGATGAAATACTATCTCCTCAGTTTCAGGTTCTATGCAGCTCCGTCAGCATTCGTTGGAAGGGAGACAAAGAAAAAATCAAGTGAATTAAACTTTTAATCAAGTGTATTAAACGTTTAATCAAAAATGTTATAACAATGTTTGTAATGAACATGGTATAAAAACTTTTGCATGTAAACAATGTGTTAAGTAAAAAATGTTCTCTAAATTTACTTGTCATAGAGAAACATGTTGGTAAGATTTGTAATATTTTATGTCGGTATGATTAGGGTTAATAACTTCGAAACTCCATCGGTCTGCAGAACAATCCATTTATTGACCTACGCATATATTAAAGACCGATCCTTGATCTTATATTTCGTAACCAATCAATATGTTTTCGTTCGGTTCCCCTTCTTCCCTTTATTTTGCTTTGAATTGTTGAACCTAAGGAGTTCATGTTATGTTGGACCTCTCACGACATGACCAAAATAAGAAGAGAAACTCTTTTTTATATTCAGTAGTATACAGAACTGGACCCAAAACACTTCCCTGTGGAACTCCAGATTTAATACTTCCAAAATTCGAATCTTCATCATTAACATTTACATAGAAGGACCTTTTTTGAAGATAAGATTTGATTAACAAGTAAAACGGTGTAGGAAGAAGTTGTTTGAGTTTGTAAAAAAGTCCATCATGCCACACTCTTTCAAATGCCTGCTGAATATCTAAAAATACGGCTGAACAATATAATTTACTTTCCAAAGCTTTTGTAATTTCCTCATTAATACGATGACATTGTTCAGGCGTGCCATGTTGATGCCTAAATCCGAATTGGTGATCCGGTATTATGTTTTTGTGTTCTAATATAGGAAGTAATCTCGTAAGTAAAATCCTTTCAAATATTTTGGAAAAAACTGGCAACAAGCTTACTGGTCTGTAGGATGTAACATCGTTTTCAGGTTTATTTGGTTTTGGTATCATTATGATTTTTGCACATTTCCATTGGGTAGGGAAGTGATTTAATCCGAAGAGAGAATTAAATAAAGTGGTTAGAAAGATAATTCCCTTTTTTGGCAAAAGCTTTACAACTCTCGAATCAATGCTGTCATAACCTGGAGATTTCATATTATTAAGTTTGTTTGTAACTTTTAAAACTTCTGATGGTGATATATGTCTAATAGGAAAATCCATTTGACAAGGAACGTCGAGAAATTTTAATATATCTTCTAATTGTAATGGATTAGTCAGTCTAAAAGGAGTAAAAGTTTTTTCTAAGCGTTCTTTAAACATATTTGCCTTACTAATATTAGACCTGCACCATTCTCCATTACTATTTTTTATTGGGACATTTCTTTTTACCGGACGCTTCAAATACTTAGTTGCCTTCCAAAGACTATAATCATCGTTTCTTGTTACATCCAAGTTCCTCATGTAATCCGCCACAGAATTATTTTTAAAATCTTTTAAACGTCGTTTAAGATAATTCGATGCTCTGTTCCAATTAGATTTATCGGTTTGGCTTCTTGTATTTTGGTAAATTCTCCTTAAAATCCGTTTATTTCTAATGAGTTGTCTTATTTCAGAAGAAATTTTAACAGTGTTACCTACACGTTCAGTTTGTTGAGGAGTAGCTCAATAAGCCCACTATCGATGGTTTGACCATGGCAACGTATGCTGATGATACTGCCATACTGTTTTCTAATAAATCCCCAAATGAAGCATCAGCTACGGTACAAAGACAGCTTGATATGATTGGAAATTGGTTACAGAAATGGAATATAAAAGTTAATGCAGAAAAATCGGTTCATGTAACGTTTACATTGAGAAAAAATATTTGCCCGGAAGTAAAGTTAAACGGAACTGTTATTCCGAAATCTAATAGTGTAAAGTACTTAGGCCTTCATGTAGATAGAAGACTCACATGGAATGAACATGTGAAAGCGAAAAGAAAACTTTTAGATATAAAAACCAAGAAAATGTATTGGCTACTAGGTCCTAAGTCAGAATTAAGCTTAGAGAACAAAGTCATTATATACAAAACAATTCTAAAACCAGTATGGACTTACGGTGTTCAACTATGGGGAACTACTAGTAATTCGAACATTGAAATATTACAAAGGTATCAGTCAAAAACATTGCGATTAATATCAAATGCTCCATGGTTTTTAAAGAACAGGTGTATTCATAACGATCTTGGTATCCCATTAGTATAAAAAGAAATTAATTGTTTTAGTGAAAGGTACTTGCAAAGGCTTAGTTATCATTCTAATATATTAGCGATCAACCTATTAAATGACAGTAATGAGATTCGAAGACTAAAAAGGCACCATGTGCTTGACTTGCCTTTTAGGAAGTAGTAGTTATAAGTAAGTTAACACTAATGCAAATTGTATTACTTTTGTTTTTATTGAGTTCAGTCGAACTCGATATAATAAGTTATATTTAATTATAAATAATTTTGCTTAATATTTCGTGTAAAATAGATTGCAAATAAAAATACATGAAAAAAAAATATTCAGTAGCGATTCTCGCTCTTGACTAATTCGTCCTTAAACTTTGTTTTTATTTACGTAGTCACTCCAAGATATTTATTTAGTAAGATTTTTTTGAAATATATAGACCTGAGAAATTACTGAGGATTTTGCTTTGGAAAAAAATATGTCAGATACTTAATATAGATTAAGATAAGCAAAAAAAAAACGGGTTGTACAAATTATTCTGTAAAAAAGTTTTTTGACACTTTTATTCCCAGAAACACTTAAAAACCTTTTGAAGTCTCTTCTTGGTGCCTTCTAGCAGAGAACTCGTTCTATAGACGAAGCTTGCATGGTGAAGAAGCCTTTCCGATGGAAGATAAGAGTTATGAAAGTTAGATGATGATGTAAGCTATTATTTTGATAGAATGGCAACTGTTTTTTCTAAAGCTTCGCAAACACAAATGTTTGCAGGACATTTGCTAATTTAACAGCACATACATGCACGAACGCTAATATTCTTATACACTTAAACACACATACACACTAAAACATTTCGCTTATATATAAACAACTAAGTTAAGTGATTATCCTCAGGCATATTTCTTTATTACCATTAATCCCCTCCTTCCATTTTTTTGACTTACTCCCTTGAATGTTTTTTTTTTTTTTTTTTTTCTTTGAAAAAGGTGAATAAATAAAGCAGACAAGAAGAAGCAAAAGGAATAGAAGAACATCTAAGTGAAAACAGAAGATATTTGTTATTTTACTGTTGCTGTTGCTGTTGCCTTTGCTTTTGTTATTCAGTTGTCTATTAGTAAACATAATAAATAAATACAATTTACTGTAATTTATGTGTTCATTTCTCTACTGCAGTTACCTTCAAATTTAATTTCATTTACTTAATAGATGGTTAGATACGAGTATAAGGATAATAAGAAGCGAAAGCAAATTCTCAAGTAAAGAAATATAAGGAAAAAGTGTCTTATTTCTTTGTTTCATTTTTTTCACATTATTTCGTTCTTTTGTTTTTAATGAATTAAACAAAAACAAAACAACAAACTTACACACAAAAAAAGGAAAAGATATCGCTATTGCGGATTACAAGCAGCTCATGAAGAGATAACAAGTATTTCATAATAAAGATATTTAAGTTTGTGTTTAAAAATTTTCTATGCTTTTTAGCATTTGGCTGAATTAAATTTATAGCTTGAAAGGACAATAGGGGGAGAAATTGCTTAACGTTGGCCAGTTTTGTGGATTTATGTTGTTCCTCTATTATATATTTGCCTTAAATTTTTAATATTTAAATCCATTAAAATAAATTATAAACTTTATCTTTAATTTACAAGTTTAATTAAGAAACATTTAGTTAGGGATTTTTTTACGTTAAGATTTTAAGAGAGGTAAACATAACTTAGTTAGGAAAAACAACCCAAAATTTGTTGCCCTTAAATTTTCAAATACAAAATATAAATTAAGTCAAAGAAAACAATTTTTTAGAACCAGAATGAAATAAACTTAGGCCATTTTGTTTTTTTTAATCAAATATAAAACCAGCCATCTTTGGAAAATCGAATCGGAGTTAAAAATGAAACTGTACTAATTTTAAAAACAATATTTTCTTAAATTTTGTAAAAATACTGGCTGAACCGACAGACGTTGTCCTGTCCAAATTAGGAAAAATGTTTGCGTTCGATTTTTAACATCCGTTAAAAAGATACAAACATTTGAAAGAAAAATTAGTCAAATCGATGGAGCCGTTTTCTGATTTTAGGTAAATCAAACAAAAGTGGGCGTTAAAGTGGGCGGCGCAAAATTTTCTTTCCGTTGAAACCTAAGTTGGACCATGGCGATGATTTTAAAGAAAAAATCGTCCAAATCGGTCAAGCCGCTTAATAGAAAAAGGGAGCGTAAAAGTAGGCGTGGCACATTTTTCTTTCGAATAAAACGTAAAATGGATTAATACGAACATTTAAAAGAAAAATTAGTCAAATCGATGGAGCCGTTTTTTAAATCGAATCGAAGCCATTAGGCTTGTCAGCGGAAATGCTTATAATCCTAAAATCAGAAAAAGCCATCTCCATCGATTTCATTTTATTTATTAATAAGGTCTCGTTTAATTGTGCTAAATTCCCATTTCATACTATTGATAAACGGAAATTTATTGTTGAGGGGATAAGCTATTCCTATGCGCATTTTACTGGTTGCTTGGGCCAGATCGTCAGGAAACTTCATCCATTTTTTTTTTTTATTATTTCAATTTATTAAAATTTTAAAGAAATATAGTTACCCCGAAGGAAAACTGTAGCACGTTTCTGTATTTCTGGCATCGTAAAATTTCTCACATGAATTTGGAAAGAAAAAATTCCATTGTTTCTCGATTTGTTAGATAAAATTGTTTCTGTATTTGAATGTGAAAACAGTCAACACAGATTTTGTTTTAACTGGAATATTTCCAGTAATTAAGTGTCAAATGATAGCGAAACGTCAACGAAAGAAATAAATGTAATAAAACAAGGGCTGCCGGATTGGACTATTTATCGTCATTTTGACGATTTTTTTGTTCCGAAATTAGCAAAGTGCAGATTTGCTGATTTTTTCTAAAAAAGCGACGATATTATTTAGTCTTCGAAATAAGACAATTTTAAATCTTTTTCTATGTTTGTTTATTAGGCAACGCAAAAAAGATAACTTTAGAAACAAGGCAGCTACAATTTTTTTATATATCCCTATTGTGCAAATTGTCCTCGAAATTTTTTGTCTTTTCCCTAAAAAATATATCGGTAAAAGCTAAATTTCGAGGGAAAGTGTTTACTATTTATTCCCTCGATTCTTTCATACAACTATGTATGACTTCTTCAGAGAAAAAAAAGAACAATTTAAAATAAATAACGGATTAAAAGAAAATAAAAAGTTTGTAAAAAAAGACCTCTAGCTTAAAAAAAATTAATATAAACTTAAAAAAAAACAAGTAAGAGTGCTATATTCGGCTGTTCCGAATCTTATATACCCTTCACCAGAATACAGAGCAACTAAATAATTTTTACATTTACATACATACATATTTACAATACTTTAAACTTCATTATAAATGAAATTTAAAAAGCGAAAACTGGTAAATATTTTTTTAAAATCGTTTTTAAAACATAAAAATATAAATAAAAATTTATTTTTAAAAAACCAAGATTCGAACCAGGGAATTCACAGATTCTAATTTAATACACCCCCTAGACAACTGAACCGTGAACGAACGCTGTTTAAATATCATTAAAATGAAATATGGACCGTTTACTGTTTACAACTCAACACAGTTTTTTGTTTGTTTTCCATTTTCGATGTAAAGGCACTGTTGTCATACCGTAGATTTATCTCTTTTGGCGAGTTTTTAAGTAGCAAAAAAATACAAAAATTCCTAGTTTTTATTTGTTAAAATTATTTCGTTAAATATATGAAATAATAAAGGGTGATAACGAAAATCATATTGGGCATTATGCTAGTATATGTAAACAAATGCGAAGGGGGGGAGAAAACACGACAACCGGATTTGAACTTCGCTTTTCAAAAGGACCCAGAATATATATACTTTATAGGGTGTAGGACCTTCGGTGAAGGGTATAAAAAAGTCAATTTTAAACTGTGATACCAAAAAGAAAGAAAGTTCCATCTGTGATATATTTTATTTATTTTATTATTTATTTTATTTATTTTTGTGTTTTATGTGGTACTTATTGTATTGTCTAAGAACAAATTTATTTAAAATTATAATGTAAAGATTATATATTCAATAAAATTTAAATCCCTGAGGAAGTTGAAAAAATCTCAACGAAACGTCGGAGGAGTAAAATCATGAATAAATAGTCTTTTATTTTTCATTTACTGTGACCTTGAAAGCCTGATTTAGATATTTCTAAGAAAAAACAACATAATTATAGATAAGGTCAATAAAAATTATACTTAATTTAAAAACAAACTTAATTATAATAAAAACTTAATTATAATAAAAAAGAGGGATTTCAGGATTTTGGTCATAACTCTGCTAGTTCTTAACCGATTTGACAGATTTATATACCGACGTATTAAAAAAGAAATTCGCTAGTTATTTTGGTTATAAAACTTAGACTCGGGAAGATCTATGGTTCCCGAAAATGGGTATTTAAAAAAAAATGAATATTTTGGTCATAACTTTTTCGTATCTAAACCGATTTTCCCGAGTTTTTCACAACATATTTTCTATTAAAAATTCATTCTTCTGATATATAAGGCGTAACCATAGGTCATATTGCAGTCAAAAAAATTCAGGTTTTTATACAATTTTTAATACTTTTTGTATGGGAGGTAACACGCCCACTTCTCCAATACCGCCCACATTTTGCGGGATGGTGTGTATTTATAACCTAAATATTTGTACTTAATTTGAAAACTTTAACTTTTGCCGTTCTGCAGATATACAGAAAAAAGTAATAAAAATACAACAAACACAAGGGATTTTTTGGAAAAATTAGAGGCAGTCGTGGTTTTTTGGTCATATCTCCGCCATTGTTGGACCGATCTGGCTGAATTTCAATAGCAAGAAATGGTGGACTATATGGGACATAAATGTAAAACAACCTAGCCGGTATCATGTTTGTAGTCTCCGGAAAACACATATCAAACGTATGACGGACAGACGGTTAGACGGACAGACGGACGGACATCGCTAAATCAACTTCTCTCTTCATAAGTACCCAGAATATATATACTTTATATGGCCTAAGATCACTTTTGTAGAAATTACAAACGGAATGACAAACTTATATATACCCTTTTCCACCTGTGGTGAAGGGTATAATAAAGGTCGAACAATAAACAATTTACATGTTTGTATGAATAAAATAATTAAAGTATGTTTTAATTAAAATCGAAAAAATTTTTTTTAAAACTATGTACTTTTAAATTGTCCGATCTTTTAAAGCAAAAAAGACGATCTTTTTATTTTTCTCCGAAAATTGACGGTTTTTACACAAATTTATCTGGTAGCCCTGAATTAAACGAAAATAAAAGGAAGGGCTAAAAAACTTAAAACAACGATTAATTACAGTTGTGTTTTATTTATTTGCACCATTTAAATTATGATTTCATCATTTAAATTCCTTCTATTTGTTATTTATTTTAAAAAAAATAGTATAAAAACAAATTTTAAATTTAAAATATCTATATTTAGTTTTTCTCGGACCAATTTCAAATGTGACTGATTTTGACATTTCTTGTAAGAAACTTTTCGTAAATTATTTAAATGAAAGATAATTCTCGCAAAGGAAAGATACAGAAACACTTGATTCACTTAAAATTGTTTTTGTTTTAACTAACTCATTTCTTGCGAAAAATTTTACGATTTTTCCGAAGTCACCAGTTTTGTCGACAATTTTGGTGACTTTTTGGCGACTAGGGTTTTCAATAATTATATTTCCCGCTTTCCCAGGATTTTTCATGCGGGATCCCGGGAAATAAAAAATTCCTCATAGTTTAAGAAAACAGCTATTTATACTTTGAAATTTAGTTTTCTATTCTCTTAAAATAAGCATCTGTGGATGGGTTGTCGATTAGATCAATTACAAGAAGTGAGTACATACGTAAATCAATGTCAGAATAGGCAGTGCAACAGTTGATAATTAATAAATTTAGTGAAGTGAAAAGTTAATAAAGAACATTAATTCAAAATAAGATGCAGGTAGTAAAGCTTAATTGTCCATGGACAAGTCTTTATTGCAACATAGTCATATCTACAAAAACAAATGAACTTGGCAAAATGCGATTAAAGTTTTCAAAATGTACCGATTTAAACATATATTTTGCTATAACTTCGGTTCAGTTTGAGATAAAATACGAGAAGGCATGAAGGAACACTTTGCTTAAATAACTTAAAATTTTTGATTTTTTGAGATATGACTATGTTGCAATGAAGGAGCGATATGTTTATTAGGTGATAAACACAAATTTTTTTCAATTTGCGTTGGTTTATATACCCTTGAAGTGCGGGGAAACCGAAATAAAAAAAAATTTGGAAACTCGTGTAAGATACTACAACATACAATTTGAAAAACACATTGTCCTAAAGATTACAGATAGACCTAATGAAATGAAAAGGTTTGTAAGAGGTTGATGCTATTTTTTGCATGAACCTTGGCATACATTTGACTGATATAGACGTTGTTTATAAAAAAATGCTTCTTATTGTGAATCAAAAGCCTTCTAAAACGGTGCACTTTTAACTATTTATCCAACCTCGGTAAAAAATTAAGGAAATTTTTCGGAAACATGGTAATTAGTAAATAAAATAATCAATATACTTTTTGACGACTTACTAAGCGCTTTGAGTGTGTCAGAAAGTTATTTCCTAAGCCGTTAAAAAATGTTAATATATTTATTTAAAATATTTTATCTATTTTATGAATTAACTTTTTGATCTCATATCTTGAGTACCTGTTTGAGTTTGTGTTTGTTTTTATTATTGTTTTATGAATTAAATTGTTATGTTTATCTTAATTGTTTTTCTTGTATCTAGAGCATTATAATAATACGGAATTTACATATAAAACCGTAAGGTAATAATAATTCAAGTTCCTCTTTTAATCTTCATTGATTTTGTAGTATTTAAGGATTTCTTTTATTTAATTTACTGTGTATTATTTATATGGAGCGGGATCCCGGGATCCCGGGAAATTCAAAAAAATTTCCCGCTTTCCCGGGAATCGAAAAACTCAGGGGAAAAAAACTCTATTGGCGACTTTAACAACGAAGTATCTACACTTTTATATTTTCTTTTAGTAGGATTAATTAATTTTAATAATTATTAATACGATTTCCGTATGACGTGCTAAATTCCCAATTTTTCATTTTTGATAAATACACTGAAATTTGTTGTCGAGGGAAAGCTAGCTTAGGCCAGCCATCAGGAAACCTTTTCCAAAGATTTTAAAAAAGCCAAAAATATTAAACAAATAAAACCCTGAAGCAAATAAGAATTATAAACATTTTAAGTCTTACTTGTAACAATATCAAAGCTTAAACAAAACACCAACAGTAAACAGTGATTGTATTTTTTTACATCCCCCTACAATTGGTTGGGTTCTTTCCGAACCGAATTGTAGTTGTAAGTGGGTTAAAAGAAAAAACAAAATTTAAAAACAAACTGCTTCATTCTATTGTCTTCGTAAGAAAACAACAAAAAAACCAATTTGCCAATTCAGTTTTTTGCACGGGCACATGCAATTATATTATCAAAGTTATTTTCGGGAATACAAAGTTTATTATTAATACGATTTACGTATGACGTGCTATAATAATATATGCAAAATTAAAGTATATGTGAATTTACTTGTGTTCGCCCAGTAGTCAAATTTTTGATCATTATTTTTTATGAAGTATAAGTACATATGAACTTTAATTTTTGTAGCACTTGTTTTATCCCGTCTTAGCAGATGGATTTGGCGATGGACCATTATCCGGTCTATGTGTTTTCTTCCACTCAAGCCCGTAAAAGTTTAATTAAATTTTGTTACTTCAATACTATAAAAAAAATCAGAAAGTATCAATTGAAAAACAAAAAGATATTGAAAAATTCCCTTTTTATAGTTTCTCACTCACTTTGGAATCTGCATGTTGAATTTTATGTTTCTAGATTCACTATTAATTAAAACTCAAAGCTGCCGTTTAAAGAACGAAAAAGGCCGATCTAACGAATTCTCATTTACTCACGATCTTGCATGTTTAATTTTATACATGTAGGACCGGTACTAACGAAAATTCAAAAAGTACCAAAAAATCCCTCTTATAGATTCTCATCCACTCAGGTTATTATATGTTAATTTTATGTTTCTAGGATATTTGTCAAGAAGTATCAGTTGTGGAACAAAAATTGCAAACATTTTTCATTTTATGGGTTCTCCTTCACTCAGGACCCTTCATACATAATCTTATGTTTCTTAGTTCAGTATTATAGAAAATTCTCCATGCATTACGGAAAAGTAAAAAAGTTAAGTTTAATGAACCGTATTTCCCCTTTAAGTTAGTTTTTTCACCCCATTGAAGTATCAAAAATTTCAATATTGCAATGGGAGCCCAATGATTAAGGAAATATGTTTTGTGAAATAGGATTTTTGGTCTGATTTTTAGCGATAAAGTACCAAATTTATATATGCATTTTTTTAGATATGTTACGAGTTTGGTATAATTTTTATTTTTATGTTTATTGGTTTAAAAGATAGATGGCGTGAAATACAGGTTATACCCGTTTACTCTAAATTTTAAAAACTACCAGACACCATAAAAATTTACCGTAATCCATTCTTAACTGTTTTGTCTTTGTCGATTTATATGTAGGTATATGTATACGATTATTACTTTTCATAAGACTGCACAAATTTTTAAATTTGCATTTTTAAAAAATCGTTTGAATGCTTACACTTTTCTGCACTTGAAGGAGTATATTTTTTCTTTTTTTTTTGATTTGACTACTCATCAATTTCTATCTATTTTTTTAAGACTTACGCACATATTAAGCATTTATTTTTGCCAAATTAAGAAAAGTGAAAATTCAATGGTCAAAAAGTTATAGAGGACCCCCCTGTGCCCATGTTCTGTAACTCTCGCGTCGAGAAACTTTTCGATTGAAATGTGTGAAATGAAACAAAAATGCCATATATTGAAACAAACATCTGTTTTTCTCACTAAACTGTGTCTGTATTTTTTTTTGGCGAGTACTAGCTGTCACGTAAGGAAATTACTCGCCAATTTACAGAAAAAGTGTGTCTGTAACATTTTTGTGAGAAGAGTTCCCGCTTTGAACTGTCAAATAAACTCACGAATAAAAATGGGGCGAGAAAAAATTTTAACACTAAGAAACAAATAAAAATGCAAAAACAAAGAATAATAAATTAATATTTTGTTCTTTTTTGTTTTAATTATTTTGCTTTTAACATTTTTATAAAATATATGAATGTTTTCAAAGTTCGTTTCCAAACAACAAACATTAAAGTGGCACGTTACATTATTTGGTAAAGCCGACGGTTGTATTTTCGCCGCCGTCGTTGAAAAATTTTGAATTTTAGTAAATTTTGGTCGTCGACAACAATATGTGTTAGTGGCGTTCTCAACGTCTGCAATGTCATATCGGCTTCGAGTGCAGTGCTATGACATTTATAACGTAACGACGTGATCCCTTTTGATAGTTTTCGACATGAGTTACAGACTCACTTTTTTCTCACTTTTCGAGAAATGGAATATTTTGTTTCACATCTTTTCGATGCCAGAAGTTCTCACTATAGTTACAGAACATGGGTACTGGTCTCATATAACAACTTCGCAGATTGGAAGGCTGAAATGTTTTGAACTTGCACCATAATAAAACTGTTATTAAGTCATTTTCTTTATTAAAATAATTAAATGTTAAAATTATGTGCAATTTTAAGAACAATTTTGATTTTAGTTGAACTGTTCATTTTTAATATTCTTTAATTAGGCTTGAGTTCATCAAATTTTCATTAAATTATTTTCACTGAGGGAAGGCATTTTACAACTTGGAATTTTTATTAAAATTTATTCTAATTTTTCTTGGCTGAGCTGGGATTCGAACCCGGGTTGATCTTAACATGTTTCAAGAATCTACCCACTGCACCACTTCGGTGCCCGTTAAGTAAAACATTAATCTTTAACCAGTAGTACTGGTGGTTCGAAATTTGCTGTTATTATCACTTAAATTTCAAATTACATGTTGCCTCCTTTCCTCTGTCCTTTCGAATTTTTAATTCGATATCTACTTTAAAAAGGTACGAAAGGTGTAGACTACATTTATTACAATGTACTAGTGATTCTCTGGTCAATAGTACTAAAAGTCAGCAGCAGATTTCCAATTATATGCACATATTAAATGACTAAAGTGAATAACATTGTCTGCGGTATAGTAACTCACTAAAACTGGTGACTGTGTCAATAGTGAATCAGTACAGATTCACACTAGTGACATATCCTAAAAGGTAGTTGTATAGAAATGTGATAAAAAGAAGTTAGTTTAAATGATATGGTGTTATTAATAAACCAGAAGTTTGTCATTCTTTTTCGAATTTCTATAATATTGATCTTGCAAAATTCGTCCGACCGTCTGTCTGTCTGTCGTTTTGGTAATACAGTGTTGGTATGGTAATGTCACGTCTAATTGGACCTTTAATGGAAAAACTTTGAGGCAGTCGTGGTTTTTTGCTCATATCTCAGCCATTTGTGGACCGATATTTCTGAATTTCAATAGCAAACAATTCCGGACCATGTGTGATATAAACGTATAATAACCTGGCCCCCATCATATATGGGGTCATCAGAAACCCATTTCAACTGACAGTCGGACAGATGGACATCGTTAAATCAACTTCGCTCCTCATAAGGACCCATAATATATATACTTTATAGGGTCTAACATCAATATTATAGAAATTACAAACGGAATGACAAACTTATATATACCCTATTCACCACCTGTGGTGAAGGGCATAAAAATTGTAAAATGAAAATTTACGTTAAAAGGCTAGTGTGTATTTTTCTATAAAGGAATTTGGCTCAAAATTTCTTTTTGGTGTGATTTTTTTAAAACAAGCTAAGTTGATAAAATTGAGCTAAAATATTCTCTGTATATGAGAGAATCAACGAAATCGACTGGTAATTTCACCTAGCGCTCGTGTAAATATTCTCCCAGCATAAGGATATATCGCTCTTACTTGTTTTGTTTAACTTAATGTCTTTGTTTTCAGATTGTGTAAAAAATAAAATTTAAATTGCAGCAAAAATCGAAAGTTGCATCCACAGAATTGATAAGCAAATCTCCGCCTTAAGAATGCGTTTTTCTGTTGGGCTAAAATCAAGCATTTATTTTGTGACTTATCTTATCTTGTTGACAAATTAAAATAAGTCATACACAAATAAAATAAATATTTACATTTATTTATCTAAAAAAAAACCAAGTAAAAAGTATAATTCAAATAACCTTGTATTTTAATTTTATTTACCAGCTAACAAGGTTCTAATTCCTTCAGTGCAACTGCATTTGTTATTTTTTTTTTTTTTTTGTATCATCTTCTGTTTTGTCAATTTTAATTTAGTCTTTTGGAGGAAAAATAAACAGTATTATAAACTTTAATTTCTTTCCTCTGCACTTCTGAACAAATCTTTGTCAATAAATGCCACCGTACATTTTAAGATGGTTTCAAGGCCAGGTCTGTTGTAAATGCTACAACGTATTGTTTGTCAAGCTTAAGACCTTAAAACTCGAACAAGGTTGTTAGCTCGAATGCAAATTTGTTCTTAAGGCAAACAGAAAACATTGAAAAAGTGAAACAGTAAAGAGCAAAACATAATAAATGATAAAATTTCGTACTTTTTCGACATGAGTACCGGAATAGTTTGCTATTAAGTTTTCTAAGAATTGGTTTGATACTGAATACAAGTACAGAACAGTAGTTAACGTTTTTAACTTGTTGCGATTATGACTATAACAATTTAAAGAGTTTTGCATCAAATATTTGTATTATTCTAGTATTGCTACAACCACTTCTGCCAAAAAAAAAAAAAAACAATACTAACAACATCTTGTCTTTAAATTTTTTGCTATATTTTTTCTTTCAACCATCATTAATATTATGTTCACAACATAATAATAAAACTATAAATTAAATGAGCTCATAAAAATTCAGTTGGTGTTTTTTAATACAAACGAAAATGTAGCAAGAAAAAAAATTTAATAAAAGAAATGGATATAAAAAACGAAGACACAAGAAAAAAATAATAATGGGTCAATTGGAGAAAGAAGACGTTGTCTTTTTAACGTCCTTTATACGCTGGGACTGATGGTAGTAGCTGAAGTAGCTGATTTATTAATATTCTAACTTCAACTTAAGCAGACATCCTTGAGAGCAATGCGAAATTTTGTAGATGAAACAGTCGTCAAAACTGCCCTTTAGAGATATTTATTTTAGTCAGATTTGGATGAAGTATTATTACGTAAATGAAAGATATAAGATGAACGAAAAATTGCGAAAGAAGATCATTTGCTTTCGCTTCTTGGCAGATACAGGCAACTTTAAGCAAGTTAAATTTTACGAAACTATAGGCTTTCTTTCGCTCATACACTGTTTGTTAATCCTTACAATATTTAGCTAAGGAAATGAAGCTTAATTCGTTTCTTCAAAAATAAAAATCTGTTTTACTTTGTGTGTGATCTGTTGATACTTTGTATAAATTGCAATAAATTATTATTGCGTATACGCCACCTAAAACCATAAGGCCTAAACAAACTGCAAACAAGTATGAAACAAGTATGGAGTATGTTTGTGTGGATATTAAAAATATTTAATAAATAAATAAATAACAGATCAGAAATAAACAATAAGCAAAACAAAAAAAAAAAACAATAAATAAAAAAATGCTTACATTCCCCTACAATTGATCGAATTGTAGTTGTAAGTGGGTAAAAAGAAAAAACGAAATTTAAAAAAATAAATTGCTTCATTTTACTGTGAATGTAATCTCATATCACGAATAAATACCCTACACTTAAATAATATAAGAAAATAGAACTGGTATATGTTTGTTAGACCGCACCTCAAAAAAAAAAAAAAAAAAAATCCCGGTACACCCATGTATGTGAAGTAGTTTAGCAAGCCGGGTTTTTCTTGTCGAACATAGGGGCCGCCTTTCAAAGTTGTTCGTTATATCTTTGGAATTTACAGTCGGATCTTAAAGTACCAATGTTTTCTTTGTTCTCAAGTATCCCTTTTTACTATTTATCCACGAAGACTCTGCTTCTAACACCTTTATTGTACCACCCTAATGTAAGAAAATTAAAGCTTACAAAAAATGAGTAAGCTTTTGCTTATGATGTTACTCGATAAATCCAGCTTTACAGTTTTGCCGTTCTAAAATGATTTTCATCGGGGGAATTTTAATTGGATCCATGGCAGATTATCAACCAATTATCACAAAATTCTGTAAGTACACGCAGAGAAAAAACATGTTGAAATATGGTCACCTCCAACAAAACTATTTTTAAAGAAAATTTTAAACATATTATGGTTAATATAACCATATTGTTGTCCCATACAACCAAATTATGGTGGCACTAGACCTCCATCCAGAAGCTACAACCATATTATGGTTGCCTCTAAACATGTTATGGTTAAATATGACAATAATTTGTTTTAAAATTACAAATAGTATTTTCCTCTTTTCCAAGAGCAACATGCTATGGTTGAAAACCAACCATACTATTATAAGTTTTAGTTATTTTTGACCATAACATGTTCGTAGGCAACCATAATATGGTATGGAGGTCTAATTCCAACATAATATGGTTGTCGGTGACAATAATATTGTTAAATGAATCATAATATGTTTAAAATTTTTATTAGAAATAGTTTTGTTGGAGGTGACCATATCGCACCTGTTCATCAAAAGTAACACAACTCAAAAAATTCTATTTTCCACTTTTTTGAAGGAAACAGTGTATGATTACCATATCTAACGACTGTAAAATTTTTGGTATTCTATTTGTAATATTTCATGAGAGAAATGCCTTTATGTCTTTCTTTGCGTACTCATATTGTTTGTTTTGATTCAATTAAAGAGTTGTAATTTTAGTTGCGTTGACGTGTTCAAGGGTTATGGTGCTCAAATGAATCAGCGAAACTGTATTAATTCGAGTTGTGATTGTTTTTATGTTAAAAATCTGTTTATCAATAGCTGTTGATTTTGGGTTGTGATAAGCATAACTTGAAATAATATTGACATGTAGATCAAAAAATTTCATGAAAACTGTATTAAATCAAAAATCCGTAATAATTTCGGAAAAAGGAAGAAGAGAAATAAATTTTGTGATTTTATTGAAATATTAGTGAGTTTCCTTTATAACATTATATTTGTTTATAACAATAATTCCATCATATTGGCGGAATTAGTTTTTTGCCTCTACTGAAAACTTGTAAATTTTGAGTTGTGTTACTTTTGATGAACAGGTGCGATATTTAAACATGTTTTTCTCTGGGTGTACTTAAGGCCTTATTCATAAAAAATATTCCATGCTTATAACAGTTTTGTAAGACGAATTTTATATGAAAATTTGTTTAATTAACCTTTTATAAAACTGAAATATTTTATTTTGAATAAGGTGGTACAGATATATAGCGAAAAGCTTAAAAAGACGAAAACTTCGTTCGGCTAAAATTTCGATATTTCGATGCCGCCTTCCAAAAATATTTGGGTTGTTCGGGGTAGGCTGGTTACCAGGTTATATGGTTATTAAGATATATGAACAAAAACAAAATACATTAAGGCTGTTCATGGAAGGCCGATTATCGGGTTATATGTTTATGCAGTTATATTAGTAGCAACAAAATATATTTAAAAAAAAAAAATAAACAAATGTAATTTGTTAATGTTAATATAATTGAATAAGCATATAACCTGATAATAAGCCTTCCGTGAACAACCCAATTTTTTAATTTTTTTCTTTTTTTTAATAATGTTGTTGCTGTTCTTATACCTACAGAACCTGATAATCCGCCTTTTGTCACCAACCCAATTAGTTAGTTATTTTTTTTATTTATTCATTAATAATAAAAATTCATTAAATCTGGATTCACACTAATAAAGTTTTTTTTAGAAAGTCATTTTTTGATAACGTTTTCATTCAGAATGTCTGAGTATATTGGTGAGAGGGGAAGAGAATATGATATTCTTATCTTTCCTTTCACCAATATACTCAGACATTCTGAATGAAAACGTTATCAAAAAATGTTTTTTTATTGAATAGTTTATAGAATAGTACATTAGTAAGCTGAGTTGTAAAATTTTAAAAATAAACTTTTGCACAATGAGGACAAATTTTGAGGATAAAACAAATATCAAATAATGGGATCGACTTAACCTAATTTCAATACTAAGCAAACTTAATATGCCAGAAGTACTTTTTGTTCCAGAACCATATTTTTTGTGACCGCTATCTTGCCAAAACCGTTAATTCAGGGGCCAGATTTTTACACAGGTCGTGTGGAAATATAGATGACAAAATTCTTAATGTTGAAGCAGTCTAAAATTACATTATTTTAAAGTATATTTTATATCTTTGTTGTAAGGTCTCATTTATGAGTAGGGAATATTGTAAAGTTTGACTTCAAAAGCAACATCGCGCTAGTGCAATCTATTTTTAGTTTTGCATAGCTGCTCTAAAAGAAGCTTTCTTTGACTTGTTTCCTTTATTTTTTCGGTACTTACGCTTGAAATTATTTTTTAATATTAAGTGTTGTTATGGTATGCTCCGTCCTATTTGAATATCACCAAAGAAAATAGTCATTCGCAGCCAAATCCAATAAAGGCAGATTCCTGTTAATATCTCTTCCTCTTGAAAAAGGGATTTATTAAAAATTACCCATAAGAAGTTTTCTTTCTGTATTGGCTGTGCCTCCATATTGTTGAGACAATATTTGTAAGTAGTTTTGGCCTGCTTACCTCAAGCGATTTCAAAATATGCTGCGATATTGGAAAATTCCCATTTAAGATGGCATTCCACATCATGCTGTAGAATTAAGAGGGTGTCAGTTTGGCTGCTAAATTATCATGGGATTTTGCGTCGCCAACATTTTCGCCAAAATTTTCTTTATTGACAAAATTATTTAATTCAGTAAGAGCTTCGTCACTGAATAACGTAATAATTTGCTTGTTTTGAAAGAAATTTACAATTATATTGATTCTCTGTTCAATAGTTTAACTTTTAAAAGTAAGAAAAATCCATATTGAAACTATATGTCTTCTCAATACCTAAGTATACTTTAGGTCACCCTCACAGAAAAAATTATTGACAGTTTTTTTGTCAATTAATAGTGATTTTTGAATTTTAAAATAAATTTGATTACGTTCTTAATTGATTGAATTAAAAAAAAATATTTTTTTTAAATTAAAATTTTACTTGATTTTCAATCAACTCGGTTGTTTGAATTGAACACAATTGAACATAATCTTTATAAATTTATTGTCTTTGCCCTTACATGTACATACACACATGTTTTTGTCATCAAAAAGAACAGTAAGAGTCGCGTGCAAAAAACTATCTATCAACAAGTAAAAAATGAACTGAAATTTGTTATAGACGAATTACAATTATGACCACCAACAATGTCAATAATGAGCCTACATACATATGTATATTATGCGTAAAATAAAAAATCGCCTTGTGGCTGACCACATTGTTGACGGTGGTTATGATCGCAATCGAAATTTGGTGTTTATTTTCTTTGTTTGTTAATTCTTGAATTATTTTTGGCGTCATTTCATGTTGTGCGTTTAAAGTGAATAGGTGAAAAAAGTACAGCAAAATTATACAACAACAAAAACAGTTTTTTGTTTTCAATCTTGAATACCCTGAAGAATCAGAGTTGTTCTACAATTTAATACAAAGTTGTATGTAAGAAATTCCTCTGTCAAAAAAATCTTCCAAAATTTTTACAATTAGGCATGAGCTATTACAATTAAACAAATAAAACAAGTTATTTTTAAATCATATTTAAATGAATCATATATTTTAAATACATATTATTATTTTGCTTCATTTAACCATCAACTGAATTGATTTAACAAACTTATTCAATTAACAATTTCTTTGATTGAATAATTTGCGTAATTGAATTTAGGGTGTATTTCAAATACACTGTTTAATTTATTCAATTAAAAATTTAATCGATTTAATGCAAAAATTCAATTACTGTTTTAATCAATACAATTATTAAAATAATTAATTTTCTGTATTGTAATCAATTACGTTAGTAATTCATTCAATTAAAATATTGTTTTTTTTTTTTAAATTAATTTGTTAATTTATTCAATTAAAATATTGTTTAATATTAATAATTTTTTCAATTATTTTTGTAATTAAAATGTAAAAACTTTTTAATTGGAAAAAAAATCCTTGTTTTGCCATTTTTGCAAATTTGAGTAATTGGTATAATCATTTCGGTAATAAGTGCAAAACTAAAAAATTTTTTGATTGTTTCAATTATTTTGGTGATCAAAACCGTTTTTTACTTTTTGCTGTGCTGTTTTTTTTAGCTATATTTTGTTGATTTAGCCATAGGTGTAACTTTGAGGGATCAATTGTACTGGGACTTGGGGAACTAATGGACTGAATTGGAATGATAAACTTTGTTCGTTTATGAAAACTATTCACATCAAAATTTATATGCTCATTAATTGGATATTTCTTAGTTCATATTATAAAATTTTTAAATTTTTGTGCATAAGTATGTGCAGGGACTAAACTTTGACACCTTCTTAAGGTACCCTGTGACAAAAATCAAAAAGACTAGATCCTTGGCTAAAATCTGCAATTGTTCAAGCAATCCGTTAAGTGGTTTTATTATTAAAAAATTAAAATAAATTTGCCAATTTCAAAAAGAGCTCTTCTTTCAAGACGCACACAATTTTGTTGCCTTAATAAATTCTTTGTCAAATACTTAGGGATATTTTTGTCCTTCAGGATATTTCTATCAATCTTCTTGACAAACTATTACTCCCTTAAGCAATAAATTAAGAATTTTACGAACTAAAACTCAAGCAGCATATATCAAAGTCGCTGTTGCCATTAATCTTTTTGGGTATCTTTTATTCTTTACATACATTCTATTTCCGGTATTTGTCATTGCGTTAAACATTAGAAAATATTTAGT